>CM069136.1:99981792-101398723 GCA_035221665.1 Okamejei kenojei | reverse complement strand
CTATGAGATCCCCCCCCTCAATCTTCTAAATTCCAGCGAGTACAAGCCAAATCTATCCAGTCTTTCTTCATATGAAAGTCCTGCGTTCCCAGGAATCAGTCTGGTGAACCTTCTCTGTACTCCCTCTATGGCACTGGAAGGTTTGCAACTGCACAGTGTGAGTAAGATTATCAGAAGGCCTTATGCGGAAAAAATAAAGAGGCTACTCAATTTAGCATGCAGCCACTGTGCTGAAGGATGATCACTTCCAGTGTCCCAATACTTCCCAGAATTTCTCAAGCAAATAGCAAACAGCGGCGTCACAGGTTGATAGGGTGGTCAAGAAGACTTTCAGCACATTGGCCTTCATCAGTCAGAGTATTGAGTTAGCAGCCTATGTTACAGTTGTACGAGGCATTGGCGAGGGCACATTTAGAGTATTGTGTTCAATTTTGTTCACCCTGTTACGGGAAAGATGTTGAGAGCTGGAAAGGGTACAAAGAGGATTTATGAGGATGTTGTCAGGACTCAAGGGCCTGAGCTGTAGGGAGACGTTGAGCAGGCTAGGACTTTCTTCATTGGAGCACCGGAAGATGAGGGGTGATCTTATCGTGCATAACATAATAAAGGGAATAGATAGGATAAATGCATAGAACCTTTATCCAGAGTAGGGAAGCCAAGAACACGAGGACATAGGTTTAAGGTGAGAAGGAAAGGTTTACTAGGAACTTGAGGGGCAACTTTTTTACACAAAGAGTGGAGGTTATATGGAATGAACTGCCAGAGGAGGTAGTGGTCGGCACGGACTGGAAGGGCCGAGAGGGCCTGTCTCCGTGCTGTAATTGTTATATGGTTATATGGTTATATGGTAGTTGAGGCAGGGATTATCACAACGTTTAATAAACATTTGGACAGGTACATAGGTTTAGCAGGATATGGGCCAAACACAAGCAGGTGGGACTAGTGTAGATGGGACAAGGGGAAGATACACCAAATGGACTATCTCTGCTGCATACATTTCTTTATGAAAAATCCAACTATGCCTTCCACTCGCACTGCAGCCTTGATCAGGATGACCATCTAAACGATATGAAATTCTAGTGCAGGTTTACAGCAAAACGCAGATTTTTGTAGATGAGGGATAAGCATAAACCAAGAACCTATGAGAAGGATATTAATGTTGGCTGTTGCCTGATCCCTTGATGATGAAATAGGGGAAGACGTATTCCAACAGAAGACTGACCTTTTTGGACTAAACGAAGAAGCAAGTCCTTGGTTAGCTCAGCTGGGATATATTCACGGAACGTGATCTTGATGAATATTTATCAGACATTCTCTACTGGGTGAACACAGGTAAGATGGCTTCAAATCTGTTGATAACAATTGTTTTAAATCTAGCATGTTAATTTGGTTTAGGCACGAGGAGGCTGGGAAGGTAACGGAAACGGGAACTCTCACAACTTTTAAGAAGCAACTAGAGTACTTGAAAACTGTGCTTTTAACCATAATGTCTGTCTGAACCCTTACACAAGATCAAATCTTACAATGTTAATTTATCTAAAGGACGGGCTTTAGAATGGACCTGAGGAGGAATTTCTTTAGGCAGATGGTGGTGAATCTGTGGAATTCATTGCCGCAAGCAACTGCGGAGGCTAAGTATTTGGGTATTTTTAAAGCGAGATTGATTCTTGATTAGTACGGGTTACAAAGATTATAGAGATCCGCCAAAATTGAATTGTGGAGCAGACTTGGTGGACTGAGTGAACTAATTCTGCTCCTCTGAGCGTATGCCTTTATTTCTTCTGGCTTCCATCCTGCACTCATCACAGACCTTTTGTTTTGTTCTCTCCTCGTCCCGCACATTTTGTGTACCCCGAATCTTTGATTAGCTCGTTCTTCCCATTTTCGACACGTCAACTCTGTTTCTCTCTCCATGGTCACTGTATGAGCTATTGTGAATTTACAACATTCTCTGTCTTTAATATCACAGTACCGTAAGAAGTAGTAACAACAGCATCAAACTCTACTTAAGCAGTATCTAAATCAAAAGCGATGTAAAACATTGGAAAAGCTAAGTAACCACAAACCTGAGAGCAGGATGAAATGGTCTTGAAATTCTTTTCAAGTACAACTGTTTTGGTGTCGGGACTGATGAGGTTAACTTCAAACCGACCAACCTTCAAGAGAGAAGATGGGGATTATTTCATTGACAGCAAGACAAGCGGTCTGTTTTTCTACAATGCCCCCACTAATCCAATGGTTGGGCACAGTTAAGACTCCTAACACGATGAATGCAGTATCCTGCAGTGAGGTGCAGGAGAATATGCGCTGTGAGTAAAATATATGTGATGAAAGAAATATGCACTTACAATAGAGGATTAGCGAGAGCACCCAGGTATTCCCAATTACCACTGAACTGAAAACAAAACGTATTATAATTTGTCCTGGTCTTTTCTTGCTTCCAGTCCCCACCACCACATGTGGAGAGGATGTTTCCACTAGCGGAAGAGTCTAGGACTAGAGGTCATAGCCTCAGAATGAAAGGACGTTCATTTAGGAAGGAGATGAGGTGAAATGTCTTTAGTCAGAGGGCTGTGAGTCTGCGGAATTCTTTGCCACAGAAGGCTGCGGAGGCCGTCAGTGAATATTGTTAAGGCAGAGATAGATAGATTCTTGATTCGTGCAGGTGTCAGAGGTTATTGGGAGAAGGCAGGAGAATGAGAGAGAGATAGATCAGCCATGTTTGAATGGAGGAGTAGACTTGATGGGCCAAATGGCCTAATTCTATCCTATTCCTTATGACCTTATGATCCAACCATTGCTGGGATGATTCTCGCAAACTTCACCAACGCCAGCAAATCCTTCATCTCCCTCGCTTCCCCGCTCATTCGACCACATGTCAAAGTGCCTGTTAAAAAAATTGTTACTGTTCCTGCCTCCAACACCTTCTCGGGCAGTTCATTCCAAATACCACCTACTCTTCATGTGAAAGTGTCAGCCCTCAGTTCCACTTCGATGGGAGATAGCGGGGCATAGAAAACAGGCGCTCCGGCCCAGAGTCTGTGCTATCAAACACCCATTTAGATTGACACATATCCCATTTTACTCTAGTCACATTTTAATCAACTTCCCTCAGATTCAAATTGAAAGTGGCCAATTGAATTACCAACCTGCATATCATTAGGATGTGGGAGAAAAAAACCCCGGAATATCTGGGGGTGACAGACATGTCCATGGTGGGAACATGCAAACTCCACAGATTCCTACATTCTAGCTACAATACCATAAATATACATTTTGCTATTTTTATTTGTATTAATTATTGCTTTATGGATGTCTAAATTAGCTGTTAGCTGTTAAATGTTTCCCCAAAAAAAGCATCAGGACTGTGAGATAGACACAAAAGTGCTGAAGTAATGGCCCTGTCCCACGGTACGAGTTCATTCCAAGAGCTCTCCCGAGTTTAAAAAAAAAATCAAACTCGTGGTAAGCACGGAGAATGAACGTAGCGGGTACGTCGGAGTTCGGGGACGTCTCTTAGCGGCTCGTAACGCTAACAGCAGGTACTCGGGAAGACTTGCTAACGGCAGGTAAGCATGGGAAGACTCGTGAAGATTTTTCAACCGTAAATCTCTGAGTTCGAATCAGGGCAAACACGGGAGAGCTCTTGGAATGAACTCGTACCGTGGGAGAGGGCCATAACTCAGCAGGTCAGCAACATCTCTGGGAAAAAAGGATGGGTGGTGTTTCGGGACAGGACCCTTCTTCAGACTGAAAGTAGAGGGGAGGGGAGGTAAGAAAAGGCCAGAACAAAACAGGACCGGCAATGGATGATCATCACGGACTGTGAGGTCTGATAAAGGTCTGCATTCATTAATGCAGGCAGCTCACGAACTTGGTGCTGCCTATATTAATAGCTGAGTAAAGCAAGCGATGCGTTCAATAGCTGGAGGCTTTTTCAAGGGACGAGCATTGCTGACTGGACCAGACGAGTTTGAGATATTTCACACTGCTTTAAGCACAGCTCCAGTCATTGAGGGGGAGAGGCACTGAGGTTTGCCTGATATTGGCAGCCCTTCTCCACAAATCTGACCTGGGAAATCTAAAAGGGGGGGGCAGCAAGCTTCACCCTACTAACCGGGATCAATGAAGAAAAATAATGTGTTGAAACCCTCCAGGCAAAATTTAAGAAAGTAACGCAAAAGAAACGCAAACGTTCACATTCATAACAGGATCTTTAAAAAAAAAAAAACAATTTGCCATATACCAGGAAATCCAATTGGAAATTCACAGGAAACTTATTAACTCAGAATGCGGGGCCCACTTCCAAAGGGAGAGGCTGAGGCACGAAATAAAACTAGACCGTTGTATGAGACGAATGAAGAGTTCAAACAATTGTGAGTTCAAACTAGTGGGTTCAAACAATAGGCAGTTCAAATTATTTCAACACTATATAATCTTTGCACCAGACGTCATTCCTTCTTGGGCAGTGGAGCTTTTTGGTAAAGGAGTTTTTCTACTAGTAATTATTTGTTACTAGTAATTATCATTACGAGTTATTGATTATGCCGGTAAAAGAGTGGGATTTGGATGAACTACCTAACAACCGTTCAATGAGCAGCTTTCAATGACCTTGATTGCCAATGTAAGGGTTTCATCAAGAAGACACAATCCTTGTATTTATCGCCAACTTCTCTGTTCTGTTCTGTTCTGGCATAGCAGATGCGTTCTTCAAAATCTATTTGAAACCAACTGATTAAACTACTCCCTTCACCCTTTCAGATAAAGCATTCTGGACAAAATAACCTCCTCTTACCATTGATGCACATATGTTGCAAAGATAACCCACAAACACTGCATATCAAGCCTCTATAAATAACGTGCTAAATCTAATCACGTCCAGTAATATTAGTCATACAACCCAAGGCAGATCAGTGTACTTCTTTGAAGAAGAAAGCTTCAATTTCCCCAAATTCAGAAAATATTTCCTTTCTAAATAAATAACAAATTTCCGTTCTGAAGTCCATTTCAGGAAGTGCATTCTGACGGTAACAACTGGCTGACCAAAATCATCTCGCCTCCCTCTAGCAGTGACCCAAACTTGCTATTTGCTCCCGGGCTAATCTGAGTGACACCGCAAATGCTCCAAACGTCAGAGAAGGGACAAACAAAAAACAATCTGCGAGTCAGTAAGTGTGGGTTCATTGTGAATGAAGTTAAATGCCATTGAACATTGTCAACAAAGCTGCCATCTCTCACTGAGTCTCAACCTCACCAGCAGTAGATTTTTACAGTCCTTCCTCCAGCTTTAGCAAAGGGGAATGCAAAAAAATGAACACATGCAGCTATCATCTCCTGCTGAACCCCAGCCTCTCTAGCAGTAGAGTTAACAAACCTTACTTCCACATTGCCTAAGTTAACTATTTTGTTGTCTTTAGTTTAGTTTAGAGATACAGCATGGAAATGGACCCCTCAGCAGACCAAATCCACGCCGACCATTGACCAGCCGCTCACACCAATCCCATGTTGTCCCACTTTCTCGTCCACTCCCTACACACTCAGAGGCCAATAAACAGACACGTTTTTTGGGATGTGGGAGGAAACTGGAGGAAACCCATGCGGTCACAGGGAGAACATGCAAACTCTGTCAGTATTTAATGCGTACGGCATGCAGAACTAATGAACACACGTACCTGAAATAACATTGTCCTATTTTTCTCTGTGTCAGAGGGTTGAACGTGACTCGGGGCACTGGCGTGACGGCGCCTGGACGGTGCTTTGGCAGCGAGGTCGGGCACCTTCCTGGGCCGGATACTGGCGACGCTGTTGCACCGAGAGCGGAACTCGGCCTGCTCGTCCTCGAATGGCGTGTCTGCCGGGCCCGGCTCGGTCAGCACCGAGCGCGAGCTGGACAGCTCGTCCTGGCTGCCGCCGCCCGACGGCAGATTGGTGCTGACCGTCTCCTCCTCGTCGGCGACGTCGCAGAGGAGCTCCCCCTCCCCTCCACCGTCTCCCTCGTCCTGCCCGGCGGAAGGGTCGCCGGCGGGGGAGTCCTCATTCAGCAGCTTCAGCTGCTCCCTCTCCCGCTGGTGCAGGGCAAACTTCTCGATGCAGTCGTCAATGAGGGTGGACGGGGCCTTCTTGTGCGTCACCAACACTTTGCCGCAGTACAGCACCTCGTACTTCTGCGAGTTGTAGAAGGCATCGTCGCTGACTTGCCGTGACTTTGCGTCCCCTTTTAGGGAGGCCTTGGACACCTGCCGGATGCTGCTGATGACATCAGGAACCTGGAGAAACAGGAATTTTAAAAAACGTTAGAAATCCCCAATGTTAAATGGAGTCCAAATGTAAATTAGCCAAACTGCCTTTTTCAAGCTAACACCAAGTCAAGTCCTGAGTACTTGCCACTTTACTTCTCCATCCCATTCCCAGTCTGGCCGGCCTCATGTGCTATTGGTGCCAAGGTCGATAATTACACTTCATCTTTCCATCAGGCATATTACAAACTTCCAAATTCAAACTCAAATTCAACATACACTTGATTGCATGGTCCTTTCAACCTACATTTAGCTTATTTCTTTGTTCCACTACCACACTCTCTCATTTTTCATTTCCTCTGTCTCCTGTTCGTCCCCCTCTCCCCTTTTCCCTGCACCTTAAAACTCTGTTCAGCTGTTTCAAGTCTGATCTGAAACATTGACATTGTTTTCCTCTCCGTGGATGCTGCCCGACCTGCTGAGTGCTTACAGAACTTTTTATTTATATTTCCCTCTTTTGCAGTCATTTAGAATCAGGTGCAAAATAGAACATTCTGGAAACTGGACAAGGATAAATTAAAGCAGACAGAAAGCAAACTGGTCCACCTCTGCAGCACTTTAGTAATACCTAGTTCCCAGCATGGAAACACTCACCCAGAAGGCTATCTGCACCAGAGACTTACTGTTTTTGCTCCCAGCTACACTCTAACTCAGCACTGAGGGAGGACCGCACTATGAAAAGGGCTTTCTTGCAGATTTAACAGACCAGTTCCAAATAATGGCCAATAAATTGCTTTGGGACAAACTGTCACCATGCAAGGACATTGAAAATGGGGTGGAAGGTTGCAACCTTCACGTGGTCCGCCCTGTTTCGACTAATGGAATCAACTCGACGTGCACAAACGGAAGATCAAATAGAACAAGTTGTCCAACAACTTTAGACTGTGCATGCCACACGAAAGAAGAAGAAGAAGACATTGAAAATACATGTCCCTTTGTCCCTCTTGTGAACTCACAGCTCTGGGACAACAGGGACCTGGGGGTGGGGGTTTGTGGGGAGGGGAAGAAGGGCCTATATTACACTAACCTCCCACACATCATCTGAAAAATGAAACAAATTACTTAACGATAACCACATCAATAACACATGCTAAACGCGTTCGCTCTAATTGACAAAGTAGCTGATACCTTTTTAATCCAATATGAGAGTGGAGCCATTCAGAACAGCCAGAGAGGAGAAGTTATATGAAGCACTATGCAGGGGTAATCTTGCGTTCAAATACTTCCCTGCGAACTGGATTGATTCAGTTCTGCGGGCTCCCTGGCCAGGAATGCAGGGAAGGGTATTTTGGCAGTTGCAAATTTGAAAAGGGAAAGAAAGCAACGTTCCAGATGTTATCTGCTTAATTATGATGTCATTCAGCTTCCACTTCCAAACGATTACAATGAATAACATAAATCTGCACAGCCTCAGGAATGAAGCCTGGTCATGCACAGTTTGCCGTTCAACAACGTCAACCCACATTTCTGTCTGCCTGTATTCATAGAGAGATTGCCAGTCACTGTGTAAAGGCTACATTCGCATCGATGACTAAATGTTGCAGCCAGGGTCTCAAAATAAAGCATTTTCACCGGCCACGTTTCACAGCCTGGGCGAAATACTAGGCACTTCATCACCCATTAACTTACTTCCGAAGTGTGGACACTACTTATAAACCAAAGTGCCTCGGTCGTCTTCTGCACAGCAAAGTCCCACAATATGGCTCAGTGGCTTTGGTTCTCGGCTAATTTTCGGTCAGGGCAGTTAAGAGTTTGCCGTTTGCTACATCCACATGAGAGGACGCAGGGAGTCTCAGAGAATTATAAAACCATGGGACACTGGAGAAGTCTAATAAGCCCACAAGTGGAGGCAAACATTTTAACTCCTCTTCCCATTCCCATGCTGACCTTTCTGTCCTGGGCCCCCTCCACTGTCAGATTGCAGCCACACGCAAATTGGAGGAACAGCACCTAATATATATCATTTCGGCAGCTTACAACCCAGCGGTATGAACAATTATTTCTCTAACTTCTAGTGGCCACAATTCAGAAGTCTTTGGATGATGATCAAGCAACCCCTCCAGTTCATCCCTCCACTCTCCCCTCCCCTACCCTAGTTGTCCTACTAGTTCCACTGTCCGCATCCTTGTATCTCTGTGTCATCACCACTACCCCAGCCAACAATGGGCCATTATGGGCTCCATCTTTCCTCAGCCATTTGTTCTGGCCTTTTCTTACCCGACCTCCCCCCCCCCCCCCCACCGCTTTACTTCCCGATCCAAAACCTCACCCATCCCTTTTCTCCAGATGCTGCCTGACCCACTGAGTTACCCCAGCACTGTGTAAACCAGCATCTGCAGTCCTTTGTTTCTACATTCTAAGTGTATAACCAAACTTGGCAGCGCATGGACTAGTGAGCCTTGACAGGCTATGCATTGTTATTGCTGAGAAAGCAAAATACATTCATATGCTCGTGATAGCTGACATCATGGGTTAAGAGCTGATTGAGAAGTCACAAGCATGGTGTGTTGTTCCTTCATGCGCTGAGCAACAGAGAAAATATATTGCTTAGGTTTTATTTATTGCCTGTTTCACTTCCCCACACACTTCAGCCAACCCTTTCATCCAAAAAGTTCCCAGCCTGACTTGGTCTGCCGTGTGTATTTATAAGTTTTTGGCCAATCAATCGTACATTTTTGGAACTTCACATTTCACATGCAAGTGTTATTATCTCCGTACGCAGCTCATTTACAGGTAAGAAGAGAGGAAATGTTCACATTTAAGTAAGTAAGTTTATTGGCCAAGTATTCACATACAAGGAATTTGCCTTGGTGCTCCGACCACAAGTAACAACATGACACACGGTGACAGTTACGAATGATTCAGAAAACACTACACGTTAATAATAATAAAACATTAATGATAAAACACCGTTGATCAAGCATGTGAACCAACAAAATACCAGATCAAAGGGAGGCTACAGATTTTTCGCTGTTGAGTGGAGCAACTACTCGTGGATAAAAACTGTTTTTATGTCTGGCTGTGGCAGCTTTGACAGTCCGGAGTCACCTTCCAGAAGGGAGTGATTCAAAGAGTTTGTGGCCAGGGTGAGAGGGGTCAGAGATGATCTTGCCAGCTCGCTTCCTGGCCCTTGCAGTGTACAGTTCATCAATGGAGGGAAGGTTGCAGCCAATAACCTTCTCTGCTGATCAGACGATTCGCTGCAGCCTCCAGGTGTCGTGCTTGGTGGCTGAGCCAAACCAGACCATGATGGAGAAGATGAGAACAGGCTCTACGATGGCCGTGTAGAATTGGACCATCATTGCCTGTGGCAGATTGTGCTTCCTCAGCTGCCGCAGGAAGTACATCCTCTGTTGTGCCTTTTTGACTGTGGAGTCAATGGTAGCCCCCCCACTTAAGGTAATTGAAGATGATGGTTCCCAGGAATTTAAAAGACTCCGCAGATGTGACTGTGGTGTTGTTGATGGTGAGTGGGGTGAGGGGAGAGAGAGCTCTCCTAAAGTCTACAATCAATTCCACAGTCTTAAGAGCATTGAGCTCTAAGTTGTTGCTATGGCACCAGGATGCCAGCTGTGACACTTCCTGTCTGTAGGCAGATTCCTCCCCATCCTGGATCAGTCCAATCAGGGTTGTGTCGTCCACAAACGTTAAAAGCTTGACAGAGGTGTCTGTGGAGGTGCAGTCGTTGGTGTAGAGAGAGTAGAGGAGAGGAGTGGAGAGAGTACGCAGCCTTGTGGTGCTCCTCTGCTGAGGGTTTGCTGGTCTGAGATGTGCTTTCCCAGCATCAAACGCTGCTTCCTGTCTGTCAGGAAGTTGGTGATCCACCGACAGAGGGGTTCAGGCACAGTCAACTCGGAAAGTTTGGAGTGTAGTAGCTCTGGCACAATGGTGTTGAATGCAGAGCTAAAATCAACAAACAGGATCCTCGCATAGGTCCCCTCGCGGTCTTGGTGCTGTAGGATGAAGTGCAGGCCCAGGTTGACTACATCATCCACAGATCTATTGGCCCAATATGCAAACTGCAGAGTGTCCAACAGGGGGTTTGTGATATTTTTCAGCTTGGCCAGCACAAGCCTTTCGAGTGTCTTCATGACTACAGAGGTCAGTGCGACAGGCCTGTAGTCATTAAGACCAGTAGTCCTTGCCTTTTTGGGTACAGGAACAATAGTGGAGACTTTGAAGCAGGCAGGGACAGTACACATTTGCAAGGACTGGTTAAAAATGTCTGTTTGGCACAGAGCTTAAGAGTAGAGGGGGAAACATTGTCAGGTCCTGGAGATTTCCGCCTCTTTTGTCCTCTGAAAAGCCTCTCCACCTCCTCTATTTTTATTGTTGATAATGATATTGGATAAGTGATGTTGTGCAGCACAGAGGGTGTGGGTGATTGGGTGTGAAGTGGTGATTGGAGGGGGGTGGGTGTAGAAGGGACCATTCTTTGCAGACCGAGGTCAGGCTGTAAGTGGGTGTGAAGTGTTGGTTGGGGTGGGAAATGGTCCAGTCTTTTCATACTGGAGTCTTGCCTTAAGTGGTGAATGGGAAGGAGAGGGTGCAGGGTCCATTTTTTGAAGGCTGGGGTCTGGCTGTGTTGGTTGGGGGGGAGGGGGTACCAGGGTTACGTTTCTGATTTTCAAACCTGCAGTAAAACTCATCCAGGTCGTTGGTCAGCTGACGATCGTCCAAAGAGTGGGGGGCTTTCCTCTTGTAGCTGGTAATTTCTTGCAAGCCCTTCCAAACTGAAGAAGAGTCACTAGCTGAGAACTTGCTCCTCAACTTCTCAGAGTACCTTTCCTTGGCAGCTCTGATTCCTCTTCTCAGCTTGTACTTGGCCTGCCTGTAGAGGTCTGCATCCCCGCTCCTGTAGGCCTCCTTTAGACCGTCGGAGCTGTCTGAGTTCTGCAGTGAACCAGGGCTTGTTGTTCTTGAACCATGTCCGGGTCTTAGTTGGAATGCAACTGTCCTCGCAAAAGCTGACATGTGATGATACAGTGTCCGTATACTCATCGAGGCTTGTGGTTGCTTCCCTGAACACATTCCAATCCGTGCAGTCAAAGCAGGATTGTAGGTTCTCAATGCCCTCGCTTGTCCACCTTTTCGTTGTTCTGACCACAGGCTTAGCAGCTTTTAGTTTCTGCCTGTAGGTCGGAATAAGGTGAACTAGACAATGATCAGAGAGACCCAGACCCGCCCGGGGAACAGAGCGATATGCGTTCTTGATTGCTGTATAACAGTGATCGAGTGTTCTCTCCCCTCTGGTGGGGCAGGTAACATGAAGTCTGTATTTTGGAAGGTCACGGCTGAGGTTAGCTTTGTTAAAATCCCCCAAAACAATGACCATGGAGTACGGGAAGTCACTCTCGACCCTCATTACCTGGTCAGCGAGTTGCGTTTGCGGCTCACGTACGCAGGCTTGGGGGGGGGGGGGGGGGGGGAATGTAAACTCCAGCGAGAATAAAGGAGTTAAATTCCCTCGGAGAGTAGAAGAGTTTGCAGTTGATAAAGAGGGATTCTAGGTTGGGAGAGCAGAAATTTGACAGTACCGTGATGTCGCTGCACCAGTCCTGGTTGGTATACAAGCATATTCCACCGCCACTTGATTTCCCCGCTGCCTCCACTTCGCGATCCGCTCTGTGAAGCTGGAAGCCAGCCAGTTGCAGCGCGCTTTGTGAGTCCGGGGTCGACTCACAAAGCCGGGTCTCGGTGAAACGCAGGGCAGCAGCTCGAGAGAAGTCCTTGTTTGTCCGGTGCAGGAGTTGCAGTTCGGCCACTTTGTTGTTGAGAGTACGCACTTTTGCCAGGAATATGCTCGGGAGTGGTGTGCGTGATCCTCGTCGCCGGCGTCGGGTGAGTGCTCCAGAGCGCTTCCAGAGCTCTGGAGCACTCACTCCAGAGCACTCCAGCTCTAAGCCAAAGGATTTAGCATATGTAAGTATACTAAAAAAATTACCAAAATAAAAAAACACTTAAATATATTAGAGACTATATATACTCAATTATTACCCATATCACACATCTGAGGTATGCTTTTACAAAATTGTATTCCCTTAGTTTTTACTGCCAGCAGGGGTAACAGGGGAATATTTTCTTGTATTCCCCTTTCTTGCGAACGCCTATGGACTTTACCTGTTAAAACAGCGGGGAATATAGTCTTATATTCCCCTGGTCTCACATCCGGGAACTTGGCAACGTGACGCTGCGTGGGAAATTTAGAATATTCAAACGGCAGACAGGAAGACTGCCGCGTCCATTTTGGTTAAATTTTACGGGAAGTCCGCCGAGCTGAGATGTTCAGATTTTCCTCTAGATGTCTGATAATGGGTAATAATAACAATATTGACTGTCCTCTTTCGGGGGATACGACATATATTGCCCTCACTAGATCCATATTGCCCTCGTCTTCGACTCGGGCAATATGAATCTACTTCAGGCAATATATGTCGTATCCCCCTCAAGGCCAGTCAATATTCTATTATTATTGACTGAAATGAGCTGAATTATTGGCTGCAATATGCAAATTCATTAGATGGCAGTGTGCCTTGCATTCCTGGGCAGAAGGTTTTGATTATCAGGCTTCACCCTTATGTTCCCTGTCAAAACACAGGGCCAGAGGTGCAACCAGCACACTAATGTTCCTCTCAGGATATTGACTGGTTAAGGTAGCATCTTTCTGATGCAAAAAAAATAATCTATTGGAGGTGCTCAACAAATTGCACAGAATCTGTACGTGGAAAGGAGTGGTCAACGTTTTGGCCGAAACACGGCATCATGACTGATGTAGGGTTTTGATCCAAAAGGTCAAACCATTTCTTTCCATCTATGGGTGCTGTTTGAACCACTGACTACCTCCAGCAGATTCTTCATTGCCTCCAGATTCCTGCATCTGCAGTTGGCATTTTCTTGGTGATAGCATTGGTTCAGTTAGTAGACTTTTCACTTCGTCTTAATCAGAGAGTTGAATGCTCAAGTTTCATTGCTGCATTAGCCAGTGCACTACTGATGGAGTTCTGCACCGTGTAGGCACCTCATTTTGCTCCCTTTCTGACGGACATAAAATTCCATGGCATTATATGGAAAATGGGGAAGGAGAATCTTTCTAGTATGTCGGCCTACATTTACCCCTTGACAAATACCATTAAAAGAAGGGGATTTCGGTTGTTATTATGTTGTTCTTTTCTGGAACTTGCTCTGAAAATAAGAAACAAAGGGATAAGATTTGATTATTTAGCCCCATGAGCTTTTTTGTTATCCATTAAAATCACAGCAGATCTCTGACCTAAGCGATCCGCAATTGTCCCATGTCTTTTACAAAAATGCCAAACTCTCCTCGGAAAATTAATTTCCCTTTACTATATACCTACTGTATATGGAATGGACACATGTGCTGCTGCCCAACTTGGAATACAGCCACTGCACAACCACCAGAGGGCCAATATATGAATGACCAGCGCGTGGCACCGTCAGCGATGGCAGCTTCGCTACAGTCTGTCTGTCTTTTTGTCTTTGTTCCCTAGTTTGTTTTATGTGTGTGGGTGGGGGGGGGTCTTTTTTTCAATCTCTTACCTTGCCGTAGATGTGATTTTTTTCCAGGTCGTATCTCCGGTCGCTCTGCAGCCTAACATCATGGAGTATTTGCTCAAGGCTGACTTTGAGCCCCAGGGCCATGGACCTACCATCGGAGCCTGCGATCCCTTGCCTGGGATCAACGCACCAACCGCAGCCTGCCGATTTCAACATCGCGGAGCTCGCAGTCTCGGTTACAGACTGATGTCAATGGACAACAGACAATAGGTGCAGGGGCAGGCCATTCGGCCCTTCGAGCCAGCACCGCCATTCAATGTAATCATGGCTGATCATCCCCAATCAGTACCCCGTTCCTGCCTTCTCCCCATATCCCCTGACTCTGCTATCTTTAAGAGCCCAATCCAGCTCTCTCCTGAAAGTATCCAGAGAACCGGCCTCCACCGCCCACTGAGGCAGAGAATTCCACAGGCTCACAACTCTCTGTGAGAAAAAGTGTTTCCTCGTCTCTGTTCCAAATGGCTTACTCCTTATTCTTAAACTGTGGCCCCTGGTCCTGGACTCCCCCAAAATCGGGAACATGTTTCTTGCCTCTGACGTGTCCAAACCCTTAATAATTTTATATGTTTCAATAAGATTCCCTCTCATCCTTCTAAACTCCAGAGTGTACAAGCCCAGCCACTCCATTCTCTCAGCATATGACAGTCCTGCCATCCCGGGAATTAACCTTGTAAACCTACGCTGCACTACCTCAATAGCAAGAATGTCCTTCCTCAAATTAGGGGACCAAAACTCGGGACGCTCCCAGCCACAGGAGGTTCGACCAGCCCCGATTCGGGAGTCAGGTCGCCCTGCATGGTGAGCAGAAATACCCCCGATGTGGGAGCTTGATCACCCCAACGCGGAGGGCTCGACCGCCGGCTGCGGGAGCCAAGATGGCCCTGACAACAGACGGTTCGAGTGCCCCGACCACGGGAGGACAAAGATGGGGATTTAACTTTTTTTGTCTCCCATCACAGTGTGGAATGTGGGGGGGTTGCTGTGGTGGATGTTCATGTTACAAATTTATTTGGGTGTTTTGTTGCTCTTTATCGGTATGACTGTATGGCAATCTGAATTTCACTGCACCTTAATTGGTACATGTGAGAATAAACTGACCTTGAGACCTTGAAACCTTCCCGATGTTGGGGGAGTCCAGAACCAGGGGCCACAGTTTAAGAATAAGCAGTAAGCCATTTAGAACGGAGATGAGGAAACACTTTTTCACACAGAGAGTTGTGAGTCTGTGGAATTCTCTGCCTCAGAGGGCGGTGGAGGCCGGTACTCTGGACACTTTCAAGCGAGAGCTAGATAGGGATCTTAAAGATAGCAGAGTCAGGGGATATGGGGTGAAGGCAGGATCGGGGTACTGATTGGGGATGATCACATTGAATGGCGGTGCTGGCTCAAAGGGCCGAATGGCCTACTCCTGCACCTATTGTCTATTGTCTATTGAAACCTTGAAATTGTATTAGTTTTAAATCATTTGTTGCATCAATTTTCTTTTAAATTGCTCACCATGTCACAATTTTTAAAAAACACCTTAATGGCTGTAAATACATAAATTCATAAGTTATACGAGCAGAATTAGGCCATTTGGCCCATTAAGTCAACTCCGCCATTCAATCAAGGCTGATCTATCTTTCCCTCTCAACCCCTTCCTCCTGCTTTCTCCCCATAACCCGACAGCCGTACTAATCAAGAATCTATCAATCTCCCCTTAAAAATATCACCTACTTTTAAATTATGAAATATGTGGTATGAATGAAAGACTTTCTTGCCAACCTCGTAAACATCTAAACACCACACCCATATTACATAACCAAGGTGATGCGTACAACTTGAGAACTGAGCTACTCATTGACTAAAGACTAGCCTTCAACAAAGCAAAACATGTTGATTTCTGTTCTGTCAATGCTCTCATTTACTGAATTATGCTATTGCAAATTGTAGATTGAATTTTATTCCAACTAAATATATTGTTGTTCCAGTGTCCACTAATGATTCAGTGTCCAATCTAGCACCACAAGGCACGTTGACAATCTAACACAGTTTATTTTGCTCCTCAATTTATAGAATGTGACTGATTTTGATTTACTTCAGTTAAATTTTCATGGGTATTGGCAAAAGGGTAAACACCAAACACTCTGCACTGTATTAGTGCCTCAGGGTTTTTACTCTGAATGTTTGATGGAACGCTGGGAGAGACTTAATGCTGCCCTTTCATACATACCTGTCTCCACTATACTCTCTCTATCTGTGCGCGGTACACTTGTATTGCTTGGTGCCTCCCCTCATTCCTCTAATCCCCATCAACTTCTAAGATAGATAAAAATGCTGGGGAAACTCAGCGGGTGAGGCAGCATCAATGGAGCGTCTGAAGAAGGGTCTCGACCCGAAACGTCACCTTTTCCCTCGCTCCATAGATGCTGCCTCACCCGCTGAGTTTCCCCAGCATTCTTATCCACCTTCGATTTTTCCAGCATCTGCAGTTCATTCTTAAACAACCCACCAACTTCTGAAGTAAGTTTCAACATCAATTATCCCAAAATGATGATTCTGACCTTGCTCATAAACCACACGGTATTTTGTGTTCAAAGAAACATTTTTTTGCGCTTTTATACAAAGAAATGTTACGTAAATCGCAAGCAAGGCCAGCAGTTGTTATTCCTTGTTTAGGAAGGAACTGCAGATGCTGATTTACACCGAAGATATAGACACAAAATGCTGGAGTAACTCAGCAGATTAGGCAGCATCTCTGGAGAAAGGGAAAAGGTGAAGTTTCAGGTGGAGACTTCTTCAGACCAGGTTATTATTCCTTGTATTATCTCTCGTATTGCACGGTTTGTTTGGCTATTTCATAGGAAACACAGAACCATAGCAGGGTGCAAGGCCACTAAAGAGAGCGAATCGTGACCTCTCCCTCCCCCATCTTGCAGGGACTGAGCCACGCCCACACTTCCGGGTTTTATAGTTCCTCCCTGAGTAAGATGGACTGAGTATGACCCTCCCTGAGTAAGATGGACAAAAATCACAGCCGTATGTGGTAGCGTTTTTACTAAAATCAATATAAAGCACAAACCGGAAGTGGTCATGATTAGACTTTTAATTATATAGAAGGCAAGGCAGCTCTAATTAGGTAAGGCAGCTCTAATTTCGCAAGGCAGCTCTAATTGGGCAAGGCAGATCTAATTAGGCAAGGCAGCTTGCTTTAGCACTTTCAAAATCAAAGGCAAGGCAGCTAGCTGTAGCACTTTCAAAACCAAAGGCAACACAGCTTGCTTTAGCACTTTCAAAACCCAAGGCAACACAGCTTGCTGTAGCACTTTCAAAACCAAAGGCAACACAGCTTAGCACTTTCAAACCAAAACACACTTTTGCATTTTCAAACTACATTTTCAAACCACATTAAGGGCACAAACAGGTCAGTATAACCACTCACAGTTTAGTAGACATGTGCTCGGTGTTATTCTCTGCTCAGACTGAGAATTGCGACCTCTCGCTCCCCCATCTTGCAGAGAACTGAGGCACCTCCACACTTCTGGGTTTTATAGTCCCTCCGGAAGGGGCATGGCCTTCAGGAGAGAGAATCTCAACATTTTTTAAGCACTAATAACTATTTTATTTTTAATTGATGGGACAAATCCTCTTGTCCTGCGCAGCGGAGGGGGAGTCTGAGTAAGATGGCCAAAAATCACAGCCGTACGTTGCAGCGTTTTTTCTAAAATCAATATACAGAACAACAGTATGTGGTCAAGATCAGACTTTTAGTAATATAGATGACTGAACAGCGTGCAAACAAAGCTCTTCATTATATTTCAGTACACGTGACAATAATGAACTATACCAATACCAATATTAGTCAGTTTGCATTGTTTGGACAATGGACAAATACTGGTGAAAACAAGCTATCATAATACCTAAATATAAATTACAAGGAAAGGAGAACTGTTATGCAATTTTAATATTAGTAATTGAAGAATGAGAAGAGCAAAATGCTTAGATAGCACCTCCCAAGACCAGGCTATGTAACATCAAGACAATTGGGGAAACCAACATTTGTCGGTTCTCCTCCAAGTCACACATTTAGAGATTCGGTGCGGATCAACCAGCGATCCCCACACATTAACACTATCCAACACACACTCCGGACAATCCACATTTATATACCAAGCCAATTAACCCACAAACTTGTAAATTCCTGGAGTCTGGGAGGACACCGAAGATCTCGGAGAAAACCCACGTTGTCACAGGGAGAACATACAAACTCCGTACAGACAGCACTGACAGTCAAGATCAAACTCAGGTCTCCTGTCACTGCAAGCGCTGTAAGGCAGCAACTCGACCGGTGCACCAACCTGCACATGTCATTATTCTTTCGTCACAGGGCTGCCAACTCTCACACATTGAGCGTGAGAATCACGCATTTGGCCAAATTCTCACACTCTCACGCTGATCACAAATTTCTCAGGCTCTGTCGTGAGAAATTCTGTGATCAACAAAAATATCAGAACTCATATCAACGGCATGGGCCGCGGGTGTTGGAGAGCCGGAAGCAGAAGAAGCGGCGGGTACAGATGCGTACGGGGAGCCGGGGCTGGCGAGTGTTTGCCGGGTTGGCGGGTGTTTGCCGGGCTGGCGAGTGTTTGCTGGGCTGGCGAGTCGCTCGCTTCCGCTCCAGCCACGGAGCAGCCTCAGTGCAAGAGTCCCGGGCCGTCGGAGGCGACGGAACCGTTGCACCGCTGCCGTGAGAGTCTCTGTGCCAAATTCACCAGGTTACCAGCATGGATCTGGTGGCTCGGTGTATCCTGGAGGACAACCAGTGTCTGCTGGAAGTAAGCACCAAGCACTGGGTTGACGCAGTGGAAGATAGTGGCCTTCAAATGGGGGTGGTTGGAGAAAGCATCCTGCATGCCTGTTAGATTTTCACTTACTGTAAATGCAGGAAAAATGTTCTCGATGTTGGGGGAGTTCAGAACCAGGGGGTCACAGTTTAAGAATAAAGGGTAGGCCAGTTAGGACTGAGATGAGGACAAACTTTCTTCATGCAGAGAATTGGGATCAGTGGAGGCCAATTCACTGGATGTTTTCAAGAGAGAGTTACATTTAGCTTTTGCGGCTAGCAAAATCAAGGGATATGGGGGAAAAAAACAGAAGAAGATCACAGGCATGATCATATTGAATGGCAGTGCTGGCTCGAAGGGCCGAATGGCCTATTCTTGCAACTATTTTCTATGTTTCTACGCTTGAGTATATGGCAATAAAGCTCGACCACTTGATTTTGAAGCATTCATGCATGGTGGAGGTATAATGTAGTCATAGAGTGATGCAGTGTGAAAACAGGCCCTTCAGCGCAAATTGCCCACACCCGCCAACATGTCCCAGCTACACTACCTGCTTTTGGTCCATATCCCTCCAAACCTGTCCTATCAATGTATCAGTATAACTGTTTCTTAAATGTTGGGATAGTCCCTGCCTCAACTGCCTCCTCTAGCAGCTTGTTCCATACACCCACCACCCTTTGTGTGGAAATAGTTACCCCTTAAAATACTTAAACAAAAAACATTGAAATCATACTTCTACAATGCACTAAAACATGATTTTAATACATCAAATTTCCAAAAGTCCCTACCGTGGGAGGGGGGACACACACCTCCCACACCCCCCACTCGGTTGCTCCATTCCCTCGCCGGGTACCCACAAGGCCAGTGATCAGTGATCGCTCAGCGCCCCCACTTTCAAAAACGCTCCGCGGCCCCTGGTTCAGACGGAGAACACTGCCGGATGTGAGCAGGGAACTGAGGCCTGTTGTCCCTGATGCCTGGATCCAATGCTCAGCGCTTTGTGTTTCGGAGTTGGCTAATGTTATTGATTTGTAATTAGCCTGATTTGTAATCGATAACCCATTATTTCCTTCAGTTAAATATTGGGAAGGTAGCACTATTGTCATTTGCCACTCAACTATTATGTCTGTTTACCTCACACTCTATTTCTAAATCCCCCCCCCCCCCCCCCCCCAAATTCCTTTGACAGGTTGATTTATTAATTGAACACGTAGATGAACATCCTGAAGGCGTGTAATCAGATAGAAACTGATTCAGATGTGATGTTTAAGAGGTTGTTCAAAGAAGGGGCATATTTTAAAGGAGTGACAGAGATACTTGTTGGGGAATGTGTGAGGATGTTATTATTTGTCTTTAGTTTTAGCTTGAACCAGGACATCTGAAGATTCAAAGTTTAATATAGTAACTGCGCTGAATTTGACTCCAACCGACCACGTAATTAATATCATCCATTCCAGACATTTTCTTTTTCTGATGCCATTTAAACTTCACTTGGTTTTCAATCACTTCAATATAAAAGTAATTGGGAATGGGGAGTATTGGAACAAAAATTTGCCCTCGGTACATGTTAACTGTGATATAATAATGTATGCATATTGGTAGGTGCAATCAAAACAAAGATCTTTTTATCATTATTGTGTTTTGAATACCACAGAATATATTATGTACTCTCAAGATCACATTTAATAGAATAATATTGCTTAAATATATAGTTATTGGACTTTGCATTTCGGAAAGGTCCCAGCTGAGTGGAAGACAGCAAAATACTGATAATATTGAGGATGAAAATGACTTTTTGTTAGGAAAATGAAGGAAATGGTAACAGAATACTTGTACAGCTGAGTGAGTATAATTTTATGGGTGAGAAACTGTGTTCAACCAATTGATGACTTATTTGACAAAGTAACTAGCATGTTAGGTAACAAGGAAGCCAATGGATGTAGCAAATTTTGTTATACATAATTTGGTCTGTGAAGTGTGAACTACACAATTGATGTATGTGACAATAAATGCCTTTGTCCTTTGAATGGATGATGGATCAAAAGATTACCGTATTAGAGCCTCGCTTGAAGCACCTGTGGACTTGAACGTAATAGGTTAAGTCCAGGGGGTCAGATATGGGGCTTTATGTGTGGGCCAGATATATTTCAGTGTAGAGGGGCTAGGAGCAAGGCCAAGTGTGCATCCAGAGTCAAGGTTTGGAATAGTACTAGGTGTGCAGTCAAAGCTGGGACAATGGGAGCGTTCAGCACTGGGAACCTAAGCAGGTAAGCAGCTATGATCAGGGTAGAATAGGGGGCCAGGTGTAAGGCTGGACACAGGGTCAGGAATGAGAGAAGGTATGCTACTGGAGTCAGGGTCAGGAGTAGTACTGGGTGTGCAGTGAGACCCAGGTTGGTCAACATGGGCCAAGTATTTGTTATAATCTGATTTCCATACATGAATATACTAAGATCATTCATGTGCTGCACCTGTTGATGAGAGCTTGGCTCTACTGTGGAATGTAATTTAGCCTAACCTTATTCAAAGCTAATCCAATTAATAAATAATGCATTCAAGTGTAGGTTAAAAGACTCGCTACAGTATGCACCAGATTGCACAATTTCAAGCTGAAAAATGTGAAAGCTCTGTACCAATGGGAGGGAGCCAATTGCGAGAGACCAAGACCGAGGGGGGCGGGGGGGGATGCTAATCCACAACAAATCATGGCTTTCCCAGTTCAACCATGCTCTAAAATATATATTTTTCAATGACAGAAATTTACAATCAGAAAAAAAATGCTAATTTCACGCAGCGGTTCAGACAGAAAATGGGAGAGAATCAACAACAAGAAACATTAACTTCTTCAAGTTAGAGAGGAGGTTGAGAAACATTAACTGCTAATTATTATGATGCTAATTCATTTCAAAAGGAAAGCAGCCACATTGGTGCATTCAATTATCACATTGGATTTTGCTCCAGGCAATTATCTACAGCCAAGCTCTAACAGTTCTGTTTGTCAGCCAGTGCACTTATTCCAATGGTACAGACATATCCAGTGGCTCCAGCGGTTGCAAATAAAATGCATTCTATCGCACTACAATTGTATGTCCATTTATCCAAAGTAATGCTATTATAGATAGCACTATCTGACTCCTCTGAAAGCCCAAAGCTAGACTGAAACCACATTATCTCAGCTCAATTTAACCCACACTGCCTCAGATGGCCGTGTCTATTCTTCCTGTGTTACCTGGATACCTCGCTATAATAGCTTCCTCAGTCTCAATTTCCACCAACTATATTTTAGTCTAGACAGGCCAGGGTTTGACTGAATCCTCTAGGTTTTTCTTTTAATTTGAAAAGTGAAACAGATCTCTCTTTAAAACTGGCATAATTCAGGTGAATGTTAGGTGATGTTCCAATTATCCGGTTACAGAAACTTGGAACTTGGAAAACTTTATTGTCAAATTTTGTTGCCTGCAGTCATACATATAGTAAATAACAAAAACACACAATAAACACATATTTAACATCCACCACAGTGAGTTCACCAGACACCTCCTCACTGTGGAGGAAGGCAAAAATCTTGTCTTTGTCTCTTCCCTTCTTCCTCTTCCTCTTCCTCTGCGCTGAGGCGACCCGGGCCTCCGATGTTGTGACCGCACCGGGTGATGTAAATAAGTCCCGCGGGTGAACCGTGCTCCGGCGGTCGAAGCTGCCGCCCTCCAGTCCAGTGGACGCAGCTGTTGCCGCGGGAGCTCCGGAAAAACAGGTCACCAACCTGTGACCTGCGAGCTCCCGACGATGTCGTCCACTGGGCCCGCGGCCGAACCTCCGAAGTCGCTGCCGCCGCCACCGCCACCGCCACCGGAAAGCCGCCACAGCTCCGAGTCGGGCCGCCGGAACGCCTGAACCCGCTGCAACCCCGAAGTCAGCCAGCCCCGCGCTGGTAAGTCCTGGCTGGCTCTACCTCCGGAGCCTCGGGTCGGTCGCAGTTAAAGTTGGAGGCCGCCAGCTCCGCGATGGGCCTCAGCGCAGACGGAGACGGAGACGGGGGATACGACAAGAAAAGTCGCGTCCCCCCAAAAGGAAGAGACTAAGAACGTTTCTCCCACCCCTCCCACACACATACACTACATAATAACTCAAACTAATGCTAAAAGCAAGACGAGAAAACAACAAATAAAAAGGAAAAACAGACGGACTGCAGGCGAGCCGCTGCTGCCAGGGCAGCGTCGACACTCCCTGGAGCCGCGGTCTCTGCATACAACATAACGGATTCAAGCGAGGCTATACTAATATACTGGCATATGGCAAGGATTTCTGTCTCCATCATCCATTCAAAGGACAAAGGACATTTATTGTCACATACATCAATTGGTGTAGTGAAATTTTGAGTTGCCATTGCAGCACACCAATAAAAATAAAACACAACATTAAAGAATTTAACATTAAACATAAAAACATCTCCCGACAATGGTTCCCACTGTGGGGGAAGGCAGCAAAGTCCAGTCCTCTTCCTTGTTCACCCATGGTCGGGCCTATTTGAGGCCTCCGCACGATGTTTCAGGCTCTCTCACCGGATGATGGAGCTCCGGCATCGGGAGAACACTCCCAGCGGCCTGGAGTGTCTGGAACGGCCGCTTCCTACCAGAGACCGCGGCTCCAGTAGTGCACAGGCCGCACTGGTTGAAGCTCCAACACTGGCGATCTCGGCGAAAGATGCCAGGCTTCGCAGTGTTCAGAGTCAGCACTGCCCGCGGCTGGGCGCTCCGCCACGACAGCTCCGCGATGTTGGCGTCGCCGTTCACAGCACACATTGCTTACCACACGGTCACCCTCAGTCAGGCATTGCCCGCTCCTCGATGGCGCTTCAGCGCTGTGCGCTGCCGGAGCTGAGGTTCTGGTCAGTCCCGGTAGGAAACGCCGCACCAGTCCAGGTGGTAGGCCGCGAGGAGACGGCGAAGATGCGGCTCGGAGGAAAGCCGCATCTCCGACCAGGTAGGGACTGAGAAAAAAGTTTCCCCCCTTCACCCTCCCCCCCTTCCCCCACACCCCACATAAAAAAACTAGACCTCCAAAACAAAACACACTAACACACTATAAATGTAAAAAAGGTTGAAAGGATGAACAGCTGCAGGCAGGGGGCAGGGCAGCCATACTCAACGGTGCACCCTCGATTCAAGTCATAAATCCACTTTGCAACCACTCACTTGACAAATAAAATACTTGTTCATATTTGCTTCATTTCTCCTACCATTTACTTGTTAATGTTCAAAAATAAATTTTATTCAGAATAAAAAATAGGTACCAAAGAAAAGCTGTGCATAAACTCATCAGACATTCATAGCATTTATACGGGTCTCGACCCAAAACGTCGCCTATCTCCTTCGCTCCTTAGATGCTGCTGCATCCGCTGAGTTTCTCCAGCTTTTTGTGTACCCCCCATAGCATTTATACATTCATTAGTATCATTAATATTCCTGGGAGGTGGTCTTGGAGGGGAGGATGCTCCTCAAACTGCAGAGCATCTTGGACAATACAGTTCACCCCCTCCATGACATACTGGTCAACCTGAGAAGTACCTGCAGCAACAGACTGGTTCCACCAAGATGCAGGACAGAACACCACAGTAGATCTTTTTTCCCTTTTGGCTATCAAACTGTACAACCCCTCCCCCTTCTGCCGTGGTGTAGACTGACCCCACTCACTGCAGCAACCATCCCGAGGGCAGCATGCATCCATCGGTAGTGAGATTCCAATGGTGCAGGAAGGATCTGACTGGGAGACCCCCTATCATTGCCAAGCCAAGCGAGGTCTTGGTGCTTGTTAGTGAGTTCTGGCGATGAGGCAATTCACCAGACAAACTGGGCAGATCACTCAGGGAACCGTGTCACACGATCCTTCAAAAGCCCTTGTCTTGTAGTGCTTGCAGGATGTTCTGTGCTGAAGCCTCTCTAGTGGACTTGTGAACAAAGGTGTTGGTCTGGAGGAACTTTTCCCACAAAGGACAGATCGGGTGTCAATGTTCAGCTGATGGCACATCTCACAACATCGGTGCCAGACCCATCTTTTGCAACACCAGGGACAGGTAGAACGTCAGCTCGTAATGCCAATTGGTGCTCCACGCACAGTTTGATGCAGCCACACACGAAGGTGGCCAACAGAATGAGAATGAGTATGCTTTTTCCCCCTTTGTCTGTGGAGTTGAGCACCATCACCCATCGGATCTGTTCCATCTTTGATTCCCAGATGAACTGGAAGATGGCCCAGATGGTCACCGAGGCGGGGGGGGGGGGGGGGGGGGGGGGGGGGGGGGTGGAGGGAACATACATGCTTCAAGTAGAGTAGCCCAGTGAGCACCTCACAAATGATGCCCAAATTATTTCGGGTTAGCGAGAGGGATCACTGCTTCCATAAACCCATTGTCTATCAGCTCCAGCCAAGTCTTCATAAGATCTTGTGATAGGATCATAATTAGGCCATTCGATCCATCAAGTCTACTCTGCCATGGCTGATCTATCGCTCCCTCCTAACCACATTCAACTGCCTTTTTCCCATAACCTCTGACACCCGTACGAATTAAGAATCTATCTATCTCTGCCTTAAATATATCCACTGACTTTACCTGCACAGGCCTCTGTGGCAATGAATTCCACAGATTCACCAACCTCTGACTAAAGAAATTCCTCCTAATCTCCTTCCTAAAAGAACATCCTTTCATTCTGAGGCTATGACCTCTAGTCCTAGTGGAAACATCCTCTCCACATCCACTCTATCCAAGTCTTTCATGTTTCAAATGAGGTCCCTCCTCATTGTTCTAAACTCCAGCGCATACAGGCCCAGTGCCGTCAAACGCTCTTCATATGTTAACCTACTCATTTCTGGGATCAGTCTTGTTGCACGCCTCGGCCGCTTCAAACTAGATCCCTAGCACCTTCATGTGGTCAGACCTGATGGTGAAGGGGACAGAAGTTCGATCGGGCCAGTTGCCGGAAAGCGTGGCTTTACTCATCCATACTCATTCTCATTCTGTTGGCCACCTTTGTGTGTGGCTGCATCAAACTGTGCATGGAGCTGACCAATAGCACCAATTGGCATTACGTGCTGATGTTCTATCTGTCCCTGGTGTTTGGCAAATGAAACACAAATAATTAAATTTATTTTTTAATTAAAACATTTATAACTTAGAAAACAAAAGCATGATGTTATGCATGTCCAGTGAATCACTGATAATCTATATTTCAAAGATTGTTTTAGAAGAAAGTCTTCTAAAAGTCTTCTAAAGTTAGAAGAAAGTGCCTTTGCACAGAACAGAACACTGTGGGGCATTGGAAAATCAATCAGCATTTACTGTGCTACAGTAATGAGAAGCGCACTGCAGCCGTGTGCACTGTAATAACAAACAGTGACACATGCGTCCATTATATAACTAGGTCACTTTAAATTATCTTGTCTTGTTTGTGATCCGAGGCTCCTGCAATTATGTCCCTGACCACCCAGGGGCAGTGTTGCTTCTCCAACTGATCACAAACCGGCCTGGAACCAATATGAGTGGGAAGAACTGCAGATGTTGGTTTATACCAAAGATATGCACTAAATGCTGGAGTAACTCAGCGGGTCGGGCAGCATCCCTGGGGAGAATTAATAGGTGAGGTTTCGGGTCGGTCAGTCTGAAGAAGAGTTCCGACCCGAAACGTCGCCTATCCTTTTTTCCAGAGATGCTGCCTGACCCGCTGAGTTATTCCCACATTTTGTGTCCATCTTCTCGAACCAATATGTCTGAAAAAGGACCGTGACCTGAAATGTCACTTGGTTGACTACAGACTTTTCACACCCAATTCTGGATCCACTGTCAAAGTCCCAAATGTATTCTCTCTGTGTGTTGCTGATCACACAATTGCTGTATTTTGATAACAGGGAAAGGTAATTACTGATTTTCCCTGTCAGTTTTCAGAACATCCTCTGACTCAGCACTTGTATCACTTAAACTATTAAAAGTCGTTCATACATTCCACCACTGGCACACAATGGGCGGCACGGGGACGCAGCGGTAGAGATGGTGCCTTGCAGCATCTGCAGCTCCGACCATGGGTGCCTTCTGTACGTAGGTTATACGTTCTCCCCGTGACCGCGTAGGTTTTCTCAGAGATCTTCCGTTTCCTCCCACACTCCAAAGACGCACGGGTTTGTAGTCTGTCTGAAGAAGGGTTTCGGCCCAAAGCGTTGCCTATTTCCTTCGCTCCAGCACTTTTGTCTACCTTGGGTGTATGTGTAAATTGTCCCTAGTGTGCGTAGGATAGTGTTCGTGTGCAGGGATCACTGATTGGTGCGGACTCAGTGGGCCTCTAAAACCCGCCGTACCTCTAAAACTAAAAAAAACGAATAGCAGCAGTTTGTACCATAAACAGGTTGAACTGCAGCATAAACAAGTTGACCAGCAGCAACTTGCCAAGACTCCTTTGACAGAACTTTGCAAACTAATGACCTCTATCAGATAGAGAACAAGGGCATCAAAAGCATCGACTACCACCACCTGGAAGTTGCCCTCCATGCCACACACCATCCTGACGGGGAAATATATCTGTGGGTCAAAATCTGTTGCTGGGTCAAAATCCTGCAACACCCTCCCTCAGGGCATTATGGTTTTTCCTCAAACATCCTGGACTGCAGTACTTCCAGAAGACATCTCACCATCACCTTCTCATGGGCAATTAGGAATTGGCAATTACATGCCGGCTCAGCCTACAAATCCCACATTCCTTGAATTAATTTTAAAAAATTATTGAGGAAACTGAAATATCACCTATTCCTTTACTGTCTGACCCGCTGATTTACTCCAGCATTTTGTATCTATCTTTGGAGAAAACACAGAAATCTGTTTCATGTCTTTTGATACGATTTGTGTTGGGCCAGGCCAATGTAAATGAACTCTCTGATCCTATAAGATGCTTTCTGCCTATTCACATTCTCTTTATGCCCATACTTGCAGGTTTAGCCCTCTTCTCTGTCAACATCAGAAATGTTGACGCCTTTACTCAAATACTGCCCAGACCCAAGACCGGTTCTTTGCAGCATTCACAAAGAAGTCTGGTTTACCACGAAAAATCTATCTCCGGTCGTGGAGATAACTTGGTAGTGGTTGGCGGGAGATCGAACAGAGATCGAACAGTGAAATTTGAGTTACCATGCAGCACACAAATAAGATAAACACAACACTATAGAATTTAACATTAAACACAAAAAACATCCCCCCACTGCGGAATCAACGTTTCCCACTGTGAGGGAAGGCAACAAAGTTCAGTCCTCTTCCTCTTGTTCACCCGTGGTCGGGGCCTATAGAGGCCTCCGCAGTCGCCGCAACAGCGGCCCGATGTTTCAGGCCCTCTCGCCGGATGATGCAACTCCGGCATCGGAAGAACACTCTCAGCCGCTTGGAGTTTCCGAATCGGTCGCTTCCTACTGGAGAACGCGGCTCCCGAAGTCCACAGGCCGAGCTGGGCGGATCTCCGACACTGCGACCTTGGCGAAAGATCCCAGGGCTCCGCGATGTTAAAGTCAGCGCTGCCCGCGGTTGGAAGCTCCACAGACCACTGCTCCACGGTGTTCAAGTTTGGAAGTCCCAGCACTCCAGAGCTTCCAACAGGGTGACCCTGGTAAGGCATCGCCCGCTCCGCAATGGTACTTCAGAGCTGCACCGCTGCTGAAGCTGAGGCTCCGGCCGGTCCAGGCAGGAAAGGCCGTGCCAATCCAGACGGTAGGCCGCAAGGAGGGGGCGAAGATGCGGCTCGGAGGAAAGACGTATCCTCGACCAGGTAGCGACTGTGAGGAGTTTCCCCCTCCCCTCCCTTCCATACCCCACACAAAAAGACTAAAAGACCTCCAAAACAAAACTTTTTGACAGACTAAACATTTTTTAAAGGATGAAAGGATGAACAGCTGCAGGCGAGGCTGCCACACTTGATGGCGCCACCACTCGGAACTCGCATATAATGCATTAACATAACAATTTGCATTCCTTCGCACCCCACTTGGACAAAATAATACCGATACTAAGCTGCAGGATGAGATATTACTAAATATATGCAATATCATTGTGGCCAAAAGCCAGATTAAAGTGGCATGCTTGTACAATAAGTGTAGGTCATAGACTCACCAGCATAGAAACAGTACTTCATGTCATTTTGTTCATAGAAACATAGAAAATAGGTGCAGGAGTAGGCCATTCGGCCCATCGAGCCTGCACCGCCATTCAATATGATCATGGCTGATCATCCAACTCAGTATCCTGTACCTGCCTTCTCTCCATACCCCCTGATCCCTTTAGCCACAAGGGCCACATCTAACTCCCTCTTAAATATAGCCAATGAACTGGCCTCAACTACATTCTGTGGCAGAGAATTCCACAGGTTCACCACTCCCAGTGTGAAAAATGATTTTCTCATCTCGGTCCTAAAAGACTTCCCCCTTATCCTTAAACTTACTCCCTCTATGGCAAGAATGTCTTTCCTCCGATTAGGAGACCAAAACTGTACGCAGTACTCCAGGTGTGGCCTCACCAAGACCCTGTACAACTGCAGCAGAACCTCCCTGCTCTTGTACTCAAATCCTTTTGCTATGAATGCCAACATACCATTTGCTTTCTTCACTGCCTGCTGCACCTGCATGCCTGCTTTCAATGACTGGTGTACCATGACACCCAGGTCTTGTTGCATCTCCCCTTTTCTTAATCGGCCACCATTCAGATAATAGTCTACTTTCCTGTTCTTGCCACCAAAGTGGATAACCTCACATTTATCCACATTATACTGCATCTGCCATGCATTTGCCCACTCACCCAACCTATCCAAGTCACCTTGCAGCCTCCTAGCATCCTCCTCGCAGCTAACACTGCCTCCCAGCTTCGTGTCATCTGCAATCTTGGAGATGTTGCATTCAATTCCCTCATCCAGATCATTAATATATATTGTAAATAGCTGGGATCCCAGCACTGAGCCTTGCGATACCCCACTAGTCACAGCCTGCCATTCTGAAAAGGACCCGTTTACTCCTACTCTTTGCTTCCTTTCTGCCAGTCAGTTCTCTATCCACATCAATACCGAACCCCCAATACCGTATGCTTTAAGTTTGTATACTTGTCGAAAGCCTTCTGAAAGTCCAGATATAAAACATCGACTGGTTCTCCCTTTTCCACTCTGCTAGTTACATCCTCGAAAAATTCTATAAGATTCATCAGACATGATTTACCTTTCATAAATCCATGCTGACTTTGTCCAATGATTTCACCACTTTCCAAATGTGCTGCTATCCAATCTTTAATAACTGACTAGCATTTTCCGCAATACCGATGTTAGACTAACTGGTCTATAATTCCCTGTTTTTTCTGTCCCTCCCTTTTTTAAACGTGGGGTTACATTAGCTACCCTCCAATCCTCAGGAACTACTCCAGAATCTAAAGAGTTTTGAAAAATTATCACTAATGCATCCACTATTTCTGGGGCTACTTCCGTAAGTACTCTGGGATGCAGCCTATCTGCCCCTGGGGATTTATCGGCCTTTAATCCATTCAATTTACCTAACACCACTTCCCGGCTAACCTGGATTTCACTCAGTTCCTCCATCTCATTTGACCCCCGGTCCCCTGCTATTTCCCGCAGATTATTTATGTCTTCCTTAGTGAAGACAGAACCAAAGTAGTTATTCAATTGGTCTGTCATGTCCTTGTTCCCCATGATCAATTCACCAGTTTCTGAGTATAGTTTCTGACCTACATTTGTTTTAACTAACCTTTTTCTCTTCCTATAAAAACTTTTGCAGCAGGTTGTATGTTCCCTGCCAGTTTTCATTCATAATCTATTTTCCCTTTCCTAATTAAGCTCTTTGTCCTCCTCTGCTGGACTCTGAATTTCTCCCAGTCCTCTGGTAGGCTGCTTTTTCTGGCTAATTTGTATTTCATCTTTTGTTTTGATACTATCCCTGATTTCCCTTGTTATCCACAGATGCACTACCTTCCTTGATTTATTCTTTTGCCAAACTGGGATGAACAATTGTAGTAGTTCATCCATGCAGTCTTTAAATACCTTCCATTGCATATCCACCATCAACCCTTTAAGAATCACTTGCCAGTCTATCTTGGCCAATTCACGTCTCATACCCTCAAAGTTACCTTTCTTTTAAGTTCAGAACCCTCGTTTCTGAATTAACAATGTCACTCTCCACCCTAATGAAGAACTCAACCATATTATGGTCACTGTTGCCAAAGGGGCCACGTACAACAAGACTGCTAACCAACCCTTCCTTATTACTCAATACCCAGTCTAGAATAGCCTGCCCTCTCATTGTTTCATCTACATGTTGGTTTAGAAAACTATCCCGCATACATTCCAAGAAATCCTCTTCCTCAGCACCCCTGCCAATTTGATTCACCCAATCTATATGTAGATTGAAGTCACCCATTATAACTGTTTACCTTCATACCGACCATCAGTACTCACGTAATGTTGCACAGAGACATTAGAGAGGAAAGCTCCCCCTCATGCAGTTGGAGCCCTGCCAGCTGAAAGCATTATCTCTACAGGTGGAGGAACTAAATTCAGAGATTCTCAGGTTGCCAGAACTGCAGGAGTGCAGCCATTCAATAGGTAACAGGACTGGAGGAGACTGCAGAGACAGAGGGGAGGAAGGTCATTCGGGATCTGATAACAAGGAGGAAAATTCTAGAGTCAAGACATTGCTCAATAAGATACCAAAGTGGTGCAAACACAGGATGGGCAGATGGGATCTGTTTCAAGTGAGGTCATGGGCAGCAGACGTTCGGATAACACCAGGTTTAAGCAGTGCAGGACAAGGTATACCAGCCGACATTGCGTTCAAATATTTTTACTGAATTTTTCCAGAATAATAAAGGATACCAAATGTTGAACCAACAGTTGTTTTTTTTTTGTTTTTTAGAAATGCAGTGCGGAAACAGGCCCTTTGGCCCACAGAGTCTGCACTGACCATTGATCACTCGTTCACACCAGTTCTATCCTACACACTTGGGACAATTCACATAAATTAATTAACCTACAAACTCGCATGTCTTTGAAATATGGGAGGAAACTGGAGCACCTGGAGAAAACCCACACAGTCACAGGGAGAATGTTCAAACTCTGTACAAACAGCACCCGTTGTCAGGAACTAACCCGGATCTCTGGCACTATGAGGCAGCAACTCTGCAGATGCTCCACTGAGCCGCCCTAAACAGTTACTGGCACTTATTACCTTTGCTGACTATAGTGCAAGGCAGGATGGACTTAAGGGGATTCACTGCATTGAGCTCATTAACTCTATGTATGCAAATACTCAGAAAATTGATAATAAAGATATACAATACAATAAAATACAATCCCTTCTAAAGCACTCACAGTTTATCCAGTAGCAACTCCTAGAACCTGGATGGATTTGTCAGCTGTTCTTCATTGATGGGACGGTGGTGAAGACAGTCCTTAAAGATTCCAATTTCTGGGCGTGCATTTCCTGAAGATCTGTCCTGAACCCAGCACATCAAATACTGCCTTGAACTTCCACAGGTGTACAGTAGAGAGCATTCTGACTGATTGCATCACGGCCTGGTTCAGCAACTCAAACGCCCAGGAGTAAAGAAGATTGCAAAAAGTGATCCAATATTGCCCAGTCCATCACGGGCACTGACCACCCCACCGACCAAATTACCTACAAGAGACGCTGCCTCAAAAAGGCAGCCAGCATCATAAGAGACTCCCACCACCCTGGCCACACTCTCATTTCACCCCTGCCATCCGAAAGAGGCATAGGAGCCTGAAAACGGTAACATTCAGATTTAGGAGCAGCTTCTGTCTGACAACCATCAGGCTATTAAACACTACAAACTCCAAATTAGCTCCAAACAAGATAGATCTGGGGAGCATATTCTTTGTCTTTGCACTATTATTGGTTTTTTTTATATAGATACTGAATTTTTTGTTGTTTAAGGTGTTTACAGTATACAATGTTTACATTTCAGTGGTGCTGAAGCAAGAATTTCATTGCTCCTTTTCAGGACAAATGACAATGAAACACTCTTGACTCTTGACTGTTGCGGGGCTGCAGGCATCTTCCGCCGGCTGAGAATGAGCCATCTACGCTTTCCTCCTCTCCCCATCCCCCACCCCGAGCCACCACAAAAGTTGGTCGGTTCAAACCGAGCAGAGCTGAGAACACTGAGCAGTTACGAGCAGTTCCCTGGAATGGAGTAGAATACAAACAGGGGGACATTCTATACCAATCTGAACAGACAATGTTGAGTTTGTGCCAGACATTCATTAGACCTGAATAACATATTCAGCACCTTTAAGAAAACCAATACAAATAAAGATAAGGTGTTAATTTGAAGGAATGTTCTTCATTGATAGGATGGTGGTCAAGATAATCTTAATTTGATGATCTGAAAGCAGAAGGTGGTTGTGGAATTCATTGAAACTGATGACTGTGGAGGCCATGTTTTTGGGTATTTTTGGAGAGAAGATTGAAAGATTCTTGATTTGTAAGGGTGTGAAAAATAATGGGAAGAAGGCAGGGTAATGGGGTTGAGAAGGAAAGATATATCAGTCATGATTGAATAGCGGTGCAGGCTTGATGGGCCAAATTGCCTAATTCTGCTCCTATGACATGAACATATTATGAACTTAGGAAGAAGGAACAGGGTATGCTTGCCTTCATTGATTAGGGGTTTTGGGAAGTCATAAACTTACAGTTGCACTCAACCTCAGTGAAGCCTCTTTGGAGTATTGTGTTCTGATTGCCCATTTATGGGAAGGATGTGGAGGTTTTGGAAAGGGTGCAGAAGCGGTTCGCCAGGATTTTGCCTTGAGAATATTAATCATAGGAAGAGGTTGGACAAATGGGTTGTTTTCTCTGGAGCGTCGGAGGCTGCAGGTGACCCGTAGACGTAGACAAAATTATGTGAGGCACAAATAGGGTAGCTAGAACTTTCTTCCAGGGGTGGAAATGTCAAATACAAACGGACATAGCTTTGAGTTTGAGAGTTTATTGTCAAGTGCACCGAGGTTCAGTGAAAAACTTTTGTTGCGTGCTAACCAGTCAGCAGAAAGACAATACATGATTACAATCGAGCCGTCCACAGTGTACGGATACAAGATAAAGGGAATAATGTGACACTGCCGTCAGACTAGAGATTTAGAACAATTGAGCGATTGTAATGCGTGATTGCAGATCCACTTCTGTGACCAGCGCACAAAGAGTCACCTACCTTGAGCGCCATCTTGGATCCCTTACCTTTAAGGACAAAATGGGAAAAAATAAAGGAAATTTATAGGGCAAGTTTTGTGCAAACGTGCGGTGGCGGTGTTCTGGCGTTTCGGCGTTGCCGGCCGCGTCGGAGGCCTGGATCGCCTCAGCGCAGAGGGAGAACAAGGAGGGAAGAGACAAAGACTAAGACTTTTGCCTTCCATCACAGTGAGGAGGTGTTTGGTGAACTCACTGTGGTGGATGTTAAATTTGTGTTTATTGTGTGTTTTTGTTACTTTTATTATATGTATGACTGCAGGCACGAAATTTCGTTCAGACCGAAAGGTCTGAATGACAATAAAGGTAATCTAATCTAATCTAATCTAACACCCTGCCAGGGGAAGTGGCGGGAGCAGATACAAGTTCAAGTTCAAGTGAGTTTATTGTCATGTGTCCCTGATAGGACAATGAAATTCTTGCTTTGCTTCAGCACAACAGAACATAGTTATCATTGACTACAGAACAGATCAGTGTGTCCATATCCCATTATATAATTATATACACACACGAATAAATAAACTGATGAAGTGCAAATAACAGATAATGGATTAGTAATGTTCAGAGTTTTGGCCGAGCCAGGCTTAATAGCCTGATGGCTGTGGGGAAGTAGCTATTCCTAAACCTGGTCATTGCCGTCTTCAGGCTCCTGTACCTTCTACCTGAAGGTAGCAGGGAGATGAGTGTGTGGCCAGGATGGTGTGGGCCTTTGATGATACTGCCAGCCTTTTTGAGGCAGCGACTGCGATAAATCCCTTCGATGGAAGGAAGGTCAGAGCCGATGATGGACTGGGCAGTGCTTACTACTTTTTGTAGTCTTTTCCTCTCCAGGGCGCTCAAGTTGCCGAACCAAGCCACAATGCAACTGGTCAGCATGCTCTCTACTGTGCACCTGTAGAAGTTAGAGAGTCCTCTTTGACAAACCGACTCTCCGTAATCTTTCACAAAGAGAGTGGTGAATCTCTGGAATTCTCTGCCGCAGAAGGTAGTTGAGGCCACTTCATTGGCTATATTTAAGAGGGAGTTGGATGTGGCCCTTGTGGCTAAAGGGATCAGGGGGTATGGCGAGAAGGCAGGTACAGGATACTGAGTTGGATGATCAGCCATGATAATATTGAATGGCGGTGCAGGCTTGAAAGGCCGAATGGCCTGCTCCTGCACCTATTTTCTATGTTTCTATATTTCTCAGGAAGTAGAGGCGCTGATGTGCTTTCTTGATAATTGCATCAGTGTTCTCGGACCAGGAAAGATCTTCAGAGATGTGCATGCCCAGGAATTTGAAGCTCTTGACCCTTTCAACCATCGACCCGTTGATATAAACGGGACTGTAGGTCCCCATCCTACTCCTTCCAAAGTCCACACACTAGTCAGATACAATAGGAATGTTTAAGAGGAATTTAGGCAGACGCACGTACAGTCTGTGAATGGAGATACATGGATCATGTGCGGGCAGATGGAGTTATTTTCGATTGGCATGATGTGTAGCATAGACGCCGTGGACAACGACCCTGTTCCTTTGCTGTTCTGTTCTGTTCTCTGTTCTAGTAGGCTGATGGGCAGCGATTTTGCAATGATATTTTAGAGCTTAATTATCACACAATGCACAGCAACCTAGTTAATTGCTTTAGATGAAAGGAAAATAACTGTGTTCACACAGAGTGGTTGTTTTTATAATGCAGATGACTAATGGAGGTCAGAAATATTGTAATTAGCCCGCTTCTCTCTTTCAGATTTTGTCCAAATCTGTATAAAACCACATATTGTTCACACGCTGCTTTAAATAAAGTGTGACCGAGTGACTAACGCCAATCCTTGCCGCACATGCCTAGAGTTGGCCAGATGAACCTGTAACTCAAAACCTATAAATGCAACTCAATAAACAAAATCTTACTAAACGTTCCAACCTGTAAGATGCAAACAAGGGCACACCTGGTCAGCAGTTTCTTTGTGGCTGGTGAAGCCAGGTTTTTTTTATCTGTTACTGAACAAACTGTTCTGGGCCAAGGGTTCAATCAAGCTTCGCCTGTGAGCTTGGCAAGTTAAGAGCATACTCTATGTGAGACTAAACATTTGCCATCCCATTGAGGCCAAGAAGACTTTGAGAATATATGACAATTCACCACAATCCAAGCTATTTTCAAACGTTCCTTTACTTAAAATTGGAAATAGTTAATCGACATGCTTTTCCAACATTTTCTGATATTATCTTAGGACAGCAATTAAATACTGTCTGAAGAAGGGTCTCAACCCGAAATGTCACCTATTCCTTCTCTCTAGAGATGCTGCCTGTCCTGCTGAGTTACTCTAGCATTTTGTGTCTATCTTCGGTATAAACCCTCATCTGCAGTTCCTTCCTACACAAATGAAATACTTATCTTTTTGCTGGCATTATTGAGCCCTCTAGATGTGATGTAAAATCACATCCCAGCTTGCAAGCTAATGGCCCCTTTTCACACAACAATACTTCTTTCTGTCAATCCCAACACAGTGCAAGCAATCAAAAGGCAGTTGGTATATCCTTGCAAGGCAAGACCACAGGACCTACAGACTGAGGTCTAGTCTCCACCTTTGGCCCATTCCATTTTATCGCACAACCTCTCAAGTACTGGAGGTTTGGCTTGGCTGGTCTTCTGTATGGAGTCAGTTCAATCCAGCCCATTAGAAACATGGAAAGTAGGTGCAGGAGTAGGTCATTCGGCCCTTCGAGCCAGCACTGCCATTCAATATGATCATGGCTTTTCATCCAGAATCAGTACCCAGTTCCTGCTTTTTTACCATATCCCTTGATTCCGTTAGCCCTAAGAGCTATGAATACATATTATTTTATATATCAGCAATTTAAGGATCCCACAACCCCCTGGTCTAAACTTATCCCACAGTTAGCATGAACTTCTGATGGTCTTGCAATAAAATGCTGGGGGTCTGGCATGTCTGGCCTGTAAAATGGGGATGGACAGAACAGATGAAACATCTTCTGGCTGAGTGTCTAGGATCAGGGTCACAGTCTGAACATATGGAGCAAGCCATTCCAGTTAGAGACCCAGAGGATAGAGATTTATTTTGATAATTTACAAAGGCAACGCTACACCTCCTGCCTATCATAAAACATTTAAAGTAATTTACAGCAAAAAATGATTCAAGGACTCCTGCATTCTCATCACTACTAGGACAACTCTTATGATAGGGTTTGAATACACTCTTTAAAACCTTTTGGTAAAGGCTAACGAAAAGCCATTTTTTTTAGGTTAAAAAACACATTTATATAATCACCCCTCATTCCTTTCAGGGTGTCCTGAAACCAATAAAATGCCATTGAAATATAATCACTGTACTAATATAGATAATGCAGCAGGCAACCTGAACATAGCAAACTCCCACAAATAGCAGTGTGCTAATAATAGATAATCTGCTTTAGTCATACTGACTGAAGGTTAATCATTGCCCAGTACATGACTCTCATCCACTGACAACACCTCCAACACTGTGGTTCTCCTTCAGTACCTCTATGGACCAATACCACAGATGTTCATAGTCTTAAATGCCTTCTCAGCTTGACTCAGCACAGATACAGCAAATACTTGTGCCACCAGTTGAGTTTCACAGACAACTGTTTCAGCACAAACCTATTCTGTTAATGTCATTGCAAAGTTAGGTGTGGAAGTTCAGGTTTCTGAGAAATTAAAATAGTCTCTTGATTTATATTTCTAACAAGATTGGTTAGTGTTGAGGGAGTGCAGTCATTTTCATTGCATCACTTCCTCTGCCTGGGATCTAGTTTCCTGCAAGAGAAGGGACATATTTATACTCAGATCCTTTATGACTTAATGTTCCTCCTTCTCCCTTCATAACAGCAATGTTAATAGGTTCAGCACCTTGTTATTGCTCTAGTATTCAACAAGATTGGGGCTGGTGTTTTTTTTTTAACCTGACAACAACTCTCCTGAATTAATCCCATATCCCTTGATTCCCTCAATTACCGAGTGCCCCCATAGCCTTCAGGCACGAAGAATTCCCTATCTTCTGGGTCTCTGACTGAAATGGCTGGCCCCATATTTTCAGACCGTGACCCTGGTCCCGGACACCCAGCTAAAGGAAACTTCATCTGCCCTGTCAGTCCCCACAAGAATGTGTTATGTATCAGTGAGATCAGCAGCTGAGAACATCTGACAGCAGGTTAAATTATCCTGGAAATTTTTCAAGAAAGCAGAAGTCTGCAATGTGCTACACATGAGCTTCTTCCATACTATTATCGGTCGGACATGTAACCTGGGAGGAACGTCTATCCAAGCATTCATTCCAGGGAACAAACTGCACTTTACTGGCATCAGTGGCAGATACAACATTGTTCAAATGTATACCACATAATTCGCAACAACTTTAAAGGCTCAACATTCTCTAATTATCTAACTATCCATAATGGACTTTTTTTTTAAATAGTATAATAGTATACAGAAAGCTATTTACAGAATACAAATATTGCAAAATATTACAAATATCTATAAATTTGGCTAAACAAAAAATAACTCATTGTTCTTTGACTCATTTTAAGTGTGTTACTGATACTGATATGGAAATCCTTCACCAGTGTGCTTTGCAATATAATAAATCTCACATCCTGAAATTACATTGTTTTAACTACATAACCATAAAGATAACATAATAAAAGTTCATTATTATATATCATTTAGTAATGATATTTGTGTGCATTATTAAATATCATTTAGTAATGATATTAGTAACCCCAGTGCATATGTGTATTGATACAAGCAATTACTACCAGGGCAATTACATGTTGTTCCCCTCATACTTGCAATCATCATAAACACAATAAAACATCACATCTTCATGCTTCCCTGCACAACTCCATTCCACGTGGCATCTCTTGCTGCAGTTCTCTGCTGATCCCTTACTTTATCCTGTTGACCCAATCGAAGGTGAGATGTTGTTGCCTCTGGCCTTTTCTCTGGGGGGTTTCCGATGTAACCAACACACTTGAACAATATCAGGTCATTCAGTCCTGAGGTAACGTCATGTATGGCATCCTTGGAATCTTTACATTGCCTCCACATAGCAACACATTCCTTCCTGAAGGGATTGAGCTCACCTCAAGTCTGATTTAGTTCATTTTAACAGCTGCGTGAACAGCAGAAGTCTCACACAAAACACATATTTTCCTGGACCACTGTAGCATGAGCTAGCTGTGGAAATGGCATCAATACCCAGCACCCAATTTCTTACTTTGCACCTTCTCTGTGTATTCTGGCAATGGTACAGCAGCCCCCAAATGCTCTGGCTCACCGCATCCACACCACCTCTTCATGTCAATGAGAACTGAAAATATTCCCATCTCACAAAACAAGTGAGACCGATAGTGGCAGAGTTCTGCCTTACAGCAGCAGAGACCAAGGTTCGATCCTGGCCAAAGGAGTGCTGTCTGTACAGAGTTTGCATGTTCTCGCTGTGACTGAGTGGGTGTCCTCCGAACACTCCGGGTTTCCACCCACTTCCCAAAGAGGTGCAGGTTTGTAGGTGAATTGGCCTCTGTAAATTTGCCCCTATTGTGTAGGATAGAACTAGTGTGAACAGGTGATCATTGGTTTGGGAGGATTGGGTGAGCCAATGGGTTGGTTCAACACTATATCTCTACACTAAATTAAACTAAAACTCAAGATTATTGTATCCTCCGCACCCCAGACTCAAACTGCTCATCAATGGCAGTTTGTCACAGCATGTCATATCACCCAGATCTGTATTTACTGGTTCTGGGCTCCCTAAAATCTCCCTTCCATCTCACGGTGCTCTCTAAAGACAGCAACTGTTGAAGGAGATAGACACAAAAAGCTGGAGTAACTCAGCGGGACAGGCAGCATCATCTCGAGTGAAGGAATGGGTGACGTTTCGGGTTGAGACCCTTCTTCAGCTGTTGAAGGACCTCACTGCCACTGTACTGGAGTATTCACTTTGCTACCTGACCCGTGGCAAATTAAACATGAGCTTGGCTCTTGCTGGCAAACACTAGCACAGTCGGTTAATCCCTGGAGACGCTCTCTCACAACTCTTTCAGTATCAATAAGATATATTGTTCATTGATACTCCTATCACAACTTCACATCTGGGAGTATCACCTTTCTAAATGCCATTATACAGTTCATTGCATCATATGGCTCCACACTATTCTATGCATTCTGCATACAACTTTGACATGCACTGAGCAAAGTTCTCAGATTACTCTGCCATAGAAAAACATGCATTCATTTATATCTCTAGCACCACAGTTCCCTTCAGGTGAGCTCAGCAAATACTTTGCCAGCACATTGCCACCTACACCATGAACACCACACTTAATGCAGACAGAAAGATTACTGAAGATAGACACAAAGTGTTGAGGTAAGCCAATGGGTCAGGCAGCATCTCTGAAGAAAAAGGGTGGGTGACATTTCAGGTCGGGACCCTTCTTCAGACTCATTTTCAGGCTGCTATAAATCAGCATTTGCAGTTCCTTCCAACCCAGAAAGACTTCTGACTACACCATTCCTTCCTGCCCAGCTATACCCTTCCACAACTTGCCAGACAGTGGAACAGTGGTTACTAATGTCATCCCATTCAGAGGCATGGTTTGGCCTTTGCCTGTCAGCTCAGGAATTCCTGCCCTCGGGACCAGTGAGTGTCTTGGCTTCAGCCAGTGCACCTCACGGCTTGGCAGCCTCCAGAACCTCATTCACGCCCAACATAACATTCACTGTCCCTCAGTTTCAATGACTCAGTGCAATATATGTCCAAAGATTACAGGTACTCGTGCTGTAACATGATTGTTGCATTCCCACAAAACCTCACACTCTAGTTACTAGACTGGTAAATATAGAAAATGGAGAAAATGGGGTTTGAGGCTAGAGAATTTCAGACTCACAATAACAGTTACATTTTCTCCACAGGATTTTCAACTGCATTATATTCAATTTGTCGTACGGAAACACTGATCTTATACATAGTGACAGATTACTGGCCCCACCTGGCTCCAAAGCCTTCCTCCCCCAGAAACTGGTGGAAGGGGATGGGATGGAAATGGATGAGGGTGGGGTGGATGGGAAGGGGGAAATGGGGGGCAGGGTTGTGGGAGAAATGGGTGTACATCCAGCTGGTCACCTGGAAATAGAGGGGGGGGGGGGGGGGAGAGAAAGGGGCGGGTATGTTTGTTAGTCAATTATCTAAAATTTGAGCAGGAAACTTTCATACCGTTGGGTTATAAGTTGCCAAAGCAGAATTTGAAGTGCTATTCTTCCAGAATGCTGCTTAGCACGACTTAACACTAGTTTGCTCTTTCTCAATGAACAATGCTGGAATGATTTTCAGCACGCACCCTACCGTATCATTGCCAGTTTACAACTGTGCACACAGTCATCTGATGAAGGGTCTCGACCCGAAACGTCACCTATTCCTTTTCTCCAGAGATGCTGCCTGACCTGCTGAGTTACTCCAGCATTGTGTGTCTATCTTTGATGTAAACCAGCGTCTCCAGTCATAGGTCACACAGCTGATAAACAGGCCCTTCGGAACACTAGGTCCCTGCTGGCCATCAAGCACCCTTTACATTAATCCCAAATTGATTTAATATAATAATATTTATTTAAATAGGAAGAACAGTTGATACAGAATGAAAAGCCAAATATGGATAGATATGGACTGGATGACAAACAGGAACTATTAATAAGAATAGATGGGGTAGACAGTGACTCCATGACGCAGGGTTACAACAGGGATCCATGCCTGAACCCAGGTACTTCATAATACACATCAAGGATTGAATGGCCTGTATTTGCCAAAGTGTATTAGAACATGAGGAGATTTAATTGAAACATACAAAGAACGAAAGTGCTTGATAGAGTGTAAGGGCATTGAGTCTGCAGTGCATATGTTACAGTTGCACAAGGTGTAGGTGAGGCCACACTTGGTATCATGTCCAATGCTGGTCTTCCTGCTCCAGGAAAGAAGCAATAAAACTGGAAACAGTGCAGAGAGGGTGGCACGGTGGTGCAGCGGTAGAGTTGCTGCCCTACTGCGCTCGCAGCGCCAGAGACCCGGGTTTGATCTCGACTACGGGTGCTGTCTGCACAGAGTTTTTGTACGTTCTCCCCGTGAGAGAGTGTTAGATTTAGCTCCTAGGGCTAGCGGAATCAAGGGATATCGGGAAAAAGCAGGAACAGGGTACTGATTTTGGATGATCACCATATTGAATGACGGTGCTGGCTCGAACGACCTGCATGGCCTACTCCTGCACCTATTTTCTATGTTTCTATGTTTCTATGACCGCGTGGGTTTTCTCCAAGTTTGTCGGTTTCCTCCCACACTCCAAAGATGTACAGGTATATAGTAAATTGGTAAATATAAAAATTGTCCTTTGTGCGTGTAGGATAGTGTTAATATGCGGGGATCGCTGGTCAGCACGGACCCAGTGAGCCAAAGAGCCTGTTTCCGTGCTGTATCTCGAAACGAAACTAAACTAAACTACAAGACTTATGAGGATATTGCCAAGACTCAAGGGACTTATAGAAAGGTTGGGATGGCTAGAATTTTAATCCTTGGAGCATGAGATTCTGAGGGGTGATTTTATGGAGGTGTATAAAATTACAAGGGGCATAGATAGGGTGAATGCACAGTCTTTTTGCCAGGACATAGATTGAAAAGAGGTCGCCCCAGGAACAACTGGAGAAGAGGTGTCCGGACAGAAATGTCTGAGAGTGGGCTCAACTGGGGAGATCTCGAATGAACTGCCAACAACTGAGTGAGGTGGAGAATATTTGTCAATGGCCTATGCTCCCTGGAGGAGCAAAGGGCTTAAGAAGAAGAGAAGAAGAAGATGGATTGAAAGTGAGAGGGGAACCTTTTCGCACATAGGGTAGTGAGTATATGGAACGAGCTGCCAGAAGAAATCATTGAGTCAGGTACAATAACATGATTTTACATAGAAACATAGAAAATAGGCGCAGAAGGAGGCCATTTGGCCCTTCGAGCCAGCATCGCCATTCATTGTGATCATGGCTGATCGTCCCCAATCAATAACCCATGTCCGCCTTCTCCCCATATCCCTTGATTCCACTAGCCCCTAGAGCTCTATCTAACTCTCTCTTAAATCCATCCAGTGATTTGGCCTCCACTGCCCTCTGTGGCAGGGAATTCCACAAATTCACAACTCACTGGGTGAAAAAGTTTTTTTCTCTCCTCAGTCTTAAATGGCCTCCCCTTTATTCTAAAGACTTCTGGACAGGTGCATGGATAGGAAATGTTTAGAAGGATATGGGATAAATGCTGGCAAATGGGACTAGCTTCAGTGGGGCTCTTGATTGCTATGGATAGGTTGAGTCAGAAGGCCTGTTTCCAACCTGGATGACTATGACTGAATGCGGGTGGGATGCTTCCCTAGCCTGGGGCATTGAGTACAAGTGGTCACCATCTCAGATAATGGAGGAAACATTTGGAACTGAAATGATGCAAAATCATTTCACATGGAGGGCAGTGAACCTGGGGAACTCTCCATTTCAGAAGGTCAAATTACAGAATATATTTAAGAAGAAGGTAGATAGATTGCTAAGCACAAAAGGTATGAAGGGGTAGATGAGAGAGAAAGTGTCAATTTATGGGACACATCCCAGGGTATGGGAACATAGATAAGTGATCGGATATGATCATGATGAATGGAGGGCCATTGCCCAAAAGTAGATTGCTTCTATTCCTGTTCCAAGTTTCTGAAAGGCTCATATTGCACAATTTGTGTCCATCAGACATAAAATACAAGGATATATGCCACTTTAATTCTTGACCTTACACATGTTCATTGCACTCTGATCCATTTAAGGTTATTAATGCCCACCTGGCCCAATGCCTGCCATGGGTAAGCACATCATTTTAATTTTTAAGTGGATTTACTAACATTTTGGGCTGTAAACAGGAACCATCAGTGGTTGGAATGGAATGTTCCCTATTTCTTGGCACCAATTGATTGCTTCAGTTATCTGCAAGGTCAGCAAAGCTCAGCTCAGGCACAGCGCAAAAGATGTTGTGCCAGGCAACTGCGCCATCTGCTCTGGTGAGATTGATAAATGGTGCTTTTGATGGGGAGGGATGGAGAAGGTTATATAATGCTGTAGCTTGCCAGTGGGCTGCAACGAGGCCAAGCATATTCCAAGAAGGACTCTGAACGAGGATCAGGAATCTTTCCAAAGACATAAAAATGACTTTAGTGCCAAATACAGCTCTCTAGCACAACTGGCAAAAAAAAAACAAGTCCATCACTCAATATGATAAGTAGAAACAAGGAGCTGAAGATGCTGGGTCATACCAAAGATAGGCACAAAGCGCTGGAGTAACTCAGCGGTTGAGGCAGCATTTCTGGAGAAAACGTCACCCATACTTTTTCTGCTGAGCTACTCCAGTGCTTTGTTAGCTAAATATTATAAACTTCGAAGTCAGCCTTAAAACCCTGTTGGAATAAAATCAGCAGATGCTTGGATCACAAAGCTGGCCAGACAACATCCACAGAGAGAACAGACACACGAGCAATGGCATTGCTTGAAATTCAGATTTCCCTCATCAGCTGTACCCTGCTTTTTATTTGTAATTCTGCTTACACATTTTAAAAGCACAGCACAGCAAAATATTCAGTCCATCATGGCTGTGCCAGGTTAGTGCAGGTGTCAGGGGTTATGGGGAGAAGTCAGGAGAATGGGGTTGCGAGGGGAAGGTAGATCAGCCTTGATTGAATGGTGGAGTAGAGATGATGGGCCGAATGGCCTAATTCTGCTCCTATAAAATATGACCTTGAAAGGAGCTGTAATTAATCTCATTAATCTCCCTCCCTGATAACTCTGCACTCCATCTCTTGAAGGATTGATCCAATTCCCAATTAAACGTTACTGCTGAACCGGCTTCCACTGCAAACACAAGCCAAATGCCTTAAAAGCTTTATCTACAGTCAGCTATAGCTACTTGCTTCAATTTGGCAGTTGGCTCTTCATCAGATGTGGCCTTAAGTTATAGAATCCGCTCCCTTAAGCCTCTTCCCCAAATTTAAAATACTTCTTAAAATCCACCTCTTTGGTCAAGGATTGGCCAGGAGAGATTGTGCCCTCTAGGCTGGTAAAGATGCGGCTTCACGGCACCAGAGACCCAGGTTTGATCCTGACCTCGGGTGCTGTCTGTGTGGAGTTTGCACGTACTCCCTGTGATCGCGTGGGTTTCTTCTGGGTGCTTTGGATTCCTCCTGCATCCTAAAGATGTGTGGGTTAGTAGGTTAATTGGTCTCTATAAATTGCCCTTAGGGTGTAGGGAGTGGATGAGAAAGTGGCATCACATAGATTTAGTGTTAACGGTTGATCAACGGTCGGCGTGGACTTGGTAGGCCGAAGGGCCTGCTTCCATGCTGTGTCCCTAAAACGTAAACTAAAAAAAACACGTCCTTCATGCACCTATCACTGCAAACTTCAGGCCGACTGAACTGTCATTATCGACTTATCCTCCAAGATCAATTGATAGGATGGGTAAGATCAAGGTCTTAAACAGAGAGTTATGGGATTCAGGATGTTAGGATCTGCATCGCTCAAAATAATGCAAAGCTGAAGGTTTAATGAGTAAGCCGATCATGGAATTCAATTAGGTTGGGAACAGAGGTAATCAGGGTGTAGAATAGTAGTGATAGAGGGGGTTATTGATCCAATTAGGATATCAAATGTGAGGTTAGGGATTAGAGGTATGGGTTTAAGGTGAAAGGGAAAAGATTTAATAGGAATCTGAGGGGTAACTTTTTCACCCAAAGGGTGGTGGATGTATGGAACAAGCTGCCAGAGGAGGTAGTTGAGGCAGGGACTATCCCAACATTTAAGAAGCAGTTAGACAGGCACAAATTTAGGATAGGTTTGGAGGGATATGGACCAAATGCTGGCAGATGGGACCAGTGTAGCTGGGACATGTTGGCGTGTGTGGGCACGTTGGGCTGACCACCTGTTTCCACACTGTATCACTCTATGACTCTAACATGGAGTAACCTGCCCAGCAACCCTCCCAATTACCGATGCCTAGCGAGTGGAACGCTTTGACATATACCTGATGCAGAAGTTGGCTCAGGTCCACAAGGGCGTATCATGACTGGAAGACCCAGGATTAAATTTCTGTATTGACACAATTCAACCTAAAATGCTCACTAACATATTCCAACTTAAAAAAAAAGAAAGTATTTCTAGATGCAATAATGCTGGAATGGTTGACACATATCCCAATGTGTCTCATTGTCATTAAAAAAAAAGTTATTATTCTAGGTATGTTACAAAACTCACCTTTAGTGGTGCTGCAGTTCTGTCAATGGCCGTGTTCGCGACTTTGGCGCCTTTGGGGGGGGGGGGGGGGGGGGGGGGGGGGGGGGGGGGGCAGAGTTAAAATGCGGTTTTCCCCTTCCGGAGTTATATTTTCTCGGGGTGCGTGCTTTTGCTAAAGATTCGTTCCGACTGCCGGTATGTGAATTTTTTTTTTTTAAATCGCCCGACAATTTCAGCGCTGGAGTAAAATAAAAATTAGCTTCTAATGCCGTGAACGCTGACAACTGGGACGGATTTCACGTAGGGGACAGGTAAAGAAAAGCCGTTTATTTTTACATATAAACTTGCTTGTTAAGATGACCTTACTCAAAATTTCATGTTGCGAAACGGTGATTTAGTCCCCATATGAACTGGCAGTATTTCTCCTGCCGATATGGGGTTTAAATTCACCGCAACCGCAACGTTACAATCCATCGCGTTCCAGAAAATCCTACTCGCAAGTTGATTTAAATGGCCATTAATGTATGGGCATTAAACACTAAATTCCTTCAATTTGGCCTATAAATTCATGACAATGAGATTTCAAAATCGTGTTATATTGTGAATTCTTGTGTGAATGTTATTTGGACACTTAGGCTTATATAAAAATGTTAATATTTTCTTAAGAAATGGATAGATGTTTAGATCTAGTAATTGAATTTTGTAATTAGCTACAATCGGGTAACTAACTAATTATATGCTTTAATTTCAGGTCATCCAAGTAAGATTGTTTCATATTTGTTTCAGAATGCTTCAATCTATAATAACTGAAAATTTCTTTCTGTTCTCTTCATTTTTAAGAAAGTTATGGGCTTTTGACTGTCCTCTTTCACAACTTTTGTGTTATGTCAATGGAAAAGCAGTAGGGAACAAGATGCTAATTTCCGAGTATGAAAATGGCCATTACTTTTTTAATACTGAAGATATGAAAGTGAATTAGGTGTCAAATTAAACTTCTTTTTATGCTTTATCTGATGGGATAAATTGAAGACTTGATTTTTAAAATCTCAAAATTTTGTAACATTGCTAATTTTTCCTGTAAAGTACCTTGGAACATTTTACTATGTAAAAAGACATTGTAAAAATGCATGATGCAATTATATCTTTGGAAGGGAAATATCTGTTTTTATCTTTATCAGCAAGGAACAACAAAATCTATCGAAATAAACCAACTAATTTCATTGATGAATGATTTCAATGACATCTTTACACAATTTGGACTGCATATTTATTCAGTTAAAAGCTTTTCTCCTTTGAAGGTGTAGGAAATTTAACAAGATAGTGATTTTCAAACAAAATATTGGCAACAAAAAGGATTTTCCATGTTTTTATGTAAATGTTAACCCAAAATATTCACAAATTGTCAAATTAATGGGGAAAAAAGTTAAGATTAACAAAATGTAATATAAATGAACTGCAGATGCTAGTTTATACCAAAGATAGACACAAAATGTTGGAGTAATTCAGCAGGTCAGGCAACATTCCTGGAGAAAATGGTGTGAGGAAGGGTTCCGAGCCAAAACGTCGTATGTTTCTATGTTTCTATCCAATTTCTCCATAAATGCTGCCTGACCCGCTGAGTTACGCCAGCATCCTGTGTCTACCTAAGATTAACAATAGTCAGTTTGATCATTTATTTCAACATGCACACTACTCAAATGATTTCTGTTTTTGTTTATCTGGTTTCCAGCAACTAAGTTACAGAGAAAGGTTAAACAAGTTAGGTCTTTATTCTTTGGAGCACAGAAGGTTAAGGGGGGACTTGATTGAGGTCTTTAAAATGATTAAAGGGATAGACAGAGTTGACGTGGATAAGCTTTTCCCATTGAGGGTAGGGAAGATTCCAACAAGAGGGCATGACATGAGAATGAAGGGACAGACGTTTAGGGGTAACATGAGGGGGAACTTCAGTCAGAAACGGGTGAATTGATCATGGGGAGCAAGGACATGGCAGACCAATTGAATAACTACTTTGGTTCTGTCTTCACTAAGGAAGACATAAATAATTTGCCGGAAATAGCAGGGGATCGCGGGTCAAATGAGATGGAGGAAATGAGTGAAATCCAGGTTAGCCGGAAAGTGGTGTTGGGTAAATTGAATGGAGTAAAGGCCGATAAATCCCCAGGGCCAGATAGGCTGCATCCCAGGGTACTTAAGGAAGTAGCCCCAGAAATAGCAGGTGCCTTAGTGATAATTTTTCAAAACTCTTTAGATTCTGGAGTAGTTCCTGAGGATTGGAGGCTAGCTAATGTAACCCCACTTTTTAAAAATGGAGGGAGAGAGAAAACAGGGAATTACTATTTTAACCAGTTAGTCTAACATCGGTAGTGGGGAAACTGCTAGAGTCAATTATTAAAGATGGGATAGCAGCGCATTTGGAAAGTGGTGAAATCATTGGACAAAGTCAGCATGGATTTACGAAGGGTAAATCATGTATCACAAATCTTATTGAATTTTTTGAGGATGTAACTAGTAGAATGGATAAGGGAGAAGCAGTGGATGTGTTGTATCTGGACTTTCAGAAGGCTTTCGACAAAGTCCCACACAAGAGATTGGTATACAAACTTAAAGCACACGGTATTGGTGGTTCAGTATTGATGTGGATAGAGAAATGGCTGGCAGACAGGAAGCAAAGAGTAGGAGTGAACGGGTCCTTTTCAGGATGGCAGACAGTGACTAGTGGGGTGCCGCAAGGCTCAGTGCTGGGACCCCAGCTATTTACAATATACATTAATGATTTGGACGAGGGAATTAAATGTAACATCTCGAAGTTTGCGGATGACACAAAGCTGGGGGCAGTGTTAGCTGTGAGGAGGATGCTAGGAGGCTGCAGGATGACTTGGATAGACTGGGTGAGTGGGCAAATGCATGACAGATGCAGTATAATGTGGATAAATGTGAGGTTATCCACTTTGGTGGCAAAAACAGGAAGGTACACTATTATTTGAATGGTGACCGATTAGGAAAAGGGGAGATGCAGCGAGACCTGGGTGTCATGGTACACCAGTCATTGAAAGTAGGCATATGCAGGTGCAGCGGGCTGTGAAGAAAGGGAATGGTATGTTGGCATTCATAGCAAAAGGATTTGAGTATAGGAGCAGGGAGGTTCTACTGCAGTTGTACAGGTTCTTGGTGAGGCCACACCTGGAGTATTGCGTACGGTTTTGGTCTCCTAATCTGAGGAAAGACATTCTTGCCTTAGAGGGAGTACAGAGAAGGTTCACCAGACTGATTCCTGGGATGGCACGACTTCCATATGAAGAAAGACTGGATAGACTTGGCTTGTACTCGCTGGACCTTAGAAGATTGAGGGGTGATCTCATAGAGACTTACAAAATTCTTAAGGGGTTGGACAGGCTAGATGCACGAAGATTGTTCCCGATGTTGGGGAAGTCCAGGACAAGGGGTCACAGTGTAAGGATAAGGGGGAAGTCTTTTAGGACCGAGATGAGAAAATCATTTTTCACACAGAGAGTGGTGAATCTGTGGAATTCTCTACCACAGAAGGTAGTTGAGGCCAGTTCGTTGGCCATATTTAAGAGGGAGTTGGATGTGCCCCTTGTGGCTGAAGGGATCAGAGGGTATGGAGAGAAGGCAGGTACAGGATACTGAGTTGGATGATCAGCCATGATCATATTGAATGGCGGTGCAGGCTCGAAGGGCCGAATGGACTGCTCCTGCACCTAATTTCTATGTTTCTATGTTTCTATGTTTACTCAGAGAGTGGTGGCTGTGTGGAATGAGCTTTCAGCAGAAGTGGTGGAGACAGAATCGATTTTAACATTTAAAAATAAAGTGGATAGGTATATGGACGGGAAGGGAATGGAGGGGTATGGTCTGAGTGCTGGTAGGTGGGACTAGGGGAAAATAAATGTTCGGCACGAACTGGAAGGGCTGAGAGGGCCTGTTTCCGTGCTGTAATTGTTATATGGTTATATGGTTATCCACAAGAGTCGAATGGTACTCTATGGGCTCATTATTAGGCTCATTCTTGAATTAGGTTTTGTGCCAATCTTTGCCACTCTGCTGCAATCTTTATAACAGGAAAAAAATCTGAAGTGGTGCTTTCCTACGCAAACAGCTTTATAATAAAGGGCATGCTTCCAAACCTTCACTTATTGTGCTATCTACCATCCACATTAATGTCTTAGTTCCCAAGAATCTCCACCCAAGCCACAAAGATGTACACCTTTAGTTGCACAAGATTCTAGCGTGAGTAAATAAATTTACATGTGCTCTTGGAACAAGTCTTTTGGCAGGAATTGACATGAATGCATAGTATCACTTACAAAGATTACATTTCAGTTGTGGGAGAAGCTATCTTAATTCATTTTAATGTATTATGAAATTTAATATGAAGATATATGAACACTGAGCTATTAAGAAACACATTGCGCATTCTGACGTACACAGTGAGACAGCTAGCCTTGTACAAGCCTTCTTCATACTGTCAGAAACTGTGCACCGACAAGCTTGTAGACACAAAATGCTGGAGTAACTCAGGCAGTATCTCTGGAGAGAGGGAATGGGTGACGTTTCGGGTCAAGACCCTTCTTCGGACTGAAACGTCACCCATTCCTTCTCCAAAGAGATGCTTCCTGTCCCGCTGAGCATTTTGTGTCTATCTTCGGTTTAAAACAGCATCTGCAGTTCCTTCCTACACCTACAAGCTTGTAACAGCTTTCAAAGGCACTATCTTCATTGTGATTCATTAAATTAAGGAGACAGGCAGATTCCAAGAACTAAAAAAACAATTGCATTCCTCAACAGGCTAACTGAGCTACGGAAGAGGAATACTGAGAGAGGTTTTATATATCATTGCATATTGATTGTATATCATGCCAAAAAATGGGCAGGCAACCACCAACTCCAGCATTCACATTCTCCCCCATGTAACATCTTGCCCAGATTTTTTCAGCAGCACCTCTGAGACCTGTGGATTTTGCTATCCAGAAAGTCAAGAACCCCCAGACATTGAGACTGTCACTGCCTGAAAGTCCCTCTATTAACCTGTTCACTGCCAAGTTTTTTTTCACTGTTGGCCATGACCCGAGTATCCTTGGAGATTGCACTGAACAGGTTAAGCCACGCACTATTTAGACTTCAAAATAAATCTTCACTCTGTTATTGGCACTAGGTCCAAATCCTGGAACTCCCTGTCCCAACATCTTTGTGGGAGTACATTCACCAGAACTCTTCGATAAAGTCACTCAACACAACCTTCTCAAGAACAAGTAAGGAAGGGCCAAATATGTTATGTCCTTACCACATCATGTAACTGAATAAAACAAAATGGTAGTCACAAATGTTAAATTATTTGTTTTATTATTGCTCTTGAAATTAAAGCCCATCCTTCCTGCTCAAATTGTGCTACATTCCTGAAAGAAAGGCAGGCAGCCAGTTCCCAAATTTCTGTTGGATCCATATTAGTCTAGATATTCTATTGCAAGTGCAATAGTGATTCTTAATTGTGTCAGTTGGCATTCCTTCCTCTCTGAATGTCCAAGAAAAACAGTTTAACCTAATCTTCTTCCCTTAAGGAGGAATGTTTATTCAATGAAGAAAGGGTACGAGGGATATCTGTTCTGTTATCTCAGTGCCTCAAAAGGAGAAATTCTCTAATCCTCAAAAGGATTAACCTGAGGGGAAGCCTTTTCACACAGAATGTACTGCCAGGCAGATACCATAATGACACTATCCAAATAACATTTGGACTGGTGCATGGATAGGAAAGGTTCAGAGAGATATGGGTCAAACGTGGGAAATGGCAGTAGCTTAGATGGACACTTGGTCAATATGTACAAATTGGGCCAAAGGGGTTGATTCCATGCTGTTTGACTCCATGACTCTGGTACCTAATCATCCATGTATCAAGAGTAAAGGATATCTTGGTAGTGTTCTTTTGTAATTCCCTGGGATCCAGAATCATTCTACTGGATTGGAAGGCTGCAGTTATAATGTGATTATGCAAAGGGACAGCAAAACAAAAATACAGAACTGAGAAAGGTCAGTCAGTTTTGTTTGATTTCTGATGAGTCTCTTCTAAAGTCAAATTGATAGCATGCATACAATCACCTAAAAATATGTTTTCTTAATGCTCAGAGGATAGAGATTGCAAAGGAAATCTATTGGACAGCAGACCGGGGGTAGCAATTTGATGGGTGGGGAAGACCCAAAGGAGCGAGGGGGGAGGCTAACCGTATGGGTACTGAGGGAGGTTGGTGGGTGAATGACTGGGTTGAAATGTGGGGAGAGGATTTCAAGTGGATTTTGTGATTTGGGTTGATCGTCAGAGATCTGGGTGGGAGGAGTGGAGCTAGACTATGAGGAAATAGTTGAGGCGGTAATGAAGAGTTGACTAAGGAGGTTGTGGAGATGTTGAGGGGTGTTGATAGTCATGGAGAGATGTGAGAGGCAATTGGATCATGGTGAGACAAGGAGAAGTTACTTAAGAACCTGATTCGTCTTACCTCACAGATGATGTTGGACTTTGCAACAAATGCCAGAGCATAGATCGACCTTCTTCTTAAGACCTGTTTCCGTCTTCAAGATCAAAACCATTTGTGAGCCTCTTTGACAAATATTGCACAAGGGACATCATCTCAGCGGACACCCAGCAGATTCTACACTTAACATGTAGCTTATGTATAGAGGATCCAAACTACATCTTTGGAGCTATGAATTAAGTAGTGAAGCTAAAATGCTGCAGATGATAGCAACCCGAAATAAACACTGAAAATGTGAGAAATGCTAAACAGGTCAGGCAGTAATCTTAATGACAGAAAGCGAGTTAACATTTCAGATTGATAATCTTTCATCTTGAGATAGCTCGTGTTTCAAGTCACAGATGCCACCACAGCAGGCCAGGGAGCTGCAGGTTGGTCGGAGCATCGCGCGGGAGCAGGGTAGGCAAGGCCCTGACTCCCTGTCGCTATCGCCCAAACATCACCGGGCTAGCGGAAAACAGGTGCGTAAACCCGTGCCTCGTTCAACGGCACGTTCTGTTTCCCCTCTGTTACGGGTCTCCAGAGGGCGGACCAGGGAGGAAAGTCGCACCGAGGTCGACAAGCCCCGCTGCAGCGGCCGGCATCGACATGCCACCGGAGAAGTCTGCCAGATCACGGACCGGTGATGGACCTACTGGGAAGTCGGGGAGCCCCGCAGGAGCGGGAGGTACCGGCTCACCACCGGGACAGGCTGCCAGAGTGCAGGCTGGTGGCAGTGTATATCGGTCGTGTGGCCCCGCTGAGGTGGCTGGCAGCGACTATGCGCCATCTCAGTCCCGTATAACCGGGACTGGCGGTAAGCCCGCGCGGATGTCGGGGAGTCCCGCTGCGGCGGCCGGCACCGACTCGTCTCCGCTTCTGTCATACCAGACAGGCGGACCGCTACAGTCCGGAAGATGGCGGACTAGCGGCATGTCCGCGCGGGAGTCGTGTAGCCCCGCAGGAGCGGCAGGCAGCGACTACCTGCCAACATACCCTAGACATCACCTCGATGAGGTGTGGTCCGTTGGCAGAAGCCCCAGTAGTTCTGGAGAACCTGGGGAAGTCGACTTGTCGTCCGCAGATGCGGCGGTGGTCGCAGGGCTCGTGTGGAGCAAATGGTCGAGCAGCTGCCCGAACGGGACCTTCTCCATCAAGAGCGTGTGTCCCTAGGATCTAGGAGACACACAGCAGAACCACCAAATATCTCTCCCTCATCAATAGGGAGTGCCTAAAGTCAGCCGTTAGCTGACTTTGAAGAGGGGTTGGCGCAAGAACCGATGTTGCCAGGAATTAAAAATACAGAAAATCCTGAAATTGTTGACCTCAGGCATTACTGCCTTTGTCAAGTCCATAGACGGGACGGACATGACGGAGGAGCAGTAGGATGCGCTAGCATTGCTGTGCAATACAGATTAAAAAATAAACTGCTTTCGCGAGAGCTCCATCCGCCCAACTCACAACCCAAAATACGCGGGTTTGTGCAAAGCCTCTGCTACGCAGCCACCGAGACAGCTGTTCGGTGAAGACCTGCCAAATCAGGTAAAAGACCTGGACGAGGAGGCAAATACGGTCAGGTTGAGAAACTACCATCCTCGAGCAGGCCACCGGCGTATCGCAGACAGCATCCTTACGCTACATCTAACAGGCTTTGTGTTCAACCCGACAGGGCAATCACAACCTATCCACTGGTCACACCCTATCAACAAAAGCCTTTTATAGGACAGGGCCCACAGCAACCAGCATGGAAGATGCGCCAACCCCACATCCCAGCAACACAACGAACACAAAAGCCCAGAGCATCAAGCCCGCCGGGAACCATGGAGGTAAGGGGGTCTGGTTCTCTTGGGAGTGCTGCATGTATAACCTAACAGGGAGGTTGCGTACTTTCTGGGATGCATGGGGTATTGATTGTCACTATCCCAGGGAACAAGCAACAGACATAATAGAGGCATGTAACAGCCTTGCTTGCGCCAGGAAACCGAATGTTAGACATGCTGCTAAGGTGATTGGGAAGCTTATAGCTATATTCCAGCTGCACAATTTGGGCCGTTACACTATCAAAACTTGCAAAGAGCAAAATCTCAGCATTAAAAGCGAATGCTGGACATTTTGATCGGCCTATGCAGCTGCCAAACAAGGCAAAAATTGAGCTACAATGGTGGATTAGCTATGTTTGTGATTGTTTTAATCCCATCATTATATCAAACCCATCAGCCGGGTTACAAACAGACGCAAGCACCCAGGGCTGGGGAGCTACCGACACCACTTCCACTTGTGGCGGCAGATGGGATTTGCCCAAGTCTACTCTTCTTCAATCACAAGGTATAAACTATTTGGAAATGCTGGGAGCATGTCACGGGCTGCGGGCTTACTGCACTATTCTGCATCATACGCATGTCCGTCTTCAAATAAATAATGCCACTGAGGTGGCATATTTAAACCATATGAGTGGTATCAAGTCAATATCTTGTAATGAATTGGCAAATTTAATTTGGCTCTGGTGTATTGAAAGAAATATTTGGATATCAGCAACGTACCTTCCGGGTAAGCGCAATACAGTGGCGGACACCAGGTCACGAGTATTTAATAACGACATCAAGTCGATGTTGAACCCCCAAATATTGCTAAAGTTATAGCCAAATATGGAACACCAGATATCGACCTTTTTGCGTCCAGGTTGAACCATCAGATACCAACATATGGGAACCAGGTTTTGGGGCAGTGGCGATGGACGCGTTCTCGCTACGTTGGGGGAAATGGGTTTTTTATGCTTTTCCCCCATTCTGCCTCATTCGTCGGGTATTGCAGAAAAATCAACTAGATTCTGCAACAGGTATGCTGATAATACTCGACTGGCCCACACAACCATGGTACCCGGTGGTCCTCAATATAGAGGCCACTACTGGAATTCGGGCTGTCATCAAAAACCATGGACATCATAACAGCATCGTGCAGAGAGTCCACAAGGAAACAGTACCTCGCCCACATAAGGAAATGAGAGGCCTTCTGTAGTTGGACCAAGACCACCCACAACTCTGCTACGATCTCCAATGTGCTGGAATTCCTCGCGGGCCTTCATTATGATGAGGCCCTCAGTTACAGTGCCATAAACAGTGCCAGGAGTGCATTGTCATCCCATCTCAACATTGGAGTGGGATCTCACCAGCTGGCATCCAAACTATGAGGGGTATATTCAATCCAACCCTCCCCGACCACGATATAATATTACCTGGGATATAGGGGTGGTGTTGACCCTACTCAGGAGCTGGTCGCCTATGACGGATTTACCACTGGACTAACTCACCTTCAAAGTGGTGATGTTAATGGCACTGACCACAGCACAACGGGTCCAGGCTCGACAGAAACTAAACTGGATAGAATGGTCTCGACCCCCAAAAAAGTGACTTTCTTTATAGATGAGTTGCTTAAACAACACAGACCTGAGACTACAGGACTGAAAATGGAATGCCTAGCATATCTCGTTGATGTAAGACTCTGTATAGCCACCTATATCCGACATTATATTAATGTCACACACACCATCAGGAATATGGAGACGGGTCTGTTTATCAGCCATGAAAACCCACATCACAGGGTGACGGTGCAGACTATCTCCTGGTGGCTCAGGGTGGTATACGGTGCAGCAGGTAAGACATTTTCAATCTCATTCTACCAGGGCTGCATCCACATCAGCGGCGAGGATCATGAAGGTACCCATGGACCATGTCCTCGCAATAGCGGGCTGGGCCAGTGAAACTACATTTCAGCGTTTTTATAACAAACATGTGGCCGCTCCCGCAACGTTTGTGGAGTCAGCTAAGTGCTGTTCCCTAAACGTCTGTCCCCGAGTTCAGGGGTTTATTGTTTGTATTAACAAATATGTTATTATTTTTTAAGCTTGTTCAAGTCTGAAATACATTAACATACTTCCTCCATCAGTAATTACGGCAGTGTGTGAGCATGGACGTGTTCCAGGGCATGGAATCACAGAGCTTTGAAATCTTCACGGAGTCACTCATGTGACTCCGAAGTAAAATAGTAAGATTAAACGAGAACTTACCAGTTTGAAGTTTGATCTTTATTTTATGAGGAGTTGCGATGAGGGATTTCGTGCCCTCCGCTCCCAATCCTCTATCATAAGGTCAACTGGTATATTAGAGTCTCTTAAATCTTACTATCTTCAGTCATTGTTGCTATCAGTGATTCCACACCGCTGTTTTGAAGAATGTCGCGCATGCATGCTGGCGGGGTCTTCACGAAATCCCTCATCGCAACTCCTCATGAAATAAAGATCAAACTTCAAACTGGTAAGTTCTCATTTAATCTTACTATTTTACTTTACAATTAAGCCTTACGTAAGTAGAATTGTTAGTGCAGAATATTTTATTGCAGTGTTACAGTGTTACAGCTTCAGAGAAAGAGCAATTAAAAATCTTGCAACATCTTGCAAATTAGGCAATCTGTCCCAGTAGCCCATATGAGATTAATCTGCTGCATGTTACAGATGATCCATTGAAATTAATGGTCATAAACAGTAAAAGTTTTAATGTGATTTAATTAAGCTACTTGAAATGTCTTAATTGCTTTTAAAAGATAGACACAAAATGCGAGATTAACTCAACGGCAGTATCTCTGAATAGAAGGAATGGGTGACAATAGACAATAGACAATAGGTGCAGGAGTAGGCCATTTGCCCCTTCGAGCCAATGATCTTCAATGTGATCATGGCTGATCATCCCCAATCAGTACCCCGTTCCTCAAATTAGGGGACCAAAACTGCATACAATACTCCAGGTGTGGCCTCACTAGGGCTCCATACAACTCTTTGCTCTTATGTTCGATTCCTCTTGTTATAAAGGCCAACATGGGGTGGAAGATTGCAACCTTCACGTGGTCCACCCTGTTTCAACTAATGCAATTTATTTGACGTGCACAAACAGAAGATCAAATAGAACAAGTTGTCCTACAACTTTAGACTATGCACGCCACACGAAAGAAGAAGAACAAAGGCCAACATGCCATTCGCTTTCTTCACTGCCTGCTGTACCTGCATGCTTACTTTCATAGATTGATGAACAAGGACGCACAGATCCCGTTGTACTTCTCCGTTTCCCAACTTGACGCCATTTAGATAGTAATCTGCCTTCCTGTTTTTGCTACCAAAGTGGATAACCTCACATTTATCCACATTAAACTTCATCTGCCATGCATCTGCCCACTCCCCCAACCTGTCCAAGTCACCCTGCATTCTCATGGCATCGTCCTCACAGTTCACACTGCCACCCAGCTTTGTGTCATCTGCAAATTTGCTAATGTTACTTTGAATCCCTTCATCCAAATCATTGATGTACAGTGGCTTGCAAAAGTTTTCATTTAGGGGTATCAGAGTAAAGGGGGCTGAACACTTTTGCACGCCATACTTTTCAGTTTTTTATTTGTAAAAAAATTTGAAAACCATGTATCATTTTCCTTCCACTTTACAATTATGCGCCACTTTGTGTTGGTCTATCACATAAAATCCCAATAAAATACATTTACGTTTGTGGTTGTAACGTGACAAAATGTGGAAAAGGTCAAGGGGTATGAAAACTTTTGCAAGCCACTGTATATTGTAAATAGCTGTGGTCCCAGCACCGAGCCTTGCGGTTCCCCACTAGTCACTGCCTGCCATTCTGAAAAGGACCCGTTAATCCCTACTCTTTGTTTCCTGTCTGCCAACCACCCCTCTATCCATGTCAGCACTCTACCCCCAATACCATGTGCCCTAATTTTGCCCACTAATCTCCTATGTGGGACCTTATCAAACGCTTTCTGAAAGTCCAGGTACACTACATCCACTGGCTCTCCCTTGTCCATTTTCCTAGTTACATCTTCAAAAAATTCCAGAAGATTAGTCAAGCATGATTTCCCCTTCATAAATCCATGCTGACTCGGACCGATCCTGTTGCTGCTATCCAAATGTGCCGCTATCTCATCTTTTATAATTGACTCCAGCATCTTCCCCTCCACCGATGTCAGGCTAACTGGTCTATAATTCCCTGTTTTCTTTCTCCCGCCTTTCTTAAAAAGTGGGATAACATTAGCTACCCTCCAATCCACAGGAACTGATCCTGAGTCTATAGAACATTGGAAAATTATCACCAATGCATCAACGATTTCTAGAGCCACTTCATTTAGTACCCTGGGATGCAGACCATCAGGCCCTGGGGATTTATCAGCCTTCAGTCCAATCAGTCTATCCAACACCATTTCCTGCCTAATGTGGATTTCCTTCAGTTCCTCTGCCACCCCAGATCCTCTGGCCACTGGAACATCAGGAAGATTGTTTGTGTCCTCCTTCGTAAAGACAGATCCAAAGTACCTGTTCAACTCATCTGCCATTTCCTTGTTCCCCATAATAAATTCACCTTTTTCGGTCTTCAAGGCTCCAACTTTGGTCTTAACTAATTATTTCCTCTTCGCCTACCTAAAGAAGCTTCGGGTCGGCATCCTTCTTCAGACTGAAGAAGGTTCTCAAACAGTCTGAAGAAGGGTCTCGACCCGAAACATCACCCATTCCTTCTCTCCAGAGATTCTGCCTGTCTTGCTGAGTTACTCCAACATTTTGTGTCTATCTTTGATTTCAAACCAACATCTGCAGTTCCTGAAGGGTTTCAGGCCGAAATGTTGCCTATTTCTTTGGCTCCATAGCTGCTGCCTCACCCGCTGAGTTTCTCCAGCATTTTTGTCTACCTTCGATTTTCCAACATCTGCAGCTCCTTCTTAAACATCTGCAGTTCCTCCCTACTTAATTGCATTCATGTGTGTGCAAATTGTCTTTACTCTTAACTGTTAAAACCTTACTGAATAATATTTTTTGCATTCTTTTTTCTAATTTTTGGCTGGTCCAGAGTGATTTTGAATGTTTTCAGTTTTAGAGTCAGATTGGACTGTTGGTGAACTATGGACATGACATGCAGGACTGGGAGAACGAAGGACTGAGCAGCAGTGGCTGTCAAAGCTGTTCTGTCAGCACAGTGGACGTTGGTCAGAGGGAGAAATCTCACGTAGCCCGAAGCCTTGGCAATGCCATGGGAGACTTCCTCTCAGGGAAGACTATACCCTGGAGCATTGTGGAGGGGAAAAAAAAAAACCAAGGTCCAGGGCTTGTAAAACTGAGATCTCAGTTCAGCAGAAGATTTGTCCCAATTTTTTCTTTCGTGGCGAGACTTCAATAAGTGTTTAGGAAGGAAATGCAGATGCTAGTTTCCACCGAAGTTTGACACAAAATGCTGGAGTAGCTCAGCGGATCAGGTGGCATCTCTGGAGTGACGTGACCAATTAAGGATTGGTGACTTTTCTGGTTGAGAACCTTCTTCAGTATGAAGAAGGGTGCCGACCCAAAACATCTATTCCTTATCTCCAGAGATGCTGCCTGACTCGCTGAGTTACTCCAGCATTTTGTGTCTATCATTAGTAAACATTGATGTGCCTGACCTGTTATTTCCTGTATTTTCTGAGGGGCTTTTCAGATTTCAGCCCTCTGTAGTATTTTTTTGGATTTTCGTTACCTGTTAGGATGTACCTTGGCTCAAGCTTAAAACTTTGCTAAATTACGCTGCACCATGTAAGAAGTAACTAAGTAAGTACTTGGATCGCTCTGGCATAGGAAGAAATGGGCCGATTGCTAGCAGATGGGATTTATGTGGATGGGTGCCCATTGATCAGTGAACAATGTGGGTTGAAAGGCCTCTTTCCATGCTGTACAACTCTAGGATTATGACTCTAAACCTGATTGAGACCAACAATTTACAATGTGGGGTGACAGTGTCACAAACTCATTCAGTGTTGAAATCGATCTGAACTACTAGCATGTCATGTGATAGCAACAAGCCAGTGAAACTATAGCTTCGAGGGCTTTCTCCAATAGGACCACACATAAATTCAGAGCACTTTATTTCATTAATGTGAGCAGAGGTGAATAGTCGGGGCACATAGCCAGAGGCGAGAGGAAATGGAGGGAAGGGAAAGGTTGATTTTAGACAGAATAAAATGCAGCGGATCAATTTAGGTTAGTGCAAATTTATCTCATAGAATTTGTGCCAAGTTTTCAATTACTGTGCAACTATCATGCGTGCAATTTGCAATGATCTTAAAATAGCTCTTGCGAAAATGAAGATCGTTTATGTAAAGATGGATTCCAAGTGATTTTTCCCAGCCTTCAACTAACGTCAGACCAAATGACCACTAGAGCTCCCCATGTCCCGCACGTATCCGTTCAGCTGACCTGTGAAATATGTGGGTCAAGTCACAGTGGTCTGTATCACTACACTGAGGAGCAAATGGCTACACAAAAAAGCTGGTGAACTATTCGTATCCTGTATACTGTTTTTCAAAATTCCTAAACAAGTCACCAAGGTTCAGAGACTATATCACTGTAACTCTCCTATGTGACAGCAGAAGTTAATTGGGAACACATCACTATGTGGATCTTATAAAACTACCAATCCTTTTATTTCTTGTGCAGATAAATAGTTTTATTAATGGAGGATCATTTTTTTTTCTACAAAAGACCAAAGCGAGAAATAACAAGTTTCTCTCAAGTTTTCGAAAGATTCCCCGGACTATTAACATGCCTCCCTGAAGCAAATCTCTACAATCACATCTGCTCGCAATTCCCTGTGGTCCCTAAATCTGTCCTCCAGTGTTAAATCACTCTGCAAATGGTGACCATATCTTTAGCTGCCAGGTCCCCAAGCGGTGGAATTCCCTCGCTAAACATCTTTTCCTTCCTTTTACGGTCACAGAATCATTGAATTGTTGAACACTGGTAGCAAGCTGAACCATTCCCCGTTGAAATATGGAAGGAATAAAGACTTTAGATGAAGGTTTACAAGCCTCGGTGTTAGAGAAACCATCTTCTCAAATAATTGTGAGAAAAAACAGTAATGGATTAATAGATAGTGAATGAAGCCCCTAGAACTGTTACCCCCAGGTTCAAGAATCCTGGATAAGAGGAATCGAGGAATACAATTTCACAGTTCACAGTTCACAGTTACCTCAGGTTGAGAAGGCAGATAGATAGGGTGGTAAAGTAGGCTTTTATGCCTGCTGGTCTTTTTTAGTCAAAGATATGTAATGTTAGCATATGTTACAGTTGTACAAGATTTTGGTAAGACTGCACTTGAGGTGTGTTGTGTTCAGTTTTAGACCCCCCCCTGGCATAGGAAAGAGACATTAAGCTGGAAAGAGTGCAGAGAAGATTTATGAGGATGTTACAAAGACTCGATGGCCTGAGCTATATGGAGATGTTAGGCTGGTTAGGACTTAATTCCTTGTAGCACAGGAGGCTGAGGGGTAATCTTATCGAGATATATGATGGCATGAAGGGATTAGATTAGGTGAATGCACAGTCTTTTTCCCAGGGTTGGGGAATCAAGAACCAGGGGGCATATGGTTAAGGCGAAAGGCGAAAGATTTAATAGAAACCTGAAAGGCAACTTCTTGAACATTGAATTTTCTCAATTCTGTTAACCCTTGCTGTCTCCTCCCCTTCCCATCTCTCCCTCAGCCCTCGGGCCCTGGCATTCCCTCTATCTCTATCTCCCTCCCCCACCCTAGTCGCACTAGCTTCTCATTTTCACACCACAAACAGCTTACAATGGCTTGTTCCCTTTATCATCGATACTTTTTTTGCATATCTTTCATTCATTGTTCTTTATCTCTCCACATCACCATCTATATCTCTCGTTTCCCTGATCCCTGACCAGTCTGAAGAAAGGTCTCGACCCGAAACGTCGCCTATCTCCTTAACTCCTTAGATGCTGCTGCACCCGCTGAGTTTCACCAGCTTTTTGTGTAACCCCCCCCTTCTTCACAGAGAAGGTGGTAGGTATTCGAACAAGCTGCAGAGAAAGTAGTTGATGGATACAAGTACAAATGCAGGCAGAATAACAACATTTAATATATTTGGACAGGTAAAAGTATAGGAAAGGTTTTTTAGGGATCTGGAACAAAAGCAGGCAAATAGGGCTAAATTAGAAAGGGCATCATGAATGAATTGGACCAAAGGGGCTGGTTCTGTGCTGTTTGACCCTTTGATTCTGTGACTTTTAGTATATAAACCAGTACAATTGGGCTGGGTTTTCTATTATGCGTAATATACGGTATGCGAGTTCCCAAAGATTTTGCCGATCGACAAGGCACATGTCAGGATCACAATGGAACACACGCCACCCTCCTGGATATGTGTTTTGCTTGCACTCATGAAGCTTTTTAATGCTATCCTAGTTTAAGCAGACCACTTGCTTGGCATTCAAACATTTACTCCCTTCTCAAATGTTCTATAAAATCCATTGTGGCAACTGGTCACGACTTCAGCGTACATCTCAAACCCATCATCTTCAACACCATTATCTTCTCCTCTAACTCACATAAATTTCCAGACTTGGGAAATATCATCCTGACCCTTCAGCCTTATTCAATACCACTTCTATGCAACAGCACTGCAATGCTTCCTCCACCATACAAACTGCTGCAATCCGAACGGACGGTCTTGCAAGTGATGCCCACATCCAGTCATGAATAAGAAAGATAAATCAGAACTGCACCGCTTTGCTGCATTCATGCCCTTAACAATCAGAATCGTCACTTTCAGTGAAGTTTTGAATTCCTTCTCCTCCATCAGTTTATTCCCAGACCCTGTTTGCCTTTTTCTTCAATCTTTCTGCCAATTGCGCACACTGGGGTGTGTAATCATGGTGTTTGTTCAGCTGTGACAAACAGGCAAGCAGCAATCCTATGGTGTGGTCACTGCAGGTCCCCAGGCATATGGTGCAATGCAGCAAAGAGCTTTGTAAACACTCACACTGCTGTGCCATTAACAGAGGGCAGGGACTGGTAAGCTAATTACTGCCACTTTTAAGAAACCAAGTAATGCAAATTCCAACTCAGCATAAATAATCCCCATCAGTGCACTCCTGTTAATGTATTCATTGCTCAGCGTGTTTCCAGGTACCATAAAGCCTTGCATCTTAGGGCCGCCAGCCTATGTATATAGCAATCTCCAAAAACTCAATACACTGATCTTATGCAACAATATTCCCATCAACTGGCTCCAAGATTCTACCACTCACTTCATTCACAGTGGCCCGTTCACCAACATACTTGCAGGTCTTTGGGAAAAAGGAGGAAATTAGAACCCCCCCACCCCCCTGAAGAAACCCACACAGGCGGAGGGAGAACGTGCAAACTCCACATGCGTGGACTTCTGGACTGAACCCAGGTCTCTGGAGCAGTGAGGCAGTGGCTCCACAAGCGACACCACACTGCGCTTCGTCGTGGCAGAGGAGGAGCCCATTAGTTAAATTAAGTCCTCACAGTTCCCCCTCAGTCCAGATCTTTCCCCATAGCCCTGCAAATTATTTGACTGCAAGGTGCTGTGCATTCCAGCACAGTGGCAGAGCGGAAGAGCAACTGCCTTGCAGAGACAGAGACCCGGGTTCGATTGGTTTCAAGGAGCTAATTTAAAGTGCAAAAAGGGGAAATCATGCCGTAAGATGATCAACATTGCTTTGTTCCAACAACACTTTCCTGTTTGGCTGCAAAAGAACACCAAAAGCAATTCAAATAAATGCCAAGTTATTTTTTCCGAGTTATGTTCCACCTAGTATTCCCATTGTATGTTTTTCTGGTCTTGTTTCGTTGACATGCTTCCAATAGCAAGTTAGCAGCGAGGAGAGTTGTCGATATGTTGCTGAACAATGAGGTCTTGCATCATCAACACTTTGCAGCGAACAAAATCCGACTTAAGTAAAATCACTGCTGCAAAGTAGGGAACATTATGCATAGTAAGGTCCAACAAAGGGCAAGGCAATAAGAAGATAGACACAAAAAGCTGGAGTAACTCAGCGGGACAGGCAGTATCTCTGGAGAGAAGGAATGGGGGACGTTTTGGGTGGAGACCCTTCTTCATTCTGGTTGGGGATAAGGGAAACAAAAGATATAGACAATGTTGTGGAGGTCAGATTGGCTGTGTTACTGAACAGACTTTTAGGTGAGGGATAAATATTGGCCAGGGCGTTGTTCATTGATAACAACAATGCAACTAACGTCCCTGCTATTCTAGTAACTTTGGTGCATGTATCAGCTGATGCGAGACTGCATTAATATTGAGAATGTCAAACAGCACCTGGATAATGGGAACATATTGTGGAAGTTCTTAGTTTGCAAAGTTCTGCCAAAGGTAAGATAAAACTTTCACAGCTGCTTTTAATTGTGTGTCCATAAAATTGAGGGAAACTGAGAATGGAATATTTTTTCACTGGCTGTTTGGGAGATTAATCTGAAATATGGTGATTCAGTTGTGGAGCAGAAATTGGTTCCCTCTCGTCCATGTCCCTCCTCATTCCTTGAAAGTAAATCATCACCATCCATTTACTAGCTCCTTGCAAGGTTAGTGTATGGCTAGAGTCTGGTACAGCACAACCAACTGGGAACTAGACGATAGTTAGAATTAAATTGTATCAATGTTTTATTTTTCCTATTTCAGTGAAATAATCTGCCACGCAGGATGCTGACATGATCAACATTAAGGTGCAGACTTCTCACAACTGTTACAGTCACATTTTCTGTACTGTTCCTCAGCCAGGAGCCACAAAACAATGCATCGGGAATGGCTGTTCAGCCCAATATATTGGGCCAAATCTCTGCTGGAATTCCCCAACTGGTCCAACATACCTGATACTTCTCCATATCCCCACAAGTTTTTCCATGTCAATCAGATATCTAAATGTCTTTGGATAGTTACAGCTAAATTTGAAAGACAATACAATTTGGAGTAAATTCGACTCCTCTCACTGATTTGGAGGCATAGAGTGATACAGTGTGGAAACAGGTCCTTCGGCCCAACTTGCCCACACCGGCCAACATGTCCCAGGTACACTTGTCCCGCCTGCTTACAATTGGTCCATATCCCTCCAAACTTGTCCTATCCATGTACCTGTCTAACTGTTTCTGAAACGTTGGGATAGTCTTAGCCCCAACTACCTCCTCTGGCAGCTTGTTCCATACACCCACCACTGTGTGAAAAAATTACCCCCCAGATTTCTATTAAATCTTTTCCCCTTCACCTTGAACCTATGTCCTCTGGCCCTCGATTCCCCAACTCTGGGCAGGAGATTCTGTGCATCTATCCTATTTATTCCTCTCATGATTTTACATTCTGACATTTTCCCAAATCTGCGAGCTCTATCTGCCAACCATTCTACCAATGGAAACAAAACCGTTACAATCCACTCATCAATGCCACTCAGTCAACTCATTCGAAGCCCCCCTTCAGCTCATCTGTCTCAAACTATAGTCTTCTTTCTCATGGCACCTGTTCAGTACACATCAATGCTCAATCCAAGGCCACAGTCCCAGATCTCAGAAGGGCTGCTCCCACCATAACTGTAACCTTGGCAACAAATCAGATATAAAACATAAGTTTCGCAATAAGTTAATGTTTTGCATTTGACTTGCTTTTCACCCTTCCAGTTATGCACAGAAAGCAGCACGGGGCAGTAAAGCTGCTCAGAATATTAACTCTGCTTGAAGGTCCGCCTGTGAGATAGCAATTGTTTTCTTAGATGGGATAAAGAGATAAAAGGGAGCTTCAACTGTGTTGGTTGAGCGGTATTGAAGAGCGGATGAGTGCCACGCGTGACTCTTTTGGAGTGGTGACCTTGTTTATGCACCACACAGACGTTTCTGCCCTCGGTCTCCTCCATTGTCAGAGTGAAGCTAAACGCAAATTGGAGGAACAGCATCTCATATTTCGCTTGGGCAGCTTACAGCCCAGAGGTATGAATATTAATTTTTCATTAGCCCCGGCATTCCCTCTCTCTCTCTATTCCTCCCTCACCCAAGTCGCACCAGCTTCTCGTTTTTACCCAACAAACAGCTAACAATGGCCTGTTTCCTTTATCATCGTTACTTTTTTGCATCTCTTTTGTTCATTGTTCTTTATCTCTCTACATCATCGTCTATATCTCTTGTTTCCCTTATCCCTAATCAGTCTGAAGAAGGGTCTCAACACAAAACGTCACCCATTCCTTCTCTCTAGACATGCTGCCTGTCCCGCTGAGTTAAATGCCCTTGTCCCACTTAGGAAACCTGAACGGAAACCTCTGGAGACTTTGCGCCCCACCCAAGGTGTCCGTGCGATTCCCGGAGGTTCCCGGAGGTTTTTGTCCTCCGGCAACCACTTTCAAGTAGCATCGCAACCGGCTTCGACTAAAAAATTACCAATTTTTAAAACGGAAACCACTTTCGACCATTAGGGAGACTGACAAAAACCTCTGGGAACCGCACGGAAACCTTGGGTGGGGCGCAACGTCTCCAGAGGTTTCCGTTCAGGTTTCCTAAGTGGGACAGGGGCATTACTCCAGTTTTTTGTGTCTATCTTCTTTTTGTTTATCCTTTAGTTCCGCAGCAGAGCCCCGTGTGGTCTGATAACCAGAAGCCAATGGGTTCTTGCTGGTTATAATCAATAGGGAGTTGTGTCCACAGATATTAGAGGATCTCTAGTATCTTTGGTTGTGTCTACCTGAGGCTCCACTGGGAAACATGACCAATTCTCTAATACCGCTAAAATCAACTGGCTGATAACTAGCACATGGTCTTATAACCAGACACAGACACAGTACTTGTAAGAGTGGCTTTAATACAGAAAAATAATCAAATCCTGCAGTTGAGTGAATCAGTCTCAAGATGGGTCTCAACCAGAACCAGGGGCCACAGTTTAAGAATAAGGAGTAAGCCATTTAGAACGGAGACGAGGAAACACTTTTTCTCACAGAGAGTTGTGAGTCTGTGGAATTCTCTTCCTCAGAGGGCGATGGAGGCAGGTTCTCTGGATGCTTTCAAGAGAGAGCTGGATAGGGCTCTTAAAGATAGCAGAGTCAGGGGATATTGGGAAGAGGCAGGGTTGGGGTACTGATTGGGGATGATCAGCCATGATCACAGTGAATGGCAGTGCTGGCTCGAAGGGCTGAATGGCCTACTCTTGCACCTATTGTCTATTGAAATGTCACCTATCCATGTTCTCCAGAGATGCTGCTTGACCCGCTTCATCACTCCAGCACCCAGCTCTTTATGTCCTTTCATATAAACCAGTGACTGCAGTTCCTTGTTTCTTAACCTTTCAGTTGGTTTGGTAGGGATGTTTATTTACAGATATCTCGTGTTCTACAACGCTCCAGCTCAGCTGCATTGTGTATAGAGATTGATTAGATCACTTCATCCACCAGGAAATCCCGACCTCAACCTGTGGCCTGGATTGCCAACATGATGGAACTCGGAATAGGATATCCTCACCACAGGTCTCCCCCTCTCAAGATGTAACATCAAGGTTTCGGCTCATGTTACAGTTATAATCTTAATGACTGGGCTCCTAAAAGGAGCTCAGATTCCTAGACTGGAATTAATGAAGTGTGTATTTCAGGACATATCTCTATGGCAGGGATCGTCTCCTGCATATTAATGGTTGCGGGTTGGGTGGATCGTTGGTCTTATTGTGTGGGACAGGGCAATATATCAACTGACATGTTTGGTCACCAGACCATTCACCACACACGCACATCCATACTTGGCCCCCTGAGGTTGGGAATATTAGCTCTGCCTGGAGTTCTGCCTGTGAGAAAGGAGAGGTAGCGTCATCGTTTCAAGAGCAGTTGCTTGAATGTCCTGCCTCTCACACCAAGGTTTTGTATATCTAGGAATACGCATTACCCGCTCTTTCACATCCCTGTTTGAAGCTAACTATATGCCTCAAAACCAAATGAAGGCTGACTTTGAGAGATGGCGTAGTCTACCTCTCACTATGGCTGGGAGAATGCAGTCGGTGAAGATGACTGTACTTCCCAGATGTCTTTCCTTGTTAGATTAAATTAGATTAGATTAGATTCTTTATTTGTCATTCAGACCTTTCGGTCTGAACGAAATTTCATTCCCCTGCAGTCTTATATATATATATTTTTTTTTTTTAAATGACAGAACACACAATAAACACAAATTTAACAACCACCACAGTGAGTTCACCAAACACCTCCTCACTGTGATGGAAGGCAAAGTCTTAAAGTCTCTATCTCTTCCTTCTTTGTTTCCCTCTGCACTGAGACGATCCAGGCTTCAGATGTTGTGACCCCACCGGGTGATGGTAAGTAAGTCAGTCCCGCGGTTCAACCGAGCTCCGCAAACGGGCCGGTTCAACTCCGCGGCCCGGGGTGGTCGAAGCTGCCGCCCTCCAGACCAGCGGACGAAGCTGTTGTTGCGGGAGCTCATAAACACAGGTGACCAACCTGTAAGTTGCGAGCTCCCGACGATGTCGTCCACTGGGCCCGCGGCCGATTCCACTGGGCCCGTGGTCGCGGTCGGGCCGCGGCCACTGCTGCCGCCACCGCTCCGGGACCGAGTCGGGCCGCTGCTGCTGCTGCCGCCGCCGCCGCTGCTGGAACCGCCCCGGGACCGAGTCGGATCGCCACCGCCGCCGCTGGAACAGCCCCGGGTATTAGGCCTCGGCACAGACGGAGACTACGACAGAAAAGTCGCACCCACCCCCCCCCCCCCCCCGAAGGAAGAGTCCCAGGCATGTTACTCCCCCCCACCCACATATACACACAATCTAATAAAATGAAACCAACTAAAAACAGGACAAAAAATAAATAAAAATAGTAAGATTAAATGAGAACTTACCAAGTTTGAAGTTTGATCGTTATTTTATGAGTTACGATGAGGGATTACGTGAAGAAGCCCCGCCTGGCGCATGATCGGCATACTTCAAAGCAGCGGCATGAAAAACACAGAACCAACAGCTGGAGTAAGATAGTAAGGCCCAACATAGACTAGAACTACCAGATGATCATTTATTTTATGAGGGTTGGGAGTGGAGGGCACGTAATCCCTCATCGTTCCTCCTCATAAAATAACGATCAAACTTCAAACTTGGTAAGTTCTCGTTTAATCTTACTATTTTACTTCGGAGTCATGTGAGTGACTACGTGAAGATTTTGTAGCTCTGTGTTTTTTATGTCGTAGATTCATTCCATACGACACTATGGCTCAATCAACACAGTAATGAGTAAATAATACATCTTTTAAACATTTCTTTAGTTTATGTAATGTCTTTTCAATATAAAAGAATGAAAGTAACAACCCTTCTATCGTAGGGAAAGATTTATAACCAAGGATATAAATCGATAATGTAAACAAAGCACAATCAAAGAGAACCCAACACTGCGTGTCCAACCCTGACATCGTGAGAACTGGTTTCTTGTAAACTTTGAAAAGTTTTGTTTACATCATCCTACGGCCTCTAATATTTTGATTGAGTGGCCAGTCCTGTGCCTTTGCCATGGATGTACCTACCTCCCTGGTGGAGTGATTTTTAACATCTCAATGTCTACTCCTGGTGAGTCCCAAAACCTGTTTTAACCATCGAGAATGTAACTAACTGGAACCATCAGTTTGTACTGATACTTTTATATGGTTTTTGTGTGCAAATAAATAGCGCTGTCTCACCACCACGGAGACTCTTGCCTACTTCAACATATTGAGTCAATGCTTAACCACACACAATTTTTGGTCGACAGGATATGCTTTAAAAATTTACCTTGGTTCCAGCTCCTCCTGGTCTGCTTTGTTTGGTTAAGTCATAAACATATAAGACAATGTTATCTGTAGCCACATGCATACAGTCTAATGTAACATTTGCAACGTTTGCACTCTTTGTGCTGATACTAAAGCCATGAGCATTATTACTTCAAATGTTAACTTCCGAAACAGTGATAGAATTGGAGCCCATTGCCTAAGCAAAGTAAGAACTGTGCTGACCTCCCAAACTTCTGTATTTCTACTTTGGGCAGATTTTAATATATATTCCTTTCCCATATCGGGATATTAACAGATGAGACCCACTAGATTCATGGTCAGCAATTTGTCCTAATTAGGACGATAAAGCACTATGAGCCCTATTAATGGCCCTATCGCTTAGGTGCTGATCAAAATTGCAATCCAGCAAGGAACTCCAATATATCTGTTATGTTAGCAGTATGATAAAATATCTTTGACTGTCTACCAAAGACTTCCAATTTCTTTATATAAACAAAATATTGTTTTTATGCTATTTTTCCAAGCTGCAGTTATAACATTCATGATCCTATCCGACAGTCCAAGCTCTTGTAATGGTCTGGTCAGATCCTGCAGATTAACAAATTCATATGATCATGCCATGGATGAATTTTGCAACAAATTACTGCAGCTAGGAATCGTCATAAATGGTTCAATTATTATTCTAAACATCAATGAGAACCATGACTTGTCCGATTTGGGCCACCAAACCGCCCGTGGCAGAGTCTTGCTAAATTTTCATCAGGCATTGCCTAATCAGACAGAATGGGGAACATAAAAGAACATATTTTCCCCCCAGTGTAGTGAGAATGCATCCACAGCTACTGCTCCTGGGTTGGGTTCCCATGAGACGTATTTGGGCAATTAGTGACGTAATCTAGATGCAAACAGATCAATGTCAGGCAATCCATACCACTGACAATGTTTACCAACTTGTGGATTTAATATCCATTCTGTATTGCCTTTAAATTTTCGTGATCTATTGTCTGCCACAATATTGTCTCTTCCTGAGATAGATAGCTGAAAGCCAAATATTCTTAGAGATACACCAATGCCACATCTGGTTAACCGGATAATCACATGATAATGATCTTACTTGACCCATGTGATTGATATATGCCACAGCTGTGGTATTGTCTACTTGTAATTGGACATGCAAATCTTTCATAGTAGAACAATAAGCTTTTAATCCATAAACGCTCATAACAACTCCAAATAATTAATACCAAATGTTTGGAGAAATAAGTTTCTTGGACAATCCATCTGCCACCCCCTGGTGTTATTGTCTGTAGCCCCCTAGATAAGGGACGTATCAGATATTAACCTGATAAGAACAGATATTACACTTATCTTAGCCCAAAAAAACCGAGAAGCTATCCACCATCCGAGAATACTTGCTTCAGTTTGCAATGACTGCTGGCTGCTGAGCTAATATGTTTTTAAGCAGCTTGTGGAACATTCTCAATCCACCACTGTAATTCTGATAAAGCTTCCTTTGGCAATTGCATTGGCCTGTCAAAATGGCCTGCACACTCTTCTAGTGCTTGTATTTTTGCCCTGTGGAGCTTTTTTGGTAATGCAATTGGACCAACTACTGCAGAAATAGTGTTACTAATTTACCTAAGTTCCTTCTCGGATGGAGGGATAAGGCTTGTCACAAGGCAACGACACACATTTGTAATATTGACACTTTGTCTCTTGGTAAATTTACCGAACATGGTACTGAATCACTCACAAACCCCAAATTGTAAATTGTTGGGGATGGCTGAAGCTTAGATTTTGTTGGATGGATCAGGACCCTAGTCTTTCAACAGGCTTGTAGTTGCTGCACTAATTTTGCAGCTGACTCCTGATCAGCATTGCCAATTAAAAATGTCATCAAGATAAACCATGACCATGTGTCCTTATCAGTGCAAGTGCTGGTTTCAACAATTGTGTGAACAGCCTAGAAGCTGAGCTTAATCCATTAGATAATGCCTTAAATTGCCATAGTTGACCCATTTAATTAATTTTCAAGTACCTGTGAACATGATGATAAATTGGTACTAAATCATACACATCCTTCAAATCTATAGTAACCAATTACAACTTGTGATAACAACTGCCTTGCAGTGTTGAAGGTGTCCATTTTGAATTTTTTTTATACTGGACAAATGTATTAAAGTGTGTGATGTCTAGAATGACTACAACCACCATCTTTCTTCTGCCTGGGGAAATTATTTGATACAAATTGTTGTGGATGCTTACTCCTTTTTTTCCCCCATTACACTTTCCCTAAATACATTTCTTACCTTTTCTTTATTTGAGATTTTTCAGGTGCAGAAACATAAACTAGGATTAGGTTTATTTTGTACAGGTGGATCAACTCCTTCTACAAATGTTATTGTAGAACCTGACACAGTATCTAATATAAACCGATCAGCTGTTATGCAATATCATTTATCATAACACACCTGTAATCTACCATCAATCGGAGGTTCAACAAAAGCTTCCTCTGTGATAGAATAAAGTTTTTTGTACCTCTCCAAATGCACGTGATGGCCTTTTTCCCCAACAATATGGGTTCCCCAACATTATGGCTGTGCTGGATGAAAATACTTCCTCACCATACTCCTGTCTCCGTTTGATCCATATATCAAATCCCCTTCACATTGGACCAGCCAATTTTGCTAATGTTTTATGAGGCTGATAGTCTTTGCCTCTTTATCAATGTTTTTGATTTGTTTTAGGCAGGTTTACTCCATAATAACCAGGAGTTTGAACATAGCCTGATCTGTATTGACCTGCAAATCTAAAGTGCAAAATGCTCTGAATGGCTTTTTTCTCTCATACCATTGAGCTCAACATATGAGCTATAAAACAATGCCACTTGCCTTTTTTAAATTTTGTTCATTGCACAATCTTTCACTTGCTTCCCATAAGCAGTGATGCCACCCGCAAACTTGAAATTCTTTGGAATCGTATTCCCTGTGCCTCCACACTATTGAAGACATGGGTGCCTTAATCGGATTCACCGTTGGCACCCTAGTAAAGCACAAGTGTTTTCATATAAATCTGCTGTTTCAACCATAACAGCCTCCTGAAGCTGGTGAGAAACCAATTGATGTTGGCCACCATGGTTACCTTCCATGGCCTCACCGCTTCCTTCAGGTATCGTACTTTGTACCCATTAAGTACACCTGGATTTATACTTGTGCTGTGGTGGGTACTTATGACCAAAAACACCACTTTCAGGGTCAGTTTTTTACTGCCCTGGTACTCCTGAGACTTGCTCAAGGAGACTACCTCTAGCCCAATCTGAGGTTCATTTTCCCACAGTGGTAAAAGCACCATATACTTGTATATGGAAACCCCTCAGGGCCTGCCTGAGAATATTCTGGGTTTTTTAGACCCTTGGTTGAAAAATAATTTGGAGTATTTCTCCAATAAATTTATTCTGAGCCATAAGGCTTTCTTGTCTGGAGGCCTTTCCTTATTAGAATTATCTAAAACCACGGCCTCTCAGATTTCTTTATTTTCATCACCACTGGAGATTCTTCCCATGGTTTTAGATTGTGGAGCGACTAAATGCTCCCTACGGTTAATTTTAACGGCCACCGGTATTGGAACCGGCTCTGCACTAATCTGCCATCCCGATCGCTGAGCTTCTACCAGGGACGCATTTTAACCTCCGTTTTTCCTCCGGAGTATTTTCTCTTTTCCTTTCAACTCCTGCTGGCTCTGCAAGCCAGCACCACGGAGTTTGAAACATGCCCTGTAAATTGTTCAATCCACTTACCTGCGGGGCCTGTTCCTTACCGCTGGTGGAGCTGCGCTCTGCAGCTCTTTGCCTACCGACAGCGTCGACGTAATGCCGATCATGCGCCAGGCGGGACTTCTTCACGTCGTCACTCACGTGACTCCGAAGTAAAATAACAGACGGACTGCAGGCGGGCCGCAGCTGTTAAGCCAGCACCGCCATCATCAAGGAACATTGTTCCAATGTTTGCTGGTCTTCCTATCCAAGTCATTTTTTAACTCAGTTAACCAATCTATAACCTCCTTTATATGGGGTAACAAGGTTCCAAGAGTCAATAAGTGCACTCTCCAAAGAGGTCGTGAAGTCGGTGGACTGGGCCTTCCTAGCTTTATTCATTATTATTGGGCATCCAATATCCAAAAGATATTATTCTGGCTCCACCGACCACATACAGACTGGTGTTTGCTTGAGTCACAGTCTTGTTCCTCCTCGTCTCTCCCAGCTTTAGTATATTTAGTATAGTATATTCCCTGCCATTGAAACCCTCTCGATTTACATCCAACCCTGTCGTACTATCCACTATCAAAATGTTTTATCAATTTCGTTGCCATTATAAGTTCACATCAGCTTCAGTTCTGGGTCCCATTCACAATTACCATTTATTCCCCCCCCTCCACATTTGACTCAACCTTTAGATAGTGGGGTTTGAATGGTCTTATGTGCATTAAGGATTTATACACTAACAACATATTTGATAGTTTTGATAACCTACATAGAAAATATGGTTTCCCACATAATAATTTCTTTAAATATCTTCAGGTCCACCACTTTGCCATGAAAAAGTTTCCCTCTTTTCCTGATCTCCCGCCTGTCACAGTGTTGGATAAACTCACTCTTACCTTTGCAAATAAAGGACTGATCTCTGTAGTATATTCTCAACTGATGTCTGAGATCAAAATCTGAACAAAGTTAAAACTAGGTGGGAGGACGACATTGGTATAGATCTGTCTGAGGAACGCTGGACAGGAGCACTGAAAAGAGTCCATTCCTCATCATCATTGGGGCTCATACAATTCAAAGTTTTACACAGGGTTCATTTTAGCAAAGCCAGGCTTGCTGACATATACCCGGAGACAGACACTGGCTGTGACAGGTGCTCCTTCTCTCCAGCCAATCTAGCTCATGCATTCTGGTCTTGCCCCAAACTTAAATATTTAAAAAAAATTAAATATTTGGGCATCCAAATTACTAGGAACTATAAATCATTACTCAACACAAACTATATGCCTTTATTAACTAAATTAAATGGGCTGATTAAATTTTGGAAGACACTGCCGATGACATTAATAGGCAGAATAAACACGATAAAAATGATCTTACCACAAATATTGTACCTATTTCAATCAATACCAATATACATACCTAAGAAATTCTTCAAAAAATTAGATTCTGATATTATAAACTTCATATGGGATTATAAATCACACAGAATTTAAAAAAAAAACACTTGTGTAAATCTAAAGAATCAGGGGGACTGACACTCCCTAACTTATTGTATTATTATTGGGCAGTGAATATTAAAAATATAATCTACTGGTTGGACAGTTCTGCCCAACAGGTAGATTGGATAAGAATGGAGAAAGAGGATTGTTCCCCTTATAATATAGAAGCGATCCTTCTTTCCCCGATAAAACTGAACAATGTAATATACAAAAAGAATCAAATTATTCATAGTATAATACGAATTTGGAAACAAATAAAATTAACTTTAAAATTAAGAAAATTATCGCTTCTTTCTCCAATAGCTAATAATCCCTCATTCAAACCATCCATTATTGATAAAACGTTTACCCATTGGGAAAGAATAGGAATTAAAATGATGGGAGATATGTATGAAATGGGAAAACATTCCAACAATTACAACTAAAATATAATTTGAAAAGTAATCAATATTTCAAATACCTTCAAATTCAAGATTATTTGAAAAAGTATATACAAGGATATCAAACCTTAACCCCAGATCTACTGGAGGAAGGAATGAATAGAAGGGCAGAATCAAGCAATTTAATATCTTACTTATATATTTTTATTTTTTTTTCTGTTTCTACTTGCCTGTCTATCTATTCCGACACTCTTTATTTATTTTTTCTCTCACTGTTCTTTTATTATTGAACTAAAAGTATGAAGTTGTACAAGAATGAGAATATGTATTTATGTATATACCAGACTACTGTACTTACTTCTAACAAAAATAAACAAACAAAAAAAAAAAAAGCGCCAAATACTTGCTGGAGCGCGCACAGATTTCAAACTCTGACGTTTAACTCGATCTCCTGAATCTCAGAAACGTTGCCAGGGACGGAACGCTGGGATCGCCGGCACAGCGACTGATGTCAAGATAGACGAGGCCTCCTGTTACCCATCGCACAACAGCAACTGGCCCCTCAGGTGCTGAAGCCTGCCACTATCCAGAAACGTCTACAAGAGAAGCACGACATCCAGAAACGGTCATACGACAGTTCCAGCAGACCACTCAAGCCTCTACTTCCGGGTCAGGTCGTCCGCCTACGAACATCAACTAGACATTCCCGTCTGGGCACTGTGGTCAACCCGACTGACGAGCCACGGTCTTACCTGGTAGACTGTGAGGGAGCGGTGCACCGGAGAAGTCGACAACACCTACTTGCTGTGAGGGAGCCGCGACCACCACCTGCTGGTACCTATGCTCCAACGCTCCAGTTCCAGCCGCCTTTTGCAATGTCTGCCACCCGTCCCCGCATGCCTTGCACCCCTCCACGTCCCGCGGTCTCCACTAATCATAGGTATACCGGAGAAGTCGACAACACCTGCTTGCTGTGAGGGAGCCTCACCCACCGCATGTTTCCCCTTTCGGTCACCACAAGCCTCCACCGCGTCATTCTCGCCTCCAGGCTCTCCGTCTCATCTTTCAGGTGAGGGGGGGGGGGGGGGGGGGGGAGGGAGGGTTTAGTCCGCACATGCTCGGGCCGTGTTAGTAGACCACCAGACAGATATGGTGAGTATGTTTAACTCCATGGCATGGGTGCCCTTCCACACTTAATCTTTAGGGGGAAGGATGTAGATTGATGTTGCATGTTAACCAATCACACACCAGCCAGCATCTCTAACTCCACCCCACTGTAATACTTATACTAACACTTGTTTCCCAGCACGGACAGTTGGAGCAGCCAGGATGTTCTGACAACTAATCATCATTTATGCTGTTAAGTTTCATTAAAGATGTATTTGAATCACGTACTGAGTCTCTAGGTCACTTACAAAGATTATGAGGAATATCTTCTCTCAGAGTCATGGACTTTCTACCCCAAATACCTGTGATTGGTGAACTATTAAAATATATTCTAGACTGGGCTATATTTTTGGTCTACAGGGTGGGAATCAAGGGTTACAAGCATAACAGAGGAAAGTGGAACTGAGGCCAAATTATGATCTTACTGAATGTGGGAGCAAGTGTCATGTCCTATTCCTAATCCTATTCCATATATGAACACACCCGACATGCAACTGACATTCTTTATTCATGAACTGTGGACAAATTGTCACATTTTAATATTTTAAATCTTAATATAAAAATGTTAATATTTTAATATCCACCCGTTTCTGCTTTCCACAGAGACTGTTCCCTCCGCAACTCCCTGGTCAACTCATCCCTTCCCGCCCAAACCACCCCCTCCCCAGGTACTTTCCCCTGCAACCGCAGGATTTGCAACACCTGCCCCTTTACCTCCCCCCTTGACTATATCCAAGGACCCCAACAGTCTTTTCAGGTGAGGCAGCGGTTCACTTGCACCCCCTCCAACCTCATCTTCAGTATCGCCTGTTGCAGGTGTCATCTCCTGTACATCGGCGAGACCAAGCGCAGGCACAGTGATCGTTTGTTCAGCACTTTAACTCCCTCTCCCATTCCCAATCTGACCTTTCAATCCTGGGTCTCCTCTATTGTCAGAGTGAGGCCCAGCGCAAATTGGAGGAACAGCACCTCATATTTCGCTTGGGTAGCTTACACCCCAGCGGTATGAACATTATAACCATATAACCATATAACCATATAACAATTACAGCACGGAAACAGGCCCTCTCGGCCCTTCCAGTCCGTGCCGACCATTTGTTTTCCCCTAGTCCCATCTACCTGCACTCAGACCATACCCCTCCATTCCCTTCACGTCCATATACCTATCCACTTTACTCTTAAATGTTAAAATTGATCCTGCCTCCACCACTTCTGCTGGAAGCTCATTCCACACAGCCACCACCCTCTGAGTAAAGAAGTTCCCCCTCACGTTACCCCGAAACCTCTGTCCCTTAATTCTCATGTCATGCCCTCTTGTTTGAATCTTCCCTACCCTCAATGGGAAAAACGTATCCACGTCAACTCTGTCTATCCCTTTCATCATTTTAAAGACCTCAATCAAGTCCCCCCTTAACCTTCTGCGCTCCAAAGAATAAAGACCTAACTTGTTCAACCTTTCTCTGTAACATAGTTGCTGGAACCCTGGCAACATTCTAGTAAATCTCCTCTGTACTCTCTCTATTTTGTTGACATCCTTCCTATAACTAGGCGACCAAAATTGTACACCATACTCCAGAATTGGTCTTACCAATGCCTTGTACAATTTTAACATTACTTCCCTACTCCTATATTCAATGCTCTGATTTATAAAGGCCAGCACACCAAAGGCTTTCTTTACCACCCTATCTACATGCGATTCCACCTTCAGGGAACTATGCACAGTTATTCCTAGATCCCTCTGTTCCACAACATTCCTCAATTCCCTACTATTTACCATGTACCTCAATTCCCCTACCATTTACCATGTAACATTGACTTCTCTAACTTCAAATAACCCTTGCTTTCCCTCTCTCTCCATCCCCTCCCCCTTCCCAGTTCTCCCACCAGTCTTATTGTCTCTGACTACATTCTATCTCTGTCCTGCCCACTCCCCTGTCATCAGTCTGAAGAAGGGTCTTGACCCGAAACGTCACCCATTCCTTCTCTCCAGTGATGCTGCCTGTCTGAAGAAGGATCTCGACCCGAAACGTCGCCTATCTCCTTCGCTCCTTAGATGCTGCTGCACCCGCTGAATTTCTCCAGCTTTTTGTGTACCCTCGATTCTCCAGCATCTGCAGTTCCTTCTTTAAAACAACATGCTGCCTGTCCCACTGAGTTACTCCAGCATTTCGAGTTACTACCTTCAATTCAATATTCCTTTGCTGACTCTGCGGCCCTGTTTCCAACATCCTCAACTTCTCACTACTATGGTCCAAGGTCACCATCTGCTTTAAAAGAAATCCATAATACTGGCGCTGAAGAAGAGCAAGTTGGCATGCCTCAACGAGTAGTGACTCATTGCATTCAGATCCATTTGCCAGAAGTACTTTTAGAGGTTAGTTATGATGCATATCAACTCCTGCCGTAGTAATGAGCTGGACCCACATCCATTCACCTATTGCCACAACGGAATGACAGCAGATGAGATATCACTAGGTCTCTGCTATGCGCTGGACCACTTGGACTGTACAAACACTTATGTCAAGCTGTGTTCATCGATTACAGCTCAGCGTTTAACATCTTCATAGCATTAGACCTTTAGACTTTAGAATTACAGCGTGGTAACAGGCCCTTCAGCCCACCGAGTTCACGCCGAACAGCGATCATTCCGTACACTGGCGCTATCCTACACGCTAGGTACAATGTACAATTCACTGAAGCCTATTAACCTACAAACCTGTACAGCTTTGGAGTGTGGGAGGAAACCGAAGCACCCAGAGAAAACCCACGCAGTCACAAGGAGAACGTACAAACTCCGTACAGATAGCACCCATAGGCAGGATCAAACCCGGGTCTCAGGCAATGCCCCTGTCCCACTTAGAAACCTGAACGGAAACCTCTGGAGACTTTGCGTCCCCCCCAAGGTTTCCGTGCGGTTCCCGGAGGTTCCCGGAGGTTTTTGTCAGTCTCCCTAATGGTCGAAAGTGGTTTCTGTTTTAAAAATCGGTAATTTTTTAGTCGAAGCCGGTTGCGATGCTAGTTGAGGATGGTTGCCGGAGGACAAAAACTTCTGGGAATCTCCGGGAACCGCACAGAAACCTTGGGTGGGGCGCAAAGTCTCCAGAGGTTTCCGTTCAGGTTTCCTAAGTGGGACAGGGGCATTAGGCAGCAACTCCACCACCAACTGGAGCTCCACCAACGGTGCCACCGTAAACCTAATATCAAACTTTAGGAACTGCATCCCTGCTCGTCCCTGTGCAACTGGTTCCTTGACTTCCTAATTGGCAGACCTCAATCAGTGCAAACTAGCAACAACGGTTCCTCTAAGGTAGGAGTAAGGTTGTGTAGGTTAGCTCAAAAACCTGATAGACATAGGAAAGTAGCTGGTCCTGAACTGTGGGATTTCATGTTTCTATAACTCCTGCTAAATGATTGCAGTGTTCGAAGCCATGGCCCAGAGTGTGGGGATGGAGAAGATAGTTATCAAGATATTGATCATCTGTGCAAGTGAGCTGAGGAATGATTAATTCATTAGATTCAGATAAGTGGGACCTGTTGCACTTTGGGAAGTTAAACCAGGGCAGGACCCTGAAAGTCTTGCAGAGTACATAGTTGACTAAAAGTGGCGTAGCAGGTCGATAGGGTGGTTAAGAAGGCTGTTCGTACGCTGGCCGTCATCAGTCAGGGAACTTGAGTACAGAAGTTGGGTCGTTATGTTATTGTTATACAACACATTGGTGAGGTGGCACTTGGAGTATTGTGTTTTGTTTGGTGAAATTGCAGACATCAAACCTCTATCCCAGCCTAATGGCAGCCCTGACCTATATTGTAAAATTCCAATAATTCAGCATGCGAGGGACATGGGTGGTGCCACAATGGCAGACGTTCCTGAGCATGAAATGTTTCGGGGCATCGCGATGGCCCAGCGGTGGAGTTGCTGCCTTTCAGCATTTACAGCGCCAAAGGCCAAAGTTCGATCCCGACCACGAGTGCAGTCTGTACGGAGTTTGTACGTTCTCCCCATGACCACGTGGGTTTTCTTCGAGATCTTTGGTTCTTCCCACACTCCAAGGACATACAGGTTTGTAGGTGAATTGGCTTGATATAAATGTTAAATTGTCCCTAATGTGTGTTGGGTAGGGTTGGTGTGCGGAGATCACTGGTCGGTGCGGACTCAGTGGGCCGAAGGATTTGTTTCCGCGCTGTATGCCTAAACCAAACTAAGCTACACATAACAGATGGTGGGTTATCATATTGCCCCAAAACACAGGACCCAAACATAGTGAGACAATGGCTTTATCGCCTGTGCCACTATTCCAACTAAATAACGTGTCAACATTTATAAAATGCAACACAGATGTGGTGAAAGGTGTCCTCTTGAGCTCATCCAGAAACATAAGGCTGGGGTACAACAAAAGAAGCTCTACTTGGTTTCTAAATGCTTCGTGCACACACTAGGATCACAAAATAAGATATGTTCCACATCCTGATATAGCATTGCTCACATTTTTAAGCACTCAAACATGTTGCAGCATAATTTTAAAAAAAAACTGAACTTAATTTGATGTTGTAATGCATATTATATTCTAAAGTATTAACCTCTGATTTGCTTGGATTTCAGCAATATGAGAAGGATCAGATTGTTGGGAGCAGGTGAGGACTCGACGGGCTGTAAGGCCACCTTTTGAGTTGATATACGTTCGTTTTTTGTAGAAAATGTGCCAACTCATTAATGTAGAGCCAAACATCTCTCTCTCTCTCTCTCTTATATCCTTGTGACTGAGCAGTATGGTTCTACGTTTCATGTTAACATCTTAATATGGTGACTTTAATACTTTAATAGTAACTCTACACTGATGATTTTCTTACCCAGTTATTAGTTTACACAGCCACCACTCTCTGAGTAAACATAGAAACATAGAAATTAGGTGCAGGAGCAGGCCATTCGGCCCTTCGAGCCTGCACCGCCCTTCAATATGATCATGGCTGATCATCAAACTCAGTATCCTGTACCTGCCTTCTCTCCATACCCCGCTGATCCCTTCAGCCACAAGGGCCACATCCACTCCCTCTTAAATATGGCCAACGAACTGGCCTCAACTACCTTCTGTGGCAGAGAATTCCACAGATTCACCACTCTCTGTGTGAAAAACGATTTTCTCATCTATTGGTCCTAAAAGACTTCCCCCTTATCCTTAAACTGTGACCCCTTGTCCTGGACTTCCCCAACATCGGGAACAATCTTCCTGCATCTAGCCTGTCCAACCCCTTGAGAATTTTGTAAGTCTCTATGAGATCACCCCTCAATCTTCTAAATTCCAGCGAGTACAAGCCAAGTCTATCCAGTCTTTCTTCATATGGAAGTCCTGCCATCCCAGGAATCAGTCTGGTGAACCTTCTCTGTACTCCCTCTATGGCAAGAATGTCTTTCCTCAGATTAGGAGACCTAAACTGTACACAATACTCCAGGTGTGGCCTCACCAAGACCCTGTACAACTGCAGTAGAACCTCCCTGCTCTTGTACTCAAATCCTTTTGCTATGAATGCCAACATACCATTCGCATTCTTCACAGCCTGCTGAACCTGCATGCCTACTTTCAATGACTGGTGTACCATGACACCCAGGTCTCGTTGCATCTCCCCTTTTCCTAATCGGTCACCATTCAAATAATAGTCTACTTTCCTGTTTTTGCCACCAAAGTGGATAACCTCACATTTATCCACATTATACTGCATCTGCCATGCATTTGCCCACTCACCCAGTCTATCCAAGTCATCCTGCAGCCTCCTAGCATCCTCACAGCTAACACTGCCCCCCAGCTTCGTGTCATCCGCAAACTTCGAGATGTTGCATTTAATTCCCTCGTACCATTCATTAATGTATTTTGTAAATAGCTGGCGTCCCAGCACTGAGCCTTGCGGTACCCCACTAGTCACTGCCTGCCATCCAGAAAAGGACCCGTTCACTCCTACTTTTTGCTTCCTGTCTGCCAGCCATTTCTCTATCCACATCAATACTGAACCACCAATACCATGTGCTTTAAGTTTGTATACCAATCTCTTGCGTGGGACTTTGTCGAAAGCCTTCTGAAAGTCCAGATATAACACATCCACTGCTTCTCCATTATCCACTCTACTAGTTACAACCTCAAAAAATTCAATAAGATTCGTCAGACATGATTCAATAAGATAAATTCAATAAGATTCGTCAGAAATGATCGCATTCATTTAATTGGCAAGTACCAGGCCAAACCCTTTCACTCACCAACACCCGCTGAATCCTATGGCAATTAGGATCCTATTAGCAAATTAGGATGAAACTATGTCTTAAAATGTTCAGCTTTAATAGAATCATCAAACAGTGCAGCACAAGCCACTCTGCTCAATGTCTCCATGCCAGCTAAAGGAGAATATCCCATCTTCACATCTCTGTAAGTGGGTCTGGGTACATCAAACACTCATCTAAATACCTTCTAAATGTAATTTTTCCATCCCATCACCTTTTCAGCCCATTAATTCCAAATCTCCTTGTACTGAATTAGATAGTTTTTGCGCAAAATTTAAATGGCTACTCCTGACCCTATAATATGACGTTTAGTACCCCCTTTAAATCTCTACCACTTACCCTAAATCTATTGGGTTGTAGAGTTGTAGAGCATAGAAATAGGCCATTCAGCTCAACTCATCCATGCCAACCAAGATGCCATCCAACCTATTTATTTGCCCTTGTCAGCCTTCTTGGTTACCTCTTCAGAAATCTCTATCAAATTTATAAGACACAATCTCCCATGTACAAAACCATGCTGACTAGCTCCTATCTATCCAAATACATATACAGTGGCTTGCAAACGTTTTCATACCCCTTGAACTTTTCCACATTTTGTCACGTTACAACCACAAACGTAAATGTATTTTATTGGGATTTTATGTGATAGACCAGCACAAAGTGGAGCATAATTGTGAAGTGGAAGGAAAGTGATACATGGTTTTCAAATTTTATTACAAATAAAAAACAGAAAGGTGTGGCGTGCAAAAGTATTCAGCCCCCTTTACTCTGATACCCCTAAATAAAATCCAGTGCAACCAATTGCCTTCAGAAGTCTCCTAATTAGTAAATAGAGTCCACTTGTGTGTAATCTAATCTCAGTATAAATATAGCTGTTCTGTGAAAGCCTCAGAGGTTTGTTAGAGAACAAACAGCATCATGAAGCCCAAGGAACACACCACACAGGTCAGGGATAAAGTTGTGGAGAAGTTTAAAGCAGGGTTAGGTTATATAAAAAAATCCCAAGCTTTGAACATCTCACGGAGCACTGTTCAATCCATCATCTGAAAATGGAAAGAGTATGGCACAACTGCAAACCTACCAAGACATGGCCGTCCACCTAAACTGACAGGCCGGGCAAGGAGAGCATTGATCAGAGAAGCAGCCAAGAGGCCCATGGTAACTCTGGGAGGAGCTGCAGAGATCCACAGCTCAGGTGGGAGAATCTGTCCACAGGACAACTATTAGTCATGCACTCCTTTATGGATGAGTGGCAAGAAGAAAGCCATTGTTGAAACAAAGCCACAAGAAGTCCTGTTTGCAGTTTGCCACAAGCCATGTGGGAGACACAGCAAACATGTGGAGGAAGGTGCTCTGGTCTGATGAAACCAAAATTGAAGTTTTTGGCCTAAATGCAAAACGCTATATGTGGCAGAAAACTAACACTGCACAACACCCTGAACACACCATCCCCTCTGTGAAACATGGTGGTGGCAGCATCATGCTGTGGGGATGCTTTTCTTCAGCAGGGACAGGGAAGCTGGTCAGAGTTGATGGGAAGATGGATGGAGCCAAATACAGGGTAATCTTGGAAGAAAACCTGTTAGAGTCTGCAAAATACTTGAGACTGGGGCGGAGGTTCACCTTCCAGCAGGACAATGACCCTAAACATACAGCCAGAGCTACAATGGAATGGTTTAGATCAAAGCATATTCATGTGTTAGAATGGCCCAGTCAAAGTCCAGACCTAAATCCAATTGAGAATCTCTGGCAAGACTTGAAAATTGCTGTTCACAGACGCTCTCCATCCAATCTGACTGAGCTTGAGCTATTTTGCAAAGAAGAATGGGCAAAAATTTCAGTCTCTAGATGTACAAAGCTGGTAGAGACATACCGCAAAAGACTTGCACCTGTAATTGCTGCGAAAGGTGGTTCTACAAAGTAATGACTCAGGGGGGCTGAATACTTTTGCACGCTACACTCTTCAGTTTTTTATTTGTAATAGAATTTGGAAACCATGTATCATTTTCCTTCCACTTCACAATTATGCGCCTCCTTGTGCTGGTCTATCATATAAAATCCCAATAAAATACATTTACGTTTGTGGTTGTAACTTGACAAAATGTGGAAAAGCTCAAGGGGTATGAAAACATTTGCAAGCCACTTTATATCTTATCCCTCAGAATCCTCTCCAGTAACTTTCCTACCTCAGGTTTTGGCTCGCTAGTCTATAATAATAGGCACCTTCCAGTCTTCCCGGCACCTCAACCATGTCTAATGATGATTCATATATCTCAGCGAGGACACCTGCAATGTCTTTTGTTCCCATAGCAAGAGGATATATCTGATCAGGCCCGAGAGATTTATCTACCTTCACCCATCTTAGGATGTCCAGCACCTCCTCTATTGTAATATAGATGGTTCTCATAACTTCCCAATTAACTTTCCCAATTCCCTTGCCTTCATCCCATCCTCCACAGGGAAAAAGAGAAATATTCATTGAGGATCTCACCCATCTTCCGTGGCTCCAAACATTGATGACCACTTTGGTTTCTGAGGGGTCTAAGTCCCTCTGAAGTTACCCTCTTTCCCATAATATATTTTAAAAAATCTACCTAGCTTCTGGTGTCCCTGCAAAAGGAAATTATTATAATGGGTAACCAATGAAACATTAAATTAATTGTTTCACTGATTCAGATATCATGGATCTATACTTTTTCATTTAATTTTACCATTGCAGAAACAAAAGCAGTATTCATCACAGATTTGATAAAGTGTGGCTGAATGAGAAGTGTTTGCAAACAGGAAGGGATAAGAAAAGATTCAGCCTGCACAAACAAAGATTCTTTTGTATCCTAACTGCAGGTTTCAAGAGTGTTGGAACTAGTTCCATTGACTTGCAAGAGCGTAAAGAACCTTGGACGGGTGTGAGCCATGGTGAGTTGGGACAAGCAGGTCTGGCACTGAAGTACCATCCACATTCCTTGGAGTCGACTTCCACAGCCAAGGAAACATGGAGAGTTTTGTCTAAAGTTGGACAGAATGACATGCCCGAGTGTTAATGGGGGAAGGAGGATAAAAAGCATTCCAAACTAAGTTTGCAGCTGCCACTTCTCCTTTCAAGGTTCGTGAGAAAAACGGACTTTGGAATAGAAGAGCACCATATTCTCACTGACACCTTGAATGAGAACATGTTCCAAATGAAAAATGTACAACCTAGAGGATGTGGAGGCTGCGTCTGTTGACACAATGTCACCTGAAGGTTAATGAGAATCTGCTAACGCACGCACCATCCAGATGGAAGAAAGGTGGAGAGGAAGATTCCCAAAAGCTACAAGAGACAACAATGGCAAAGAATCATAAACAGCAGCAGCTGCAAAGGCACGAAGGCAGCAAAACAGCATTTAGCAGTTCCCATTCTAAATTCTATAACAACATTTAAATGGCATCTGGGGTGGCACAGTCGCACAGCGGCAGAGTTGCTGCCTTACAGCGCCAGAGATCCAGGTTCGATCCTGACTAAGGGTGCTTGTCTGTACGAAGTTTGTACATTTCCCTGTGACCACGTGGGTTTTCTCTGGGTGCTCTGGTTTCCTCCCACACGCCAAAGATGTGCAGGTTTGTAGGTTAGTTGACTTCTGTAAATTGTCCCTAATCTGTAGGATAGGACTAGTGTACGGGGTTCGCTGGTCGGCACGGACTCGGTGGGCCGAAGGGGCCTGTTTCCGTGCTGTATCTTTTTTTTAAAAGTACACAACAGGAAAGGTTTAGAGGGATACAGGCCAAACGCAAGCAGGTGGGACTAGTGTAGATGGGGCATCTAGGTCAGCATGGACAAGCTGGGCTGAAGGGCTTGTTTCGGTGCTGCATGACACTTTTCACAAATGAGGAGAATAAATGAAGCTGTCTATCAAAGATCACATTTTTGAGAGGTAAAATTTTAAATTAGATGCAACTGAAATGAAGTAGTTAGAAACCAGTAGGGTAATGGAAGGGAAGAAGTAATAGTTGGGTAAAGTAGTAAGAGAAAGCTGCGATAATTAGCCCAGGCAATCCAAGATTTACAACAATAGAGATTTTCGCAATGACCTGGCTGGGTGTTGCAGTATATTAAAATATGAGAGGAAAAGTCCCAACATAGCAATGATGAAGAAACTTTCAGACAGCGCATAGAATACAAAATGGTATCCAAATACAAGATGGTATCCAAAACAGAGCAGCCTGAAATAATGCACATTAAGGGGAAATTAGGATCTGCCAGCCTCCTCCCCTGGCCTCAAGGGGCACCGGCACCTACACCACACATTAACATTTTTTTAAATTATAATAAATAAATAAATAATAAAAAAAATAAGGGGAAATTAGAATTACATATACTGCAAATAACGTGATTTGTAAATGTGTACAAAACCAAAGAGACTCATAAACACACTAAGACCATTGATATTGTCTTCAGTTATCTTCAGTTGTCGGCTGACAGGGTGGTGGCTTCTCGTAGCTAGTCGCAGGTGGTTGTAGGTTGACTTTGGTTGTCGTAGGGTGTCGCCTGTGTGGTCATAGGTTGTCGTAGGTGTGGACGTCCTAATGGGTCGCCGGTGGTCGGTAGTTTGGTGTCGACTAGGTGGTATGTTGGCGTAGCTTGTTGTAGACATTGTCGTGGGGGGGGGTCCAGTCGCCCCTTTTTGGCAACCTGCTACGGCTGTGGCAGTCACCAAAAAAAATGCCTGTGGGGCAGGCCCTTTACCCCACCCGTCTGCCTAATTACCACCCCACCCCCCCCCCCCCCCCCCCCCCCCAACCCCCACCTATCACTAGACAGGTTTTGACCAGGCCTCATCTCTCTTTTCCAGCTTTCTCTCCCCAACTTCACCCAGCGTGAAGAAGTGTCCTTGTAAATCCTGGCGAAAACAGTGCAGTAATATCACCAAAATTTAGTAAAGGCAGGGCTGCCAACATTGGGTGAGAGTTGAGAGTGAGAAATTGGGAGGGAGCGTAGCGACCGAAGGGGGGAGGGTGTGGGAGGGGAGTGTCCTACTGTAGCGAGTCTTTTAACTAATACTTGATGCAACATTTATGCTTCAAATTGGATCAGGTATGAATAAGGTTAGGCTAAATTACATTCCTAATTACATTCCACAGTAGAGCCAGGCTCTGATCAACAGGTGCAGCACATTAATGACCTTAGTATATTCATGTATGAAAATCAGATTATAATTCATGCTGTTATGCATATATAGAGAGAATCAAAAACATGGAAACAAGGCAAGAGGAGTCAGACTTCCATCACTGTTCTGCACAAATAAATCAATCAACCTTACCCTTTGACTACAGAAACAAGATGAAAATAATGTCACATATTCAACCGTATATGGTTCAATGAAATTAAGATATATGTGTAAAACATATATGTGGAAACAGGCCCTTCGGCCCACCAAGTCCACACTGACCAGCAATCTATCATACACCAGTTCTATCCTACACGCCAGGGACAATTTACAGAAGCCAATTCACCTACAAACCGGCACTTCTTTCAGATGTGGGAGAAACCGGAATATCCAGAGAAAAGCATGTGGTCATAAGGAGAATGTACAAATACTGCACAGACAGCACCCGTAGTCAGGATCCAATCTGGGTCTGTGGTGCTGCAAGGCAGCAACTCTACCGCTGCGCCACCGTGCCACCCCATTACATTATTTTTTCTGTAATATATTTATTTTGGTGTCACGTCAATAAAGATGAACACATGGTTCTGATTTCTGCCCTTAGATGGATAACACACATCTCCAGTCTTGTGTTATGGCTGTTTGTCAACCTCTTCAGTCTGAAGGTCTCGACCCGAAACATCACCTATTCTTTCTCTCCAGAGATGCCGCATGTCCTGCTAAGTTATTCCAGCTTTTAGTGTCTATCTTCAGTTTAAACCACCATCTGCAGTTCCTTCCTACACTCTTTGTTAAACGAAACAGGTCCTATTCTCATAATATTATTCACCTCAACTAAGTATTTTCTTCACCTCCGTTGCTGCAGAGAATACAATCCCTGTTATCAAATCTTTCTTCAAAGTGCAAAAAAATTCCAGCCCTGCCAATATATTCATAAATCGCCCCTGGATCCTCTTCAGGGAACTTGCACCCTTTCTACAGTGTGTCATAGTCTTACAGCATGGAAACAGGCCCTTCATCACAACTTGTCCATGCAGATCAAGATGCCCCATCTAAATTAGTCCCATTTATCCGCATTTGGCCCATATCCCTTTAAATCTTGTGTGTGCCAGAGTGTGTGTGAGGCTGTGTGTTAGGTTGTGTGTGACAGTGTGTGTCAGTGAAGTGGCGACAACACCCGGAGTGAGCGGAGACTTGGCGATGTCCGGGGAAAATTTCCCTCTCTCCCCCCTCCCCGGGAATGCAGGCCGGCCCAGGTGTTATGTGTCCAGCTGGGGTTCGGTGGAAGTGAGGGACAGTGACCCGTGGGTCCGGGGGAGGTGAGGGTCAGTGACCCGTGATCGGGCATCGGAGCGGAGCCTTAGCCCGAGATTGATCCCCTCAGCTCCGGAGGCGGCACTGAAGCCCCCATTCACCCGGTCCGCTCCTGGCTCCGGGCTCCGGGCCGGGGTTAAAACTCCATGCAGTGTGGACAGAGCGTCCGCTGGACATAGAGCCGACAGAAAACTATTCTCATTGGTGAGTGTGACTTTATTTATTAATTTATATGTTTGTTTGTTTTTTAATTTGTGCTTGAGAACTTCTGTCATCGCCGTGAGAGCGTGAGAATTTCGTCAAATACGTGAGTCCTGGTAAAGGCTTCATGTATTGTTAGGCCATTTTGGTCAGTCTGATGTGCTCTGCAGAAATAAGACAAGCTTCTGAATGGTGCCAGTACGACTAGAGTCCAGATCAGTGTTGCAGATAAGAAATGTATGAGTATCTATTCAATTGGCAGAATGAATGAGATTTCTGCAGAGGACCCCCACAGAAGTGTAAAATGCATGAAGTTGATTGGATCACTGCAAATGCATTGTATATATTGTACATAGTGTTGCCAGACAGTTACTCTGCTGTTTGTTGATTGGCCAAAGTGTTAAGACCTGGCAGGGTTGTTTTAAATTCCAAGGTAAATGTTGCATTATTCAAGTTAAGTTAGCTTCCTCTAGACGTTTCTCCTGCAACAACGTACGGGAGATCCTGTTATTGGTTTGGGTAACTGTCAATAATGTAATGTTGTCATTAATATGTTTGATTGGATTGTAAAGATACCACCCCTCCTAGTTCGGTCCCTCAAGGTTCGGGGACCTATAAAAGGCAGCCCCCACAAAGTCCTTTGACGATCTTCTGGAAGAGCGCTTGGGACTGCGTGACCTTTTGGAATCTCTCTGCTTGCGTGAGACTGAAGGGCTTGGCCAGGAAAATACAAGGATCGAACCCGTGGTGGTTAGGTATCGTATAGGGGAATTTGGTGTTCTATCCAAAAATAAAGATTAGTTGTTCCAGTGCTTGAATTGACTGAACTAGACCGGGGGGAAGCTTAGAAGAGCATATTTACATCCTGGTCTGAAACGTCAACTGTCCATTTCCTCCCCAGATGCTGCCTGACTCACTGAGTTCCTCCGGCACTCTGTGTTTTGGACCTGTTTCTAATCATTGGCTGGACCTCAGCTCAAGTGCTCTGGACATTTCTGAGCTCCATTTGTCAGGAAGGCCTTTGAGAGAGTTCACACAAGGTTTATCAAGATATTACTTGGAGTGAGTGTTTGTGTTACAAGGAGACATTGGAAATATCTCGACTGTTCTTGGAGCAGAAAAAATGCTCAGGTGAGATATTAGCGGGTTTCTCGTTCATGAGAATACCAGAAAATAGAAACAAAAAACAAACTACTGAAGGAACTCAGCAGGCCAGGCAGTATTTGAAATGGACAGACAACATTTCAGGTCAGGACCCTTCTTCAGACAGAGGTCCCAACATGAAATGTCCTCTACTAATTTCCCTCCAGAGATGCAGTCTGGCCAACTGAGTTCCTCCAGCAGTTTATTTTTACTGAAGACTACATCATCTGCAGTCTCCTCTATGCACAAGAACATCGGAGTGTAATTAGGCCACTTAATCCCTCAAACCTGGCCCACTATTCAATACGATCATGGCTGATTGACACCAGGCTCAACGCCTGTTTTGTATTAGATCCCTGTAGCCCTCAATCCTTTCAGACTTTCAAAGGTTTATCTACATTTAGACTTTAGAGGTGCAGAGTCCACACTGACCAGCAACCACCCCGTACATTAACACTATCTTACATCCTAGGGACAATTTTACAATTTTACCTTAGCCAATTAAATCTACAAACCCGCACATCTTTGGAGTGTGGAAGGAAACCAGAGCACCCTGAAAAATCGTACAGGGAGAATGTACAACCTCCATACAGACCACACCTGCAGTCAGGATCCAACCTGGGTCTCTGGCGCTGTAAGGCAGCAACTCTACTGCTGCGTCACTGTGCTGCCAAGTATCTACTTTAAATACTTCAAATGAGTTATTCTCCACAACTCTTCACTGCTGGAGTTGTTGGGATCTGGAGCTGGAACTAGACATGTGGCACAAGCTTATTCTGTAAGTAATGGTTCAGAAGCGAATGAGGAACGTACAACGTTATAAACAAAAAGCAAACTATTTATGTATAAAACGCTTCCGCTGACACTGTGGACCGAAGTCTCCTTCAGTGCCATAGGTTTCTCTGATTTTTCAACGCTAACCGCTTCTTCGTTCCGATATTCTGTTCTCATGCTCCATCCCCACCCATTCACTCATTTCAGTGTGTTCCAGCGTTTCTGGCTCCTCATCTCAATGCAGAATCACAGAATGATTACAGCAACAAAGAAGGCCAGTTAGCCCATGAAGCTCATACTTGCTCTTTGCGAGAACTACTCGTCCACCTTCTTTCTGCGGCTTTTTAAAAATAATTTTTTTCACAATTTTTCCAGTCATCCATCTTTCATCTCTCTTCTACATCATATCAGTTCACTACCATTCAATCCTTAGGAGGAAACAAATCTATTTTACAAATATCATCCTCTTTCCCTATGTCTCTGCCTCCTCCTTTGGGCTTACCTGACTATTAAATTGCTGCACCTTCCAATCTCAATCTCCAGTCTCACCTTCTCCTTTAAGGTATCCCTCCAACCCACCGCTTTGTTTGAGCACCTTTGATAACAGTGCAATGAAATGGGATGTTTATGCTATTAAAGGCCCTCTGTGGGTTGTAATGCTGTTGTTATTACTTTTGTTCAAGGATATAGTAATAAAATGTAGTCATAACTGCACTGTGCGAATGCATCTCATTTTGTACTCTTGGCTTGTCAAGTGTTTTGAGGGAATTGCACATTATGCCGGAGGGCTGAATAATTGAAGACTGGGCAACATCACGAGCGTACAAACAATAAGGGCTGCTCAGTAACTCTGTTTGCAGGTATATGCCCCAGCATAAGAGCACTGGAGGAGCATGTTTTTAACCCTACGTAGTGATGCGCATTAATTCAAAACAATAAAAAAGGTAGATTAGTGTCTATTGAAATTCATTTTGTCCCAACTGCAGGTGGGTCGGTGTTTTTCTGTGCTAACAACAGCACTCGCTGCTTTGTCATTTATCTTATTACTTCATTCGATTCTGCTTTCGTCCCACTCTGGAGACTTGAGTGAAAGAATTTAAGCTGATGCTTCAGTGAAACACTTAGACGGTGCTGGCTGGGGAAAACTGCAATCATAAAACATTAATTCAGTGTTCAGTCTATTTTCTCACGTGGACACTATACTGAAGACTGTACCTCCTGCTCACTATTTATCCCTCTCTTTTCAATACTGAATAAAATAAGAGCATACAGTTCTCAACACATTGCTCTTTGTGGGAGCTTGCGGTGGACAAGTTGCAGCCAGGTCGGCAACACTGACTGCATTTCAAAAATACTCAATTGCCTGGAAAGATCTCTGGTACCAGCTGAAAAGGACAGGAAACATTGTGCAAGTGCTCGATCGAGCAAGTCTATTACAGTATTTGTCTTTGCTTGCATGAAAGAGGGCAGGGACGATCCACAAAATGCCACGCACATTTAAACATTAATTATGTGACCTTCAGAATGAAATGCTTTCAGAAGCAAATAACTTGAATTCAACACAAAACATTTTATTCCTTCCTCATCCTCGCCTTCAACATATGTTTTTACAGATTAATTAAAATTGCCCAGTAACAGCACACATGGATCAGTTCAACCTTCAGTTATTATGCTGCTTCTGACAATGGCATATGTTTGGTTGTCCAGCATACAAGGACAGCTTCATTTTCTTCAAATTGGATTCAGGAGGAAATATGCTCGAAGAATGAGTGTAACAGCTGTTGCAAACGTGCTGGAAGCTTCTCTTTTGCAAGGCTGATCGTCAATGGATGTTGTACGTGTTATTGTCCCGGCTAACCTTGCCCGTTACTCCTCAGAATGAAAAGGCCCCACAGCCCACAGTGCTGAAATAGCTGCTCATCAATGTCACCTAACGCAAGGCCACTCATTCAGTAAAAAGTTAAACAGAGACGGTGAATGCCGTAACCTTGACGTTTGGGCTTCAGATTACCAACTCTGAAAGTGAGCACTCCCCAAGAGGGCTGATCACATGATCAAACTGCTTCACATTGGGCCAATTAACTTCTAAACTTTACCTGTTAAAACCATATAACCATATAACAATTACAGCACGGAAACAGGTCCTCTCGGCCCTTCCAGTCCGTTAATAGCTGGGTCTCGTGCATTTCAGAATCTTTATTTGATTGCAACTGGTGTGTGCAGTAAAATTCAAGAACCAAAAAAATTCTTCATGGGCAGGGGAAATCTTTTCCCACCCAGACCAAGCCCCATTTTCGAGCTCCCATTTCTTTCCAATACTCCATCAGCAGTACCCACCTCTCCCTCTGAAAATCCATTTTCCCAACTCAATCTTCCAAACTTCAATTCTCCCTCTCAGCCTTAATTCCCCCTCTTTCCCTCCAACCATCATTTCCCAATCTTCTGTTGTTCCTCTGATACGTAATGCACTTCTCCACCTCTCTCTCCGCACCTATTCTCCATCTTTTCCTGCAGGGCCCCACTTCCATATCATCACTTCCCTTCCCAACATCCATTCCCCAATCTTCATTGATCCCCCCACCACTCATGTGTCTATCCCTGCCTCCAATACAAACTCCCACCTCACAATCTGGGATATTTGAGCATGAAATTTGACTGGAGGGAATGAATGTTTTACAAAAGCAGCTTGCCATCACTGTGCGATTAAAAAACACCTATACATGTGAACTGGAAATGAACTAGAACGTTTGCTATTAATTTCACTCTCTCTTGATAGTTGTGAAACATGGCGGATAGACTTGAAAACTATGGAATATGTCTCGCACCAGTTCATAACAACAGCAATTCTATATCAGAAAGTTCCCTGATAATTAATAATAGGTGGGATTTGATATTTTCAATGAGGCTGTTACATAGACCATACAACAGTACAACACAGGAACAGGATCTTCACCCCATGGTTTGTGACTGACCATGATGCCAATTTAAATTAATTCCATCTGCCTGCACATGATCTCTATCCTTCCATCCCCTGCCTGTTCATGTACCTGTCTAAATACCTCTTAAATGTTGCTGTCATATTTGCTTCTCCTACCTTCCCTGGCAGTGCATTCCAGGCCCCTAGCATTCTCTGTGTAAAACAAATTCCCACCAGATCTCCTTTAAAGTTTTCCCATCACCCCATGAAGCTAAGCACTCTTGTATTTGACAAGTCCATCTTGGAAAAGATTCTGACTCTCTTCCCTATCAAAGCTTCTCACAATTTTATATACTTCTATCTGGTCGCCCCTCAGTCTCAAATGTTCCAAAGAAAACAATCCACCATTGTCCAACCTCCCATTATAGCTAATGCTCTCCAATCCAGGCAACATCCTAGTAAAGTTCTTCTCCACCCTCTCGAAAGTCTCCATATCCTTCTGTGATATGGTGACCAGAAATGCACACACTACTCCAAAGGTGGCCCAACCAAAGTTTTACACAGCTACAACATGACTTCCCGACTTTTATAATAAATACCCCGACCAAATGAGGCAAATACGTCACACACTTTCTTTAAGAATAAGGGGTAGGCCATTTAGGACAGTTGAGGAAAAACTTTTTCACCCAGAGAGTTGCAAATCTGTGGAATTCTCTGTCACAGAAGGCAGTGGAGGCCAATTCACTGGATGTTTTTAAGAGAGAGTTATGGGCCTGTCCCACATAGGCGACTCTTTAGGCGACTGCAGGAGAACAAGCAGTCGCCACATGGTCGCCACGTTTGTGGGTGATTGCCGGGGAGTCACCTTCATGGTCGTGAGCAGTTCCCGCATTCTTGGAACTAGTCGCGGCCTCATTATGGTTGCCGTGAATTTTTCAACTTGTTGAAAAATTAGCGGCAACTAGAATGAAGCCGCCATGGTGGGTAGCGAGAATTCTCAAGGCGTAGGTGGGTCAGCAGGAGGTCCGAGTGGGTTGCCAGGAAGTCGAAGGTTCTCGAGGGTTCTCTTAGGTTGTAGCCGGTGAATTTCGTTGGCTCAATGGGGAAAAAAAGGTAAGCAGTAGTTTCCAGAACCAAGGATAACCGACCGGTAATGTTAATGTCCGCCGAGCTTCACAGCCGTGTATCTCTGGCTTCGTAAAAGTTGTCTCCACTCCTTCTCCCCCCCCCCCCCCCCCCCTTTTAAAGGGCTTACCGTACACTGTGCTCTAGCCATCTTTTTACAGCGCCAACACACTGTTCGTCGTGGTGTGTGTCTGTTTCACCTTGGCTTTGCACCGTGTTAATTTTTTAGTCTGGGCAAGCGGGGGGGAGCGCTGTCTAAAAAATTCACACGGGCTGATGAAGGAAGTGATGTGTGTGTGTTTGTGTGTGTGTTCCACTCTGACAGTCGTCATTCCAGTTCCCGGTTTTTCAGGCGACTGCTGGCAACTTGACAGTCGCCAGCAAGTCCGCTGAAAAATCGTCTAAGTGGAACAGGCCCATCAGATATAGGGTCTTAGGACTAACGGAATCCAGGATATGGGGAGAAAGCAGGAACGGGGTACTGATTTTGGATGACCAGCCATGATCATATTGCATGGGTGTGCTGGAAGCAAGGGACAAATGGCCTATTCCTGCACCTATTTCTATGTTTACCACCCAATCTACCTGCATTGCCACTTTCAGGGATTCTTGCAAATGCATCCTAAGATCTCCGTGTAAACCAATGTTTCTGAGGATCCTGCCTTTTACTGTGTACTTTCATCTTACGTTTGACCTCGCAAAGTACACCTCATACATATCTAGATTAAACTATATCTGCTATTCCTCTGCACATATTTCCAATTGATCTATATCTTACTCTATCCTTTGATAACCTTCCTTACAATTCACAACTCTGCCAATTTTCATGGGATCCGCGGTTTTACTAATCAGCCCACCCACAGTGTTGTCCAAATTATTTATGCATATCACAAACAACAGAGTTCCCAGCACCGATCCCTGCAGAACATCACTGGTCACAGACCTCCCGTCAGAATAAAACCCCTGCAAATGTTAATCTAGAAAACAACCTAATTGTTGCACCATGAATAATGTTTTCAACCATTCCAAGAGGCTTCAAAGAGATATTATCGTTGAAATTGGCAATGAGTTACATAACAAGTAATTAAGGCAGATGACTGAGAGAGCAAGGTTGTGGGACTGTGAAAGAAATTAAAACCAAGGATGAGATTTTCAAAGTGAAAGCACACATTAACCACGTCATTTCAGTTTGGATACAAAGTATGGACTCGGAACGCTTCAGTCCACCGAGTCAACAACCAATGATCACCCTTTGCACTAGTTTAGTTTAGAGATACAGCGCGGCTGCAGGCCCTTCGGCCCATTGTGTCCATGCTGACCAGCGAGCCCCGCACATTAACACTGCCCTACACACACTTGGGACAATTTACACATACACCAAGCCAATTAACTTACAAACCTGTGCATCTTTGGAGTGCGGGAGGAAACCAGAGCTCAGAGAAAACTCACGCGGTCATGGGGAGAACGTACAAACTCCGTAAAGAGCACCCATAGTCGGGATCGAACACGGGTCTCAGGTGCTGTAAGGCAGCAACCTTACCGCTGTACCACCTTGCCGCACTAAAGTTCTATGTTATTTTACTTTCTCATCCACTCCCTGCACACAAGGGACAATTTACAGAGGCCAATTAACTTGCAAATCCACACGTCTTTGGGATGTAGGAAGAAACCAGAGCACCCAGGGAAAACCCACGTGGTTACAGGGTGAACGTGCAAATTCCACACCTGAGGTCAGGTTCAAACCCATCTCTCAGGTGCTGCGAGGCAGCAACTCTACCAGCTTCCCACTGAAACCGAGTATGTATACAGTGCCCTCAATAATGTTTGGGACAAAAAACCATCATTCATGTATTTGCCTTGTACTCCACAATTTGAGATTTTTTTTTTGATTTTTTAAAATAAAATTTATTTATTTTTTTTTTTTAATTTTATAATACAAACTTAGGAGATAGGTCCGTAGGTACGGAAAACAAAACTATTCGTCTAGTCCTGGGTTCAAGCTTCCGTCGAGTCTCAGCGCTGGCCCATTCTACCCCTTCAAATAATCTATGAACGGGGACCATATTCTAATAAATAATTCAGGTTTGTCGATTAAGACAAATCTAATTTTTTCCAGATTTAAGGTCTCCGACATCTCCATAATCAACATTTTAATTGTAGGGGATGCAGGGTTTTTCCAAAATTTTAATATTAGTTTTTTCCCAGTTATTATACTGTAATCCAGGAAATTTCTTTGGTTTATTGTCAGTTTTAGGTATTGTTCAGATATGCCCAATATTATTAATTTAGGATTGGGATCCAGTTGAATATTAACCACTACGGAAATAATTTTAAAAATATCCACCCAAAATGTTTTAATTTTTATGCAATTTACAAAAGTATGGGTTAAATTAGCCTCAGAGTATTGACATTTATCGCAGATAGGAGAGATATTAGGAAAAATTCTGTTTAATTTTGTTTTAGAATAATACAATCTGTGTAATATTTTAAATTGTATTAAAGAATGCCTGCCGTTTAACGAACATTGATGTATATGTTGTAGGCTTTCATCCCAAATATCATTCGTTATGGGTTGAACTAACTTATTTTCCCATGCTTGTCTATGTGATTCCGTTGACGGATTCTCACTATCTGACAGAATATTGTAAATATATGATATTAATTTGACTGTATTGGGATGTTTATTCAAACATTCATCTAGAATCTCTGGTTATCTAATTCTGTATTCTTGTGTATGTGATTTAACAAAATCTTTCAATTGTAAATATCTAAAAAAAATATATGAATGTAATCTATAATTCTGTTGTACCTCCAGAAACGAGAGGAACATACCATTTCTATAAAGATGTCCCACCTTTTTAATCCCATAGTTTTTCCATTGTGTGAAGCCTTTATCCAATACCGATGGCTTAAATGAAGGGTTATTTGCAAGAAAGTGATGAAAATTATCCAGCGCATTTTAATGTTTTTTTTTATTTGGCGTTTCCAAATTCGACCCATACCGCTACCTTGTGCCGCATTGCGCATTGCTGATGCACCAGTGCGCAGGCGCATAGCCCCCGGCAACAACAGGTGAGTATGTTAGAAATGCATTTTTTGTTACGGACAAATGGGTTAAATGTTTTGAACTAAATTTAGGGTTGGCATCTCTGGATAGGAGAATCGGACCAATTTCAAATGGCAGACAGTCCTCCTTTTCCATCTTTAACCAATCTGGTTGTTGATCCATATCTTCTAACCAGAAATTTAAGTTTTTGACATTGACTGCCCAGAAATAAAATAAGAAATTTGGTAAGACTAATCCTCCGTTCGTCTTAGATTTACATAAGTGTTTTTTACTTATTCTGTGATTCTTATAATTCCAAATAAAACTTGTTACAATAGAGTCAATTTTTTTAAATAAATTTTTAGGTAGGTATATTGGAATTGATTGGAAGAGGTATAGAAGTTGAGGAAGGAAAATCATTTTAATTGCATTAATTTTACCGAGCATTGAAATAGGAAGCGTTTTCCAGTATTGAATATTTTTATGCAATTTATTAAGAAAAGGCACGAAATTTGATTTTAAATAAAGAAGTATATTTCTTGGTCACATAGATTCCTAAGTATTTAAATTTTTCATTCACTATTTTAAAAGGTGATTGTTGCCATATGTATACATTAGGTTCCATTATTGGCATAATCTCACTCTTCTTCCCGTTAATTCTATATCCCGAAAATAAACCAATTTGAGATTTGTTATAGAAAAAAAATCACATGTGGTTAAAGCTTATTTTGGGGGCGAGTCCCCTTCACTTTTCTCTTCAGCATATAAAAGGCATGCTCAATTGGGTTCGGATCGGGTGATTGACTTGGTCACTCAAGATAGAACATGAGCAGATAGAATGTGTCTAAATACTTCAGAATTCATTATGATACTACCATCAACAGTTGTATCATCAATGAAGATAAGTGAGCCAATACCTTCAGCAGCCATACATGCCCAGGCCATAACACCCCCAACACCGTGTTTCACAGATGAGGTGGTCTGCTTTGGATCTTGGGCAGTTCCTTCTCTCCTCCATACTTTGCTCTTGCCATCACTCTGATATAAGTTAAGATTCATCTCGTCTGTCCCCAAGACCTTTTTCCAGAATTGTGGTTGCGTTTTTACAGTGCCCTCCATAATGTTTGGGACAAAGACACATCATTTATTTATTTGCCTCTGTACTCCACAATTTGAGATTTGTAATAGAAAAAAAATCACATGTGGTTAAGTGCACATTGTCAGATTTTATTGAAGGGGATTTTTAAACATTTTGATTTCACCATGTAGAAATCACAGCTGTGTTTATACATAGTCCTCCCATTTCAGTGCACCATAATGTTTGGGACACATGGCTTCACAGGTGTTTGTAATTGCTCAGGTGTGTTTAAATGCCTCCTTAATACAGCACATGGTCTTTCCTCCAGTCTTTCCATCACATTTGGAAACTTTTATTGATGTTTATCAACATGAGGACCAAAGCTGTGCCAATGAAAGTCAATGAAGCCATTATGAAATTGAGAAACAAGAATAAAACTGTTAGAGACATCAGCCAAACCTTAGGCTTACCAAAATCAACTGTTTGGAACATCATTAAGAAGAAAGAGCACTGGTGAGCTGACTAATCACAAAGGGACTCTCAGGCCAAGGAGGACCTCCACAGCTGATGATAGAAGAATTCTCTCTATAATAAAGAAAAATCTCCAAACACCTGTCTGACAGATCAGAAACACTCTTCAGTAGTCAGGTGTGGATTTGTCAATGACCACTGCCCGCAGAAGACGTCATGAACAGAATGAATGAATGAATAAGTTTATGAAGTTTATGAAGTTTATTGGCCAAGTATTCATATACAAGGAATTTGCCTTGATGACAACAGAGTATAGAGGCTACACTGCAAGATGCAAACCACTGGTTAGCCGTAAAAATTTGATGGTCAGGTTACAGTTTGCCAAGAAGTACTTAAAAGAGCAACCACAGTTCTGGAAAAAGGTCTTGGGGACAGGCGAGATAAATCTTAACTTATATCAGAGTGATGGCAAGAGCAATGTATGGAGGAGAGAAGGAACAGCCCAAGATCCAAAGCATACCACCTCATTTGAGCAACACTTTGGTGGGGGTGTTATGGCCTGGGCATGTATGGCTGCTTAAAGTACTGGCTCACTTATCTTCATTGATGATACAACAGCTGATGGTAGTAGCATAATGAATTCTGAAGTGTATAGACACATCCTATCTTCTCAAGTTCAAACAAATGCCTCAAAACGCATTGGCTAGCGGTTCATTCTACAGAAAGACAATGATCCCAAACATACTGCTAAAGCAATAAAGGAGTTTTTCAAAGTCAAACAATGGACAATTCTTGGGAGGCCAAGTCAATCACCTGATCTAAACCCAATTGAGCATGCCTTTTATATGCTGAAGAGAAAACTGAAGGGGACTAGCCCCCAAAACAAGCATAAGCTAAAGATGGCTGCAATACAGGCCTGGCAGAGCATCACCAGAGAAAATAGCCAGCAACTGATTCCAAGCATTATGGAGGGCACTGTAAGTACTTCTTGGCAAACTGTAACCTGGCCATCCTATTTTTGCAGCTAACCAGTGGTTTACATCTTGCAGTATACCCTCTGTATTTCTGTTCATGAAGTTTTACAAATTCCTTGTATGTGAATGCTTTGCCAATAAACCGATTAATTCATAAACATAATCATTCATTCAATCATTCTGTTCATGACGTCTTCTGCGGACAGTGGTCATTGACAAATCCACACCTGACTCCTGAAGAGTGTTTCTGATTTGTTGGACAGTTGTATGGGGATTTTTCTTTATTATAGAGAGAATTCTTCTGTCATCAGCTGTGGAGGTCATCCTTGGCCTGCCTGACCCTTTGCGATTGGTAAGCTCACCCGTGCTCTTTCTTCTTAATGATGTTCCAAACAGTTGATTTTGGTAAGCCTAAGGTTTGGCTGATGTCTCTAACAGTTTTATTCTTGTTTCTATTTCATTGGCTTATTTGACTTTCATTGGCACAACTTTGGTCCTCATGTTGATAAACAGCAATAAAAGTTTCCAAAGGTGATGGGAAGACTGGAGGAAAGACTAGGTGCTGCGAGCTCTCTTATACCTGCATTAAGGGGGCATTTAAACACACCTGAGCAATTACAAACACCTGTGAAGCCATGTGTCCCAAACATTATGATGCCCTGAAGTAGGATTGACTATGTATAAACATAGCTGTAATTTCTACATGGTGAAACCAAAATGTATAAAAATACCCTTTAATAAAATCTGACAATGTGCAAACCATGTGATTTTTTTCTATTATAAATCTCATATTGTGGAGTACGGAGGCAAATAACTAAATGATGGGTCTTTGTCCCAAACATTATGGAGGGCACTGTAATGATTCTTAGTTACAGTTTAGTTTAATGTCACATGTACTGAGGTACGGTGAAAAGCTTTTGTTGTTGCTATCCAGTCAGCAGAACGAGAATACATGGTTACAATCAAGTAATTTACAGTGTACGGATGCTTGATATGTGAATAACGTTTAGTGCAAGGTGAAGCCAGCAAAGTCCGATCGATGATAGTCCGAGGGTCACCAAGGATTTAGTTAGTTCAGCACTGCTCTCTGGTTATGGTAGGATACTTGAGTTGCCTGATAACAGGTGGGAAGAAACTGCTCCTGAATCTGGAGGCGTGTGTTTTCACACTTCGATACCTTTTGACTGAGGGGAGAGGGGAGAAGAGGGAGTGGCCGGGGTATGACTCGTCCTGATGGGAGTCAATAGAAGGGAGGTTGGTTTGTGTGCTGGTCTGGGCTGCATCCACAATTTGCCGCAATTTCTTGCAGTCTTGGATGGAGCTGTTCCAAAACCAAGCTGTGATACATCCCGATAAAACGCTTTCTACAGTCTCTGGACCTGGCTGTGCATAAATAAATAAGAACATTAGCCAACCGTTCGCAATCCTCCTTTCGATCATTACAGATTTCCTTCCAGAAATGTATTTAAAATTTGGTAAATGTGCCAGGTAACCAAAAACATTAAAAAATGAGCGAGATGGTAAGAAAAAAAACCAGTCTGATCGAGAAACTCAACAGGACAGGTAGACTCTGTGGAGTAAAAATGGACAGACCTTAAGATGATACAGCGAGGGTTAATAACAATAGTTTTTATTTGTGCAGTACTTCTAGTGTACAGCAACACCCTGGAATGCTGAGCTGGTGCATTTTCAGACAGAAATATAGCACCAAACTTCTGAAAGTCGTCAGAAGAGTAGCCAAAATCTAGGGCTAATAACATAGTTATTCATACCCAAGCACCACTATTACTTGGTTTATTTTAACTAGAATTGGATTTATCTTCTTTCTTTCTTCTCATTTAACTGTGCTGCTCTGCCATGACCGATGTTTTTGTTCCTGCTCTTGTGATTGGAACCGTCACCAGCTGAACTGCATTAGGCACACGCCTTACCCGATGGATCTTCAAGTAGGCTTGGCAAGGAGGGCTTTCGCACATTCATCCAATAGAACTGAAATTTATAACACCAATGAAGATAGAGCCCATGAGACACATGTGATGTTTATTCATCTTAATCAGTTTTTTTTTTTCTTAAATAGTATAAGTTTTTGTTTTATTTCTGCCTAATACAACAGGAGTAAAATTCACAGAACTATAAGAAATACTGGCAGGGTAGATCGTACACCGCATCACCCCTGCTTCACCATTGAATGAGATCATGTCTAATCCAAACTTTGGCCTCAAATCCATTTCCCCATCCAATCATCCCTTTAATCCAAAAATCTGTCATTCTCGGTCATCAATATATTTAATGACTCGGAATCCATCACTCCCTGGATAGGAAAATCCAAAGCAACACAATGAAGGGAAAAAAAATCTCAATTAGTCGACCCCATAACCTGAGAAAATGTCCAGAATTCTAGATTGCCCCTCCAGGAAAGGCATTCTTACAATCATTCTTACAATTACTATCAATCCCACCCCTTTCTGCCAAAAATCCTGACTCTTGCAAGCTTCAATGACATCTTCTTATCTAAAGAGTAGAAGCTCTTTCCAGTTAACCTGGTAGCTTTAATAGGATCACCTATTTATCAAAACACCAATGAAAATAAACCATTTTGTGCTTATAAAGAGGCAAAAGCAGAAAATGCTTAAAAATATTGTAGAAAGATAAATAGACATGATTTCAAGCATTTGCAGTTTTATTTTTGATTTGCAATTATACTGTTATATGCAGTTTTGCAGTAAGTGGTTCGGGCTGTTTAGAAGTCAAACATTACGGGCTGCAAATCATTTGCAGTTTTGTCCTTCTTTATTTCAATTGGGAAAGAGATGTTCATTTTTTTCCGAAACCAGCATCTGCAGCTCTTTGTGTCTTTTAAAAAGACTACATTTGAGCCAAAGGGGAAATAGAAGACGTCTTCACAATACATCAGTGTGAGGGACTGCCTTTCAAATATGCAGTAAACAGTGGCACGTGCCTGTTCAGCAGCAGTGCAATCCACTCCAAGAACAACTTGGCTCCAAAGGGAAGCTCTGTGCAAACTATCAACCCATGGCTGAGTGGCATATTTTGATGTACAATGCAAGATCAACCAAGGAAAGCATTTTAAACGATTGAAAATCTCTGTATACACAAACCGCCAGTCAGAATAACGCTCTTCCATCTTTCCAAGCCTCCTTGAGTAGATCTTACCTGTAAGAATCATCTCCCTATCATTGATCTAAGACTTGTGGGTTGTCTCCACTTCCTTTCTTGAACAGAGAAACACAATTGGCTTTTCTCCAATTCTGTGAGACTTCAGTGTGGCTTAAATGGATACAAAGATCTCTACAAAGACCCCTTCAATCTCTTATCTTGCCCCTCTCAATAACCTGGGGGTAGATCCCATCAAGCCAGGTATTTAATCTGATTGATCTTGTGAAGGTTGGGATTGAACACGCTTCTACCTTCTTAGATAGTGTACACCCGAAATGCCACCTATTCCTTTTCTCCAAGGATGCTGCTTGACCCGCTGAGTTACTCCAGCATCTGCTGCTCCTTCTTGGACAAGAGATGCCATTATTGGTCTCCTCAAGGCCTCCACTAATGTTGTACTTAAATCAAGCAGATTGCTGCATCCTAGCTTACTCTCCACACCCAACTAAGACTGGATTTATGTTAGATTTAACCTTAACAACGTGATTCCAAAATCTCTAGCACCAAAGCGTAGATGGTTTCGGGTGAATAGAATGCATATAGGCGATAGCAATGGTGGCCATGCAAGTAGTTGGCTGAGGATCCTTATTTGAACATTGTACGTCCCCATTACCCTACAACTCCATGATGTAATACGCAAAAGATTCGCATTCCACTTCATTCAGATTTTGACTGCAACTATGTGAAAGGAAAGGATCTCCTGGGCTGCGGAGAGAAGGGGAATCGGGGCACCTGGTGGGATTCTTCTTATGGAAAGACTACGCTTGTAGTCACTGGAATTTAGAAGGATGAGGGGGGGATCTTATAGAAACATATAAAATTATAAAAGGACTGGACAAGCTAGATGCAGGTAAAATGTTCCCAATGTTGGGCGAGTCCAGAACCAGGGGCCACAGGGGCTTAGAATAAAGGGGAGGTCATTTAAGACTGAGGTGAGAAAAAACTTTTTCACCCAGAGAGTTGTGAATTTATGGAATTCCCTGCCACAGAGGGCAGTGGAGGCCAAATCACTGGATGGATTTAAGTGAGAGTTAGATAGAGCTCTAGTGGAGTCAAGGGATATGGGGAGAAGGCAGGCACGGGTTATTGATAGGGGACGATCAGCCATGATCACAATGAATGGCGGTGCTGGCTTGAAGGGCCGAATGGCCTCCTCCTGCACTTATTTTCTATGTTTCTGTCAATGGGTCGGAAAGCCTCCCACCAACTGCACTGCAATCGTTTTGTGATTTTGTAAATATCTATTATGTGCGTCTGATGTAAGTGAGGGATGATCATCACTAACGGTCAGCAGGTATACAGTCAGCAAGCCTTTTAAGGATATGTGTTTGTTGTGTGTTTTGTTTTTTATTATATGTATGACTGTATGGTAACAATTTCGTTCAGACTGAAAGGTCTGAATAATAATAAAGGAATCTAATCTAATCTTTAAGGAATTAAACCAATTTCTGGACAGGTTCTGTCACATTCCAGGAAATTTCATAACATTTGCACTCTCTCCCCTCCTCCACGCACCTCCTTCCAACCGCTGCCCCACCTCTATGAACACCTAATGCGCAGAAATTTCAACCGACATTTGATAAATGTAGTTGTCGTATTTGAAAAAGACAGAAGGCGTTAAAGACCAAGTTGATGCATAAAAAGAGACAGAGATGGTGACCCTCATAAGGACAATAATAAGTACATTGTCCCCCTTTTTTTTCCCCAAGAGTCCTCCAGTACAAATGAAACTCTGGTTCATGACTGTGGCAATCTGTGCCTCCATGGTGTACTGTTTAATATCTGCTGCAGCAAGGTACATGTGCATGTATCAAGTGTGTTTTCAAAAGAGTTTGATTAAACTTAGGGCTAAAGGAATAAAGGGATAAGGGGAAAAAAGCAGGAACGGGTTACTGATTTTAAATGATCAGCCAAGATCATATTGAATGTCGGTGCTGGCTCGAAGGGCCGAATGGCCTCCTCCCGCACCGATTTTTCTATGTTTTTAAGTGGCTTCTACTCTGCATGAAAGAAAATACAAATCACTTTGGCAGTTCTGGCTTCTGTACCAAACATTTCTAACTCTATTTTTATCAAACTTGGAATAGATTCCACTTATGCTGTTAACCCTTTCAAACCAGAGAATTCCCAGACCCAACAGAAAGTGCTAGAGGGACTCAACGGATCAGGCAGCACCTGCAGAGGGAATGGACAGATGCCATTATCGGCTGGGATCTCCATAGATGCAGCCTGAGCCACTGAGTTCCTCCAGCAAAAAATGCAGTGCTGCAATAACTCAGGCAGCATTCCTGGAGAACATGGATAGGTTTAGAGTCAGGACCCTTCTTCAGACTGATTGTAGTTGGGGGAATAAAGCTGGAAGAGAGGTGTAAGAGGAACAAATCCAGGTAAGTGACAGGCGGACGAATGTGAAGGGCAGATGGGTGGACAAAGGTCAGAGATGAAAAGGAGACAAAGAAGGAGATAAGAGGCGTGAATTGAGAAGCCAGAGAAAGGGATGTAAGTGGAAGGAGATGGGGGGGGGGGAGGAGAAAGGGGGTTGGGATAGTGGGAAAAATGGGAGCGCATCACATGGGAAGAGAGGGGGAGAAAAAAAAGATGGATGTTGGTTAGTTCCATATAGCTGAAAAATGTAATGTTCACACGTTGGGTTGTAATTTACTCATAATATAGGATGCTGATCCCCCCCATTTGTGTGTGACCTCACTCTGGCAATGGTGGAGGCTCAGGACAGTAAGGTCAGTATGAGATGGGAAGGGGAACTAAAATGGTTAGCAACGGTGTGATCCAGCATGCGTTGGGAGTCCGAGCACAAGTGTCTGTTGAAACGATCACCTAGGCTACGTTGGTCTTGCTGATGTAAATGAAGGCCGCGTCGGGAGCATCGAACAAATGCAGTAGATGAGATCAGAGGAAATACATTTGAACCTCGGTCTCACTTGGAAGGACAACTGCAGTCCCCGAATGGATATGAGGGAGGAGGTCGAGGGGCAGGTGTCACTCACCTGAGGTTGCAGGGGAAAGCTCCTGAGGTTTGGGTGGGAAGAGATGAGTAAATCAAGGGTATGCAGAGGGAGCGGTCTCTGCGGAATGCGGAAAAGGGTGGGGATGGGACAATATGACTGGTGGTGGGATCATGTTGAAGGTGGCGGAAATGCCAGAAAATGATGTGTTGGATGCGGAGGCTGGTGGGGTGAAAGGCAAGGACCAGGGGAACTCTTATCCTGTATCTGTCTGGGTGGAGAGGGAGTGAGAGCAGAACCAGAGGTTTCTCCAGCACATTGTGTATTTTCTCAACATTCCAGCACCTGCAGTTTCTTGTGTCTGCATAGATTTTCCAGAGCTGGACAGTGACTGCATTATCTTTTAAACAAAGCAGCCCACAGGCATGCCTGTGCAAACCGAGGCTTTTATTTTCAGAAGTAAACATGAATGCTTGCTCCAGTCTAAGCGACCTGATTACAGCAAGCCTGAACCGGTATAGTTCAGTATCACAAGGCTCCCTCACCTTTACCAAACTTTCAGCCAAAATTCCAATGTTTGTAGTTTCTGTGCTCATTGACCAGGAATGCAAAGTGTAGGAAAGGACTGCAGATGTTGGATTACACCAACGGTAGGCACAAAATGCTGGAGTAACTTCGAGGGACAAGCAGCCTATCTGATAGAAGGAATGGGTAACATTTCGGGTCGAGGCCCTTCTTCAAAATGCTGAGATACTCCAGCAATTGTTGTCTATCGACCAGTTCAAAAATGGGTGGGACCTAGGATAGTTGCCATATAATAATCTCAAAACAGTCGGCACAAAAAAATCACTTCAGCTTAAAGGCCATCAGTGGATCAATGACTTTCAGATACAATGGGTTTAGGATGTGAGGAATACGAACAGAAAGTTTATCTCTCTGCCAGACACAGGGTGGGGAGTGACCTCTATTAGTAAACTTTGCTCAGTCTTCATATCTTTATTTAAAGAATTCAAAAATATTGTATACACTTTGCCTAAAGTAACTCTCTTCAATATCCTTCGTCTTGAAAAAATGTCAATATTACAAAGGAGCCGATTCACTGCACCCAGGACTGAAAGCTCACAGACTCTTTCGTTACCTGCATTTTCTACAGCCGGAAGGAATTTATCAGCCATATCCCCATATCTATAGGAAGGTTGCACCACTCGGCAGCACAGTGTCGCAGTGGTAGAATTGCTGCTTCACTGCACCAGAGACCAGAGTATGGTGCTGTCTGTACGGAGTTTGTACATTCTCCCTGTGACCGCATGGGTTTTCTTTGGGTGCTCCGGTTTCCTCCCACACTCCAAAGAAGAACAGGTTTGTCGGTTAATTCGCTTCAGTGAAATTGTAAGTGGTCCTCCGAATGTAGGTTAGTGCTAGAGCACGGGGTGATCGCTGGTCGGCGCGGACTCGATGGGCCAAAGGGCTTATTTCCGCGCAGTATCTCTAAAATCTAAAGTAAAGTGTAAATCTGTGCTGTACCTAGCAGGAGACTGTTTGGCAGCATCGCACTGCTCAGGGCCAACCTCGCCTATTTGCCAGACAGAGAGTGAACCAGGAGAACACCTTTGACAAGATATTGCTCACGTACGTGAAGGAAAATGGGCTTTGGGGAGGGAATCACAAATTGAATTCAACTGCTCTACACAGATATCCGTAGTGCAGTGCAAATCAATGAGTGGGAACCGGATAGCTTCCCCATCAAGTCTGGAGTCAAGCAGGGTTGCCCACTCTCCCCAGCTCAGTTCAGTTTAGTTTCTTGCCACGTGCACCGAGGTACAGTGAAAAGCATTTGTTGCGTGCTAACCAGTCAGCAGAAAGACAATACGCGATGACAATCGAGCCATTTACACTGCACAGATACATGATAAGGAGATAACGTTTAGTGCAATCAGAGAATGGTCATAGCCTCAGAATCAAAGGGCGTTCCTTTAGGAAGGAGATGAAAAGGAATTTCTTCACTACCCAGTCAGAGGGTGGTGAATCTGTGGAATTATTTGCCACAGAAGGCTGCGGAGGCCAATTCAATGGATATTTCTAAATCAGAGATACATAGATTCTTAATGAATGCAGGTGTCAGGGGTTATGGGGAGAAGGCAGGAGGATGGGGTTAGGAAGGAGAGATGGATTAGCCATGATTAAACGGTGGAGTGGCTTGATCGGTCGATGTCCCAATTCTGCTCCTATCACTTGTGACCTCTAGACCTTATTTTGCCTGATGAGAGAGGGGAGAAGATGGGGTGGCCAGGCTTCAGACCTTCAGAGACAGTGAGCACCATGAGGGCTTGGTGCATTCTCGCTGGCAAGAGTAATATTTTAAGTTATACTTGTTGTGAAATGTTATTTTGGAGATCGCAATCTTTTCCAACTGCTGCCAAGTGACGCAGGAGTTGGACACTTTGCCTGAAGACAAGAGGCAAGGCTGACTGACACGCCTCTTCAGCACGTTTAAAGCCAGCTGCAGAGGCAAGTGAAAATAACCAGTTACGTGGAGGCTGAATTTATGTTGTGCTGCTGTATGTCCTGACCATTATTGCATGCAAAACATAGACGTCCCACAGAGTGCCTGCATTGCACAGAAACTGCAAGAGGAAAGTGGACAGTCTGAGGAGAAAGAAGGGCAGCAGAGATGCAAATTAATGCAGTGTTTCCGGTGCAGAGATGGGAAGACATTTCTGAACCACAGTTACAAGGAGCTCACAGTGCTGTCTGCACTCTAAACACTTCTGAGCACTTAAGTATTTTTCCACAAGCTAAAACAAAATGTATAATATGCAGGGAACAGTGAATTGAAGGATTGTGTTGCATAATGATTGATAGAAATGTGGTAATCATTATAAGTAGAGTCCTGTGACTTCTTATTCAATAACTGCAGAGTCCATCTGGGTCCTAAACAATCAAATGACTGAGAGCACTTTGCTCAGAACAATTGAATCTGTTTCAACAAATTGCTTCAATAAGAGAGTAAGTCACAGTGCAGAGCCCAGAGGCTTAACAATAAAACATCATAACATTTTCCATCATATTTACTCATTTTTCAAGATGTTGGTATCACAGGTAAAGATCTCCTCAGTGTCCATCCCCTAGGCCCATAGGAAGATCACAGTGGACCACCTCTGGGAGTGGCTGCTGACCTTCTGGTGAAGGTGCTCTCCCAATGCTGTTGGGAATGGTGTTCCAGAGCTTGAACCCAACGTTGAAGAGGAGATGGGTACATTTCTAAGTCAGGAAAGCGCGGCTTGGAGAGGAAGCTGCAGATGGTGGCTATCTTTTACCCCTGCTGCTCTTATCCTCAAAGCAGATACAGGTAGTGAGTGTGTTAGGTACACGCAGTAACAGCAGTGCTTTTGGGAAGTGGCACCCATGGGGCTGGTGTCATAGTGAATGTTAATGGGTAGGGTGAGTTTTCACTCTCACCTCAGCCAGAGCACATCTAGAGAATCTCCCATACACATGGATTATTGACTAGTACAGGTGTCTAACATGGAGTTTAGCATGGTTTTTGATAAAGATCTATACCCAGAAGTTTAGAGCAATGGGATTCAAGATTTGTTGGCAAACTAGATCCCAAATTGCTCTGGTGATAGGAGGCAGAGGGTATTGATCAAGGGCCCTTTTTCTGTCTAGAAACACAGAAAATAGGTGCAGGAGGAGGCGATTCAGCCCTTCAAGCCAACACCACCATTCATTGTTGATGATAGCTGATCGTCCCCTATCAATAACCCGTGCCTCCCCATATCCCTTGACTCCACTAGCCCCTAGAGCTCTATGCAACTCTCTCTTAAATCCATCTAGTGATTTGGCCTCCACTGCCCTCTGTGGCAGGGAATTCCATAAATTCACAACTTTCTGGGTAAAAAAGTTTTTTCTCACCTCAGTCTTAAATGACCTCCCCTTTATTCTAAGACTGTGGCCCCTGGTTCTGGATTCACCCAACATTGGGAACATGTTTCCTGCATCTAGCTTGTCCAGTCCTTTTATAATTTTATATGTTTCTATAAGAACATCCTTCTAAACTCCAGTGAATACTGGAGTCCATAAGTCAGTAAACAGCGGTGTACTACAGGGTAGACAAAACGGCAGTGTACTACAGGGATTGATTCTGGGAACATTGTTGCTTGTCAGATCAGTAAGTTTGTTGATGACACAGAAATTAGTGGTTAAGTAGACAGTGAAGAAGATTACGAAGTGATGTAGAGGAACAGAGATCAGTTGGAATGTTGGGGGAGTGTTGGCAGATGGAATTTATTCTAGACAAGTGTGAGGTAGTGCATTTTGTGAGATCAATTACTAACTGGACATAAGCAGTAAATGGCAGGGGATTCGGGAGTCTTGATGTACAGTGGGACCTCGAAGTCCAATTCATAGCTCCCCTAAAATGCTGCCGAATGTAGATAGGGTAGTGAAGAATGCGTTTGGCAGCTTCTCCTCAACGATTGAGGCACTGAGTATAAGAGTTTGATATCATGTTACAACTGTACAAAACATTTGGTCAGGTTCTACGTGGGGAACTGTGTACAGATCTGGTCACCACACTGCAGGTATGACCAGTCCTAGTCACCACATTACATTGGAAGAGTGCAGAAGAGATTGACCAGGGTGTTGTCTGGAATGAATGGCTTTGCTTATAAAGAGAGATTGGATTGGCAGGGTTTATTCTCACGGGAATGTAGGAGGCTGAGGGGTGACCCTACAGAGGTTTACAACATAATAAGAGGCATAGATAGTGTATTTTTCCTGGGATAGGGAAGTCTAAAAATAGATGGCATAGGTTTAAAGTTAGAGGGAAGAAGTTTTACCAGGGTGGCAAGTTTTACCAGATAGATTAAGGGGGTTATATGAAAAGAGCTGTCAAAGAAAGTAAAGGAAGACACAATTATCATGTTTAAAAGACATTTGGACAAGTACTTAGATAGGTAAGATGTAGAGGGCCGTATGCAGGCATGGGATTAGCGTTAATTAGGATTCACAGTTGGCATGGATGTGTTGGCCCATTTCTGTGCTAGATAACTATGACACTATCAAGGAGCTCCAAGCGACAGGAACAACAGAAAGGAATCAATGTGCATTGCTGTAATGATAGGAATCAATGTGCATTGCTTTACATTCTTAAGCCCGTGTCCCACGATGCGAGTTTACCCAAGAGCTCTCCCGTGTTTTAAAAAAAATCAAACTCATGGTGCTTCATCACGAGTATTCTTTTACTATTGGAAATTTTTCACACTGTTCAAAAAACTTCACGAGTTTCCGCGTTTCCCGAGTACCTGCCATTAGCATTACGAGCCGCTATGAGACATCCACGAGCTCTGACGTACCCGCTACGTACATTCTACCACGAGTTTGATTTTTTTTTTTTAACTAGGGAGAGCTCTTGGGTAAACTCGCATCGTGGGACAGGGCCTTTGGGATGTTTAAAGTGCTCTGCTGTTGGGATGTGTGTCATCCACACATAAATACAGAAAAGACTATTTAAATGGAAGCTGAGAGACAACTGAATGTGATAAACCAGGAGGAAATTTCAGGTGGTTCTTGAGTATCATTGGAGCTCCATTGAACTTGGCAGGAACACAATTCATCCACAGTGGATGAGTTCAAAATCCACTCGTGAAGTTTTTTGAACAGTGTGAAAAATTTCCAATAGTAAAAAAATACTCGTGATGAAGCACCACGAGTTTGATTTTTTCTGAAACACGGGAGTGCTTTGGTTGACCAGGTTGTTTTTAGGAGAGTTTCACATCCAGTGTTGATTGCACCAGCTTTAGTTAAATGCCAAAACTATTCAATTTAAATTCACTTGGTGGATTTTGAACTCATCCACTGTGGATGTGAACTGTAAATGATTAGATTAAGTCTCAGGATAAAGTAATGATTATACTGTCATCCCTTCAAAGGTGTCGAGAATAGTGTCAAACTATTATTGGTGCTTTAAAGGGCATTCTCTTAAAACTGGAAGAGTCATGAATCCAGTGAAGGAGAAAGACTTGGAAAAGAACCAGATGAACTTTACTTTGCTGCAATTAGGTGGCTCACCGTGATTTTCCATGTTGTGGGAACCATCTATATGCAAGTCCTGACCATGGCGATATTGTCAGATAGACATTGTAATGACAATATTACATTGGTGCAACACAGCTATCTTTGGACTCCACAAATCATGTATTTGCATCAAAATTATTTCACATAATTTGGCTCACAAATAATGTCTACCTAGAGAGCTAGATTCACCATTACATGACAGAGAGGGATAGTAGTGAGATGGATGCCAGCTGTCTGGACAGCCAGGTTAAACAATCTGTTGAAGCCTGGATGACGAGAGAAATTGAGACTCTGGTCAGGAAAAAGGAGGCATAAGCTTGAGGGCAGCTGGGAATGAATGTGTCATTATTGCCATAGAGGGAGTGCAGAGAAGGTTCACCAGACTGATTCCTGGGATGTCAGGACTGTCTTATGAAGAAAGACTGGATAGACTCGGTTTATACTCTCTGGAATTTAGGAGATTAAGAGGGGATCTTATAGAAACTTACAAAATTCTTAAGGGGTTGGACAGGCTAGATGCAGGAAGATTGTTCCCGATGTTGGGGAAGTCCAGGACAAGGGGTCACAGCTTAAGGATAAGGGGGAAATCCTTTAAGACCGAGATGAGAAAGACTTTCTTCACACAGAGAGTGGTGAGTCTCTGGAACTCTCTGCCACAGAGGGTAGTTGAGGCCAGTTCATTGGCTATATTTAAGAGTGAGTTGGATGTGGCCCTTGTGGCTAAGGGGATCAGAGGGTATGGAGAGAAGGCAGGTACGGGATACTGAGTTGGATGATCAGCCATGATCATATTGAATGGCGGTGCAGGCTCGAAGGGCTGAATGGCCTACTCCTGCACCTAATTTCTATGTTTCTATGTTTCTATGTGTCCCTGGAGGACTGAGGAGCATACTTGAGAAGAAGTCAAGAGCAAAAAAATGGCAGGAGATTGTCCTGGCAGATAATATTAAGAAGAATCCAAACAGGTTTTTTGTACATTAAAGGGAAAGAGGGTAAGTAGAGAGAGAATTGGGCCTTTCCCAAGTGGAGCGGCAGGATATGGGCAAGGTTCTGAACAAGTACTTTGCCTCTGCTTTTACTTTGAATAAAGACATGAAGAATGCGAAACTTGGGACCGTTAATGGAGCTATCTTGAGAACAGTGGGTATTTTAGTCGAAGAGGTGCTTGATGTCCTAAGGCGTAGTTTGAGGAAGGACATTCTTGCTATTGAGGGAGTGCAGCGTAGGTTCACACGGTTAATTCCCAGGATGGCGGGTCTGTCATATGTTGAAAGAATAGAGCAACTGGGCTTGTATACACTGGAATTTAGTAGGATGAGAGGGGATCTTATTGAAACACATAAGATTATTAAGGGATTAGACACGCTAGAGGCAGGAAACGTGTTCCTGATGTTGGGGGAGTCCAGAACTAGGGGCCACAGTTTAAGAATAAGGGATAGGCCATTTAGATTGGAGATGAGGAAAAACATTTTCACCCAGAGAGTTATGAATCTGGGGAATTCTCTGCCTCAGTGGGTAGTGGAGGCCACTTCTCTGAATGTTTTCAAGAGAGAGTTAGATAGAGCTCTTAAAGATATTGGAGTTCAGGGATATGGGGAGAAGGCAGGAACGGGGTACTTGGATGATCAGCCATGATCATAGTGAATGGCGGTGCTGGCTCAAAGGGCCGAATGGCCTACTCCTGGGCCTATTGTCTATTGTACGAAGGTAGATAAAGATCCCCGGCCTGATCAGATATATCCAAAGACAATGTAGGAAGAAATTGCAGGAGCCCTGGCAGAGTTTTATGATTCATCATTAAACACAGCTGAGATGCCAGAAGACTGGAGAGTGGCTAATGTGCCACATACCTTCACTGTGAGTGGCAGGGCCCTGGGGAGTGTTGTAGAGTCAAGGGATCAAGAAGTACAAATACACCTGAAAGTGGCAAAACAGGAGATAGGATATTCAAGAAGGTTTTTATTGCATTGGTCTTCATCAGTCAGGGTACTCACTATAGAAGTTGAGACATTATGTTACAGTTATACCACACACAGGCTACAAGCTGGAGAGAGCACAGAGAAGATTTACGAGGATATTACCAGGACTCAAGGGCCTCAGCTAAAGGGAGCAGTTAGGTAGGCTAGGACTTCATTTATTGGATTGCAAGAGGCTGAGGTGTGATCTTGTTGAGGTACATAAAACCATGAGAGGAGTAGAGAGGGTGACTGCGCTGACACTTTTACCCAGAGTAGGGGAAGCAAGAACTAGAGGACATAGGTTTAAGGTAAGAGGGGACAGATTTAATAGGAACCTGAGAGACAACTTTTTCACACAAAATGTGGTGGGTTTATGGAATTGACTGCCAGAGAAGTTAATTGAGGCAGGTTCTATAACAACATCTAAAACACATTTGGACAGATACTTGGATAGGGAGGGTTTTGAGGGCTATGGACCAAAAGCAGGAGGTTGAGACATCTTGTTTGTCATGGATAAGTTGGGCTGAAGAGCCTGTTTCCATGCTGTACGACTCTATGATTCTATAGGAGCGGACAAAAAAGATCTTTGTCCTACCCCCTCTCCTGACATCATTCTGAAGAAGAGTCTCGACCCAAAACGGCACCCATTCCTTCTCTCCAGAGATGCTGCCTGACCCGCTGAGTTACTCAAGCATTTTGTGCCTACCTATGATTCTATAGCTCAGGATGACAAGTCAAATCAAGTCAAGGTTATTGTTTTATGCATAAGTATGGTGAGGTACAGGTACAATTAAAATCTTGCAGCAGCATCACATACATTTTGTGTAAATTATACATAAATTACACACAAATTCAGCAAGGCAGTGAGAAATAAATGTGCGGAGAAAAAAAAGATATTGTTGGAAAACGCAATTAAAAAATAAGTTCATGGTAGCGCGAGAATGTTCCATTGTTGAGATATGGTTAAGGTTGTGCAAGGTGACTCCAGAATCTGACAGGCATTGGAATATAGATGTTGCTGAAACTGGTGATGTGGGACTTTCAGCTTCTGCACCCCTTTCCTTGATGATAGATACCACCTACATAATGAGGTTGGACAGAAAGATAGCTCTCTGTGCAGCCCCAGTACAAACTTGCCAATATAGCAAATTACAACTTAAAAGCATAACCGCTTGGGTAGCTTGCATCCCAATGGTATGAAGATTGAATTCTCCAATTTTAGATGCCAATTCTCTCCCACCCCTCCCCTCTCTTTTCTCTCCCCCTTCATCCCCAGTACCCCACCTGGACGCCTATCAAACCCTACCATCCCCCTCCGCCTGTGTCCACCAATTACCTGCCACGCTTTGCCCTGCCTCTCCTCTCCTCTCTCCCGGCTTTCTTTCCCTCCGCCTCCAATCAGTCTGAAGAAGGGTCCTGACCCTAAACGTCACCTTGAGAATTGAGAGAATTCGATGTTCATGACAAGAGGATGCAGACTCCCCAAGCGGAATATGAGGTGCTGTTCCTCCAACTTGCGGTGTTGCTCACCCTGGCCATGGAGGAGGCCCAGGACCGAGAGGTCGGATACGGAATGGGAGGGGGAGTTGAAGTGCTGAGCCACCGGGAGGTCGGGTTGGTTATTGCGGACCGAGCGGAGGTGTTCGACGAAACGATCGCCAAGCCTCCGCTTGGTCTCACCGATATAGATCAGCTGACATCTAGAGCAGCAGATGCAATAGAGGAGGTTGGAGGAGGTGCAGGTGAACCTCTGTCGGACCTGGAACGACTGCTTGGGTCCTTGAATGGTGTGGAGGGGGGAGGTAAAGCGACAAGTGTTGCATTTCTTGCGGTTGCAAGGGAAAGTGCCCGGGGAAGGGGTGGAGCGGGAGGGAAGGGAAGAATTGACAAGGGAGTTGCGGAGGGAGCGGCCTTTGCGGAAGGCAGACGGGGGGGAGATGGGAAGATGTGGCGAGTGGTGGGGTCTCGTTGGAGGTGGCGAAAACCGGCGGAGGACTATGTGTTGTATGTGCCGGCTGGTAGGGTGAAAGGTGAGGACCAGGGGGACTCTGCCCTTGTTGCGAGTGGGGGAATGGGGAGAGAGGGCAGTGTTGCGGGGTATGGAGGAGACCCTGGTGCGAGCCTCATCTATAGTAGGGGAGGGGAACCCCCGTTCTCTGAAGAATGAGGACATTTGTAATGCCCTGGAACCTATCGATGTTCTCCAGAGATGAGCGGCTGAGTTACTCCAGCACTCTGTGTTCTTTTTTAATGAAGGTAAGCCACTACAAACCCTATCAAGACCCCAGAATCAGAGATGCAACTAATTATTGGATTTGCCCACAGTTAATAATCACATAGATATGAAAGTGTATGTGCTGAATGATACAGATCAAATCAGCTTCATCAACCCCCACCCTGCGATGGTTTTAATGCACATACACCAGGTCGATTTGTGCTGTTTGAACACATTGTCAATTGGTCCCTCTGGCTCCCAGGACTCTCTGATTTTGCAAAAAAAATCTCTAAAGTCGGGGAAACCAGAGCAGTGATTAACTCCCATGCGAGACTAGAAACCACTATAAATAGGAATGAAATCATCAGCACAAGGACACATTAGCAAGTCTTTTCTTGAATGGCAGGTGAACTGAAAGGATAATCTCACTCTGTCCCTGAGCCAAGATAAGGCAGTACATAAAATGTATACCCTTTTCAATCAATTAATAATTTATGCAGCTCTGACTCATTACCCAGTCTGCAAATGCCTTCTTGCACTCAATCTGCTCTGGTCGTGTGTACTTTTACACGGAGTGTCGGCAAAGTCTGAAACGAGAGGATGGAATATAGGGCAGTGGGGGCAGGGAGTGGGGAATTCAGCAGATGGGATTCCCTTTCTTCCCTTTGTCTAGGTATTAATCCTCCTGTTCCTCCCATTCCCAAAATAGAGAGAGTGCATTCCCAAAATAGAGAGAGTACAGAGGAGATTTACTGTCAACAAAATAGATTTACTAGAATGTTGCCAGGGTTCCAGCAACTATGTTACAGAGAAAGGTTGAACAAGTTAGGTCTTTATTCTTTGGAGCGCAGAAGGTTAAGGGGGGACTTGATTGAGGTCTTTAAAATGATGAAAGGGATAGACGGAGTTGACGTGGATACGTTTTTCCCATTGAGGGTAGGGAAGATTCAAACAAGAGGGCATGACATGAGAATTAAGGGACAGAGGTTTCGGGGTAACGTGAGGGGGAACTTCTTTACTCAGAGGGTGGTGGCTGTGTGGAATCAGCTTCCAGCAGAAGTGGTGGAGGCAGGATCGATTTTAACATTTAAGAGTAAAGTGGATAGGTATATGGACGTGAAGGGAATGGAGGGGTATGGTCTGAGTGCAGGTAGATGGGACTAGGGGAAAACAAATGGTCGGCACGGACTGGAAGGGCCGAGAGGGCCTGTTTCCGTGCTGTAATTGTTATATGGTTATATGGTTATATGGTTAAAGGTCTGCTGCATTCTTGTTCAATAAGCTGCCAGCACACGTAAATAGCTTTTCCCACTGCGAGTGCCTGTTCAGGTCTCTCCAAAGGAAGATCTTATATTGGATTCAGAGTACCGCCGGTGTTGACCAGACATTTACTATCTTTGCTTAGAAAATCTTGCAAACATTTCCAGCAGCAGTTTTCACTGCATCTTAACCAGGTAATGCATGAAGCATACTGCACTGCAATAAACAGATTTTAACCTACGATGCTTTCATCTAGAACATCCAATAAGAGAATCATAAACAGAAAATGCTGTAAACATTTAGCAAGTCTCGCAGCATCGGAGTCTGAGGCTCTTTATCACAACTTGTATTTTTCCCCCCACTTCTTGCCAAGTTCTCAGACCTGAACCACTGTTACATGTCTTAACACTAAATGCAGTGGAATTCTGACCAAGGGTCTCCAACCTTACAAGGTAACCGTGCTTTTCCCTTTCCTCAGGTGTTGCCTGATCTGCTGAATGTTTCTTGTATTCTCTATTATCATATCCAGTCCACCATGGTCTGACCGGTCCCTTTAAATGACACTTAGGCAGACTTCAAATTTGCCTACACATCCCCATGTATAAGCAAGTCACTCATACAGTGTATCAAGAATCAAAGCATAGTGCAATGTAATATGCACATTATGTATCTAATCGCATTTAATGACCAGGCTTTTGAAAAAAAGTCAAGTGAATTTATTGCACGGTGAGTACAGATACAATGAAATTTCCTAGGTGCGCCAAGCACGTGAACGCCACACATATGTGCAGTTACTCTGAAAAAATTGAGTCGGAATTGTATTGAACATGTTTATCACCCCATACATGTGCCTGGACATCTCCATGCCACTTGTAAAGTGTACCCAGAATCAATGCAATGTAACACGTGCATTAAATATCTGATCACACGCCTCATTGATCAGGCATTTAACAATACGTCAAGCGAGTTTAATGTATAGTGTTGAGGTACAGGTACGATGAAAATTAATGCTAACAGCAGCATCACAAGCGCATAGACTCAGACAAATACACAAAAACAAATCATATATAAATTATATGTGAATTACACATAAAATGTCTTGAAGAAGACAAGATATTAGCGCAAGCACACAATCAGAACATAGAGCAAGTCCACAGTCGTGCAAGCAGTAGACCGTAGTTTACCGGTGTTGTAGGTTTGACAGTTCTCACACAACTTCTATATCCATTCATTTTATTGGTGTTGGTTGAAGGAAAATAATTGAGCAGGGGGTTGGAAAAGCTCCCGATGAATTACTTCCGGGAAATAATGGAATCTTTCACCCCCCACCATGATGAAACAAGTTTGACAGACTGTTTAGCCTACAGGTATACAATGATCCAAGTGAGGACTTGATAAGTTTCTTACCTCAAAGACATCTTCCAACACAGCAATACTTCCAGTCAGCCTGAAGCATATCTCTAAAGCAATTAAATGTCTCTACCATGATTAAGGCAAAAGCATTTATATTTAAATCCATTGAAAATGTAGAAATGTTGTCCTTTACATAATTTATTAACTTTTACCTATATTTGTTCCCTTGACTTTTGAAGCCATTCTCTTTATTTATAGGTGCCCTCCATAGTCAGTAAATATGGTGCAACTGATCGCCATTTTGGGCTTGACCAAAAGCATCACCTAGTGCCTTTAGGTAGACACAAAAGCTGGAGTAACTCAGCTGGTCAGACAGTATTTATGGAGAAAACGATAGGTGACGTTTCTGGTAGGGTTACCAACTGTCCCGTATTAGCCGGGACATCCCGTATTTTGGGCTAAATTGGTTTGTCCCGTTTGGGACCGCCCTTGTCGTGTATTTGACTGCTACTGCTCAGGCCGAGGGGACTGTCGGGTCGGGTCAGAGCGCCTCGTCCGGCCCCGCCTCACCCGTCCCGACGGAGTGCAGCCAGTAGCCCGGCCAGCTGTCCGACCTTCGGACCTTCGCTTACCGCCGACACCCACCACCTCTCCTTCTCATGGCCGATCATTGGTTCATGAGTTGGATGGGCTGCCGGACTGTGCGCGCAATGTCGCGCGGGCCAAAACACGTCAGCTGGCCCGCCGGCTGGGCTTTGTGTGCAGTCCAGCACCCCGGGCCAACTCATCATTCACCCAGCCACAGCCGAATCGGTCAACAAATTGCCGTTGGGAATTTGTCCCGTATTTTGACCTTTTGTCCCTTATTTGGGAGTGAGAAAGTTGGCAACCCTAGTTTCGGGTCGAGACCCTTCTTCAAACTGAGAGAATGAAGTCTTTGCCCTGACTCTCAGTCTGAAAACGGGTCTCAACCCAAAAGGTCACCTATTTCCTTTCGTCCAGAGATGCTGTCTGACCCGCTGAGTTACTCCAGCTTTTGTCTCTATCTTCAGTTAAAACCAGCATCTGCAGTTCCTTCCTACACATCAAATGCCTTTATCCTGACTATCCCCTCACTTACCCATGACACTGTGCCTCAGTGTATAATTGTGCCTCAGTATCTTTTACACCCATTCACTTAGTGAGAGACTATGGAAAATCAACAAAGTGCTTTAGTGGACAAAAGAGCAGACAGACGCAAGCAACCTTTCTTCTGTGTGTTTACACCCACACAGGCAAATTGGTTCTGCTCAGTTCTACACAGAGATATTGGTAGCAGTGTTCAGAGAACAAGTTACAATTCCTAAAAGGGTAGATATCCAGTTTTATATGAGCCATGTATATTATTCACTGTGCTGAGGCTATTGAGCCAATAATACATTACATAATCACATTGAAACGTCCAAATGACGATAGACATTTATCGCAAATGCAAACTCACTGCTCTCAACAATTGACTTAGTTAATGACAGCTTGACTCTATAAAGGCAAGCAGAATACATTTGTCTAGAATCACCTCCAATCAGATAGCGATGAAAGCCATATTCCAACAGAGACCCGTGATAATATTAATACAAATCAAATTCATCTACAAGAAGAATTCAACCAGAAATCTGGGGATCTGCTCGCTGCCAGAAATATTTGGAGATGTCTCCCTTTAAAGGCAGCAATGTCATCATTATTGTGAAAACGTTGAATCTTGGAAGAGATTTAGGAAGGTCACCTCTACGTTAGTTACCTACCACAGAGTACATCAGCAACAAATCAAGGACTGATGACAGATTCTGATCACATACAGATAACAAACTCGTCTATAATAGTGGATAACAAGGGAAATCAGGAATAGTATCAAAACGAAAGATGAAGCATACAAATTAGCCAGAAAAAGCAGCCTACCAGAGGACTGGGAGAAATTCAGTCCAGCAGAGGAGGACAAAGGGCTTAATTTGGAAAGGGAAAATATATTATGAAAGAAAACTGGCAGGGGACATAAAAACTTACTGCAAAAACTTTTATAGATATGTGAAGAGAAAAAGATTAGTTAAAATAAATGTAGGTCCCTTGCAGTCAGAAACAGGTGAATTGATCATGGGGAACAAGGACATGGCAGACCAATTGAATAACTACTTTGGTTCTGTCTTCACTAAGGAAGACATAAATAATCTGCCGGAAATAGAAGGGGCCAGGGGTCAAATGAGATGGAGGAACAGGAAGTGGTGTTAGGTAAATTGAATGGATTAAAGGCCGATAAATCCCCAGGGCCAGATAGGCTGCATCCCAGAGTGCTTAAGGAAGTAGCCCAGGAAATAGTGGATGCATTAGTAGTAATTTTTCAAAACTCTAAATTCTGGAGTAGTTCCTGAGGATTGGAGGCTAGCTAATGTAACCCCACTTTTTAAAAATGGAGGGAGAGAGAAAAATGGGGAATTACAGACCAGTTTGTCTAACAACGGTAGTGGGGAAACTGCTAGAGTCAGTTATTAATGATGGGATAGCAGCATATTTGGAAAGTGGTGAAATCATTGGACAAAGTCAGCATGGATTTATGAAAGGTAAATCATGAGTGACGAATCTTATAGAATTTTTCAAGGATGTAACTAGTAGAGTGGATAAGGGAGAACCAATGGATGTGTTATATATGGACTTCGACAAGGTCCCACATAAGAGATTAGTATGCAAACCTAAAGCACACGGTATTGGGGGTTCAGTATTGATGTGGATAGAGAACTGGCTGGCAAACAGGAAGCAAAGAGTAGGAGTAAATGAGTCATTTTCAGAATGGCAGGCAGTGACTAGTGGGGTACCGCAAGGCTCAGTGCTGGAACCCCAGCTATTTACAATATATATTAATGATTTGGACGAGGGAATTGAATGCAACATCTCCAAGTTTGTGGATGACACAAAGCTGGGGGGCAGTGTTAGCTGTGAGGAGGATGCTTGGAGGCTGCAAGGTGACTTGGATAGGTTGGGTGAGTGGGCAAATGCATGGCAGATGCAGTATAATGTGGATAAATGTGAGGTTATCCACTTTGGTGGCAAGAACAGGAAAGTGGACTATTATCTGAATGGTGGCCGATTAGGAAAAAGGGAGATGCAACGAGACCTGGGTATCATGGTACACCAGTCATTGAAAGTAGGCATGCAGGTGGTTGGACAGGCTAGATGCAGGAAGATTGTTCCCGATGTTGGGGAAGTCCAGGACAAGGGGTCACAGCTTAAGGATAAGGGGGAAATCCTTTAAGACCGAGGATGAGAAAGACTTTCTTCACACAGAGAGTGGTGAGTCTCTGGAACTCTCTGCCACAGAGGGTAGTTGAGGCCAGTTCATTGGCTATATTTAAGAGTGAGTTGGATGTGGCCCTTGTGGCTAAGGGGATCAGAGGGTATGGAGAGAAGGCAGGTACGGGATACTGAGTTGGATGATCAGCCATGATCATATTGAATGGCGGTGCAGGCTCGAAGGGCTGAATGGCCTACTCCTGCACCTAATTTCTATGTTTCTATGTTTCTAGGTGCAGCTGGCAGTGAAGAAAGCGAATGGTTTGTTAGCATTCATAGCAAAAGGATTTGTGTATAGGAGCAGGAAGGTTCTACTGCAGTTGTACAGGGCCTTGGTGAGACCACACCTGGAGTATTGCGTACAGTTTTGGTCTCCTAATCTGAGGAAAGACGTTCTTGCCATAGAGGGAGTACAGAGAAGGTTCACCAGACTGATTCCTGGGATGGCAGGACTTTCATATGAGGAAAGACTGGATAGACTCGGCTTGTACTCGCTAGAATTTAGAAGATTGAGGAGGGATCTTATAGAAACTTACAAAATTCTTAAGGGGTTGGACAGGCTAGATGCAGGAAGATTGGTCCCAATGTTGGGGAGGTCCAGAACAAGGGGTCACAGACTAAGGATAAGGGGGAAGTCTTTTAGGACCGAGATGAGAAAAACATTTTTCACACAGAGAGTAGTGGAATTCTCTGCCACAGAAGGTAGTTGAGGCCAGTTCATTGGCTATATTTAAGAGGGTTGGATGTGGCCCTTGTGGCTAAAGGGATCAGGAGGTATGGAGAGAAGGCAGGTACAGAGTTGGATGATCAGCCATGATCATCTTGAATGGCGGTGCAGGCTCGAAGAGCCGAATGGCCTACTCCTGCACCTATTTTCTATGTTTCTATGTTTCCTGATGGCAATGGTGAGATGAGTGTGTGGCCAGGATGGTGTGGTCCTTGATGATTTTGGCTGCCTTTTCGAGGCAGCGACTATGATAAATCCCTTCGACGATGGGGAGGTCAAAGCCGGTGATGGACTGGGCAGTGGTCACAACCTTTTGTAGTCTTTTTCGCTCCTGGATGTTTAAGTTGCTGAACCAGGCCACGATGCAACCAGTCAGAATGCTCTCTACTGTGCACCTGTAGAAGTTTAGGAGAACCCTCTTCGACATGCCGAATCTCCGCAATGTTTTCAGGAAGTAGAGTCGCTGATGTAGAGTCTTTATAATTGCATCGGGGTGCTGGGTCCAGGAAAGATCTTCGGAAATATACACGAAAAAATGACACCTGCTAGAAATCTCAAGATTCAAGATTCAGGTTCAAGATTCAATTTAATTTAAGCCTTTTCGTCGGGTTGATCAAAACTCCGGCATCGGGATGGATCGGAACATGGAGCTCCCAAGTCGGCCACTTCTTACCGGAGACTGCTGCTTCATGGTGATAAAGTCCACAGGCCCCGCAGTCGGAGCTCCAACACTAGCGATCCTCGGCAAAATATCCCAGAGCTCCACAACGGTAAGTCTGCGCCACACTCGCGGATTGAAGCTCTTGGCCGGTCTCCAGGAGAGGCCGCACCACTCCAAATTCTAGGCCGCAAAGAGGAGGCGGAGATGCGACACGGAGAGAAATCTCATCTCCGTCGAGGTAAGTGAATGAAAAATATTTCCCCAGATCCCCTCCCCCCCCCACATCAAACATCCCAAGAAACATTAAAACAAACATGCAAGACATACTTCGATCATCCTGACGAAAGGGCCTAAATTAAATTGAATCTTGAGATTTCTAGCCGGTGTCATTTTTTCTCACCCGAGTGCATACCTTTTGTAGCTATGAAAGGGGCCTCAACCAGTGCTTCCCCAGTGGCTGAAGTGGGGCAGGGGCAAGGCTGATGATCTTCGATAGAAGCAACGGATGTCTTTAGTGGATAAAACTCAAACTGCTCTGCGGACCATACAAACTGAACATAAGTGGTACCAACCAGGACAGGCTAGGGTAAGGTATCTGGTGGATGAGAGGTTTTGGGTGAATGAAGGCTGTCTTCCTGAGAGATAAAAATAGGTTGGCACTTCTGAGCTCCACGGCCACTCTCCTTGGAAGCCATCAAAAGGGAGGACAACATACACAATTTAACATTTTGTTAAAAGACTTAAGACGATTTGGCACCGAATACCTCTACAGATGTACAGTAGAAAGTATCCTGACAAGCCTGGTACGTCAATTCCAATGCACAGGAAAGTAAGAGACTGCAACACCAAGTCAGAGACTAGGCCCAGTCCTTCACAACACAGCGCTCGCTTCCATCCTACGCATCTGCATGAGGCACTCCCTTAAGAAGGCGACATCAATCATCAGGGCTCCACCATCTGGGCCATGTCCGCTTCTCACTGCTACCATCAGGCAGGAGATGCGCCACCAGCTTCAGGAGCAGCAACTTTCCTGCAACTATCAGTTTCTTGACCCAATGTGCACAACTATTATTCCTACCTCAGCAGTGGAATACTATGGACCTTCTCTTGCACCAATGTGCACTTGTTTGTTTTTCTAATTGAGCTTTACCCTTTGTCTTGTTTTTTTTTTTTCCATTGTCCTTTTTTTTTTCTATTTTTCATGTCTTGCATAAAGAACGTATAATTGATGTATAATTTATGGAGGTTTCTTTGAGTGTTGACTGATTCCATATGCATGAGATTTCCATTGTACCTGTCCATGTGTTTATGGCAATAAATTTGACTTGACTTGACAACAGCAAGCTGTCAAAAGGCCGCTTGTGGCAAGGCTTCAGGATGCGCGGCCCAAGGCCTAGCTGCTGCTCACAGCCCATTCCACCCTGTGGCAACGTCGCAGCAGCCAGGGCTTACTCCAGGAAAAGCAAGGAAAAGCTGGGGAAAGTGGCAGATGAGAGCAAGGACAATCTGGCCAACTTACAGCCCGTGTAATAAGTTAGAACCCCGGCCTCCCTCCATCACAGTTAATTACTTTTGGGGAATATAAAGACGTCGAGCCACATTCTCCAAACAATTCTGAAGATGGAAAAACCAATGTTTACCAGCTAAATCCACAGAATTCAATTTGTTTAGATGTGAAAGAGCACAGCTGGACACTAAACGCATAATGGCGCACAATCTCTCCATTGGGTCAGCACTCGCACACAATTCTTTCACTCACGGTCTCATCGCCATTTGATTGCCACTCATGCAGCAATGCTGCTGGTGTGGCATCTTTGCCCATTAATTGTTTCAATGCAAAACAAAAACAGTTGCTACATCCTCGCAAGTCAGCAACCTGGTGGCTGAGCGACAGAGTTGCTGCCTCGCAGCACCAGAGACCCCGGTTCAATCCTGACCACGGGTGCTGTCTGTACGAAATTTGTACGTTCTCCCCGTGACCCCGTGGGCTTTTTCTGGGTGCCCAGGTTTACTCCCACACTCCAAAGCAGTACTGGTTTGTAGTTTAGTTAACTTCAATTAAAAACATTGTAAATTGTCCCTAGTGTGTTGGATAGTGCTAGTACACAGGTCGGCGCATACTTGGTGGTCTGACGGGAACCGCACGGAAACCTTGGGTGGGGCGCAAAGTCTCCAGAGGTTTCTGTTCAGGTTTCCTAAGTGGGACAGGGGCATTAAACTCTCTCTTGAAAACATCCAGTGAACTGGCCTCCACTGCCTTCTGTGGCAGAGAATTTCACAGATTCACAACTCTCAGGGTGAAGACGTTTTTCCTCATCTCAGTCCTAAATGGTCCACCCCTTATACTTAAACTGTGACCTCTGGTTCTGGACTCCTCTGACGTCAGGAACATCAGCAACATCCGTGGGATGACAAACTGAGTTAATGTTTCAAGTCAAAGACCCTTCACTAACCTGAAATGTTAACCTTTGTATTGTTACACAGATGCAACCTGACCTGCTGAGTATTTTCAACATTTTCTACATTATTTCTGATTTCCAGCATCTGCAGGTTTTGATTTTCATCAGGTTTTAAACTTCACTGATTTACCCTCAGCCGCTATATTTTCTTAAAGAAGATAGACACAAAAAGCTGGAGTAACTCTGCAGGACAGGCAGCATCTCTGGAGAGAAGGAATGGGTGACGTTTCGGGTTGGGACCCTTCTTCAGACTTAATATTTTCTTAACCAGGTGTGCACCATGGCTCCATATGTAGAGCTAACCTGCACTCAATGACTGCTAAATCTCATGTCACAGGGATCCAAAGTGGGAGCAGTGTGCATGGAGCTGTAAAGAATTACATCTGATGTTGAGAGGGATATACATAGAGCCAGTGAAGCCAGCAGTTCCCTGGATGCTATGAGAGAACCAGAACCATCCAAAAGTAAAGTGTTGCAGCAACAGATTTTTCCTTTCACCTTGCAATCACTGAAATTCCAAATCAAGATCTAATTTTCTTTGCAAATCTTGCAAAAGTGCACATCTATAAAACGTGCCAGTGTCAAAAGTGTAACAATTAAAACAAAACAAATGATGTTCCTAAAACACTGACAAATCGTTCGATGCAAGGTATTTCAAAGTCCCACATCTCACGTCTTTTGCATTTACCACAGAGCTTTCCCATCAACTGAGTTTTGGTGAAGTGAAATACAGTAAACCCTCGTTTTAAAGGACTCCTTTTATAACTGATTTTGGGTAGAGCGGACGGACCTGCCGAAACCACCCCCAGTCCCACCATCTCCCCGGCTGTTTAGAGCCCCAGCTTCCGACCCAACCCCCGACTTGCTAGGTACACCAATGAACCTTTCTCCACCCATCACACGGCCCAGTAAATTGGCTGTTGCAACTCACATTGTAGTCCCTGGCGACAGAGCCTTCCTTAGGCTGCCACCGCCAACAGGACTTTCATGGTCACCCTGGGGCTTCCTCCCCTCTCACCTGCTGCTGTTTGTTGCTGTCAACGTAAAAAAAAACAGCCGCAACAACAGCCACGTGAACCAGTGGAGAAGGGAACACTGGTGCAGACCAGCGGCATCGGGGCCTCGTTTTAATGGGAAACACCACATAATACTGGATTAACTCAGCAAACTAAAGAAGGGTCCCAACGTCACTTATCCATGTTCTCTAGTGAAGCTGCCTAACCCGTTCAGTTCCTCCAGCACTTTGTGTCTCTTTTGTGTGTTAACCATCATCTGCAGTTCTTTGTTTCAATTACATGCAATGATAATACCTGACTCGGTTATAATGGACAATCAGTGATAACGGACAGCATTTCCCCCCACCCCCCCCTTCCCCCATGGTCCTTTATAATGAGGGTTTACTGCAATCCGATACCCTCATAAACTTGATGGTGCCGGACTAAAGACTTTCTGTATTATTGGATTTTACTCAAATCCATTTTAATTCATTAGTATATTTTGAATATTGCATGGCTGTATTTTGATATTGGATACTTCCCATGAACCCAAAGGGTTTAAAAGGAGCACAGGAAGCAGAACCCTGCTGTATTTAAAGGAGGCACAGGAAAGAGCACCTTGGTGCATTTAAAAGGAACGCAGGAAACTGCATGCAGCGAGCCAGATGTCAAACCATCCAGATTTCTGAACAATGGGAAGTGGATTATTAGATTTATATTGTAGCTGCACCCCCTAAAAATGTAGCTGGACTTTAACTCGTCTTCAGATAACTGCATAGAAAATCTGCAGGGTCCACAGTATTTGACCTGAGCAGTTCTTAGAAAAGCAGAAGCACTTGGAAAAATTACTGGGATGGTTTGAGTTACTGGATATGCCACAGCTGCAATAACCCTAGTCCAGCTATCAATGATTAACTGTGTATTTGCTTCATCTCCCTCCATAACCATTTAATCAACAAGTGAATTGAATGGCCTCACACTATATAAATAATCAATTCAAAGATTTATTTGTTTGAAAGGTTTTATCAGATTGTTTAATCTTTCTCTTCGGCAGCTGGCCATACTAAATGACTGGTTCCCAAATCTTTTTCAAATTATTTTCCTGTAAAATAATAATTTGACTTTGCAAGAACCAGCAGAATTGCACACCAGAATTTGCTCTTCCAAGTGCCTCTTGTGGCTATGAGATATTGTAATGCATAAAATCACCAAACTTTACATCAAACTTTTCAACTCGCTGAAGGTCCTTTCTAATCAGTCACATTCTTTCAACAAATAATTTAAAATATTTTCCAATAAGAACTATCTTCTTATATCACTGATTGTTATTCATATTAAATATTTGCTTGGATTCATCTGTTCATTATTCCAACAATACACAATCGGACAGTGTAGTGGTACAGCGGTAGAGATGTTGCCTTACAGTGCCAGAGACCCGGGTTCAATCCTGACTATGGGTGCTGTCTGTGTGGGATTTGTACGTTCTCCCTGTGACCGCATGGGTTTTCTCCAGGAGCTCCAGTTTCCTCCCACACCACAAAGTTTATAGGTTGCAAAGAGTAGGAGTAAACGGGTCATTTTCAGAATGGCAGGCAGTGACTAGTGGGGTACCGCAAGGCTCAGTGCTGGGACCTCAGCTATTTACAATATATATTAATGATCTGGATGAGGGAATTGAATGCAACATCTCCAAGTTTGTGGATGACACAAAACTGAGGAGGATCGCAAAATGGCAGATGCACATAATGTGGATAAATGTGAAGTTATCCACTTTGGTGGCAAAAACAGGAAAGCAGACTATTATCTAAATGGTGGCCGATTAGGAAAAGGGTAAATGCAACGAGACATGGGTGTCATGGTACACCAGTCATTGAAAGTAGGCATGCAGGTGCAGCAGGCAGTGAAGAAAGTGAATGGTATGTTGGCATTCATAGCAAAAGGATTTGAGTACAAGAGCAGGGAGGTTCTACTGCAGTTGTACAGGGTCTTGGTGAGGCCACACCTGGAGTATCGCGTACAGTTTTGGTTTCCTAATCTGAGGAAAGACTTCTTAGGTTCAACCAGACTGGTTCCTGGGATGGCAGACTTCCATATGAAGAAAGACTGAATAAACTCGGCTTGTACTCGCTGGAATTTAGAAGATTGTGGGGAGATCTTGTAGAGACTTACAAAATTCTTAAGGGTTTGAACAGGCTAGATGCAGGAAGATTGTTCCCGATGTTGGGGAACTCCAGAAAAAGGGGTCACGTCTTTTAGGACGAGATGAGAAAATAATTTTCACACAGAGTGGTGAATCTGTGGAATTCTCTGCCACAGAAGGTAGTTGAGGCCAGTTCATTGGCTATATTTGAGAGGGAGTTAGATGTGGCCCTTGTGCCTAAAGGGATCAGGCGGTATGGAGAGAAGGCAGGTACAGGATACTGAGTTGGATGATCAGCTGTGATCATATTGAATGGCGGTTCAAAGGGCCGAATGGCCTGCTCCTGCACCTATTTTTCCTATGTTTTTGGATTGTAAGGACAGAGGTTTTCGGGGTAACGTGAGGGGGAACTTCTTTACTCAGAGAATCACTTCCAGCAGAAGTGGTGGAGGCAGGATCGATTTTAACCGTGAAGGGAATGGAGGGGTATGGTCTGAGTTGGGACTAGGGGAAAACTGACTGGAAGGGCCGAGAGGGCCTGTTTCCGTGCTATGGTTATATGGTTATACACCTGCGATTGTCTCTCTGGTGATCAAATCTCTTGGTGAAAAGTTTTTAAAGCAGTTCAGAAACCACACGAGTGACAGCGGTGCTCCGGTAGAAGCACTACCAAGGTTACAATGTAAATATACATTGCCACTGTGAATGAAAGCAGAGCCATGCACATTTTTTGTAATTGTACATTTGTTCATATGAACAATAAAATGAAGACTTGAGAAATTGATTGTTCTCCCAAGGAAAACTGGACATACATGTACAACGACAGGTTTAGATAATCCATTAGTACATTGCTTTCATTCTGACAAGGCAGACCTGGCACAGGATACCTTTCTGCAATCGTCAGGCCTGTTCTTTAAAATAGTATCTGCCTCACTTTAACAGCTCGGTATGTCGCCCATTCCTTCTCTCCAGAGATGCTGCCTCAACCGCTGAGTTACTCCAGCATTTTGTGTCTAACTTCAATTTAAACCAGCATCTGCAATTTTCTAACACACGCTCGTTCTATAAAGCCATTCTTTGCGTGAAATAGTTGTATTCAGATTCCTATTAAATCATGAGGTCTTAAAGTCATGTCATAAGGGATAGGAGTAGAATTAGGCCATTCGGCCCATTAAGTCTGGCTGATCTATCTCTCCCTCCTCACCACATTCTCCAGCCTTCTCCCCATAACCTGACTATTCAAGAATCTATCTGTCTCTGCCTTAAAAATATCCACTGACTTGGCCTCCACAGACTTCTGAGAGGAAATCCATTAACGTTAATCTTGCCCCTCTCATTTTAATTTGCCCCTCTCACCTTAATCTTGCCCCTTTCATCTTCAATAGTTTTTTTTAGAAGAAAAACAAAGATTTAATCCAAGCCTACGACACATTCACAGGGTTTGGGAGACTGGAAGGAGGAGGGTGTTTCCCTTGACTGGTGTCTGGAATGAGGGCGGGGTCACAGACTCAGGTTACGGGGCAAGAGGTTGAGACAGAATTGAGGAGAATATTTTAAGTGTTTCTTAATTCTCAGTATGGTAAACCTGTGGAATTCCTCACCATAAAGAGGGGAGGCCAAGTTGCTGAACAGATTTAAGGTGGTGGTATGTATTCATTTCTCGATACAAAAGGCATCATGGATTATGGGGTGGGCATGGAAATATGGCGTATTTGTTTTAATGCCTTTAAACATGGCCTTGGCAATAGTCCCAGAGACCATTGGAATGATGTCTCAAATGCCTCTTACCAAATCTAGTCCTTGAACATGGTAACGATAAGGCTAGTTTACCAATGCAAACGCATTTGAGAAGGATGAGGAAAGTCAAATTATTGATAGGCTTTTTTTTGGTTGACCAAAATGGTCCTGCTATCTTGGCCCCTTTAAGTACATTATGGGAACATTTATATAAATCATTGCTCTTGGCAACATCTGATTAAACCCTTTTTTTCATTCTGACACAGCAGTGTCATTCCATCCTGAGTCCTTGAGTAAGAAGTGATAGCATTGTATAGCTGTAGAAGGGAGTTGATGTTCCCCTCTATGCTTAGCCTTTAGTACTGAGAGGGTTCACTATCTTGGCCCCTTTAAAGTATTTAATATGAACATGTTTGAACATGCAATGTATGATATGGGAAATGTACCTACAGATTGTGCACCTCCGACCCTGGAGAAGGGTCCATGTAAGATTCATCTCTCTGGCTTCGGTGTGTCTCGACTTGGAGAGGCACCCGGTCTGCAACTCGTAAAATAAAGAAATCTCTTGCTTCAGTCTGAGCAAAAAGGGCACTGCATTGACTCAAAGTCTTAACACCTTGTGGTCCACGTTGCTAAAGATCTTCACCCTGCATCCTTTGACTCCTTTCACAAAAAATAACTTTCCCTGTCTCCACCAACCATTCATGGTTTTTATCATTTCCATTAATTCATCCCATAACATTTCTTGAGAAAAGCCAAAAAACGGTTTCATTTCAATTTATAAGATTCAAAACAAATACTTAAAACTGGGAACCGCTAGGGTTTTTGATTCATTGTGGCTACCATAAGAACATTTTGAATTCCACAATCTTAAACAGCAAAATTTAAAAAAAAATAGGGAAGAGCAAAGTATAATGAACACTCATATTCTACCATTGGTATAGGTACCATTGCTGAGGTAATGGTTATTGGTGTGCAAGGATCAAGACGTGAAATAAACTTTTCTTGGACCTGGAGATTATGGTTTTCAGACCCCTGTGCTTTTATCCCCCATGGTAGTGGCAAAATGAGAGTCCCAGTGACTGCGTGGATTTCCTTCAGGTGCACCGGATTCCTCCCACATCCAAAAGTGGCGTGATTGGTAAGTTGATCGCTCACTGTAAACTTCCCTTCGTGAGTGATAGAAATTTTGGAGGAACAACTGGGGATACAGGGAGAATAAAATAGGTTAGGATAGGATTGGTGTAAAAATGAGTGCATGATGGTCACCAACTGCTCAACATGCAGAATGGCCTTTATCTGAGCTGGTAACTTCTCGCTATCCCTCCCACTTTTTCCATATCTCTATCTCTCTAAGACATTGTGGCACCCTCTGCGAGACATTCCAAATTGGGCAAAGCATTTATAATGGAGCTACTGGGGGTGCAAATGGAAGCCTCACGCTTAGGTATGTTATTGCTCAGCAAAGGAGAGAGACCTTACACCGCAAAAGGTCACTTTCCCTATTAACCGTAATCAAATCCTGTTAATGTTTGGTGAGTGTGACTCGGCTCTTTGTAACATGCACTTACGCTTAACTGGGTCAGTTAGTAAAACTGCGCACATGCCAGCTGAACACAAACTGGAGAAGCTGTCAGCAATCTGAATCAATAATGAAAAGGGAAGAAAAAATGGTGCCTTTCAGAAGGACTTTGAATTGAATTAAATATAAATGACAGTGACATCATTATGCTGTCAAACTGATTTTGCTTTGGAGATGACATGGAAGCAATAGATGTAACTTTCTTTTGATTGGGACCAGTGACTTATGTAAATTTCCTTCAAACTGCATTTTAGTTCAGATATAATGTGGAAACAGGCCCTTCAGCCCACCGAGTACGCACCAACCAGCAAGCCCCGCACACTTACACTTTCCTGCACACACTAGGGACAATTTACAACTATACCAAGCCAATTAACCTACAAACCTGTATGTCTTTGAAGTATTGGAGGAAATCGGAGATTCCGGAGAAAACACATGCGTGTCACAGGGAGAACGTACAAACTTCGTACAGGCAAGCAGCTGTAGTTAGGATCGAATCCGGGTCTCTGGCGCTGTAAGGCAGTGCTGCGCCACAGTGCCACACCAAAATAAATATAGAGCAATGGGTGTTTCCGTAAATACAGCACTTAATAGGGAAACTGAAGATCTCCAAGCTTCCAGGTTATTTTCCTGTTTTTTACGTAATACTCCCATTGTTTCATATCCTGTATTTTACGTAGTATGGATCATGGTGTCTAGCCAAATTAATACGAAGCAAAAATAATTAAATCTTTTGCAAAGAAAAATATCAGATATGTCCCTGTGTTTTCTTGCTTTTTTCTGTGACATTCTTCAAGCAGGATTTCATCAAATACTTGGGCTAATTTATACCGGAAATATTACATTAATTTTGCAATTAAATAACCATATAAGCCAAATTCTGACAATGCTAATGATTTTTAACATTTATCACCTGATTAGATTTGGTTCTCTGATGCCCCAAGTCTTTGCAACACAACGTGAGTAGCAGTGTCCATTTGGTCAAATGTGAAATAGAAACATAGAAACATAGAAAATAGGTGCAGGAGGAGGCCATTCAGCCCTTCGAGCCAGCACTGCCATACATTGTGAGCATGGCTGATCGTCCTCTATCAATAACCCGTGCCTGCCTTCTCCCCATACCCCTTGACTCCACTAGCCCCTAGAGCTCTATCCAACTCTCTCTTAAATCCATCCAGTGATTTGGCCTCCACTGCCCTCTGTGGCAGGGAATTCCATAAATTCACAACTCTCTGGGTAAAAAAGCTTTTCTTAGCTCAGTCTTAAATTACCTCCCCTTTATTCTAAGACTGTGGCCTCTGGTTCTGGACTCACCCAACATTGGGAACATTTTTCCTGCATCTAGCTTGTCCAGTCCTTTTATAATTTTATATGTTTCTATAAGATTCCCCCCTCACCCTTCTAAACTCAAGTGAATACAAACCTAGTCCTTTGAATCTTTCCTCATATGACAGTCCCGCCATCCCAGGGATCAATCCCAGGGAAATGTGTGGATTAATAGCAGGGTAACCATTTTTATATTTATTGTTTCTTTTTTTATTATTTATATTTTGTGTTTAAGCTTTCCATTAGAATAATAATGAATAGAACTTAAAATCATGAAATAAAAATCTAGTTTGCTCACATATTTTGTCTCATTCTGTAGTCCCTCCCGTTTTTTGACATCGTCAATGCATTAACGGTTTATTTTTGCACTCGTCCCATTTTTACAAAAATTCATACAACGTGATATTAATGACCCTGACCTAAACTACGGGCCTCGTGGTGTGTTATCGTACATGCCGACATTTGGAGCTTAGAAATCAGTATAAAAGACAGTGTCCCAATGGTCACTTTGGCAGCCCGCTGTGCTCTAAAATAAAACTGTGTTCACTTTTTTTTTGCTCTGAATCATTGGATAATAAAAATCTTTGCACTTTTCCATTCTTTTCTCGCAAAGAAATTAACCTACAAACCTGTCTGTCTTTGAATTATTGGTGGAACCCTTCGAACCAGCACCGCCACTCATTGTGATCATGGCTGATCATCCACAATCAGTAAGCCCTAGAGCCCTATCTAACTCTCTTTTAAATTCATCCGATGAATTGGCCGCTACTGCCTTCTGTGGCAGAGAATTCCACAAATTCACAACTCTCTGGGTAAATTTTGTTTTTCTCATCTCAGTTTTAAATGGCCTCCCCTTTATTCCTAGACTGTGGCCCCTGGTTCTGGACTCCCCCAACATTGGGAACATTTTTCCTGCATCTAGCTTGTCCAGATGTCTAGCTTTTATATTTTTATATGTTTCTATAAGATCCCCTCTCATCCTTCTAAATTCCAGTGAATACAAGCCCAATCTTTCCAATCTTTCCTCATATGACAGTCCCGCCATCCCGGGCATTAACCTCATGAACCTACACTGCACTGCCTCAATAGCAACGATGACTTCCTCAAATTAGGAACTTGGAACTTGGAACTTGGAAAACTTTATTGTCATTCAGACCTTGCGGTCTGAACGAAATATTGTTGCCTGCAGTCATACATATAGTAAATAACAAAAACACACAATAAACACATATTTAACATCCACCACAGTGAGTCCACCAGACACCTCCACACTGTGGTGGAAGGCAAAAATCTTGTCTTTGTCTCTTCCATTCTTCCTCTTCCTCTTCCTCTGCGCTGAGGTGACCCGGGCCTCCGATGTTGTGAACGCACCGGGTGATGTAAATAAGTCCCGCGGGTGAACTGCGCTCCGCGAGCGGGCCGGTTCAACTCCGCGGCCCGGGGCGGTCGAAGCTGCCGCCCTCCAGTCCAGCGGACACAGCTGTTGCCGCGGGAGCTCCGGAAAAACAGGTCACCAACCTATGACCTGCGAGCTCCCGAAGATGTCGTCCACTCTCCCGCAGCCGAACCTCCGAAGTCGCTGCCGCCGCCACCGCCACCGGAAAGCCACCACAGCTCCGAGTCGGGCCGCCGGAACGCCTGAACCCGCCAAGGCCCGAAGTTGGCCAGCCTCGCGCTGGTAAGTCCTGGCTGGCTCTGCCTCCGGAGCCTCGGGTCGGCCGCAGTTAAAGTTGGAGGCCGCCAGCTCCGCCATTAGGCCTCAACGCAGACGGAGACGGAGACGGGGGATACAACAAAAAAAGTCGCGTCCCCCCAAAAGGAAGAGACTAAGAACATTTCTCCCACCCCTCCCACACACATACACTACATAATAACTCAAACTAATGCTAAAAACAAGACAAGAAAACAACAAATAAAAAGAAAAACAGACGGACTGCAGGTGAGCCGCTGCTGCCAGGGCAGCGTTGCCACAGTTTAGGAGACCAAAACTGTACACAATACTCCAGATGTGGTCTCACCCGGGCCCTGTACAATTGCAGAAGGACCTCTTTACTCCTATATTCAAATCCTCGTTGAAAGTATGCTCCTGTCTACACAGATGCTTTTGGTTCCGGGCAAATTTAGAGTAAATTAACATCGAACTCAGTGAAAGGTTACTATATTCTTTCTTATTTATGTATATTAAAAATATTATAAATAATATTTTGTTCTTGTTTTTTTTCCAAATTTTGAAAGAATTAAATTTTGGTCAAATGTTGATGAATTTTGACCACGAATTAGCTCAAAAGGATCGATGGTATGCCAATTTTAATGCTGTATTATTTTGTTATAATTTAATAACTTTCAAATTTGGCCACCTATATCACAGGTTGGTACCCTGATTTACAGAAACACCCCAATGTAAAGAAAAATTTGCGTCTGCTTCTCTGTAAATTCATATTAAAAGAATATTTCACTTAATTCTTTCCCTGTTAAATGAGGCTGAGCAATATCATCCACTATACCGTGTGCCATGGATCTCCAGGTCCAAAGTGGAAAACCAACAGAAATGAAATCATTTATCTTAACTTAATCAACAAGCGCATCATCAAACCACATTAGCTAATACAACTCCTTGGCTTCGATTCAGCTTGCAAATGGGGTGGGAGATTGCAACCTTCACGTGGGTCCGCCCTGTTTCGACGAATGCAATCAACCCGGTGTGCACAATCAAATAAGATCAAATAGAACACGTTGTCCTACAACTTTAGGCTGTGCACGCCATACGCAAGAAGAAGCTTGCAAATGCCAACAAATCAGTTGTATTACATTCAAGGGTACACGAAAGGCTGGAGAAACTCAGCGGGTGCAGCAGCATCTAAGGAGCGAAGGAGATAGGCGACGTTTCGGGTCGAGACCCTTCTTCAGACATTCAAAATTTATTTCAGTCAAACTTTCAATGTGTTTAGCCAACAACATAAGCAATTCTTCTCCTTTCTTCTTCAGCATTCCCTCTAAGTTATGACTCTTGCAACACTTTGAAATCCAACAAAAAATAAATAAAGAGCTGCACTTTTGAAGAATAAGCTGAACTACAACTCAAGTAGCAAGGCAAGTGTGCTTCATCTCTTTAGTCCATGTTTGGCAAGTTGTCATGAGGTCTGGAGCCAAGTTGTTCTGGGGAGTATAATGATTGGGCAACAATTAGCAGGATTGGATTTGCCTTGTTTTTGTGCACAGGACAAACTTGAGCGATTTTCTTTTTTGGGTAGATATCTGCATTGTAATTTGTCCCATAGCATTTAGAAAATAATTAAGAAAAAGCAGTTATTTTATGCAGTGGTATGTTTTGACCAGAGGTGAAAGCATGTGTCAGCGGATAGAAACATAGAAATTAGGTGCAGGAGTAGGCCATTTGGCCCTTCGAGCCTGCACCGCCATTCAATACGATCATGGCTGATCATCCTACTCAGTATCCTGTACCTGCCTTCTCTCCATACCCTCTGACCCCTTAGCCATAAGGGCCACATCTTACTCCCTCTTAAATATAGCCAATGAACTGGCCTCAACTACCCCCTGTGGCAGAGAGTTCCAGAGACTCACCACTCTGTGTGAAAAAAGTCTTTCTCATCTCGGTCTTAAAGGATTTCCCCCTTATCCTTAAGCTGTGACCCCTTGTCCTAGACTTCTCCAACATCGGGAACAATCTTCCTGCATCTAGCCTGTCCAACCCCTTACTAATTTTGTAAGTTTCTATAAGATTCCCTCTCAATCTCCTAAATTCTAGAGATTATAAACCGAGTCTATCCAGTCTTTCTTCATAAGACAGTCCTGACATCCCAGGAATCAGTCTGCTGAACCTTCTCTGCACTCCCTCTATGGCAATAATGTCCTTCCTCAGATTTGGAGACCAAAACTGTACGCAATACTCCAGGTATGGTATCACCAAGACCCTGTACAAATGAAGTAGAACCTCCCTGCTCCTGTACTCAAATCCTTTTGCTATGAAAGCTAACATACCATTCGCTTTTTTCACTGCCTGCTGCACCTGCATGCCTACTTTCAATGACTGGTGTACCATGACACCCAGGTCTCACTGCATCTCCCCTTTTCCTAATCGGCCACCATTTAGATAATAGTCTACTTTCCTGTTTTTGCCAACAAAGTGAATAACCTCACATTTATCCACATTATACTGCATCTGCCAAACATTTGCCCATTCACCCAGCCTATCCAAGTCACCTTGCAGTCTCCTAGCATCCTCCTCACAGCTAACACTGTCTCCCAGCTTAGTGTCATCTGCAAACTTGGAGATATTGCCTTCAATTCCCTCACCCAGATCATTTATATTGTAAATAGATGGGGTCCCAGCACTGAGCCTTGCGGTAGCCCACTAGTCACTGCCTGCCATTGTGAAAAGGACCAGTTTACTCCTACTCTTTGCTTCCTGTTTGCCAGCCAGTTCTCTATCCACATGAATACTGAACCCCTAATGCCATATGCTTTAAGTTTGTATACCAATCTCTTATATGGGACCTTGTCGAAAGCCTTCTGGAAGTCCAGATATACCACATCCACTGGTTCTCCCTTATCCACGCTACTAGTTACATTCTCGAAAAATTCCACAAGATTCGTCAGACATGATTTACCTTTCGTAAATGGAGGATGTTTTACAACTTGCTGATGATGTAGTCTAAAGGCCTTGAACTCTTGACTTTGAGGCCTAAATTACAGGCTGAAACTACTTGCTTCCTAACTGATCATTCAGAGAAGCACTAAGCTTGTGTGTTTGTAGTAAACCCATCTCCTTCACTTGATCTTTTCACAAATCACTTATGATACCATGGCAACTGTTTAAATAGCCGACAATGAAATATTATTTTTGCTTCGTAAATATTTACTTAATGTGCAAAGTGATGTAGTCAGGCAATTTTTGCTTTTATATTCTCCCCTTCCATAGATCCCGCCTCTTGCTGTCTGCACATTTCAATGTGTTTTTAGTTACCTTTTCCATTGAACTACCATCCCGAGATAAAAGATTAGATAACAAATAGCAGGAAACCCTGATTTTAAAAAATTGCATTGATGAAGCACCCTCAAAACTGAAAAATGTGTACCAAGGCACCTCCCAGCAGAGCAGCAGACAAAATTTGACATGGAGTCACATATTAGTATATTGAGACAAAGTGGTCAAAGAGATAAATGTTTGCAACTGTTCCAAGAGTTCCAGAGGCAAAAAAGATTTAGGGATAGAATTTCAGAGTCAGGTTGAAGGTGGCAGAACATCAATGACCAATGAAGATGAAATATCTCAAAGGTTTGCAGGACTGTTGGAGATCACCAAAATGGTGAATGAGTGTCACCATGTAAGGATTTGAAACACTGATAAGAGGTTTAAAATCCAATTTGTTAGAAACTTGTATGGGTCAATGAAGGATGTGCAGATAGATATTGGTTACCTGAACTCAAGCCCTCTTGTGTGGGTCTCTCTCAATTTTTGTTTTGATAATACTTTCTCAGAAGCAACTTTATGTTGAAGGTAGTTATAAATGTGAGATGCCCAAATAATGTTCTCTCATGGGGAAGGTCAGATCTGTCCGTTGCTCTGCACCACATGACCCATGTGAATAATCTGCCATTGCAATAACATTTTAATATGGGTCATTGTTGACACACAGTACTGCCAAAGAGTGCTAAATGCAAACTATGCAAAGGATTGGCGGTGCAGTGGCACAGTTCGGAGAACTGCTGATCCTTGTCAACAAAAATCCGGGTTCAATCCTGACCACAGGTGCAGTCTGTGCAGATTTTGCATGTTCTCCCTGTGACTCCTTGAGTTACCCTTTGAGGGCTTTGGTTTCCTCCCATGTTCCAAAGATGTGGAAAGAAACCAGAGAACTCAGGGGGCTAATTGGTAGGATAATTGGTCACTTGCGCAGAGGTGATGTCTTTTTCTTTCCGTACATTTAGAGGGAAGACATAAAGGGCGGTGGCTGCAATCAGTAGACGTAGAAACATGGAAAATAGGTGCAGGAGTAGGCCATTCGACCTTTTGATCCAGCACCGCCATTTCAATATGATCATGGCTGATCATCCGGATGCAGCACTCTGTACCTGCTTTCTCCCCATATCCCTTAAGCTATATCCAACTCTCTCTTGAATACATCAAGAAGACAACATTGTGGTGGGAGAGGAGTCAAATATAGAACTATTCCATTCTAGATGACTGGTAATGAAACAGATGTTCCAGGTTTATTAAACTAAATAAATGTTATTGTCCTGGTGACATATGAATTTAGATCACCTGTTCACACCAATGGATTACTAGTCAAATTACAATCAGCATCTAATCAACAGCTCCAGTTCTTTAATGTATTTCAGTTGGTCCGTGTGCTCTGTAAAGCCAATCTTTAAGAATAAGCCAAAAACTGCGAATATGTACCCATATACTGCAATAAAGGATTCTTAAAGCTGAAATCAAAAGGATTTTACATCACTGTGTCCCATTAACGCACACTTGAGATGCTTTGAAAAAGAAAATCACTTAAAAAAATAAATCCACCTCATAGCCCAAAGTTGTAGAAGATATTTAGACATGATGTAGAGCTAGTGTCAGCCGTATGACACCCCCTTGCACTTGTTCCATCATAGTCAGAGTCATACGGCTTGGAAATAAATGCCCCCAAACCAAAGTCGTACGTACAGTGGGACAAATAAATTGTGATTTTCTTCTTGACCTACACCCATCTAACTTCTGTGTCAGCTAATGTTTTAACATGGTTATACAAATTGTTGGAATGTGTTTTATGCTTTCTTTTACTCTTTTAACTTCTTTATTTCCAGTCCGCAAAGAAAGGCACATAACTAGATATCGGCAAATGCAGTACAACAGGAACAGAGGGAGAAAGCCAACAGCTGTGGCCTTGGATAGCACCGGTTATGCCATTAAAAATTAAACCTGCTGCTTCACTCATCATAACTCTGACTACACACAACTCTAAATAAACGAACCCAAGAGAAAGCAGCGTACAAATAAATGCACAAGCACTCCCGTTAAAATAAAAAACAACTCACACACCCCAAAGCCCAGTTCAAGAATGTGGGATAGATACAATCAGGGCAAAGTCCATGCAAGGTGTAGAGGATGTGTTGTGCACAGTATGTGGAGACCTTCAATAAAAGAAAGAGCTACATTCCAAAACCATGTACAGGTAAACACACAGGTGATAATTGAGAAAGAGTGGATTTTATGAAGCTTCAAATTGCCTCTATAGATTAAGATGCTATTTCTGCCTGATGGCCTTCGAAGGTATTCATGGCTCATTATGAGAAATATAATCTGACTGGAGGAAGCCATCCTGAAGACAAAATGTAACAAGGAGAGCTTTCACTATCAAAACTCTAAAATCAGGAGGCTATCTGATTGAACTGAGAACATGAGCCACATGATATCCCAGCTGACAGTTCCATCAAAGATCCTGTTCACGAGCTTAGGTTTATGAAGCTTCATTTGTTTAAGGCAGCAACCAACCACTCCAACAGGAATTAGATTGAGGTTTAGGTTTTATTATTGCCCTATGTACCGAGGGACAGAGAAAGCCTTTGTTTTGCATGCTATCCGATCAAGTCAGATAATACTATCCTGAATACAAGCAGGTCAATCTCAAGTACAAGGAGAGTAAAGGGAGAGATAGAGTGCAGAATTAAAATAAACATGCCAGCTATCTCAGTGAACAAGCTGTCTTCATTATGTGTTCAATGCCCAACCTGCCAAGTACTCAATACTGAAGATAGACACAAAATGCCGGAGTAACTCAGCGGGACATGCAGCATCTCTGGAGAGAAGGAATGGGTGACGTTTCGGGTTGAGACCCTTCTTCAGATTGTGTGTCAGGGGAGGGGGAGATGCAGAGATAAGGAAGTGTAAGGTGTGAGAATGAGACATCAAAAGGGGAGGAGATCAAGGAAAATGTAGAATAGATAATTGTTAGCTAGGAGAAGGTAACAACAAAGCAAACAGATAAAATGTAATCAGGGACAGTCAGACTGGTCGGAGAACTGGGAAGGGGGAGGGATGGAGAGAGAAGGAACGCTGGGGTGTAAGCTGCCCATTGATGCTCCCCAGAGCTGCTTCCTGTCCCGCTGAGTTACTCCAGCATTTTGCATTTATCTCTGGTTTAAACCAGCATCTGCAGTTCCTTCCTACACAAGTACTCAATACTATTTGATTTACTTTCCCACCTGTGCCCAGCTTTTTAAGAATCCAATACAGTATAGACAAGATAGACAACTGACCTACCTTATTAAGTTTACAGCATGCAACGCAGTCAAATGTGCATTTATATTCTTGAGGAAGCTCTGATGTCACCATAAAAGTTAACCAATTAAATCTCGCAACTCGTAAATAAATTTGATGAGAAGATAAAATATAAATGCACTGGAGCAAGGACAATTTTAAGAATTGTCTTTACGAAGAATAGTGATAGAGTTAAATGAATATTGCTAATAATAACCGAGCAGACTGGAAATACGGTCAGCATCTATGGTGAAAGGAACAGACTTAGCGTTTCAGGCCAACAGCCTTACCATCAGAACTGGGGGACACGATCACACTATTTAGCTCATGCAGGCAGGAATAAACTTCTAACCTGGTTTATTTGGGAAAAGGACTCCTGTGAGTCTCTACTTATACAGATACATCAGCAGTGCTTCTATGGTTACCAGAACGGGCAACACATAACACTAGAGAACATCATGCATGGGTTGAGGATCTTGATACATAAAATGCAGGCCATTTAAAGGGAGTAGATGAAAGCAAAATTAAAGGTCACTTCCCAGCCTCATGTTTGTCTTTCCCAATCGTTATTATCCTTTCTTTCTTCTTCATTGCAATGGTTTATAATGCTGCTTTATTTGTCACATTTAAACAACGTTGTGTCCTGTTCTACAACTAGTTCCTAGCTTCAACATGCTTGATTGCCAGACAGCATAACATTTATTTATTATTACTGCAAAAAGGACGATTCTTGTGTGAAACTACTTTATTATAAAACAGGTGTTAAAAAAATAAAACTTGCTTTCCTACTAACATTGTCACAGGGAACATTTGATAGCGGAGATATGCTTGATGAGAAAAGGATCTGGACTTGAATGATTCTTACAAACCTCTACGGATGCTCTATAGACAGCATGCAGGGTTGCATCTCAGTTTGGTTTTGGAGCAGCTTTGCCTGCAACTGCAAGAAATTGTAGAGTTTAGTTTTATTTAGAGATACAACATGGAAACAGGCCCTTCAGCCCATTGAGTCCATGCCAACCATTGTTGTTCACACTACTTCTATGTTATTCCACTTTTGCCTCCATGCCCTACAGACTTGGGGCAATTTACAGAGGCCAATTAATTTGCAAACCTGCACATCTTTGCGACGTAGGAGGAAACCGGAGCACGCAAATGTACTAACTCCATGCCGACTGCACCCGAGGTTAGGAGCGAACCCGGGTCTCTGGCGCTGTGCGGCAGCGGTTCGATCAGTTGCATCACTGTGCCATTGTAGGACACAGTCCATCACACAGACAGACTAGACTCCGCACCACAGTGATCATTTACACTTCCTGCCGCTTCAGATAAGTAATTAACACAATCATAGACCAACTCCACCCGGTCATTCCTTCTTCTCCCTGCTCCTGTTGGGCCGAAGATATAGAAGCTTGAAAGCACACACCACCAGACTCAGGAACAGCTTCTTCCTCTGTTATCAGGCTTCTGAATGGTCCTTCCATAAACTAGGATACAGTTCTATTCCCCTCCACCTCTTTGGGAACATTGGACTTTGTCTCTCAAACTGTTGTCCTGCCATGCTGATATATTCTTCACTCTATACCTTTTCCATTGCAGTGCCTATTGCACTAGAGTTGGGCTTGTTTGAATTTATATATAGAATTATATATAGAATTTGATTGGATAGAATATGTCTGTATCGCAAATCAAATTCCTCGTTGCAAAACGTACTTGGCTAATAAAGTACGATTATGTTTATTATGATTAGGATTATGATCTCAGTACACTTGGCAATAATAAACCTAAATCTAAACCTCAATGATCACAAAGCCAATTCAGGGAAGAAAGAATCCTGCTGAGAAAGGAGAGCTCTGCCAACAAGAATCAAATTACCCCTTCCTTGTATAATTGGTGCAATGAACAGAAACCAAGTTATTGCCACGGCAGATTTACAAAACAAGCCAGGAAAGGCTAGACTGTGAAAGAAAAGAGAAATTAGCACCTCTATAGTGCAATTCACCATATCAGGACACTCTAAAGCACTTAACAGCCAATGAACAACTGTTGCAGTGTAATCACCATTGTAATGAGGGATGTGTAGGAAACTAACTATAGATGCTAGTTTAAACCGAAGATAGGCATAAAATGCTGGAGTAACTCAGCAGGACAGGCGGCATCTCTGGAGAGAAGAAATGGGTGACGTTTGGGGAGAGGGGGATACAGAGATTAGGAAGTGCACCTCATATTTCACTTGGGCAAAGTACCGGTGTCGGGTCTTGGTAAAGGGGGTCTGAAAAAGGGTCTCGACCCGAAACGTCGCCTATCTCCTTCGCTCCTTAGATGCTGCTGCACCCGCTGAGTTTCTCCAGCTTTTTGTGTACCTCCGAGTTGATAGATTCCTTTTGCGAGATGTTTATAATAGTAACTGGCTTTTCTTCTTTCCTTCTCTATCATTCCCTTTTTCTTTTTTTTTCCTCTCCAGGGTCTATCTCTTAATTCCCGTTTCTAACTCTTCAAGGGTTTCCTTTCCCTCTGTCACGCTTTTGCACTTTCACATCTCTTTTTCACTCTTCTACTTTCTATGCTGCTATTTCTCTCTCTTTTCTAAAGCCTTAAAACAAATTAAGGGGTACAATGACTGTAATACAATACAAGGGATGTACACTGATGTAACTTACGGTACCTCTAATAAATAAAGATATTAAAAAATATATATATATTTCACTTGGGCAGCTTACACCCCAGAGGTATGAACATCGACTTCTCTAACTTCAAGTAACCCTTCCTTTCCCTCTCTCTACATCCCTCCCCCTTCCCACTTCCCCAAGCAGTTTTACTGCCAACAACTACATTTGCTTTGTTGTTACATTCTCCCAGCTAACAATGATCTATTCTACATTTCCCTTGATCTTAATTCCCTTTGTCCTGCTCTTACACCTTACACTTCCTTATCTATGCAACTCATCTAAAACTTGTTTGGCAATGTTGCAAGAAAAAAATTAATTTGGCTGCCGTGAGTTCACATCAATTTACACAATTGCGACAATCTGCATTTTTTAACGTCCTCCCCACATAAAGGAGTACATCACTGCTCAGGTAAAGTGTGGACACTTGCCTCTAGCATAGAGTTGCAGTTTAACCATTCATCTACAAGTGTTTAGCATACTTTCTATATATATATATCTTTTTAATATAGATATTTTTTATTTTATTAGAAGTAAGTACAGGAATATGGCTCCAAATATATATTGACATATTACATTTTATGTACAGCTTCTTTTTTTTAATAATGAAAAAGAAAAAGAGAGAATAGATAATATAAGATAGAGAAACGTGTGAAAGAAGAAAATTGAAAAAAAGAAAGAAAAAGAGTAGAAAGTAAGATATTAAGGAGACCGTTATCTATATTCTTGACCATCCCTCACCCAATCCTGAAACAGTTAGCTTCTACGGTTTTGTTGCACCATATGCTTCCAAAAAATCGACAAATGGCGACCGACTCATTAAGAATTGGTCTGATTTATCCATTAGGAGGAATCGCATTTCCTCAAGATGTGCGGTGTCCAATATGTTTGAAATCCACATTTTAAACGTTTCTCCAAAAGTTAAGTATAAGTTTTTTTGCCGTTATTAACCCATAATTAAAAAATAAATTTTGAGATGGGTTCAATTTATTCCCATCTTCCATTGCTCCAAATATAATCATTTCAGTATTAGGTTCCATTTTTATCTTGAATACTTTTGTAAATATTTCAAAAAACAACTCCAGAATTTGTAAAGTTTTATGCAGGAGACAAAAGTTGCATTTTGAGAAAGACACTTATCACAAATGGGGGAAGTATTTGGATAGAATTTATTCAATCTAGTTTTTGAATAGAATAAATTCTATCCAAATACTTTCCCCATTTCTATATTGTGACGCTCAATTAATAATGTCAGTGATATCCTTACTAAAACACGTAGAATAATTGTACGATTAAATTTGGGAAGTCAGAACAGCGGCTTAAAGCATTGAGTTGGCCCACTGAGTCTGCAAAGATTATCCATCACACATTTTCATTAATCCTACAGTAATCCCATTTTATTTGACCAACATTTACATTAATCCCCCCCTAAATTCTGCCGCCCAGCTATATGATCGGGGATATTTACAGTGGCCAATTAACCTACCAACCTGCATATCCTTGATATGTGGACGGAAAAGGAGCACCATGAGGAAATGTCCACAGTCACAGGAGGAACATGCAAACACAGAGAGCACCTGAAGTCAGGACTGAACCAAGGTCTTTGGAGCCTTGAGGCCACAGTTCTGTTGGATGTACCTCTGAGTATGCAAATCATTGAAGAAAGCAGGAGAGGTGAAGCATGATATTAATTTAGCATCAGGCCTGACATCAAGTACCTGACTTTGAGCTCGATCATGGCAAGAGAGGAGCAGGAGAATAGAGAAATTGAATAAGTTGTCAAAGCTTCCTCGGAACAACTATAACATCATCAAAATGAAAATCCCTGGCCTATGACAGATCAAAATGGAGCATCCATGCAGCCACTGCGATAGGAGCAAGCAAAAGCTTAGTTGAAATGGTGGATGGCCCTTTGGTCCACTGACTCTACAATGACCATCAATTACCAATTTACAGTAAGCCTACACCTAGGTATGTTACAAAACCTACCTTCAGCGGCGCTGTAGTTCTGCCACTGGCCGCATGCGCGACTTTGGTGCCTTTGAGAGGGGGGCGGGTTTAAAATGCCGTTATCTCCTTCCTGTCGAAGTCGATCTTTGTCAAGCTGTTTAGCTGCTGAAGAATAATTGATCCGACTTGCGTTTTATCAAGTTTTTCTAAAACATCGCTGGATAATTTAATAGCAGGAGTAAAATAAAAATTGACATCTAACGCCGTCAACGGGATGGATCTCACGTAGGGACAAAGCAAGGTAAGCTGTTTATTTTACAGATAAACGTGCTTCTTAGGATTACTTTAATCCAAATTTTACGTTGCGAAAAGGTGATTTAGGCCCCATACGAACTGGCAGTGTTTTTCTTGCCGATATGGGATTTTAATTCACCGCAAATGCAACGTTCCAATCGATCGCGTTCCACAAAATCCCACTCGCAAGATGATTTAAATGGCCATTTAATTTACGGGAATTAAACACTAAATTCCTTCCATTTGGCCTATAAATTCATGACAATGAGATTTAAAAATCATGTTATATTGTGAATTGTTCTATTGTGAAGTGAAATTTGGAAACTTAGGCTATTTAAAAATGTTAACCTTTTCTAAAGAAATGGACAGATGTTTAGATCTAGTAATTGAATTTTGTAATTAGCTACAATTAGGTAACTAACTAATGATATGCTTTAATTTCAGGCCATCCAAGTAAGATTGTTTCATATTTGTTTCAGAATGCTTCAATCTATAATAACTGAAAATGTAATTCAGTTCTCTGGGCTTTTGACTGTCCTCGATCACAGCTTTTGAGTTAAGTCAGTGGAAAAGCAATAGAGAACAAGATGCTAATTTCCGAGTATGAAAATGGCCATTACTTTTTTTAATACTGAAGATGTGAAAGTGAATTAGGTGTCAAATTAAACTTCTTTTTATGCTTTATCTCATGGGATAAATTGCAGGCTTGATTTTTAAAATCTCAAAATTTTGTATCATTGCTATTACACCTATCCCATTTTATATTACCAATATTCACATCAATTCACCCCAAAGCCTGCCACTCAGCTACATGCATACATAAACCTTCCATATTACTCACCCACTCGCCTGCACCATCATGTACCATCTGCCTCACGCGTCACAGAATCAACAGATCCCGCATCGATGCTCACAGCCACCCATGAAGTAACTCGGATCCCACAAAACTGCAGTGGAAACACGCCACCCTTGATCCCTGGAGACTGCCAAATTACAACAACGAGCTGCAAATTACAGCATTGACTATAAAGCACTTTGGAGAATCTTGGGGTGTAAAAAGTGCTAACAACCACAAACTCTCCTCAGAGAGCAAAGGGTCCTTTTCTTTCAAGAAAAGGCACACGTTTGTTCAAATCATCTGTGTCAACTTCAGCACTGAGATCCCATCATGAATTGATTAATCCAGCTCTCTGCTTGTGAAGCGCAGCTGTGAACTACGAGCATGCTGCCAAGTTTATTGCAGCAATACCATTCTGACAAGTGAAGTTGGCTGAAATGACCACATCCATTAACGTCCCCACGAGATTTGCTCAGAGCCATTAAACAGCAGCCTCTGTGGACCTGTCTGCTCCTCCAGAGAAGCTGGCTACTTTTGTTCCTTACATATAATCCTTAAGAGCCTGTCCCACTTATGTGTCCTTGCCATGCAAATACACGACCCCGTGGTCACGTTGAGGCGCACGGGCATCGTGTGGCCGCGTGGGGCCGGTGCCACTGAGAAGCGCGGAGGGGTATGTAGTTGTGCGCGACATCGCGCGGGGCTCTGAAAGTTTTGGAGCGAACAAAATCTTTGCGCGCCAACGGCCTGTCGCGTAACTGATGGCCAAAGTGGGACAGGCCCAAGACCCTGGCGCGACGCAACGGCTCACCTCCAACAGCAGCAGAAGCAGGCAAACGATCGCCGAGCTCGGCCTGGAGCTCACGGCCGTTGCGGATCCGGATCCGTCCCCACTTCTACTCACAGAGTGGGGCCAAGAAAATTGAAGATGGACACAAAATGCATGAGTAACTCAGCGAGACCGGCAGCTTCTCTGGAGAGAAGCAATGTTTCGGGTCAAGACCCTTCTTTTCACACAGAAGATGCGTCTCGACCTGAAACATCATCCATTTCTTCTCTCTGGAGATGCTGCCGGTCCCGCTGAGTTACTCCAGCTTTGTGTCCATCTTCAAATGACGTCACGCGCTCCGGACGGCTGTGCGGGCGCATGAAATTGCGCGCGACCTTCGCGGCTCAACACGACCACAAGGTCGCGTAATTAGTGTGCCAAGGACAGGTAAGTGCGACAGGTCCTTTATTTATAAGTCCATAGGACCATATTCACACAGAGAGTGGTGAATCTCTGGAATTCTCTGCCACAGAAGGTAGTTGAGGCCACTTCATTGGCTACATTTAAGAGCCCTTGTGTGGCCCTTGTGGCTGAAGGGATCAGGGGGTATGGAGAGAAGGCAGATACAGGATACTGAGTTGGATGATCAGCCATTATCATATTGAATGGCAGTGCAGGGTCGAAGGGCCGAATGGCCTACTCCTGCACCTATTTTCTATGTTTCTATGTTTCTATATGACATATGAGCAGAATTAGGCCATTCGGCCCATCAAGTCTGCTCTAAAATTTGATCATGGCTTATCTATGTTTGCCTCTCAACCCCATTATTCTTCCATTCCCTGTAACCTTTGACACTTTTACTAATCAAGAACCTATCAATCTCTGCTTTAAAAATACCTAATGACTTGGCCTCCATAAACATCTCTCGCAATGGTTTCCACAGATTTACCACTGGCTTAAGAAATTCCTCCTCAATTCCATTCTAAAGGCAGATCCTTTCATTCTGAGGCTATGCTGTCTGGTTCTAGACTCTCCCACTACTAGAAACATTCTTTCCACATCCACTCTATCTAGGCCTTCCATTATTCAGTAGGATTCAATGAGATCCCTCCTCATTCTTCTAAATTCCAGTGAGTACAGACACAGAGCCATCAAATGCTCCTCGTGCATTAACCCAATCATCCCCGGGATCATATTCATAATCCTCCACTTCACCCTCTCCAATACCAGCACAACCTTCCTGAGATAGGGGGCCCAAAACTGTGCACAATATTCCAAATGTGGCCTGACCAGCACTTTAGAAAATCTCAGCGTTACATCCTTGCTTATCAGGATTTTTAAGAAAGGAGGGAGGGAGAGAGAAAACGGGGAATTACAGACCAGTTCGCCTTACATCGGTAGTGGGGAAGATGCTTGAGTTGATTATAAAGATGTTATAGCAGCACATTTGGAAAGCAGTGACAGGATCAGTCAAAGTCAGTATGGATTTATGAAGGGGAAATCATGCTCGACTAATCTTTTGGAATTATTTGAGGATGTAACAAGTAGATTAGATAAGGGAGAGCCAGTGGACCCTCTAAAAGCCTTTCAAAAATACTGACAAGGTCCCACACAGGGTAGGGTATCGACACGGATAGAGTACTGGTTGGCAGACAGGAAGCAAAGAGTAGGAATTAACGGGTCCTTTTCAGAATGGCAGGTAGTGACTAGTGGGGTGCCGCCAGGCTCGGTGCTGGGACCCCAGTTATTTACAATATATATTAACGATTTAGACGAGGGAATTAAATGTGACATTTCAGCGGATGACACAAAGCTGGGTGGCAGTGTGAGCTGCGAGGAGGAGGCTATGAGGCTGCAGGGTGACGGATAGGTTGGGTGAGTGGGCAGATGCATGGCAGATGCAGTATAATGTGGATAAATGTGAGGTTATCCACTTTGGTGGCAAGAACAGGAAGGCAGATTATTATCTGAATGGTGTCAGATTAGGAAAAGAGGAGGTGCAACGGGACCTGGGTGTGCTAGTACATCAGTCACTGAGAGTAAAGAAGCAGGTACAGCAGACAGTGAAGAAAGCTAATGGCATGTCGGCCTTCATCGTGGGATGATTTGAGTTTAGGAGCAAGGAGGTCCTACTGCAGTTGTATAGGGCCCTGGTGAGACCGCACCTGGAGTATTGTGTGCAATTTTGGTCTACTAATTTGAGGAAGGACATTACTGCTATTGAGGGAGTGCAGAGTAGGTTCCCGATGTTGGGGCAGTCCAGAACAGTTTAAGAATAGGGGGTAAGCCATTTAGAACTGAGGAGGAAAAACTTTTTCACCCAGAGAGTTGTGAATCTGTGGAATTATCTGCCACAGACGGCAGTGAAGGCCACTTCACTGGATGTTTTCAAGAGAGAGTTAGATTTAGCTCCTAGGGCTAAAGGAATCAAGGGATATGGGAAAAAAAGCAGGAACGGGGAACTCATTTTAGGTGATGAGCCATGATCATATGGAATGGCGGTGCTGGCTTGAAGGGCCGAATGGCCTACTCCTGCACCTCTTTTTCTGTTTCTAAATCATTTTTGCTATCTTATCACAGATGAATTCTGGCATTGCCAAACATTAATCAATATTAATGTGTCATTAAATGTAATGGGTGGCACAATCTTATAATCACTCAGGCAGAGCTAGCTGGAAGTCAGTTAGGTTGTTAAGAACTTGGTCCAAGTAACTTGCTTGAATAAATGACTCGACCTTCAAACACAATTGATAATTACAGGAAGCATACAGTGGAATTGGTTCATTCGTCAGACAATTGTAGATGACAAAAGTATTAAAAATAAAGAAAACATTGCTCTCTCTGCTCATGTGACACTTTTTTGTGGATTCTTCGCCTTCCTATTGCATTCCCACAGGATGAGTAGAAGATGTTTTGGTCACAGTCTTAAAATATTACAGGAAACCATAGATTTGACACGAAGAGGGAAACTGGAGCCAGATACAAAAATCTGAAGGAACACAATCTTTGTGGCTATTCTATTATCATACATTGTAAATGGATCGATTCTAATCATGTATTGTCTTTCTGCTGACTGGATGCAACAAAAAGCTTTTCACTGTACCGCAGTACACGTGACAATAAACTAAACGGAACTGAACTGAGCATCTGTGGAGGGAATGGATGGATGATGTTTCCCAACCCAAAACATTGTCTGCCCATTCCCTCCACAAATGATGCCTGGCCCGCTGAGTTCTTCCAGCCTTTTGTGTTTTTTGCTCACAGTTCCAGCATCTGCAGGTTCTTGTGTCTCCAAGAAAGAAACTGGGTTAACCTTTAATGCTGAAAGATGCTATGATTAACTCTTCTTTCAATCTCAAGAGATACAGTCTGATTTATTTGGTAACTTATTGATGGAATCCAGACATCACAGATCAGGCTAACATTTATTCTCCATCCCTAATTGGCCCCAGAACTAAATAACTTCTCTGAACAATTCAGATGGTGGCAAAAGTCTGATGCATTGTTGGAACTTAAGTCAAACACCGGTTGAAATGGTAGAGGAAAGATTACCAGTCTATAGCATACATAAGGGTGGGGGTGGGGGGAGGTATGTGAAGGTGCGAGGCATTGAGATAGAAGCTGGTAAGTGATACGTGGAACAAGATGGGGAAGGAATAATGGGCAGATGGAAGCAGGAGGGGGGGAAGAGGATGAGAATGGTGAACAAATGAAGAAGAAAACTTGGTGGCTAGGTTAGTGTGTATGGGAAGAGAGCATCTGGTTTTGTAAACTTGAATGGTCATACCACTGGATTGTGGTAGGATGGTTCAGTTGCCTGATAACTGCTGGGAAGAAACTGTCCCTGAATCTAGATATGTGCGTTTTCACACTTCTATCCCTTTTGCCCTGATGGGAGAGGGAAGAGGAGGGAGTGACCAGGGTGACTTGGTGTGTGAATCATTAAACTGTGGTAGAATTTAGAACATGGAACAGGCCCTTTGGCCCACAACGTCCGTGCTGATCATGATGCCAAGTTAAACTAATCTCCTCTCCCTGCACGTGATCCATATTGCTGCATATCCATTAGACCCATGATTGTATGGCAGAGCAGAATCAATGGGCTGAATGGTCTAACTAACCTTTACATCCTTTCTCTCTCTCTGTCCCGCCACCCACCCTAGTCGTCCGACTAGTTTCACTGTCGCCCTGCTTAGTTTCACTGTCCGTATCCACTCATTAACACCTTCTCCACAGCCATCAAAGGACCATTGTGGGCTCCGCCTTTCCTTAGATCATCCTTGTTGGCTTTAGAGTCATACAGTGAGGAAACACAGCGCTGCCAACTCTCACACAGTGAGCGTGAGACTCACGCATTTCAGCGAAATTCTCACGCTGATCACAGAATTTCTCACTCTCAAAAATATATATATTTGTGTAAATAAATAAATAAAGTCACAAACAATTCAATTCGCCCAAGGCTTCCAGATCTCCCTCACACTCACCAATGAGAATAGTTTTCTGTCGGCGGGTTTCCCATAAAGAACGAGCAATTTGATTGGCTTAAACCCATCGCACACTATTTGAAATGGTAACATAACTGCAGTACTAATTATTCTATTTCACACTCATGGAACCAAAATCAGCGGATGCTGGAAATTCAAAATAAAACAAATATTGTTTTAGAGGCGAGTAAAAGCCATGACGGGACTATATAAGGTGAACGCATAATCTTTTTTTCCGGGATATGTGATTCAAGAACTAGAGGGCAGTGGTTTAAAGCAGGGCTGTCAAACTGTCGGCCCACGAAGGGGTCCAATCCGGCCCCCCGGGATGATTTGGGGGAAAAAAAAGTAGTTTAGTTTAGAGCCAAGATCATAGATCTTTGGTTTAGAGTCTAAACTAAACTACACATTCCTGTACAGATGGTGTGATAGGTGAGATACAGCGGTGGTCCCAGCACTGACCCCTGAGGCACCGCTCACACCCCCCACCCTCACCTCCGGCGGCTCTGTGTCCGTCAGACGCTCCGCTCCGATGCCCGACCCCCGGGTCAGTGTCCCTCACTTCCCCCGGACCCCAGCTGGACACAGAGCACCTGGGCCGGCCTGCATTCCCAGGGGTCGGGGGGGGGGGGGGGGGGGGTTGGGAAGAGGGAAACGCTCCCCGGACATCGCCAAGTCTCCGAATTTCTACTCACTCCGGGTGTTGTCGCCTCATCACTGACACACGCTCTCACACACAACCTGACACACACTCTCACACACCCTCACACACACACATACGCACCCTCACACATTTACTCTCACACTGGCACACCCTCACACATACACTGACACCCTCACACACATTCACACACACTCTCACACATACTGACACACTCACACACACACACACTCTAACACCCTCACACACACTCCCTCATGCACACACTCTAGCACCCTCACACATATTCACACACACTCTCACATATACTGACACACTCACACACACTCTCTCGCACATACCCTCACACATACACTCTGACACACCATCACACACACTGACACACTCTCACACACACTCTCACATACTAACACACACTCACACACACATCCTTGCACACACTGATACACACTCTCACTCATGAGTTTGACACCCCTGGTTTAAAGTGAGAGAGGAACGATTTAATAGGAACCTGAGGGACAACATTTGCATGCAGAGGAGCTGGTTCCACATACCCACCAGGTAAAATGACAGCGTTTGAAAGACATTTGGACAGGAAAGGTTTAAAGGAATATGGGCCAAATGCGGATAAATGAGATTAGTTTAGATGTGGCATCTTGACCTGCAGGAAAAGTTGGGATGAAGGGCCTGTTTCCATACTGTAAGCCTATGACACATTGTAGAAAGGGTGTAATTGTTCCGGGGAGGATCCAAGGGCGATTTATGAAGATGTTGGCAGGGCAGGAATTTTTTTTAACGTTTTTTTTAAAGATTTGATAACTGGGATTGTATTCTCTGTTGCAACGGAGGTGAAGAAAAGATTTAGTTGAGGTGAATAATAATACGAGAATAGGACCCGTTTCGCTTAACAAACAGTGTAGGAAGGAAATGCAAGTGCTGCTTTAAACTGAAGATAAACACAAAAAGTTGGAATAACTCAGCGGGACAGGCAGCATCTCTGGAGAGAAAGAATGACGATGTTTCGGGTCGAGACACTTCAGACTGAAGAGGTTGAAAACCAGCCATATACAGTGGCTTGCAAAAGTATTCATACCCCTTGAACTTTTCCACATTTTGTCACGTTACAACCACAAACGTAAATGTATTTTATTGGGATTTTATGTGATAGACCAACACAAAGTGGTGCATAATTGTGAAGTGGAAGGAAAATGATACATGGTTTCCAAATTTTATTACAAATAAAAAACTGAAAAGTGTGGCGTGCAAAAGTATTCAGCCCCCTTGAGTCAATACTTTGTAGAACCACCTTTCGCTGCAATTACAGCTGCAAGTCTTTTGGGGTATGTCTCTACCAGCTGTGCACATCTAGAGACTGACATTTTTGCCCATTCATCTTTGCAAAATAGCTCAAGCTCAGTCAGATTGGATGGAGAGCGTCTGTGAACAGCAATTTTCAAGTCTTGCCAGAGATTCTCAATTGGATTTAGGTCTGGACTTTGACTGGGCCATTCTAACACATGAATATGCTTTGATCTAAACCATTCCATTGTAGCTCTGGCTGTATGTTTAGGATCGTTGTCCTGCTGGAAGGTGAACCTCCACCCCAGTCTCAAGTCTTTTGCAGACTCTAACAGGTTTTCTTCCAAGATTGCCCGTATTTGGCTCCACCAGCTTCCCTGTCCCTGCTGAAGAAAAGCATCCCCACAGCATGATGCTGCCACCACCATGTTTCACAATGGGGATGGTGTGTTCAGGGTGATGTGCAGTGTTAGTTTTCCGCCACACATAGCATTTTGCATTTAGGCAAAAACTTCAATTTTGGTCTCATCAGACCAGAGCACCTTCCTCCACATATTTGCTGTGTCCCCCACATGGCTTGTGGCAAACTGCAAACGGGACTTCTTATGGCTTTGTTTCAACAATGGCTTTCTTCTTGCCACTCTTCCATAAAGGCCCGATTTGTGGAGTGCACGACTAATAGTTGTCCTGTGGACAGATTCTCCCACCTGAGCTGTGGATCTCTGCAGCTCCTCCAGAGTTACCATGGGCCTCTTGGCTGCTTCTTTGATCAATGCTCTCCTTGCCCGACCTGTCAGTTTAGGTGGACGGCCATGTCTTGGTAGGTTTGCAGTTGTGCCATACTCTTTCCATTTTCGGATGATGGATTGAACAGTGCTCCGTGAGATGTTCAAAGCTTGTGATTTTTTTTATAACCTAACCCTGCTTTAAACTTCTCCACAACTTTATCCCTGACCTGTCTGGTGTGTTCCTTGGGCTTCATGATGCCCAAGGAACTTGTTTGTTCACTAATGTTCTCTAACAAACCTCTGAGGCCTTCATAGAACAGCTGTGTTTATACTGAGATTAGATTACACGCAAGTGGACTCTATTCACTAATTAGGTGACTTCTGAAGGCAATTGGGTGCACTGGATTTTATTTAGGGGTATCAGAGTAAAGGGGGCTGAATAGTTTTGCACGCCACTCTTTTCAGTTTTCTATTTGTAAAAAAAATTGAAAACCATGTATCATTTTCCTTCCACTTCACAATTATGCGCCACTTTGTGTTGGTCTATCACATAAAATCCCAATAAAATACATTTACGTTTGTGGTTGTTACGTGACAAAATGTAGGAAACGTTCAAGGGGTATGAATACTTTTGCATGCCACTGTAGATGTAAAACACAATGACTGGAGATGTGTGTTATCCAACTAAGGGCAAAAATCAGAATCATGTGTTCATCTTTATTGATGTGACACCATAATAAACATATTACAGAAAAAATAATTTAATAGGTTGGCACGGTGGCGCAGCGGTAGAGTTGCTGCCTTACAGCGCCACAGACCCAGATGGGTCACTTTGGCCACATGGGTTGTTGCCAGATATTCCGGTTTCACCCACATCCGAAAGAAGTGCAGGTTTATAGGTTAATTGGCTTCTGTAAATTGTCCCTGAAGTGTAGGATGGAAATGGTATATGGTAGATTGCTGGTCAGTGTGGGCCGAAGGGCCTGTTTCTATATATATGTTTTACTTATATATCTTAATTTCAATGAACCATATACTTACCAAAGCTCCCTACCGTAGGAGGGGGGACAGCCCCTATGCTCCCCCCCCCCCCCCCCCCCCCCCCCACCTTCTCGGTCGCTGCTCACCCTCACAATTTCTCACTCTCAACTCTCACCCAATGTCGGCAGCCCTGCAATACATAGGCGCATGGAGGAATCCAGACATAATCAGCATCCAACAGCTGCCATGCATGGTTGTATACTGCCACATGCGCGTATGCTTGAGCTGCATGGCGTGTGATTCATGCCAAAGAAAGTCTATAACAATTGGGGGTCATGCTTTGATGACAACTTGAAAAGTCCAACCTGTGCAAGTTCCAACTATTGAAATTAAGTAGTATTTACCTAACTACCCAAATGAATTAAATAGTTACCCCTATTTGTAAATCTTCTACCAGTGCCCCATACTACAATACACCAGACAAACCTGACTCAAATAGCCCCTCCCCTACACCACCACCATATCTCAACCTCAATCGTCCCCCAACCCAATTATGGTCCCAACACCAGCAGCCCATCACAAACAGTAACCTCCACATCTCCATAACCTCACCTGACAGTTTATATCATAATCGCCACCTAACTGATGCCCCAACCAGGTAACCCTGCTGCCCAGGTCTTTCTCAATAAGAAGATTCTCTGTAACCTGGGATCCACCTTCTTTTCCCAGCTGCACCATTCCAGAGTGAGTGGAGTGAAGCCCCCAGCTGATGTCAAATGTTGCAGTCCTCGAGTGTAGTTTAAGTCTACAGTGGCTGGCCCACATTTAAAGCAAGTATCGGCACATCAGTGTCTAAAGCTGCCTTTGCTGGCGCAGAAGGATTTCTAAGCCAATGAAATAGCCCTGAGAGAAGCTAACAGAGATTTATTTCTGAGACAATGTCAAAGGAAAGGGAAAATATGCAAAAACGTGCGAAGCAAGGCAGTCAGAAGTGGTGATGCAGGGAACATGAAGACATGGTGAGAAAGTGGATTTTATCCTCAACCTGACACAGCATTTGTAACAATTGGCTGCAGCACAAGATTGCACAATGGTACTTATTTATAAGTTGATGCAGAAAATTACAGAGATGCTCATTTTTTTTTAATATACCCAATCTAAAATACAAGATAAATAAACAAAGATGGTCATTCAGCCGTTCACATCAATTTATTTGTATTCTAAAAACCTGTGCGGACCAACTGGCTGGAGATTTTGCGGACATTTTCAACCTGTCACTTCTGAGGTCTGAGGTTCCCATCTGCCTCAAAAGGGCATCATTTATACCAGTGCCCAAGAAGAGCAAGGTGACGTGCCACAATGACTATCGACCAGTGGCACTAACGCCTGTGCTGATGAAGTGCTTCGACAGGTTGATCATGGCGCAAATCAACTCCTATCTCAACAAAAACCTGGACCCACTGCAGTTCGCTTACCGCCACAACAGATCAACGGTGGATGCGATCTCGCTGGCTCTCCACTCCGCTCTGGACCACTTGGACAACAAAAACTCATATGTCAGGCTGTTATTCATCGATTACAGCTCGGCATTTAACACAATCATCCCTTCCAAGCTGGTTACCAAACTCGCAAAACTGGGTCTCCGCGCATCCCTCTGCAATTGGATCCTCGACTTCCTCATTCACAGACCACAGTCTGTTTGTATTGGTGGTAATGTGTCAGACTCGATAACAATCAGCACGGGAGCACCTCAAGGCTGCGTGCTCAGCCCCCTGCTGTACTCACTCTATACTCATGACTGTGTAGCCGGTCATAGTGCGATCTCCATCATCAAGTTCACTGACGACACCACTGTTGTGGGACGTACCACTGATGGGGATGAGTCAAAGTATAGAAGAGAGATCGAGCGAGTGTCCATATGGTGCCAGCACAATAACCTGGCCCTCAACACCAGCAAAACCAAGGAAATGATTGTGGACTTTGGAAGGAGTAGGATGAGGACCCACAGCCCTGTTTATATCAACGGTTCGATGGTTAAAGGGTCAAGAGCTTCAAATTCCTGGGTGTGCACATCTTTGAAGATCTTTCCTGGTCCGAGAATACAGATGCAATTATTAAGAAAGCTCATCAGCGCCTCTACTTCCTGAGAAGATTACGGAGAGTCGGTCTGTCAAGGAGGATTCTCTCTAACTTCTACAGGTGCACAGTAGAGTGCTTGCTGACCGGTTGCATCGTGGCTTGGTTCGGCAACTTGAGCGCCATGGAGAGGAAAAGACTACAAAAAGTAGTAAACACTGCCCAGTCCATCATCGGCTCTGACCTTCCTACCATCGAGGGGATCTATCGCAGTCGCTGCCTCAAAAAGGCTGGCAGCATCATCAAGGATCCACACCATCCTGGCCACACACTCATCTCCCTGCTACCTTCGGGTAGAAGGTACAGGAGCCTGAGGACTGCAACGACCAGGTTCAGGAATAGCTACTTCCCCACAGCCATCAGGCAATTAAACTTGGCTCGGTCAAAACTCTGAACATTAATACCCCTTTATCTGTTATTTGCACATTATCAATATATTTATTCATGTGTGTATTTACGTATATAATGGCATATGGACACCATGATCTGTTTTGTAGTCAATGCCTACTATGTTTTGTTGTGCTAAGCAAAGAAAGAATTACATTGTTCTGACAGGGACACATGACAATAAACTCTTTTGACTTTTTGACTTTTGACTTTATTCACCCACCCACCCATCTAACTCTCATCTCATTCCAGTCAGATCATTAAACATATTCTTAATCATATCAGATATTTTTCTTGGACATGCATTCTAAGTAGAATCATACATAACGGAAACAGTACCCTTCAGCCCAACTCGACAAACATGCCCGATCTAGGCCAGTCCCACTTGTCCACGTTTGGCCCATTTCCCTCTAAACCGCTCCATGTACCTACCCAAGTATATTTTGAATGCTGGTATAGTTTCTGCCTCAACTGATGGTAATGCCTACTGTATTTCGAATTGTGGAATTGTTGCAGCTTGAAAGGAGCCCACCCAGTCCATCAGGTTAATGCTGACTACTTATGCAAGGAGGCACAAGAGACTACAAGTGCTGGAATCTAGAGCCAAATAATGGAGAGCTGCTGGAGGAACTGAACAGGTCAGGCACCATAAGTAGAATGGAATGGACTGTCAACATTTCAGGTGTAGAGGATGTTTAACATGAGTTGTCGTGGAAACAGATAATAAAGTGGCATTCAACTGGCTTTTAGATAGGCACATGAATATGCAGGGGATGGAGGGGTTTGGATGAGTAGGCAGAGGAGCTTAGATTAACCTGGCCTCGTGTTCGGCTGAAAGGGAGTGTTCCTGTGCTGTACTGCTCTGTTCCAGGGGAAATAGCCAGTCTACAGAAGTGGGCGAAGAAGTAAGGAAAAAGCTATCACTGGCAATAGCATTAACACCTATTGTTTGGATGAATACAGAAAAGCATTGGACAATAAATGTCATGGTCAGTAAACCTTACTGCACCGAGAAATCTAGCCGTGCTTTCTAAATGTCAGAATCTTAATTGCAAATGCCACGCATGGTTATGCTTTTTGATGGACAGCCTTGCATTGCTCACATAGCCTCGTTGGAACTGTGCTCTTGGAGGCCAAGCGTGACAGCACCCCAGTCATGTTCAGTCCTGTCATCATACAAGAGGAACAGGCATGTATTTTGTTTAATAAGTGTTCATATACATGTTGGACAAGTAATGGAATTCTGATCATGGTCCATAATGGATAAAAAGATCTCAAAGGGCATTGCAGCAATCCAACCCCGATTGGGTCAATTCCAGCACAGCCCAAACCTTGTTAAATCAGGATCAAAGAGGGCCTCCACCATTGACTCTACTGACCCTCGCCACTCCACCACCCTCCAGCAGGCCGCAGCTGTCACCTTACCCGAGTCCTAGGCTCAGCACCGGGCCTGAAGTCTCCACGCTGCAGACTCTGACATCACGGGGCCTAACTGGGCTGGGTCCTGGTGCCCCCCCACCCCAAACACAGGGAACCTCAGTGGTGGTTCCACCGGGTCTTCCCCTTCCCCTTAAACCGTGGCCCCAGCTCCTCCCCACCCACACTATAGTCCTCATACCCCCTTCTTCCCTGACCACCCACCACCCCCCTACCAGACACCGCATTGGCCTCCGTCCACTCACCTGCCTTCCTCCGGCCCCAAACCCCCATCCTTGCCGTGTGTTCACCATCCCCCTGACCTCCCCCTCTCTGATACCGAATGGTCTGTCCTCGGCAGAGGCCTCACCTTTGTTCCCCTCCGTCCCCACCTCAATGAGTTCCACGTCCGCCACGGCGTAGAGCTCTTCTTCCGTCGCCTCCGCATCCAAGCGTTTTTCCATGGGAAGGAGTCCTCGCCCCCCAGTGATGAACCCTTCTCCCGTCTCCAATGGACCCCCTCCTCTTGGACTCTCATGCCCCCCTCATGGCCATCTACCTGCTTTAGAACTTTTTATTTTAAACCGGCAGCGGGACAATGACCGTCTCAACTTCTCCACTCCCCTTTCTCACTCTAACCTCTCCCCCCCCTAAACATACAGCCCTCCACTCAGACTGCAACAACCCAGACAGGGTGATCAAACCTGCCGACAAGGGAGGTGCCCTGGTAGTCTGGCTCGCTGATCTCTGCAGGTCTGAGGCCTCGCGCCAACTCTCAGACACCTCCTCCTACGTATCCTTGGACCATGACCCCACAGACGAGCATCAGGCCATTATCTCAAACACTATCACTGGCTTCATCACTTCTTCCCACCCTGCTTCCTGTAAGGACTCTATCCCCTACTCCCAATTCCTCCGTCTACGCCGCATCTGAACCCAGGATGAGATGTTCCAAACCCAGACATCGGAGATGTCCTCATTCTTTAGGGAACGGGAGTTCCCCTCTTCGACTATAGTTGAGGCTCTCACCAGGGTCTCTTCTATACCCCGTAACAATGCTCTCACTCCCCATCCCCCCCACTCGTAACAAGGGCAGAGTCCCCCTTGTCCTGACCTTCCACCCTACTAGCAGTCACATACAACAGATAATCCTCTGACATTTTCGCCACCTCCGACCGGATCCCACCACTGGCCACATCTTCCCATCTCCTCCCCTTTCGGCTTTCCGCAGAGACCGCTCCCTCCGTAACTCCATGGTCAATTCGTCCTTCCCACCCAAACCACCCCCTCCCCTGGTACTTTACACTATCTCCGCCTCTTCCTTTCTTCTTCCCGCCCCCACCACCCCAACATCGGTCTGAAGAAGGGTCACGTCCCGAAATGTCACCTATTCCTTCGCTCCATAGATGCTGCCTCACCTGCCGAGTTTCTCCAGCATTTTTATCTATCCACAAAATGGTGGAGTAAGTCAGAGGGTCAGGCAGCATCTCCGGAGAAAAGGAATATGTGACATTTTGGATCGAGACCCTTCAATATCACTTATTGACACCTCGGGGATGTGCTTCATCTTTCAAGTGATCTTATCCAAAAACAACTGTGTGCTTGTTCATAAATTCAATGGAGCTAAGGAGAGAGGTAAACATAATCTATTTTGGAAAATCCTGACTGTACAGCAACTGAAAAGGAAAATAAATGCAGGTGGTGATCCATATTAAACAGGACCAATCCCTGTATTGTGTGGGAAAATTCCAATAAACCTAGATTGCTTTGAGTTTCTTGTTTCCACGGGGGATAAGTCTCATAATTCTGTTACTGATGATCAGTCATTGTAATCTCAAGCATTTATTCTGTCTCCATAGATGCTGCCTGATATGCTGAGTGTTTCCAGCATTCTATGTTTTCCATAATGTGTACATAGAAACATAGAAACATAGAAATTAGGTGCAGGAGTAGGCCATTCAGCCCTTCGAGCCTGCACCGCCATTCAATATGATCATGGCTGATCATCCAACTCAGTATCCCGTACCTGCCTTCTCTCCATACCCTCTGATCCCCTTAGCCACAAGGGCCACATCCAACTCACTCTTAAATATAGCCAATGAACTGGCCTCAACTACCCTCTGTGGCAGAGAGTTCCAGAGACTCACCACTCTCTGTGTGAAGAAAGTCTTTCTCATCTCGGTCTTAAAGGATTTCCCCCTTATCCTTAAGCTGTGACCCCTTGTCCTGGACTTCCCCAACATCGGGAACAATCTTCCTGCATCTAGCCTGTCCAACCCCTTAAGAATTTTGTAAGTTTCTATAAGATCCCCTCTTAATCTCCTAAATTCCAGAGAGTATAAACCAAGTCTATCCAGTCTTTCTTCATAAGACAGTCCTGACATCCCAGGAATCAGTCTGGTGAACCTTCTCTGCACTCCCTCTATGGCAATAATGTCCTTCCTCAGATTTGGAGACCAAAACTGCACGCAATACTCCAGGTGTGGTCTCACCAAGACCCTGTACAACTGAAGTAGAACCTCCCTGCTCCTGTACTCAAATCCTTTTGCTATGAAAGCTAACATACCATTCGCTTTTTTCACTGCCTGCTGCACCTGCATGCCTACTTTCAATGACTGGTGTACCATGACACCCAGGTCTCGCTGCATCTCCCCTTTTCCTAATCGGCCACCATTTAAATAATATTCTGCTTTCCTGTTTTTGCCACCAAAGTGGATAACCTCACATTTATCCACATTATACTGCATCTGCCAAACATTTGCCCACTCACCCAGCCTATCCAAGTCACCTTGCAGTCTCCTAGCATCCTCCTCACAGCGAACACTGCCCCCCAGCTTAGTGTCATCCGCAAACTTGGAGATATTGCCTTCAATTCCCTCATCCAGATCATTAATATATATTGTAAATAGCTGGGGTCCCAGCACTGAGCCCTGCGGTACCCCACTAGTTACTGCCTGCCATTGTGAAAAGGACCCGTTTACTCCTACTCTTTGCTTCCTGTTTGCCAGCCAGTTCTCTATCCACATCAATACTGAACCCCTAATACCGTATGCTTTAAGTTTGTATACTAATCTCTTATGTGGGACCTTGTCGAAAGCCTTCTGGAAGTCCAGATATACCACATCCACTGGTTCTCCCTTATCCACGCTACTAGTTACATCCTCGAAAAATTCCACAAGATTCGTCAGACATGATTTACCTTTTGTAAATCCATGCTGACTTTGTCCAATGATTTCACCACTTTCCAAATGTGCTGCTATCCCATCTTTAATAACTGACTCTAGCAGTTTCCCCACTACCGATGTTAGACTAACTGGTCTGTAATTCCCCGTTTTCTCTCTCCCTCCCTTCTTAAAAAGAGGGGTTACATTTGCTACCCGCCAATCCTCAGGAACTACTCCAGAATCTAAAGAGTTTTGAAAGATTATCACTAATGCATCCACTATTTCCTGAGCTACTTCCTTAAGTACTCTGGGATGCAGCCTATCTGGCCCTGGGGATTTATCGGCCTTTAATCTATTCAATTTACCCAACACCACTTCCCGACTGACCTGGATTTCACTCAATTCCTCCTTTGACCCGCAGTCCCCTGCTATTTCAGCAGATTATTTATGTCTTCCTTAGTGAAGACGGAACCAAAGTAGTTATTCAATTGGTCCGCCATATCCTTGTTCCCCATGATCAACTCACCTGTTTCTGACTGCAAGGGACCTACATTTGTTTTAACTAACCTCTTTCTCTTCACATATCTATAAAAACTTTTGCAGTCAGTTTTTATGTTCCCTGCCAGTTTTCTTTCATAATCTATTTTTCCTTTCCTAATTAAGCCCTTTGTCCTCCTCTGCTGGTCTCTGAATTTCTCCCAGTCCTCTGGTATGCTGCTTTTTCTGGCTACTTTGTACGCATCATCCTTTGCTTTGATACTATCCCTGATTTCCCTTGTTATCCACGGATGCACTACCTTCCCCGATTTATTCTTTTGCCAAACTGGGATGAACAATTTTTGTAGTTCATCCATGCAATCTTTAAATGTCTTCCATTGTATATCCACCGTCAACCCTTTTAGAATTAATTGCCAGTCAATCTTGGCCAATTCACGTCTCATACCCTCAAAGTTACCTTTCTTTAAGTTCAGAACCATTGTTTCTGAATTAACAATGTCACTCTCCATCCTAATGAAGAACTCAACCATATTATGGTCACTCTTGCCCAAGGGGGCACGTACAACAAGACGGCTAATTACCCCTTCCTCATTACTCAAAACCCAGTCTAAAATAGCCTGCTCTCTCGTTGGTTCCTCTACATGTTGATTTAGATAACTATCCCGCATACATTCCAAAAAATCCTCTTCCTCAGCACCCCTGCCAATTTGATTAACCCAATCTATATGTAGATTGAAGTCACCCATTATAACTGTTTTGCCTTTGTCGCACGCATTTCTAATTTCCTGTTTGATACCATCCCCAACTTCTCTGCTACTGTTAGGTGGCCTGTACACAACACCCACCAGCGTTTTCTGCCCCTTAGTGTTTTGTAGCTCTACCCATACCGATTCCACATCCTCCAAGCTAATGTCCTTCCTTTCCATTGCTTTAATCTCCTCTCTAACCAGCAACGCTACCCCACCTCCTTTTCCTTTCTCTCTATCCCTTCTGAATATTGAATATCCCTGGATGTTCAGCTCCCAGCCTACGTCACCCTGGAGCCATGTCTCCGTGATCCCAACTATATCATAATCATTAATATCTATCTGCACGTTCAACTCGTCCACCTTATTACGAATACTCCTTGCATTGAGACACAAAGCCTTCAGGCTTGTCTTTACAACGCATTTACCCCTTATACAATTTTGCTGAAAAGTGGCCCTTTTTGATTTTTGCCCTGGTTTTGTCTGCCTGCCACTTTTACCTTTCACCTTGCTACCTAATGCTTCTACCCTCATTTTACACCCTCCTGCCTCTCTGCTCTTGTACCCATCCCCCTGCCACATTAGTTTAAATCCTCCCCGACAGCACTATTATATCACTATGCATTCCAATTTAAATATATGTTGTGAAAATTATGAGCAAATACTGGAAACTTGGGCGCAAACTGCTGGAGAAACGCAGCAAGTCAAGCAGCATCTGTGGAGGGAAATGGGCAGATAGTGTTTCGGGTCAGGAACCTTGAATGATGCTGACCTGGTCTGTAGATCAGAGATCATTTCAAATCTTTAATAACTTCATCCAAATAGTACTGACAGTGTATTAACTGTCCAGAGCTTCTACCCTAGTGTATTAGTTCTTTTTAATTCTCACCCGGTGTCAGTCGTGGCTGTCAGTGCCATTCTCCTGTCCCCTCATGGAGATGGCTGTAAATACAACACTCATCCCAGAGACTTAAACACAAAAGTCTGGACAGATGCTCCACTCCATACTCGGTTTGACTGTAAACTATTAATCTCTCCTCTAAACAGAATATATGCCAAAGCTATAAATCTCTTTACTTTCAGTCGAGTCAAATGTGTGACTCATTCAATTGTTATAGAAAGTGCTACTCTGAAATTGTATTAGCTGAAATGTAGTATTTATAAATATTACTTTTTCTGATTAAATTGAGTTGTAGAGTCATTCAGTTTGTTAACAGGCCCTTCGGCCCAACTAGCCTATGCCGACCAACATGCCCCATCTGCCTGCATTTTGCTTATATCCCTTTAAAAACCTATCCTATCCATGTACCTATCTAAATGTTTTTTAAGTGTTGTGATAGTACCTACCTCAACTACCTCTGGCAGCTCATTCCATACATCCACCACACTTTGTGTAAAAAAGTTGACCCTCAGGATCCTATTAAATCTTTCCTCTGGTTCTTGATTCCCATACCCTGGGTAAAAGACCCAGTGTATTTTCCCTATCTATTCCTTTCATGATCTTATACGATCACCCCTCATCCTCCTGTGCTCCAAGGAATAACGTCCTAGCCTACTCAACCTCTCCCTGTAGCTCAGGCCCTCGAGTCCTGGCAACTTATATAGCATCTTATAAATCTGCCCAATCTTCAATATACTTTGCAAAATTTGATTATATTGAACCCATTGAAACACAGGATGGATTCACAAGAGATCTGCAATGTCTTGCGTCTCCATCCTGTGTATCAGTGGATTCAATACAATCACTATGCATTCCAATTTAAATATATGTTGTGAAAATTATGAGCAAATACTGGAAACTTGGGCGCAAACTGCTGGAGAAACTCAGCAAGTCAAGCAGCATCTGTGGAGGGAAATGGGCAGATAGTGTTTCGGGTCAGGAACCTTGAATGATGCTGACCTGGTCTGTAGATCAGAGATCATTTCAAATCTTTAATAACTTCATCCAAATAGTACTGAAATCCAGGTGCGGTAATTGACCAAGCACTCTTCACCGGTACGGCACTGCTGAATCCCACCATAACCGGTGAGAGCTTGACACATAAAAAGAGAAATGTTTGCAACATTGCATGTAAAATGTACAAGACATAGATGGCCACATTTTTATCATTCCAGAGTTTGAAGTCTAGCCACCAACAGAGCGAGTGCAGAGCTAAAATATATACATATTATAATAGAAAAGTACAAAAAATGTTCCATAGAAACATAGAAAAATAGGTGCAGGAGTAGGCCATTCGGCCCTTCGAGTTCAATATCATCATAGCTAATCATCCAAAATCAATGATTTCCTGCTTTTTCCCCAAATCCCTTTATTCCTTCAGCCCTAAGAGCTAAATCTAACTCTCTCTTGGAAACATCCAGTGAATCGGCCTCCACTGTCTTCTGTGCAGAGAATTCCACAGATTCACAACTCTCTGGGTGACATTTTCTTTCCTCATCTCAGTCCAAAAGGCTTACTCCTTATTCTTAAGGTCATAAGGAATAGGAATAGAATTAGGCCATTTAGCCCATCAAGTCTACTCCGCCATTTAATCATGGCTATCTATCTCTCCCTCCTAACCTCATTTTCCTGCCTTCTCCCCATGACCTCTGACACCTGTACTAATCAAGAATCTATCCATCTCTGCCTTAAAAATATCCCCTATCTTTCGATTGTTTCACAGGTAGTGTTAGTGCAATCCCAATTCCAAATATAGTCTAACATCATAGAATTCCATTCTGACATTGCTGCACTGATGGATCCTAATTTTAGATACAATGTGAGAATCATTTGCAGAGCTGGACTCTAAAAGCTTCACCGTACTACCTCTGCTATTCTATAATCCTTGATCCCCTTCACTTTGGATCATTCTAATGGCTTACATAGTAGGGACTTTGGCTATTGCACTAAATGCTGCCAATTGACAAAGAAAGCTACGCTAACCAAACTTAGACAGCATCTTAATTTTACACTTAAGCAGTATCAAATTGAACTGGGATACAACCTTGGTATACCTTCCACACAAGCGCACTCTGTCTCAATGTAGTTTCACACATTCAGCCACAGTACAGCCATTCACACTGGCTGCTTGCAATGAAGACTTACTCCTCTGTACTCCATTATCATGCTCTTATATACAGAAAGCCAACTATACCCTGTACCTTTCACCTGTAAACACATTTTGAGCTATGGGCTTAAAACCCAAGTGTACGGCAAACTCCTGAACAATATAATCATTCTAAGCTAAGACATACGCTGGAAATAATTTCAATGCAAGAAACCCAGTTGAGAACTCATTGCAAAATACCAGAATTTTACAGAGGTTTTGCAATCAGGCATGGTACATTTGATCCTTGTTAAATATTTCTGGTGTGAAAAAATTGTGATTATCGAAAGTGAACCTCAGCAAACATAAAGCTGCATTATTCAAAGTAATTTATCTTTATATCAGGCTTTTACTTGACATTTCATAGAACTCTGTTTCTAATTTCTCCAACGTTCACAAAAAAGCTGAATCTGTATGTTTTAGTTTTTCACTGATAAAGCACTATATGTCACCAGTCATTTGTCATAGTGATAAAATACCAGCTGGAGAGTTCTTTTGTTTATTATCCCTAAAGAGTGTATACACAGTGCCCTCCATAATGTTTGGGACAAAAACCCTTTATTGAATTATTTGCCTCTGTACTCCACAATTTGAGATTTGTAATAGAAAAAAATCACATGTGGTTAAAGTGCACATTGTCAGATTTTAATGAAGGCCATTTTTATACATTTTCTGTTTCACCATGTAGAAATGACAGCAGTGTTTATGTCTTGTCCCCCCCATTTCAGGGCACCATAATGTTTGGGACATCAATGAAGATAAGTGAGCCAGTACATTCAGCAGCCATACACGCCCAGGCCAAAACACACCCATCACTGTGTTTCACAGATGAGGTGGTATGCTTTGGATCTTGGGCAGTTCCTTCCCTCCTCCATACTTTGCTCTTGCCATCGCTCTGATATAAGTTAACCTTCGTCTCATCTGTCCACAAGAACTTTTTCCAGAACTGCGGTTGCCCTTTTAAGTACTTCTTGGCAAATTGTAACCTGGCCATCCTATTTTTGCAGCTAACCAGTAGTTTGCACCTTGCAGTGTAGCCTCTGTATTTCTGTTCATGAAGTCTTCTGCGGACAGTGAGTTCAAGAGTTCAAGAGAGTTCAAGAGTTTTATTGTCATGTGTCACTTGCTTTGCTTTAGCACACCAGAACATAGTAGGCATGAATACTGAACAGATCAGTGTGTCCATATACCTTTGCTTAAATATATACACACATGAATAATTAAACTGATAAAATGTAAATAAACAGATTATTGGCTATTAATGTTCAGAGTTTTGTCCAGGCCGGGTTTAATAGCCTGATGGCTGTGGGGAAGAAGCTGTTCCTGAACCTGGTCATTGCAGTCTTCAGGCTCATTCTAGTCAAGTCAAGTCACATTTATTTATATAGCACATTTAAAAAACAACTCTCGTTGACCAAAGTGCATTACATTTGTTAAAAGAGTAGCATACACAAGCAGGCTACATACATATATACAAATAGCCCTCGCTCAGAGGACGTCAGGAAAGGCTTGGGAGAACAGATACGTTTTTATTCTATACTTAAAGGAGTCGATGGAGGGGGCAGTTCTAATGGGGAGGGGGATGCTGTTCCACAGTCTAGGAGCTGCGACCACAAAGGCGCGGTCGCCCCTGAGCTTATGCCTAGACTGCGGGACATTTAGCAACCCCAAGTCGGCCGATCTAAGAGACCTGGAGGTGGTGTAGTGGGTGAGAAGACTTTTAATGAAGGTAGTAGGGAGATGAGTGTATGACCCGGATGGTGTGGGTCCTTGATGATGCTGCCAGCCTTTTTGAGGCTGGTGGTCATTGACAAATCCACACCTGACTCCTGAAGAGTGTTTCTGATCTGTTGGACAGGTGTTTGGGGATTTCTCTTTCTTGTAGAGAGAATTCTTCTGTCATCAGCTGTGGAGGTCTTCCTTGGCCTGCCTGACCCTTTGCGATTAGTGAGCTCACCAGTGCTCTCTTTCTTCTTAATGATGTTCCAAACAGTTGATTTTCATAAGCCAAAGGTTTGGCTGATGGCTGAATAAACAGTTTTATTCTTGTTTCTCAGTCTCATAATGGCTTATTTCACTTTAATTGGCACAACTTTGGTCCTCATGTTGATAAACAGCAATAAAAGTTTCCAAGGGTGATGGAGAGACTGGAGGAAAGACTCGGTGCTGAGAGCTCTCTTATACCTGCATTAAGAAGGCAATTATTATGCATCTGAGCAATTTCAAACACCTGTGAAGCCATGTGTTCAAACTTTATGGTGCCCTGAAATGGGGGGGACTATGTATAAACACAGCTGTAATTTCTACATGGTGAAACCAAAATGTATAAAAATGGCCTTTATTAAAATCTGACAATGTGCACATTAACCACATGTGATTTTTTTCTATTACAAATCTCAAATTGTGGAGTACAGAGGCAAATAAATAAATGATGGGTCTTTGTCCCAAACATTATGGAGGGCACTGTGTGCATTTTAAATATATACATACATACATATTCATATCTAGACACTAGAGGTAAACATACATATAAACAGTGCAAATCTGAAAAAAACCTTGTTAGTTTTACATATTTTTTTGAATATATTTGTTTGGCAAATTCTTGGCAAAATTAAACGATATCCAAAAAATGTATCAAACATGTTTTGATCCAACGTACTAAGGAAGGAAGGAAGCTTCATTTTTTATACCATTAAGCATTTGGCTATGTCTGTTTGCCTTTGGGGGAATAACCAGGGAAACAGTTGCAATGTAATGATTTGTTATACATTTATAGACGAGACTTTTCACACTGAAAGTGCTCCACTTCAGATATTCCATATCACTGAAACTGTTCACTTGACCTTTATTATCCTCCCATGGCAATTGCACTTACGGCTGAGTTAAAATAAGTTACATTGAAACATTTCCACTCAGAAACATTTCATATCAACTGCAAGTTCAAAATCTACCAGCAAGCAAACACATGTCGAGTGCACAGTAATATGGTGGTGAACAAGACTTTTGCAACAATGTCCTTCAGCTGTCAGGGAACTGAGTATAGAATTTGAGGCTTTATGTTACAGTTGCACGAGATGTTGGTGAGGCTGCACTTGGAGTATTGGAATCAGTTTTGCTCACCCCTCCAAGGGGGAAGGTCATATGAAAAGAATGCACAGATGATTTACAAGGATGTTGCCAGGACTCAACATCTTGAGGGGGTGGAAGATTGCAACCTTCACGTGGTCCGCCCTGTTTCGACTAATGCAATCAACTCGACGTGCACAAACGGAAGATCAAATAGAACAAGTTGTCCAACAACTTTAGGCTGTGCACGCCACACGCACGAGGAAGAAGAACATCTTGAGCTACAGGAGGAGCTTGTGCAGGCTAAGACATTATTCCTTGGAGTGCTGGACTCTAAGGGGTCCTCTTACCAAGGTGTATAGAATCAAGAGGGGAATAGATAGTATGAATGCACAGTATTTTTACCCAGAGTAGGGGAATCAAGAACTGGAGGAAATAATTTTTAGGTCAGAAGGAAAAGATTTCATAGGAACTGGAGGGGCAACTTATACCAATTATTGGTAGGTAATAGAAATGATATGCCAAAGGAAGTGGTTGAGGCAGGTACAATAATAACATGTAAAACACATCTTGGCAGATACGTGGATAGGAAGGATTGAGAGGGACATTGGCTAAAGGCGACAAATGGAACTGGCTTAGATGATGCGTCTTGGTTAGCATGGACGAGCCTAACTTAAGACATCTCTATAGTATCTGTATAATTGTCATTAACCAGTTAACCAGTGTCATTAACGCTTGCTCTGTTAACCAGTCACCTACCTGATTTGGGTCAGTGCCTCTGAAAACATGGCAGGCCATCTCGGCCTCAGGGTTGTCAGGCTGGGTCCTGATGAGATAGGCAAAGTAGGTGAGGTCATGACTGTTGTGGATGAACCTGATGATATGCTGCGCCTTGTGCTCGAAGATGAAGACGGACGAGGTGCTGCTGGTGGTCTGGGGAACACACCTGATGAGAGGTGGGCTGAGAATGAGAAGGACCTCCCTTGCCGCCAAAGACGATCCTGGCTCTTGCTTCTCACAGCGCCTGCGGATCTCAGCCATCAGCCAGGGTAACATTGGCATGGTGGTCCTTCTGTCCAGTGTGGACCAGCCCATGTACCAGAGGGAAAACCTCTTCTCAGGCCTGCTCTTGTCTTCCTGTGCTGGCTGCTTGCTATTTTCTTGCTCCATCCCGACAGGATCAGATCTGGAAAAGTGGCAGCTTATTTCCTTCTTATCCTTGCAGTAGATTGAACCCGAGTCGCGGCTATTGAGGATTGACACGTGGGAGGGTCGCGTCACTCAAAATCCTCCCAGTGCACCGGGCCAATTCCTTCCAAATTCAGGAAAGCGGGATCACTGTCACAACATTGGAAGCCAACTTTTTTTTCCGTGATTTCTGTTCGCTAGTCAATATCCTGAAACGCCCCCTTCCTTCTGAGAATGTACACGGGGCGTTTTATTGTCAATGTTTGCTATCTCTTCAGACAACCACTTCGTGCATTTATCGCTTCCGATTACATTACGATCCACAAACGTCAATATCCTTGCGATTTCTGACCCAATCACTATGTTTCATGCATTCAAAAATAAAGTCAAATGCACGAAATTCTCGAACCAACCACCCGTGTCCATCCAGAGTGAAAATGCGGATTAGATTAATGAGAGGAGTGTTTTGAAGAGGAGGTGGTAAAATCTTGCTTCCAGCTCGCTCATTTTAACATCTAAAGCCAGATGGTGGGTTTAATCCTCTTCCGCATCAAAAAAAAAGGCAAGGAGAAAAAATTTGCAACTTTTTGTTTGCGAATTGAAAGAGCATGAACTGAAAACGTGGCCGTCTTTGTAGAGTTGAAAACACAAATAGATTCTCTCTCCTGGTGAACGGGGAGAGTCAGCCCGTTCTCCTGTCCCGGGGAGGTGGTGAATCCAGCCCCTGAGAGGGACGGGAGGGGAAGGGGGATTCCCTGTCAATTGCAGGGCTTCCCCTGCGTCTTTCCTTGTCGATTTCCAACGCTGCTGCTTGCGAGCTGGTTGCAGGCTGCTGCTGCCTCGCTGCCGCCTCGCTGCCGTGTCCCTGGGAGCTGCTGCCTCTGCTTGGGCTCGGCCACAAGTGGGAAGGAGGAGGGGAGAAGGAGAAGGGCTGGTTTGCCTCAGCGCTGGCTGGCTGGCTGGCTGGCTGCGTGAGGCGAGGGGAGGAGCGAGGAGGGGAATGTGACAAGCGACCGTGTTACCGTGCAGAAGGCAAGGTAACTTCCCAAAGCCAAACCCTAAACCGCCGTCATTGCCTTCGGCAGCAAGGTAATACAATTGCGAGTGAAAATTAAAAAAAAAAAAAAAAAAAATCACCTGTAGATATTGGAAACCTGAAATAAACGCAGACAATATTGGAAGCTTTCAATCGGACAGGCAGTGGAAAAATAATTCACGTTTGGTTTCAGATTAGAGACCCGAAGTCTCAATTGCTGAGTGACCTTGTGAGTGTTCCGAGCCCTTTCTGCATTTCAGTACGAATACCAGAGCCTGGGTCCGCACACAGTATATTTAACGGAACTCGAGTGGTGATGAAACCAGAACCCTTTCCCACCAGGGTACACTGAGGCCAGAGGACTGGGAGGGGGTGTGGGGATATTGAGGCCGAACAGGGAAGGAAAAGGTTGCTCTGAATCCTCGGCTATAAATTCCAAACCCAGGCCGGCTGCAGTTTTCAGTCCCACTCTGCAGCGACTGACAGGTCCTGGTGCATTTCTTTTATTTTATTTGCAAAACATTATATACAAAACAAACACAAGATCATGCTCAGCGTGCCGTACTTTAATAGTGTTATCTCTTTAAACATGGCACCGTAGAAGGGCTGGAGTAGATGGCGTTTGACTGGCAGCCGGGAGAGTTGCTTGAAACGTGACATCCTTGCATTCCTGACACAGCCTCCCCATTTTCTCCTTCTCCTTTGGTAGGAAAGTAGAACTTCAGTTGACAAGCTTTGCTCAGTCCACATTGGCCAACGCGATCTCCCGGTTGCCAACCACTAAGTCCCATTCTCAAACTGACCTTTCCCTTCCACTGTCCAAGTGAGGCCAAACGCAAATTGGACGAACAACAACTCATATTTCGTTTGGGCGGCTTACAACCCAGCAGTATTAATATATTGATCTCTCCAGTTTCAACCCTGGCATTCTCTCTCTCTCTCGCCCCCCACCCCCCCAACCCTAGTCGGACTACTAGTTTCACTGTCGACCTGCTTAGTTTCATTGTTTGTATCTATTCACTATTAAGGGGTTGGATAGGCTAGATGCAGGAAGATTGTTCCCGATGTTGGGGAGGTCCAGAACAAGGGGTCACAGTCTAAGGATAAGGGGGAATTCCTTTAGGACCGAGATGAGGAAAACATTTTTCACACAGAGAGTGGTGAGTCTCTGGAATTCTCTGCCACAGAAGGTAGTTGAGGCCAGTTCATTGGCTATATTTAAGAGGGAGTTAGATGTGGCCCTTGTGGCTAAAGGGATCAGGGGGTAGGGAGAGAAGACAGGTACAGGATACTGAGTTGGATGATCAGCCATGATCGTATTGAATGGCGGTGCTGGCTCGAAGGGCCGAATGGCCTGCTCCTGCACCTATTGTCTATGTATCTATCACCTTCTCCACAACCAACAATGGACCATTGTGGGCCCCACCTTTCCTTAATCATCTTGCTGGCTTTGATTTGTTCTATGCATACGTTTCATTCATTTGTTCTTTGTACCTTTTCATATCTCTGGTTTCCCTCTCCCCTGACCCTGCCTGAAAAAGGATCTCGACCCGAAACGTCACCTTTTCCTTTTCTCAGGACATGCTGCCTGACCCGCTGAGTTACTCCAGCATTTTGTGTCGACCTAAGATAAACATCAAGATGGTTGGGGCTTCCCTAACGCAATTTCCAACAGCAATCTGAAATGCCTGCATCTTTGTGTCTACAACTACTTACAAGCAAGTTACAACATAGATAGAGGGATCTATACCGATTCTCACCACATTAGAGGTTCCTCCTCTCATTATTTTCTTGCACTCCAGCAACTTGCTATCTCTTGAATACCTATTAAGATTAAAGTATAATTTATAGGAATCCATTAACCTTCCAGCCCATCCTTCGGATGTGCGGATCTCAAATGATCCTCCTCTCTATTTTCTTGCACTACAGCAACTTGCTATCTCTTGAATACCTATTAAGATTAAAGTATAATTTATAGGAATCCATTAACCTCCCAGCCCATCCTTCGGATGTGAGGATCTCAAATGACCCATAAATATCCTTTGGAACGTTGACCCATTTGATGACTTGCTCTCAGTGAAATACTAAATAAGCAATTGACTTCATCACAAAAGTTGAAGGGGACTTGTCATGTGTCAATAAAAATAGAAATTGTTTAAAAAGCACAGCAGGTCAGAGAGCAATGAAGGAGAACGATACAGCCTGGGCAGTTCAGATGACAATCAGCAGCAGGAAATATCAGCTCTCTTTCACATATAACGTTTAACCTGCTGAATAATTCTAACATTCAGATTACTTTTAATATCAGAATTCCACCATCTGTAGCTCTTGCTATGTGTGTAGTGCCTTGGGTGCTCTTAGGATTTTAATTATGCTTTTCAACCAATAAGACTATTGGCTTTTGAAGTGCATTCACTGTTGCAATTTGCAGAGAGCAAACTCCTATCGATAGCCATGCAACAATGATCAGATCATCTCTTCATCTCTCTCTCTTTATTTGTTTATTTGTTTGAATGCAGCACAGAAGGTCACAGGCGATCCTTTTTCCCTGTGGCTCTCAAACTGTACAACTCCTCCCCTTTCTGTCATTGAGAAGACTGACTCCCTTTCCCCTTCCCCTCCCCCCTCCCCAATCTTTGCACAACCCCAATCCTGGACTTTCACTCGTCACTTTAATTTCATGTTTCATGCATCTAGTTGTGTTTTTATGACTGTTGGCAGACCAACTTCCCTCCTGGGATACATAAAGTTCTATCGCATCATATTATGTATTGATATTGCTCTAGAAAATGCATTAAACTACTGTGGATTAATTAAACCCTAAATGCAAAGTGAAATAAAGAAAATCAAATGAAAAACTTATCTTGCCTTTATCTTTTTAAAGGTTGGCAATCTCACTTAGAGTGAGAGGGCCGTCAATCTAACACTAACCATGACTGATATAAAGTTAAGGGAATGGAGAACTCCACCCCTCTAACTCAGTGCCCCTCAAATCAGCCATTAGGTTTGGCAGTGGGTCCAGCAGGAGAGTGGGAGGACAGGCCCTTTTTGTCTTTAAAGTGTTTCTGATTTCTGCCTGGCAGAGCACAGGCACCAAAGTCAAAGATCGACTAAACATTGGATGACAGACAAATGTATATGGACCTCAACAGCAGCTTCAGCAAACATCTTCTTGCTTAATGTCGGACAGTAGTTAGTATATTGGGGAAATTAGGGTATCAAACGATTAAAATGGGCCAGAAAAGATTGATGAAAAGGATAAAGCACCACAGTTGTAACAACAGATTGGAGGGTCAGGTATAGTTTTTTTCTATGCTGTGGCCATTCTACAATTGCAATTACATGGGATTTTTTAACGAGCGACAAGGAGGACCTTCACTTGTGATCTCATCTGACCATTACTTTTAGTCTTTGAGGTATAACATAAATAGGCCCTTTGACCCACCAAGTCCATGCCAACTTCCATATCCATTCTCAATAGTTCTATATTATTCTACTTTCTCATCAACTCACTACACACAAGGAACAATTTGCAGTGACTAATTAACCTATGCACCGGCAGTGCAGCGTAGGTTCACGAGATTGATCCCTGGGATGGCGGGACTGTCATATGAGGAAAGATTGAAAAGACTAGGCTTGTATTCACTGGAATTTAGAAGGATGAGGGGGAATCTTATAGAAACATATCAAATTATAAATGAACTAGACCAGCTAGATGCAGGAAAAATGGTCCCAATGTTGGGTGAGTCCAGAACCAGGGGCCACAGTCTTAGAATAAAGGGGAGTTCATTTAAGACTGAGGTGAGAAAAAAACATTTTCACCCAGAGAGTTGTGAATTTATGGAATTCCCTGCCACAGAGGGCAGTGGAGGCCAAATCACTGGATGGATTTAAGAGAGAGTTAGATAGAGCTCTAGGGACTGATGGAATCAAGGGATATGGGGAGAAGGCAGGCACGGGTTATTGATTGGGGACGATCAGCCATGATCACAATGAATGGCGGTGCTGGCTCGAAGGGCCGAATGGCCTCCTCCTGCACCTATTTTCCATGTTTCTATGTTTTTATGTTAAACAAAAGCTTTTCACTGTATCTCGATAAACGTGACAATAATAAACGTACCTAAACTATGCTACTATAGAAATGCACGTTCATTCTGTCTTTGACCGGATAAAGTCCAATTTTTGCTCTACTTCATCTGGTGGAAGATACAAATTTTGTTCAGGCTAACTTTAATTTCTCTTAGCATCCAATGAAATTGCTGACAGAAATAATTTATTGAGCTGGTGCCTGTTTTGGAAAGATTTGTGGACAGCCAGTGTCTAATTTACAATCAATAAAAAATGACATCTTGGTCAACAATTATCTTATTTTCAAGCAGGTTTAGACTCAACGACCTATTTTCCACATTAATTTGCACTGAGACTTTTTGCAGCAGCGAAACATCATAGCAGTTGAATTGGTGAGATTGCAAGAATCACAGTTGCCACAGTTTGGGATGGAGTAAGAAGATTCTTTTTCTGACAAGCCCTCGGTCTTGCGCCATTTCCTTTATGACAGCCTCAAACTGCCTCAATGAATGGCGGTGCTGGCTCGAAGGGCCGAATGGCCTCCTCCTGCATCTATTTTCTATGTTTCTATGTCATTAGGAGCAGCAAATTAGATTTTTGGGGGGGGGGGGGGGGGAAATAGGACTGATGATCAGGCCGTATCTGTGGAGAGCGAAACAGGGTTAACATTTCTTTATAACAACTGAGATTTTGGATTCATCCCACCAGTGGAATTGAAATCTACAAGACTCAGACTCATTTGCAAGTCTGATCCATATAACCATATAATATAACAATTACAGCACGGAGACAGGCCCTCTCGGCCCTTCCAGTCCATGCCGACCATTTGTTTTCCCCTAGTCCCATCTACCTGCACTCAGACCATACCCCTCCATTCCCTTCACGTCCATATACCTATCCACTTTACTTTTAAATGTTAAAATCGATCCTGCCTCCACCACCTCTGCTGGAAGCTCATTCCACACAGCCATCACCCTCTGAGTAAAGAAGTTCCCCCTCACGTTACCCCTAAACTTCTGTCCCTTAATTCTCATGTCATGTCCTCTTGTTTGAATCTTCCTTACCCTCAATGGGAAAAGCTTATCCACGTCAACTCTGTCTATCCCTTTCATCATTTTAAAGACCTCAATCAAGTCCCCCCTTAACCTTCTGCGCTCCAAAGAATAAAGACCTAACTTGTTCAACCTTTCTCTGTAACATAGTTGCTGGAACCCTGGCAACCCTGGCTAGTAAATCTCCTCTGTACTCTCTCTATTTTGTTGACATCCTTCCTATAACTAGGCGACCAAAATTGTACACCATACTCCAGAATTGGTCTTACCAATGCCTTGTACAATCCTTGATGAGTCACAGCTGAATTCATTAATTTGTTAACCTAATATTTGGAGGATCACATAAAAAGGCCAACTAGAGGCCTCCAAAAGTGAAAATTAGCTTGTCATAGTCACACAATGTGGAAACAGGCCATTTGACCCAACTTGCCTATACCAACCAAAATGTCCCTCTAAACCTATCCTATGCATGTACCTGTCTAAATGTTTCTTAAACGTTGCGATAGAACCTGCCTCAACTACCTCTTCTGACAGCTTATTCCATACACCTACCGCCCTTTGTGTAAAAAAGTTATCACTCAGGTTCTTATTAAATCTTTCCCCCCACACCATAAACCTATGTCCTCTGACTTTCAATTCCGCTCCTCTGGGCAAGAGACTCTGTGTATTTACCCAATCTATTCCTTTCATGATTTTGTACATGGTAATAAGATCACCCCTCATCCTCCTGCGCTCCAAGGAATAAAGTCCTAGCCTCCTCAATCTCTCCCCGTAGCTCAGGCCCTCTGGGTCCTGGCAACATCCTCGTAAATCTTCTCTGCACCCTTTCCAGCTTGACAACATCTTTCCTGTCACATGGTGGCCAAAGCTGAACACAAAACACAAAATGTGGCCTCGCTAATGTCTTATATAACTGCACCATCACCTCCCAACTTCTATTCTCAATACCCTGACTAGTACAGACCAATTTGGACCAAAAGCCGTTTGGACCACCCTATGATGCCATTTTCAAGGAACTATGTACCTACACTCCTAGATCCCTCTGCTCTACAAAACTCCCCAGAGCCCTACCATGTACTATGTAGGTACTGCCGATGTTATACTTCCCAAAATGCAGCACTTCACATTTCTCTGTATTAAATTCCATCAATCGTTCCTCAGCCCACCTGTCCAAGTGATCAAGATGGATTTTTGACAACTGTTGTGTTTTTTAATATGTTCCACATTAAAACATTGCAACTCAAACAATCAATGTCATTATTAAATGAAGGCAACAAGATAAACAAATGAGAAATGGCTTATCACAGGACGGGTTCGATTGGCAATGAAAAAAATAAATAAGCATGGTTTTTATTCTTTGGATTTTTTTAAATGTTCTCCCTATTGTGCATCTTCTTGTGAAATAGCCCCAAGGGATATTACCACCCAGATCACAGTTTCTGGTGCAATCTAGATAAACCTGGGTGAATCCAGATATTTTGCATGGAATGTCTTTTCCACCACAAAGGGGAGGCCTGTTGCTGTTTTTCACTACCTTATCCACCTATACTAACTTCATCCCCGGTCACGTGAAATCAAATTAGAACCAACAAGGTAGCCAATTCTATCCCAAAGCTGTCAAAATGAAGGAAAAGCCTCTGCAAAGACCTTTGCTCGCCCTTGACTTTGCTTGTGTTTTTATCACCCAGTTACTCACCTGACCAAGCACAGTAAAGGTAATTCTATTGTTCCACACCCCCTTCACAAGGTCATTCTGTTCATAGTTTAGAAAATAATCTGCATCAACGTTTGTACAATGCAAGAATGTTGATGGATTTCACAAAGTTTTCCAATAACCTTGTGCTTTAATTCAGATTCAGATTCAGATTCAGTTTTATTGTCATTGCACTATTACAGTACAACGAAATGGACTTTGTTGCGACTGCTAGAACACATTTAGTTTCTACACATATCCAGCTTTTCTGCTGCGGTTTTGCGCTCACTCGAGCACAGAATATCCATTCACTGGCCCCAACATTCTCCAACCTCAGAGAAAGGCACTGGAGAAAGACTTCTCTGCCAGGGTACTCACATTTTCTTACAACTAAAGCCAATGTATTGCTAGCATTCTGAATCACTTGATGGACCTGCTTGATAATTATCAGTTACTGTACTTAAGGACACATGTCCCTCTGGACATCAACACTCTTTGATCTCACACCTATGAGAAAACACTCAGATTTTCAATTTTTTTTTCACCCAGAATGGATGACATGATACAAAAACTTGAAACCACATGACCTCAGATTCCAGAAGAGCTTCTTCCCTAGACTGAAGAAAGGTCCCAATTCAAAAAGGTTCAGACTCTTGGACGACACAGTGGCACAGTGGTAGAGTTGCTGCCTTACAGCGCTAGAGACCCGGGTTCGATCCTGACTGCGGGTGCTGGCTGCACGGAGTTTCTACATTCTCCCCGTGACCTGCGTGGGTTTTCTCCGAGATCTTTGTTTTCCTCCCACACTCCAAAAGATGTGCAGGTCTGTAGGTTAATTGGCTGGGTATAAATGTAAATTATCCTTAGTGTATGTAGGATAGTGTTAATGTGTGGGGATCACTGGTCAGCCAGTACTAATATCAATTACATCATATGTTTCCACTTTATATTTCATCTCCAATTTGCTTACCCATTCATTTAACCAATCAATATCCCTTAAATTTAATATCCTCCTCATCACTCATCACCATCCAGCTTGGTATCATCAGGAAGCTTGATCACATTACACTTGATCCCTTATCGAAATCTTTGGTACCGATTGTACTTTACCCCAGGACCTAGCACTGCTCCCTGTAGCACCTTAATTGATAAAGACATAAAACATACATTATTTAGTGTGGCACTGTGGAAAGGTATGGAGGGATATGAAAAAGATAAACCACAGGATTGAAACAAGTAAATCACAAAATACTATGGTACAGTTGAGCCGCCTCTTTTTGTTTTCATTCACAAGTGAACTGCCAAGTGCTGTATTTAACCTGTTCACTGCCAAGTTTTCATTTCACTATTGGCCATGACCCGAGTATACTCGGGCGGGTGGCACTGAACAGGTTAGATGGCCCCATGCTGTGTTATCCCTCCTGTAAGCTGCAGTCCTGATAATGATACATGGCATCTGTAAAGTACTCCACATTTTATGGAAATAAATAAGATAATTTAGTTTTTCTTCAAAAAACTCAACAAACATCTGAAAAAGGTCTTTGCAACACAATTTTCCAAGATGTGTCAAAGTCAACAATTTCAATGCTGAGCGTATGAAATATAATTTAAACAAACTGGCCAATGTTCAGTTTCGGTTTGAATTGCCAGCATTGTTAACAAAATATAATGTGACTGGTTGCAACTGATAATGCGAGACAGTGGGTGTGATTGATGGACGTCAGTTATCTCAGTCACAGAACATGACTGTTGGAGCTGCGGAGGGCATTGTCCTGAGCCTCACCACCTTCAGTACTTTCATCAAGGATCTACTCTCCAGCATACATTCAGAAACGGGGATCTTTGTTCATGAATGCCTGATTCTGTCCGCAATTCCTCACATTCCCATCTGCAGAAAGACCTAAACAACATTCAGGCGAGTGGTGATAAGTAGAAAATAACCTCTGTGCTTCTGAATGACGGAAGAAAATGGACGAGGTTAATGTTTTTGGTGGTGGCATTATGGCAAAAGTAGCAGAAAGCTGACAGGATGATCCATTGAACATGGAATGGAAGAAGATGACAAGGAGGCCCCACGCCTCATTCCTTGTTCCTTGCTGTGAGAGCAGTGTGCGCAACATGGAAGAAATGAAAACTGTATATTATGTTGGTAGGCCATCCGTTGCCAGTAATGGGAAATTTTAGTTTAGTTTTGATTAGAGATACAGCATGGAAACAGGCCCTTCGGCTCACCAAGTCTGTGCCGCCAGCAATCACCCATACCCTAGTTCTATCCTACAGACTAGGGACAATATACAGAAGCCAATTAACCTACATACCAGTATAACTTCAGGATGTGCGAGGAAACCAGACCACCAATGAAGAAAACCCATGCAGTCATAGGGATAGTGTACAAACTCTGTACAGACATCACCCGTAGTCAGGATCAAACCTGGGTCTCTGGCGCTGTTAAACAGCAACTCTACCACCGCGCCACTGTGCAACCCCACTCTAATCCCCATCGAATGGCTGCACTACTATTCCAGCATGATAACCAAGTGTACACAAAAAGCTGGAGAAACTCAGCGGGTGCAGCAGCATCTAAGGAGCGAAGGAGATAGGCGACGTTTCGGGTCGAGACCCTTCTTCAGACAAATATAAAGTAAATCGTAAATAGAGGACTCATAACAGTAGTCGCTGGATAGGATATTTATCCAACAGATATAGTGAACTGTAAAAACATTTAGCTGATTAAGTCACAAGATCACGACAATGTCAGGTTGCTCAGAATAGGTTGAACATTAAAAAGGAGTGAATAACAAATTCAAACAATGCAGGAGATAGCCATATTTGTTCCCCAATCTGCCGTGTTAACAGTCCCCGACCACAGGGTGGTAATGCTAGCCACAGAACTGCAAGATTACAGAACAGGCTTCCCTTTCTGTGTACCTAACAATCCTCAGGGGATGACACTTGGTTATCAGTTTTAAAGAAGGAACTGCAGATGCTGGAGAATCGAGGGTACACAAAAAGCTGGAGAAACTCAGCGGGTGCAGCAGCATCTAAGGAGCGAAGGAGATAGGCGACGTTTCGGGTCGAGACCCTTCTTCAGACCCTTCTTCAGATATGGCTATCTCCTGCATTGTTTGAATTTGTTATTCACTCCTTTTTAATGTTCGACCTATTCTGAGCAACCTGACATTGTCGTGATCTTGTGACTTAATCAGCTAAATGTTTTTACAGTTCATTATATCTGTTGGATAAATATCCTATCCAGCGACTACTGTTATGAGTCCTCTATTTACGATTTACTTTATTTTGATCATTATCTGATGGGAAAAAAACTCCTCTCGCGCACATTGGTTGTTTGTCTCTTAAAGATTTCCCATAGTGGGAGAGTCCAGGAACAGAGGCCACAGTTTCGGAATAAGAGGATGTACCTTTAGGAAGGAGATGAGGAGGAATTTCTTTAGTCAGAGGGTGGTGAATGTGTGGAATTCATTGCCCCAGAAGGGTGTGGATCTTTTTAAGGCAGAGATTGATCGATTCTTGATTGGTTCGGGAGCCAGGGGTTATGGGGAGAAGGCAGGAGAATGGAGTTGAGAGGGAAAGATTGATCAGCCATGATTGAATGGCGGAGTAGACTTGATGGGCCGAATGGCATATTTCTGCTCTTATCAGTTATAGAAACATGGAAAATAGGTGCAGGAGTAGGCCATTCAGCCCTTCGAGCCTACACCACCATTCAATGTGATCATGGCTGATCATCCAACTCAGTATCCCGTACCTGCCTTCTCTCCATACCCCCTGATCCCTTTAGCCACAAGTGCCACATCTAACTCCCTCTTAAATATAACCAATGAACTGGCCTCAACTACCTTCTGTGGCAGAGAATTCCACAGATTCACCACTCTCTGTGTGAAAAATGTTTTTCTCATCTCGGTCCTAAAGGACTTCCCCCTTATCCTTAAACTGTGACCCCTTGTTCTGGACTTCCCCAACATCGGGAACAATCTTCCTGCATCTAGCCTGTCCAACCCCTTAAGAATTTTGTAAGTTTCTACAAGATCCCCCCTCAATCTTCTAAATTCTAGCGAGTACAAGCCGAGTCTATCCAGTCTTTCTTCATATGAAAGTCCTGCCATCCCAGGAACCAGTCAGATGAATCTTCTCTGTACTCCCTCCATGGCAAGAATGTATTTCCTCAGATTAGGAGACCAAAACTGTACGCAATACTCCAGGTGTGGTCTCACCAAGACCCTGTACAACTGCAGCAGAACCTCCCTGCTCCTATACTCAAATCCTTTTGCTATGAATGCTAACATACCATTCGCTTTCTTCACTGCCTGCTGCGCCTGCATGCCTACTTTCAATGACTGGTGTACCATGACACCCAGGTCTCGTTGCATCTCCCCTTTTCCTAATCGGCCACTATTCAGATAATAGTCTACTTTCTTGTTTTTGCCACCAAAGTGGATTACCTCACATTTATCCACATTATCCTGCATCTGCCACGCATTTGCCCACTCACCCAGTCTATCCAAGTCACCTTGCAGCCTCCTAGCATCCTCCTCACAGCTAACACTGTCCCCCAGCTTCGTGTCATCCGCAAACTTGGAGATGTTGCATTCAATTCCCTCGTCCAGATCATTCATATATATTGTAAATAGCTGGGGTCCCAGCACTGAGCCTTGCGTTACCTCACTAGTCACTGCCTGCCATTCTGAAAAGGACCCGTTTACTCCTACACTTTGCTTCCTGTCTGCCAGCCAGTTCTCTATCCACATCAATACTGAACCCCCAATACCGTGTGCTTTAAGTTTGTATACTAATCTCTTATGTGGGACCTTGTCGAAAGCCTTCTGAAAGTCCAGATATAACATCCACTGGTTCTCCCTTATCCACTCTACTAGTTACATCCTCGAAAAATTCTATAAGATTCGTCAGACATGATTTACCTTTCATAAATCCATGCTGACTTTGTCCAATGATTTCACCACTTTCCAAATGTGCTGCTATCCCATCTTTAATAACTGACTCTAGCATTTTCCCCACTACCGATGTTAGACTAACTGGTCTATAATTCCCCGTTTTCTCTCTCCTTCCCTTTTTAAAAAGTGGTGTTACATTACCTATCCTCCAATCCTCAGGAACTACTCCAGAATCTAAAGAGTTTTGAAAAATTATCACTAATGCATCCACTATTTCTGGGGCTACTTCCTTAAGTACTCTGGGATGCAGCCTATCTGGCCCTGGGGATATATTGGCCTTTAATCCATTCAATTTACCCAACACCACTTCCCGGCTAACCTGGATTTCACTCAGTTCCTCCATCTCATTTGACTTAAGGGGTTGGACAGGCTAGATGCAGGAAGATTGTTCCCGATGTTGGGGAGGTCCAGAACAAGGGGTCACAGTCTAAGGATAAGGGGGAATTCCTTTAGGACCGGGATGAGGAAAACATTTTTCACACAGAGAGTGGTGAGTCTCTGGAATTCTCGGCCACAGAAGGTAGTTGAGGCCCGTTCATTGGCTATATTTAAGAGGGAGTTAGATGTGGCCCTTGTGGCTAAAGGGATCAAGGGGTATGGAGAGAAGGCAGGTACAGGATACTGAGTTGGATGATCAGCCATGATCATATTGAATGGCGGTGCAGGCTCGAAGGGCCGAATGGCCTACTCCTGCACCTATTTTCTATGTTTCTATGTCTATGACCCCTGGTCCCCTGCTATTTCCGGCAGATTATCCTATAAACTTATGAACCTATGAACTTATGAGATGACCAATTGCTCCAGTCCGGTGCACAGTGGTATGGTTGTGCCAACATGGACATAATCTGCCCTCACATTCATTCTGTGGCATGACGTGAGGGCAGAGCAAAGGCAGGTGAGCAAGCAGCGAGAGTTCATTGAAGAATGATCTGCCCTTGAACATAAGAAATTGGACCAGCCTCTACAGCCTACCCCACCATTCAGTATGATCGTGGCTGATGTCTAGCCCTCGTCTCCTTCTCATAGCCCACAATCTCAAGATCTTTCCAACATTTATCTTCTTCTTTAAACACCCTGCAGTCATTTTAAACCAGAGCCTGATTCTTAATACAAAGTCTGTGTCTGGCGTCTCTCTCTTCATTCACCCTGGGCTGCCTGGTTGTAGGTTGGATATCACTTATTAATGAGGCTAATCAATATATTTACATCCCTCAGCACATCCTGGATGGACGTAAAATGGATCCAAACACATTAGGTAACTCTACACAATATGTACGTTATCGTTCACATAACTATTACATTTTCCCATGGTTCATTTATCAAGTCAAGTCAAGTCACATTTATTTATATAGCACATTTAAAAAACAACTCTTGTTGACCAAAGTGCTTTATATTTGTTATAAGAGTAGTATACACAAGCAGGGTACATACATATATACAAATAGCCCTCACATAGAGGATGTCAGGAAAGGCTTGGGAGAACAGATACGTTTTTAGACTAGACTTAAAGGAGTCGATGGAGGGGGCAGTTCTAATGGGGAGGGGGATGCTGTTCCACTATCTAGGAGCCCTGAGCTTATGCCCAGTCTGCGGGACATTCAGCAGCCTCACGTCGGACGATCTGAGGGACCTGGAGGTGGTGTGGTGGGTGAGAAAACGTTTAATGTAGGTGGGGGCAAGCCCATTGAGGGCTTTGTAGACAAAGAGGAGGGTCTTGAAATTAATTCGGAACCGCACAGGGAGCCAGTGGAGAGAGGCCAGGATCGGGGTGATGTGGTCCTTTTTTCGGGTGCCCATCAGGAGTTTCGCTGCGGTGTTTTGGACCAGTTGCAGGCGGGACAGGGAAGATTGGCTGATGCCAGTGTAAAGGGAGTTGCAGTAATCTAGGCGGGAGGAGATAAATGTATGGATGATCTTTTCGAGGTCATCAAACTGGAGGAATTGTTTTATTTTAGCTATCGTCCGAAGCTGGAAGAAGCTAGTTTTTACCACAGCATTGACTTGTTTGTCAAACTTCAGTGCTGAGTCAAATATCACGCCAAGGGTTTTGACGTGAGGTTTGAGTAGTGGGGTAAGGCTTCCAAGGCTGCCTGCTATCATTTTGATTGAGTCAGAGGGGCCGAGAAGGATGACCTCAGACTTACTCTCGTTTAGTTGGAGGAAGTTCTGGGCCGTCCAGCACTTTATATCCTCGAGGCAGCGGGTCAGGTTAAGCAGATTTGATTGGTTTTTGGGCTTATGTAATTATATTCTTGTTGCTGTCTTTAGTGTTTTAATGGGCTCCACATTCTCTTCTTAATTTATTTTCTCCACATAATTCTGCACTGGTTAATTAATCAACTTGGCTGCATCTCTTTGGGATGTGGGGTGTGGGAGGAAATCAGGGCACCACGTGGTCACAGGGAGAACATGCAATTTCCACACAGACAGAGCCAGAGGCCAGGATTGAACTCAGGTCACCGGTGCTGTTGCTGCAGCAGCTCAACCTACTGTGCCACCTCCATCTCCACAGCTTTTTCCGCCTTTGGTAATTTGACTGCATACCTGCCCCTTTCACCTGTCCCAATACCTCCTTCCCTGCCTCACCATCACTCTTTACGCCATTACACCTCACTGAAATACTAATGATGTCCTTCCTCCTACACTAAAGATGCAAAGTACCATTATTATCATGTTTAAGAAAGAACGGCAGATGTTGGAAAAAACGACGGTAGACAAAAACGCGGGAGAAACTCAGCGGGTGAGGCAACATCTATGGAGCGAAGGAATAGGTGACGTTTCGGGTCGAGACCCTTTCTGAGCATCACCTATTCCTTCGCTCCATAGATGCTGCCTCACCCGCTGAGTTTCTCCAGCATTTTTGTCTACCTACCATCATTATCCTTATCGCGCACCTGGGTCAATATATCTTCCAATTGTAACACCTTCCTTCCCAACTGACCTTCAAATAATTTAGTGCAGATCCAGCAGACCTGTATTTATTTGCCTGCCAAGCTCACTTGTATAGAGGGTTTACACATTCACCCTTTGTCATCTTCAATTATAAACGTGTTTAGTTGCTTCATTTCCCCTGAGATAAAGAAAGCAATACTTGAGTTTAAATCACATCTTTTGTCGACATGTACTGTTGCAAAGAAGTTTACAGCCAGTGAAGAATAGCTGGTGTGGCACTGTAAGAAATATGGCAGCTGATTTGCACAGAGCACTTGCACAGCCATGTGGTAATGACTGGATCGTAGACCGGAATTTGTTCTTGATGTTCCAGCAAATGCTTTCAGCTTTGCAAACTTTGACTGCATTGATCTATGCTTTGATGGGGCTGAATTTCAAAAAACGGAGTCAATCGTGCTTCAAAGATAGACACAAAGTGCTGGATCAACGCAGGGGGTCAGGCAGCATCTCTGGAGAAAAAGGATGGGTAACGTTTCGGGTTGGAGCCCTTCTTCAGTCTGAAAGTAGAGGGAGGGAACTGGAAGTAGGAAAAGGCCAGAAACAAATCAACTGATGGTGAAGGAATGGTGGAGCCCATATTGGCCCATTGTTGGCTGGGGAAAAGGTGATGACGAGAGGGCCACAGAGATAGGAAGAGTTGAATTGATAGGATGATTAGGGTGGGGAGAGGAAATGGAGGCGTTATTTGAAATTAAAGAAATCAATATTTATACCGCTGGGTAGTAGGCTGCCCAAGCGAAATGTGAGGTGGGTTTCCCCCAATTTACATGTGGGCTCACTCTGACAGTGGAGGAGGTCCAGGACAGAAAGGTCAGCGTGGGAAAATCGATACAAAATGCCGGAGTAACTCAGCGGGTCAGGCAGCATTTCTGGATAAAAGGAATAGGGGACGTTTTGGGTTGAGGCCTTTCCTCAGACTGAGGTATGAAGTATGTGAATGGAAGGAGAGCTAAAATGTTTGTCAACTGCGAGATTGCATCCAGTACATTTTAAGCATGCCCCAAAGGCCACAGTTCAACCCCAGTCTGCTTTAGTGTTCTTCGACAAGGGATAGAAATTGTCTACTACCTGAGGTTGAATTCCTTGCTCCAATTCGAAAAGAATCATAGGATCTATTGTGTTTCTTTAAGAGGGCAGACAGGACCTCAGGTTCATATCCTGACTCCATCAATCCTTCAGCAAAACAATGAAGTGCAGTCCAGCCCACCTTTTTGTGGGTCAAGTCTCTAATATCTTGAATTGGACTTAGGTCTGCAAACTTCTGACGGGGCGTGAGCAGGGTTGCCAACTGTCCCGTGTTAGCCTGGATATCCAGTATATTAAGCTAAATTGGTTTGTCCCATACGGGACCGCCCATGTCCCGTATTTGTTCGTTTGTTTATTTGTTTGTTTGTTTGTTTATTTGCACCATGTTTTAAAAGAAGACAAACGATCAATTTATAATACCATACAGTGCTGGGAGGGAAGGGAAGCCCAGAGGGCTTATACAAAGTCCGCTCCCGACTGAAAATGAGCATTAATGGCAAATCAGGGGGCAGGAGAAATAAAAAAGACAATAATAAACAATAATACAGTTTAAAAATGAAAATTGAAAATATGAAATTAAAAATATGAAAATAAATAAAATAACAAGGTGTAGTGTGAGATAAGAGTCAACAGAAGTAGTTTGAGCTCATAAATAGCATTACAAAAAGCTGGAGGTCAGAACTCAGGACATGATGAGAAACTTTTTAAGCTCAATCTTAAAGGCCCTTTATTTTGTTTTGGCCCTTATTTGGGAGTGAGAAAGTTGGCAACCCTAGATGTGAGTGGCAACCAAGACTAGCCCAGATAATGAACATAAATCACGGGGCGGTAAATTTGTTCAATCTCAAATTGGAAGCTGAGTAGGTAGTTGTTACATACAGGGCCGGCCTTAAGCCAATTGGACCAATTGCTCCCAATTGGGCCCCGCGCCTAAGGGGGCCCCGTGCTAAAGTAATCTACTCTCGGCTCGGGTGGATCTACCCCGGGTGGAGGGGCGAGAGAGGGATGGAGAGAGAGTAGAGGGGTGGAGAGAAAGTAGAGGGGTGGAGGGGGAAGAAAGGGGTAGACGGGGAGGGGGGCGTGAGAGGAAATGGAGAAAGGGGAGGTGGGTTGTTACCTCAGGGTCCCGGGGCAGTGCTCCTGCCCCTCCAATCGCCGTGCTTCACGCACACAGCCCTGGCTCCACCCCTCTCTCTCCCCGGGGAGAGGCGGTGAACAATGCAGGCCGGGCCGGGGGTTGGAGCAACGTTTACAAACCTCTGCCTCAGCCGTCTGCCCAGACCCCTGCATCCACACCCACTGCCGGCCCTCTCCCTCCCTTCTCTCCTTCCCTCCCTCCCTCCCTCCCTTTTCCTTCCCTCCCTCCTCTCTCTCTTTTCCCTTCTCTCCTTCCCCATCTCCCTTCTTTCTCTCCTTCCTCTCTCTCTTTTCCCTTCTCTCCTTCCCTCCCTCCCTTCTTTCTCTACTTCCCTCACTCGCTTCTCCCTCCCTTCTCTCCTTTACACACACACACACACACACACACACACACACAAAAAGTCGGGATGGGGCTGATGCCCAAACATTTATGCTGGACTAGGTTTTTGCCAATTGTTATTGGTTTTCCAGGAGCTAGTTAATTAAATCACTTTTTTCATTTCACAGTCACTAAAACAAGTGATATTGTAACTATGTACTTTTCAGGGGTGATCTACACATTTTGTTTGTTACTTGTAGGCTTACATGTATTCAATTTTATATTAAAATGTAGCTTAGATCTGTTTGATCCATTAACTCGCATGCACCTCTTAAGCACACATTTTGATTACTTTCCATTCTACCATAGAGATATGAAGTCTATAATAACTTTGCCTATTTTCGTCGCTCCATAGATGCTGCCGCACCCACTGAGTTTCTCCAGCACTTTTGTCTAAGTATAATAAACTTTATTTCTACTTCTATGATTCTACAGACCTTGGCTGGGAACCTGGGGCTCACCAAAATTGTTCCCAATTGGGCCCCGCACCTCCTGAAGCCGGCCCTGGTTACATAACTATTTGCAAAAGAAAAATCAGAATTGTGAATGTGCACCATCTAAGCCAACATTACCTAATACAAAATAATTAGTACACAATATACATGGGATTGTCAGGTATCAGCTACATTTGATGCGATCACAGATTTCTATTGTAGTAAGGATAATTAATAGTAAGATTAAATGAGAACTTACCAGTTTGAAGTTTGATTGTTATTTTATGAGGAGTTACGATGAGTGATTACGTGAAGAAGCCCCACCTGGCGCATGATGGGCATACTTCAAAGCAGCGGCATGAAAAACACAGAACCAATAGCCAGAGTAAGATAGTAAGGCTTATATTAACTAGAAATACCAGATGATCATTTATATTATGAGGGTTGGGAGTGGAGGGCACGTAATCCCTCATCGTAACTCCTCATAAAATTACGATCAAACTTCAAACTGGTAAGTTCTCGTTTAATCTTACTATTTTACTTCGGAGTCACGTGAGTGACTACGTGAAGATTTTGAAGCTCTGTGTTTTTTATGTCGTAGATTCATTCCATACGGCACTCTGTTTCAGTCAACACAGTAGTGAGTAAATAATATATTTTTTAAAACATTGCTTCAGTAATAAGTCTTTTAATTATAAAAGAACAAAAGTGATAACCCCTTTATCCCAGGGGAACGTTTACAACAAAAGTGATAAAGGTATAAAGTGATAACATAAATCGATAATATAAATCAATAGTGAAAACAAAGCAAACAATCACAGACAACCCAACACCGCGTGTCCAAATCCAGGCACCGTGAGAACAGGTTTATCATAGAACTTTGAAAAAGTTTCTTCTTTACACCACCCTGCGGCCTCTAAAATTTGGTTGAGTGGCACGTCCTGTACCTTTGCCGCAGACGTAGCTGCTGCCCTGGTGGAGTGAGATTTAAACACATCAGTGTCTACTCCTGCTAAATCCAAAACCTGTTTTAACCATCTCGAAATGGTTTGTACTGATACTTTTGTATGTGGTTTTTTGTGTGTAATCAGTAACGCGGTCTCACTACCCCGGAGACTCTTGGTTACTTGAATATATTGAGTCAAATGTTTAACTACACACAGTGTTTGATCAACAGGATAAGCTTTAAACATTACCTTGGTTCCAGTTTTCCCTGATCTGCTTTGTTTGATTAGATCATAAACATAAAACACAATGTTATCTGAAGCCACATGCATGCAATCTAAACGTAACTTTTGCAATGTTTGTACTCTTTGTGCTGGCACTAATGCCATTAACATTACCACTTTAAATGTTAATTTTTGCAAAGACATTGACGTGATTGGAGTCCATTGCCTAAGCAAAGTAAGCACAATGCTGACATCCCAAATTTCTGTATATCTGGCTTTGGGAGGATTTTTATTAAAAATCCCTTTCATAAACCGGGATATTAATGGACGAGACCCGATTGATTCACGGTCAGAAATTTGCCCTAAATAGGACGATAAAGCACTACGAGCACTATTAATGGCACTATAGCTTAAGTGCTGATCAAAATGCAACCCAGCAAGGAACTCCAATACATTTGATATGTTCGCAGTATGATAAGATATCTTTGACTTTCTACAGAAGACTTCCCATTTCTTTATATGCAACATATATTGTTTTTTAGTGCTATTTCGCCAAGCCAAAGCTATAACATCCATGGTCCTATCCGACGGTACAAGCCCTTGCAATGGTCTGGTCAGAACCTGCAGATTAACAAATTAATATGATCATGCAATGGATGAATTTCTTTTGTTACTGGTTGCACCAACAAATTACTGCAGCTAGGAATCGTCATAAACAGTTCAATAATCATTTTAAGCATCAATGGGAACCATGCCTGTGTTGGCCAATTTGGAACCACCAATACGCCTGTGGCAGAGTCTTGCTCTATTTTCGTAAGACATTGCCCAATCAGGCAGAATGGGGGGAAAAACATAAAAGAACATATTCCCCCAATGTAGCGAGAATGTATCCACTGCTACTGCTCCTGGGTCGGGTTCCCAAGACACGTATTTGGGCAATTGGTGATTTAATCTAGATGCAAACAGATCAATGTCTGGTAATCCATACCGACTGACAATATTTTTGAAACTTGTGGATTTAACATCCATTCCGTATATTGTCTTTAAATTTTCTTGATCTGTTGTCTGCCACAACATTGTCTCTCCCTGAGAGATAAATTGCTGAAAGCCAAATATTGTTACCAATACACCAATGCCATATCTGGTTAACCAGACAATCATATGATAATGCGCTTACGCCACCCATGTGATTAATATATGCAACAGCTGTGGTATTGTCTACTTGTAATTGGACATGCAAATAGTAGAACAATAAGCTTTTAATCCATAAAATGCCCCCAATAACTCCAAATAATTAATACCATATGTTTGGAGAAACAATTCCTCTTGGACAGTCCATCTGCCACCGCAGCTGGTGAAATTATCCGTAGCCACCCATCCAAGAGCACTTGCATCAGTTTGTAAAAACACTATTGGCTGCTGTACTAATATGTTTTTAGCAGCTTGTGGAACATTCTCAATCCACCACTGTAACTCTGATAAAGCCTCCTTTGGCAATTGCATGGGCTTATCAAAATGGCCTGCTTGCTTTTTTAATGCTTGTGTTTTTGCCCTTTGGAGATTTTGGTAATGTAGTGGACCAAATTCCACTGCAGGAAATGCTGCTACTAACTTACCAATAACCTTTGCTACTTCTCAGATGGAGGGATAAGGTTTGTCAACAAGGCAACAACACACATTTGTAATATCAACAACTTTGTCTCTTGGTAAAGTTACTTAACATGGTAACTGAATTAATCACAAACCCCAAATAGTCAATTGTTTGGGATGGCTGAAGCTTAGATTTTGTTGGATGGATCAGGAACCCTAGCCTTTCAACAGACTTGTAGTTGCTGAACTGATTTTTCAGCTGACTCCTCATCAGCATTGCCAATTAAAATGTCATCAAGATAAACCATGACAATGTGTTTTTTGTGCCCTTAACAGAGCAAGTGCTGGTTTCAACAATTGTGTGAACAGCCTAGGAGCTGAGCCTAATCCATTAGATAATGCCTTAAATTGCCACAGCTGACCCATCCAATTAAATTTCAAGTACCGGCGAAAATGACAATGAATTGGTACTGAATAATATGCATCCTTTAAATCTATAATAGCCATGTAACAACCTGTTGATAACAACTGCCTTGCAGTGTTGAAGGTGTCCATTTTGAAATGTTTATATTGGACAAATGTATTAAAGTGTGTGAGGTCCAGAATGACTTTACAACCCCCATCTTTCTTAGGTCTGGGGAAATTATTTGACACAAATTGTTGTGGATGCTTACCCGTTTTTTCAATTACTCATTTTCTAAATAAATTTTTTACCTCTCCTTTTATTTGAGATTTTTCAGGTGCAGAAAACATCAAAATAGGATTAGGTTTATTCTGTACAGGTGGATCAATTCCTTCTACAAATTCTATTGTAGATCCTGACACAGTATCGAATATAAACCGATCAGATGTTATGCAGTATCATTCATCATAAAACAATTGTAATCTACCACCAATCGGAGGTTCATCAAAAGATTCCTCTGTGATAGTATAAAGTTTTTGTACCTCTCCAAATGCACGTGATGGCCTCCTTTTCCCAACAATATGGGTTTACATAAGGCTGTGCTGGATGATAATACTTCCTCAGCATACTCCTGCCTCCGCTTGTTCCAGCTTCAAACTCAAATCCCCTTCACATTGGACCATACCTTCTTTGGCCAAAATTGAAAGGTTTCATGAGGCTGATAGTCTTTGCCTCTTCATCAATATCTTTGATTTGTTTTAGGCAGGTTTTCTCCGAACAAACAACCAGGAGAGCTTGAACATTGCTTGATCTGCACAGACCTACAAATCTAGAGTGCAAAATGGGCCGAATGGCAATTTTCCTCATACAATTGAGCTCAAAATATGAGTTATAAAACAATGGCAACATGTCTTATTGAATTCTGGTCATTGCACAACCTTCCACTTGCTTCCCAAAAGCAGCGATGCCACCCGCAATAAGCTTGAGAATTCTTTGGAATCGTATTTCCTGTGCCCGCACTATTGAAGACATGGGTGCCCAAAATTGGATTCACCGTTGGCACTCTTAGTAAAGCACAAGTGTTTCATTTAATTCTGCTGTTTCAACCATAACAGCCTCCTGAAGCTGGTGAGAAACCAATTAATGTTGGCCACCATGGTTACCTTCCATGGCCTCACCGCTTCCTTCAGGTATCGTACTTTGTACCACATCAAGTACACCTGGATTTATTCTTGTGCTGTGGTGGGTACTCATGACCAAATTCACCACTTTCAGGGTCAGTCTCCTGCTGCCCTGGTACTCCTGAGACTTGCTCAAGGAGACTACCTCCAGCCCAATCCGAGTCTCTGGAGGTTCATATTCCCACATTGGTAAGGCACCATATTCTCGATATGGAAACCCCTCAGGGCCTGCCTGGGAATATACTGGGTTTTTAGACCCTTGGTTGATGATTGTTTGGAGCATTTCCTCCATTTAATCCATTCTTAGCCTCATGGCTTTTCTATCTGGAGGACTTTCACAATCAGAGTAATCAGAAACCATGGGCCTCTCAGATTTCCCTTTATTTTCTTTGGCACTGGAATTTCCTCCGTGGCTTCTGCTTGTGGAGCAACTAAAGGCTCACTATCGGGTATATCAACGGCCACCGGTATCGGAACCGGCCCTGCAATAATCTGCCGTCCCGACTGTTTTCCTTCACCCCGGGACTCTCGTTTTACCCTCATTGATTTTTTTCGTAACTTTCTCCATTTTTATTTTAACTCCTCCTGGCTTTGCACGCCAGCGTCATGGAGTTTAAATTTGCCCTGGAAGTAAAATAAATTCACTTACCTGCGGGCCTGTTCCTTACCGCTGGTGGGAGCTGCGCTCTGCAGCTCTTTCCCTACCGACAGCGTCGACGTAATGCCGATCATGCGCCAGGCGGGGCTTCTTCACGTAGTCACTCACGTGACTCCAAAGTAAAATTGGAAATACACAACTCACTGGAATAATGAGATATGCATTTTTAAATAAATAAAAGGGAGCTGGTCGAGCCACAATATAATTACTATTTTCACAATTCAACGACTGTTTTCACCATTATATATGTTAACAGGGAATACCGATCAACGTTCTACTATTTCTTTCATATTGATCTTTTTGTTATTTTATTGCACTGGGTGAATCATTATCATAATATAATCATAATCATACTTTATTAGCCAAGTATGTTTTGTAACATTGGAGAAATTTCATTTGCCATACAGTCATACCAATGAACACACAAAATATATTTAATATACACATCCACCACAGTGACTCCTACACATTCCTCACTGTGATGGAAGGCGAAAAAAAGTTAAATCTCTTCCCTTCTTTGTTCTCGGCCTGGGGCCTCGAGCCTTCCGTTGACGGGGCGATCTTGTCTCCTGTAGCCGAGGGCCTTTGGGCCCTCGCATCAGGGCGATCAAGCTCCTGCATCAAATCTTAGCTCCCCCGCGCCAGGCGATCTGACCCCAGGTCAACACAAACTACACAGATAAGGTTTCACAAAGTTGTACTGCACATGGTGGATGCAATATTTATCTCATCCCCTCATGTCTATATTCCCCTTACTCTCTCTGACTCTTCCTGTCCTAATCTCTCTTCCCTGACCTTTCTAATCTACCCCCTGCTCCTCTCCCCAACCCTTTCAATCTTTCTCCATCTCCATTCTCCAGCCCTTACGATTTCCCTGCATGTCCCTTCCATGACCCTTCTGATCTCCCTACACCCCATCTCTTTAACTGTTTTGTTCTCTTTCCAACTCATCTCTCCGACCCTTTCAGTCTTCCTCCCTTTCCTAAACGGCTCCGAACTCCCTCTATCTTTCCTTTAGATCTCCCATCATCTTCCCTCCCTAGTTTTCCAATTTTTCACCCCCCTCCCAATTCTTATAATCTCCCTTTCTCCCAACTTTTTCAATTTAAGTTAATTGGGAAATTAAATGCATGGTTCCAGTTTTATGGGATATTTGCAGCAAGGTTATTTGTGGATACCTCTCTAATCATGTCTTTGCGAATTTGTGTATTTATAACAAGATACCACTGTCTGCCCAATAAGTTCATAAGGTTATGTGATAGGTGTAGAATTAGGCCACTCGGCCCATCAAGTCTACTCCACCATTCAAACATGGCTGATCTATCTCTCCCTCCGAACACATTCTCCTGCCTTTTCCCCATAACCTCTGACACCTGTACTAATCAGGAATCTATCTATCTCTGCCTTAAAAATATCCACCGACTTGGCCTCCACAACCTTCTGCGGCAAATAATTCCACAGATTCACCACCCTCTGACTAAAGAAATTTCTCCTCACCTCTTTCCTAAAAGAACGTCCTTTAATTCTGAGGCTATGACCTCTAATGACTCTCCCACTCGTGGAAACATCCTCTCCACATCCACTCCATCCAAGCCTTTCACGATTCTGTGTGTTTCAATGCGGTCCCCCCTCATTCTTCTAAACTCCAGCAAGTACAGGCCCAGTGTGTATATTTGAGTACAGAGCGTTTCAATCCTTCGAATTAGTTTTTAAATTCTAAGCAAGGTGTAAATGGTTATCAACAGTAAATGAAACCAGTGACCTATTTATAGTTGGAGGATTCCACGTTGAGAAGGTTCAACTTGACGAGACGGAGGTTGTGTTGTTGTTTCTCAAACTTTCATTGGGTTTTGTTATAATACAACAGGAGGTCACAGACAGATTGGCCAGAGTGGGAATGGGATGGGGAATTAAAGGGGCAAACAACCAGAAACTCAGCGTTACCCCTGCGGACTGAAGCAAGTGCTTCACAAAGAGAGGCAAAAACCACGTTGGGAATAACTGTTGGTTTAGCATGATGGGTAAATTGTGGTATGTCATTTGATACATGTTTGCACCAGTCACTATTGTTAAACAGACTGCTTTAAAACATGACGTAAATTGGCAGTTGTGCCTGCGTTGTGAACTTTTGTCAGCAACATTAAAGAGCCCGCAGATAGTAATGGAAAAAAAACAGTGAAGAAACAAAATCAGATATTCCTGATAATTCTGTGTTTTTAACTTATTTACATTAAAATATGCCATTACAGGTTATACTGCAAATTACATTAGAACTAATTGTTGAAGTATAACTTATTAAAAATATAATTACAAACAAAAATAAATATTAAAAATCTGCCATTGTAACAATCTTCCTTTATCAAAGAGAATTGACCATTGGGGTCTTAATCACTACTACAATACAGAAGGAGGATATTTAGCCCATTGGGTCCAATGCTAAAATAATAAAGAAAGCGTTTGGCATGCTTGCCTCATCAGTCGGGACTTTGAATATAAGAACCATCCTCTGATCAAAGAAATTTCTTCTCATCTCTTTCCTAAAAGAACATCTAATTCTGAGGCTATGACCTCTCGTGCTAGATTCTCCCACCAGTGGAAACATCCTCTCCACATAGAAACATAGAAACATAGAAACACAGAAAATAGGTGCAGGAGGAGGCCCTTCGGCCCTTCGAACCAGCACCGCCATTCATTGTGAGCATGGCTGATCGTCCCCTATCAATAACCCGTGCCTGCCTTCTCCCCATATCCCTTGACTCCACTAGCCCCTAGAGCTCTATCTAACTCTCTCTTAAATCCATCCAGTGACTTGGCCTCCACTGCTCTCTGTGGCAGGGAATTCCATAATCTCTGGGTGAAAAAGTTTTTTCTCACCTCAGTCTTAAATGACCTCTCCTTTATTCTAAGACTGTGGCCCCTGGATCTGGACTCACCCAACATTGGGAACATTTTTCCTGCATCTAGCTTGTCCAGACCTTTTATAATTTTATATGTTTCTATAAGATCCCCCCTCATCTTTCTAAACTCCAGTGAATACAAGCCTAGTCTTTTCAATCTTTCCTCATATGACAGTCCCGCCATCCCAGGGATCAATCTTGTGAACCTACGCTGCACTGCCTCAATCACAAGGATGTCCTTCCTCAAATTAGGAGACCAAAACTGTACACAATACTCCAGATGTGGTCTCACCAGAGCCCTATACATCCACTGTATCCAAGCCAAGATGCAGCTTTATGGGACATTGACCACATTTGGAATACTGTGTACAGTTCTGATCGTCCCATTGCTGGAAAGCAACGTGGAGGCATGAATGAGGGTCAGAACGATGGCTGGATTAGAAGGTATTGACCATAAGGAGAGTTGGTCAAATATGTTTTCTCTGGAACATCAGAGGTTGACAGGAGTCTTGATTGAAATATATAAAATTATGTGAGGTGTTGATAGGGTAGACAGTCAAATCCTTTCCCTCAGGGTGGAAATGTCAAATATGCGAGGCATAGCTTTCAGGTGAGAGTGGCAAAGTTGAAAGAAGATGTGCTAGGCTAGTTGTTACACAGAGTGGTGGGTGCTAGGAATGCATTGTCTGGGGTGATGGTGAACTATGATAGTGGCATTTAAGAGGCTTTTAGACAGGCACGGGTTTGTAGGTAAAGGAGGTTTATGGATCATGTAAAGGCAGAGGAGATTAGTTTAATTTGACACGGACATCGTGAATCGAAGTGCCTGTTCCTGTGCGCTATTGTTCTACGTTCTATGTCCATACGTTCATAAGTGATAGGAGCAGAATTAGGCTATTTAGCCCATCAAGTCTACTCTGCCATTCAATCAAGGCTGATCTATCTCTCCCTCCAAACTCAATTTGCCTGACTTCTCCCCATAATCACTGACACACCTACTAATCAAGAATCTATCTATCTCTGCCTTAAAAATATCAATTGACTTGGGCCTCCACAGACTTCTGTGATAATGAATTCCAGAAATAGATAAGGGAGAATTCCTTTAGGACCGAGATGAGGAAAACATTTTTCACACAGAGAGTGGTGAGTCTCTGGAATTATCTGCCACAGAAGGTAGTTGAGGCCAGTTCATTGGCTATATTTAAGAGGGAGTTAGATGTGGCCCTTGTGGCTAAAGGGATCAGTGGGTATGGAGAGAAGGCAGGTACAGGATACTGAGTAGGATGATCAGCCATGATCATATTGAATGGCGGTGCAGGCTCAAAGGGCCAAATGGCCTGCTCCTGCACCTATTTTCTATGTTTCTATGTTTCTAAATCTATGTTCTATGCTTTACCCGGTCAAACTAATCAGTCCCATTCCCCTTCTCCTTAATCACCATTGACCTATTTATCCCAAATTTGTTTCCTGCCAGTCAATCATTGTTACAGGAAAGCATATGCTGGTTAATTGCCATCCACCAACACAGTTCTAGAATGATTGTGCACAAAAGTTTAACATTACACTGCCATTCATTAGTATATCCACTAAAGTACATTACGCAAACACTATTAAATTATTAATGCACATTTATTAATATAGAAATCAAGATTTAATGCTGACATTGATAACGTCCCATCTGTCCTGACATATATGTATAGATTTTTCCGTTCTCTTTTTCCTTTCTGCTTCCTCTTCCTTGGGCTGACATGTTGTGTTTGAGTAGTGAATCTGTGGAATTCTCTGCCACAGAAGGTAGTTGAGGCCAGTTCGTTGGCCATATTTAAGAGGGAGTTGGATGTGGCCCTTGTGGCTGAAGGAATCAGGGGGTATGGAGAGAAGGCAGGTACAGGATACTGAGTTGGATGATCAGCGATGATCATATTGAATGGCGGTGCAGGCTCGAAGAGCCGAATGGCCTGCTCCTGCACCTAATATCTATGTTTCTATGTTTGAAATACTGCACTAAAGGGCTTGTCCTACCAGCATCTGAGTCCATGCGGTGAGCGCGACCAAACTGGAAGCGGGGGCCGCGCGGAGGTCGAGTGATCCCTGTAAAGGGCCGATCCCACCAGCATGCACCTGCATGCGGTGAGCGCGACCAAACCGGCAGCGGGGGCCGCGCGGAGGTCGGGTGAGTGGCGCGATTCCCGCGAAGTGGCACGAGGTTGGAGCGAATTCCGCAAGGTAAGTTCTCAAGGACAGAGAGGGACACACAGAGAGGGACACACAGAGAGGGACACACAGAGAGGGTCACGGAGGCACATATAGAGAGGGTCACGGAGGCACGACGTCGAGGCGGTGCGTAATGCGTCGAGGCGACTGCGGGCCGACAGGCCGTTGCCGCTCGGAATTTTTGAACAGTGTCAGCTTTTCGGAGCCCCGCGCGATGTCGGGACCAGCTCCGCACAACTCCGCACGGCTCCGGCGATCGAAGTGGGACCGGCCCCGCGAGGCCGGACGGCTCAAGTGACCACGTTAGGTCGCGCTCACCGCATGGAGTCGCATGCTGGTAGGACAGGCCCTTAAGTCAGTTGGCCAGAGTGACCCCCCACCCCCTGTCACTTTCCCTTTTCCACTGGACAGGTCTTTCGCTATTGCTTAATCCTTCCTATTCCTTGTGTGCCGAGTACCAACTCTCATTTATTACAGTCGTTTAAGAAAGAACAGCAGATGTTGGAAAAATCGAAGGTAGACAATCATGCTGGAGAAACTCAGTGGCTGATGCTGCCTCACCCGCTGAGTTTCTCCAGCATTTTTGTCTACTCTCATATATTACAGGATATTTTCTATAACACAAAGCAGGCTAAAGGGAGACTTAATTCTGTCTTTTAAATCACAACACGGTTTGTTAGGGGAGAGAAAAATTAGAATGCTAGGTGGTAGAACACACAAATTAAGAAGAAGGGTTTTGACCCGAAATGTTGCCTATTTCCTTCGCTCCATAGATGCTGCCTCACCCGCTGAGTTTCTCCAGCATTTTTGTCTACCTTCGATTTTCCAGCATCTGCAGTTCCTTCTTAAACACAAATTTAATCCATTTTTAAAACTTGACAAACATGATCTGAAGTACATTGCCTGAAGGACCGATGGAGACAGGATGAATCATAACCATTTAAAGGGCATCACCTTTTTTGTTGATGAAGGCAACATTTACAGGACAGCACCACTAGAGCTGCTGCTTCACAGCGCCAGGTACCTGGGTTCAAGGCCAACAGCGTCATATCCGTGTGGAGTTTGCATGTTCTCACTGAGACCATGTGACCATGAGACCTCCCGGTATTCCGGTTTCCAAATATACTATGGGTTGTTAAGTTGATTGGGCACTTGTACGCAAGTGAGTGATAGAATCTGGGCAGACATGTTGCCAATGTGTGGAATTATAAATAAAAGATTTTGCAGAATTACAGGTGAAGGTGGGTGCAGATTCAATGGGCTATGGGGCCTGTTTCAGTGCTTCATGACTGTGGCTTACAAGCAGTGGTAGCAAGGGACAAATGAGAAGGCAGTTCCAAAGACACTTAAAATGGGTCAACCAGTCACTTTCCGTGCCTCAATATTCTCTGGGAGAAAGATTTAGAAACATATTTAGCAATGGGCAATAAGTTGCTCCCTACAAACTAGTGTGGTAACTGATCGAGAATTAGTCAGACAAGGGTGATGCTGCTACTTTATGTTCCTGCTACACCAACTGTAGACACTTTTGAAGGGTGGTCCATTCAAGACCATGATTTGAATGATGTATTCTGTTTGAAGAGGTCTGCCATGGCACAAGTTGATACATCCGTGAAGATATGACAATTACTTAATTAAGTTCAAAGATAGACAAAAAGCTGGAGTGGGCCGGGCAGCATTTTTGGTAAAAAGGAATAGGTGACTTTTCTGGTGGAGACACTACTTCAGACCCTGAAGAAGGGTCTCGACCCAAAACGTCACCTATTCCTTTTCTCCAGAGATGCTGCCTGACCCGCTGAGTCACTCCAGCATTTTATGTCTATCTTCGGTATAAACCAGTATCTGCAGGTCCTTCCTACACTTAATTAAGGGCCTTTGGCCGAAAATTTGCAATGTTTGGCTTTGGAAAAGAATAGTGTGCTTGTTTTTTCAAGTTTTTCATGGTCCGATAAATGGTGCAATTTTTCAAGCAATAAAATGTTCCATTGAAATCAACCTTGGGTTAGTGGACTTCAACCATTTCTGGCATAGGGAGTTGTGGGGTCTGAACCCTCTCCAGACTTTTAACAACATAATCCAGTGTAATACTCCCTTGCATTATTAATGTAAGTTAAAATGTTACTGCTGCTTCAGTTGTTGCTTCTTCAGATAAATTAAAAAACAATCTTATCTATCCTCACTTCGCATCTAATAAAAAGGGGAATTCTCCCCAGGTTGCCTGCCAATCTTTATCATGAACCACCAACATGGATCATTGGCATTAGTACGTAACTGCTTGTGGGCATCATAGAGTCATGGAGAGATACAAGATGCAAACAGGCCCTTTAGCCCTCCAAATCCATGTCAACCATCAACCACCCATTTATAGTAAAACCACAATAGTCCAATTTTTAAAAATTCTCCTCACATTCTCATCCACTTCGCTCAGATTCCTCTCCACACCTACACACTTGGTCATTTACACTGGCCAATTAATCTTGGGTCACCAGCAGTGTGAGACAGCGGCTTTACTAGCTGCTCCTCTGGAGCTGCACCACAATGGAGCGGCTGGGCTTGTACACTCTGGAATTTCGAAGGATGAGAGGGAATCTTATTGAAACATATAAGATTATTAAGGGTTTGGAACTAATGTGTCCAAACCCTTAATAATATTATATGTTTCAATAAGATCCCCTCTCATCCTTCGAAATTCCAGAGCATCATTGGAGAGGCAGGAAACATGTTCCCAATGTTGGGGGAGTCCAGAACCAGGAGCCACAGTTTAAGAATAAGGGGTAAGCCATTTAGAACGGAGATGAGGAAAAACTTTTTCACACAGAAGGTTGTGAATCTGTGGAATTATCTGCCTCAGAAGGCAGAGGAGGCCAATTCTCTGGATGTTTTCAAGAGAGAGTTAGATAGATCTCTTAAAGATAGCAGAGTCAGGGGATATGGTGAAAAGGCAGGAACAGGGTACTGATTGTGGATGGTACACAAAAAGCTGGAGAAACTCAGCGGGTGCAGCAGCATCTAAGGAGCGAAGGAGATAGGCGACGTTTCGGGTCGAGACCCTTCTTCAGACTGGTCAGGGATCAGGGAAACGAGAGATATAGACGGTGATGTGGAGAGATAAAGAACAGTGAATGAAAAGATATGCAAAAAAGTATCAATGTTAAAGGGAACAAACCATTGTAAGCTGTTTGTAGTGTGAAAATGAGAAGCAAGTGCGACTAGGGTGGGGGAGAGAGATAGAGAGAGAGGGAATGCCAGGGCCCGAGGGCTGAGGGAGAGGTGGGAAGGGGAGGAGACAGCAAGGGTTAACAGAATTGAGAAAATTCAATATTCAAGCTCAGAGGATGCAGACTCCCCAAGCGGAATATGAGGTGCTGTTCCTCCAACTTGCGGTGTTGCTCACTCTGGTCGTGGAGGAGGCCCAGGACCGAGAGGTCGGATACGGAATGGGAGGGGGAGTTGAAGTGCTGAGCCACCGGGAGGTCGGGTTGGTTAATGCGGAGGTGTTCGGCGAAACGATCGGCAAGCCTCCGCTTGGTCTCACCGATATAGATCATCTGGCATCTGGAGCAGCGGATGCAGTAGATGAGGTTGGAGGAGGTGCAGGTGAACCTCTGTTGGACCTGGAAGGACTGCTTGGGTCCCTGAAAGGAGTGGAGGGGGGAGGTGAAGGGACAAGTGTTGCATTTCTTGCGGTTGCAAGGAAAGTGCCCGGGGAAGGGTAGAGTGGAGGGAAGGGAAGTATTGATAAGGGAGTTGCGGGGGAGGAGTGGTCTTTGCGGAGGGAGATGGGAAGATGTGGCGAGTGGAGGGGTCACGTTGGAGGTGGCGAAACTGGCGGAGGACTATGTGTTGTATTTGCCGCCTGTGGGGTGAAAGGTGAGGACCAGGGGGGCTCTGCCCTTGTTGCGAGTGGGGGAATGGGGAGAGAGGGCAGTGTTGCGTATGGAGGAGACCCTGGTGCGAGCCTCATCTATAGTGGGAGGGGAATCCCCGTTCTCTGAAGAATGAGGCCATTTGTGATGACCTGGTGTGGAACACCTCATCCTGGGAACAGATGTGGCGTAGACGAGGAATTGGGAATAATGGATGGAGTCCTTACAGGAAGCAGGGAGTAGTCCAGGTAGCTGTGGGAGTCAGTTGGTTTGTAGTGGATGTCGGTCAGGAGTGTATTACCTGCAATAGAGATGGTGAGGTCAAGGAATGGTAGGGAAATGTCGGAAATGGTCCAAGTGTATTTGAGTGCCAGATGGAAGTTGGTGGTGAAATGGATGAAGTCATTCGTTGTGTGTGGGTGCAGGAGGTGACACCAAAGCAGTCGTCGATGTAACGGAGGTAGAGGTCGGGGATGGGGCCCTGGTACGCCGAGAACAAGGATTGTTCGACATACCCGACAAAGAGGCAAGCGTAGCTGGGGCCCATGCGTGTGCCCATAGCTACGCCTTGTGTTTGGAGGAAATGGGAGGAATCAAAAGAGAAGTTATTGAGGGTGAGGACCAACTCTGCTAGGCGGAGGAGGGTGTCAGTGGACGGGTATGGGTTGCTCCTCTGGTCGAGGAAGAACCGGAGGGCTTTGAGACCGTCCTGGTGGGGGATGGAGGTGTAGAGTGACTAGACGTCCATGGTAAAGATGAGAGGATGGGGCCTGGAGAATGGAATGCGCGGAGCCGACGGAGAGTGTCTGAGGTGTCTTGAAAATAGGTGGGGAGGGATTTAACAAAGGGGGATAGGATGGCGTCAAGGTATGTGGAAATGTGTTCGGTGGGCACGAACAGGTAGAGACAATGGGTTGCCAGGGCAGTCGGGTTTGTGAATTTTGAGAGAAGGTAAAATCGGGCCGTGCGGGGCTGGGAAACGATGAGGTCGGAGGCTCGCGGGGGGGTAGGGAGCCGGAGCTGATGAAGTCGGTTATGGTGCTCGAGATGGTGGCCTGGTGTTCGTCAGTGGGGTCATGGTCCAGGGTAAGTAGGAGGAGGTGTCCGAGAGTTGGCGCGCGGCCTCCGCTTTGTAGAGATCGACGCGCCAGACTACCATGGTACCTCCCTTGTCGGCGGGTTTGATAACCCAGTCTGGGTTGTTACGGAGTGAGTCGATGGCAGTCACCACCAACGTTCGGGTGGCACTCAAATACAACTTGAACCATTTCCGACACTTCCCTACCATTCCTTGACCTCACCATCTTTATTGCAGGTGATACACTCCTGACCGACATCCACTACAAACCAACTGACTCCCACAGCTACCTGGACTACTCTTCCTCCCACCCTGTCTTCCTGTAAGGACTCCATCCACTATTCCCAATACCTCCGTCTATGCCGCATCTGCTCCCGGGATGAGGTGTTCCACACCAGGTCATCACAAATGGCCTCATTCTTCAGAGAACGGGGGTTCCCCTCCCCCACTATAGATGAGGCTCGCACCAGGGTCTCCTCCGTACCCCGCAACACTGCCCTCGCTCCCCATTCCCCCACTTGCAACAAGGGCAGAGTCCCCTGGTCCACACCTTTCACCCCACCAGCCGGCAAATTCAACACATAGTCCTCCGCCAGTTTCGCCACCTCCAACGTGACCCCTCCACTCGCCACATCTTCCCATCTCCCCCCCTGTCTGCCTTCCGCAAAGACCGCTCCCTCCGCAACTGCCTTGTCAATTCTTCCCTTCCCTCCCGCTCTACCCCTTCCCCGGGCACTTTCCCTTGCAACCGCAAGAAATGCTACACTTGTCCCTTCACCTCCCCCCTCCACTCCTTTCAGGGACCCAAGCAGTCCTTGCAGGTCCGACAGAGGTTCACCTGCACCTCCTCCAACCTCAACTACTGCATCCGCTGCTCCAGATGCCAGATGAACTATATCGGTGAGACCAAGCGGAGGCTTGGCGATCGTTTCGCCGAACACCTCCGCTCGGTCCGCAATAACCAACCCGACCTCCCGGTGGCTCAGCACTTCAACTCCCCCTCGCATTCCGTATCCGACCTCTCGGTCCTGGGCCTCCTCCACGGCCAGAGTGAGCAACACGCAAGCTGGAGGAACAGCACCTCATATTCCACTTGGGGAGTCTGCATCCTCTGGGCTTGAACATTGAATGTTCTCAATTCTGTTAACCCTTGCTGTCTCCTCCCCTTCCCACCTCTCCCTCAGCCCTCGGGCCCTGGCATTCCCTCTCTCTCTATCTCTCTCCCCCACCCTAGTCGCACTAGCTTCTCATTTTCACACTACAAACAACTTACAATGGCTTGTTCCCTTTATCATCGATACTTTTTTGCATATCTTTCATTCATTGTTCTTTATCTCTCCACATCACCGTCTATATCTCTCGTTTCCCTGATCCCTGACCAGTCTGAAGAAGGGTCTCGACCCGAAACGTCGCCTATCTCCTTCGCTCCTTAGATGCTGCTGCACCCGCTGAGTTTCTCCAGCCTTTTGTGTATCCTCGATTCTCCAGTATCTGCAGTTCCTTCTTTAATACTGACTGTGGATGATCAGCCATGATCATATTGAATGGCAGTCGTGGCTCGGTGCCGAATGGCCTCCTGACCTGCACCAGTTGTCTAATGCCTATTGCCTGACCATGTCCAACTTACAAATTATCAGCCACATTCACCACATTACTGCATTGACCATACTAAAAACGAATCCATTGATTTGGAAAATCTTTGGGATATTGGAATATTGAACTATCTTTAATCACTTTATCGGACATCAATGTTATATCTTGCACTAAATACTGTACCCTTTATCTTTTATCAATGCACTGTCGATGGCATAATTGTATTCATGCATTGTCTTTCCTTTGACTGGATAGCACAGAAACACCTGGACAGGTTGAGTGAGTGGGCAGATGCGTGGCAGATGCAGTATAATATAGATAAATGTGAGGTTATCCATTTTGGCAGCAAAAACAAGGGGGCAGATTATTATCTCATTGGGGTTAGGTTAGGTAAGGGGGACGTACAGCGAGACCTGGGTGTCCTTGTAACCAGTCACTGAAAGTTGGCGTGCAGGTACAGCAGGCAGTGAAGAAAGCTAATGGAATGTTGGCCTTCATAATAGGATTTCAGTATATGGGTAAAGAAATTATTCTGCAGTTGTATGGGGCTCTGGTAAGACCACATCAGGAGGATTGTGTATAGTTTTGGTCTAATTTGAGGAAGGACTGCCTTGTGATTGAGGCAGTTGAGCGTCGGTTCACAAGATTGATCCTTGGGATGGCGGGACTGTCATATGAGGAAAGATTGAAAAGACTAGGCTTGTATTCACTGGAGTTTGGAAGTATGAGGGGGGATCTTATAGAAACATATAAAATTATAAAAGGACTGGACAAGCTAGATGCAGGAAAAATGTTCCCACTGTTGGACGAGTCCAGAACCAGGGGCCACAGTCTTAGAATAAAGGGGAGGCCATTTGAGACTAAGGTGAGAAAAAACGTTTTTTTCCAGAGAGTTGTGATTTTGTGGAATTCCCTTCCACAGAGGGCAGTGGAGGCCAAATCACTGGATGGATTTAAGAGAGAGTTAGATAGAGCTCTAGGGGCTGGTGGAATCAAGGGATATGCGGAGAAGGATGGCACGGGTTATTGATTGGGGACGATCAGCCATGATCACATTGAATGGCGGTGCTGGCTCGAAGGGCCGAATGGCCTCCTCCTGCACCTATTTTCTATGTTACTATGTTAAACAAAAGCTTTTCATTGTATCTCGGTACACGTGACAATAATAAACTAAACTAAACTACGCTACTATATAGATGCACGTTCATTCTGTCTTTGACCAGATAAAATCTGGCTCAAGATACAAATTTTGTTCAGGCCAACTTTAATTTCTCTTAGCAGCCAATGGAAAGATTTGTAGACAGTCAGTGTGTAATTTACAATCAATAAAAAATGACACATTGGTCAACAATTATCTTATCTTCAAGCAGGTTTAGACTCAACAACCGATTTCCCACTGATTTGCATTGAGACGTTTTGCAGCAGCGAAACTTCATGGCAGTTGAATTGGTGAGATTGCAAGAATCACAGTTGCCACAGTTTGGGATGGAGTAAGAAGAATCTTTTTCTGACAAGCCCTCGGTCTTGCGCCATTTCCCTTGTGACAGCCTCAAACCGCCACAAGGAAATTTCATAAGCGCTGATAAAGCCGGTGCAATGTTGCGAATTCAGTAAAAGAATTAGGATCTGTCTGGATACCTTAAAATCCCAACTGGCACGTTACAAGTTCTGCAATGTAATCAGAGCGTGCAACATACCTAGCCTGCTTTGTGTTTAGTGGGGATATGAATCTCCAGGCTTGTGAGACCGTCGATAATTTACAAAGAGCTTCTCCATTGTCTAGAGCTAGCGCTCACTTATTACAATTCAATTTCTTGCAGCCCTTCACTCATTCATTATAACTGTGTCTACTATCCACCTCAATAGAGACCCTTGGACTATTTTACTTCGGAGTCGCGTGAGTGACTAGGTGAAGAAGGCCCGCCAGAGCACCTGCGCGTCATTACGTCCGTGCGTTTGGCGCACCGACAGGCTGGAGAGCGCAGCTCCACCAGCGGTAAGTAAAACACCCGCAGGTAAGTGTTTTAAACCTGCTGCGGTTTTTGCTTAGGTCCTGTAAGGCTGGTTACAGGAGCCAGCAGGGACATTCTCCTAAGGGGAAAAGTTAAAATTATGAAGTTAAGGTGAGCATATCGCCTAATAGAGTAACCCACCTGTGGTCAGTCCGCATGCGGAGGTGGATAGGGGTCGGAGGGAACGCCATCCGGGGTCCGTTCTGCTGCTACAACGCAATTACACCGCGTGTAATCCCACAAGGCTGGGAAAACCCAGGACGTCCCTCATGTATGGTCGAACCCAGCAAAGCACGCTGACGGAGCAAGGGTTCATTGTATCCCCTCAACAACGGGTAAGAGATATCCCCGCTAGCCATCTGCTCCACCCCGGATCCACAAACACTGAGCATTATTCTATGCTCACCAAGGGGTTATTTCATTTTTAAAACAGGGTGTGCAAATGTAATAAAAGGACATTATGCAGAATTATTCTAAAACTCCCAAGCCATAACTGGGAGCCTGGTTTTAAAAAACTGGAGACGGCGCTGGAGTAGTTAAGAGTGTGTGTGGATGGTGCAAGGAGCCCAGTCCAGACATCAACAGGTGAAGTCCCCTCTTGGGGGAGGGGGGAAAAATTTCACGCCGTCGCTGGTCAGGTCCAGCATCCAGTAATTACCATTGTCACCGTAATGTCACCATTACCGTAATGTCAAGGCATTTAATGAAATTACAGCTGATTAAGACTTAGGTTGTGGCGGAGGAAGTTCTGCCAGCCTTGCTTGTTCTCAAAAGTAGAGGGGAAAAGACCCTCATGATGAACTCGTAGCTGCGGTCAGCGGATGGCGACGGCTTTGAAGACGCCGACTTTAGAGTCACCGGCAGTTCAGCCAGCAGCAGCAACTCCGGTGCTTTAAAGCACTGAGGCCACTCCTGTCGGGAGGCAGGCCAAGAGTAAATTGTCCAGGTCTGTCAACTCTGATGAGTGAGGCCAGAAGACTTTCCTAAAATGAACATTGGGGATGTCTGGACAACGTGGAACACCTCATAGGTGAAATAATACAACCAGGAGGAGTTCCAGCCGGGGTTATACCCCAGGGTCCCCAGCGGCTTTCAGCAGCAATCTCTAGAATAGGAACGAGTCTGCATGGGGACCCAGCACAGCAGCACCCTGTTTAGGGCTGTGTGTGTGACCTCCCATAAGCAGGAGGCGGGAGAGCCAGGGCAGTATAAATCTGACCCTGAAGTGGTGACCTCCCGTGAGCATGAGCCGGGAGAGCCAGGACATGGGGACCCAGCACAGCAGCTCCTCGTTAGGGCTGTGTGTGTGACCTCCTGTGAGCATGACCCGGGAGAGCCACGGCAGTAGGAATCTGACCCTGAAGTTTGGGGACCCAGCACACCAGCACCTTGTTAGGGCTGTGTGTGACCTCCCATGAGCATCAGCCGGGAGAGCCGGGGCTGGAGGAAGCTGACCCTGAAGTTTGGTGTCACTGCTTGTGTGCATACACCAAAGCACATGAGCTATGCCCCAGGTGTGCCGGATGTGGTCAGCAATTTACCATACCGGAGGGAACTGGTGAAGCCAGGGATGACAATCTGGCCAGCAAATTAATGGCCTCTCACCAGTTCCAGGACTTCATAATGGAAGAAACTTCACATATCAAACACCTGTTAACTGTGCATCGCTCTAAAGGAGCGCATCATGAGGGCGCATGAATTAAGGCTGCAGAAGTCCTAAAAAACTGGTTGGAGCAGGAACAATGGCGTTTGGGAAAATGGCAAGGCCACTATCTAAACACAGCAGGATATGGACCATGCTGTGTAATGCCCATTTGTTGGTTTAATATTCACAAATAACTCAACCCACGGTTCACAGCCTTGCGCAGATTGGACGATGAGACAAAAACTGAGACCAGGATGCCACCTCAAAAACCATACCCATTTCAGATTAGGAAGGGGTAAGTGAATATTGGACTTTATCCGGGGATCTCGAATAGGTATCTCGGAAGTACATCCACCCGTACAAAATACACCTAGTTGGGTGCTGGGGTTCAATACCACTAACTCTACAGGTGAATGATGCATATCAGCCTTAACAATTGTGTCCAATTCCCCAGCCAAAAGAACGATGGTGGGTGTAGAGTCATTCTGGGCTTAAACATACTTAACCCTTAAGGTCCAGTATAAACGGTTTAAACTAAAAAATGTCAGTATTGTAACTGGGATAAAAGGGTGTTATATGGCAGCCATAGATCTGAAAGGTGCATAATATTCAGCTACCACACACCTGTTGAGAGGTTAGGTTCCTCACCCATCTAATTAAATCCAGATTAGTACCATTTAGAATGATTGGCTATTTGAGGTTCATCATTAGTTAATTAACATGGCAGTACTTTGCCTACGGCCAAAACTGTAAGTAATGTCTCGCGATGTACTAGAGACATTCTCACTCAATAACCTTTAGTTTACAAACTGATGTGAGCTTCAGGATGAGGAGCCACTGATATCGAGTCTGGCTGTGGCGGCAGATAGAATGTGAAAGAAGCATTAGCCCTGCGGAGGCATGGGGTAAACTGCGTAGAATTGCTGGGTACATTCTGTGGCCTAAATAATTCTGCTCAACAATGCATGATTTGCATGTGCAGCTTCAGATTGACAATACCACAGCTGTTGCATATCAATCACATGGGTGGAATGAGGTCATTTGTTCTGTGACAATCTGCCTAACCTCATTTGGCACTGGTGCATTACGAGAAACATCTGGGTCTCAGATATCTACCTATCTGGTAGAGATAATGTGATAGTTGCAGACACCAGGTCATGTAAATTCTATGACATACACAGAATGGATGATGAATCCAAAAGTTTCAAAATGATTGTTAGCCGGTATGGATTGCCAGACATAGATCTGTTGCATCTGGGTTAAATTACCAGTTACCGAAATTCGGCATGGGAACCAAGTCATTTAATCAATGTCTCACCAAAATAGAGCACGACTATGCTTAGGCGTTTGGTAGTCCTAACTGGTCCACACAGCATGGTCCCATTAGTTCTGAGTCTGATGTCACAGCATTCATGATTATCCCAATTACAGCAACTTGTTGGTTCACACTGGGACAGGAGGAGAGTTCCCCTTTACATGAGCGTATTAATCTATTGATTTATATCTTCTGACCAGACTGTTCCAGGGGCTCGGACAATCGAGTAGGACTTTCGATGTGATTACGATGGCCTGGAGAGATAGTACTAAAAAACAATATGTATCTCAGATTAAGAAATGGGAGATGTCCTGATACAGTCAAATATATCTTATCATAAGTTACAGGCATTGGGATGTATTGGAGTTCCTGGCTACATTGCATGTTGACGAGCAGTTAAGCGCCATTATAATGCTCGAAGTGCTTTGTCCTCCTACTTAGGGCAAGGGTCCGGACAACAATCTGTCGATCTCATCTATTGGTGGCCCTGATTCATAACAAAACCCTCCGAAACGTAGATATTCGGAAATCTGGGATGTGAGCATAGTTCTCACACTGCTTTGGCAATGGGCTCCAATTACATCTCTGCCTTTCCGGAAGTTAACGCTCAAAGTGGTCATGTTCATGGTGCTGGTGGCAGCACAATCGGTCCAAATATTGCAAAAAGTTATAACTGGACAGCATACATTTTTCTTTAGATGATACTGTGTTTTATGCATATGATCTAATCAAACAGAGCAGGCCAGGGATGGCTGGAACCAAAATAAGAAAATATACCCATTGACCTAAGACTATGTAATTACGCACCTGAGCCAATATATCAAGGTCATCAAGAGTCTCAGAGGTTCTGAAACAGCGATGGCCATCTGCCACATAAAACCTCATACAAAGGTGTCAGTACAAAGTATTTCTAGATGGCCGAAACAGGTTTGCATTTTGCTGGAGTAGACACTGATGTGTTTAAATCTCTCCACCAGGGCGGCGTCAACGTACCCAGCAAAGGCGCAGGACGTGCCATTAGACCAAATCCTCACCGCAGGATAGTCCAGTTAAGGAACCTTTAGGGTTTATGATAAGCCTGTCCACGCAATGCAAAGATTTGGGCATGCTGTTTTGGGTTCTGTTTGAGTTCTCCTTTGTAATTCCCCCTGCGAAAGAGGGGTTATTACTGTTCTTTTATTGTTTAAAATGTTCATTGTATAATTTAAACAATGTTCAATACGTTATTTATCTATCCTGTGTCAACCAAGGCAATGTGTCGTATGGAACTGTGTCTACGGCATGAAATCACAGAGCTTTGAAATCTTCATGTAGTCACTCACGTGACTCCGAAGTAAAATAGTAAGATTAAACGAGAACTTACCAGTTTGAAGTTTGATCTTTATTTTATGAGGAGTTACGATGAGGGATTACGTGCCCTCCGCTCCCGACCCAAATAATCGCAAAGATCATCTGGTAGTTCTCGTCTTCTGAGTCTTACTATATCACTTTGACTGTAGTTACTGTGATTTCACACCGCTGCTTTGAAGTATGACGCGCAGGCGCTCTGGCGGGCCTTCTTCACGTAATCCCTCATCGAAACTCCTCATAAAATAAAGATCAAACTTCAAACTGGTAAGTTCTCATTTAATCTTACTATCTTTGATCGGACTTTACTGGTTATATCTTGCACTTTATCATGTATTGGACTTTACTGGTTTTATCTTGCCCTTTATTATGTGTCTGTACACTGCGGATGGCTCATGTATTGACTTTCCGCTGACTGGTGAGCACGCATTTCACTATACCTCGATATACGTGACAATAAACTAAACTAAACTAAACTATGCTTCCAGTTCTGGTGTATTATCCAGCGTGGCAGGCAGCTGTTCTAGTTATTGACATTTGCCAAGAAAGAGACCAAAGGGTAACACTGTGGAGTAACACTGCCAAAAGCTTGTATCAGTGACTGCTTTCCACGTGTCAATGTGGAAGCTTGGAGATATTTTTTTATTGGAAAACTTGTTTTTTCCATTACACATTCATAGCTTGTGGAGACCAATATTATGCTGCTGATATGGGGCATAGATGGCACCGGGAGTGAACCTACTGTCCTTTCACCTTTAGTTTAGCCTAGTTTGGTTTAGAGATACAAGCCTTTCGGCCCACCGAGACCGCACCGACCAGTGAACCCCGCACGTTAACACTATCCTACACACACGAGGGACAGCTTACATCCACACCAAGCCAATTAATCTACATTCCTGTATGTCTTTGGAGTGTGGGAATAAACTGAAGTTCTCGGAGAAAACCCACGCGGTCATGGGGAGAACGTACAAACTCCGTACAGACAGCACCCGCAGTCGGGATCGAACCCGGGTCTCCGGTGTTGCAAGCGTTGCAAGGCAGCAACTCTATCGTTGTGCCACCGTAGCCACTTAGGTTTTCATCTATGCTGAAGAGTGAAGCTATCCTCTCCGATCTTAACTGTGCATGATTCAGGTCATCTTATTTTAATTTGGGATGACTTTAAACTAACAATAGCTTTAGTTGAGTCAAATAGAGAGACATGAAGAGTTTTACATGAAGAGATTGTTCAGAGATCAGACCAATATAATCTAGAGCTTTGGTTGCTTTACCTAAAATAGGATGTACTTGCCTTCGGGACAGTGTTGCATTGTTTGTCCAACTGGTTCCAGAGTCGACGGGTTTGCCTAAAAGCAGAGACTGAATACAACTGCATTTTCTAGCGTTTAGAAGAATGAAAAAAGATTTAATTGAAACTTATGTCTTAAAGGACTTGACATGTGAGATGTAGGGAGAATGTTTCCCCTTGTGGTAGAATCTGGAATCAGGTAGCACAGTCTCAGAAAAAGAGGCAGGTTGTTTAGGACTGAGGTGAGGAGACATGTCGTCACTCTTAGGTTGCTGAACCTTTTGGATTCTGTACCCCAAAGGTGATGGAGGCTCAATCACTGAGTTCAATTTGAGGACGGAATGATAGATTTCTAGGCATTAAAGGGATTGTGGAATATGCGGATAGTGCTCAACGTGGTACTGTGGTATTAAAGAAGGAACTGCAGATGCTGGAGAATCAAGGGTACACAAAAAGCTGGAGAAACTCAGCGGGCATCTAAGGAGCGAAGGAGATAGGCGACGTTTCGGGTCAAGACCCTTCTTCAGACTGGTCAGGGATCAGGGAAACGAGAGATATAGACGGTGATGTGGAGAGATAAGGAACAATGAATGAAAGATATGCAAAAAAGTATCGATGATAAAGGGAACAAGCCATTGTAAGCTGTTTGTGGTGTGAAAATGAGAAGCTGGTGCGACTGGGGTGGGGGAGGGAGATAGAGATAGAGGGAATGCCAGTCTGAAGAAGGGTCTCGACCCGAAACGTCGCCTATCTCCTTCGCTCCTTAGATGCTGCTGCACCCACTGAGTTTCTCCAGCTTTTTGTGTACCCATGGTACGGTGGTAAACTGCTTGTGTTCTGTTGTTGAGGAAGTTGAGGATCCCGTTGCAGAGGGATGCACAGAGACCTCAGCTAAGTTGCATCTTAACTATTGTCTACACATCCTGGCGATGGAATTCCTCCTCCCTGCCACCATACACCCTTGCCAAAGAAAAATCAAAGTAGCTTTAGAGATTTCCAACTAACCCAACCTCACTTATAGTGAATGTCCCATGTTTTGGACATCTTTCATGATCAAACATATCTCAGCGTTTCCATGATGTTTCTTGTTGAAATAAGAAATTAGCAGTAATCAAAATGCAATAAAGTAGGAAGAGCAGACATGTCCAAACACAAGGCCATAAATCTTTTAAATGTCAAAACATGACTGCATAACTACAGAAAGATTGCTCATTGAGATTAATTCGGTCCACCATTGTAAAGATGAAAAATGTGTTGCATCTTGTTATTTTATGATAGGACTGGAGTTGTTTTTTTAAAAATTAAAAAACTTCAGCTGGCAAAAACGTCAGAAAATCGGGTCTGAATCTCCTTCTGTTTCGAGGACTTTGGGGAGTTCTGGCACTGAGCTCAGGCGGAGACTCACCAAGTTCGCTGGTAATTAGGTAATTGTAACAGTCGAACAGCAAATGAAAACTTATGAGGGCATTTAGAGTGCATTCATATTTTCAAGACCCAAAGTAAAAGATTTGTTGATGCGATCTGTTGAAGCTGATTAGAAAAAAGTTGAATAGAAGTAAATTAGAGTGAATCTTTAAGTGAACAGTGCAGAAACCCTTGAATATAATTTCATTTTTCCTCACACATGAATCAATTGTATTTTTCTGCTTGCTATGCATCTTCCAAGCCAGGTGTTATTGTGCAAGGGATAAAGCTTCTCGTGTCTCTAAATGTGCTTCCTGGGGTGGGAGATTGCAACCTTCACGTGGTCCGCCCTGTTTCGACAAATGCAGTCAACCCGGCGTGCACAATCAAATAAGATCAAATAGAACAAATTGTCCGACAACTTTAGGCTGTGCACGCCACACGAAAGAAGAAGAAGATGTGATTCCTGACTAAACTTGCAGATGAGTCACGGAAGGTTTATTTTTCAAATCTCCTTCCCCTACAGGGAGTACAAGAAATGAAGAGATGTGAACATTGATTGGGTGCTAAGATTGTCGTCAAGCATCTGGTTCAGCTATGATGTTTTGAATAGGAGAAAGACTTGAGGGACCAGATGGTGAATTCCTGCTTCTAAAGCTTCTGCTTTCATGTGCAGAAGTGCATCTTGTAATGGGTATGGACGAACTGATGGGTCATTTTATGGATGACTGAGAATATGAGTCTAAATTCTGTAACATTAAGCCTTCGGTCTTTTTAATTTGAAAGCACAAAAATAAACTTATCGCTATTAAAACCTTTATTTTTAAATATCTTGCACGGAAAAAAAAAAAATTGTATTGCGGATCTAAAACTTTCTAGCCCCTAATCTCTTTTTCCTCACTAACACAATTGTTCATATAATGCTATTTTTTTTTAACATGGGGTTTCCTTTAAGCATTACTATTGTATTATAGCTGAACTAGGCGTACACCAATCTTTCATATTTCTTAAACCCCAACACGGGGTGACATTGCTCCTGACAGTTTTCTCATTTGTCATGTGTCCAAGAATTCCCACCTCGATGTTTCACTTTTTAAACTAGGCTTCTGTTTATCTCTTGTCACCATAGTGACAACAAACCCTTCCACCGTTATCGTGACCATTGATAGCGTGGGAGATGCTTTGGACTTTCTTATCTCACCACAACCAAATAGTCAACATAGTGTTGTTTTCAATGTTTTAAGTGACTGAGACTTTGAGGCAGACACCCATTCCTTCTCTCCAGAGATGCTGCCTGCCCGCTGAGTTACTCCAGCATTTTGAGTCTATCTTTGGTGTCAACCAGCATCTGCTTATCCTTCCTACACACTCCCATTGAGAACAAGGAGAGCGAGCCATTGGTGCTCGGCAACTCTGTTTGCTTATGTCAGGAAGGTCTGATTTTAGTCAATATCTCAGTTTACTTACCACAGCCAGCTTCTCGCAACAACGCCCAATTTACAATGCTGCGATCGATCAATCAGTACTGGAGAGCACTCCTACAGTTAAACGGTTATCAATTATAACCATATAACCATATAAGCATTCTTAGAGAACTTCAGACTATTAACTATCCTTGCCTGTGGCATGTTCTAACTGAAAACACTTTCTACTCTGGGATACACAAAATGCTGGAGAAACTCAGCGGGTGCAGCAGCATCTAAGGAGCGAAGGAGATTCTACTCTGGGATAGTTGTTTTTAACCATTTACTCCTTAACAGTAACCTGTGTTCATATAAAGTTGAAGATAGACTGAAGGATACCGACCCGAAACGTCACCTATTCCTTTTCTCCAGACGCAGCCTGACCCGCTGAGTTGCCCCAGCTTTTTTGTGTCAATCTTCGGAGTGAACCAGCATCTGCAGTTCCTTCCTACATGCTTCGTATGAAGATGGCTTGTTTTCCCATCATTGTTTGTAGAAGTACAGCTGCTCACCTTGCAAGTCACAAGGAAAAAGATGGCTATTTCACTGCATTTGTAACACTATATACTAGTTATTTTCTGTCTCTTTGCTCCACCTGCTATTCTTGTCTATGGTTTGATTGTACTCATGTACAGTACAATTTGACTGGATAACACGCGAAACAAAGTTGTGATATATCACGTGTTTCTCAGTAGATAGGACAATAATAAACCAATATCAATGCCATTATTATCTAAATGAAGAGATTGAAAATGGATGGAATACAAAGTGATTAATGTTGATAGACACAAAATGCTGGAGTAACTCAGCGGTCAGGCAGCATCTCTGGAGAGAAAGAGAATGGGTGACGTTTTGGGTCGATATCCTTCAGTCTATCTTCATTCCTTATCTCCAGAGATGCTGCCTGACCCGCTGAGTTACTCCAGCATTTTGTGTCCACCTTCGATTTACACCAGCATCTGCAGTTCTTTCCTACACATGATTAATGTGTTCTTGTGCATGAATCATTAAAGATAAATAAGCAGGTGCTATAAGTCGATAAGAAAACAAAGTGCATATTGACCTTTAATACAGGGGTGTGATTAAAAGGAGGGAACCATTGTTGCGTTGCGAAGGGCTGCGCTGAGGCCCACTGTTATTGTGTACAGTTTTGGTTCCTCTATTTAAGAAAATATACATTAGCATTGGAGGTAGTCCAGTAGAAAATCCCCAGCTTACTTTCTAGGTGAGAAGATTGTCATATCACAAACAGCGTAAAAAAATCCAACCTGTACTCAGTGGATTTTAGAACACTGACGGGTGACCTTATTGAACCATGCCATGATGAGATACGTTGAGAGGTTTCCACTCATTGAACAAGCAAGTGTAACTGCAAGCTAAAAGGCAAATCATGTAAACCATTCACGCTCATTTTCAGATGGGAGCGGACTTTGTATAAGCCCTCTGGGCTTCCCTTCCCTCCCAGCACTGTATGGTATTATAAATTGATCATTTGTCTTCTTTTAAAACATGGTGCAAATAAATAAACACACAAAACAAAGGCGTGTAGGAATTGCTTATCAGAGAGGGTGGTGAATTCCCAGAATTCTTTATCCCATGCTAGATCAAGATGGCGGACTGCAGGAGTGGGGCGCCGTTGTGTCTGGCTGCTCTGCCTGCAGTCCACCCTTTTCACCATTTTTTATTTTTATTTTTAGTCCTGTTAATAAACAAATAATAGTTGGAGGTCTTTTATGTGGTGGGTGGGGGAGGGGAAGGGGAAAACTTTATTTCCTAGTCCCTACCTGGTCGGAGAGGCGGCTTCCCTCCGAGCTGCTTCTTCGCCCCTTCCTCGCGGCCTACCATCGAAACTGGAGCGGCGTTTCCTGTCGGGACCGGCCGGGACTACAGCTTCGACGGCGGCGGTGCAGCGCTGGGACACCATCACGGAGCGGGCGATGCCTTACCGGGTCGCCGTGCGGTAAGCGCCGTTGTGCTGCGACTGCCGACTTCCGACATCCGAGGAGCTGTGGCTGTGGGCGCCCAGCCGTGGGCAGGCGGCGCTGGATTTGGAACTCCGCGGAGCCTGGGATCCGAGATCGCCAGAGTCGGGGCTCCAGCCAGCGCGGCCTGAGGATGACAGGTGCCGCGGTCTCCGGGGAGGAGGCGACCGCTCCAGACATTTTCCAAGCCACTGAGGAGTGTTCATCCGACGCCGGAGTTCCAGCTTTCCGGCAAGAGGGCCCAAAACATCGGACTGGCTGCGGAGGCCACCAATAGACCCCGACCTCGATGTGATCACAGAGAAAGAGGACTGAACTTTCTGATGCCTTTCCCCACAGTGGAACATTTTGATTCTGTTGTGGGGGGACGTTCATGTTGAATTCTATAATGTGTTGTGTCATTTTTCTTATTTTTAATTTTTCAATGGATGAACAGAAGCTTTATTATTTATTTTATGTAAAGCACTTTGGTTTCAACGCGAGTTGATTTAAACGTGCTATATGATTAAAATTTACTTTACTTTACTAGATCATCAGGGATAATTAAAAGAGGTGATTTTTTTGAAAGATCAAGGAATTAAGGGCTCTTTGCAACCGGAACAGCAGAGGAGTTGAGACCAGCATAGATCAGCCAAATAGTTTGGTGCTGTGTGGTCAAGGAGCCAACTTATTCTTCTATCTGCTTGTGCTAGTGATACCACAGGTCGAGTAACACATTGTCACCAGACTCAAGTAAAACAATCAAACAGTAAAAGCAATAGAGAGAAAAGCCTTGAGGCCGAGTCCTGGTGTCGGTTGTAAATCAATGCTGTGGCACTATTGAGAGTCTGAGTTACCAAATTCGCTTAGAAATTTTGAACAGATATGGTCTCCATATACAGAATATTTGAAGGGGTAGCTGTTCTTGGCATCACAACTCAATGGGAACCCGGCAGGATTAGATGAAAATAACTATCTGTTTTTCTTTTTGATTTGTATACGTCTCCATTAATATCGCTATTTGAAATTGTGTTATTCACTATTAAGATGTATAGTATAAATCTCTCTTTTTTCTATATACTTTATTTTAATTAAATACATATAACAAGAATATATACATATATTTTTTTTTTCTGCTCTCTTTTCTCTTTCTCTTTCTTTATAATCAAAATTATTATTTAATCACCATTCTTATTGATTAAAATCTATTCTTTTCTTTTTCTACTTTCAAAAAAATAGAAGTTTATAAGAACTATTCGTAACATTCATATACTTATTGAAATAAGTTGGTTGTGGATTTGAAAAGTTGTTATACCGTTGTTATGATGGATTCCTTTTTAATAAAAATATTATTACACAAATTTGCTTAGAAATGGCTCCTGTACAATGTTAATCTTACAATAATTTCATTTATTTTTATCTTTTCAATTTAGATGTTGGTATTAAAGAAAACCTATATTTATTCCCCACTGATAACCTAGCATGAATTAATTTACTTTACATTATGGGAGCGTTTTAATAGTCTGCACAAGGGCGATAAACTGCGAATTGGCACTGCACTGGGACTTGCTGCCTGATCGCCATCTTGTGTTCTGAAGCAAATACTGCAGGCTAAATGAGAAATAAACCTAAAAGCTCCAGAATAGATCCCAGCAATCGATCTGAAGGATGCACCCGTTTGAAAGATGGAACATTCTGTCCCTTATCATCAGTTTAAAAAGACGGAAATGGGAGAACTTTGAACGTCTGTGTTGCAAGCCAAGGCACAGTACATTTCTAATAATACATTTTATGTTATAAAATTTGCAACATAAATCAGGCTTGTGTTGAATGATTAAGAATATTCAGAAATGTCAAACACTTTGACCTGCAATTCTATCCAAATTTCATAAAAAATGAAGCACGTAACTATGCAACGTAACAATATATTCTGTGTTTTGCAAATTTATGTTTATTACTTACAATGTTTCAAATGAGTATGGTAATTAATTGGGTATTTTTTCACTATTTCACCAGGACACAGTGGCAGAAAATGCTGGTGGCTTTTCAATAACTTTAAGGGAAAGGATTAAATGGACTGCTGATATTCCAAAACAATAACTGCTGAAAAAGGAAATGTTTATACCACTTAAGTAGATTTATTTTCAACTATCCTTCATCAGCAAAAGATTGCATTCCCCTGATCATAGCATTACATATACAAAAACAAATTAACATTTTCATCATCTGCAGATAAATTTAAAAAAAATACAATCCACGACAGGAAATGGATGATTACGGCTTTCTTCAGTGGAGTTTTCTGAACTAAACAGGAAGTGTGAAACTTTCCAGAGACACTGGCAATTCTAAATATTAACATTGCTGTAACTTCTAATGAACATTGAATGGTTACTGACACACACTACTGACTGATTCACACAATGTAGTCAAGGTTCAGTGCGAAGGTAGTCAAGTGCTGAAACATGGACGGAGTAGCCTCAAGAGGCAGTACCCCGGAAACCTAAACTTGCAATCAGTTCACAAGAATCAATGTTATTATCGCCGCATCCATTTCATTACCACTTCATTAGCACACCCCTTGTGTCGGGGTAGAACCGCATTCAGAAGATCGCCATCCAAATAAACACTGATTACATACATAAAACAAGCATAGCAGTGTATACAAATGTATGTGCTACGAGTAATTCCTTGTATCTCTGTTCATTCAGTCCTGAAGAGATATTAGCCCAAGGAACCGGAATCCTGTAGCACCAAGTATTGACGCAAAGTTCCCCGATTTACTGATGGATAGCTCTTCCTTTTGTCAATCAACTTACAAGATGACACAGGCAGGATATTGCCCTCTAGTAATCCTAGTTACTGAGACTCCGGTAACATTGTCAACCAGCAAAGGTTTCAATTGGATTGCCAGGACTCTGTTAACTTGTTCCATGAGTCATTAGAAATAGTGTACATTCGTTTCAGGATGAGATAGATTTGGATTCACACAAGGGACAAAATAAATTGTGTCTCTATCATATAGACACTTTGTCAATAGCCAACCTCCATTCCTCCTGTTCCACCAATCCAATTACAAATTTGGGTTTCAATGTATTTTGTTTTATATTTGGACACCTCTTTCTGCTCTGCCTCTACAGTGCATTCATTAATGAACCAAAAATGTGCATTTGTCCAACAACTGTGACATTATGGGCGGAAAAAGGGGAAAAAAAAGTAATCCAGCGTGAACATCAACAGCTGCATACATCATTTTCTTCTCTCTTGTGGAAATCCCTCTGTGGGATGAAGCCAGACCAGGGCTCGGAGATAGAGGATGTCAGAACACAAACAACATCAGACCATTTCAAGGACAGCTGCCAGCTCCCGGAACTGCTTGGAGAAGTTCTACAGGGACGCAGAAATAAGTTATTTTAATGATGGTCCCAGCATGGATCAGAGCATCTTAACCAATAAACTCAGTTTGTCTCTTTTAATTACATTATTTCCTTGGGATCAATTTGGTCACTGCGCCTATTCATTTAGGCAAACAAAGTGATTACAAGCCGTTTTGACAAACTCTTACAGATTGTAATACTTGGCCCCACCGCTAGTGTTTACAGCAGTTGTCTCCTATCCCAGTTCATTTCAACACACCTTTGATTCCTTTCTCCAACACTTACATATACTCCCTCCCTCATTTCACTTGCACACACATAAACCTTGAATAATTTACGAGTAAATCAAACTTCCCACGGTCCACCATCTCCACTTGCTACTTTTTATGTTTGGTTGCTTGACATTAAAGCACAAAATATGCAATAAAGTCTGACTTTATTACAGGTGGTTCTGCTGTGATGAGAAGAGTTGTGTTCCAAAGAAACCTTGCATTATAGAAAACGTCACTATTGAAAGAATTGCATGAATGGGGAAAGGGGTTTTATGAACAAGAGAGTTTCCATCTCACCACAACAAGGCCGTTTTTCTGGCAGAATGAATTAAAGGGCTTTTCAATAACAAATTTACTTTTGTTACTGCAAGCAAAAAGTATCAATGGCTGTAGGTTACATTGTCGAATAGAGTGTCATTGCACAGTTCTCAATAGAAACAATTGCTTGTCCATTTCCTGACTACCCATGGTTAAATTAGCAGCAATATTCATAAAATATAATGGTATGTGATAACTGCAGGGAGGTTACATGGAAACATTTATTTTCCCTTGACTATTGCTCCCCCTCCTCCCCCCAGGAGGAAGGGGAGGGGGAGCAATAGTCAAAATTTTTTCTACTTGTCAGTTTCCAAAGCCACTTTTAAGTGTTTCTCTAGTTCCCAATTTAAATCATGATATAACCAATTTGGCCTGGTCATGCAGATAGTGTACCCTAATTCACCACTCGCGTTACATTCAATGAGTGTTATGGAAGTACACATAATAGCAGAACTACCTGTGTGGAGAATATTCATCTCTTAGCTGTTCACTGAACATAATGAGCAGCACAAAGGCTGCCTCAATAGCTCCACTGTCCCAGGTTCAATCCTGACATCAGGTGCTCAAATCTGGTGTTGCCAACTTCTTGCTGTGAACACATTGTTTACCATGGGTGTGTCAATTTCTATTCTTATCCCAAAGACAGGTTAACAAATTACCTAATTTTGGGGGAGTTGATGGACCAATGAGAGAATAAGTTACAGGGAAGTTAATGGGGGATGGGGGGGGGGGGGGGGGGGGGGGGGGGGGGGGGGGGGGGGGGGGGGGGGGGGGGGGGGGGGGGGGGGGGGGGGAAATAGGGGCTCACTGGAATGCTCTGGAGAACCAGCATAGACTCAATGGGCTGAATGACCACCTTCAATATTGTAAGACGATATGAGAAGATAATAAGGATACAAGCCACACACAGCGAATACACCCTTCATTAGCCTCTTGGGTAATGCTGTACATCCCGAGCACAACCGGTAGAATCTTAACATTTCCGGTTGATGATCTTCCATGAGAATAGGGAACGGTTTTAAACCATAACAGGACAGATTTGGGCTGTTGCTCTTGAGGTGTAGGAAAGAACTGCAGATGCTGGTTTAAATCGAAGATAGACACAAAATGCTGGAGTAACTCAGCGGGACAGGCCGCATTGTCCCACTGCGTTTCGCCAGCATTTTGTATCTATCTTCTGTTCCTCGTGATCACTGCTTGCCCCAACTTTATTGGATGGAGTGGGCTGAGCAAGATGACCCTTTGTAGCCGAGAGATGTTCCAAGTGGCAGTGTGCTCCTGACCCACCATTCATTACGCCATTACACCAATCTTGACACCATTCGCAATGACACCTCCATGGAAAACACTCACCACAGCACTGCTGCTTTGCCAGCAACGCTCACAATTTTGCACCCATTAATCTCCATTTCAGGAAAGGGGGAAAAGAATGACACTCGTGGGTTGTGTCTTCAGTCTACTGACCTGAAACTGAGGGATGCTCATTTCAAACGTCCTCCTGATTATTTCACCTGAGGGATTGGCTACTTTCAGCACCATGGTCACATACAGGTAATTCAGAGACCTGCAGCCGTCAGAACTCATCGCCATTCCAAGTTTCCATTGCAAGTCCACAAGCTTAAAGGAAAAGAAAAAAACAATACGTTTATGACATTGTCGTACACATGTCATGGATTTTTGGTTGGACCTGATATATATTCAATGTCTTGAAAAATGAAACTTAAAACTTTGATTCTTTGGTTCAAATTCAAAGGCATTTGTTCTCATCATCAGCATAACAAAAAGTTTTACTCGGACAGGGAGTTCACCATCAGTCAATCAAAACAACAACAGGTTAAGAGATTCAGGATTCGAGAGAGTTTATTGTCGTGTGTCCCAGATAGGACAATGAAATTCTTGCTTTGCTTCAGCATAACAGAACATAGTAGGCATTGACTGAGTGAAGATGCAGAGTGCCGAATATACAGTAGTTAGCATTAGCACGCCAGTACCATAGACAAAGTCCAGTGTCTGCAAGAGGAAAGATGGATTGGACAGTACTTTTGTATTATATAGGCACGACTAGCCTTTCACAGGATGAAAAATTTAACATCTGTATTGGAAAGCTGATGCTTCAGTAAACAACTCCAAACTCATCACTGAGATCAAAATGCAACTGTACAAATTTTGTGCACTTAGTAGTCTACCTTACTGTCGGTGGAGCATGGACAGCTTACGCATTAAAGTTGAGTAGCTTCTAGCTGTGCTGCTTACCCTCTGTAATGCTAAATGGCACGATTGGAAAAACCTGTGCAATTGTGGTTCCAAAGGGCAAACTTTACCAAACACGGCTGCCGTGCTCACCAGGAGACAATTATGCAGAGTAGATGAGGTCAGTGGAACCATCAGATGATGCAAGAACAACAAATGCAACAAGCTGTACTGTAAAGATACAGGGGGGAAGACATTTGGAATTGGTCTTGACCAAGAGGAAGTGCCTGGAAATAATTGGAACAAATGGTGGCAGTGTCTTCAGCAGAGTAAGGTCTATGGCAGGATAGGGCTTAAAAAAGTTGAAGAGAGCTGCAAGAAATGTGCAGCTTTTAAACTGTCCTGTTATGACACATACACTGCAACTGCTGCCACGGACCATGTCTGGGTATCTATTCAAAGGATTTTCTTTTGGAACAATTCTAATTCTCAAAAGTAAAACAGAGGGGGGCACGGTGGAGTAGCGGTAGAGTTAGTGCCTTATAGCACCAGATCCACGGGTTCGATCCTGACTATCGGTGCTTGTCTGTATGGAGTTTGTACGTTTTCCCCATGAACTGCGTGGGTTTTCTCCGAGATCTTCAGTTTCCTACCACACTCCAAAGACATACAGGTTTGTAGGTTAATTGGCTTGCTATAACAAAAATGTAAAAACATTTCTCCCGAGTTTTCCCCTTGATTCAAACTCGGAGCATTTTCGTAACGGGTCCGTAGGGGGTCATAGGAGTCCGTAGATATATCGTAGCGGCTCGCTATGTCAGCCGTAGGTACTCGGGGCATTAAATGTTGCAATATTTCTCCTCCCGACTATCTTTTTACTCGTGGACATTTTTTTATCAGGCTGGAAAAAACGTCCCGACTTACCGGATGCCACGAGTACCTACGGCTGGCATAACGAGCCGCTACGATATATCTATGGACTCCTACGGCCCCGTTACGAACATTCTCCGAGTTTGAATCAAGGGGATAACTCGGGAGAATTCGTGAGCAGCTCGGGAAAGTTGGACAGGCCCTTTAATGTGCGGGGATTGCTGGTCGGTGCAGACTCAGTGGGCCAAAGGGCCTGTTTCCGCGCTATATCTAGGTATGTTACAAAACTTACCTTCAGCAGTGCTGCAGTTCTGCCGCTGGCCGTGTGCCCGACTTTGGCACCTTTAAGGGGGGGGGGGGGGGGGGGGGGTTAAAATGCTTTTTTTCCCTTGCCATCCGGAGCTTTCTTTTGACGGAGTGCGATCTATTTCTGGAGATCCATTCCGACTGCCGGTTAATTTTTTTAAAATAAATAGCCCGACTATTTCAGTGCTGCAGTAAAATAAAAATTAGCTCCTAATGTCGTGAACGCCGACAACGGGGACGGATTTTACGTAGGGGACGGGTAAGTGAAAGCTGTTTATTTTTACATATAAACCTGCTTTTTTAGATGACCTTAATCAACATTTAATGTTGCGAAACGGTGATTTATTCCCCATACGAACAGGCAGAATTTTTCCTGCCGATATGGGGTTTAAATTCACCGCAACGTTCTAATCCATCGCGTTCCAGAAAATCCCACTCGCAAGATGATTAAAATGCCCATTAATTTATGGACATTAAACACTAAATTCCTTCAATTTGGCCTATAAATTAATGGCAATTAGATTTAAAAATCATGTTATATTGTGAATTATTGTGTGAATGTTAATTGGACACTTAGGCTTTAAATTCTTTTTTAATTTTTTCCTAAGAAATGGATAGATGTTTAGATCTAGTAATTGAATTTTGTAATTAGCTACAATTGGGTAACTAACTAATTATATGCTTTAATTTCAGGTCATCCAAGTAAGATTGTTTCATATTTGTTTCAGAATACTTCAATCTATAATAACTGAAAATGTATTTCAGTTCTCTTAATTTTTAAGAAAGTTATGGGCTTTTGACTGTCCTCGATCACAACTTTTGTGTTAAGTCAATAGAAAAGCAATAGGGAACAAGATGCTAATTTCCGAGTATGAAAATGGCCATAACCTTTTTAATACTGAAGATATGAAAGTGAGTTAGGTGTCAAATTAAACTTATTTTTATGCTTTATCTGATGGGATAAATTGCAGGCTTGATTTTTAAAATCTCAAAATTTTGTAACATTGCTACTATATCTCTAAACTAAACTAAAGTTAATATTTCAAGTTGATTAATTATTGGAAGTTAAATGACTTGACAACAATTTTGATTTTTGCCTTGCTCAAGTAATAACTACTAGCTGAGTTAGCAAAATCAAACCACAGAGTGGCCATCTCACCTGTCCTACTGTTAACATGTGCTTGGCATCCTCTGCAGTCACCACGAGTTTGCCCTGTTCATTCCACACATGACGGATGGCCTGAAGTGCCTGCTTAGACCACTTACTGCTGCTGCCTGCCAGCTTTGTAACGAGTTCCTCAGCTGACATACTGCTCTGTGCAGCCGCCCTACTGAGGGAAGATAGCAGGAACATTCGTGGAATGCAATGTAATAAAATCAGAATTCATAGCTTTACCTACATATATTGATACACCTCCTCAAAGCATTTCCCCATCTCTAGCCGTAGGACACTAGGCAAGGAAACTCCCCATACGGCAAAGGTCCATAGAGAATGGGAAAAGAAAATGGCACCTCAGCTGTCAGTGAGTAGGGAGGAGAAGAGCAACATTTTGGTTGCACTAATATGGAAGGTGGCCATTCCGACTAATGTGTTCAGAAGAGAGTTAATGAGATTGGTGGCACAGTAGATCGTGCCACTATATCGTGGTTATGGTGATCGAGGTTCCATCCTGACATTGGGTGCTGTCTGTGTAGAGTTTGCATGTTCTCCCTGTGATTACAAGGATTTTCCCCAGGTGCTCTGGTCTCCTTCCTCGGCCCAAGAGTAGGCTAATTGGCCGATCATCCCTGGATAGATGGGAGGCAGGAGATTCAGGGAGAGTTGAGTATGCAAGAACAAAAAAAAAGGTTACAGGGAAATAATGGGCAAAGTGATAGATATAGAGTCTCTTGCCCAGAGTAGGTGAATCGAGGACCACGGGACATGGGTTCAAGGTGAAGGGGAAAAGATTTAACAGGAATCTGAGAGGTAACCTTTTCCGCACAAAGGGTGGTGGGTGTATGGAACAAGCTGTCAGAGGAGGTAGTTGAGGCTGGGACTATCCCAACGTTTAGGAAATAGTTGGATAGGACAGGTTTGGAGGGATATGGACCAAATACAGGCAGGTGGAGCTGGGACATGTTGGCCGGTGTGGGCAAGTTGGACCGAAGGGCCTGTTTCCATGCTCTGTCCCTCTATGACTATGAGATTGCCGTAACAGTTGACATGGACTCCTCTTATGTCCGAAGAAAATATGAACCTCACGTCACAAGTCACGTCACGTCACGTCACAATAGGTCAAATGGCCTCTTTCTATCTCATAAAATCAATCATAAGATTAAGGGAAAAAAAACTGCCATCCAGTATGTAACACCAGATCTACATTAATGTTCCAGTGAGTCTCTCTGCCCCATCAATACACCAATAAACAAAACATTTCAATCAAATTATATTGATTCACACACCAATTCTATTTTCACGTTTCCAAGTTGAAATTAAAAATATTGTCAGTACTAAATAACGATATTAATCAAAAAACAAATGAATACTCAAAAGAACACATAACTGATCAATTAAATGATGTGGGGGAATGTTGGATATCATTGTTCATTTAGATAGTTTGCAGTATTCAAATTGGAAAATATTCTCAGCTACAGAAAATTGCAAAGAGATTCTACTTGAAAATAAAACTGCACAGCCAGTTATTTCATTTCATAGTGGTATAACTAACAATGTATATGTTTGGGTTTTTTACTGAACTTCACGAATAAATGACCAGATTTCTTGTTTAGTTTAGTTTTAGATTAGAGATACGGTGCGGAAACGAGCCCTTGGGCCTACCGAGTCCGCACCGACCAGCGATCTCCACACATTAACACTATCCTACACACACTAGGGACAATTTACATATACACCAAGCCAATTAACCTACATACCTGTGCGTCTTTGGACTGCGGGAGGAAACCGAAGATCTAGGAGAATATGCACGCGGTTACGGGGAGAATGCAGAAACTCTGTACTGACTGCATCCGTAGTCGGGATCGATCCCTGTCTCCAGTGCTGCATGCGCTGTAAGGCAGCAACTCTACCACTGCACCGCCCTTGTGTTTACTAAACATACTCAGTTTTGTGCCAAAGCATGCTGCCCATTTCTAAGATGTAAAAAAAGCATTACAGGCACATGGGACAAAGTCAGAAAAGGGAAATTATGTTTATATATCACTGTGATTGGTTTTCATAGGGAGAAGCTATCAAATAATGAGAGAGAAAAAAAATGAATATGTGCGTTTTTTTGCACTAAAACTATTGGCAACGTATTTCATCAATGGGAGATGTTTGCAAGGTTGTTACCTGAAAATCAAGGAGATAACATGAACTATCTCCTTTGTAGCTTCCACATCCAGTTCAACGCCAGCATTTTGAAGTCTCTGTTCAAACACAAAAACAAAAAAAAATGTCAGGCGGTACCCAAAAATGTAACATAAAAGAAGACTGAAGACACAAATGAAGACTGTACGATTATAGTTAAAATTCAAATTCAAAAACTCATAAACTTACTTCAGCCAATTCAAGTGTATTCACGCCAGGAGTTTTGCATTGCAGGTATAACATGATCTGCTGGCACTATTGCAAATTTAAAAACATATGACAGAAACAAAAACAGAAACATAACATTTGAAGAGATGAGTACAAAATTATTTTTGTTCCCAATATAACAACGATTATATCCCTTCTATGAATATTCATGAGTATTCTAGAAACGTGATTGGTCAATCGGTATTCGATGAATAAAAAATAAATTGCACCAGCTCCGATTAATTTTTGCTATTTTCTCCTGGGCAGCACTGCGCATGCTCTTTTTACTAATTTCTTCCTTGGTAAAACTGCGCATGCTCAAAACTCGGTAAGTCGATTTATTTTCTGTACTTTTTATTTTTATTAGATGTTATGAAGGGATATAAAACAAATATACCAAGCTTTTAGTTCAAAAGTATAGTGGAAATTATCTATCTTCGGAGGGGCTGTCAATACAGCTTCGCCCCTCGGAAAAAATAGTACTATGCCAGTCCCTCCTCAGATAGATAATTTCCACTATACTTTCTCACAGCTTTGTATATTTGTATAATATATGACTGCAGTCAATGGATTCATGATACATCAATGATCAAAAGGTCCAAAATTTAAAACTTTTTGTTTCAATTAAATTCCCACGATGAGCATATTTTTAAGAACATAATTGTTATTAGAGCTGTAATGTTTTGTAAAAATATATAACAGAGAAAGGGTCAAATCCAGTCGCACAGAGTGGGTAGAGCTGCTGCCTCACAGTGGCTTTGATCCTGACTGCAGGTGCTGTCTGCGTGGTATTTATACGTTCTCCCTGTGACCGCGTAGGTTTCCTCCGGGTGCTCTGGTTTCCTCCCACAACCCAAAGGCATGTGGGTTTGTTGGTTAATTGGCCTCTATAAATTGCCCCTAATGTGCAGGGAGTGGATGAGAAAATGGGATAACACAGAACTAGTGTGGACGGTGATCAATGGACGGTAGACACAAAATGCTGGAGTAACTCAGCGGGACAGGCAGCATCTCTGGAGAGGAGTGGGTGACGTTTCGGTTCGAGAACCTTCTTCAGATCATTCGGTCCATTGATCAATGGATGGTGCGGACCAAAGGGCCGGTTCCATGCTGTATCTCTAAACTAAACTGTCACTTTTCAGAAATGCACTTGTATAGCACACATACACAACGTTTAATTATTGCTTTATTTTTATATATCTGTGTATGGTTTGATTGGAAGAAGTTCAATTTTCCTGGTTAATCAGATGGTAGATTCAATGTCGACACATTGGACAAACAGTTACCAAAAATATGAACGAATGAATGATACTTTACCCCAATATCAATGTACAATTTTGTTGGTTTAGTAGATATAACCAAGTATCAATATAAGCATCTACAATTTAAAAAAAGGATAGTTTAACTGCATACATTAGGCAGGCAGTGAAGAAAGCAAATGGCATGTTGGCCTTCATAACAAGAGGAGTTGAGCATATGAGTATATGAGTTCTTCTGCAGTTGTACAGGGCCCTAGTGAGTACTGTGTGCAGTTTTGGTCTCCAAATTTGAGGAAGGACATTATTGCTATTGAGGGAGTGCAGTGTAGGTTCACAAGGTTAATTCCTGGGATGGCGGGACTGCTTTATGTTGATAAAATGGAGCGGCTGGGCTTGTACAGTCTGGAATTTAGAAGGATGAGGGGACCTTATTGAAACATGTAAGATTATTAAGGGTTTGGAGGCAGGAAACATGTTCCCGATGTTGGGAGAGTCCAGAACCAGGGGCCACAGTTTAAGAATAAGGGGTAAGCCATTTAGAACGGAGATGAGGAAATACCTTTTCACACAGAGTGTTGTGAGTCTGTGGAATTCTCTGCCTCAGAGGGCGGTGGAGGCCGGTCCTCTGGATACTTTCGAGAGAGAGTTAGATAGAGCTCTTAAAGATAGCGGAGTCAAGGGATATGGGGAGAAGGCAGGAACAGGTTACTGCTTGGGGATGATCAGCCATGATCACATTGAATGGTGGTGCTGGCTCGAAGGGCCAAATGGCCTACTCCTGCACCTATTGTCTTTCACCACAAGGAAACTGCAGATAACAGAATCATGTCATAAGTGATAGGAGTAGAATTGGGCCATTCGGCACGTCAAATCTACTCCGCCATTCAATCATGGCTGATCTATCTCTCCCTCCTAACCCCTTTCTCTTGCCTTCTCCCCATAACCTCTGACACCTGTACTAATCAAGAATCTATCTATCTCTGCCTTAAAAATATCCACTGACGCCTCCACAGCCTTCTGTGGCAAAGAATTCCACCGATTCACCACCCTCTGACTAAAGAAATTTCTCCGCATCTCCTTCCGAAAAGAATGTCCTTTAATTCGGAGGCTATGACCTCTAGTCCTAGACTCTCCCACTCGTGGAAACAGCCTCTCCACATCCACTCTATCCAAGCCTTTCACTATTCTGTATGTTTCAATGAGGTCCCCCCTCATTCTTCTAAACTCCAGCGAGTACAGGCCCAGTACCGACACACGCTCACCGTAGGATAACCTACTCATTCCTGGGCCAAAACTCAAAGTGTTCGAGGAGCTCAGCGATCAGGTCGGACAGATACTCCCTGACCTACTGAAGACCTCCAGCACTTTGTGTTTGACATCACCACAAACCACTTTACATTTACGTTTTTACATTAAAGTTGCCATTGTGGCTCACAAATTAATACATACCACCTCTGCAAATAAATCTTGGGGCAATTTACTGATGCTTTCGATTGAGTTTTCAAAACCTGCAATTAAGTAAAGGTGAACAATGTATCTTGCACAAAAAATATGGAATTAATAGCGGTCGGTCACTACCTTATTTCAAGGTAGACACAAAATGCTGGAGTAACTCAGCGGGACAGTCAGCATCTCTGGAGAGAAGGAATGTGTGACGTTTCGGGTCGAGACCCTTCTTAACAAACATGCCATGGCATTAGATGTAGCTCTTCTCTTACCAGATGGACCAGAAGGAAAGGCTTGGCTTAAAAGAAAACTGCAGATGCCGGAAACCTAAAATAAAAATAGAAGATGCTGAAAAGACTCAGCAGGTGACTGGTGATGGCACAGTGGGGCATCAATAGAGTTGCTGCCTTACAGCGCCAGGGACCAGGGTTCCATCCTGTCCGTACGTTCTCCCTGTGACCGCGTTGGTTTTCTCCGGTTTCCTCCCACACTCAAAAGACGTGCAGGTTTGCAGGTTAATTGGCTTCAGTAAAATTGTACATTGTCACTAGTGTGTAGGTAGTACGAGTCAACGAGGTGATCGCTGATCGGTGGGCTGAAGGGTCTGTTTCCATGCTGCTTCTGTATCTTTAAAGTAAAAGGTCAGGCAAAATGCCCACCTAAAAAATACTAACGGAATTTGATGATTCCAAATGTTCCTCCTCAAGCACGAAGAACTGTGCTCACTCTTCACTAGGGTGCAAGAAATAAAAGCAATAGGATTTTCCTCATCATCATCCTTTGCTTGATTTAGTATTGTAACAATACCGTAACTTGACACATCACATATCACCCTTAGTTTGCCCGAAGCATCCTAAAGAGCAAGGGGACTTTAATTTGCTAAACCTTTTTTTAGATTTAGTGTGTGCGTTTTGTCATTAATCTACCCTTTACATTTCACATCCTTTCCAGAAGTGATATAATAGTATTAACACAGCAGACAGTTGTAAAGTTTGGAAGAAATTGGACATAATATTGCAGCATCCCTCAGAACAACTTTAACCCTGCAATGTAATCTAGCTTTGGCACACTGGTGCTAGCCTCTATCTCCACCTTCACTGTTACAGGTCATTGGCAATAACCTTTAACGTGAGGCATGGTGCTGCAGGCAACGTACGATTGCTTCGGTTTAACTTTACATTGTATATGTGATCTCCAGAAGAATTTCTTCTTCTGTGCTCATGGCCTGTAACCAACACACATTCTTCCCTGCTCTCAAATCCTCCGTCTCCGCCGCATCTGCTCCAAGATGAGATGTCCTCATTCATCAGGGAAAGTGGATTCACCCCTTCTGTCAGAGTGTCTCCTCTGTATCCCCTAGATCTGCCCTCACTCCCCGTCCCTCGGACACAAGAAGGACTTAGATCTCCTCCTTTCACCCCACCAGCCTCCGCATCCAACACATTATCCGCTGACATTTCCGTCACCTCCTATGGGATTCCACCACCAATCACATCATCTCCACCCCTTTCCGCCTTCCACAGAGACCGCTCCCTGTGCAACTCCTTGGTTCCCTCATCCCATCCCAAACTGCCCCCTCTCCCCAGGTACTTTCCACAGCAACCACAGGAGATGCAACACCTGTCCTTGTACCTGCTCTATCGACTCCATCCAGGGGCCCCCAATACCTCTTTCAGGTTCACATGTACCTCGAAGATAGACACAAAAAGCTGGAGTAACTCAGTGGGACAGGCAGCATCTCTGAAGAGAAGGAATGGGTGACGTTTCGGTTCGTGACCCTTCTTCACACCTCCTCTAATCTCATCTACTGCACCCAGTGTTCCCGGTGTAGATTCCTGTACATTGGCAAGATTAAATATAGACTCAGCGACCATTTTGGTGAACACTCACGCTCGGTCCACAAGGCCTATGGGTTCTACCAGTTGCCACCCAGTTCAACTCCCCTTCCCAGTCCCATACTGACCTTTCTGTCCTGGGCCTCCTCCATTGCCAGAGTGAGGCCACACATAAATAGGAGGAAGAGCTACTTGGGTAGTTTACAACCTAGTGGTATTGAGTCTAGAAGGATGACGGGAACCACATTGAAACTTACCGAAAGTGAGAGGTCTGGATAGAGTGAATGTGAGCAGGAAGTCTCCTCTGGTGAGAGAGTCCAAGACCAGAGGCAATAGCCTCAGAATAATAGGACGTACCTTCAGTCAGGAGGTGGTGAATCTGTGGAATTCATTGCCACAGAAGGCTGTCGAGGCCAAGTCAATAGATATTTTTAAGGCAGAGAACGACAGATTCTTTATTAGTAAGGTAGTCATGGGTTATGGGACAAAGGCAGGAGAATAGGGTTGAGGGGGAAAGATAGATCAGCCATGATTGAATGGCAGATTAGACTTGTTGGGCCGAATGGCCTAATTCTGCAGCTTGAACTTATGAACGTTTAATTCTCTAATTGTAATTAACTTCTACCTTGCATTAGGATGCAAAGTGACACAGTTAATTCAGAGACGAGGCTCCTGAACTTAAAGAAAGGAGACGTTGAAGGTATGAAGGAATTGGGTAGGATAGAGTGGCAAATTATACTTAAAGGGTTGACAGTGGAGATGCAATGGCAAAGATTTAAAGACCTAGTGGATGAACTCCAAAAATTGTACATGACTGTCTGGCGAAAAAATTAAATGGGGAAGGCGGCTCAACCGTGGCTAATGAGGGAAATCAAGGATAGTGTTAAATCCAAAGAAAAAGCATATACATTGGCCAGAGGAAGCAGCAAGACTGGGAGAAATTTAGAACTCAACAGAGGAGGACAAAGGCGTTAATTAAGAAACAAGGAAATGGCAGAACAGTTAAACGAGTACTTTGGTTCTGTCTTCAGTGAGGAAGAACAAACAATCTCCCAGAAATACAAGGGGACCAAGGATCTAATGGGAGGGAGGAACTGAAGGGAATCCACATTAGTCAGGAAATGGTGAGAGGCAAACTATTGGGGCTGAAGGCAGATAAATCCCCAGGGCCTGATGGTCTGCATCCCAGAGTACTCCAAGGAGATGGCCCTAGAATTTGTGGATGCATTGGTGATCATTTTCCATTGTTCTCTCGACTCTGGAACAGTTCCTGTGGACTGAAGGGTAGTTAATGTAGCCCCACTTTTTTAAGAAAGGAGGGAGAAAGAAAACAGGGAATTATAGACTGGTTTGCCTTACATCGGTAGCGGGGAAGATGCTTGAGTCGATTGTTAAAAATGTTTTCGCAGCGCATTTGGAAAGCAGTGACAGGATCGGTCAAAGTCAGCATGGATTTATGATGGGAAAGTCATATTTGACTGATCTTCTGGAATTATTTGAGGATGTAACAAGTAGAATGGATAAGGGAGAACCTGTGGATGTCTTGTATCTGGACTTTCAAAAAGCCTTTGACAAGGGCCCACACAAGAGATTAGAGTGCAAAATTAGAGCACATGCAATTGGGGGTAGGGTATTGACATAGATAGAGAACTGGTTGGCAGACAGGAAACAAAGAGTCAGGGGATATGGGGAGAAGGCAGGAACAGGGTACTGAATGGGGATGATCAGCCATGATCACATTGAATGGCGGTGCTGGCTCGAAGGGCTGAATGGCCTACTCCTGCACCTATTGTCTATTATCTAAAGAGTAGGAATTAACGGGTCCTTTTCAGAATGACAGGCAGTGACTAGTGGGGTGCCCCAAGGCTCGGTGCTGGGACCCCAGTTGTTTACAATATATATTAACGATTTAGACGAGGGAATTAAATGTGACATCTCCAAGTTTGCGGATGACACAAAGCTGGGTGGCAGTGTGAGCTGCGAGAAGGATGCTATGAGGGTGCAGGGTGACTTGGATAGGTTGGGTGAGTCGGCAGATGCAGTATAATGTGGATAAATGTGAGGTTATCCACTTTGGTGTCAAGAACAGGAAGGCAGATTATTATTTGAATGGTGTCAGATTACAAAAAGGGGAGGTGCAACTAGACCTGGGTGTGCTTGTACATCAGTCACTGAAAGTGAGCATGCAGGTACAGCAGGCAGTGAAGAAAGCTAATGGCGTGTAGGCATTCATTGCGAGAGGATTGGAGTTCAGGAACAAGAAGGTCTTACTGCAGTTGTACAGAGCCCTGGTGAGACAGCACCTGGAGTATTGTCCAATTGTGGTCTCCTAATTTGAGGAAGGACATTATTGCTATTGATAGAGTGAAGCATAGGTTCACCAGATTCATTCCCGGGTTGGCGGGGCTGACAGAATGGGTCGATTGGGCTTGTATTCACTGGAATTTAGAAGGATGAGAGGGGATCTTATAGAAATATATAAAATTCTTAAAGGATTGGACAGGCTAGATGTAGGAAAACATTTCCCGATGTTGGGGAAGTCCAGACACAGGGGTCACAGTTTAAGAATAAGGGGTAGGCCATTTAGGACTGAGATGAGGAAAAACCTCTTCACCCATAGTTGTGAATCTGTGGAATTTTCTGCCAAAGAAGGCAGTGGAGGCCAATTCACTGGATGTTTTCGAGATTTAGATTTAGCTCTTAGGGCTTAAGGAATCAAGGGATATGGGGAAAAAGCAGGAATGGGGTACAGATTTTAGATGATCAGCCATGATCATAGTGAATGGCAGTGCTGGCTCGAAGGGCCGAATGGCCTACTCCTGCACCTATTTTTCTACATCTTCCTCCTTGCCCCCTCCAAAGTTTTTTTTAGCCAGGTCCTCAGCTCTCCTCAGTATCCCTCTTGAGTTCTCTTATCAACAATGGGCCTATCAGGCCACCACCCAGCCAGAGGGTGGCCCTCATTTGTGACTGACCCTGCTTGGTCATGGGTTTTTTTTCGCCTACACCTCTCTTCCCCCCTCCCCCTCCAGTCTGAAGAAGGGTCCCAACCCGAAACGTGACCTATCCTTTTTCTCCAGAGATGCTGCCCAGCCCGCAGAGTTACTCCGGCACTTTGTGTCTGTCTTTCCACTTGGAGTCTTCAAGCTAACATCACAGGCCATTAACCAGCATCTGCATTTGTGTTTAAGAAGGAACTGCAGATGCTGGAAAATCGAAGGTAGACAAAAGTGCTGGTGAAAGTCAGCGGGTGCAGCAGCATCTATGGAGCAAATTAAATAGGAAATATTTTCTGAAGAAGGGTTTCGGCCCGAAACGTTGCCTATTTCCTTCGCTCCATAGACGTAGATATGTTAAAAAACTTACCTTCAGCGGCACTGCAGTTCTGTCACTGCATGTATGCGCGACTTTGGCGCCTTTGAGAGGGGGGCGGGTTTAAAATGCCGTTTTTTCCCAGCCTGTTCAAATCGATTTTTGTCAGGCTGTTTAGCTGCTGAAGAATAATCGCTCTGACATCGGTTTTATTACGGTTTTTTTTTTTAACTGCACTGGATATTTTAATAGCTGGAGTAATTTAAAAATCAACTTCTAAAGCCGACAACGGGGATGAATTTCACGTACGGGACAGGTAAAGGAAAGCCGTTTATTTTACATACAAACGAGCTTCTTGGGATGCCTTTAATCAAAACTTTACGTTGCGAAAAGGTAACTTAGGATCCATACGAACCGGCAGTATTTTTCCTGCCGATATGGGGTTTAAATTCACCGCAACCGCAACGTTCCAAACGATCGCATTTCACAAAATCCCACTCGCAAGATGATTAAAATGGCCATTAATTTACAGGAATTAAACACTAAATTCCTTTCATTTGGCCTATAAATTCATGACAATGAGATTTAAAAATCATGTTATATTGTGAATTCTTGTGTGAATGTTATTTGGACACTTAGGCTTTTTAAAAATGTTAACCTTTTCTTAAGAAATTGATAGATGTTTAGATCTAGTAATTGAATTTTGTAATTAGCTACAATTAGGTAACTAACTAATTATATGCTTTAATTTCAGGTCATCCAAGTAAGATTGTTTCATATTTGTTTCAGAATGCTTCAATCTATAATAACTGAAAATGTCATTCAGTTCTCTTAGTTTTTAAGAATGTTATGGGCTTTTGACTGTCTTCAATCACAGCTTTTGAGTTAAGTTAATGGAAAAGCAATTAAGTGAGCATGCTAATAAGTGCTAATTTCCGAGTTTGAAAATGGCCATAACCTTTTTAATACTGAAGATATCAAAGTGAATTAGGTGTCAAATTAAACTTCTTTTTATGCTTTATCTGATGGGATAAATTGCAGACTTGATTTCTTCAATCTCAAAATTTTGTAACATTGCTAATAGATGCTGCTGCACCCGCTGAGTTTTTCCAGCACTTTTGTCAACCAGCATCTGCAGTTCCTTCCCACACAAACTGTTTACACTCTGTGTTAAAGAAGGAACTGCAGATGCTGGAAAGTCGAGGGTACAGTAATGCTGGAGAAACTCAAGCGATGTGCAGCAGCATCGATGGAGCGAAGGAGATAGACGCAGCATGTCAATGGTAGGGAATTGAGGAATGCTGTGGAACAGAGAGATCTAGGAATAACTGTGCATAGTTCCCTGAAGGTGGAATCGCACGTAGATAGGGTGGTAAAGAAAGCCTTTGGTGTGCTGGCCTTTATAAATCAGAGCATTGAATATAGGAGCAGGGAAGTAATATTAAAATTGTACAAGGCATTGGTGAGACCAATTCTGGAGTATGGTGTACAATTTTGGTCGCCTAATTATAGGAAGGATGTCAACAAAATAGAGAGAGTACAGAGGAGATTTACTAGAATGTTGCCAGGGTTCCAGCAACTATGTTACAGAGAAAGGTTAAACAAGTTAGGTCTTTATTCTTTGGAGCGCAGAAGGTTAAGGGGGGGACTTGATTGAGGTCTTTAAAATAATGAAAGGGATAGACAGAGTTGACGTGGATAAGCTTTTCCCATTAAGGGTAGGGAAGATTCAAACAAGAGGGCATGACATGTGAATTAAGGGACGGAAGTTTAGGGGTAACGCGAGGGAGAACTTCTTTACTCAGAGGGTGTTAACGAAGAAACTGCAGATGCTGGAGAATCGAGGGTTACACAAAAAGCTGGAGAAACTCAGCGGGTGCAGCAGCATCTAAGAGGCGAAGGAGATAGGCGACGTTTCGGGTCGAGACCCTTCTTCAGACTTACTCAGGGGGTGGTGGCTGTGTGGAATGAGCTTCCAGCAGAAGTGGTGGAGGCAGGATCGATTTTAACATTTAAAAGTAAAGTGGATAGGTATATGGACGGGAAGGGAATGGAGGGGTATGGTCTGAGTGCAGGTAGATGGGACTAGGTGAAAACAAATGGTCGGCACGGACTGGAAGGGCCCGTTTCCGTGCTGTAATGGTTATATATGGTTACTTGGCAGACGAATTGTGAAACGCAAAAGGATTATTCCTTTCAAGTTCACAATGGCATCACACCGGGCGCACAGTAAGTGCCCAGTGCTCCGTTTCTGGGAGGGTGTGGACGATGGGACCACTAATGTTACTCACCAGCCCATCCGCCGCCCAGCTGTAACTCTGGAGCTGCCATGTCCACCCGCTGCTCTTCCGCCTGGCCCCGCCCCCCGCATTGTCTCCGCGTTCCAGACACTGTTGCAACCGCACGCAGCCAGCCAACCAGCGTTCGCCAATCTGTAGTTGCAACGTTCCGTCGGGTGACGCGGCCGGGGGGCTTCCCCAGGCCGGCGGCTGCAGCGATTGGCTGCCGCGACTCCCCTCTGACCGCCAGCATCAACCACCGGCGAACACTCTCGGGGAGCCGCGCCGTCAGCTCTCACCCAACTCCTTTAAACACGTCGCCGCGTCCACTTGCCCTGTTCGCACAAGTCGCTGCTTGATCCGCGCGCGCATTGGTTCAATGCACCAGAAGCTGCGACCAGTTTAAGTTCCCGCAGGATATTTCTTTCTCCCCCCCCCCCCCCCCCCATATCTGTACTGCAAGTTGTCTCAGACGGAACTAGACGGAAGCGGGATCTGGGGGAGGAAGAGAAACATCAGCAGCTGGAACGGAGGACTGAGGGTCGCGCCAAATCGTGCTACAGAATGAATTGCCCACGCTGGTTGCCGCTGGAAGCCAATCCTGATGTACGAGCCTAGTTGCATCCTTTAAAATGAACAACTGTAAATTGTATGTGACAGCTCTCTTTCATGCCGATTAATCCCGTTTTTCTTTCATTCTTTTGCCCCTAGGTCATGAACCAGGTGAGTTACTGGGACTGCAAAGATGGGAAAGAACTGTTCGTCTGCTCTTGCCCATCGTTTCGGGAGAACTTACGAGGATATAAATATATATCTTAAGAGACGCCTGTCTTTCTACGCACAATGCTGGAATTGTTGATGAATTCAATAACTCGCAAAATGGGCGACGGTTATTTTAAGATCCAACATTGGTGCCAGGTTTGAATTGTGGAAATGTCCACATGACCCAAACTTTAAGTACGATTTTCTAATTGAACAGCGGCATTTCTTTTTGAAGGCAATGTGTAAAATGTTTGGATACTTTGGTCATGTGCAAAGTGAAGTTTTTAATCTAGCAATTCAGAATCTTCGTCCTACAAGGTAGAATGCTTACATTAATATTTATCAGTTTTCAGATTCCAGGAGGCTGTAGTCGTGAGTGAAGTAACAAAGCATAGCAAGAGCTGCATCTCACTTATCATCTACAAATGACATACGCCAAGATTGTATTTAATCGCTTGGCGTTTGGTAAACTATTTGTGGAAAAAGTTCCACATTTATTATGACAATTATATGGTTTAATCTTTCTTCAGATACACAATATGCCCTCCATAATGTTTGGGACAAAGACCCATAATTTATTTATATGCCTCTGTACTGCACAACTTGAGATTTGTAATAGAAAAAAAAAATCACATGTGGTTAAAGTGCACATTGTCAGATTTTAATAAAGGCCATTTTTATACATTTTGGCTTCACCATGTAGAAATTACAGCAGTGTTTATACATAGTTCCCCCCCCCACTGTCATGTAAATGAAAGTTGTCATGTTTAGTATTTTGTTGTATATCCTTTGCATGCAATGACTGCTTGAAGTCTGCGATTCATGGACATCACCAGTTGCTGGGTGTCTTCCCTGGTGATGCTCTGCCAGGCCTGTGTTGCAGCCATCTTTAGCTTACGCTTGTTTGGTCCCCTTCAGTTTTCTCTTCAGCATATAAAAGGCACTCAATTGGGTTCAGATCGGGTGATTGACTTGGACACTCAAGAATTGACTCTTTTTTAGCTTTGAAAGACTCCTTTGTTGATTTAGCGGTATGTTTGAGATCATTGTCTTGCTGTAAAATGAACTGCCGGCCAATGAGCTTAGAGGCATTTGTTTGAACTTGAGCAGATAGGTTGTGTCTATACACTTTAGAATTCATTATGCTACTACCATCAGCAGTTGTATCATCAATGAAGATAAGTGAGCCAGTACCTTCAGCAGCCATACATGCCCAGGCCATAACACCCCCACCACAGATGAGGTGGTATGCTTTGAATCTTGGGCAATTTCATCTCTCCTCCATACTTTGCGCTTGCCATCACCCTGATAGAAAATAATCTTGGTCTCATCTGTCCACAAGACGTTTTTCTAGAACTATGGTTGCTCTTTTAAGTACCTCTTGGCAAACTGTAACCTGGCCATCCTGTTTTTACAGCTAACTAGTGGTTTGCACCTTGCAGTGTAGCCGCTGTATTTCTGTTCATGAAGTTTTCTGCGGACAAAGGTGATGGAAAGTGAAAGTCTGAGAGCTCTTAACAAATAAAACACACCCACATCTGTGCCATGTGTCAAACTGAAATGGGGACGTAGACAATGTGAAACCACTTATTTAAACACATGTGCACGTGTGGTTTTTTTTCTATTACAATAGATAATACATGCAGGAGTACGCCATTTGGCCCTTCGAGCCAGCACCGCCATTCAATGTGATCATGGCTGATCATCCACAATCAGTACCCCGTTCCTGCGTTCTCCCCATATCCCTTCACTCCGCTATCTTTAAGAGCTCTACCTAACTCTCTCTTGAAAGCATCCAGAGGACTGGCCTCCACCACCCTCTGAGGCAGAGAATTCCAGATACTCGCAACTCTCCGTGTGATAAGGTATTTCCTCATCTCCATTCGAAATGGCTTACCCCTTATACTGTGGCTCCTAGTTCTGGACTCCCCCAACGTCGGGAACATGTTTCCTGCCTCTAGTGTGTCTAAACCCTTACTAATCTTATATGTTTCAATAAGATCTCCTCTTATCCTAAATTCCAGAGTATACAAGCCTAGCCACTCGATTCTAGCAACATATGGCAGTCCCGCCATCCTGGGAATTAACTTTGTGAATCTACGCTGCACTCCATCAATAGTAAGAATGTCCTTCCTCAAATTTGGAAACCAAAACTGCACACGATACTCCAGGTGTGGTCTCACTAGGGCCCTGTACAACTGCCAAAGGACCACTTTTACTCGCTATTACTCTGGGAGAAGGGTAACTTTACGGCTCTTGGATTTGCTCCAATGATGTGCAAAAGAAAAATCCAGCTCTGTCGTTAGTGGACATTGTTTTGCACTTACTGTTATTGATAGATTATGAATTGGACAACTTATCTTATAGCCATGTCATTAAGACAATGAATTTGATTGTTGCAAAGGCCAAAGATTCATTGTTGCCAATCACAGGAAGGTCTAGTTGAGTGCTGATTTATTTTAAAGCCCTATAAATAACTTCTTCTCAAAGACCATACTAAGATGTGAATGAGAATCCTTTATCTCTCCTCTGTTGGTTTGCTAAAAACACTATTTATAGTTCTGTGTTAGAACTACATATAAGAATGACAGTGTTGCTTCGCATGGCTCAAGGGTTGCAGCGCAAATACTGATTTAGATTAATGTTTATTCCAACCAGACCACCTAGTACTTTTAAGCTTACAGGAACGAACTGCAGATGCTGGATAACACCAAAGATAGACACAAAATGCTGGAGTAAATTCAGCGGGTCAGGCAGCATCTATGGAGATACGGAATAGGTGACGTTTGGGTCGAAACCCTTCTTGGGACTGAGTCGGGAGAGGGAAAGGAGACATGAAAAGGTACAGAACAAATGAATGAAAGATATGCAAAGGACAAATTGAAGCTACCAAAGATGATCAAGGAAAGGTGGAGCACACAATGGCCCAATGTTGGCTGTGATAATGAGTGATACATACAGTGAAACTCAGCAGGATGACAGTGAAACTAGTATGTGTAGGAAAGAACTGCAGATGCTAGTTTAAATCGAAGGTATTCACAAAATGCTGGAGTAACTCAGCAGGACAGGCAGCATCTCTGGAGAGAAGGGATGCGAAACTAGTACGACGACTAGGGTGGGGGGGGGGGGGGGCATGGGACAGAGAGAGGGGATGCAAGAATTACTTGAAGTTAGAGAAATCAATATTCATACTGCTGTGTTGTAAGTTGTCCATGTGAAATATGAGGTTCAAGTGAACCATTGTGGACTTTCTCCCACTAAGATAATCAGTACAGAAAGCGAGCAGTGATAATATGATACAATATGATACAATAGATCCTTATTTATCCCAGGAGGGAATTAGGTCTGCCAGCAGTCATGAAACACAACTAGATACATGATGGAAAGTCCAGGATTTGGAATGGGCAAAGATTGGGGAAGGGGTGGGGAGGAAAAAGGGGGGGGTCAGTTTACTCCATGGCAGAAGGGGGAGGAGTTTGTACAGTTTAATGGGGTATATGGGTAGAATTAATTAATTCTACCCATAAATCCTATACATTATGGGTAGAATGAATTCATGCTGAAAAATATTTTCAAGTGATCGGAGCAATTTGCAGATGTCATTTAGAAAATTATTTTTTCTAATGGCTCCTCCCTACGTCCTGCCTCGTCCCTGGGTAATGTTCGTCAGCTCTGGAGACATTATTCCAATGATCATCAGGAGCACGTGAATCTTGGCGGTGGTTTGTTGAGAGAGTGTTGGAGGAATTCGGTGATTCAGGGCAGTAATTATGGGGGGAAATGGACGCGACGTTTCGGGTCGGGACCCTGCTTCAGACAGATTCTTTTGGGTCGACATCTTTCCACTGAATGAATCCAGCATTTGCAGCCTCTTGCATAAAAGTCAACATAAACATCCACCACAGCGGATTCCCCACATTCCTCACTGTGATGGAAGGCAATAGAGTGTAATCCTATTTACTCTTCAATCATATTAAGTATAAGGGTGCAAGATAGTAGACCTCAGTGAGGCAGTATGCAAGAGTCACCATGTTTTAGATGCCATCCTGTACCTTTCTAGTCTGAAATTTCATTAAGAGCCTTTGGATATTTTAATCTCTATTCCAGGTTGAATAAAATAATTCTGAGACTTTAAACTAACTGTCTTAGAGAGTCATAGAGTTGTACAGCTCATTAACAAACTCTTCAGGCCAACTCGTACATGACCATTTTGCCTACTTGAGCTAGTGTCATTTAGACAATAGGGTGCGGCAGTTTAGCCCCTCGAGCCAGCTCCGCCATTCATTGTGATCATGACTGATCATCCACCAACAGTACCCCGTTCCTGCCTTCTCCCCATATCCCTTGACTCTGCTATCTTTAAGAGCTCTGTCTAACTCTCTTGAAAGCATCCAGAGAATTGGCCTTCTGAGGCAGAGAATTCCACAGATTCACAAACTCTGTGTTTTGCCTGTGTTTCTTCCATATACTTCCAATTCATATACCTGTCCTAATGTCTTTTAAACATTGCATTTCTACCCACCTCTACCAGTACCTCTAGCAGCTATTTCCGCTTACCCACAACCTTCTGTGTGAAAAGGTTGTTCCTCAGGTCCCCTTCAAATCTTTTCCCTCTCACCTTAAATCTATACTCTTTAGCTTTAGACTCTCTTATCCTGGGGAAAATACCATGCTGAGCGAGGAAAGCTGAGCATTTACTGGAGATGGATAACCTTGCTGCAAGTTGTCTGATATCGTTGACTTGTATATCGACCCTGATGACTACAGTAAACTCGGGTGGAAAACTTTGCCATCATTGGGATAGCGCAAGAGGCCACAGATAGCTCGTCGGAGTGGGTTAGCAAATTAATGTGACGGGCAACTGTCAGCTCAAGGTTGTCCCTATGGACTGAACACTGGTGTTGCACAAAGCAATTGTCCATTCTCTGGTTTGTAGAAGTGACCACATTGCGAACACCAAGCACCGTACACTGGACTGGAGAGGTCCTCGTAGACTGTGGGCCGTACATCCAAAATGGGTCTAGATTTTAACATTTGTGACCCATCACTGGTATCTACTTGAAATTTGGCACAGATTTAGATAAAAAATCATTGGGAAGGAATTCGTAACTCGTCAGTGCAAAAAGTTGCACACTAATTAATTAAGCTAATTAATAGATCTTCTATCTATACTGATGTAAAAGTTCAGTGGTATCAAAGAAAATAATATTCATGCCACGTCATGTCAAGGAACCATCTACTCTTCATCTGAATCTTCTTCATCAGATTCCAACTTTGGCTTTCAGGTACATGACATCCAGGGCAACTGACAGCAGACGATAATGCAGTTCGTCAGGCACATCAACTTTCCCAGATTCTTTGGGCTGACTGCTCGCTCCGGTTGTACAGTTCAGCTGGGACAATGTCTTCAGCCTGATCTAATGTTGCGTCTTCAGATGTTGGGGGCCATTGGATGGGGTTTGGTGAGTTGACAATGCTGTTCTGCACAATCTGGGCTGCTTGAAACGTGTCTCTGAGGTGATGGGACGGTGAAAATCCACCTTGTTGATTTTCACCGACAATTTCGCTGCTCTCACTGTCCTCACTTGAATTATCTTGTACAGCACCTTCAACCAGCTCTTCAATAGCAAGTGACTCTACGAATACAATGTCACTTTCTACTTGCCTATATGGCCTTGTAAAACATAAGACAGGATGGGATCTCTTCAACCTTGCTTTCAAGCGGCCTGCCTTGTGAGATGATGCATCCAAGCCCTCAACTTCCCGAACCTCCTTGATGAGGTTGGTTAAGTTTAGCAATTCTTAAGATCTCTTTGCCACGGATGATTCTCTCCTCGACGACTCTCTTGCAGAAACTAGAGTAGGACTTCTCATATACCTGCTGCTGATTATCTTGTTCACTAATTTTTGCAAAATTAGTGACAACTTTTGTGTATCTAAGGTAGCATGATTTATGGTATCTTACTTCAATAGCTACAAGATCACTATCTCTTATGTGTAGTGGCAATGCTTCATCTTGCTTCATGGTAGCAGCAGTTAGTAACTGTGCCCCCCCCCCCCATGTTTTGTTTCACATCGTACTAATTTCTCTACTTTTTGTTTACCCATGGCTTGTTCTTTGATGAGCTTTGAGCCTTTACAGATGATGCAATGCACTGGTAGGACATGCCTGCGGCCAAGGTGCTCGACAGTAGCTGTTTATTGACCATCACTTGTCATGGACCGAAATGGTCTCTTTGCGACCTTCTCATGTGGTTCGCCATCAGGAACTGCTTCTTGAGGGGATTACTTTACCTGCTTTAGACTGTTCAGCATCTGTGGATTGTACAAAATTAGAAGAGGATCAAGAAAACAGACAATGAAAGAGAAGTAAAATAATTCAACATCCTCAAATAAATTTTCATTGTACAAAATGACAGAATATGACCGTAAATACTAATAAATGTTGTTTGAGTCCTATCATATATTTCAGGGTTATTAGTAACAAACTTTGAGCATCATCCAAAACTACATTTAAGTGCATATAGCATATTTGTTAAAATATTTATTTACATGAACCTTTGGTGACTGTGCCCCAGTTGATGTTTAAAAGCTTTTAATAGCAACACAAATTTCACACTGATCTATTGACATCATTTCTGTAACTAGAAATTCTAGTGTTACATTTTATTTTATATAGTGAAATGTATGTAAGCATACTTAATGCTTGATGAGCTCTACCTTTTTATTTATCATTTGTATTTCACAGTTCACAACATCATAACTTTTACAAAGATAAAATGAATACATCATTCTATACATCACTGACTTCAAAGCTTACACTGACAGAAATGTGCCATTGCCCTAACTAAGTTTAAGGAATTTTTTCTCTGTTAGAATATGTGAAAATATACACTAGAAATTTATAACAGAACATTTCAGATTGTCTCAGTCAATTTCTGATTTTGATCGGATTTATTTTGCATGTTCTTGTTCTTTTGCATGAATGCACCTTGTGAATCGGCTTCACTGCCTTCTGTGGCAGAGAATTCCACAAATTCACAACTGTGTGAAAAGGTTTTTACTCATCTCAGTTCGAAATGACCTATCCCTTATTCTTAAACTGTGCCCCCTGGTTCTAGACTCCCCCAAAACCGGGAACATGTTTCCTGCATCTAGCTTGTCCTATCCCTTAATAATTTTATATATTTCTATAAGATCCCCTCTCATCCTTCTAAATTCCAGTGACTGCAAGCCCAGTCGCTCCATTTTTTCAACATGACAGTCCCGCCATCCTCGTGAACCTACTCCCTCGATAGTGATAATGTCCTTCCTCAAATTAGGAGACCAAAACTGCACACAATACTCCAGGTGTGGTCTCACCAGGAGTACAATTGCAGAAAGAACTCTTTGCTCCTATACTCAACTCCTCTCATTATGAAGACCATTATGAATGTTGTACCTGCATGCTTACTTTCAGTGACTGATGTACAAGGTCACCCAGGTCTCGTTGTACTTCCCCTTTTCCTGAGCTGACACCATTCAGACAATAATCTGCTTTCCTGTTCTTGCCACCAAAGTGGATAACCTCACATTTATCCGCATATTACTGCTTGTCACTCTAATTTGCCTTCCACTCACTCTCTGACTTTTCTGACTTGCTGCCTTGTTCCAATGGGTCCTGACATAAGCTTGAGGAACAGTACCCCGTATTCCGACTGGGCAAGTTACCAACTTTAGGACAAGATGGAATTGATCTATCAGAACTAGCCAGCTATAATGTAAGATCGACACAAAATGCTGGAGTAACAGCGGGATAGGCAGTGTAAAGAGCTCAAACTCACACAGGTTGAAACACAAACATCTTTATTATTCATTCATAATCTTGTAAGCAGGTCATTACACGTTCAAACTGCTACAGCTACTGGCAGGCAGTGGGAGAGTCCTTACACTATGGATGTTAGGTGGAGTTAGAATTACTAGGCAATCTAATTGGCTAACATGCAATAGCCAATATACAGGCAGCATCTCTGGATAGAAGGAATGGGTAGTGCAAGGCTCGGTGCTGGGACACCAGTTATTTACAATATATATTAACGATTTAGACGAGGGAATTAAATGTAACATCTCCAGGTTTGCGGATTACACATAGCTGTGTGGCAGTTTAAGTTGTTCAAGATGCTGGAAAATCGAAGGTAGACAAAAATGCTGGAGAAACTCAACGGGTTCGGCAGGTCTCGACCCGAAACGTCACCCATTCCTGCTCTCCATGGACGCTGCCTGTCCCGCTGAGTTACTCCAGCATTTTGTGTCCACCTTCGATTTAAACCAGCATCTGCAGTTCTTTCCTACACAGTTTTGAGAGTAGAGTTGGGGAATGCATCATTTGGCATTAGCAGTCGGCAGCACAGTTGTTTCCTTAACAAACACAAGGTGGCAGTGTTAACCTGTCATTTCATGTCATCTTGGAATAACAACAGAAGAGGATTTTGCCACAACGCCTTAAACATATGACAGCTATTCGATAAGATAGGGGATGCTTAAACCTTAAGCATTAATTTCACCAGACAGTGCTGAGTGATTGTTGAACGAACAAAATGGAAGAGATGATAGGTCAAATGTTCCCTTGACATTTCTGAACCAGTTTATAAGATCTGAGGCTCAAATCCATGTATTTTCCTATTCCGCTTGATATTGTTCTTTCCACATCTCCAAAAGTCTCTTAATTTTGGCCTTGAATGGATTGGGATGGTATCTACAGTCCGCTAGGATAGGGAATTCCAACAATGTAAATCCCTCGAGTAAGCTGGTCTTTACGTTGGTTCTAACTAGCTGACTACTTCACGCAGTCAATCTCCATCACTCTGGCGTGCTTGGCCCTTTGGTGCTGCATTAGTAGATTGTCCAGACTAAAATGAACACTCAAATGCACTTTTAATTCACTGTTTTATTAAATGTTACATAGTAGAGCATCACATGTTCCAGTGGCCATGGGAAGTTTCAAGGGAGCGCTGGAAAATAGGCTCTGGTAAGTTTCATGGAAGTGTGTAAAACAGAACTTGGCGAGTTTAAGGCAAGTGTTCACTGAGTCAGTTGCTGAACTGACAAAATATCCAAAAATGTGCAGGAAGGAACTGCAGATACTGATTTACACTAAAGGCAGACACAACATTTTGGAGTAATGCCCCTGTCCCACTTAGGAAACCTGAACGGAAACCTCTGGAGACTTTGCGCCCCACCCAAGGTTTCCGTGTGGTTCCCGGAGGTTTTTGTCAGTCTAATGGTCGAAAGTGGTTTCCGCTTCTTCTGTGTTCCAGCGATTATTTAAAAAAAATCAAAACCAGCTGCGACTAAAAATAGGTTGCCGCTTTAAAAATTGGTAATTTTTTAGTCGAAGCCGGTTGCGTTTCTAGTTGAGGGTGGTTGCCGGAGGTTGCAGGTAGTGGAAGGTAAGACTTTTTTTTTCACCCAGTGTTATTCCACCAGGTAGGTCTGACTGAGGACCATTTTTGCGCTGTATCTCTTAACTAAGCTAAACCACCGTGCCACCCTGTCTGTAGGAGTTTGGATGTTATCCCTGTGACTGCATGAGTTTTCTCCGGCTGCTCCGGTTTCTTCCTATCCGCCAAAGATGTGCCGGTTTGTATCCCTTGACCAATAATGGGGATATAACGTTTTGGGTAGTGGGACTTTGCTGCAGCCAAATTGGTTGCCATATTCCCACCATGACAGAGGTGACTGCACTTGAATCTTGAGATATGCATGTGGCTATGTGTGATTTATAATATTAAAATAATTCTTTGTTGTCCAAAGAATTTTGTAGTGGTTTAACACATTCCTTTCTGAATGTGGAAATAGTTTCATTTATGGATAATTGCAGGACACCGCAAGAAAATAATATTGAGCTAGATGATCAAACTTGACTGCAAAATGGCAAATTGGGTCCAAGCGACCAGATAGCCCATTTCTGCACCCGTTTCTCACATCCTTGCACCCTTGTAGATGCTCGATTTAAAATCATCTTCCTTTGTGCGTCAGCTATGCAGCCTTGTGTTCTGCCCAGTCCCTTTAACTGTGTGTTTGATGAGTGTGGCAGGAAGATTTCACTTACAGAACTGACCCGTGGTATTTTCCCACCAGTTCCTGCAGCAGCTTGGATTGCCTCCCAGCTGGCAGTTTGGCGACGTCTTTGGAATGGATCCTGAACTTCTCAGCCTGGTGCCGAGACCTGTCTGCTCAATTCTCCTGCTCTTCCCAGTGACAGAAAAGGTATGTTTAGAAAATAAAATAGTAAGTTTACCAATCAAAAATGTGGGGCTTTTGAACTGGCACATTATTACATATTCCATGTAGGAATACGTCAGTGAAGGATATGTAATACATGTAATCCTGTATTACATATCCTTCAATGATGTAGATGTGAATATTCCACACTTGTTTCTTCTGATTGTTGTTTCATCTTCTGCTTTGTAATCGGTGTGATGTTTGTATGGAAGGTCAGCAAATTACTGAGGATTGAACTAGTATTCAGCAGATTCTGAAATTTAACAGTCAGAACTGGGCCAGATTCACTGTTTTCCCAACTCTTGTACACGTCAGCCTTCTTGCATGTCGGTAGCGGTCAGTGGGGCCAAAAACGTACCTTTTGCTCTCAGCTCGGATGACACTGGCCCTTTTCAGGTCAGTATTTTCCTAGCTTCTCTGACTTCTGTGCTGTAATGAGCAGACAAAGATGTGCTGGAGGTTAGATGCCAGCACATCTGACCTCTGCACTTCCACTGGACTCAATGCTGAATCCAGGGGCTGAGACAAGAAGCCAGACGCATTCACCTCTATAGCCACCTCTTTATAGAGCATGGTCCCGTTTACTTAAATAGATGCGCCAACCAGGATTGAAAAGCGTTAAGTGATTACTTTCTTCAACAATTTTACTTGCCAGATGTAATGTTAAAAATGTTCTTAAGTTTCATTTAATATGTATGTATATCAATTGTTTTTAAATGTCTCTGATTGGGTGGTACGGTGGCGCAGCGGTCGGGTTGCTGCCTGACTGCACTTTCAGTGTCGGAGACCCAGGTTCGATCCCGACTAAGGGTGCGGCCTGTACGGAGTTTGTACGTTCTCCCCATGACCCCGTGGGTTTTCTCCGAGATCTTTGGTTTCCTCCCACACTCCAAAGACGTACAGGTTTGTAGGTTAATTGGTTTTGTATAAAAATGTAAATTGTCCCTAGTGTTATGTAGGAAAATGTTAGTATATGTCAGGCCGGAACTAGGCATGGCCGAATGGGAGCCTGTTTGTATCTCTGAACCCGTGAAGTGTGACGGCTCAAAGGGGTGTTTAGTCAGGTAGGGTAGTGATCCACCGCTCCCATTCCTGTTGCCTACTTGCTGGTGAGACTACAGTCTTGAGGTCTGCCAGTCACAAAAGGTGTGCACTGGAGGAGGGTTGGCTTGCGATGTGGGCCTTGTCAGGCATGATCCACCTCGACAAAGGTCCCACATAAGAGATTAGTATACAAACTTAAAGCATACGGTATTAGGGGTTCAGTAATGTGGATAGAGAACTGGCTGGCAAACAGGAAGCATCACAAGGCAGGCAGAAATAGTGGGGTACCGCAGGGCCAGCTTGCTATTTACACAGGATGAGGGAATGAAGGCAATATCTTCCAAGTTTGCGGATGACACTAAAGCTGGGGGGCAGTGTTCGATGTGAGGAGGATGTAGGAGACTGCAGGGTGACTTAGGATATAGGCTGAGGTGAGTGGGCAAATGTTTGGCAGATGCAGTATAATGTGGTAAATGTGAGGTTATCCACTTTTGGAAAATGGCAAAAACAGGAAAAGAGGACTATTATTTAAATGGTGGCCGATTGGGAAAAGGGGAGATGCAGCGAGACCTGGGTGTGGTTCATTGAAAGTCATGCAGGTGCAGCAGGCAGTGAAAAAGCGAATGGTATGTAGCAAAAGGATTTGGTACAGGAGCAGGGAGGGACTTCAGTTTGTACAGGGTCTTTGAGACCACACCTGGAGTAAGTTTTGTCTCCAAATCTGAGGAAGGGATTATTGCCATAGAGGGAGTGGTTCACCAGTGACTATGTCACTGTCTTATGAAGAAAGACGGATAGACTCGGTTTTATACTCTCTGGAATTTAGGAGATTGCTTATAGAGGGGTTGGACAGGCTAGATGCAGGAAGATTGTTGTTTCCCGATGTGGGGAAGTCCAGGAGGGGGTCACTTAAGGATAAGGGGAAATCCTTTAAGACCGAGATGAGAAAGACTTTCTTCACACAGAGAGTGGTTGGTCTCTGGAACTCTCTGCCACTGAGGCCGTTCATTGCTATATTAAGGAGTTGGATGTGGCCCTTGTGGCTAAGGGATCCAGGTACGGGATACTGAGTTGGATGATCAGCCATGATCATATTGGCGGTGCAGGCTCGAAGGGCTGATCCATTTCTACTATGATGTTTTTGGATGGATGGTGATGGTGTAATGGACAGCAGTCTAAAGAAGGATCTCTGGGCAAGCCATTGCAGAGCACCATAATTGATGTGATCTATATCACCTAGCGCAAATTAAAGATCAAAACTGACCTATTTGTGATGCATAAATACAGCACTGACTGATGGTAAACATGGTCAAGATGAAAAAGAAAGGATGACATCAAGCAGTGCCTTAGATGAATGTAAAGGAAGTGGGAAATTTTTCAAACAGGAACATTACATCTGTTTCATGTTTTCTGTTGGCTTCTTTCGTCATTGTTTCCCCAATTGGTCACCAACATAAGTCAAGATTAAAAGTAGAAAACAGGAACTGCAGATGTTGGTTAACAAAAAGAGACAGAAAATGCTGGAGTAACCCAGCAGGTCAGGCAGCATCCCTGGAAAATATGGATAGATGACGAATTGTGTCGGGACCTTCCTTCCAGCTGCAGAAAGGTCCCAACCTGAAATGTCGCCTATCCATGTTCTCCAGGGATGCTGCATAAACTTTTTTTATGTTGGGGCCAATATAATGTGTCCATTATTTCATTCAGTATTGGTTGCACTGGCATCATTTAAGACAATATTAAAAAGATTTACTAAAACTCTTGAGCATTACTTTCCCCCTCTTTCCTTGTATCGTGCATCCACTTATCAGCCCTACTAATGCCTCACCTCTTTATATTGTCCATCTCATTATTGAATCATTCTCTGCTTAATAGCCTTAGTTTAGTGATACAGCATGGAAACAGGCCCTTCGGCCCATCGAGTCGACGTCTGCCATCAATTATCCGTACACCAATTATAGTCTAGTTACCTGAACACTTCCTGCATACACTAGGGACAGGTTACAGAAGTCAATAAACGTACAAACCTGCACGTCTTCAGAAGGAGGGAGGAAACCAGAGCATCGGGAGAAAACCCAGGCGTTCACAGGATTGAACCCGGGTCTCTGGTGGTGTAAGGCAACAGCTCTACAGTCGCGCCACTGTGCTGCCCCTTGCTTGCTTGGCCCATAGACCCCATCCATTTCAATACGTGCACTCTACTAATTATGCCTCCTCAGCAACCCTGAATTTAATTGTCTCAAAATGAGTGCTATGCCTTCTGTAGCTGGGGCCCTGATCTCTGGAATTCTCTTTCTTAACACTCCACTTCTTTGCCTCTTCAGTACGATCCTGTTGAAAAAACAAGATCCTTGGCCAAACTTTGTCATTGTCTTAGTGACCATCGGGTGGTGCCGCGATGGCAGCCCCGCCGGCAGCCTGTGTTATTTCGACATTTTTTGTTATTTTTTGTGTGTCTAAAATGTATGTTTTAATGATTCTCGGTATGTTTATGTGGGGGGGGGGGGGGGGGATTAGGGGGTGAATCGTGGGAAACCTTTCTCAGTACTTACCTCGACGGAGATGTGATCTTTCACAAAGACGAGGGATAAGGGACAGTGGTTTCGGGGTAACGTGAGGGGGAACTTCTTTACTCAGAGGGTGGTGGCTGTGTGGAATGAGCTTCCAGCAGAAGTGGTGGAGGCAGGATCGATTTTAACATTTTAGAGTAAAGTGGATAGGTATATGGACGTGAAGGGAATGGAGGGGTATGGTCTGAGTGCAGGTAGATGGGACTAGGGGAAAACAAATGGTCGGCACGGACTGGAAGGGCCGAGAGGGCCTGTTTCCGTGCTGTAATTGTTATATGGTTATATGGTTAAACAAATCAGAGCACATGGTATTGGGGGTATCTATTGACATGGACAGAAAATTGGTTGGCAGACAGGAAACAAAGAGTAGGAAATAGCGAGTCCCTTTCAGAATGGCAGGCAGTGACTAGTGGGGTACAGCAAGGCTCGGTGCCGGGACCGCAGCTATTTACAATATACACCAATGATTTAGATGAAGGGATTCAAAGTAACATTAGCAAATTTGCAGATGACACAAAGCTGGGTGGCAGTGTGAACTGTGAGGAGGATGCCATGAGAATGCAAGGTGACTTGGACAGGTTGGGGGAGTGGGCAGATGCATGGCAGATGCAGTTTAATGTGGATAAATGGGAGGTTATCCACTTTGGTAGCAAAAACAGGAAGGCAGATTATTATCTAAATGGTGTCAAGTTGGGATAAGGGAAGTACAATGGGATCTGGAGGTCCTTGTTCATCAGTCATTGGAAGTAAGCATGCAGGTACAGCAGGCAGTGAAGAAAGCGAATGGCATGTTGGCCATTCCAGAGAGTTGTGAGTCTCTGGAATTCTCTGCCTCAGAGGGCGGTGAAGGCCGGTTCTCTGGATACTTTCAAGAGAGAGCTAGAAAGGACTCGAAAAGATAGCAAAGTCAGGGGATATGGGGAGACGGTAGGAACGGGGTACTGATTGTGGATGATCAGCCATAATCACATTGAATAGCTGAATGTCCTACCTGACAGGTCGCAGGCTTGAATGGCCTACTCCTGCACCTATTGTCTATTGCCCCCCCCCCCCCCACCTTGCGGGATACAAGGTGGAGTGGTGCGGCCTTTCCCGAAGGCCGGTCCAGAGCTTCAAGCCGCAAGCACGGCGCGGAGTTACCATCCTTTGCCGAGGGTCACTGTGGAAGTGCTCCGACCCCGGGGCCTGTGGACTTTAACACGGTGAAACCTCCGGTAAGAAGAGGCCGACTCGGGTGCTCCATGCCACGGAGTGTTCCGATCCGTCCCAACGCCGGAGTTTCCATCATCCCGACGAGATGGCTTGAACATCGGACCGTCAGCAGCGGTGAACTGCAGAGGGTTCAAAGGCCCCGACCACGGGTGGACAAAGGAGGAAGTTGACTGAGCTTTATTACATTCCATCACAGTGAGGAATGTGGGTTCCACTGTGGTGGATGTTTATGTTAAAATTATTGTGTTTTTTACTTGTATGGCTGTATGGTAACTCGGGAATCACTGTACTTAATTGGTGCATGTGACAATAAATGTGAACTTGAACTAGTGTCTCCTTAAGGTGCCTGGTACCATTTTATTGCGTTTGATAAAATACTTTGATACATTAAAAATGTTTCAAGAATGGAAGTTCTGGAAGAATGAAATTCTTGGAAAAGGTGGGCGGAAAGCAAAGTGGAACTTTAAAAACAGTTAACAAGTCTCAATAATTATAAATGGGAGAAAGAATGAAGCTTCAATCTGTTTTGAAAATGTTAAGTGTTAGGTTGTATGAACTTGTTTGAGGTCTGTCTTTAAATGCAAATACAGGACACAGGCTCTTGTCTTCTGTTGCTTAAATTGTAAGTTTAAGAAAAGAAATTAGTCTGTCATGTTTATATGCTGTGTCAAAGTTAGAATGTTTTTAGAACATTGAGGATCTATCACTGATGTTTATGAAACTATAGGAAGATTATGGGGTTGGAAGGGCTTTGATTTGTGTGCACGTGCATTTTAAGTCTTGTTGATGTCCTTGGGCTAGTTGATTTGTTGAGAGTCTGTCTGGCTCCGCATTCTACATGGGGGGGGGGGGGGGGGGGGGGAACTTGGCCGTTCAACACATCAGGAACTTGCCATTCCCAGACAGTTTAAATGATGAAACTGTCTACATATTTTAACCTGACTCAACTATTTTTTTCTACTTCAACCGCTCTACCTCAGGTATAAGAGCCGTCAGACTGATACACAACGTATATATTGGACTGAACAAAGTGAACACACATTGTGACAATTTTCCCTGCTCTTTTCTTCTTCAAAGCACACCCCTGGTTTGCATGTGTTAAGTATTGGATGATTCTCAGAATAGTTTTAAGAAAGAACTGCAAATGCTGGAAAAATTGAAATTAGACAAAAGTGCTGGAGAAACTCAGCAGGTGAAGCAGCATCTATGGAGCGAAGGAATAGGTGCCGTTTCAGGTCGAGACCCTTCTTCAGACTGATGTGGGGGTGGGGTGTGGGAAGAAGAAAGGAGGAGGAGGAGGAGGAGGAGACAGTAGGTTGTGGGAGAGCTGGGAAGGGGAGGGGAAGGAGGGAGAAAGCAAGGACTACCTGAAATTGGAGAAGCCAATGTTCATACCGCTGGGGTGTAAACTACCCATAGGCTGTGGGCCGAGCATCACAAATGTGTCTAGACATTCATTTTCATGAGCCATGTCACAGAACTACATGATATTTTCCACAAGTTTAGATTAAATATAATTGAGAAGGATGTCATAACTCGTCACTGCCAAACGTTGCACATTAAGTAATTAAACTAATTAGAAAATTAGATCGGGAAAGTAAGCAGTTACCCCGTGCCCATTTCATCTTCCCACCATGGGCAGCCTATTTCCATGTTGCAGTCTATTGAAATAAATATATATATTTATAACGTATATTTATAAAAATAATATGATGAATATAATTGTGAGGTTTTTTAAATGACACTGTCGCAGAGGTCCTGCTCCTGAACCAGCCTAATTAATGGGTGAGGGCAGTTCTTGTGGGTTCCTCCCTTTTACTGAACCCCACTGACTGCCAGTGTGCAGAGTGGGGATCACGGCCATTGTGGGACTGGGGCAGTGCCAGGCTGGGGGACAGTCCTGCAAGGCATCTTCCAGTCGCTTTAATAGTAAATTTAACGATACTGCTGCAGAGGTCCCAGGTTATAAGGGCTCATGAACCTGCCTAATTAAAGGGTCAGGACAGATCCTCTGGGTTCCCCTGTTTACTGAACCCCACTGACTGCCATAGTGGGGAGAGTGGGGGTAACAGCCATAGTGGGACTGGGGCAGGGCCAGGCTGGGTGACAGACCTGTAAGAGACCTGTCTTATTTCTGTAAATGTTACATCCTGACCAAGAATCGAATGCTGTGATGTTTACTCGATGAGCATTCATTTTAAGCTAGAATGAGTCTATATTTATGTTAGAGACCCCCCCTAATGGTGCCTTTGCAAATGAGGGCTATTACCTTTAACCTAAAATAACCCTAAAAGTGTTGCATTGTTTGAGTATCTGTAGTTTGTGTGTGTGTCTGTGTATACCTATCAAACATGTAAGTGTGGATGTAAGTGTGGATGTAAGTGTGGATGTAAGTGTGGATGTAAGTGTGGATGTAAGTGTGGATGTATGTGTGCATGTATGTGTGTGCATGGATGTGTACATGTATGTCTGCGTGCGGATGGATGTATGTGTGCATATATGTGTGTGTGCATGCATGGAAGTGTGCGTACGGATGGATGTGTGTATATGTGTGGATGGGTGGACTGTCGCACTCATTCACCAGCACGCCATGATCATAAGTAATTCAGTCATTGTTTAAATAATTTGACCAAATAAACAGTGAAACGATCAACATTAAAATAAAACTTTATATAATCATTTACTTCCCCAATTTATTTGTTTACATTACATCTGATCTTCACCTGAATATTCTTCGTTTTGATAAGTCCATTGATAAGTTAGTTTAAGTTCAAGTGGAGGGTCAGGCAGAGGCTACAAAAAAAAACATCTCATAGTCATTGTCTGCATGGACTTCAATTCATAAAATTTCAACCTCTTCTTAATGTTAATAAGAATAACACTGTTACATCATAGATCAATTAGTTCAAGTTCACATACACCAGTTCATTTCTACATACAGTGGCTTGCAAAAGTATTCATACCCCTTGAACTTTTGACATTTTGTCACGTTACAACCACAAACATAAATGTATTTTATTGGGATTTTATGTGATAGACCAACACAAAGTGGTGCATAATTGTGAAGTGGAAGGAAAATGATACATGGTTTTCAAATTTTATTACAAATAAAAAACTGAACAGTGTGGCGTGCAAAAGTATTCAGCCCCCCTGAGTCAATACTTTGTAGAACCACCTTTCACTGCAATTACAGCTGCAAGTCTTTTGGGGTATGTCTCTACCAGCTTTGCACATCTAGTGACTGAAATTTATGCCCATTCTTCTTTGCAAAATAGCTCAAGCTCAGTCAGATTGGATGGAGAGCGTCTGTGAACAGCAATTTTCAAGTCTTGCCAGAGATTCTCAATTGGATTTAGGTCTGGACTTTGACTGGGCCATTCTAACACATGAATATGCTTTGATCTAAACTATTCCATTGTAGTTCTGGCTGTATGTTTAGGGTTGTTGTCCTGCTGGAAGGTGAACCTCTGCCCCAGCCTCAAGTCTTTTGCAGACTCTAACAGGTTTTCTTCCAAGATTGCCCTGTATTTGGCTCCATCCATCTTCCCATCAACTCTGATTAGCTTCCCTGTCCCTGCTGAAGAAAAGCATCCCCACAGTAAGATGCTGCCACCACCATGTTTCACAGTGGGGATGGTGTGTTCAGGGTGATGTGCAGTGTTAGTTTTCCGCCACACATAGCGTTTTGCATTTAGGCCAAAAACTTCAATTTTGGTCTCATCAGACCAGAGCACCTTCCTCCACATGTTTGCTGTGTCCCCCACATGGCTTGTGGCAAACTGCAAACGGAACTTCTTATGGCTTTGTTTCAAAGATGGCTTTCTTCTTGCCACTCTTCCATAAAAGCCCAATTTGTGGAGTGTACGACTAATAGCTGTCCTGTGGACAGATTCTCCCACCTGAGCTGTGGATCTCTGCAGCTCCTCCAGAGTTACCATCTGCTATCTTGGCTGCTATCTTACCTCTTGGCTGCTTCTCTGATCAATGCTCTCCTTGCCCGGCCTGTCAGTTTAGGTGGACAGCCGTGTCTTGGTAGGTTTGCAGTTGTGCCATACTCTTTCATTTTTGGATAATGGATTGAACAGTGCTCCATGAGATGTTCAAAGCTTGGGATATTTTTTTCTAACCTAACCCTGCTTTAAACTTCTCCACAACTTTATCCCTGACCTATCTGGTGTGTTCCTTGGGCTTCACGATGCCCAAGGAACATTGTTTGTTCACTAACGTTGTCTAACAAACCTCTAAGACCGTCACAGAACAGCTGTATTTATACTGAGATTAGATTACACATAAGTGGATTCTATTTACTAATTAGGTAACCTCTGAAGGCAATTGGTTGCACTGGATTTTATTTAGGGGTATCAGAATAAAGGGGGCTGAATACTTTTGCACGCCACACTTTTCAGTTTTTTATTTATAAAAAAAAATTAAAAACCATGTATCATTTTCCTTCCAATTCACAATTATGCGCCACTTTGTGTTGGTCTATCACATAAAATCCCAATAAAATACATTTACTTTTGTGGTTGTAACGTGACAAAATGTGGAAAAGTTCAAGGGGTATGAATACTTTTGCAAGCCACTGTAAACATCAGCCTTTTCAGACCATTTCTCGCTCCGATGGAAGCCTATAAAGTGCAGTCAATATTCCTCCGTTTTTCTCCCGTGGTCGGGGTATGGAAACGGCCGCTACGGGTGGCACTATGTACAGCGCCGCCCCCCCCGTCCGCAGAGATTATCCAAACACACTCCGCGACTCAACGTTCGCGAATCGGCCACTTCCTAACGGAGACCGCGACTTCACTATGTTAAGTACATAGGCCCCGCGGTCGGAGCACTTTTACTCGGTAAGTGATCACAGGCAACTCCGAGATTAGATGTTAAAGACTTATTAGACTACAACAAGTATTAGTGAAAATGTGTAATTTACCTTGTTATGGATACACATAGTTTAGGCCCTCAACTTCATGAATGAGCGAATTAATGAGTAAATGAATGAGTGAGTGAATGTACAGCCTCCAAATCTCATTTTTTCACATTATGAAAGGGTGCAATTAAATTAATTAAAATCCATACGGATTAATTTTCATAAATTCAGACTTTAGATCTTACCTTTCAGTTCCAGTTGATTCACAAAGTTTCACTGGTTTCACGACTTGGCTGTCCTCTTTGTGTTGCAGCACCTTAGCAGCGACTTTGCTTTCAAGGCTTTGTTCCACATCTATCCACTTAGCTGCACATTCTTCAGACTTCTTAATGCTTTTCTCACTAAATTCAATTACCCTGCTGCAAGTTTCCACGACATTTATTCCACAGAACAACAAAGAACCTTCATCGGAATCTCCAGTAAAACAAGCATCAGTAGAGGCACTCTCAGCCATGTTGTGTGCTCCCTGCCTAGCTAGCCTGAAACAAAGCATGTGATTGGCCAACTGGCCTCCGACTCGATGTTAAACGTGCTTTAATTGGACAAAAAATACCCGAACATTTTCCGTTTTTTCTCTAATTTATTAAAAAAAAATGTGCAAGTTTTGTTCTTGACGAGTTTCATGGGTGATTTATATAATATTTTTACACTGTGTGAAAATGTCATGTAGTTCCGTGTTGGGTCACGAAACTGCACAAAAAAGCTCCTCGGCCTAGAGCCTACCAAGCGAAATATGAGGTGCTGCTCCTCCAATTTGCGGCGGGACTCACTCTGGCCATGGAGGAGGCCCAGGACAGAAAGGTCGGATTTGGAATGGGAGGGGGAGTTGAAGTGCTGAGCCACCGGGAGATCAGGTTGCTTAATGCGAACTGAGCGGAGCTGTTGGGCAAAGCGATTGCCGAGCCTGCGCTTGGTCTCACTTATGTAGAGCAGTTGACATCTCGAACAGCAGATGCAATAGATGAGTTTGGAGGAGGTGCAGGTGAACCTATGCCTCATCTGTAAACACTGCTTGGGTCCTTGGATGGAGTCGAGGGGGGAGTCAAGTGTAGCATTTCCTGCGTTTGCAAGGGAAAGTACCATGGGAGGGGGTGGTTTGGGTGGGAGCGGATCGGTCTTTGCGGAAAGCCAAAAGGGGAGGAATTGAGAAGATGGTGGGATTCCGTTGGAGGTGGCGAAAATGTATTTTTTGTCATTTTATAGTTAAGCTAGTTTTGAAATTTGATCTGACAAAATTGGTTTAAACCATTTAACCTCCTTTCAAAGTTGACATTTCAAATGACCATTAGTGCATGGAATGAATTTCCTACCTTAAAAGATAGCTTTTTTTTAGATTTAGATACATTTGGGCAGGTTGGATACCATCTGGTTTTGGTGATAGTGGGATCTAGTTTTGGGCCACACACTGTTTGATGGTAGAGCACAGCTTGGGAATGGTTCGGATCAGCATGCCAGCATTTGGCTGACTGCAGGTGTCAGGTTGCTACTTTGGCTAATCAGATCTGAGTCAAATTTGCATAAAACACATCCATGTTGAATTGTAGGGTTACACTTGTCTCACTTACAGACCCTAGTAAAAATGACTAGAATCATCTTGAGAGTGTTGGTTCAGTTACATGATAGAATCCACGATTATTAACATCTTCGAGAACGTCACTGATCAGAAGATGATGGGACCTGTCGTAGAGTCACGCAACACGGAAACAGTCACATTGGCCCAACTCATCCGTGCCAACAAAGATGATCTTTCCTATCTATGTACCTGTCCAAGTGTCTTTTAAATACACACCACCCTCTGAGTGAAAGAATTGCCCCTTGGGTTCCTTATAAATATTGTCCCTCTCACTTCAACCTATAATCCCTGCTTCTTGATTCTCCTACTGTGGGTAAACGAATGTGCATTCACCCATCTATCTATTCTTATGATTTTATACAGCTCATAAATATGGTGGCAACAAGATCAGATCAAAGGCTATCTTGTGGTGAATAACACATCTCCCAACACCTCAAAGCCTTTCTGCTACCTACAAGACACAAGTTAGGAGAGTGTTGGAACATTCTGTACTTGCCTGGGTGAGTGCAGTTCCAACAATGCTTGAAGCCCAATGCTGTCCAGGGCAAATATGCCTGATATTTCCCCATCGAGCACCCTCGATGTTTCTGATGCATGGTGGTTGCAGTTTGTGCCAGTCTCAAAATGCATTGCAATTACTCGCAAAGGATAGTCCAAAACAGTATTTAGGGTGCCGTTAAATATGGAACACTGCCGTTAAATATGGAACACTAATGATAAGCATATGAGGCAAAGATTCCTTTGTAGGTTGACTTAGAATCCTTTTACTAGACCTCTTAACCATCATCTCTCTCTATTTCTGCAGAAATAAAGCACAGCATGCCTTGGTATCATGTTTTGTCTATGAAGCATTTGAGATTTTTTTTAAAGACACAAAGTGCCTGGAGTAATTCAGCGGGTCAGACAGCATCTCAGGAGAACATGGATAAGTGAAGTTGCAGATTAGGACTTTTCTTCAGACCCTCCCTCGGCATTTGAGATGTTGTCTTGCTACAAGATACTCATTCTAGTATTTGTAAAAGAACCGGAATGTTACGTAAATATTCCTCCTAGTTGAGTTCTAGTTGAATGCGAGTGGGAACATGAGCTATGCAATGTTGACACATTTGCATTTAGCTTTTATTATGCTTTAGGCAATAGGAATTTATTGTTTAGAATATTATCCGTGGGATCAAGTTGTGTGAAAGAGAAGTGCAATGAAAGATAACTGAACATGGAGGCACTTGCAAATCAAAGTAACTGCAGACATCCTCCAACTCTTAAATAATCTATAATTTACCACAACATCAAATCTGTCTTTTAAAAAAGCAAGTAAATTCTCCCTGATGTCCTGAGCAGCATTGGCCACTTGGACAACAGAGCCTAAAACAGATTATCTGGATATCATAATTTACTGTTTCTGGGAGTTTGCTGTGTACAGGTTGGACAAGGTCATAAGTAATAAGAGCAGAACGATGCCATTTGGCCCATCAAGTCTACTCCGCCATTCAATCTTGCCTGATCTAATGGGCCTGTCTCACTTAGGTGACTGTTTAGGCGACTGCCAGGGACTAGTTTTAATGGAATTCACCTATGACACCTACGTCAGAAAAAATTTCTAACATGTTGAAAATTTTGCAGCAATCGGCTGTAGTCGCCCAAGAAAGCACCTCAGTGGGACAGGCCCATTACTCTCCCTCCTAACCGCATTCTCCTGTCTTTCTCCCCATAACCCCTGACACCCATTGGGCGTCACATTTCAGGCATTACAGTGCTAATCGTACTTTAAAATGTATGTCATTCGCATTGTGAAAGATGCCTGCTTCCCTGGCCATTCCCGTTTATCTCTTCTACCTTCTGGAAGTAGATGTAGTTACTTGAAAGCTCGGACATCCAGGAAAGCCTCTTCCCCACTGATAGCAGCCTTCTGAATCAATCACCTCTTTCATACCCTCTTCACAGAGGTGTTGCCACATTACTCCATTTCTGTTACCCCATTCTGTTATTGCACTTTAGTATTTCTGACACAACAATCTTTACACTGTTCAGCTATTTTGCACTTTCTGTCGTATTTATTGTTTAATTTGTCATTGCTATGAATACTGTTTACTTCATAAGCTCTATGTGAACGAGGAATTTTATTGCTCCTTGGTATATATGACGATAAGTTTATCTGAGATAATGGACAAAGTGAAACCTATAGAGGATCTGAGACTTTGCTTGGATCTGATCATCTTGTTACCTGGTGCTTTTCCTATGTTATATCTTTAGTTGTAGTAGGCACATCACAAAGTGAATGTGTAACGGGCCTGTCCCACTTGCGTGTCCTTGGCGCGCAGATTACACGACCTCGTGGTCGCGTTGAGGCGCACGGGCATCGTATGGCCGCACAGGGCCGTCCCACTGAAAAGCGCAGAGGGGTATGTAGTTGTGCGCGATATCGCGTGAGACTCCAAACTTTTTGTAGCGAACAAAATCTTCGCGCGCCAACAGCCTGTCGCGAAACTAACGGCCAAAGTGGGACGGGCCCAAGACCCTGGTGCGACGCAACATCTCACCTCTAACAGCAGCAGAAGCAGGCAAACGATCGCCGAGCTCGGCCTGGGTCTCACGGTCTTTGCGGTCCGGATCCGCCCCCATTTCTACTCCCAGAGCAGGGCCAAGAAAATTGAAGATAGACACAAAATGCTGGAGTAACTCAGCGGGACCGGCAGCATCTCTGGAGAGAAGCAATGGGTGACGTTTCGGGTCAAGACCCTGCTTTCAGACTGAAGAAGGGTCTCGACCCGAAACATCATGCATTCCTTCTCTCCAGAGATGCTGCCGGTCCCGCTGAGTTACTCCGGCATTTTGCGTCCATCTTCAAATGACGTCACACGCTCCAGACAGCTGTGCGGGCGCATGAAGCCACGCGCGACCTTCGCGGGACTGTCGCGGCTCAACGCGACCACGAGGTCGCATAATTTGCGTGCCAAGGACACGCAAGTGGGACAGGCCCTCTTCTGCAGACCAAAGCTAAAGGAATCCAAGAGGCAAATAAAAGTTAGCATTCAGACCAAACGTAGACTGGGCAATCGTTGCACTAAACACCTTCGCACAGTCCATCTGGACCTAACTGATCTTCTGATTGCCAAACACTTTAATTTCCCTTCCCATTCCCACACAGACCTTTCTGTCCTAGGGCTCCTCCATTGTCAGAGTGAAGCTAAACGCAAATTGGAGGAACAGCATCTCATATTTTGCTTGGGCACCTTGCAAGCCAGTGGTGTGAATATTGATTTCTCCAACTTCAAGTGACCCCTGCACTCCCTCTCTCTCCATCCCTCCCCCACCCTAGTCTCACCAGCTTCTTGTTCTCACCTAGCTAACAGATGTTTCCTTTATCATCGTTACTTTTTAGCATATCTTTAATTCATTGGTTCTATATATCTCTACATCATCGTCTATATCTGACTCTAGTCTGAAGAATGGTCTCGGCCCAAAACGTCACCCATTTCTTCTCTCCAAAGATGCTGCCTGTCCCGCTGAGTTACTCCAGCATTTTGTGTTTACTTTCAGCATTTATTATTCGATTTGCAAATGGAAGACCACGTTTTAGAAACTGTTGGTTCATGATTCTTTTTTCTCTCCAGTATGAAACCTACAAACGAGAAGAGGAAGCCAAAATAAAAGCTGAAGGGCAAAAAGTCAACCCACGTGTTTATTTCATGAGGCAAACCATCAGTAATGCCTGTGGGACTATTGGGCTAATACATGCACTGGCGAACAATCAGGATAAATTGGAATTTGGTGAGTGTTTGTGAGTAAAAGCTACATTGGGGTTGAAGCCTTGACTGCCCCAATGTCAAACAAATATTTCCTCCTTTTTGCATATGTTTGTGATACCGCCCCTATGAATACACACATTTTAATAACCAAAAATTAGAAAAGAACGGGGAAAGTAATTAAGTACAAAGAAAGCACCCATGCATTAAAACACAATCATAAACAGGGACAAAGTAATCTAGCAATTCAGTCATTAAGAACAGAAACTGAGCCATTTAATTTTTCTTTTTGTTTGCTGCCTAGTTTTCCTATTAAGATACAAACTTGCAATAGGATAAAGATTGGTTTACAATAATAACGTATTGCTGTAGTGCCTTGTAATGTTACTAGACTTCAATGGAGCATCATCAAAGAAAGCTTGATGCCGAGATATGGGATAACGACTAAACACTTGATCAAAGAGTTAGATTTTGAGCAAGATCTTAAAGAGGTAACAAGATTTTCGCCCAGAGAGTTGTCAATCTGTGGAATTCTCTGCCACAGACGGCAGTGGAGGCTAATTCATGGATGTTTTCAAGAGAGAGTTAGATTTAGCTCTTGGGGCTAAAGGAATCGAGGGAAATGGGGGAAAAAGCAGGAACGGGGTACTGATTTTAGATGGTCAGCCATGATTATATTGAATGGTGGTGCTGGCTCGAAGGGCTGAATGGCCTACTCCTGCACCTATGTTTCTATGTTGAGAGATAGAAAGGTTTGGGGAGGGAAATATAAGAGCCAAGACACTCAGAAGCTAAAGGCGCTGGCGTCTCTGTTAGAGCAGTTAAATATACAAATAATACAATAAATCTGCAATCAATCTGCTGTGCGACATTTAGAAATCCAATAATTTGGCATGTGGCTCACCAGGGGATGTTTGCAATGTCTACTCAGCAGGTCACTGCCAGCCTTGGTCTCTTAAAACTTAGCAGGTTTATTATTCTGTTACTATGTAATATCCAAGGCCACTGTGAGAAGCTAGAGAAGAAATTACAGGCATCCTGGCTGAGGTATACGAATTATCATCAGATATGGATGAGGTGCCGGAAGACTGGAGGGTGGCTAACGTTGTGCCTCTATTTAAGAAGAGCAGTGAGTCTGAAGAAGGGTTTCGGCCAGAAACGTTGCCCATTTCCTTCGCTCCATAGATGCTGCTGCACCCGCTGAGTTTCTCCAGCACTTTTGTCTGCCATAGATCTGTGAGCCCAACATCTGTGGTAGGCAACTTACTGGAGAGTGTTCTGAAGAATAAGATATCTATAGGCATTTGGATAGATGGCAGCTGATTAGGGATAGTCAGTGGTGTTTTCTACATGGGAGAAAGCGTCTTCCAAATATAGACATAGAAAATAGTTGCAGGAGTAGGCCATTCGGCCCTTCAAGCCTGCACCCCCATTCAATATGATCATGGCTGATCATCTAACTCAGTATCCCGTACCTGCCTTCTCTCCATACCCCCTGATCCCTTTAGCCACTAGGGCCACATCTAACTCCCTCTTAAATATAGCCAATGAACTGGCCTCAACTGCCTTCTGTGGCAGAGAATGCCAGAGACTCACCACTCTCTGTGTGAAAAATGTTTTTCTCATCTCGGTCCTAAAGGATTTCCCCCTTATCCTTAGACTGTGACCCCTTGTTCTGGACTTCCCAACATCGGGAACAATCTTCAGTGACTCCAACTCTTCCGCTTTCGGGCGGGAGAAATTATATCTCAAGCGGGAGAGCGGGAGATTTTGCGAAAATGTCCTTTCAGCGGGCGATCTCCCACCGAAAGCGGGAGAGTTGGAGTCACTGAATCTTCCTGCATCTAGCCTGTCCAACCCCTTAAGAATTTTGTACGTTTCTATAAGATCCCCCCCTCAATCTTCTCAATTCCAGTGAGCACAAGCCGAGTCTATCCAGTCTTTCTTCATATGAAAGTCCTGACATCCCAGGAATCAGTCTGGTGAACCTTCTCTGTACTCCCTCTATGGTGGTATCGTAGAAAGCGAAGACTGTTATCAACAAAGACAGGAGTTTCTGGGAGTTATTCAGAAACATCGATTCAGAGGCCAAGACAACACACCAATGCCTCTATTTCCTTAGAACGCTGAGAAAGTTAGACATGTCTCCAAGAACCATCGTCAATGTCTACAGATGCGTCATAGAAAATATTTTATCGAGATGCATCACAGCTTGGTTTGGGAACAGTTCCATCCACGACGGCAGGAAATTGCAAAGAGTTGTGGATGCAGCCCAGATCATCGCGCAAACCAGCTTCCCTTCCGTGGACTCCGTCTGCATTTCACGCTGCCTCAGCAGGGGCACAGCATAATCAATGAACGGTCTCACCCCAGTCCCTCCCTCTTCTCCCCTCTCCAATCAGGCAAGAAATACAGAAGTTGGAAAACGCACACCTCCATATTCATTGACAGTTTCTCACACCAGCTAGAGTGTGGTCCTGAGCTCCCATCTACCCAATTGAAGACCTTGAAACTATCTTTAATGGACTTTATCGTGTACTAAATGCTCTACCCTTTTATCCTGTATCAGTACACTCTGAGTGGCGTGATTGATTGTAATCATGTATAGCCATTGACTGGACAGCATGCTACAAAAAGCTTTTCAATGTTCTTCAGTGCATGTGACAATAAGAAACTAAACTAAATTAAGGTGCAGGATATTTTCATCCCAAAGAGGAAGAAACATTCTAAGGGGAGAATGGGGTTGTGAGATAAAGATACATCAATTGTGATTGAATGGAGTAGACTCAAGGGGCTGAATGGCCTCATCCTGCTGTTATGGCTAATGTACTTCTCATTAGTTAGCTAATCTTACAATTTGTCTCAACTAATTTCAGCTCAGATTTCTAAGAGCAGAAGGTAATTCTCAGTTTGTTGGTGTATATTTTGTAGAATTAATCATTTGTACCACTGTCAATAAGATGGTCCCCATTGCCTGTTCTTGCTTTTACAGTTTTTTAAGTGAGGCTTAGTAGAAATTTATTCTCATTTGTAGGTCATGTGCAGAGAGTCAGACATTTAAGATTCAATATTTTAACAGAACTTTAAGTTTAATTTTCACTTCGGTAGAACATGCAAAATCAATGGTATGAATTATATTTATAAATTGATAAGTTCAAGGGGCAGGATTAGGCCATTTGGCCCATCACATCCACTCCGCCATTCAATCATGGCTGATCTTTCTTGCCCTCTCAATCCTGTTATCCTGCCTTCTCCCCATAACCCCTGACACCCTTCCTAAACAAGAATCTATCAATCTCCGCCTTAAAAATATCCATTGACTTGGCCTCCACCGCTGTCTGTGGCAATGAATTCCACAGATTCACCATTATTCAGTGTTATGTTTACCAGTTTTCAAGTATTGGGACTGAAAAGGGCCACCCTCATCTCCATTTCGCAATTTTATTCACAGTGCATGACGTGAATTGCCAGTGGCTCTCCTGGATTGTTATAACCTGCACCATTTGCTATCTTGTTGTTACTCTTGCAGCTTCCTGTTCCTTTTTCATTTTATAAGGAGACACATTTAGTCACACTCCACCACAACCACTGTGCACGCATTGGTGGTGAATGTGAGGGATTCACTCGGGATAACTGCAGGAATTCAGCCCTTAGCTGCACAGTTGCTTTCTGTACAAGTTGCTGTCAGTTTTGCCGAGTAACGATGAGGATGGAACGTTGACAGTTCTCGCATCAATATCATTAGAAAGACTGTTGTAATCATTTGAATGGATGCCATTTTTAACGTAGTAATAATTTTTTGTTCCTTTTCTAGAACGCGATTCAGTTATGAAAAGGTTTTTGGAGGATTCAGCCAGCTTAAGTCCTGAAGATAAAGGAACATTCCTGGAAAAAGATGAGGTGATTTTTTTTTTTCTCACTTTTTCATATTGTACAGTATACTAATGTACATATAAGCAATTAGTTTATAACAGATTATAACAAATAAATCATCAAACAAAGTCCTGGTTAAACCTTTTATTTCTTCCCCTAAAATTCTCATCCTAATTTTCAAATCTCTTCTCCCTACTTCTGTAACCTCATGCGACCTCACAACATTTCCTTTAATTCTGAGCTCCAAGAGTATCTATAGATTTAATTATTACAGTTGGTGGCTTTGCATCAACTGTGGAAAGTGCTACCCATTAAACTTCTCCACCACTTTCTCCTTTAAAGTATTTACTAAAAGATTGAGTCGACTTTCTCTTTTTGATCTCCTTAAGAAGCTGTGTTGAATTTTGTTTGGTTATGCTCCTTTGAGGGATGTTTCATTTTAACGGAATGTGTTATTTTTGTAAAGACTGTGTACTTGCAACATACATGGTAAGGTCCTGTCCCACCAGGATGCGACTCCATGCGGCAAGCTCGACCTAACGTGGTCGCTTGAGCCGTCCGGCCTCTCGGGCCGGTCCCACTTCGATCGCCGGAGCCGTATGGAGTTGTGCGGAGCTGGTCCCGGCATCGCGCGGGGCTCAGAAAAAGCCCCGCGCGATGCCTGTCGGCCCGCAGCCGCCTCGACACCATACACAACGCCTCGACGTCGTGCCTCCGTGTCCCTCTCTATGTGCCTCCATGTCCCTCTCTCTGCATGCCTCCGTGACCATCTCTGCGTGCCTCCGTGACCCTCTCTGTCCTTGCGAACTTACCGCGGACTTCGCTCCAACCGCGTCACTCACCCGACCTCTGCGCGGCCCCCGCTTCCGGTTTGGTCGCGCTCGCTGCGTGCAGTCGCATGCTGGTGGGACCGGCCCTGTACGGGGATCACTCGACCTCCGCGCGACCCCCGCTTCCGGTTTGGCCGCATGCTGGTCACATGCTCGTGGGACAGGCCCTGTAGTCTAACAAACTACAGTAAATAATATGAAAGGATCTACACAGATGTTAATGAGTTTGAGATTAAAATGCTGTTTGTTTGTGAATGGGGATGGAGACAAAATGAAGTGCTTACTTTGTGTTTGTTCTTTTCAGAGTATTCGTGTTACACATGAGTTCAGTGCACAAGAAGGCCAAACTGAGGTATGTTTATTCAGTTCACTGTTGATTTACATTGTCCTTGGGCATATTAACAGATCTGTTTGAAATCCCTGTGATCTCATTTCATGCAAGAATAAGATTTTAAGCAAGGAATTGCCAGTGTTTATGAGTGTGTATTTTGTGTGGGCGCATGAACTTCTTTCAAGTTAAATTTTACTGAACTCCGAAGGCTGCCAATAATGCCTCCTGGATTTCTGCTTTGTTCCCAAAAGCAGATGGTCACTTATTAACAGGTGTTAGCGATGTTCATTTGCGAGCACATACCTCTGAACCAGAAGTCTTCAAGTCCTATTCCAGCGATCCAAGCACCAAAATCCATGCTAGTAATTAAATATATTATTGGAAGAGTCCTGCACTGTCTGAGGTGCTGCCTCTTAGATGCAGACTTAGAATGAGGCGGAAGGAAGGAACTGCAGATGCTGGTTTAAACCAAAGATAGACACAAAATGCTGGAGTAGCTCAGCGGGACAGGCAGCATCTCTGGAGAGAAGGAATGGGTGACGTTTCGGGTCTGCCTCAAAGTCTCAGTCACTTAAAAACATTGAAAACGAACAGTATGGTGACCATTTGGTTGTAGTGAGATAAGAAACTCTAATAGCATCTCCCACGCTATCAATGGTCACAATAACAGGCAGAAGGGTTTGTTGTCATTACGGAGATAACTCGAAGCTTAGTTTAAAAAGTGAAATATCTTGGTGGGTATTCTTGGACACATGACAAATGAGAAAACTGTCAGGAGCAACCTCATCTTGTGTTGGGGTTTAAGGACTATGAAAGATTGGTGTACGCATAGTTCTGCTACTAGACTAAGTGGGACCCGTTGGGTCCCAGCATCACACGGGAGGGCTGGTCCCCCAACGCAATATTCCACCTCTCCACCAATTCCAATATTGGTGGTCAGTGGGGGGGCTTTCTGGAGCGCTAGTATGGATGTTGTGCGCTGAAGGGACTGGTTTCCAGAGGCCAAGTATAGACATTGTGGGCCGAATGGATTCTTGGGCTGGCGGCTCAGTCACTCAAGCCTGTTGTGCTAGCAGCTCACTCACTCGCGGCTGGTGGGCTCGCAGTTGACTCACGGCTATTCCTTGAAATTCTTTTTCCAGCAGGGTGCAACGGCACTAAATTCAAGTGCAGTTTCATACCATTTCAAGCAGGGTGCACGGCCACTAAAGACAGAGAGTCATGACCTCTCCCTCCCGCATCTTGCGGAGACTGAGCCACGCCCACACTTCCGGGTTTTATAGCCCCCCCCTCTCACCAGAGAGGGGGAGGGGCTATTCTCTCTCCTGTGATTGACAGGAGAGAGAATCTCAACATTCTTTAAACACTAATTTTTATTTTTCATCGATGGGAAAAATCCTCGGCACCTGATGAGCGGAGCGGGACTGAGTAAGATGGCCAAAAATCACAGCCGTACGTGGTAGCGTTTTTTCTAAAATCAATATAAAATGCAAACAGGAAATGGTCTAATTAGCTCTAATTAGGCAAGGCGGCTTGCTTTAGCACTTTCAAAACCAAAGGCAAGGCAGCTTGCTTGAGCACTTTCAAAACCAAAGGCAACGCAGCTTGCTTTAGCACTTTCAAAACCAAAGGCAAGACAGCTTTAGCACTTTTAATTTTGCATTTTCAAACTACATTTTCAAATCACATTAAGGGCACTGACTGGTCAATAAAACCACTCACAGTTTAGTAGACATGTGTTCGGTGTTATTCACAGCTCAGACTGAGAGACGTGACCCTCTCGCTTCCCTCATCTTCCAGAGACTGACTGAGGCACTCAACACATCCGGGTTTTATAGTCCCTCCGGAAGGGGCGTAACCTTCTGGAGAGAGAATCGCAACGTTTTTTTTAAACACTAATAACTCTTTTATTTTTCATCGATTGGAAAAATCCTCTTGTCCTGCGCAGCAGAGGGGGACTCTGAGTAAGATGGCAAAAAATCATGGCCGTAAGTGGCAGGTTTTTTTTTCTAAAATCAATACGCCGAACAACAGGAAGTGGTCAAGATCAGACTTTCAGTAATATAGATAATGCAATTGTGATGTTTCAAGGAAACCCCGTGTTAAAGAAAATTGCATTATATGAACAAATGTGTTAGTAAGGAAAAAGAGGTTAAGGGCTAGAAAGTTTTAGACGCACAATGCAAAGACGGAAACATCACCCATTCCTTCTCTTCAGAGATGCTGAGTTACACCAGCATTTTGTGTCTGTATTAGAATGAGGCAGTGTTTCCTCTTGTGAATGGATACAAGTAATTCTCAAAGAATAACATTGAAAAGGAGGAAATAAGTCATATTTTTGATAATGGGATGTGGACATCACTGGCATTTAATTGTCCCTGGCATGAAGAATTTGCATGCAGGCTGGGCGATGTTTATGGCAATTGAACGCATCAGTAAACCAGATAGATGGTTACGGATCTTGGTGGTCTCATGATCACTAATAAATAAAGTAGCATTATTTCGGTTCTTGAGTTTGCAATCCACAACTGCCATGGTATAATATAAATGGTTATCTCCAAATCATCTGTGCAGACCTTTTGTTCTAATCCAGCAATTTAATGTGTAAAAAAAAAGTGAGATCTTTGATGCTCATAACAGAAAAAGAGCATTTGGTTAATTGTAAGAGTTTGGAAGAATGTGAAGTTCCTATGTTGACATTGGTTCCACAGCCCAATATCAATGACCTTTTTGGTTATACTGAGGCCATCCAATCCAGTGAATCATTTTTCTGCTCCATTCCAACCCAATAATGTAGATTTATGTGGATAAATGGCTATAGCTATGGACCTCACTATTAAATATGGCCTGTACACAAGTTATAAAGTCGTGTAACAGGAGCAGAATCAGATTCTGCGGACCATCAAGTCTACTCTGCCATTCAATCATTGCTGATCTATCTCTCGCTCCTAACCCCATTCTCCTGCCTTCTCCCCATAACCCCTGACACTCTAACTAATTAAGAAATTATCTATTTCTGCCTTAAAAATATCCATTGGCTTGGCCTCCACAGCCTTCTGTGGCAAATAATTCCATAGGTTCACCACCCTCTGACTAACAAAATTCCTCCTCATCTCTTTCCAAAAGGAAGGTCCTTTAATTCTGAAGCTATGACCTCTAGCCATAGACTCTCCCACTAGTGGAAACATCCTCGCCACATCCAACTATCCAAGCCTTCCAGGAGTCACGAGTACAACTGTGGATTTGTGCTGATTATCCTCAGAACAAATGTTGAACAGAGGCAGGAGGACTGGCAAATAAGCTGGCTTTACATTCTGCACATCAGAAAATTGGCATTTCTAAACAAAAATTGTCTCCTTGGGTAGTGAATCAAATAAAAACTGCAGAATCATAGTCATCCAGTTTTGGAAATAGGCCCTAACTTGACCATGCCAATCACAGTGCCCCATCTAAGCTAGGCCTATTTACCTGTATTTGGCTAATATCCCTCTGAACCTTACGTATCCACGTACCCGTTTGATGCTTAAAATATAAATCCATCGGGCTGTTAATACAAACGTTAGAAAGAACCAACAGATTCAAGAACAGCTTCTTCCCTGTTGTTATCAGACTATTGAATAGACCTGAGGGTCATAAAGCTGCGGGTGCAGTCCTAATCTCCCAACCAACCTCATCGCGACCCTTGCACTTTTTATGTATCTGCACTTTCTCAGTTACTGTGATTCTGTAAGGCTATTTCTGCACTCTGGTTCATTTTTCTCTTTACACTACGTGTAATGCTTCCGTTTGGCTTGATTGTACATGTATGGAATGATTTGACTGGACAGCACGCGTTTTGATATATCATATGCATGTAATGTATGCTACGAGAGATTGAACAAACGTAATAAAGTCCACGCATTTTGTGTGGGTTACACACTGGAAAACCTGTCTCCAAACATGGTGGCAGCGGTGGTGCCTTAGACAATCGTTTTTTCTGCCGCAATCTGAAAGTCCCGGCTAGGACAGTTGGCAGCTAAGGACCAGCACAATTATCAAGTGCCGAAGAATAGGTGTGTGAGCAGGATTCAAGGCAAAGCAAGAATAATTCCAGCCGCAACATGACTACGCGAAGGGAAGCGCAGATGACCATTCAGCTTCAAGCTGAGACGAATGCAAGGGATGAGAGGACGGGCGACCAGCTAGTCACTGGTCGCACTCCACTGCACGCCACCGGTCTGCCTCCCGTGAGCTGTATACGGCCATCAATCGTGGAATGATTGAGGGTTGGAAAATATGGCAGTGGCTGTGGACAAACTACAGCACGGTCGCACAGCTAGACAGGCAAACTTCAGCCAACCAGATGGCATTGTTTCTCCATACAATTGGCCTGTCATGACTGGAGATTTACGACAGTTTCGTGTTCGCCAAGGACAAGGAGAGCCATGAACTGGCCGAGATCATTTGCGTATTCGAGAGCTACGCCATTGGCGAGAAGAATGAGACTAATGAGCGATACCTCTTCAACAAGAGACAGCAAGAAGCGGGTGAGAACTTTGAATCGTTTCTCGCTAGCCTGAGAGCACGAGCGAAGTCCTGTCATTTCTGCCAGTGCATGACGGGCAGCTTGCTCCGTGACAAGATCGTGTTTGGCATTAGCGTCTCGCAGATGAGGAAACGTTAGCTGCAAGAAAGGAAGCTCACTCTCAGCGGAGGTATTGACATCTGCAAGAGTGCCGAGACTGCTGAGTCACATCTCCAAGCTTTCACCGATGGTGGAAGTAGCAGGTCTGCTGCTGCTGTCCACAAAATCAGACAGCCGAGCGGCTGTGCACCATCCGCCCAAGCAAAGCGGTTGGGCTAAGCCAAAGCAAAGCCAAGGCAAGCACAATCAGCAAGTGAAAGCGTGCAAGCATTGTGGCAAGGTGCATGTAATGGACAAACAGCAATGTCCAGCAGACGGACAAATGTGTAAGGCATGTGGCAGTCGCAACCACTTTGCCAAAGTCTGCAGAATGAGGAGAGTGCACAAAGTGGACGACCAGGCCAGAAGTGACACGAGCATTGAGTTCATCGACAGTATCGCGCTCATAATTAACACTGCGGCCCAGAGATGATGTCTACGCATCGATGTTTGTCAAAGGGAAACGGGTCTCTTCCAACTAGGACAGCGGAGCGAGCGTGAACATCTTGCCACACAGATCTTTACACGGCGTAGACCACACGTTTGCCCCGTGTCAAAAGAAGCTCATGATGTGGAATAAGACTACGATGGACGCGGAAGGAGTTTGCCGGGTTGAACTGCTCGACCCCATGACAAACCGCAAATATTCTGTGGCGTTCATTGTGGTCAGTGATGACTTTGCACTGCTGCTAAGTAGCAAAGCTGGTCAGCGAACGAATTAGATCACTGTGAATGACGACAGTTTCCACCGTGTACATACGTCGACTGTCGTAAAGCAGAAAGCTGGTAAGGCTGAAGAACGCTCTGCAGAGGTGTTCAACGGTAAACTGGGAGAGTTGCCCGGTGAAGCCCACCTGCAGATTGACAAGGAAGCGTAACCCGCAGTCTTACCGCCACTGCACTTACCTCATGCGTTAAAGCAGATGGTGAAGACTGAGCTAGAGCGCATGGTAGAGCATCACGTGATCGCACCAGTTCACCAGCCGACGGGTTGGGTCAGCCAGCTCGTGGTCGTGGAGAAAAAGAATGACCTCCGTGTATGCAGCGATCCACGACCGCTAAACAAAGCATCCTGGGATGGCACGACTTCCATATGAAGAAAGACTGGATAGACTCGGCTTGTACTCGCTGGAATTTAGAAGATTGAGGGGTGATCTCATAGAGACTTACAAAATTCTTAAGGGGTTGGACAGGCTAGATGCAGGAAGATTGTTCCCGATGTTGGGGAAGTCCAGGACAAGGGGTCACAGTTTAAGGATAAGGGGGAATGTCTTTTAGGACCGAGATGAGAAAATCGTTTTTCACACAGAGAGTGGTGAATCTGTGGAATTCTCTGCCACAGAAGGTAGTTGAGGCCAGTTCGTTGGCCATATTTAAGAGGGAGTTGGATGTGGCCCTTGTGGCTGAAGGGATCAGGGGGTATGGAGAGAAGGCAGGTACAGGATACTGAGTTGGATGATCAGCCATGATCATATTGAATGGCGGTGCAGGCTCGAAGGGCCGAATGGCCTGCTCCTGCACCTAATTTCTATGTTTCTATTGAGGACATCTTGCCAGGTCTCGACCAAGCGAAGGTCTTCAGTAAGCTAGACATGAGCTCAGCTTTCTGGCAAGTGAAACTGGACGACGAGTCTAGCAATCTAACGACGTTCAACACACCTTTCAGTTATCGGTGGCGCCGACTGCCATTTGGTATAAGCGTATCATCTGAAATCTTCCAGCGAAAATGACATCAAGTGCTCAATAGGCTACCTGGAGTGATCTGCGTCGCAGACGGCATCTTCGTCTATGGTAAAGGAGAGGCGATGGAAGACGTGATCATCGACCATGACTCGAAACTTGAGCAGTTGCTTCAGCGATACGTACAGCAACACATCAAACTCAACGGAGACAGGTCCATCTTCAGAGCAACTGAGGTACCCTTCTTCGGACACGTGGCCACTAGCACCGGACAGCAACCCGACCCCAAAAAGGTCGTCCACATGCCAGCGCCCTCAGATGTACAGGGTGTGCAGAGTTGGGTTTGTTAACTACTTGTGCCACTTTCTACCCAGCCTGTCTGATACCCTTGAGCCTATCAGACAGCTGACGAGACCAGGCATAGCATGGGAGTGGTCTGCTGAGCAGGACAGTGCAATGTCCAAGATCAGACAGATGGTGTCTGAAGCACCGATGCAGACACCATCTGAAAGTTAGCAAATTTCTTCTGGACGTCGAGTCGAGCAATCGAACGACGTTAGATGTGCTGAATTATCCAGGGCAACAGTGGGATTGTTCCAATGCATCTCTGCATTTGGAATTATTTTGGAGCTCATGCTTGAAAAGTGGCATCTGTCGGGCTTGCAAAAAGAAATGGCACTAAGAAAATTCCTTTCTCAGCTTGAGTGAGTGCTGAAGATCCTGAATATTCCACCTCACCAATGTCCTTTTGGGATTTCTTCCTGGAACTCTGAAAACTTGTAGTTCCGTTGAGAGCAGGATGGGTTTGGTTACCAGCATGCACCCTAAGGTTGTATAGATAGTAAAATTGCTGGGAAATTGTAATTTCATTTCCCTTGTTGTTGTGTGACTTTTATCTCGACAGGAAGAGACAAAGCTAGTGAGTAAAAAGAGGGATGCATTTATTTTGTGCCTTTACTTGTCTCTTTCACCCGCAAATGCTTGACTGAAATAGCCATGCTCAAAACATTTGGAAATGTGCCCAACCTACGCATTTTGACGTATGCCCACGTATATATTCTTTTTCAGACCAGTTTTCTGCTGGCAAGTGTGGACTGGTGTTCTCCCAAGGTGTCTTAAGCGAGTAATTAGATGACTTGCCCACGTGGTAGGGCCTCGGCTACCTTTAGCTATGAGCGGAGCCTTGCTGCTAATTTCTGCCTTTTAGCTTTTTGCCAATCCCGAGTTCTGTAAGATCATGACATAAGAGCAGAATTAGGTCATTTGGCCCATCTACTCTACCATTCAATCATGTCTGATCTATTTTCCCCACTCAACGCCATTCTCCTGCTTTCTCCAAGTAAACTTTGACGCCCTTTAATCGAGAATCTTTCAATCTCCACTTAAGAAATACCCAATGTCTTGGCTTCCACAGTCATCTGTGGCAATCAATTCCACAGATTCACTACCCTCTGGTAAAATAGATTCTGCCTTGTATACATTCTAACGGTATGTCTGTGCTTGTACCCTCTGTTTCTAGATTCTCCCATTACTGGTAACATCCTTTCCACTTCCACCTTCTCTAGGCCTTTCATTATCTGAACGATGCTACAGATGCATTTACAATTTGTTTTATTCCACAAAGGATTCATTTGAGGAAATAATTAAATATTCAGTATTGCTTCCATGCCAATCAATTTACTTCAAGTGTGAGGCCTAACCTTCAATCTTAGTCTTTTAGAGACTTTTTAAAATATAATTAAATTATCTCTAAAGGCTCTTCATATTTATTACTTCCAATCTAATCTTTGCATTATTTTTGCTATCGTCATTATGGGACATAGACCTATGTTGTAATTTTTTTATCAGATTGGCGTGTGTCTGGTGTCTGATATACTTTTATGTTTTTTACATGTGCCTGGTGTCTGATATCTTTTTAACAATACCATTTTTCCACATTATAGCTAGATTTATTAATATCAAATTTCAAGCCTTGCACATTAAGTCTTATTTGCAATCTGCCTGCCATCAATAATTTGAGATTCACCCGTTTTCAGCCATTTAGTCTGGGGAAGAAGCTTCTTGGCATTTACGCTGTGGTATATTTGGGCATTTGCTTCAAAGATATTTAAGAAAATAAAGTCCCTTTGCACTTCAATTTCCTCTCAGGCGATCCCTTCAACCCCAGGGATCAACTCGTATATCCGTTTTGCTAAATAGGAAAACTGACCCATGGCTCGTGCCTCATCAAAGTCGACATGAGCACAGAATGTCATCCTATCGGCCAGATTCGTATTGATGATCTATTTACGTCATGGCTTCTGTCATACTTGTTCGCCAACTCTAATTAATGATCTCTGGAACTTCTTGGCACTTTCGTTTCTGTTAAGATGTGGTTCTTTTGGATAGTTGTTTTCCTAATTTTTTTTCTTTTTTTGTAATTTGATAGAATAAATATTTTAGAAAGCAAAATTACCGAAGCATGGTGTGCATGCATGGCTGTAACATCAATATGTTCTAGAACCTTTAAAAAATTTTGTATCAATGTTGTTCCCTTTCAGGCTCCAAGTTTAGATGAGAAAGTAGACTTGCATTTTATAAGTTTTGTAAACGTTGACGGACATCTTTATGAACTGGGTAAGTGCATCATGTTTGATGGAATTGACCACAAGACTGAGTTTGTTTGAACTATGTTGAAATATTGTTCATTTAACTGACCTTATTTCTCCTTAAAACATTGTCCAAAGAAACCCATCAATGCAGTAAAATCAGAGTCGATTTGTGAAATTTGTACTGTTCATTGTTTTTAAAAAAGATCTTTACAAACAATTGCATGGATTTGGTAAAAGGGGAGGTGTGATTTACAAGACAGCTTAGTGGGCTTTCATTTCGAGGAGAGATGTTGCAGATATTCCCTTTTTTGAGGCTCAAAGGAGATGTGCCTAAAATCATGAAGGGTTTTGCATACATATATTGGGGACCATTTTTCTCAAAGTTAGGTCAACAACTAAGAATGCTGTTCAAAACTGATTAGTAAAATATCCAAGGTACGATGAGCTTTTTCTAATTAAGATTTATTTTGTAAGATACAGCAACAAGAATATATATTGCATGACGGTCAGAGAGTGGGGTGATTACCAGCCCTTCCAAAGAGCAAGGACGGGGATAGAGGGTTGCTGAATGTCCTTTCTCTGTTCTGTGTTATTCTGTGAACCCACAAACAAATGTTCTCCTTAATATGTTGGAAAAAGTTGGATATCTTTGATTTGCCCCATAAAATAGCACTTCATAACAGAGTAATAACACAAGAGCACATCGGGTCATGTGTAGGAAGGAACTGCAGATGTTGCTTTAAACTGAAGATAGACACAAAATTCTGGAGCAAATCAACCGGACAGGCAGCATCTCTGGAGAGAAGGAATGGGTGTCATTTAGGGTTGAGACCCCTCTTCAGACTAGTGGGGGGGAGTGGGATAGCATATAGGGTAACATTAATAGAGATGCAGGTACAAGTGGTTCAGCTATAATGTGCATTCCCATATGAGAATTGGATATAAGTGGGTGATTAATTGGGAAATAATACAGTTTGTATAACGATGTCCAATTTGGTTATAATGCAATTTCAATCACGAACTAGAGTTCCAAAGGTTTTGTTGGAAATTGACAAAAAACCTACCTTGGGGGGAAAAAAGTCAGTGTTGGAAGAAAAACCTCTACATGCAATCTCCTTGCAGTAATCAGACACCCATTGTCTCTTAGGATTGCAGTCTGTCAGTTTTATTGCGGGTGGCCATTGAAATTGTCTAGCAACTGTTACTACAATCACTTGTGCAATAATACTATGTTAAATAATGTAACACAGCCTTTAATATTTTTTAGTTTTCAGCTACGGAAATAAACATGGCTATAAATATTTTATTTTTGAAAATCCTTTCGGAAAAAATAATTTTGATTTTAAGAGTTTGCAAACTCTCTAGCCGGCTAACTCCCTTTTCCCATTGACACAATTGTTTTTGCTGTGTGATTTTCTAATATGTTAGGTTCCTTAGGAACAGCAGGACTACCTGTATTTGGATAATGGATTGCAAAATACTGTGAGCTCATGATATCTTGTTTTCGGAATTTCTCACCTGGTGGAGGCCGGCTGGGAACTTAGAATCAAAGGTCTCAACAATAAGCAACCCCAACTTAGTATTAGGTAAATGACATGCAAATGACATGATGATCATGCAATCAAAAGTTGTGTGTTCCCATTACACATTCTTTCATACCATTGGAAGTCAAGATGTGGGAATGGGGATGTTGTGAAACACAGCCTTAACTGTTAGCTTGCAGTTTGGTTGCTGGGCTTGTTTGAACAGGTTAGGCAAATTAGTCAGACTCTTCCTATAGTGAACACAATCGTTAAATGTCAAGCTGATGGACTGATATTTCATTGCACTAAACTGATTATGAGAAACATGCACAATAATAATCATCAGCATGCTAAAGATTTTATTTGTTTAATTGAAAGGCAATCCATTTGCAAATTTCTTTTTTCTTCCTTCCGTTGTTCCTCTTTCTCAATATGTTTTCAGCCACAATCACATGCCTGTCTCCACCCTGTCTTGGCCATTCTCTCTCAGAAAGAAGACACCGTGTTCTGTAAACATTCTGTGGATTTCCAAATCATTGAGTTCTGTCAGACCAGAACCAATCTATTAAGCCCAAAGATTTGAATTGGTTGTACCTTCAGTATGCTGTTATGATAGCTTTTCACATATATCACCTTAGCATTGATTACTGAAGTCAATAACCTGGTATATTTTGCTTTGTTCGAATATAACTGAAATTCTTTGCTGGATCAATGAAATCTTTGTCAAACCCTGTGACCTCTGCTACCTGGAAGGCCGGGGTCAACCATGTATTGTAATACAAATCCCCCTCCAAGTCAGACTCCAGCCTATCTTGGAAATAAATCACTGCTCCTTCATTACCAGGCAGTATAAGTCCTAGAACTCCTCTCCCAAGAACAGGGAAGGAGTACCTTCATTTCACGTCAGTTTATTATAGAGAAGGGTAAAAAAATACTGTCCTTGCTACTGATATTCACAACCAATGCTTCTACCTTTGACCCAACCCATCCATCTAACCCAGTCGCATTTGCCCGCTTAATGGTGTATGTCCTACAGCAGGGTGATAAAAACGGAACACGGTGCTCCAAGTGTGGCTTCACCAATGTTCTGTGCAATTGCAGCGTAATGACCTAACTCTAGTGTTCAGTGTCCTGACTGATGAAGGCCAGCGTGTCAAATGCCCTCTTCACCACCCTAATTCTCTTTTCCCCAGGTGGGGTGGTGGTGGAGGCTGATACGATAGTGATCTTTAGGACTAGAGATCGTAGACTCAGAATTAAAGGATGGTGCACAAAAAGCTGGAGAAACTCAGCGGGTGCAGCAGCATCTAAGGAGCGAAGGAGATAGGCAACGTTTCGGGCCGAAACTCTTCTTCAGAATGGGCCTATCATTCCTTGACCTCACCATCTCCATTGCAGGGGATACACTCCTGACCGACATCCACTACAAACCAACTGACTCCCACGGCTACCTGGACAACTCTTCCTCCCACCCTGCTTCCTGTAAGGACTCCGTCCCCAATTCCCAATTCCTCCGTCTACGCCGCATCTGCTCCCAGGATGAGGTGTTCCACACCAGGTCATCACAAATGTCCTCATTCTTCAGAGAACGGGGATTCCCCTCCCCCACTATAGATGAGGCTCGCACCAGGGTCTCCTCCATACCCCGCAACACTGCCCTCTCTCCCCATTCCCCCACTCGCAACAAGGGCAGAGTCCCACTGGTCCTCACCTTTCACCCCACCAGCCGGCACATACAACACATAGTCCTCCGCCAGTTTCGCCAGCTCTAACGTGACCCCTCCACTCGCCACATCTTCCCATCTCCCCCCCTGTCTGCCTTCCGCAAAGACCGCTCCCTCCGCAACTCCCTTGTCAATTCTTCCCTCCCCTCCCGCTCTACCCCTTCCCCGGGCACTTTCCCTTGCAACCGCTGAGTTTCTCCAGCTTTTTGTGTGCCCTCGATTTTCCAGCATCTGCAGTTCCTTCTTTAACAGAATTAAAGGATGTTCTTTTGGGAAGGAGATGAGGAGAAACGTCTTTTGTCAGAGGATGGTGAATCTGTGAAATTCTTTGCCACAGAAGGTTGTGGAGGCCAAGTCAGTGGATATTTTTAAGGAAGAGATAGATAGATTCTTGATTAGTACAGGTGTCGGAGGTTATGGGGAGAAGGCAAGAGAATGGTGTTAGGAGGGAGAGATAGATCAGCCATGATTGAAAGGCAGCGTAGACTTGATGGGCCGAATGGCCTAATTCTACCCCTATCGCATGAACTTTAAGAGGCTTCTGGAAAGGCACATGAATAGATGGATTGTGTACAGGCAGATGAGATCAGTTTAACTTAGCATCATGTTCAGCACAAACTTCGTGGGCCAAAGGGCTCATTCCTGTGCTTTACTGTTCTATGTTCTATACCGTTGGGTTGTAAGCTTCCCTCACCGTAAAAACTGCTTTATAAACCTCCCGCACTACTCTTCTCAGCTCCACAATCTCTTGAAAATGTAACAATCCCCTAACCTTAATGGCATTGGGAGTACAACTCTTGGAGTTCTGGCACAATTATTTGTGTGTCTGAAGTTTGTTGACAACTTTTTCCAATCTTAGCAAGGAGCAACCAATTTGATGAAACAATTCCTGAAACTAAGGAAATCTGACAGAAAAATGAAAACAAGAATTATTACCAGTACTTGTTTGGGGGTTTTGTATTGAGTGACCTCGTGAATGCTGGATCAACGGTTTATAGGTTAAGATACAGCGGCAGTGTTACCTTGAAGTGCCACTTGGCTGCTGCACCGTTAGTTCCTTTGCTTGAATAAAAAGGCAATGCATGACCACAATGAGTTATGCCATCGGAATGCACCATTGCAGTTGGGAACAATAGAACTGGTTTTGTTCAGTCAATCCCCATCAATTCAACCGACCATACTTTCCTGAGGGTTTCTGGAGCGGATCTGTTGAGAGACCTTGTTGGTGCTGCCCTGGATTGAAACCAAGCCTGTATTTATTTTCTGGCTTGTTATTGGGCAGGCTTGGTTGGTTGAGTGAATCGTGTTCTATTGCTGTCCCATACCTTAGCACAGACCATGATCACAGGAAGCAGTAAAATAACTGGCAGTCTCATCCCTCAAAGCCTGCCCATGATCGTGTGCCTGAATTCATTCAGGAGGTCGTTGACCCGTACAAACTGCATGGTATCAAGTTTGCTCATCCCTCGGTGTGCAATAAGTTTCAGTTAGTTATTATCCCATTGGCCATTTGCTTATCTTCAAGTATCCAAAATGGATCTACATTTAATTCCTGCTGCAGCATGGCAGCCATCACCGCTAGTGAACGAGATGCCAATCTGTGGAGACTTCCGAACAGTCAGCGGATGATCAGAGCTTTACCGCAGTTATTGATATTGTTGTTGGCTCGCGATAAATGGTAGGGGGTCAGTGCTATATAGCACATATAATGCAGACTTATGCCCCTGTCCCACTTCGGAAACCCGAACGGAAACCTCTGGAGTCTTTGCGCCCCACCCAAGGTTTCCGTGCGGTTCCCAGAGGTTCCCGGAGGTTTTTGTCAGTCTCCCTACTGGTCGAAAGTGGTTTCCGTTTTAAAAATCAGTAATTTTTTTAGTCGAAGCCGGTTGCGATGCTAGTTGAAGGTGGTTGCCGGAGGACAAAAACCTCCGGGTACCGCACGGAAACCTTGGGTGGGGCGCAAAGTCTCCAGAGGTTTCCATTCAGGTTTCCTAAGTGGGACAGGGGCAATAAGCTCAATCACCACAGCAGCAGCTGGCGTGCGGTGACTGTGGGCTATACTCGGGGCCCACCTCCCTCTGCATTCACCACACCAGGTCTCTGCAGCCTGCCTGTCCCGCACAAGCTACCTGGGCAACCCCAGTCGGACGCCTGCTCTGCTTCGGGACCTTGCCGGCCCTCTGCAACCATGAAGAATGTCAGCACCAAGGTTGCAAGTTAGGCCTCGGGCAGTTCCAGCCACCCTGCCATGCTTTACTGCTGCACATCCTGCTCAGAAGTGCCCAATGACTTTGGCAGCTTTCAGGAGCACATCTCCTCCAAAAAAAAAACAAAATAGAGAGAGTACAGAGGAGATTTACTAGAATGTTGCCTGGGTCCCAGCAACTATGTTACAGAGAAAAGTTGAGCAAGTTAGGTCTTTATTCTTTGGAGCGCAGAAGGTTAAGGGGGGACTTGATTGAGGTCTTTAAAATGATGAAAGGGATAGACAGAGTTGACGTGGATAAGCTTTTCCCATTGAGGGTAGGGAAGTTTCAAACAAGAGGGCATGACGTGCGAATTAAGGGACGGAAGTTTAGGGGTAACGTGAGGGGGAACTTCTTTACTCAGAGGGTGGTGGCTGTGTGGAATGAGCTTCCAGCAGAAGTGGTGGAGGCAGGATCGATTTTTTTAACATTTAAAAGTAAAGTGGATAGGTATATGGACGGGAAGGGAATGGAGGGGTATGGTCTGAGTGCAGGTAGATGGGACTAGGGGAAAACAAATGATCGGCACGGACTGGAAGGGCCGAGAGGGCCTGTTTCCGTGCTGTAATTGTTATATGGTTATCTAATGTTGCCTCACTACCTCTGGGTGTGGGGGCGACTGCCAACGCCGTCTTCTCTTCCTGCAATTTGGAAGGCTGGGTGGTGTACTGAAGAAGATACCTTGTCCCCTGTGTGGCAAGGTATCTCTCCTGTGCACTAGAAGGTGGTAGAATGATCTGCAGAATCATGTGCAAGAGGTCCACCCAGACGTGGTTCCCAATAGCAACCGGCACCCGGAAACCTGCCACCAGGGTGAGAGGGAGAAGATTTAACAGGAGCCTGACAAAAGGCTTTCTCACACGGAGGGCGGTACATATTTGGAACAAGTTGCCAGAGGAACGGGTTGAGGCAGGTACAATGACAACATTAAAAGGCATTTGGATTGATGCATTAATAGGAAACGTTTGGAGGAGTATGGGGTAAATGGGATTAGTGTAGATGGACATCTTGGTTGGCATGGATGTGTTGATTCGTAGGGCTTGTTTCCATGCTGTATGACCTTATGACCAACTCAACTCAATGTCAACCTGGGTGTCAGAGACGATAATTATAAAAAAAAAGCTCATTTCTTGCTGACCATAGCAGGGTGAAACCGGAAAACATGGACTTTTTCCCTTCGCAGTTGATCAGTAATTCAGCTAATGGATAATAGAGTTGATTACAGGTGCAGCAGCTGTATACTGTTGGGTAGCCCACGCCAGTCTAAACGGTTATGGGCTCAAACCTAGCAGCAGAGGCTTGAGCAGCAGAAGCTGGGCTGCTGCTCATCTCCAGTACCAGGAGAGTGCTGCATTTTCATCTTGGGTGACGGATCAAACAGTCCTGTCAGATGAACGTGCCCAGAGGAGCCAATGTGAAGAAGTACCAGACCTTGCCCTTGCTCTCCATGCCAAAACTCTCACTCAGAAACTGATTATCTCGCTTATCTCTACACTGCCTACTCCCCTGGCATCAGTCTGAAGAAAGGTCTCAACCCGAAACGTCACCCATTCCTTCTCTCCAGAGATGCTGCCTGTCCCGCTGAGTTACTCCAGCATTTTGTGTCCACCTGATTATCTAGTCATTGCTGTGGGGAAAACTGGCAGCTGTGTTTCCTACATTGGGAAAACTACTTCCTTGACTATTCTAAGGATGTCATGAAAGGTATAACATAAATGCAAGTCTTTCTGTGCCATTATTTACATTTTGTTTCATATCTCCTTTCGTAACCAGATGGACGCAAACCATTTCCCATAAATCATGGAGACACGACAGTTGACAGCTTGCTTGGGGTAAGAGTAGCCTTGTGTCATCAATGGAGATGGAATGAATAAATGAATAATTAATTTTAAAAAATCATTATGGAGATGGGCTCCAAATGACATGGATACTTCAGAAATCTACATACTTGAAAAAAAAACATATTTATTGGTAAAGCCATTCCTGATGGATGAACCCAAAAGACACAAACAATTAAAAATGAACATAATGTTATTTTGGATATGCTGTGAATATGAGGCTGTAATTGGAACCATTCAAATTTCAAGGACAGCATTAGCTGGGAGGATGGTTTTCATGGGTAGTTTTAGTTGTTTTACTCGGTTTACACATTTTTTTAAAATTAGTATTTATTAATCCTTGTATTAAAGATTTTCTCTGTGGGACTAGCTTGGATGGTTTGAACTGAAGGATCTCTTTCCCTGCTGTAACACTCTATCACTAAACTGCACGTCTTGGGAGGTGGGAGGCATATAGAGCAGCCGGAGGAAAACCACACAATCACAAGTCAAGTGTGTTTAATTGTCATAGGTTTCAAAAGGGAACAATGAAATTCTTGCTTGCAGCAGCACAACAAATAGGTACGGTAAACATCGTACTCTGTACACGCCATATCGGAGATTGTGGTGAACAATAGCATAGGAAAAATGTGCAGACTCCAGGCAGGTGGCACCAAAAATCAGGATTAAATTTGGGTCATTGAAGCTGTGAGGCACTGCTCAATTTGTGCCAAGGTGCCACCTTTTGTCAGAGACTTTTTTTTTTTGGAACAATTTTTCAATGGGTAGTGGTAGTGGGATAAGCAAGAGGAATGGGTGGAAGGTTATCTTGGATAGATGGCAAAATGGAGTTGAGGTTGCAACCAGATCAGCCAAGATGTTATTGAAAGGCAGAATAGACTCAAAGGGCTGAATGGTCCCTTCTTGCTCCCAATCTGTATGGTGTATTGATTTTATTTTAGCACACCTTTTAGATTTTACTAGAATTTCTAGGCATGAACATTTGGATAATGCTTTGGAATGATTTCACTGTTACAATTTAGTTTGCCATCAAGATTTCTTTCTTAGTTTAGTTTAGAGAAACAGCGCGGAAATAGGATGCCTATTTGGCCCACCGAATCTGCGCCAACCGGCGATCCCCGCACACCAACACTATCCTACACACACTCGGGACAATTGACAATTATACCAAGCCAATTAACCTGCAAACCTATACGTCCTTGGAGTGTGGGAGGAAATCGGAGATCCCGGGGGAAACCCATGCAGGTCGCAGGGAGAATGTGCAAACTCTGTACAGACAAGCACCTATAGTCAGGATCGAACCGGGTCCCTTGCACTGTAAGGCAGCAACTTTACTGCACTTCACTCATGACACTCTTGCCTGGCCACAAACTTGATTAAAATATCTTTGTGTGCAGTCAGTGCAACTTCCGATCATTGCCAGGGTGATTTTTCTTCCTTGAGGTTTCAGAATGTTTCTTGACATAATTATCGATTTACCTTCTAGGATGCAATAGAAGTTTGTAAGAAGTTCATGCAACGTGACCCTGATGAATTGCGGTTTACAGTGATGGCTCTCCACAAGGTATAAAGTGCTCCAGCGCAGACAGAAAAAAGAAGCCACAAACTAAGCTTGGATAGACTTCCAGAGATGTTGTTTCACTCTCTCCACGGTTCCCTGAACTTGAGATATTCTGATTTAACTGTAGAGGTGATTTCATACTCTTCTGGAACATGTTCAATGTTTTCCTGGCACCATCTCCCCCCATCCCACTTAAAGAAATCTGGTAATGAAGTGTATAATGCTGTGTACTTTTATGTCTTGGTGTAACAACAGCCCTCCGTTTTATTGAAATTAGTGCCAGCTTGCATAAGGGAATGAACAAAATGAGAAGAATTTTAGCTGGAGGAAGAGACTGTGAGACTCTTGCTGTAATGTTTTCAACAGCTGTACTTAAATCCTAACGAGGAAATAAATGGATGTCATGCAATGACTTAGGAACTGTGTGAGTGCAGGTAAAAGAAAATCTTGATAGTCCTTGCTCTCAGAATCTCGATGCTTGCTTTCAGTATCTCGATGCTGCTTGCTCAATAAATTTAACTACCAATTGTGTGTTTTGGTGCATTGCTTTCATTAGTGAGTTGCTTTCTGTTGCTAAATCCTCACACAAATATTCCGTCCCTATTCTTTTCAACAATGTACCTCTATGTTCCTGTACTATCAGCCACTCTGCAAATACTTCATTATAAATGCCCACACTTCCCAAGTCAAGTCCAAGTGTACTGCTAGAAAAAGTGTTTATGAAATTTTATTTTTTCATCCCGAATCACATTGGGATGAAATTTTCTGGCATTTTGTGCCAAGCTTTTTGATAGCCTGATATCTTAGGCTGATATCTAAACAAAGCATCTGTGTCCAATTAACCAATCCTGTTCAGTACATTAAAACACATCTTTCTTCTTAAATTTCTGCTTCGTAATTATTACTCTGCAGTGCATTCAGAAAGTATTCAGACCCCTTCACCTTTTCCACATTTTGTTACGTTACAACCTTATTCTAAAATGGATTAAATTATTTTTTTATCACCAGTCTGCACACAATACCCCATAATAAAAAAGTGAAAACAGGTGTAGAAATTTTTACAAAGTAATTAAAAAGAAATAACTGAAATATCACTTTTACATAAGTATTCAGACCCTTTAAGGGCCTGTCCCACTTGACTTGTCATTTGCGCGTAATTTACGTGACATAATTTACGCGTCACGACGCGCACATCGTGACACGCACATGATGCGCGATGACATTGGCAGTTGCGCGCGGCGTCGCAGGATTTTGTGATGTACAAAATCTTCGTGTGTCATCTGCGTGACTCGCCAATGACAGCCAGGTGGAACAGGCCCTTTACTCAGTACTTTGTTAAGGCACCTTTGGCAGTGACTATAGCCTCAAGTCTTCTTGGGTATGATGCCACAAGCTTGGCCCACCTGTATTTGGGTAATTTCTCCCATTCTTCTCTGCAGATCCTCTCAAGCTCTATCAGGTTGGATGGGGAGCGTCAATGCACAGCTATTTTCAGGTCCCTCCAGAGATGTTCGATCGGGTTCAAGTCTGGGTCAAGGACATTCACAAACTTGTCACGAAGCCACTCCTGCGTTGTCTTGGCTGTGTGCTTAGGGTCATTTTCCTGTTGGAAGATGAACCTCCACCCTAGTCTCAGGTCCAGAATGCTCTGGAGCAGGTTTTTATCAAGGATTTCTCTGTACTTTGCTCGGTTCATCTTTCCCTTGATCCTGACTAGTCTCCCAGTTTCTGCCGCTGAAAAACGTCCCCACAGCATGATGCTGCCACCACCATGCTTCACCGTAGGTATGGTGTTGGCCAGGTGATGAGCGGTGCCTGGTTTCCTCCAGATGTGACACTTGGAATTCAAGCCAAACAGTTAAATTTTGGTTTCATCAGACCAGAGAATCTTGTTTCTCATGTCTTTTGGCAAACTCCAAGCGGGCTGTCACGTGGCTTTTACTGAGGAGTGGCTTCCGTCTGGCCACTCCACCATAAAGGCCGTGATTGGTGGGGTGCTGCAGATATAGTTATCCTTCTGGAAGGTTCTCCCATCTCCACAGAGGAACTCTGTGGGAGTGGCCATCGGGTTCTTGGTCACCTCCCTGACCAAGGCACTTCTCCCCCGATTGCTCGGTTTGGCCAGGAAGCCAGCCCTGTGAAGAGTCTGGTGGTTCCATTTAAAAGTTCTTCCATTTAAGAATGACGGGGGCCACTGTGCTCTTCGGGACCTGCAATGCTGCAGAAATTGTTTTATACCCTTCCCCAGATCTGTGTCTCCACACAATCCTGTCTCGGAGGTCTACGGACAATTCCTTCGCCTTCATGGCTTGGATTTTGCTCTGACATGCACTGTCAACTGTGGGACCTTATATAGACAGGTGTGTGCCTTTCCAAATCATGTCCAATCAATTTAATTTAACACTGGTGGACTCCAATCAAGTTGTAGAAACATATTAAGGATAATCAATGGAAACAGGATTTTGAGCGTCAATTTTACGCTCAATTTTGAGTGTCATAGCAAAGGGTCTGAATACTTATGTGAATGTGATATTTCAGTTATTTCTTTTTAATTACTTTGCAAGATTTTCTAAACTTTTATGCTTCTTCATTCTGGGGCATTGTGTGTTGATTGATGATAAAAAAAAAATAATTTAATCCATTTTAAAATATGGCTGTAACGTAACAAACTGTGGAAAAAGTGTAGGGGTCCGAATACTTTCTGAATGTGTAGCATTTTTGATGTTTAGAACTTGGGCATCCAACTCTGCACAGCATTGCAGCACGGATGGGTGCAAAATTCACAAGGTCCACATCATTCACTGGCTTATTATCTGTGGATCCTTGTACGCACAAAATTTACCCAAGGCTCCACTTCTTTCTGGAGATACCAAAAGAGAGACCGTGCATCCCTGTAGATGCAATGCTGGCGACCTCCACATCATGCGAAAGGGGCAGACGGGTAGCTTGCGTTGCTAGAAAAGGGCCTACATCATGATTTTCCTTAATGCAAAGCCACGTTATTTGCGCAAACGTCAAGAATCACTGGTTGTTTAAAAAAAAGTTGTATTTACTTGTTTTCCCCCAATATATCGCAGTGCCAGAGACCCGGGTTCGGTCCTGACAAGGGGTGCTGTCGGTACAGAGTTTGTCCGCACACCCCGTGACCGCGTGGGTTTTCTCCAGGTGCTCCAGTTTCCTCCCACACTACAAAGACGTACAGACTTGTAGGCTGATTGGCTTCGGTAACATTTGTAAATTGTCTCCAGCGTGTATGGGGATCGCTGGTCGGCCCAGACTCAGTGGGCTGAAGATCCGTCCACACTGTATCTCTAAAGCTAAAACTAAATAATTTCTGTGAGGGTGAATTATATTCTGTAGCTCTACTTTTCTTGAATAGTGATTGTGAATTCTGAAAGGATTAATTTCTGTAAGCCGAATGATCTTTACGTGAGGCTGCCTGCACTTGCAGGGTTGGTCTGAGGTGTGAACTGCTTGTGTGGCTGGAGTTTGGGCCTGGAACTAGGGTTGCCAACTGTCCCGTATTAGACGGGACATCCGGGCTAAATTGGTTTGTCCCGTACGGGACCGCCCTTGTCCCGTATTTGACTGCTACTACTCGGGCCGAGGGGACTGTCGGGTCGGAGCGCCGAGTCCGGCTCCGCCTCACCCGTCCCGACGTAGTGCAGCCCATGGAGTGCAGCGCCTCGCCTGTGGCCCCGTTGGTCGGCACGCCAGCCAGCTGTCTGACCTTCGCTTACCGCCGACACCACTACCCCTCCTTCTCATGAGTTGGATGGGCTGCCGGACTTTGCGCGTGACGTCGCGCGGGCCAAAACTCCTCAGCTGGCCTGCCGGCTGGGCTTTGTGTGCAGTCCAGCACCCGGGCCAACTCATCTTTCACCTAGCCATAGCTGAGTCGGTCAACGAATTGCCGCCGGGAATTTGTTCCATATTTTTACCTTTTGTCCCCTATTTGGAAGTGAGAAAGTTAGTAACCCTACCTGGAATGTTTGTATGTTTCAGCTGATGTTACTCGTTATATCCATTGAGCAAGCACCACATGCAGTTTTGGTGAAACAGAAAACATAAAACAGAAAACTTTTTTTTTTAAATGGGTAAAAAATTTAAAAGGTCTAGGCAATTCGGCCTATGGCTGATAATCTAAAATCAGTATCCCATTCCTGCTTTTTCTCCATATCCCTTGATTCCTTCAGCCCTAAGAGCTAAATCTAACTCCCTCTTGAAAACATCCAGCGAATTGACCTCCACTGCCTTCTGTGACAGCGAATTCCACATAAAAACTGCATTTTGTTTTAAATTGGTGGAAAATCCCTATCGCTATATCCTGCAAATAGTAAGAAATGTCCTCTCCACATGTTGAAAATAATACAGTTGAGTGCAAGTCCTGTGGCAAGAGCCATTGTTTCTGATCATCGGATAATGCAGCCAAACCTACAAAATGGCATCAGTACTCTAGGGATGAGGAATGTTACCCATGGAATGCAGGCATTTGAGTAATGTCTGTTATTAGGTTATTGTGCTGGACTTTAAACTCGCTTGCCTCGGGGTACCACGCCTAAGTCTGGAGGGAATGTGACACCTGGCTGATTTGAATAAGTATACCCGATTGTCAAAACAGTTACTTGTGTGCATAACAATCTACAGCCATTATCTAACAACTAAATCCATCCTGGGCAAACTACCACTTGACTTATTTCTTAAAAGGTATAATCAAATGCAAATTATAGCAATTTTTACTGATTATACCTTTGGATTGACAAACAAATCATTGCGCGCATCTCCAGGTCTCAACAGTATCTCTACTTGCTGAGTGGGCTTGTAGACCAACAATAACCTATTGTGAAGGTGGTTATGCTCTGGAGGCACAACAAGCTCCCTACAAAGAGACACCAATTCCCACTAATTTTGTGTAGTTATTTAGCTTCTGTTTCAAAACTAAACGTAGCATGAACTCTTTCCCAGGATTTAAATAAAGCAATGTAGTGTAGCAGTTAACATCTCTGCCTTACAGTTCCAGCAACCCTGGTTCGAACCTGACCTCCGATGCTGTCCGTGAGGAGTTTGTACGATCTCCCTGTGGAGCTGTGGGTTTACTTCTGGTGTTTTATTACGTCTCAAAAATGCTCTGGTTGGTACATTAAATAGCTAATATTTAATATTTATGGTGTTGGTGGGTAGGAAGGAGGGAGTCGGGGTGCAGGAGAGTTAATGAACGTGTGAGGGAGAACAGGTTACAGAGAAATTAGACAAAATACTCGAGTAAATCAGTGGGGGATCTGAACCCAACTGCGAAATTACCTGGGTACAGGTTTTATGGGATCGCTCTGAGAATCAGCATCACGTCAATGGGCCTAATGACCTCTATGAAATAGTACGAATGAGCTGCTGTCTCATAAAAACATAGAAAATAGGTGTAGGAGTAGGCCATTCTGCCCTTAAAGCCTGCACCGCCATTCAATATAAATCATGGCTGATCATCCAACTCAGTATCCTGTACCTGCCTTCTCTCCATGCCCCCTGATCCCTTTAGCCACAAAGGCCACATCTAACTCCCTCTTAAATATAGCCAATGAACTGGCCTCAACTACTTTATGTGGCAGAGAATTCCACAGATTCACCACTCTGTGTGAAAACAAATTTTCTCATCTCGGTCCCAAAAGACTTCCCCCTTATCCTTAAACTTTGACCCCTTGTTCTGGACTTCCCCAACATCGGGAACAACCTATCTGGCCCTGGGGATTTATCGGCGTTTAATCCATTCAATTTACCTAACACCACTTCCCGACTAACCTGGATTTCACTCAATTCCTTCATCTCATTTGACCCCCGGTCCCCTGCTATTTATGTCTTCCTTAGTGAAGACAGAACCAAAGTCGTTATTCTGCCTGCAAGGGACCTGCATTTGTTTTAACTAATCTTTTTCTCTTTGCATATCTATAAAAGCTTTGGCAGTCAGTTTTTATGTTCCCTGCTAGTTTTTTTTCATAATCAATTTTCCCTTTCCTAATTAAGCCGGTTGTCCTCCTCTGCTAGACTGAATTTCTCCCAGTCCTCTGGTAGGCTACTTTTTCTGGCTAATTTGTATGCTTCATCTTTTGTTTGTATACTATCCCTGATTTCCCTTGTTATCCACGGATGCACTACCTTCCCTGATTTATTCTTTTGCCATACTGAGATGAACAATAGTTGTAATTCATCCTTGCGGTCTTTAAATACCTTCCATTGCATATCCACTATCATCCCTTTAAGAATCAATTGCCAGTCTATCTTGGCCAATTCACGTCTCATACCCTCAAAGTTACCATTCTTTAAGTTCAGAACCCTTGTTTCTGAATTAACAATGTCACTCTCCATCCTAATGAAGAACTCAACCATATTATGGTTACTCTTGCCCAAGGGGCCACGCACAACAAGACTGCTAGCTAACCCTTCCTCATTACTCAATACCCAGTCTAGAATAACCTGCTCTCTCGTTGGTTCCTCTACATGTTGGTTTAGAAAACTATATTGCATACATTCCAAGAAATCCCTTTCCTCAGCACCCCTGCCAATTTGATTCACCCAATCTATATGTAGATTGAAGTCACCCATTATAACTGTTTTACCTTTGTTGCACGCATTTCTAATTTCCTGTTTGTTGCCATCCCCAACTCCACTACTACTGTTAGGTGGCCTGTACACAACTCCCACTAGCGTTTTCTGCCCCTAAGTGTTTCACAGCTCTACCCATATCGATTCCACATCCTCCAAGCTAATGTCCTTCCTTTCTATTGCGTTAATTTCCTCTCCAACCAACAACGCTACCTCACCTCCTTTTCCTTTCTATCTATCCCTCCTGAATATTGAAATCCCTGAACGTTCAACCCTGGAGCCATGTCCCGTGATCCCAACTATATCATATTCATTAATAACTATCTGCACGTTCAACTCATCCACCTTATGCTCCTTGTATTGAGACACAAAGTCTTCATGCTTATTTTTACAACACTCTTACCCCTTATACAATTATGTTGAAAAGTGGCCCTTTTTGATTTTTGCCCTGGATTTGTCTGCCTGCCACTTTTACTTTTCACCTTGCTACCTATTGCTTCTACCCTCATTTTACACCCCTCTCCTAACCGACTGCACTCCACCAAGGACATTGGTTCCATTCCAGCCCAGGTGCAGGTCGTCCTGTTTGTACTGGTCCCATCTCCCCCAGAACTGGGTCCAATACCCTAGAAATTTGAATCCCTCCTCCCTGCACCATTTTTCAAGCCACATATTCATCTGAAATAGCTTCCTATTTCTACTCTGACTAGCAAGTGGCACTGGTAGTAATCCAGAGATTATTACCTTTGAGGTCCTACTTTTAAGTTTATCTAGCTCCCTAAATTCACCTTGTAGGACCGCATCCCTTTTTTTACCTATATCGTTGGTGCCAATATGCACCATGAAAACTGGCTGTTCACCCTCCCCCTCCAGAATGTTCTGCAGCCGCTCAGAGACATCCCTGACCCTTGCACCAGGGAGGCAACATACCATCCTGGAGTCTCGTTTGCGGTCGCAGAAAAGCCTATCTATTCCCTTTACAATCCCCTATTATATATATTGCCCTTCCACTCTTTTTCCTCCCCTCCTGTGCCGCAGAGCCACCCACGGTGCCATGAACTTGGCTGCCGCTGCCTTCCCCTGATGAGCCATCTCCCCCAACAGTATCCTAAATGATATATCTGTTTAGGAGGGAGATGACCGCAGGGGACCCCTGCACTACCTGCCTACTGCTACGCTGGCTAGTGGCCACCCGTTCCCTTTCTGTCCGCTTAACTTTTGCCTGCGGTGTGACCAACTCACTGTACGTGCTATTTACCACTTTCGCAGCATCGTGGATGCTCCAGTATGAATCCAACCGCAGCTCCAACCGTTCAATGCGGTCTGCCAGGAGCTGCAGCTGGACACACTTCCTGCACACGTAGTCACCAGGGACACCGACCATATCCCTGATCTCCCACATGTTGCAGGCTGAGCAAACCATGGGGCCGATCTCAACTGACATGGCTTACCCTCAAATTAAATCAACTCAGTCCCACTATAAAAATCTTACTCCTTTAAACTGTACCTTTACTAAAAAGCACTGAACCCTTAACTCACTGAACCCTTAACTCACTGAACCCTTAACTCACTGAACCCTTAACTCACTGAACCCTTAACTCACTGAACCCTTAACTCATTGAACCCTTAACTAAAAAGTACGAACAGAAAGCAGAAATACAAACCTGGGGTTACTCCCAATCAGCTGCTTCCTCTAGTCCGCTTCTTTTGAAGTGTGATGGAACGTTGCAGAGTGAGCGCTCCAACCGCTCCTCTCAACTTCCTAAAGCCCGTGAAGTGTGGTTATTTTAAAGCAAGCTGCTGCACATCAGTTCAAAATTCTAAGTGATTTTGCTCAATAGCACAATAGATGAGGTATAAAGATTTTTCACAATATGTCAGTATCTGAGTTACATCAAAACGTGGTAGTATTGGGATAGTAAAACGGAATGAGGATTAATTCACTGCTCTATTTGCATGCTCGCAGTTCGATAATGGCACGTTGGCCTTCATAACAGCTAATGGCATGTTGGCCTTCATAACAAGAGGAGTTGAGTACAGGAGCAAAGAGGTCCTTCTGCAGTTGTACAGGGCCCTAGTGAGATCACACCTGGAGTACTGTGTGTAGTTTTAGTCTCCAAATTTGAGGAAGGACATTCTTGCTATTGAGGGAGTGCAGCATAGGTTCACGAGGTTAATTCACGGGATGGCGGAACTGTGATATGTTGAAAGAATGGAGTGACTGGGCTTGTGTACACTGGAAATTAGAAGGATGCGAACGGATCTTATTGAAAGATATAGTATAATTAAAGGATTGGATATGCAAGATGCAGGCAACATGTTCCCGATGTTGGGGGAGACCAGAACCCACAACCACAGTTTAAGAATAAGGGGTTGGCCATTTAGAAGGGAAATGAGGAAAAACTTTTTCACCCAGAGAGTTGTGAATCTATGGAATTCTCTGCCTCAGAAGCCAGTGGAGGCCAATTCTCTGGATGCTTGCAAGAGAGAGCTAGATAGAGCTCTTAAAGATAGCGGAGTCAAGGGATATGTGGAGAAGGCAGGAACGGAGTACTGATTGTGGATGATCAGCCATGATCACGGTGAATAGCAGTGCTGGCTCGAAGGGCCGAATGGCCTACACCTGCACCTTTTGTCTATTGATACAAACGAGTGGGTTTGAGACCTGAGGTTGTCACAACTACAAGACAAGTCTTTGCAAGGTACAGATGACAGGATTACTGTCATTTTACAGAAGGATACAAATTAAGTTTATTGTCAAGCGCTCAAGTACGGTAAGGCACTGGCACCTTGACTCAGACACCACAAATTATACATAAATAACACAGAGTTCTACAAGAGAGTGGAAAGAAAAAGAGACGTCCATGATAATGCAAGAGGAGGTCTGCAGTGTTCAATTGTTGAGGTGGTATTAGGGTTGTGCAGATCGGTTCAAGCACCTGATAGGTTTGTTGCAAAGTAGCTATTCATTAACTTATTTTATTTTATAGCTGTTCCAGAACATTTGCTATTCAAATTTTCTCTCCTTCAAAGTGACCAGTGCAACAGGTTTGAAAGTTCAGATTGCTTATGTCTGTTCATGTTCCCCAGGGATGCTGTCTGACCCGCTGAGATATTCCAGCATTTTGTGTTTCTTTTGCTTGCAGCGCTAACGATTTCACAGAAAAATCTTCGAATCGTACAGCTCAGAAACAGATCCCTCGAGCCCACTGATTCTGCACTGACCATCAAGCATTTGTATTAACACACACGGATCCCATTTTATTTTTCCTGTAACTTCCCCCTGATTCCACTGTCCTCCTCGTTAGTGGTAACTTAAGGAAGCCAATTAACTTATCAATCTGCATGTCTTTGGGATGTGTAAAGCAACTGGAGCATCTGGAGGAAACACACCCAGACACGGAGAGAATGTGCAAACTCCACATGCACAGCACCTGACGTCAGGAATGAACTCTGCTCACTGGCATTGGTTTATTTTGCATTCCCTCGCTCTCCATCCCTCCCCCACCCAAGTCTCACCAGCTTCTCAATCTCACGTAGCAAACAGCTAACAATGGCCTGTTTCCTTTATCATCGTTACTTTTTTGCATATATTTCATTTATTTGTTCTATCGCTCTCAACATCACCGTTTATTCCTCGTTTCCCTTTCCTCCGACTCAGTCTGAAGAAGGATCTTGAACCAAAATGTCACTATCTAAATGGCGTCTAGTTGGGAAAAGGGAAAGTACAACAGGATCTGGGGGTCCTTGTACATCAGTCTATGAAAGTAAGCATGCAGGTACAGCAGGCAATGAAGAAAGCGAATGGCATGTTGGCCTTTATAACAAGAGGAATCGAATAGAGGAGCAAAGAGGTCCTTCTGCAGTTGTACAGAGCCCTAGTGAGACCACACCTGGAGTATTGCGTACAGTTTTGGTCACCTAATTTGAGGAAGGACATTCTTGCTATTGAGGGAGTGCAGCGTAGGTTTACAAGGTTAATTCCCAGGATGGCGGGACTTTCATATGCTGAGAGAATGGAGCAGCTGGGCTTGTACACTCTGGAGTTTAGAAGGTTGAGAGGGGATCCCATTGAAACATATAAGATTGTTAAGGGCTTGGACACAATAGAGGCAGGAAACATGTTCCTGATGTTGGGGGAGTCCTGAACCAGGGGCCACAGTTTAAGAATAAGGAATAAGCCATTTAGAACGGAGACAAGGAAACACTTTTTCTCCCAGAGAGTGGTTAGTCTGTGGAATTCTCTGCCTCAGAGGGCGGTGGAGGCAGGTTCTCTGGATGCTTTCAAGAGAGAGCTAGATAGGGCTCTTAAAAATAGTGGTCAGGTGATATGGGGAGAAGGCAGGAATGGGGTACTGATTGTGGATGATCAGCCATTGAATGGTGGTGCTGGCACAAAGGGCCTAATGGTCTGCTCCTGCACCTATTGTCTATTGTCACCAATTCCTTCTCTCCAGAGATGCTACCTGTCACGCTGAGTTACTCCAGCACTTATCGTCTATCTTTGGTTTATTTTTAGTTTGATATGTACCAAGATAAAGTGAAAAACTGTTTGCATGCATTTAAAGCTAAATGGTACGGTACATCATGAAGTACCAATGAGAAAAATGAGCACAAAATGTAATGCTACAGCTGCAGAGAAAGTGCAGATAAATGCACAGGCCACATCACGGTAGGTTGGAAGGTCAAGAATTCATTATTGGCTAATGTAAAGTTTAGCTTAGAGATTCAGCGTAGAAATAAGCCCTTTGGCAACCATGTCCACATCAACATGTAGGAAAGGACTGCAGATGCTGGTTTAAATCGAAGGTAGGCACAAAATGCTGGAGTAACTCAGCGGGACACGCAGCATCTCTGAAGAGAATGAATCTGTGACTTTTTGGGTCGAGACCCTTCTTCAGACTGATGAAGGGTCTCCACTCGGAATGTCACCCATTCCTTCTCTCCAGAGACGCTGCCTATCCCGCTGAGTTACTCCAGCATTTTGTGTCTACCTTTGAGTCCACAGCAACCATGGATCACCCATTCACGCTAATTCTACATTATCCCACTATCTCATCCACTGCCTACATATTGGGGCCAATGTTACAGAGGCCAATTAACTTAAAAACCCACACGTCTTTGGGATGTGGGACTAAACAGGACGAAACCCATGTGGTTACAGGAAGAACGTGCAAACTCCACACAAACTCACCGACAACAATCGGGGGCTGGGTCCAACCAAGCAGAGCTGGGATGCTGAGAACAGACACAAAAGGCTGGAGTAACTCAGTGGGCAAAGCAGCATCTCTGAAGAAAAGCAATACATGACGTTTCGGGTCGAGACCCGTCTTCCGACTTAAGCATTCACTAGTCTGAAGAAGGGTCTCGACCCGGAACGTCACCTATTCCTTTTCTCCAGAGGTGTTGCCTGACCCACTGAGTTACTCCAACTTTTTGTTTGTCTTCGGTTTAAGTCAGCATCTGCAGTTCCTCCCTACACATTTTAGGATGCTGGGAACATTGGCTCACTCAATGAGTCAATGGTGCCGGCTGGTAGCCGCTCTTCCTATTTGCTCTCTCCCATCACAGCTGTTTCTACGAACCTCCCACTGTTTTGCATCATTTATGGCTTAAGAACAGTTTGTGAACAGTCCTGAAGACGGACCCCTGTTGTAACCTGCGGAATGCCGAACATCAATGCATGATATGTGTTGGTGGAAAATGCAAATATCTCGGATTGTTTTGGCTTTGAGCTTGAAAATTTGGACAAAAGGCTCAACAATTAATAATAATATCGCTGGAAATAGACCTATTGGCAAGTTTTCTCTCGTCACTTCAGTTGGCACAAAACATGTTCATCACATCTCAGTGAAATTGGGAATGAAAGAAGAGATTTTAATAGGAAATTGAATCCACATAAAACTCAGGGCACCAGGGCTATTCAAATGGACTTTAAACAAACCTTTGAAAAATAAAGATTGCATGTCCTGAGTCTAGACCTGAAACGTTGACCATGCCTTTGCCTCCACAGATGCTGCTTGACCCACGAGGTTTCTCCAGTAGTTTTTTTTTTGCCCAAGTTTCTGGCATCTGCAGTCTTTTGTGTCTCAATTGCATCAAATCCTTCCCATTAACACCAGTATTAATATAATTCCAGTAATAACCAAGCGTCGGTGCATTCACATTCTGTAAAATGGGTCAAGATTAACAACACTGCACCCCTTTGAGCATGTACATGATTGCAGGAACTTGAGCAGTTTAGATTAAGAAAGCAAATAGTGTGATTAGTTGGACCTGGGATATAAAGGAAATATTGTCCCACCACACAGGGTGCAATTTTCCTGTGTAGCATTACTGTGTGTTTTTGTCTGGAAAGTTAGTCCTTCCTTAGGCAGTATGAATGTTGGCATCAAGCCATGCACTCCATGCTTGGCTGATGCTCAACTGCACTCCACACACTTGAAAACATAGTCTTTGTATCGACAGAGATCTTGGGTGCTAGCTTTCAGATAAGGGGCTAAGGCAATCTCATCTGCTGTTGCAGATAGGTTATGAATTGGAGAACAGCTGGCCACTAGCCATTTCCACTAAGCCATCAGAGGTTCACAACTTATAGGACTAGAATTAGGCCATTCGGCACATCGAGTCTACTCCATCATTCAATCATGGCTGATCTCTGCCTCCTAATCTAATTTTCCTGCCTTCTCCACATAACACTTGACACCGGTTCTAATCAAGAATTTGTCTATCTCTGCCTTAAAAATATCCACTGACGGCCTCCACAGCCCTCTGTTCCACAGATTAACTTCCCTCTGACTAAAGATTCCTAAAGTTAAGATTCACACATTTCAATTCGCTTAGAGTCCCAGCGGTAGAGTTGCTGCCTTACAGCGAATGCAGCGCCGGAGACCTGACCACGGGTGCTGTCTGTACGGAGTTTGAACGTTCTCCCAGTGACCTGCGTGGGTTTTCTCCGAGATCTTCGGTTTCCTCCCACACTCCAAAGACGTATAGGTTTGTGGGATAATAGGCTTGGTAAATGTAAAAATTGTCCCTAGTGTGCATAGGATAGTGCTAATGTGTGTGGGGATCGCTGGTCGGCGCGGACCCGGTGGGCCGAAGGGCCTGTTTCCGCGCTGTATCTCTCCCCTCCCCCTCCCCCTACATTCTTTCCTATGGCTTCACAATTTGCAACTCTTCATTTCAGTTCCAACTTAGCGATTATTAAGAAACTGAAAAATGCTAGAAACACCTAGTAGAACAGGGAGCATCTGTGGAGAGAGAGAGAGAGAGAAAGAGAGATACAGACAGATAAAATTAATCTTTCAGGCCAATGACCTTTCATGAGATTAATGCTTGATTAATTCAGATTCTCAGGAAAGCATAATCAACTTAAATGCATAAGGATGTGTAGACACCCACAAGTTAGATGCTGTGCTATATATGTATATGTGTATATGTGTATGTGTATATGTATATGTATATGTATATGTGTGTGTGTGTATATATATATATATATATATATATATATATATATATATATGTGTGTGTGTATATATATATATATATATATATATTATACAAAGTAAAGATGAGGTATTTTAAAGGATATTGCAGCTATTTTAAGCAACCTTGCTCCAGAAACAGTCTGAAGAAGGGTCTCAACCCGAAACGTCACCTATTTCTTTTCTCCAGAGATGCTGCCTGACCCATTGAGTTACTCCAGCATTTTGTGTCTATCTTTGGTGCAAATCAGTGTCTGCAGTTCCTTCCTGGACATAAAGCAAGTCAGGGGTGGGAGATTGCAACCTTCACGTGGTCCGCCCAGTTTCGACTAATGCAATCAACCCGTCGTGCACAATCAAATAAGATCAAATAAAACAAGTTGTCCGACAACTTTAGGCTGTGCACGCCATACGCAAGAAGAAGAAGCAAGTCAGCCATTCAGCCTCCATACCTGTTTGTCTATTCAATGTCATCATGGCTGATTATGCACTTTAGTTTATTGTTCCTATTTTCTACCATATCCTTTTAGCATTGAGGAATATATCTACCTCCTTCTCTGATATAGTAAACAACTTGGTAGTAGAACATTTCACCCACTAGCTTAAGAAACCTCAGCCGTTCTCATTTTTAACTGGCATACCCTATACCTAAGTGTACATACCCCTTCCTCTGGTCTCTCAGTCCTTGAGAACATCCTTCCTGAATCAAGACGGTGTAAGGTACTAGGACTGTCTAGTAAGATACATCATGGAAACAGACCCTTTGGTACACCGAGTGCGCACTGACAGAGCGATCGCCCGGTACTCTAGCACTCTCCTGCACTGTCTAGTCCTGCAGAATGTTATATGTTTCTCTGAGATCCTCTCTCATTCTTCTATGAGAAAAGTGATATCCACAAGGGACTTATTTCACTGAGGCAATGGTTACATTTCAAAATTAAGACAAGAACATTTTTCTTTGCAGGCAAAATTTTAACATGTGTATATATTACCAAACTAACACTCATTAGCAATGACTGTTTAGTAATAGAATCAGCTGGGAGCTTTGTGCCCTGTACTTCCTTAGGCATTGTGTGTCTTTCTTTTTGAATCTTGTGAGGAAAACAATTAGGCTAGAAATTCTTGAATGACAAGCTTGTGCAAGAATGTCAATGGCCTTTGTGTTGGTAATTGTTAAACAGGAGAAACCTTGAACAGTGAACGACTGACTGCCAGAGGGTAGGATGACACTGCATTGATACAGACCACCTGTATGTAGGGATCTTTGAACAAATCCTCATTGTATAAAAGGCCCAAAATTCTCTCTTCTTTCTTCTACAGTCTGTTGGGTTGGGGATGACTTGCTGGGGGCACTCATCAAAACCTCCCTGTACATGGACGATGTCGCCGTCTTCTGCTCGGATCCAGGGTCGGTTCGCAGATTGATCAGCATCTGCGACCAGTTTGAGTCGGCCACGGGAGCCAGGGTGAACCGCAGGAAGAGCGAGGCCATGCTCTTTGGCAACTGGCCCGACAGATCATCCGTCCCCTTCACCGTCAAGCCTGACTTCTTGAAGGTGCTGAGGATCTGGTTCGGGGGGGCTGAGGCGTGTAACAAGAATTGGCTGGAGCGGATAGCCAGGGTGGGGAAGAGGCTGGAGCTGTGGAGGCAACGCTCCCTCTCCATAATGGGAGAAAATGTGGTCATTAGGTGTGAGGTGCTCTCGGGGCTGCTGTACTTGGCACAAGTGTGGCCTGTCCCTCCCTCCTATGCCACAGGGATCACCCAGGCCATCTTCCAGTTCATCTGGGGGTCGAGGATGGACCGGGTGCGACGGGCCACAATGCACAAGTCAGCAGACAAAGGGGGTAAAAGCGTGCCCAACGTTGCTCTCACCCTGATGGCCACCTTCGTGTGTGGCTGCATCAGGCGGAGTGCAGAGCCAAGGCACGTGGGCACCAAGTGTCACTACCTGCTGAGGTTCTACCTGTCCCCGGTGTTGTGAAGGATGGGCCTGGCGCAGGTGCCACGCAATGTGCCAGTCAGCTGGACATTGCCGCCCCATCTGTCGTCTGTGGAAAGGTTCTTCTGGACCAACACCTTTGACCACATGTCCATCGGGCAGTGGTCAGCATGGAACGTCCTGCAGGCACTGCAGGGAAAGGACTCTATGGACCCGGTGGCGTGGTTCCCTGAGCAGACTGCCCAGCTTGTCTGGCAAAATGCCTCATCGCCAGAACTCACCAACAAGCACCAAGACCTGGCTTGGCTGTCAGTGAGGGGAGCCCTCCCAGTCAGATCCTTCCTGCACCGTCGGAACCTCACTGCCAGCGCACGCTGCCCTCGGGACGGCTGCTATGGAGAGGAGACGGTTGCCCACCTCTTCGCAGAGTGTGGATTTGCAAAAAGAGTCTGGAGAAGTATGCAAGGGTCCCTGGTACGCTTTATCCCGAACAGCTACGTCACAGAGGACTCTGCGATTTACGGACTGTTCCCAGGGACACATTCAGAGACTGACATCGAGTGCTGGTGGAAGGTCATCAACTCGGTGAAAGACGCCCTTTGGTCTGCCCGAGCATTGTTCACCACCCAGCAGAGCGAGATGTCCGTCAGGGAATGTTGCCGACTGGCCCGCTGCAGACTGCAGGAGTACGTGCTGAGGGACGCACTGAAGCTCGGTGCAGCCAACGCCAAGGCTTGGTGGGGGCACAGTCTAGGGTCCTTCCGCTGCTGGACATGGGGGGCTGGGTGTGGTGGAAACGCCCCTCAAAATAAGAGAAGCGATCCCACTCCAGTGGGCCACATGAGTGGCTAGGGTGGGAGACAGATTCATGAAATTTGAACAATGTATAGAGACTGTATTGAACAATTTGTATAGCCTCTGAAAATGTCGGATGAATTTTTCGCACATTTCATGTATTTTATATATATTTATTACCTGAATAAAGTCTATTTTGAAATTAAAAAATTTAAAAAAAATGAGTGCTAGAGTGTTATGGGTTGAGTTGGCTGATGAGGTCATAAGTTAGAAGAGCAGAATTAGGCCACTCGATCCATCAAGTTTTCTCCATTCAATCATGGATGATCTATCTTTCCCTCTTAACCCAATTCTCTTACCTTCGCCCCATGACCTCTGACACCCTTAATAATCAAGAATCTGTCAATCTCCGCCTTAAAATTATCCATTGACTAGGCCTCCACAGCCTTCTGCAGCAATTAATTCCACAGATTCATCACCTTCTGACTAAAGAAATTCCTCATCATCTTTTTTCTAAAGGTACGTACAGTACTTTTATTCTAAGGCTGTGGCCTCTGGTCCATGTTGAATCTCCAAACTCTGGGACATGAAGCACTTTAGGAACTGATATTGGTGAGTGCTCCTTTCACTGTTTACAGACTGGGCTTCTGCATTCTCAACCAAGCAACTGGAGGTTCCCAATGCCATGCAAATTGCTCCTTTTCCATTTTGAGTCATGGGCAAGGGGTTCCCAACATGGGATTTTTCCAAGGAGGCTTTGAGAACATTCTTCAATCCTTCCCCCTAACCATCTTGTAACTTCTTGCTGTGAGGGAGCTCAGCGAAGCTCCTTGCCTCTTTGGAAGTTCAGTGTTAGGCATTTGGAAATATGATGTTGTGGCAATCAGTGAAACATAGTTGCAGGAGGGCTGTGATTGGAAACTAAATATTCCAGGATTTCGTTGCTTCAGGTGTGATAGAATTGGAGGGACCAGAGGTGGAGGTGTTGCATTGCTTGTCAGAGAGGATATTACAGCAGTGCTTTGGCAGGATAGATTAGAGGGCTCGTCTAGGGAGGCTATTTGGGTGGAACTGAGAAGTGGGAACGGTGTAGCAACACTTTTAGGGGTGTATTATAGACCACCAAATGGGGAGCGAAAATTGGAAGAGCAAATATGTAAGGAGATAGCAGATATTAGTAGTAAACACAAGGTAGTGATTGTGGGAGATTTCAATTTTCCAAAAATAGACTGGGAAACACATTCTGTAAATGGGCTGGATGGTTTGGAGTTTGTAAAATGTGTGCAGGATAGTTTTTTGCAGCAGTACATAGAGGTATCGACCAGAGAAGGGGCAGTGCTGGACCTCCTGTTAGGAAATGAGGCAGGTCAGGTGACGGAGGTATGCGTTGGTGAGCACTTCGGGACCAGTGATCACAATACCATTAGTTTCAATATAATTATGGAGAGAGTCAGTACTGGACCTAGGGTGGAGATTTTTGATTGGAGAAAGGAGGGAATGCGTAAGGATTTAAAAGGAGTGAAGTGGGACACTTTGTTTTATGGGAAGGATGTAGAAGAGAAATGGAGGACATTTAAAGGGGAAATTGTAAGAGTACAGAATCTTTATGTCCCTGTTAGGTTGAAAGGAAATAGTAAAAATTGGAAAGAGCTATGGTTTTCAAGGGAAATTGGACACTTGTTTCGAAAAAAGAGAGATATCTACAATAATTATAGGCGGCATGGAGTAAATGAGGTGCTAGAGGAGTATAAAGAATGTAAAAAGAATCTTAAGAAAGAAATTAGGAAGACTAAAAGAAGATATGAGGTTGCTTTGGCAAGAAAGGTGAAAGTAAATCCAAAGGGTTTCTACAGCTATATTAATAGCAAAAGGATAACGAGGGATAAAATTGGACCATTAGAGAGCCAGAATGGACAGCTATCTTCAGAGCCAAAAGAGATGGGGGAGATATTGAACATTTGATTTTCTTTGGTATTCACCAAGGAGAAGGATATTGAACTCTGTGAGGTAAGGGTAAAAAGTAGAGTAGCTATGGAAACTATGAGATTCAAAGATGAGGAAGTACTGACACTTTTGAAAAATATAAAAGTGGATAAGTCTCCAGGTCCTGAGAGGATATTCCCTAGGACATTGAGGGAAGTAAGTGTGGAAATAGCAGGAGCTATGACAGAAATATTTCAAATGTCATTAGAAACGGGAATAGTGCCGGAGTACTGTGCATGTTGTTCCATTGTTTAAAAAGGGTTCAAAGAATAAACCTAGCAATTATAGACCTGTTAGTTTGACGTCAGTGGTGGGCAAATTAATGGAAAGGATACTTAGAGATAATATATATAAGCATCTGGATAAACAGGGTCTGATCAGGAACAGTCAACATGGATTTGTGCCTGGAAGGTCACGTTTTGGACGAGGGAATTAAATGCAACATCTCGAAGTTTGCGGATGACACGAAACTGGGGGGCAGTGTTAGCTGTGAGGAGGATGCTAGGAGGCTGCAGGATGACTTGGATAGACTGGGTGAGTGGGCAAATGCATGGCAGATGCAGTATAATGTGGATAAATGTGAGGTTATCCACTTTGGTGGCAAAAACAGGAAGGTAGACTATTGAATGGTGACCGATTAGGAAAAGGGGAGATGCAGCGAGACCTGGGTGTCATGGTACACCAGTCATTGAAAGTAGGCATGCAGGTGCAGCAGGCTGTGAAGAAAGCGAATGGTATGTTGGCATTCATAGCAAAAGGATTTGAGTATAGGAGCAGGGAGGTTCTACTGCAGTTGTACAGGGTCTTGGTGAGGCCACACCTGGAGTATTGCGTACAGTTTTGGTCTCCTAATCTGAGGAAAGACATTCTTGCCATAGAGGGAGTACAGAGAAGGTTCACCAGACTGATTCCTGGGATGGCACGACTTCCATATGAAGAAAGACTGGATAGACTCGGCTTGTACTTGCTGGAATTTAGAAGATTGAGGGGTGATCTCATAGAGACTTACAAAATTCTTAAGGGGTTGGACAGGCTAGATGCAGGAAGATTGTTCCCAATGTTGGGGAAGTCCAGGACAAGGGGTCACAGTTTAAGGATAAGGGGGAAGTCTTTTAGGACCGAGATGAGAAAATCGTTTTTCACACAGAGAGTGGTGAATCTGTGGAATTCTCTGCCACAGAAGGTAGTTGAGGCCAGTTCGTTGGCCATATTTAAGAGGGAGTTGGATGTGGCCCTTGTGGCTGAAGGGATCAGGGGGTATGGAGAGAAGGTAGGTACAGGATATTGAGTTGGATGATCAGCCATGATCATATTGAATGGCGATGCAGGCTCGAAGGGCCTGCTCCTGCACCTAATTTCTATGTTTCTAATGGTGGATGGCTGTTTGTCAGGTTGGAAGCCGGTGACCAGTGGGGTGCCTCAGGGATCTGTGTTGGGTCCACTGTTGTTTGTCATGCACATCAATGATCTGGATGATGGGGTGGAAAATTGGATAAGTAAGTATGCAGATGATACTAAGATAGGTGGTGTTGTGGATAATGAAGTAGATTTTCAAAGTCTACAGAGAGATTTGGGCCATTTGGAAAAATGGGCTGAAAGATGGCAGATGGAGTTTAATGCTGATAAGTGTGAAGTGCTACATCTTGGCAGGACAAATTAAAATAGGACGTACATGGTAAATGGTAGGGAATTGAGGAATGCTGTGGAACAGAGAGATCTAGGAATAACTGTGCATAGTTCCCTGAAGGTGGAATCGCATGTAGATTTGGTGGTAAAGAAAGCCTTTGGTGTGCTGGGCTTTATAAATCAGAGCATTGAATATAGGAGCAGGGAAGTAATGTTAAAATTGTACAAGGCATTGGTAAGACCAATTCTGGAGTATGGTGTACAATTTTGGTCGCCTAATTATAGGAAGGATGTCAACAAAATAGAGAGAGTACAGAGGAGATTTACTAGAATGTTGCCTGGGTTCCAGCAACTATGTTACAGAGAAAGGTTGAACAAGTTAGGTCTTTATTCTTTGGAATGCAGAAGGTTAAGGGGGGACTTGATTGAGGTCTTTAAAATGATGAAAGGGATAGACAGAGTTGACGTGGATAAGCTTTTCCCATTGAGGGTAGGGAAGATTCAAACAAGAGGGCATGACATGAGAATTAAGGGACAGAGGTTTAGGGGTAACGTGAGGGGGAACTTCTTTACTCAGAGGGTGGTGGCTGTGTGGAATGAGCTTCCAGCAGAAGTGGTGGGGGCAGGAGCGATTTTAACATTTAAAAGTAAAGTGGATAGGTATATGGACGGGAAGGGAATGGAGGGGTATGGTCTGAGTGCAGGTAGATGGGACTAGGGGAAAACAAATGGTCGGCACGGACTGGAAGGGCCGAGAGGGCCTGTTTCCGTGCTGTAATTGTTATATGGTTATTATATGGTTATCTGAATGAACAGGCCTGTCCAACGTAGAGAACTCTGTGATTAGGAATTGTGGTGGGGCTGTTGGCCTGGTTGAGGATGTTGATGTAGATTACCTTATCTTGCTGGTGGATTTGGAAATTTCTATGGAGGCATCATTGGTTGTACCTCTCCAGTGCTTTGAGGTGCCTGCCAAGGGTATTCTCATTTCCGGCACTGTGCCAGGGAATGTAGCAACTGGGAAAGTCATTGCACGTAACTGACTTTTCCCTGTGGCTAAAGAGTTGCACAAATTGCAGTGTAAATTCTGCTCATCCCGAGGAACCGTGGACGTGAACTTTACTGAACATCAACTGCAAAAACAATGTAGAGAGATGCAGCAACTGTTAAACATGGCTTTTTTTGCTCTTCAAAGGCAGTCAAATTCAAAGTTATTTGTACCCGAAGATGCATTAAAGACTTTGATTCAATCACTTAAGAGGTACGGTGGAACCACAAATTTGAATGCCTGGAGAAATTCCATCTAATATTTGCTTCAATGATTCTACGCCAGTCTTGATCTTAACCAACACGTCTGTTGTGGAGTCAATGTCAATGCAAACCGGCGCAAAGCAAATCTTCATAATCTCCCCAATCTTTCCTGTGGCACTGTGCCGCAGCCATAGTTGCCTCATAGCACAAGTGGCCCAGGTTTCGATCTTGGCCACGGGTGCAGTCAGTAAGTAGTTTGTACATTTTTTCTGTGATCTCGTGGCTTTTCTCCAGGTGCTCAGGTTTCCTCCCTCACTCCAAAGACGCGCAGGTTTGTAGGTTAATTGGCTTCTGTAAAATTGTCTCAAATGTGTAGGATAAAACTGGTGTGCGCACGAGGGTTGGTCGGCGTGAACTGGGTGGGCCGGGCTTTTTTCCATGCTGTATCTCTAAATCTTAAACTAAGAGGACTCTAACGAGCTTCCCGCTGGAATGGAGCTCATCTCCAGGGCTAATGGAAAACTGTTCAACCCACATTATGTCACTTCACCATGGATGCTAACCCTGACAATAAAGATTTCCAATGACTCACTGGTAAAGATTGACAACTTATCATTTCTCAAGAGCCATCTCTTGACAAAAGGCAAACAGCGGAGATAAAATTCACCAGAGCCATTGTGTCCATGTGATTTGTGACCTCCTGAAGAAATGATCAAAATGTCCAGTCTGCCTGTGGACTCAGAACTTGGAGGAGGACAATAATCACTGGTAGGCCATTAAGGTCCACTGGTCCAAAACTACACATTTTAAATTTCAAAAATAAACTTTATTCATGAAAAAATTACAGGAAGTCCCTGACCAAGTGAACCAAAGGTTCAGTTCTTGGGAACTGTCTGTGAACCAATTTCCCTGTAAGCCAGAAACATCCATTCTCTATAGCTACTCGTGTTGTACATTTGTTATAATTCTTTCAATTCCATTAAACCAGTTTATTATTATTCTTCATAATTAATGCCTTTCCAGACTAAGGAAAATAAGGCATGTTATTATTGATGTGGTCTGTTAAGAAATGCTGATGATAGCTAACTCAGATGCTTGCCAAATACAACAAAGCAGCAACCTTTGCTTACAATTAAACTGAAGCCAGGGCATTAGATAATAAAGATGGAATCATAACAGTGAAAGTAACCAGAATAAGTGATAGATTTATTGGTGACAAGAGAATCCAATGTGATATAAGTCAAGCAGGTTTACGGCAATAGCAAGACTGTTTCCACATTCCATATTCTGTAATTTCGTACTTAATAGAGGGCAACTATTCAGATTATCGAGTCAATGCCGGCATGCAGACCAATTCCATTCTGTCCCCCCTATCCAGTTTTTCCTATAACCCATTCTCCCCAAAATAGAAGGTCAAAGTCTAGATTGGGAAGCTGCCTTTGCAATCACAATTTGAGGTGATCTGCAGGAGCCTTTAGCAAGTCAGATACAGGAGGACATGGGGTTGGAAGGAAGGAAGGCAGGGATCAGGAATTATGAGAGATCTAAAGAAGGAATCAAAATCTTGGAATAGAGGGGAGAAATGGGAAATGTTTAAAATATGGAAAGAGGAATATATATGCTGAATGAATGAGAAGAGGGAAGTTGAGTTGAAACAAATATTGATGGGCCGCACGGTGGCGCAGCAGTAGAGTTGATGCCCCGCAGTGCCAGAGACCTCGATTTGATCCTGATTATGGGTGCTGTCTGTAAGGAGTTTGTACTTTCTCCCCTTGCCTTCGTGGGTTTTCTCCTGGTGCTCCGGTTTCCTTCCACACTCCAAAGACGTACAGGTTTCTGGGTTGATTGGCTTGGTAAACTTGTAAATTGTCCCGTGTGTGTAGGATAGTGTTAATGTGCGTGGATCATGGGCCAAAGGGCCTATTTTCGCACTGTATCTCTAATTTAAACAAACTAAACTAAACATAACTAATTAAATTAATTATGCCCCTATTATGGCCAGCAGCCTTTCACATTTTAATGTTTGAAACACAGATAGATCATTTCAAATTGCAAAATTTCAAATATTACCGAATATCATATAATTAATTTTATTAACCATTCTGGGAACCTTGAATAATGATATGTATATAAATATACAGGGCTATATTTCACATAACCATTCAGTGATACTTTGATCTTAATGTTAACTATGGTTAAAACAAACAAAGTTATTTTTTTAATGAATGCTTTTAATGATTCCTAAAATTGAACTATTTTCCAACGTATTTACAGCCGTGCATCTGATTCACCGCTCATCTTCCCAATTAAAACTGTAGAGACTGACAAAGTGTGCAAAGCAACCTGGGCTTTATTCTTCAATAGTCATTGTAGGTCTAAGTCATATTAGTGATGACTGAAGATTCTTAATTCAAAATTCGAAGAGATTAGACAGAACTGATCTCCACCATGCTTCCTCGTTAAGTCCTAGACTAACTGAAGCATGAGCAGCTTCTTAATTTAATTTAGTTTAATTTAATTTATTGTTACTGACAGTGATACAGTGAAAAGCTTTTGTTGCGTGCGAACCAGTCAATGGAAAGACAATACATGATTACACTCAAGCCATTCACAGTATACAGATACATGATAAGGGAATAACACGAAAAAGCCAGTGAAGTCTGATCAAAGATAGTTTAAGGGTCTCCAAATGAGGTGGATAGTAGTTCAGGACTGTTCTCTGGTTGTGGTAGGATGGTTCAGTTATCTGAAAACAGCTGGGAAGAAACTGTCCCTGAATCTGGAGCTGTGCGTTTTCACACTATACCTTTTGCCCGATGGTAGAGAGGAGAAGAGGGAGCGGCCAGGATGCGACTCATCCTTGATAATGCTGCTGGCCTTGTCGAGGCAGCGTGAGGTAATAAATTGAGTCAGTGGAAGGAAGGTTGGTTTGTGTCACGTCTGGGCTGCGTCCATAATTCTTTGCAATGTATCGCGGTCGTGGATGGAGCTGTTCCCAAAGCAACCTTTTCACTGTTTTTCGGTAAACGTGACAATAAACTAAACTAAACAAAGGTGTTCGTGCCTCGTCCTAGTTGATCTAGGACTTAACGAGGAGGCATGGTGGAGATGAGTTCTGTATAGTCTCATCGAATTTTGGTAAGAATCTTCAGTCATCATTTCTACGACTTAACCACCCAGCTGTCGATTAGCACAATTCAGATGCGTGGTCCTAATGCCAGGTTTCACTTCTAAGATCCCACAGGATACTCTGTTTTTAAAACAAATAATGGTGAATGGCTCACCATTTATTTCCACTATCCCCTGCTGAAGATTATAGTCATGACTGATATGCTTCTAATGCATGCCGCAATAATGGATTCAACTCACCGGCTTCTCTGGAGTAACATTTGCAGAATTGGTGATCGAATAAAGTATCACACAGGGCAATAAATCCACAGGCGGCAGCAGCAGCTCTCATTTCCTTGTGGCAAACCGCCCATAATGCAAGAATACAGATTTATGTCCTCACGTGGAATTACAAAAATATCTCAGGTAAGTTGAGCAGAACAGGCATATTACAATTTCTTTTGGGTGTCCATAAAACTGCGGTTAAAGGACAGAAGCATTGGACCGCGTAAACTTCAATCAAAGCAACATGCTTACAGCTCGTAAGCTTGGTTGATGTCATTCCAGGGAATGCTATTCAACAAATTCTCTAGTCTGTTAAAGGTGGCCCATTGCCGATCTCAAATATGGATAGTCTTTCCTGCATTTTTTGAAAGTCTCTTCTGAGCACTAACTGCAATCCTCCAGTTAAAAAGCACACAATAAATATACTATTTTGCATTGGTTAAGCTCATTTGTGACACCGTGTCTGTGAAACCATGAGTGGTGGCTTTCGGCTTGACCTCACGAGGCTGATATCATGCAGAGAATGGTAGCAATCTCAAACATAAACGACAGTGGCCTCAAAATGAATATTCCCAAGGTCTTTAGCCCATGTCCACACTGCTACCAAGATCAATTACGAAAGTATGAGTGAAGACTTCCAGTAGTTTTACCAGGGAAAATTGTCTCACATTAAGATAAACGGGGAGCTATTAAAGATAAGCAAGATGTATATGTAGAAGCCTGACTCCAACTGCAGCCAAAAATAATAACTAATAAATGTAAAAAGAGCTTTGGAAAGTTAAATTGAAAATATCTGTAGGATAAAGTGCAGTTGGTTTCGGAAAGTTGCCACAAAGGGCTTGGAGTTACCAAGGAGTAACTGAGTACATGCATATCCGCAGATGAACACAAATCTTCTCACTAAAGCTATAAAGAACTGGTCAAGGCAGACATAAGAGCTAAAGAGATTTTACTAACAGAGATACTTTAAACTGTAGCAATTTCAATTTTATTACAATGCAAATTGTATCTCTCAAGGAGTCACTGAATGCTGAAGAAGCTCTACTGGCTTGGGAACTGATAAGTCAAGCATTCACTTCTCATAACATTGACAAATATAGTTTTGCTAACACCAATTAATACTGCATCAAAAGCTGGTTTAAAAAAAAAAAGTGCTCAGTAACCAGGAGTAGACTTGCAAATAATCTGCCTGTAACAGTATGGTGGCGGAGCTCGAAGAGCCCATGGCTCTTGGTTCTTGGTTACTTGGTCCTCCAAAATATTCCAACTGGAATTTAAACTGGAGGTGGTGAAGGGAGGGGTTTAGCCAGAGAGGGTTATTGGGAAGAAAGTGCCACTTTAAATTTAGTTGCATCTGGCTGGGCAACCGTGATCTGGGTTGAATCACGACTTCAAGTGATGTCCATGAGGAGATAGCACATTCTCCCAGTCACTGTGTGTGTTTCCTGCAGTTTCCCCCACATTCCAAACATGTGCGGATGGTTACGTGACTACCCCAGTGTGTTGGTGAGTTGTGGAATCTGTGAAGAATCAAGAGACGAGAGAGCGAAAAGCCAAGAGAAAGTCAAAAGTGCTTAATTGTCATATGTGTCAACAACAGATAAATTAAATTATTACTTTCAGCTGCATAACAAGCATGTAAACACAATACACAGGTAATATATAATAAACAAAATTGTAATATATTAACAGAAAATAAATGGTGCAAAAAAAAAGCCCTAAGTCCTTAGTGCAACCAAAGACAGTGCATAGTTCAAAGTTGAGATTGATAGTGTGTATTTTTCCAGAGCCTGATGGTTGAAGGAAAGAAGCTATACTTGAACCTAGTAATCACAGTTTTCAGACTTCTATTCCTAAATGTGAGTTTGGCCAAAGTAGTGCAGGTCTTTTATGATACAAGTTGCCTTTTTTGATTCAGTGCCTCTGGTAGATTAATGCGATGGTGGAGACGTCATTACCTGATCAGTGGACATCACTCTTTATAGTCACCTTTATGCCTGGGCATTCAAACCAGGCCACGATGCAACCTGACAATATACTCTCCACCATACTCCTGTAGACATTCAAGAGTGTATTTGTTGACATACCAAACCTCAATCTTCTCAGGAAAGTAGAGGGGCTTTCATTTTGGTTGCTTCAATGCGCTGGGTCCAGGATGGATATTCAGATTCTGAGGGGGGAGTTGATGAGAATGAGGGCAAAATAAATAAAATGGGATTGATGTAGGATTAGTGTAAATTAGTGCAGGTTGGTGAGAACTCGATAGACTGAAAGGCCTGTTCCTCGTGATTATAGAAACATAGAAATTAGGTGCAGGAGCAGGCTATTCGGCCCTTCGAGCCTGCACCGCCATTCAATATGATCATGGCTGATCATCCAACTCAGTATCCTGTACCTGCCTTCTCTCCATACCCCCTGATCCCTTCAGCCACAAGGGCCACATCCAACTCCCTCTTAAATATGGCCAACGAACTGGCCTCAACTACCTTCTGTGGCAGAGAATTCCACAGATTGGCAGAGAATTCCACAGATTATGATTGCATCCTTCTATGACAACATATCTGAGGACTTAATTACCCATTCTTGCAATTCTAGTGTGAAATGGAAGGGGCTGTCCCACTTGGGCGACCTAATCCGCGTGTTCTGGAGAGTTTGCCCTCGACCCATACTCGCAGCATGGTCGACACGAGGTCGTAGGAGGTCTTCGTAGCTCTCCTTCATGCTCGAGAGTGGTCTCCATGTACTCGAGGCCTCAGCTAGGCTGCGGCGTTTTTTTCAATATGTTAAAAAATGCCCGCGAGTAAAAAAAGGTCGCCATGGAAAATATCTATACTTTTTTTACTCGTAGGTTTAGTCGTAGAAGGTAGTAGTAAGTCGGCATGCTAGTCGTAGGTAATCAAGGGTTGTCGAAGGTAGTCAAAGGTAGTCGCAGATAATATTCAACTTAGTCCAATTTTCCCGAGGTTAGTCGTAGCTAGTCAAAGATGGTCATCAACATTGTCGAAAGAGGTCTTCTAGATAGTCGAAGGAGGTCTTCAACTTGTCATTTTTTCAAACTCTTCTAAACTCGCCCAAGTGAGACAGCCCCTTAAAGTGTTACATGTTGAAGACCTCCTTCGACTATGTAGAAGACCTCCTTCCACCTCCTTCGACTATGTTGAAAACCAGCTTCGACTAGCTACGACTAAACTTCAGGAAAATTGGACACCGAACAGTGGAGAGTGAAGAGGACCTCCTTCGATCTCCTTCGACCTCCCTTCGACTATTCTGTGTTTGGTTGCACAAGGGTGAGTTGTGCAGAAGCTCATTAGTTTAGAACATTTTAACTGACAAATCCCAATGTTTAAGGTTACTCACTGGGAGTAACTCCTCTCCAGCACCATTACACTATTGCCACTTCATTTCTCTCATTCATGTGTCAGACAGGTTCTGGTTATTTCCATGATGTAATCTATGGCACGCCAAAATACGTAAAGTTCATAAGAACATAAAATCTGCTCCAACATTTTACCATGCCTGGTCTACTTTTCCCTCTTTCTCTTGCCTTCTCCCCATAACCTTTCATGCCGTTACTAATCAAGAACCTATCAATCTTCGCTTTAAAAATACCCAATGACTTGGCCGCCGCAGCTGCCTGTGGCAAAGAGTTCTACAGATTCACCACCGTCTGGCGAAAGAAATTCCTGCTCACCTCCTTATTATGAGTCTATACCCTCTGGTCCTAGACTCCACCATTACTGGAAACATCCTCTCCACATCCGCTCTCTCTAGGCCTTTCATTATTCGGTAGATTTCATTGAGATTCCCCCTCATCATAAGACTGTTTCTTTACAGGAAATGAGCATGTGTTGGCGGATGTTAATATAATGAGTCATCTGACTCTTGTGCATGCTTGTATTCAGATTGTAATGAATACAAGCATGCATAAGCCATCCTTGAGATTGACTGGTATACCCACTGTCAATCTCAATGCTAAGCCACCAAGAGGAGAGTGGCATTGAGATTCACAGTGGATATGCCAGAGATCAGTAATGATTTAATGCAGACTGTTACAATTATCTGTGTGTTCTTTTGGGATGTGTCAATGTATTTACTAAAACTTGTGTGTTCCTCGGCAGAGCAAGCATATTAAGTCACTTGAATAAATATTGGGCATTTAGAGAAACATATAATTTAACGTATTCAATATTCCTGGACACTATTTTAACTATAAGAATTTTAACCTAAGCAAAGCTTTGTTGTTACTGGTGCTTTGAATATTAAACTTGAAGATGTTACATTTGTTCTTTGTCTCTCTGAACAAGGGTCTGGACCCGAAACGGTGCCCATCCATGTCTTCTAGAGATGCTGCCTGACTCACAAGTTCACAAGGTAGACACAAAATGCGGGAGTAACTCCGGATGGGTGAGGCAGAACATCTCTGGAAAGAAGGAATAGGTCATGTTCACAAGTTATAGGTGTGGGATTAGGCCATTCGGCCCATCGAGTCTACTCCGCCATTCAATTATGGCTGATCACCGCCTCCTAATCCCATTTTCCTGCCTTCTCCCCATAACCCTTGACACCCATTCTAATCAAGAATTTGTCTATCGCTGCCTTAAAAATACCCACTGATGGCCTCCACAGCCCTCTGTGGCCATGAGTTCCATGGAAAAACTACCCTCTGACTAAAGAAGGTCCTCTTCACCTTCTTTAATTAAGTGCCCTTTAATTCTGAGGCTATGACCTCTGGTCCTAGACTCTCCCACCAGTGGAAACATCCTTTCCACATCCATTACATCTTTGTTTTTGTATTCCATCCTCTTGAAATAAATGCTAGTATTGAATTTGGATTCGACATGCAAATTAACTTTTTGAGAGTCCTGCACCCAGCACTCCCAAGTCCCTTTGCACCTCCGATTTCCGGATTCTTTCTCTATTTGGAAAATAATTTATGCCTTTATTCTTACAACTGAAATGCATGACTCTGCACTTTGCTTTTCTGAATTTCATCTGCCACTTCCCTGCCCACTCTCCTAACCTGTCCAAGTCCTTCTGCAGAGTCCTTGCTTCCTCTGCACCACCTTCCCCTCCACCTATCTTAGCATCATCTGCAAACTTGGCCACAAATCCCCTTATCCAAATCACTGATTCCTCAAGCACTCTATGTTCTATACAAGAGTCCGGCATCTGCAGTCAGCTGGGTCTGCAAATGTAACTTATTTATTCAAAAATAGAGGGAGACTGAAATTAGGAAGCAAGGCTAGTCAGATACAAATGTGTTGTTGGCAAAATATTAAAAGCTGTTATTAAAGACATTAAATAGATATTAAAAAGTTAAGACATTAAATACAGTTATTACAGCAGGGCAATAAGAAATAATTAAGGTGATCAGTCAAGGTCGACATGACGTTGTCGAACAGAGATGACGTTTGGCTAAATTGTTAGTGTCCTCTAAGGAAAAATCATATTCTGGATTAGGGAAGACAATGAATATGTACCATATTTAGATTTCCAGAAGAAGATTTGATAAGGTTGTTGTGGAGGAAAAAAGCTTACGCAGAGGAGGTGATATACTGGTGTGAATAGAAAATTAGCTGTTGAAGCTTAACATGGAACAGGAAAAATGAAACATTTTACCTAAATGGCAAGAGCTTGCAAAATTCTGAGATGCAGAGGGAACTCGATGTTCTTGTGCATTAACTGCAAAAGGATAAGTAGAGCAAATAATTAGGAAATAGAGCAAAATGTTATTGTTTATTCTTTGGGGGAGTAGAAATATTATGCTTCAGCCAGATGGAACATTGGTAGGGCTATACCTAGATTGGTGAATCATCATCATCATCATCATCAGCGGTCACTTGAAACGAGTATGACAGTCCATTTAGGACGCCTGTGCACGAAATTGTTTAACATGGGGAGACTGTTGTGCAGACAGCCACCACACGGTCCTTGACAGATCTGGGTCAGGATCCAGTGGCATGTAGTCCAAGACGACTGAGGACTCTTTTCTTCTGCAGCCTTCATCCGCCTTCCCAGCCGTTGTGACGCTCCACTAAAGTCAGCCATCATCCTCCGCCTGTTCCACCGTTGGTTGGATCAAACTACACTTCAGTGATCAAGCCGGGGCCTTACAAAACTAGCAAAACAGGAAACATCCGAGTAACAAAGAAGGTAGACAAAAATGCTGGAGAAACTCAGCGGGTGAGGCAGCATCTATGGAGCTCCTTATGTGTTATATATTATCAAATAATCTCCACATAAAGGACGCTGACAAAGTTACAAAGTATCCGGTGCAAAGTCCTCCTTTGTTCTCCCCCACTACCACGCTGGGTCCACCATTCTGCCCCACCTCACAGCGGTTCGCCCCACGCCAGGTCCTCCTTTGTTGCCAACGGCACATCCTCCAACTCCCACGTGGCCGTCCTCACCCACCGGCGCCCTCGACGACCGCCGGCCCTGCCCGGCACCCTCATGGACCGCCGCACCGACCTCCTCCATGCGTGGCATTGAAACACCTTTTGAATAGGCACATGGATATGCAAGGAATGGAGGGATATGGGTTATATGCAGGTAGATAAGTGATGGTCTTGGCATCAAGTTCATCACAGACATTGTGGGCCACAGGGCCTGTCCTTGTGTTGTACTGGTTTATGTTCAACGATTATTGGGGTCGACTGAGGCAGCAGTAGAGTTCCTGCCTTACAGCGGGTTCAATCCTGACTACGGGTGCTGTCTGTATGGAGTTTGTATGTTCTCTCTGTATGGAGTTTGTATGTTCTCCCCGCGTGCTCCGATTTCCTCCCACATTCCAAAGACCTACAGGTTTGTAGGTTAATTGGCTTTGGTAAAGATTGTGGATGTTCCCCAGTGTATGGGATAGTGCTAGTACATGGGGATCGCTGGTCGGCATGGACTTGGTGGGCCGAAGGGCCTGTTTCCACCTGTATCTCCATCAGGACTTCAGACCAACGTCCCAGACCATTGGATGAAGTTTTGCAAACCCTTATAAATCCAATGGGGGTCCTTCTACAGCCAGGAAACCGAACTGAAAGGCACCGACCACCATTTAAAGAAACACCAAGGCAGCAAGTGGATATCTTCAGCGGGTTCAAGGCAGGGCTGAGCGAACCACATCCGCGAGGCAGCAGGACAGATGCGGAAATCTGATAAGAAACTTCCCGATTCTGTGATTGGGATGATCAGGGAAAGGTAGTAAGTAACCTAATGCACAAGTCAGACCAGAAAAGCAAAGACATACAAGCAAGCCGTCGCTCTTTGCACCATAGGTAAGTGCAGAGATTAAATAGTTGTTTTTTTTTCCGCTGCAACAACGTAAATGCAAAGTTCCGGCTGCAGTTCGTTTTGCTTTGCATCTGAATATTTGTAAATGGAACTGCATTTCCGCTTGCAGCCATGAATGGCTTTTCAAACACCGATTGCGTTGCACAAATGTTTGTGTGTGTGTTGGGGGGTGGGTGTCACACTGCTCTTCTGGGAGGGAAGTGTTTATTTCCTTACCAGACTGTGTGTGTGTGTATCTGGGCTGTAGCTTTAATTGACAGGCTGATTAGGGTCAACGGAACTGTTCAGCGGAGCCAATGGCCCAGCTGAGATCCGCAGGTAGGTAGGTAGGGCTGTCAGGAAGTGGAGATGAGAGTCCAGGGGCAGCAGAGCGAGTGAGTCTGAATGTTGTTAGCACCTGGGCACCAGCCAGCCAGCCCACTGGCGAAGCAGTCTGCAAAGTTACCAGTATTACTTTCCCAATGCAACAAGTGATGGGTGCAGGTACCAGCTTTTAGGAGGCACTTAAGTCACTGCTGCCCTTTTCCACGTCGAAATCTTCATTCAGGGGGCGGAATCTAGGCGGAGGAGAGCCCGTGGCCGGAGTTGCAAACCGCTGGGGAGGTGGGAACACTTGGCACTTGTGTTGGAGAGACACCGCGAGGTTCAGAAGGAGGAGCGAGGAGAAGGCAGACTGTGCAACATTGCACATCGCGGTAGCTTTTCCCCTCGCCACCCCTCCCTCTTCGTCAAGTTCACTTCGCAGCGATTCCCAGCGCCGCTCCGCAGACTGAAATCGCCGCAGTCTCTTCACTGCGTGGTCATTCTTCGCCTGCTTCAACCCTGTGGGTTCGCAAAGGTGCCACTTCACCAATACTCCCGAAGAAGAAAGAATCGTTTGAGACCTAGGAATGGAGAGGAAGGGACAGTCGGATTGTAATGTGCTGGCGTTTGCAGAAGGTCAACGCTGGGTGGAGGTGAGTTAACGTTTTTAACGTTGTTCGTATCTTTAGAATTAAATATATTTAGGTACTTTTCTTTTCTTTTTAAAAAAAGGAAAACGAAAGATATATTTACCGATTTTGTTTCTAAGTTAAGCAAACTGAGAAGCTATTTGAGAGTCAAAGTATCAAACTTTTTTTGCTACATTCTTTGTAGTACTCCTGCTAAATCATTTACTCGTGAACGCATATTTTAGTTTTGGATGCAGCTTCTGAGAGTTGAGTGACTGTGGTTGGTTGTTTTTCCCATTGATTGATTGAATGACCGATTGGACCACAAAATCCCCCAAGGACATGAATTATTCCTTCTAGGTATGTGCTGGGATTTTGTATTGTGTGCGTCAAATGGGCCAGGTTTAGAGGTAAACTCTGCGGTTTATGTTTGGAAGCGGCCCCTTTTATTCCTTCCCTTTTGTTCCGCGGTTTCGATGTCAAGTTTACTGTGAAGTTAGTGCTTTGGGAATTAGAGAGAGAGAGAGAGAGATTAGTGGGGAAGATTGTAAAACGCCAACGATTGCTTGTTTGGGCTACAGTTACTGCACAGAGAACACGCAATTAAAGAAAGCTTTCGAAATGTTACTCCTTCAGGTAACTGAGATCACTTGGAAAGGAGGAGGGTTGATACCAACATTATTGCTAATTGTCTCAAGTTGACGCACCTAAGTAAATAGTTTCACTACAGGTATCGCCGCTGAATGATATGTGAGGCTTTATATTTATTGGCAAAGCAAGTCATAAATCGATTGCAATTTCTAATGCTAAAGGGTGTGGGATTTCGATTGCAATAGATTTATTATTTTGGGTTTCTCCTAGATAGGAGAGTTTCAGGAATTGAGCAAGAGTTGCAGTATTGCTTAAGGAAGACTGCATTTACTTGCACTTCTACCAACACTAGTGTCCTAGTCATACAGCTTGGAAACAGGTCCTTCGGCACACCGACCCCATGCTGGCCATCAGCTATCCATTTTACATGAATCCCATTTTTAATTGTTGCATTGTCATTAGCCCACCTCGAATGCCACCACTCACCTACTCCTTGGGGGCAGTTTACAGCAGTCAGTGAGTATACCAACTTGCAGGACTTTGAGATGTTTGAGGAAACCAGAGTGAAGAATGTGCAAACTCCACATAGCAGCACCTGAGGTCAGGATTGAGCCCAGGTCTCCGGCATTGCAAGGCAGCGGTTTTTACTATCTGCACCAATGTGCGGCCCTTTCTGGATGCAAACTTCAATAGGTGTACCCTTTTCACAATGGTTCACAGCTGTTTCTTGCATATCCATATGCCTATTCAAAAGGTGTTTCAATACCTTTTTGATGTGTCGGTAAAATGTAGGAGTCATAGGAGCCAAATTGTACACGATAACCTCCCACCAATGGCAGTGTAGTTCAGACCAGGTAATCTAATGTTGGTCGAGAATGCCAAGAATTATTATTTTTATTAATGGCATCCATCCAATTTACAATCCAATTCCATTATCCCACTAATTTTCCCGGAGACCTATTTTCCCCAGATTCTATCATCTACCTAAATGAGGGGCAATTTACAGTGGCCAATTGACTTAAAAAACAGCCTATATATTTGGATTGTGCAGGGAAACTGGAAGCATTCATAAGGAATGTGCAGGCCCCACACATGTCACCTGACAGCACCTGAGGTCAAATTTAGACTCTGGTCACTGTCTTGTTTACTCTAATGGGTTTTTTTTTGGGGGGGGGAAACGGAGATCAATGGACCTATTAGAACATAGAAAATAGATGCAGGAGGAGGCCATTCATTCCCTATCAATAACCTGTGCCTGCCTTCTCCCCATGTCCCTTGACTCCACTAGCCCCTAGAGCTCTATCTAACTCTCTCTTAAATCCATCCAGTGATTTGGCCTCCACTGCCCTCTGTGGCGGGGAATTCCATAAATTCACAACTCTCTGGGTGAAAAAGTTTTTTCTCACCTCATTCTTCAATGACCTCCCCTTTATTCTAAGACTGTGGCCCCTGGTTCTGGACTCGCCCAACATTTTGGGAATATTTTTCCTGCATCTAGCTTGTCCAGTCCTTTTATAATTTTATATGTTTCTATAAGATCCCCCCTCATCCTTCTAAACTCCAGTGAATACAAGCCTAGTCTTTTCAATCTTTCCTCATATGACTGATCCCTGGGATGGCGGGGCTATCTCGTGAACCTACGCTGCACTGCCTCAATCACAAGGCATTACTGACAAGTTGGCAGGCTTGCCCTGGGTGGGTGAGCAAGTGAGTGAGATAACAGTTTTTTTTTGTTGTTCTTTATTTTGGGTTTACCAGAGTTTTATGTTTACACATCCGTAGTGCTGCTTCATGTAAGAATTTGTTTCAGGACAATAAAACATTCTTGACTCTTCCAGACATGTGGTCCCGTTGGTGGTGAATTTGTGGTATTCTTTGCTGCAGAAGGCTGTGGAGACCAAGTCCAATGGATATTTTTAAGCAGAGATCGATAGATACTTGATTGGTACGGGTGTCTGGAGTTATGGGGAGAAGGCAGGAGAATGGGGTTAGGAGGGAGAGATAGATCAGCCATGATTGAATGACAGAGTAGGTTTGATGGGCCTAATTCTGTTCCTATCAGTTACGACCTTGGCAAAGGCCTTGCTGAGGTCCAGGTACATACGTGCTGCACTGCCCTCATCGATCTTCTTTGTCTCAGTCAAGTTGCTCTTTGAAATTAAGAGAATGCAGTTAGAGCTGTTGGCCAGTGTGTTGGGGTCAGTCTTGACATGCACTGCTTCTGTCTGTGGAGTTTGCTTGTTCTCCCTGTCGTGTGGGTTCGCTTCCCACACTTCAAAGGGCATACTGGTTATTTGATTAATTGACCATTCGAAATAACAGTGGGGAACTTTGGCTGGGTGGGTGGTGAGGGAATTGGGTGGGGGAGGGAGTATATTGTTAATGAGCAGGTGTGAGAGAATATTTTACATGGAAATAACTAGGGAAATGAGATTGATGAGATGGCTCTGTGAGCCAGCATAGACTCAAAGACTTGAATGGCCTCCTTGCCTGTCATAAGGAAACAGGAAATGTGGACTCGATTTAATTACTCCATTGACTGTCAAAGCTTTTTCTGCAAAGGTCCAAATCTCTGGACTCCCCTCTTCACTTCTGCTGCCTCCGTTTCAGCTCTCTTCCTCTTGAACCTACCTCTTTGATCGAGCTGTTGTTTGTCTACCATAATCTCTTGTTTTATGCCTGTCGTCACTATTTTCCCTTGGGAAAGCTCCTAAGAAACATTTTGTTTCTTTTGTGTGGCATTGACTTTATTTCAACAAAGGGCATTGTTGGTTTTAATGATAAGTCCTTTATGTCGCAAGGTTGCAGAGAGCAGTGGCTTCTGGGTGTATGACATCATTCCCCTGTAATTGTCCTACCTTCCACCTGCACCAGGGGTTCTTTGACCCATCAACCTACAGGCATCATGCCTTTTTGGGAAGTAGGAGGAAACATGCGCTCTTATCCCATGCAGTCTCGGGGAGAATATCCAAACCGACAGAATCAGAGATCAGAATTGAAGCCAGGTCGTTCGAGCTATGATGCACAAACCCAACCTGCTGCACCAATTGGTTTCCCCCACGTATCTTTATTGCTTACACATATCTTTGTTCCAAATGACTTGAGGCATTATACTTCCAATAATTATTGGATAATTATATATTGGATAACATAATTGCAATTACAAATCTACCTATTGTGCTACATAATTTGGTTATAATTGGGCACCAATACAATTCTTGGATTTTAGAGCTATAACGTGTTCTGGTTATCTATTCTGGTTATCTATTTTGTTTCGAATTTCTTGAATGGTGGGGGGTGGTTCACAGTAGCTACTACAGGCGGCACAGTGTAACTTGTTGATCCAGGATCAATTCTGGTCTCTAATGTCGTCGGTATAAAGTTTGCATGGGTTTCTCCAGATTTTCTCTCGTATTTCAAAGACACGCATGCTAGTGGGTTAATTGCCCGTTGTAATTTACCCTCACGTTGGTGCATGGTAGTATCTGGAGTTGAAATAGTTGAGGGGAATGTGGGGAGAATACAATGAGAGCACTGTTGGATTTGTCTTACTGGGTTCTTAAATGGCTGGTGTGAACTCGATGGGCCGAAAGTTTCTGTTTCTGTGCTGCATGACTCCATGAAATCAAATCTATTTTCTGCAGCATAACTGACCATTTTAATGCAAGGAAAAATGCAAACAATGTGCAAAATAAAAGCTTGCACAAACAGGCGTGTGACAATGATCACTTTCAGTAATACTAATTGAGAGATAAATACAGTCCAGGACGTGAGAAATAAACCCACTTGGTGTCGTCAGAAGAGTGACATGAGACTGTTTGCATCCACCTGTGAGCAGATTAGCCTTAGTTTAACATTGTTAACATCTTTCAGGAGATGGCAGCTCTGACAATACAGCACGAAAGCCCTCGCCCAGATTGTGATGCTCAATTTGTAAGCCCAGGAACCATTGCAAACTGATGAGTGAGTGTGTTATCAATTAAGTCACAGTTGGCACTCGGGATGCAGAACTTGCTCCCAGTTTTCCCCCAAAGCAACAGGAGAGCTGGCAGATGTTCAGCTTCATGAGATATCTCAGTGGAGCTTATTTTTGGTCAAATTCAAAGCACATTTGTCATCCACAACATGTGGATCGGGTAAAGTTGGGGAGGAACAATTTTCTCCAGTGTAACAAAGGTCAGCTGTAAGGTTTTTTTCCACCACCTAGAGAGCCCTCCATAATGTTTGGGATAAAGACCCATCATTTATTTATTTGCCCCTGTACTCCACAATTTGAGAGTTGTAATAGGAAAAAAATCACATGTGGTTAAAGTGTATGCTGCCAATTTTTTTTTTTTTAGGTTTTTTTTTGGTTTCACCATGTAGAAATTACAGCTGTGTTTATACATAGGTTAGTTCCCCCCCCCCCCCCCATTTCAGTGCACCATAATACTTGGGATACATGGCTTCACAGGTGTTTGTAATTGCTCAGGTGTGTTTAATTGCCTCCTTAATCCATGTAAAAGAGGGCTCTCAGCACCTAGTCTTTCCATCGCCTTTGGAAACTTTTATTGCTGATTACCAGCATGAGGACCAAAGTTGTGCCAATGAAAGTCAAAGAAGCCATTATGAGACTGAGAAACAAGAGACATTAGCCAAACCTTAGGCTTACTAAAATTAACTGTTTGGAACATCATTAAGAAGAAAGGGAGCACTGGTGAGCTTACTAATCGCAAAGGGGCTGGCAGGCCAAGGAAGACTTCCACAGCTGATGACAGATGAATTATCCCTATAATAAAGAAAAATCCCCAAACACCTGCCCGACAGATCAGAAACACTCTTCAGGAGTCGGGTGTGGATTTGTCAATGACCATTGTCCTTAGAAGACTTCATGAACAGCAATACAGAGGCTACACTGCAAGATGCAAACCACTGGTTAGCGAGAAAATTAGGATGGCCAAGTTAGTTTGTCAAGAAGTACTTGAAAGAGCAACCACAGTTGTGGGAAAAGGTCTTGTGGACAGATGAGGCAAAGATTAACATATCAGAGTGAAGGCCAGAGCAGAGTATAGAGGAGGGAAGGAACTGCCCAAGATCCAAAGCAGACCACCTCATCTGTGAAACGCGGTGGTGGGGGTGTTATGGCCTGGGCATGTATGGCTGCTGAAGGTACTGGCTCACTTATCTTCATTGATGATACAACTGCTGATGGTAGTGGCATAATGAATTCTGAAGTGTATAGACACATCTTATCTGCTCAAGTTCAAATACATGCTTCAAAGCTCATTGGCCGGTGGCTCATTCTACAGCAAGACAATGGATCCCAAACATACTGTTAAAGCAACAAAGGAGGTTTTCAAAGCTAAAAAAATGGTAAATTCTTGGGTGGCCAAGTTAATCACACGATCTAAACCCAATTGAGTATGCATTTTATATGCTGAAGAAAAATCTGAAGGGGACTAGCCCTCCCAAAAAAACAAGCATAAGCTAAAGATGGCTGCAATATAGGCCTGGCAGAGCATCACCAAAGAAGACACCCAGCAACTGGTGATGTCCATGAATCGCAGACTTCAAGCAGTCATTGCATGCAAAAGATATGCAACAAAATATTAAACATGACTACTTTCATTTACATGACATTGCTGTGTCCCGAACATTATGGTGCCCTGAAATGGGGGGAACTATGTATAAACACTGCTGTATTTTCTGCATGGTGAAACCAAAATAGTATAAAAATGGCCTTTATTAAAATCTGACAACATGCACTTGAACCACATGTGATTTTTTTTTTCTATTACAAATCACAAAAAGTGGAGTTCAGAGACAAATAAATAAATGATGGCTCTTTGCCCCAAATATTATGGAGGGCACTGTATGTCAAGTAGTTCTGAGTTGCTTGACAAAGCTGTACCAGAATGAATGAAATACATGCAGGAAGTATTCATCGGGTCAGGTAGTAGCTGGGGTGACCGAGACAGAGTTTCCAGGAAGTCCCCAGGTTCCATCATGGTTTAATTCCCTGGAAATGTTTGTAACCCGAGCTGTTTGTAAGTTAGAAAAGAACAAGAACAGTGCATGGGAGAGGTTCACAGCAAAGATCCTACAGCGAGCAAGATAGGTCACTTGACGAAAAAGACGTAGTACGGTCATGGGCAGATTCTTGGGACATTTTCGGCCCCATTTCCGTAACCGGCTTCCGTCTCCGCGCCAAAGATCCCATAGGATACTAGTGCAGAGATGGAAGCCGGTTACGGAAACATCCTCGTAAAAATAAAAGTTATTTGGGAAAAATCTTCTCATTTTCAGAATTTTAATTTATTAATACAAACTGTTCCCCCACAACGTTGATTACACTGCGAGTCGGACCGGGTTACGGAAATGGATGAAAAAAAGGCTCGCGTTCCGTTGTGTACTACACGTCGGCCTATTGCATTTAGGAGTGATCTATCTTGCTCCGCCATAGGATCTTTGGTTCACAGTAAGAGCTGTGATGGGAGTGTAAGCAGACGTGGGAAGAGGTATAGAAACAGAGACAATTCGGCCCTTCGAGCCTGCACCACCATTCAATATGATAATGGCTGATCATCCAACTTGGTATCCTGTACCTGCCTTCTCTCCATACCCCCTGATCCTTTTAGTCACAAGGGCCACATCTAACTCCCTCTTAAATATGGCCAATGAACTGGCCTCAACTACTTTCTGTGGCAGAGAATTCCACAGATTCACCACTCTCTGTGTGAAAAAAAATGTCTCATCTCGGTCCTAAAAGACCTCCCCCTTATCCTTAAACTGTGACCTTTTGTTCTGGACTTCCCCAACATCGGGAACAATCTTCCTGCATCTAGTCTGTCCAACCCCTTAAGAATTTTGTAAGTCTCTATCAGATCCCCCCTCAATCTTCTAAATTCTAACGAGTACAAGCCGAGTCTTTCCAGTCATTCTTCATATGAAAGTCATAGAAACATAGAAATTAGGTGCAGGAGCAGGCCATTCGGCCCTTCGAGCCTGCACCGCCATACAATATGATCATGGCTGATCATCCAACTCAGTATCCTGTACCTGCCTTCTCTCCATACCCCCTGATCCCTTCAGCCACAAGGGCCACATCCCTCTTAAATATGGCCAACGAACTGGCCTCAACTACCTTCTGTGGCAGAGAATTCCACAGATTCACCACTCTCTGTGTGAAAAGTCCTGACATCCCACCTCAGTGAATTGACCGGGTCTGCTCAGTGCTCTCAGCTCTGCTTGGCTCGACCCTGTCCCCTTTTGTTGTGGCTTGGTGGATGGGGAGAGAAGTGATGCAAATATGTCCCATTCCCACCTGGTAGAAGATTCGTGGAGCCTCATAGATTCGGGCAAATCAGTCCCATCTGTCCTTGTCGTCTCCCAAATGTGGATATGAATGTTTGGGGGGGGGGGGGGGTGTCCATATCTTCGGAATGAGATGTACCACTTAAGGTCAAATATCTTCTCTTGAAAGTGGCAAAAGCCAGAAATGAACAGGTTTTAAGTACCCCTTGACACTTTCAGTATACAGGGTGAATCCACTATAAGAGTAATAACATCTGCAGGGTGATTCCAATGCAATGGGACATTGGCACACAAGTTACCTTCCGGGAAGTACATTACTATCTTGAGAGCTGGCAGAATAATGATGTTTATCTTTTAGTTTATTGTCACATAATAATAATAATAATAATAATAATAATAATAATACCAGGCGCACTGTCCGAGCGGAGCTGCAACGTGACAGATAACTAATAATGACAATGGATGCAACAAAAACGACACGACAAACGTTGTCAAGTGAGAATGTGTGAAATTTCACAGTATAGTGTTGCGGCAGTCTGAAATATTGCCAAGGGGGCTGGCTGTGTGTTCAGTGCAGAGTTCGGAGTGGTGATGGCCTTGGGGTAGTTAATCTTGTGGCGTGTGATGTGATGGGCCTGTAACGCTTTCCTGAGGGCAGAAGGGCACACGAGTGGCGTGTGGGATGAGATGAGTGCTTTAGTATGCGTGATGCCTTCCGCAGCCAAGGTACAGTGGAAATCTTTTTTGTTGTGTGCTATCCAGTCAGTGTCAGTCTTTCGACTGTTTCTCCAGCACTTTTGTCTACCTTTGATTTTCCAGCATCTGCAGTTCCTTCTTAAACACTTTGTCTACTCCACTGCAAAATCTCCTCAAGGTATGCCTACTTTGAAGAAGTTCTCCTCAGAGTCTGAAGAACTTTGCCTATTTCCTTCGCTCCATAGATGCTGCTGCACCCGCTGAGTTTCTCCAGCACTTTTGTCTACCTTCGATTTTCCAGCATCTGCAGTTCCTTCTGAAATACATGATTACAAACAAGCCATCCATGGTGTACCAATGCAGGGTAAAGGGAATAATGTTTAGGGCAAAATAAAGTCCATTAAAGGTAGTCTGAGAGTCCCCAATGAGGTAGGTGGTAGCGTAGGACCGATCTCTAGTTGGTGATCGGATGGTTCAGTTGCCTGATAACAGCTGGGAATAAACTGTCCCTGTATCTGGAGGTATGCATTTTCAAATAAAGGGATGGGGTGTGGAAAAAGGGAAAGCTTACAGGAAAGGGTTAAAGAGTGCAGAACAATGGGGGAACTTTTAAATATTTTTAACTGGATTTAGAAAATGAATGCCAATCTTTACATCCCAATGCACTAGGTTATGTATCAAGAGTATTCATCCGTTAAATCTCTCATTATAATATAATCGTTTGATTTTGCGTGCCAACTGGCTGCATCACAACTGCATTCCACGCATTTCAGTGTCAAACACACCAGTGTAACTGGCTAACTGTCTCAGTTTTGGGATGCTAGAATTGCCAATAGTATTTTCTTATAAAAAGACCAAAGCAATTTGCTGAATTATCTTTTTATTTGTCCCGTAGAATGGATCTAAGCCCATTGTGCAAAAATAATGGAGTTGGCCGGGGGTTACACAAAAAGCTGGAGAAACTCAGCGAGTGCAGCAGCATCTAAGGAGCGAAGGAGATGTATCCCCCACCCCAGTCGCACTAGCTTCTCATTTTCACACCACAAACAGCTTACAATGGCTTGTTCCCTTTATCATCGATACTTTTTTGCATATCTTTCATTCATTGTTCTTTATCTCTCCACATCACCGTCTATATCTCTCGTTTCCCTGATCCCTGATCAGTCTGAAGAAGGGTCTCGACCCGAAACGTCGCCTATCTCCTTCGCTCCTTAGATGCTGCTGCACCCGCTGAGTTTCTCCAGCTTTTTGTGTAACCCTTGATTCTCCAGCATCTGCAGTTCCTTCTTTAACATAATGGAGTTGGCCTCTGAGTCTGCATCCCTGTTATTCAATGTATTCTCTCCACATTCCTGAAACTTTCCTTGAGATTCACCTATACACTAGAGACAATTTACAATGGCAAATTAGCCTACTGACCTGCATAGCTTTTGGGATGTGGGAGGAAACCATCAGCTGTGTCATCATGTCCCCCAAGACTGCTGATGTAAAGCCATTCTGGCAGAAACGTGAATTAGCAATACAGAATGTAAGACATTCCTGAAAGTGAGCTAAAAGGTGTGAGATGGAAATAATGTGCAGGTAGTAGGAAGAGCTGACTCCAAACCATTACCGATATAGCAGTTTGTCTCCACAACAGTAAGAGGTCACAATAACCTCAAGCTGTTGCTGAAAGTGAGTGAAATCGTCACTTCTTTGGTCAAGTGTGAGGGATTTATCAAAACTGTATGCAAGTGATTGCTTCAATTAAAGTAAAAATCTACCTCTGCATCAATTGAGCATTACTGTTGTTTGAATAAAAGTGAATTGGGTTCTACTAACATTAAACTTTACGCAGCTGAATTTAAGACTTCGGAGCATTGATGATATTTGTGTCCTGTTCCGAGCATGTACTACTATGTTGCTCACCCTGACTAAATTCAGTTAAATGTACAATCTTTGGTTTGAACTCCGAATTGGTTCTCTGGCGGTGCACTCAACCAGCCAAATAATTAATCTGTGGGGCTATCATGTGATCCTTGCTATGTAGGAAGGAACTGCAGATGCCTGATTAAAACAAAGATAGACACACAAATCTGGAGTATCTCAGTGGGACAGGCAGCATCTCTGGAGAGAGCTGAATTTGGACCGGAAACATCACCTGTTTCTTCTCTCCAGAGATGCTGCCTGTCCCACTGAGTTACTCCAGCATTTTGTGTCTTTCTAATCCTGCTGCCTTTGTAAATAATTGTAACGGGTCCGATTTTTAACCTTTGTATACAATATGTTTGTGTTAATTGATTGCGGGCCCTGAACTTGCCAACAAAGAGTGAGCTTTATTTTCCCTCGTAAAAATATTGTGACTAGATTTCCTTTCCGTTGCTGTCACGCATGACATTGAATTTACAACAGCTTTAGAGAGAATGTCACATCCAGTGAGAGTTCAAAAGCAGAGTTCCAGAAATAACCCCAAATTGTTTCACATTATTGCTAATATATAACTTACCAAAAGGTATTATTGGCAGATAACCAGAAGCAAGTAGCGCAAGTGTTTAACGAGTAACGTTGTGCGTGAGTCTTTGCAAAATCACACTCCTACATTTCTTTGGAACTTCCAGCAGAAATTTCATGCTATAAAAACACTTGAGTTGAGTTTGGAGAGTTTTTAAGTGCTGAAGCGATGTTGCTCTTGGACAAAGTGCTGTGTAAGTTAAACATTCCTTCACACGTTTTCTATTAAATTGTACTTCCAGAGGACATAAACCAAAGCGACAGCAATTCTGTATTGGCACAGTGAGGCACATTCGATTTTAACGCTGAATGTTCAGAAGGAATGGGTTAGCTGTTTCTGCTTTAAGATGTTAAAGTTTGTCTGCTCAGTTTTTCCAACCGAGTTTTCATTGCAGTTTGAATTCCATGGACCAAATGTGCAAGTTAAAAGCTGGACAGTTGAATTATGGTAGACAAAAATGCTGGAGAAACTCAATGGGTGAGGCAGCATCTATGGAGCAAAGGAAATGAGCAATGTTTCGGATCGAAATCCTTCTTCAGTTTGGACCCGAAACATCACCTGTTTCTTCTCTCCATAGATGCTGCCTCACCCGCTGAGTTTCTCCACCATTTTTGTCTACCTTCGATTTTCCAGCATCTGCAGTTCCTTCTTAAACAGTTGAATGATGGCATTGTTTGTGACCTTAATTCACTCATGTGTGTGTTTTTAAATATCAAGCCGGAACTTGCTTAATTAACCTTTGGTATTTCGCACCTTTACCCCCCCAAAACTTTCATAGTTTCAAAACTTTAAGCTGCAACCTTCCATTCTACTGCGTAATGATTCGCCACTTCACACATTTTATAAATCTTCATATTGTCTTTGCTGAAATTTCACAAATGTGAAAATATCCTTGGTTTGTGTCTCCTCACTGCTCCTGGTACAGGTAGTTGGTAGTTTTCTGGTGACACTGATGCAGTTATCCTCGTGGGTTGTGTTTGCGAGCAGTTGCACATTGAGGCAAAGAGGTGACTAACTGAGCAGTATTTGGGAAAAACTCATCCCTCTTACTCCATCCTCCACCCAATGCTCTCTTGGTTTGAATTCTCATAAGTAAATGTAACTGTTCCAGCTGAGAGTAGTTAATTTTAGTATTATTTGAACTAGCATCAACCCCCATTTAGAGAAGTGAATTCCAACTTTCACCACGGCTCAATTTTTTAGACTCTGCTTCAAATCCTGGACCTCTGAATCAGTGGAAATCCTTTCTCTGTGTCAACCAACAGAAGCAGTTTTCCCATAATCTTTAAAACTTCAATCAAATCATTTCTTCATAAATCCAAGTGAATACGATCTCTAGAATAGCACCTTGAATTTAATCCTTACAGTAAACCTATACTGCATTGCCTCCATTTCATTTTTTTTTTTTTTTTTTTTTTTTTTTTTTCCCTTCAAAGATCTGGTCTTTGTAATGCTCCATTGGTCCAAGTACTGATCCTTTTATAGTGTGAAGTAGTTTCTGCCGCCACCTATCACAGTCATCCCTATATCAAAGACGGCCAGTCCATTAGCTGCTTTTGATTATTTTCTGAACACTTTGATTTTTATTGGCTACTAAAACTAAGATGGAAAGCTGCAGATACTGGAATCTTGCAGCATCCTGATCTGCTGAGATCCTTCACCCAGCTTATTTATTGGCTACTCGAGCTGTTTGGTCCTTCAGAATTAAAACAATAAGTCCTAGGTCACCAGTGTTAAGCATATATTGCAATACCTACTGTATATGTACTTGTATAGCTCTTAGGGCGAATGGAATCAAGGGATATGGGAAGAAAACGGTAACGGGGCACTGATTTAGGATGATCAGCCATGATCATATTGAATGGTGGTGCTGTCTCGAAGTGCTGAATGGCCTACCCCTGCACCTATTATCTATGTTTCTAAAATCATCTTCTGAAATGTGGTATTGGTATGTTGAAATTTATTTCACCATAGTTTCTAGGTTTGCAGCATTTATTAAATATTCTGTGTTCATGGATCCAAAAATACATTTGCCTTTTAAAATACATTTCCTTGTCATAATAGCACTATTACCAGATGTGGTGGGCCAGTTAACACAAGGATGCGAAATGGACCCATGTTACTGCTTCTGGATGCTATCCAATGCCTGCTACAGGTTATTTGTTGACATGTTACCTCTATTGATTCTCTTCAAGCAGTCGGGCAGAAATGACACGATCTTATCATCATACCTGAACGGTCTATTGCAAAACACTGATAACATCTCTCACTGGGCTCAATTCTCAGAAAGGAGAGCAATAAGCCACTATTTTCCAAGATGCAGTCATTGCAAAGTTAGTGTGTTGGCTTCTCATGCACCAGCTATGTCATGTTATCTTGAACTATCTTCCAACAATATGCAACAAGAAATGTAGTACAATGATGGTATTTGGCAAATGTGTTCAGTTTCAGCTGAAACTCGGTTGGCTACATGCATCGACAGCTGTAGGACTCCTTGTGTGCAGATGACTTGGGGTTGAGTTGAAATCAATCATTCTAAAGCAGCAGCTGACAAATCTAACTCGACCAGTCTAAGATTGCTAAGTGACCGTGGTCTGCTACAGTCGAACCTATTTTGTCTTATAATGTAGTTTTTTTTGTTATTTGGGAGTTTGCTAACCAAAACTTGCAGGGAAATATTTCTAATAGGGTTCTTTCTTACAACCATTCCAAAGAATGTGCCTCGATGTTATCACTTTTTTTTGGCATAGCAGATGAAGATTGGTGGTAATTTCCGGGTTATTGTGCTGAAAGGAAAGTTCACTTGGGTACTTCCTGTTGGAGCTCCCAATTTGATTTGTGCCTTTTGCAGTGTGGAAATAGACCCTTCTGACCAGGTTGTAGATGAATGTTGATCAGGTGTCCCTGAGGCCTGCACATTTCTGTATAATAATAACCTATGTCCTTGCCACCTTCCCTCCCCCTGCCCCCGATCCAATCTAATTTAATACTGTGAGGCCACAGATTTCCAGCCCAGTCCTGGAACTCCAGGCCTCCACCCCGACACTGTTATTTTGTTTCTCCCCTCCATTTTGCTTTTGTTGCTGCTTCCATCAGCCCATGTCCTCATCCTTGTCCAGCGTTTGATATCTTGCTTTCTTATATTTCCATGGTTGAAAATCAATTTTTGGAAATTATTTAAGTGGAGAGGTGGATAGCTTTGGAGAAGGGTGTAGTTGAAGTTTAAAGTATACATGCCGGGCCTTAAATACTGTATTCCCTCTCCTACCATGTCAGCTCTCCTCTGCCTGGGCAACATTACCATCTTTGACAGTCTTGGGATTAAATGACCCACGTGTCTGAACACATCAACATCTTCCATGCTGACCATCCACCCATTTGACGTTAAGCCACCCAATCATCTTGACTATAGCGACACAAGGAACTGCAGATGCTGGAATCTTGAGTAAAACACAAAGTGCTGGAGTAACTCGGCAGATCAGGCCGCATCTTCGGAGGGAATGGTCGGGTCCCATTCCCTGTCGATTCCCTCCAGAGATGCTGCCTGACCTGCTGAGTCACTCTAGCACTTTGTGTTATGTCGACCATAGTCTCTGCTCTACCTTGCCCTCCCGCTGTCTACAATCGTCTTTTCAACTCCTTTGAAAACAACCGCTTTTGCGATGTAGCTCTCGTTTTGTCTTCTTGTTTGTTTGACAAATTAATTGGAACCAATGAAGGAAATAAACATTATACACCGGCTTCTGGTTCCGGCGACTCTGCTGGCCATCATTAGAATAGATGATTTGCTGGCACATGTACAACTAAACCTGAAACCTGGATTATTATTACCAAAATGCAAATTAAAAGCTTATATTTGGCACACCAGAATAGAAAGGCGGGTCATATTTTGCATATTGTGCAATCATATTGGAGATCTATATTTATAATCAACAAATTTGTTGGATGCCAAGGGAACACGATTCAGCTAGCCTGCATGCTGGTCCAGGGCTCGAAATTAGTGGTTGCCAATGTTGCCGCCCGGCTTGGCAAGCAAATACTGGTTTCTACCGATAGATACAAATAACTGGAGGTCAGGCAGCATCTCTGGAGAATAGGAACGTGACGTTTCGTGTCGGCGGCGCCTGTATTCCTCTAGTATCTTTGATTGCGGGGCAAAAATACTAGGAGCGGGGTGACGAAGAGTCGGAGCGAATGACGGGTCTCGAACAGCGGCCGTGACAGCGGCTCCACTGCCTCCTCCTCCCGCACCCTGCCCAGCGGAAGGAGACCTCCCTCTCCCTCTCCCTATCCCTCCCTCCTCCTCCCGGCCTCGGCGTGCGAGAGGGGTTGTTTTGAAAGCGCCGCTGCTGGATTTGCAGCAGTATCTTTTGATTTGCAGGCAGCGGCCGCTATCGCCCTGATAACGGCCGCTGCCTGCAAACCCGTTAACGGCGATAACCCCTTTCAAAACAACCCCTCTCGCACGCCGAGGCCCGGGGGAGGGAGGGAGGGGGAGGCCTCCTTCCGCCGACTGAAGCAGCTGCACCAAAGATCCTATAGCTATAGGATCTTTGAGCTGCACTGCTCGGCCCCGCACCTCCCTGTCGGCTGGTGGAGGAGGGGAGGCGGTGGCGACGAGTTCCCAACCGCCTCCCACTTTGGCGGCGGCACTTTGGCATTGGACAGGGGTAGCCAAGGCAGTGGGGCGATGTAGTCCGAGGAGCGCTGACCTTCCTTCCTCCCCACCTCCTCTGCCCCTTCCCCCCCCCCCTCTCTCTCGCACGCTGCCCCTCCACTCCTCTTATTCTAGGACCCCTCCTTTCCAGTCCCGCACTGATCCCCATTCCCCCCCCCCCCTCTATTCAGTCCTAATGACAATCCCCCAGTGCTCCCCTCCCCATCTATTCCATACCCGACCACCTACTGCAGATTCTCCTGCCACCACCCACCTCTCCCCCCCCCATCCTACCCGCCCAAATCTATTCATCACCCTACCCACCTCGCATTGTGATCTCCTCCCGCCCCCCCTTCCTGGCCCACCCTCCCCATACAGCATAAACCACTCACCGAAATTCATTCCCCGTCGATTAATCAAAGACCACCCTCCATTTACCCTGCACCAAACCCCCCCACATCCACGTGTAGTGATCCTCCCATTCATCTTTTTACTCATCCTCATTCATCCTTGTACTGCTCCCTCATGCATCCTGTACTGATCTCCCTCATTATCCTGTACTGATCGCCATTCATCTATAATGATCCCTCATTCATCCTGTAGTGATCTCCATTCATCCTTGCACGACCCTTCAGATCCACACTGTTCTGACCCCCCCTCCATTCATCCTGTATGATCCTCCCATCATTCTGTGCTAATCCCTCCCACCCCCCATCCATCCTGAACAGGAACCCCCCCCATTCAAGAGAGATGGGGGAAAACAGTCTGAAGAAGGGTCTCGTCCTGAAACGTTGCCTATTTCCTTAGCTCCATAGATGCTGCTCACTTGGCTGAATTTCTTCCAGCATTTGTCGGCTACCCCCATCCATCCCGTACCGATCCCCCCCCCATTCATCACCACTGACATACCCCGTGCTCTCCCCTCACTATTTTACATACTCCAACCAACACGTACTAATTCACCTGCCTCAAGTCCATCCATTCCCGCATTGATTGCCTTTCAACCCCCCCCACCCACCACCATCTATCTGCACTGATTCACACATCCCCTGACCCTATTGTGCTTCATGTCTTCAGAGCGAACATAGACTATGTTTGATAACGGAAATGCAATCAACTGTGTTTTAATTCCAATGTTATTATTTGTTTTGACACCTTTAAAGTATTATCAATAAAGAACATTGGCTGCAGTTATGTCTTTGCCATCTCTTCTCAGTTAGTGTAATGTTTAACTGTCAGTGGGTATAGTCCGGTTTTAACAGCTGTTATCTAAAAACTGCCTTAGAAATTCTTGCAAACCTGTATATTTTGTTTGGATAAAATTATGTGGGAAACAGAGTGTTTCTGTACCCATAGCAATTTTAACGGACCCATGCTATGGCCATATCATGGTAATTTTTCGGTCCTTACAGAAAACATGCTTGCATCATCTGTAGTGTGAACTTGGCTCAGGATTTATTGACACAGTTGATCATTTGCTGGAATTAATCCAACCACATTTTGTTTGGCAGTGAATAGACCTATGAATTTGCATTAATTGAATACTATCTCTCTATGTGTAAAAAAGTTGAGATATTGTATTATAATTATGCTGCATGTCATTGTGGTATATATTATGTCTTGATTTGCGAATATGTTAGTTTCTGAGTTTATTTGAAGCAGAAATTAATTATGTGAATGTAGACAAAAGGCTGAGAACCAAGTGGAGCGGCAGCATCTATGAGCGAAGGAAATAGGCAACGTTTTCGGGCCGAACCCCATCTTTAGACTTATGGGTTTCGGCCTGAACGTTGCCTATTCCTTCGCTCCAGAATGCTGCTGCACCCCTGAGTTATTCTCAAGCCTTTTGGTCTGCCTTCATTTTTCATGTCTGCAGTTCCTTCTTGAACATAATATGTGAATGCTTCATTAAGCCAATAATTCTGACTGGTAACTACACACTTCGTCCGAGCACATAACGCACGCGACATGCAAACCTCTAAATGACCACCTAAACTGTCGCGAATGGCAACCTAAAAACGGCCAGGTTGCCCGGCTGGCAACGGAAAAAAAATTAAGGCAGAGAGCCCTGTTGCCCTTTCCTAGGCTGCAGCTTTTGGGATGTGAACTTATGCATTTCACATGTTGCGGTATCTTCTGCTGTCCCTCGTCATATCGGGTTTCCCGAGTGTGGAAGTGGCTAATTTCCCCCAACTGTAACGGGGCGAGTACAAAAAAAAAAGATCTTCTGAAAGAACTCAAGTGGGTCAGGCAGCACCTGTGGAGGCAAAGAGATAATTTGATGTTTTGGGTCATGACTTGGAAGCTTGCCTCCCCAACCAGCTGTATTTTCCAACCTGCACAAGATAAGGTGGTGATTGCAACAAATAGCTCATGGCACCTTCTTTGACTATCTTTAGTCACTTCTCTCTCTCGTAAAACAGCTCTTTCCACTCCCAACCTGTGTCTCTTTTCCATTTTTCAATCTTATCCACCCTCTTAGAGTTTTATAATTATCTTTTTTGTTTTATCTTCAAGGCATCGTGTCCATCTGTTCATGGCAAATCTCGTTTGAAATTGCATTATTATACTGACTGAAACAAACCTAATGTGACCTTTGTACTACTGGCCCAGTCTTCTTTGAACCAAGCGGTTAACGGAAGGACGTGAGTATGCAAACATTGTCATGGGATTAAAACAAAAACTAAAGCATACTTTATTCATAATATACATCAGTGCAATCAGTATTATAATAAGTATCAGTTGCAATACATGCAATCAGTGCGTGTCTTTCACTAAATTCATTGTACCATCAAGTCAATACATTCTCGTACAATGCGTCAATGCCATTCATGTTTCGTCATGAACTAGTATACCTGGATGTGTTTGAGAAGCTATCCCACAGGGCACAACCCCGCCGAGTCCAGTGGCAGCAGAAACTTTCGGACTTGGGGTCCTTACCCATAGACCTTTTGCAGTGGCTGCGCGCAAGCTAGAGTGCATCCACTGGCACACTCCAGCACCTTGTGGCCAATCAAAAGCATTCTCTTGTGGATATTTCCTTACACCGAAAGGCCAATGAGCTTAAGGCAGAGCGAAAGTGCATCTTTCCATCGAGTGGGAAATAACTCTACACCTCCACGCCCAGATGCCTGTTACTGCAAAAATAAATCAGAAGCTTCCGCAAATATCTAATGCTTTGGAGTACCATCACCAGTTGGCCTCGTTCCTTTGGGAACTTGTGACTTGTGTGAAATATGTTCAGCTTGTTCATGTCAACAAAGTTGGCACTATTGAATATAGAAATGCAATAATGCCTCTAAAAGTATTTGGACAGCACATGCACGGGTAGCATTGGAAAGGATTCAATTTATTGTCATTTTCAAGAGACAATGAATGCCATTTTCTACTGTCAAACAAAAATATAAAAAGCACAGAACACAGAAAATTCACGACTCAACACAACCCCACAGCGACACCAAAAAGTCCCCCACTGTGAGGGAAGGAACATAGTCCAGTCCACCTCCTGGCTGATCTTCCCAAATTTCACTCTGTGGTCGGGGGGTTCCCGAGCACCAGTAGTCCACCGACTTGTGCCGATGTTCAGCCCTCTCGCCTGGGAATGATGTAACCGCGACGTTGAACAGGAGATCACACTCAGCGGCCCGGACCTCTAAATCGGCCACCTCCCACCAGAGTCCGCGGCTCCCGAAGTCCACAGGCCGAGCTGGGCGGAGATTCACGCTGTCGACCCCCGACAAAGGGTCGCAGGACTCCGCGATGTTGGTCAGCGCCACACGCATCGGGAGCTCCGCGAACCACAGCTCCGCAATGCCGATGCAGCAGGCCCAACACTTCGGACCTCCAAACGGCGATCCCAGGTGAGGCATCGCCCGCTCAGCGATGTATCCAGCGCTGCGCCGCCGCTGGAGCTCTGGTCGATCCCGGTAGGAAAGGTCGCGCCAATCCAGTAGGTAGGCCGCAGTGGGGGAGGGGGGGGAGAGAAGGACGCAACTCGAATAATAGTCGCATCCTCTCCAGGAAGCGACTGGAGGACGGTTTACCCCTTACCGTACCTCTTCTCCTACCCCCCCCCCCCCCCCCCCCACAAAAAACATACTTTAAACATAAAGTATGGTGGAGGGATATAGTGAACATGCTGACAAGTGGGATTAGTTTACGTTGGATTGATACATAGTTTGTGCAGAGGTCATGAATGAAGGACATGTTCCTGTTCTGTATTGTTATAATTTATGCAGTACTTCCTCTTCAGTTTTGGATATATTATGCAAAATAATGGACTGCCTTCCCATTGTGGGCGTGTCAATGTAAATTTCGTGTTTATATTTTGGCATATAGTTTTGGTTTTAGTTGTATCTGCTGTGTATTGTCATGACACCCATTCTAATGGTAGCCATTTGATTCCAAGAGAGCTGCTGAGTGAAATACTGTCATCCGCTTAACACCAGATTTGGAACCAATAACGTGCATTTATTTCAAGCAAATTTGTATGAAGACCTTGCTTTGCATGTTGTGGCTTTTACAATGTCATTCAAAATCACGTTACATGTAAGGTGTGAGTGCCAGCAGCCTATTGAACACAGCAACCTTCCGTAAGTCACAACATTACCAAGCCAATTGGCCTACAAACCTCTATGTTTTTGGAGTGTGGGCAGAAACCAGAGCACCTGGAGAAAACCCAAGCAGGTCATGGAGAAACGAACAAACTCCATACAGATAGTAGCTATGTTACAAAACTTACCTTCAGCGGCGCTGTAGTTCCGCCACTGGCCGTGTGTGCGCATTTGGCACCTTTAAGGGGGGGGGCGGGATTAAAATGCGGTGTTTCTCCTACCTGTCCTAAATATATTTTCTCGGAGTGCAACCTTTTGCTGAAGAATTGTTCCGACTGCCGTTCTGTGAATTTTTTTTTTTTTTTATCGTCCGACAAGTTCAGCGCTGGGGTAATTTAAAAATCAGTTTCTAAAGCCGACAACGGGGACGGATTTCACGTACGGGACGGGTAAAGGAAAGCCGTTTATTTTATGTATAAAAATGCTTCTTAAGATGCCTTTAATCCACATTTTACGTTGCAAAACGGTGATTTATTCCCCATACAAACCGGCAGTATTTTTCCTGCCGATATGGGGTTTAAATTCACCGCAACGTTCCAATTGATCGTGTTCCACAAAATCCCACTCGCAAGATGATTTAAATGGCCGTTAATTTACGGGAATTAAACACACAATTCCTTCCATTTGGCCTATAAATGCATAGCAATGAGATTTAAAAATCATGTTCTATTGTGAATTCTTGTGTGTGAATGTTATTTGAACTCTTAGGCTATTTAAAAATGTTAATTTTTTTCTTAAGAAATAGATAGATGTTTAGATCTAGTAATTGAATTTTGTAATTAGCTACAATTGGGTAGCTAACTAATCATATGCTTTAATTTCAGGTTATCAGAGCAAGATTCTTTCATATTTGTTTCAGAATGCTTTAATCTATAATTGAAAATTTATTTTGGTTCTCTTAATTTTTAAGAAAGTTATGGGCTTTTGACTGTCCTCGATCACAGCTTTTGTGTTAAGTCAATGGAAAAGCAATAGGGAACAAGATGTCAGAGTATGAAAATTGCCATAATTTCTTTAACACTGAAGATTCATATCTTAGTGAATTAGGTGAAAGTGAATCAAACCCGGGGCTCTGCCGCTGTGAGGCGGCCACTCCACTGCTGCGCCACCATGCCACTAATGTAAAGCAACAGAAAATCAAATCCCTCATTATGTTGTGAGACTGTCTGCTAATAACATTACTGTGTCGATGACTCTTTTATATATTAAAAAAAAATGTAGATGTTGCACATGATTAGATTGCAATTAATGGGATTCTTAAATTGTGAGCACGTAACCATGACAATTCAAAGCCTAGGCATGCAGACACCATTTGGGAATAACGATCGGGCTATTGTCAAATTTGCTTGTTGCATGACTGTTTTTATGTGGGATAATGACGCATCTCGTTTGCCAACAACATGAGAGGTTGGAATTTGTTAGGCTGGGTCAGTGTGCTGCCTTTCAGAGCTTTCAGTCTTTCTGAAGATGTAACTTGCTCTGTCAGTGGATGTGCGAATTGACTTTATTGTGGTATTGTTATGCCCCTGTCCCACTTAGGAAACCTGAATGGAAGCCTCTGGAGACTTTGCGCCCCACCTAAGGTTTCCGTGCGGTTGCCGGAGGTTTTTGTCAGTCTCCCGAATGGTCGAAAGTGGTTTCCGTTTTAAAAATCGGTAATTTTTTTTAGTCGAAGCCGGTTGCGATGTTAGTTGAAGGTGGTTGCCGGAGGACAAAAACCTCCGGGAACCGCACGGAAACCTTAGGTGGGGCGCAAAGTCTCCAGAGGTTTCCGTTCAGGTTTCCTAAGTGGGACAGGGGCATTATGCTAATCACCAAGGATGACTTTGTATAAAGCATTTTTTTGCAGTTGTTTTTGATGTCTCCCACTCAAGTAGCAGAGACCCCTACTTGATGATTATAGTCCGATACCATGAATTCTCCAATAAAGATATGCGATTTTCAATCCAAGAATTGGTTCCTATTTGTGTTGGTGAATGGTATTGACATTGGCATTGAAACCTTGAGTCCTATTGCTGCACAGTATTGTGTGGGAGTAATTAGTGCATGATTAATTCATGCAGGATTGCAGTAAACAGAAATAAATATCACTTACAATGTGGGGCTATATATGAAGTTGCACCCTCATGACTGTCGTATGCCTTTTTAGTAATAAACAAAGTGCGGGAGCAACTCAGAGGGTCACGCAGCATCTTTTGCGGGGGGAGGGGAGAGAATTTTTTAATTTCTAAATTAAAATTTAGTGGTAATTTTGAAAATATACAAAACCAAAAACTGAAAAGCTCTTAATACATTCTTAGTGTGTCTCTACGCTCAATATTGCTGGTGTTATACCCAGTAGTGTTGGTACACAAAACCAAGGAACTGCAGATGCTTGTTTACACCAAGTAAAAAAACAGAGTGCTGGTGGAACTCATCGGGCTAGGTGGGGGGGGGGGGGGGGGGGGGGAAGGGGAAGGGGGGAGGTGTCGGAAATGGTCCGTGCATTTGAGTGACGCTTCCCTACCGTTCCTTGACCTCACCATCTCCATCGCAGGTGATGCCCTCCTGACCGACATCCACTATAAACCCACTGACTCCCACGGCTACCTGGACTATTCCTCCCACCCTGCTTCCTGTAAGGACTCCATCCCCTATTCCCAACTCCTCCGTCTATGCTGCATCTGCTCCCAGGATGAGGTGTTCCACACCAGGGCATCACAAATGTCCTAATTCTTCAGGAAACGGGGGTTCCCCTCCCCCACTATAGTTGAGGCTCGACCAGGGTCTCCTCTGTACCCCGCAACACTGCCCTCTCTCCCCATTCCCGCACTCACAACAATGGCAGAGTCCCCCTGGTCCTCACCTTTCACCCCACCAGCCGGCACATACAACACATGGTCCTCTGCCAGTTTCGCCACCTCCAACATGACCCCACCACTCGCCACATCTTCCCATCTTTCCCCCCCCCCCCCCGTCTGCCTTCCGCAAAGACCGCTCCTTCTGCAACTCCCTTGTCAATTCTTCCCTTCCCTCACGCTCCACCCCTTCCCCGGGCACTTTCCCTTGCAACCGCAAGAGATGCTACACTTGTCGCTTTACCACCCCCTCCACTCCATTCAAGGACCCAAGCAGTCGTTCCAGGTCCGACGGAGGTTCACCTGCACCTCCTCCAACCTCATCTATTGCATCCGCTGCTCTAGATGCCAACTGATCTATATCGGCGAGACCAAGCGGAGGCTTGGCGATTGTTTCGCCGAACACCTCCGTTCGGTCCGCAATAACCAACCCGACCTCCCGGTGGCTCAGCACTTCAACTCCCCCTTCCATTCCATATCTGCCCTCTCTGTCCTGGGCCTCCTCCACGGCCAGAGTGAGCAACACCGGAAATTGGAGGACCAGCACCTTATATTCTGCTTGGGGAGTCTGCATCCTCTTGGCATGAACATTGAATTTTGTCAATTCTGTTGACCCTTGCTGTCTCCGCCCCTTCCCACTTCAGGCTCCTCCTCCTTTTTCCTTTCCTCCCCCCCGCCTCCCCCCAACAGTCTGAAGAAGGGGTTCGGCCCGAAACGTTGCCTATCTCCTTCGCTCCATAGATGCTGCTGCACCCGCAGAGTTTCTCCAGCATTTTGTGTACCATTGAAATCTCTCTTAAGTGGATACAATAAACAGAAAAGATATCAGGAAAGGAATAACATGAAAGGAACTGCAGATGCTGGTTTATACCAAAGATAGGCACAAAATGCTGGAGTAACTCAGTGGGTCAGGCAGCATCTCTGGAGAAAAGGAGTAAGTGACGTTTTGGTTGTTGGTGTTTAGTGGCCAATGTTTATCTCCCGACCAGTGCACACACCAAAATATTTTCGATTGTCATTAATAAATCTGGGCATTTGCACTGTGTATATTAGTTTCCCCATTATTTTATGTGACAACATAAATCACGTCAGAACTATTCCATTCACCTTGACATAGTTTGGTTGTTCTAAATAATACAAATAGCACTTTATTTCTTCAATTTGAAAATGTTCAGATTATTCTTTTTGAAGGAACAATAAAGCAAATGTCTCAATAATTTGCCTTAAGTGCAAAACAGTTGCCTGTACACCTTGATTGTTTTCCTCTGTGCTATATTTTTAGAATATTTATAAATTTGGCTACTTAAAATCTATTTTAGAAGAAAAAAATCTGATGCTTTTGGGCAAATGCCTGACATTATTTGATGCCAAGAGGAAACCTATTGCATAGTATAATGCTTTCCATTCTTTCCCCAGTTGGATGCCACTAATGTACATGGAAAAAATGAGCCAGTGCTGAATGCTAGCAGTTTATTGAGTGCACATTATCATGGCAGTTTCCTGTTGAAGCCCCCACTCTTCCATGGGATAATTGCACCCTAGTCAAAATAAGGAGCGATCTTTCCAACTTTTTTTGTACACCGCTTAAAACTCCAACATTATAAATAAATCTGAGCATTAGAGGCTGAGGGGAGACCTGATAGAAGTATATAAAATTATGAGAGACCGGGTAAACTGAAGTAACCCTTCAGTTTTTGCCTTGCAGCGCCAGAGACCCGGGTTCGATCCTGACTATGGGGGCTATCTTTACGACGTTTGTATGTTCTCCCTGTGACCGTGTGGATTTTCCTCGGGTGCATCAAATTCCACCCACACTCCAAAGATGAGCAGGTTTGATGGTTAATTAGCTACGGTAAAAAAAATGTCCCTAGTGTGTAGGAAGGGTAGTGCTGGTATATGGGGTGATCTCTGGTTGGTGCGGACTCGGTGGGCCGAAGGGCCTGTTTCTGCGCTGTATCTCTAAAGTCTAAAGGAACCTTTTTTCCCTCAGTGTGGAAATGTCAAAGGCTAGAGGACTTGGCTTTAAGGTGAGGGGGAAAAAACGAATGTTGATATTAATAATGAATACATGAACGGAATTCCAACTTTTTGGTAGTCAAAACATTTTAAAATTCATCCAGATATTTCCAGTACCCTATTGCTATTTTAAGAGATCACCCCCCCCCCCCGCACGATTTAGCCTTCTGTATTTTGGGTAGAATTTGAGAATTATAGAATCAAATAAAATACATCTGCAAAGAACAAATTTAGAAAATTACACTAACCTCCGATTTCTGGAATCTAATTTAAAAATCCAATTTGAAAGCCTTCAAAATGCCACTACCACTTTATTATTCGTATCCAACTGAATTTGCATGCTCTTTGTCATTATGGAAGAATTTGTGTGCCGTTTGGGGTGCTATAATTAACAGCCGCCTCTTTCAACCATGGATTTGTATTGGTGGTAGATTTTCAGCCTATTAATATCTCCCGAACTGGCCATGATTTTCCTTCATACTGAAGTCAGAGTTTATTTTTAAAACCTGGTTTCCTTTGAAACGGCAGACTCGTCAGATTATACAGTCCACTCCGCAGTACTTGGAAATGAGGAATTCTTAGAGTTCCTGCACCCTTTTAAACTTTAAACTTCAGAGATACAGCACGGAAACGGACTGCACCAGCCAGCGTTCATCCTGCACTATCCTACACACTAGGGACAATTTACGATTTTTACTGAAGCCAATTAACCTACTAACTTGTCCATCTTTGGAGTGTGGGAGGAAACTGGAGCAACCGGAGAAAACCGGGGTCACAGGGAGAATGTACAAACTCCGTACAGACAGGAGCCTTAGTCGGGATCGAACCTGGGTCTCTTGCACTGTAATTCAATTTGCATTACAAGATGATCTCTCAATTAAATTCGCAAATTCAAACATGGAATTCTCTTCCACAAGCAGTTGATATTTTGGTTATCAATAATACCAGGATTGATTTTTATGTAGCAAAAACCAAAGTGCTGGAAGAACTTGGCAGGTCAGGCAGCATCTGTGGAAGGAATGGATAGATGATGTTTCCGGTCAGGACTGTGGAGGGAATAGACGGATGATGTTTCTGGTCAGGACCCTTCAGACTGAGTAGAGGGGGGGAAAGCTGAAAAGGAGAGGTGGGGGTGAGGCAAAGCCTGGCAAGGGATAGGTGGATACAGGTGAGGTGGCTTGGGGCGGGAGTGTGTTTGATTGACAGATGGGTGGAGTAAGTGACAAAAGCTCGGTGAAAAGGAGACGAGAGTGCCAGATATGAAACAAAGAGGTGTGAAGCCAGAGGGATGGATATGGGTGGAAGGGGACAGTGGAGAGGGAAAAGAGGGTGGATAAAAAGTCTAAAATTAGACTTGGGGATGGCAGGGGTGGGAGATGAGCATTAGCTGGATCCAATCTCCAACTCGTTATCTATAACATCAACGGTCTCATTGGGGCTGCTTTCTGCACATCTTGTCGATTTCATCAACTTGACTGTTAACTTTCACCTTGCCCGCAAATTCACTTGGACTATCTCTGACACCTTCTCCCCTTGATTGCTCTGTCTCCACCACAGGGGACAAACTATTGACTGCCATCTACTACAAACCCACTGACTCTCACAGTTACCGTGGCTACACCTCCTCCCAGCTGTCTCTTGGGAGAATGCCTTGCTCTTGACTTCCCCGTCTCCCCTGCATCTGCTCCCAAGGTGAAGCTTTCTGAGATGTCCTTTACTTCAATAAATGTCGTTTCTTCCCTGTTGTTGAGAATGGAGCTTTCACCTGTGCCTCCTCTTTGTACTCTCCCTCCTTCCAGATGGAATAAGGATAGAGTTCTGCTTCTCTTCACCTTTCACCTCACCAGCCTTTATATTTAAAGCATTCTCCAACATAACTGGTGGTTTCTACATGATCCCACCACCGGTTCACGTTTTCCCATCCCTACATCTTCCCACATTCTGAAGCAATCACTCTCTCTGCAATTCCTAGGTTCGCTCATCCCTTCAATTCTCCCTCCCCCACCCCACTCCACACTCCATGGGCATGGGGATGTAATACCTATAGAAATTGGTACCCGGACGGTGCGTCGAAGGACGAGATGCTGAAGCGAAGAAGTGGGGTGGGAGAGGGAGAATTGATTTTAAGTAATAACTCCTCCTCCCACCTCCCCAGCCTCTCCTTCCCCTGCTCCCCCACCCCAGATGAATAGCTGCAACAGACAGAAGCCATCGACCACATGTATGTCAAAGTAAACTGGAAAAACGGTTGAACTGTTCACATGAAAGGGCTCATTGAAGATATTTTCGCAAGTCTAAAGCTACTGTGGAGAATATAAGCATCCAACGTAATGTGGTTTATTCACAGAAGGGAAGTTTCCACAGTAAGAAGTCACAGAGGAAGTCTGTGTGATATTAAAGCTAGTGCGAACGATGCAGAATTGAGCTGGTGAAGCATATTTTCCACCATTAGCCACGGCAGAGAGTTGGTCCGCACTATTATACGATGGTAACCTAGTTTAACAGATTATTAACGTTGTCTTATTTGTGTGCTATTGGGCCGGTTATACAGTAGCAACTAGGAATTTAATTTTACTGTTGCTGGTACATGTTGTTTAGAGAAACAGGCCCTTTGGCCCACCAAGACAATGCCGATCACACTCGTCCTATCCTACACTCGTGGGACAATTTAAAGAAACCAATTAACCTACGAACCAGGCACATCTTTGGAACGTGGGAGGAAACCGGAACGCCCGGAGAAAACACAAGCGGTCGTAGGGAGAACGTATAATCTCCGTACAGACAGCACCCATAGTCGGGATCGAACCTAGGTCTCTGGAGCTGTAAGGCAGCAACTCGACTGCTGTGCCTCCCTGTCACCCCCATGACCAATTAAACCCTCTTGACATAACCTGAATGACTAACTCAAAACTATGATTAAATAGTCAGAGCATCACATACCAGTTTAAATTATGGTCAAGGATGTATTTCTAACTTAATTCAGACGAGCACCACCAATAATGACAGAAGTGTAGATGAAATATTAAAGATTTTAGATCTAATACTAGTGCACCACCAGAGGTAGAAAAATAAGACAACCAATGGTTTAGCTGACCATATTAATGGACCAACCCAAATTAAAGCGCCTCAGAAATTTGCATTAAAATGGAAAAGCAGAGTTGAGCATGAATGATTTGAACTGACAATTGACACATGACATCTCAATGGGAATATATGCAGCAGGATTTCTATGCAGTTAATGGTTCAATTATACTTTGAAGGGCAAGGCGTCATCCATTCCTTCTCTCCAGAGATGCTGCCTGTCCCACTGAGTTACTCCAGCACTTGTGGCTATCTCTGGTGTAAACCAGCATCTAGTTCTTTCCTACACGTTAAAAGAGAAAGTTGTGTTATATTCCAGCAGTTATCTTCCATTTGACTTGTGCAGTGGTTATCTATCATTGAAGGACCTGATTATAAATGCTTGTCACCTTGATGCCTAATTTTACTGTCCAGCTTGGCAGACGGATTTTCTCAATTATTAAATTGTCACGCGAATCCATCTGTCATGAAGTTGACTTTTCTCTCTCTGTAATAATTCATGATTGTTCCATGGATGTTCGAGCAGCCCTTTGCCATGGGTTTGTTCTCTTTCCACGATTGTCTACATCTGATGCAGCAGAAAGTGCAGTGATGGCTTATGAAGTGTTCTGAATATGGATCACCATTTTATACATTTAAAGGTGCCTACTTCCAATAATGTTTTTTTTGGAAGTTTTTATAGCCATCAAAGCCCATCTCCCCTAGTATGTCCAGGTTAATTTGATGTATATACTTGTGATATCTTGTTACTTGTAGCATAGAAACACTATTTGTATTTTAATTACGACCTTGGATTTGGATATTGGATAAGAAAGACCTGGATGGGGCGTATTCAAAATAAAATGTACATTCTTTATGTATGAGAGATAAGGAAATGTCTTTCCATATGTCTATTATTAGTTGGGGCAAGAATCAACATTTCCTTTTCAAAGGGAAATGGATGCTGATTTGTGAGAGATTAGCTTTGCCCATGCTTTTGAATAGCTTGGAGATTTGAGCGCTTTTGTGAGTTCAATACTTCAGTTATGCTCCAATTGGCATTTTTAAATATACGATGAGTCATCCAACTTGCGAATAAAGTCCAGTGAAGTTACCAAAGCCTGGTGGGTAATGATAGTATTGCCAATGGTCGAAACCCACGAAGATCAAAATACGCTTGAACTAATTTCAATCTGGTGGGGATTTACCTGTTTCTGTTTTGTCATTAATGAAGCTTAGAAACGGGTAAAATGAGCACAGATCCAGAATTGGTCCAAGGGCATTTTGGTGGTGTGGGAAGGGGGAGAAGTTAATCAGGGCTTTTCATGCTATTTGGTGACTGTATTTGAACTTGATTGCTATGCTCTACACTTAAGTGGACTAACTTAACTGTTCAGCTCGCACAACCCAGATAAGTGGATTGTAGTTATACCTCAGCCTTAACATTGGGGTCTGATACTATTCTGTTCAAAGGATAAAAAGCGAGAAACTATCATTTTTTCAGCTCTTTCAGCTCTTGTCAATGTTTCTTGATAAAATACTTTTGAGATGTAATCATGATGACCACCAGGGGGCGCTGCACGATGGCAGCCTCGCCAACAGTCTGTCTGTCTTTTCTCACTTGTTATTTTTAGTGTGTTTTAAAAAGTGTGTGTTAACGTTGTCTGGTTTGTTTTATGTGGTGGGAGGGGGTCGGGGGAAGCTTTTTTCAATCTGTTACCTAGCCAGAGATGTGATTGTTTTCTGGATCGTACCTCCGGTCGCTCTGCGGCCTAACATCATGGAGCTGGAAGCCTTGCTCGGGACTGACCTTGAGTCCCACCGCAGGGACGTGGACTTACCATCGTAGCCTGCGATCCCTTGCCTGGGATCGACGCTCCAACTGCGGCCTGCGGTTTTCACCATCGAGGAGCTCGCAGTCTCGGGAACGCTCCTAACAACGCAGAAGGTTTCGACTCACATAGACTCGACTGTATGAACCCTTTGTAATTTTATATCTTTAATCTGAAGAATAGTTACTCAGCCTATTAATCCAGCTAGCCTACTGATTGCTATGAGACAGTGAACTGACGAATAGCTCATCAGAGATTGGAGCTTGTTCTTAACTCCAGTTAATAGCCAGATGATTTTCCCTGGAGCAAACTCATTTTGCCTCTTACCTCTTTCATTGTTTCACCATTTTGCCTCTTTCATGATACTTGGCATTTTAATCTGGTATCAGGTGCAATTGTTTAGATTACAGATCAAGCATGCAAAGGGGTCCTTTGGCCCACCAAGTCCACACTGACCTCAATCACCTGTACACTTTCACACCTTGCGCACAAGCATCAGGATTTCTCCACATTTTCACTACACCAAGTTTTCTCTGTGCTGTGATGCAGCAGCTCTACCACTGCACCACATGGCCGCACTGTTATTGTGGAAGAACAGAATTGGATTCCCACATCGCGCATTAAATGGCAGGTTTGACTTGGATTAACGGCAGCCCAGCTCAAGTATAGGCTAGGGAAACAACTCTTTTGTTGAGAAATTTCGGAAGGTAGGGTTTTGTGATTTAAGGTAGCAAGTGTTGAGCTGCATTGATGATTGTAGCAGATTTCCACGCTTGTCATTCTATGGCAAGAACATAGTGCTGGTGGAAGAGCCTTGCATGGGCTGCCCCAATTCCATGGGCTGCCCCAATTGCTGCTCGTTGAATTACTATTTTGCTGCTTTTCTTCTGCCCTGTTCTCTTCAGAAGTGCAGTGCGGTTGTTTGCTCCTTCCTGACTCCTACAAACCCTGCAATGTTTTCTTCTTCAATCAATTGCCACACACCATTGGCAATGGCCGTTTTGCCCAGTGTTGCTGCTGTGTTTGTTTCTACCTTGCGTGGTAACACAACATTGAAGGGAGCTGTAGACTATCTTAATCTGCAGGGGGCACTGTCTGAGTGTTTTGAAATGCTTTGTTCCCAAAATTAGACTAATTAAAAAAACAATCTAATTTCCACACTTGCTTGGCCAGTTATAATAAATCGGCTTAATACAGCTACTGTATTAAGTACAATAGATTAACATAGATTTCAGAATTATAGATTTAGAATTAGATTTTAAATTTTAGGCCTGTAAAGCTACAGACCTAAACACTCTCGACTCTTGGCGATCAGATTTGTGCACTAAAGGAATTTTGTTCCTGTGTTTTACTTCACTGCTTTGTCAGATAAATTTGATTTTTATTCACTTTTTTAAATGAAATCTTTTAGTGGTTTGTGGGAACCCACTCGCACAGTTTGCAACAATTGTGCTGTTAAATTTGTTGCTAATCAATATTTCTCTTTCCAACTCTTCCCTCTCTCCTGGTACTTTATTGTTAGAAAAAGAATGCGGAGTGGGGGCGAAAAACATCCAACATGCCTGTTGACCTCTGAGAGCTTAATAGAACTATTGGCGTGGACTATTGTAAGATCTCTTAATATGTTCCAGTTTAGCAGAATTTATTCTGCACATGTTAATCTTTGGGCATGTAACTTGAGTGGGCAAAAATGGTGCAGGTAGGGCATACTTTGGCATTAGACTTCCATCTGGAGAGGCAATGGAGCAAGTACTGCAATTCCTTGCCTACCACTCGACCTGCCATCTCCTTCAACAATTTGCCACCCTCTGTTACATTCACATGTTATGTGTCTTGATATCTTCTCTGTATGACATTTCAGCCATTAAATTATCACTTCCTATTTTGTATGTAGAATATCTTGTAAACTACCCGGTTTTGAAAGCATGCAGCCTCATCAATATGACTTGGGAGGGATAGGTTTGTAAATTTTAATCAATGGTGGAGAATGAATGGCCTGAGATCTTCAAGAGAATCTTAGTGGATGATGGATGAATACATCTTGATTCAACCAAATGATTCAAAGCAAAAGGCCAATAGATAACTTTGAAGCCTCGAAGCTCAGCACCCTAACACAAGAACAGCAGCCAGTGTGTGCAAAGCAAGTCTTCCTTCCTGTAGAGATAATGAGCAAATAATCTATGTTACATATTGATTGAGGGTTAAATTTGGATCAAGACCCACGGTTAATGCTTTCAGTCTTGTTCAAAGTGTTTCCATGTGATTGAAGCAAGGAATAGAGTTCAACCCAACTGAAAGAGTAAGGGGTCATTTAAAGATTTGTGCAGACCCCATTGCAATGAATGGGAGTTGAATTCTGCTGCATGTCATAGAAAATCCAACAGAAGTGAGAAGGAGGGCACCCTGCTTGGTATCGGTGTTAACTAAGGTTTCTTTAACGCAGGTCCACCACCGACTTTCTGCCACCCTTGCTTCCAGAGCCTTTGTGGATTATATGTTTTGCCGGACCAACAGAGGTCAAGGCCTCTAAGAATGGTTGAATGGACTGTCGCGGGGGCCGAGATACTGGCCCTCAAAGTCGACGCAGAAGTCTGCTATGGGAAAGGGTCCAGAACCCTGGCCGCAGGGGGCAAGTTCGACCGGCTGATTGACTGCGGAAATCATGAGGAGGTCGACAACGGCTGCCTCACCCAGCCAGATTTATTTATTTATTTGCCTATTTATTTTTTGGGGGGGGGGGGATTTCAAGTGCACTCTCATAATATTGTCCAGGTTAAAGTAGGTGCTGAACTACCAGTTGCTGGAAAATCGGTGGTGGACCTTGTACAGACTTCTAAATTTCAACGCTGTAAATTTAAAAGTTTTTTTTGTTTTTTTTTTTTAAAGAAAAAGATTTCTATGTATGCAGGCACAAACAAAATCAGCTTGGACAGTCTGAAGAAGGGCCCCAACACACAATATCTGTCCATTTCTCTCTACAGATGCTGTCCGAGTTCCTCCAGACGATTGTATTTTTTTTTTTTTTGCTCAGTCAAAGTTCATTGGATTTGCTAATCATGCATTTGTAATCATTGTTGGGGCCAGAAAAAAGTCTGAAATGTGTCTACTTTTAGATTTAATTTTGTGTTTAAAGTGAGATTCCCTTCCTTTGCATTCCAAAAATGGAGTAGATGGTACTTGGAGACGCAGTCTCTTAGATGTAGCATTGAATACGTTGTAGTCATTGTCATGTAGATGAGTTATCTCCATTGTATCGCTTATTAATTTTTCCAATTTCCTTAACCTTTTAATTGAAAGTGATGAATAAGACTGATTTGAACAGTGTCGAATAGATTAAAAATGCCAAAAGTCTTTTTTTGTGTTTTGATCATCACGGAATCAAGGGATATGGGGAGAAATCATGAATGGGGTACTGATTTAGTATGATCAGCCACGGTCATATTGAATGGCGGTGCTGGCTCGAAGGGCCGAATGGCCAGCCCCAGTACCTACTTTCTATGCTTCTATCACTTGTTTTATCACACAAATTAAATAAATTCAGCATCACTTCTGGCTCGTATCGGCTTGTGGTTTGGGAGTGGTGGATATCAACTAGTTTGAAGATTTGGCTGCATTTTGAATTGGTTTGTGCACTCAATCGTGCAGGATTTTGCAAATGTATTATGGCCCCCTCTTTCACTATGTTCAGAATTACACAGATATCAGGAAGTTGAGCGAGCAACATTTAATTAGCAAACCGCACCCAGGCCAAACCAAGAGAATAATATTTGTCTGAATATTTGTGGGATGATGTGTTTGCAATTCTCTGTTGTCACATATTTATTTTGAGGCAAATTGCACAATAGGGTTGAGTTTAAACAAACACCTGTGTGTCAGCTCTCTGTATTGACACACTGTCCAAAGTTTCCTTATCAGTGGAAAGACATGAGGAGTCTGTCGGAAGGAACTGCAGATGCTTATTTACAACGAAGATAGAAAGAAAATGCTGAAAAAATTCAGCGGGTTGATCAGCTTCTCTGGAGAAAAGGACAAGGTAATGTTTCAGGTTGAACCCTTCTTCAGACTGAAAGTTGGGGGCGAAGGAACTTTCCCTCTCTCCTGACTCTCAGTATGAACAAGGGTCACGACTCGAAATGTCACCTATTCCATTTCTCCAGAAATGCTGTAAGACAGGAGGAGTTTCTTGTGGATGGAGTTTCCAAGTGCTCTGTTTATTCTGCTTACTACTCTTGTGATATTTTCATGTATTTTCTTACTATCATTGGGGTCCAGCGTATAGTTGATGAACATACTGTGTATTCTTTAAGAAAGAACAGCAGATGCTGGAAAAATCGAAGGTAGATAAAAATGCTGGAGAAACTCAGCAGGTGAGGCAGCATAGGCGACGTTTTGGGTCGAGACTGCTGTGGGGGTGTGGAAGGTGGGAAGAGGTGGAGACAGTGGGCTGTGGGAGAGCTAGGGATGGGAAGGAGGGAGAAAGCAAGGACTAACTGAAATTGGAGAAGTCAATGTTCATACTGCTGGGTTGTAAACTAGCCACGCGAAATATGAGGTGCTGCTCTTTCAATTTGCAGTGGGACTCACTCTGGCCATGGAGGAGGCCCAGGACTGAAAGGTCGGATAGGGAATGGGAGAGGGAGTAGAAGTGCCGAGCCATCGGGAGATTCGGTTCATTATTGCGAATTGTGCGGAGGTGTTGGGCGAAGCAATCACCAAGCCTATGCTTGGTCTCACCAAGGTAGAGCAGTTGACACCTAGAGCAGCAGATGTAATAGATGAGGTTGGAGGAGGTGCAGGTGAACCTCTGCCTCACCTGGAAAGACTGCTTGGGTCCTTGGATGGAGTCGATGGGGGAGGTAAAGCGACAAATGTAGCATTTCCTGCGGTTGCGAGGGAAAGTGCCCGGGGAGGGGGGGGTTTGGGTGGGAGGTGCCAAATTGACGAGGGAGTTGCGGAGGGAGCGGTCTCTGCGGAAAGCCGAAAGGGGAGGAGATGGGAAGATGTGGCCAGTGGTGGGATCCCGTTGGAGGTGGCGAAAAGGTCGGACGATTATCTGTTGTATGCGGCGGCTGGTAGGGTGGAAGGTGAGGGCAAGGGGGACTTTGTTCTTGTTACGAGTGGGGGGGGGGGGATGGGGAGTGCGAGCGGAGCTAAGGGATAGAGAAGAGACCCTGGTGAGAGCCTCATCTATAGTAGAAGAGGGGAACCCCCATTCCCTAAAGAATGAGGACATCACCGATGCCCTGGTTTGGAACACCTCATTCTGGGTGCAGAAGCGACGCAGATGGAAGAATTGGGAGTAGGGGATGGAGTCCTTACAGGAGGCAGGGTGGGAAAAAGTGTAGTCCAGATAGCCGTGGGAGTCAGTGGGTATATTGTAGATATCGGTCAGTAGTCTGTTACCTGCAATGGAAATGGTGAGTTTCTGGAAACGGTAGGGAGATATATCGGCGGAAATGGTCCATGTGAATTTGAGTGCCGGATGGAAGTTCGTGGTGAAATGAATGAAATCGGTGGGTTCAGCATGGATGCAGGAGGTAGGTTGTGAATGTAGCGGAGGTAGAGTTCGGGGATACAGTGAGATGTATCTGTTGAATTAATCGCCTGTCTCATTTCAATTCAAGAGCAGCCTCCATCATTTTGATTTAAAAGGAGGGCAAGTTTATTACAGCGCCAGTGAATTTTTTTTGATTTTTCTTTGGGTGAATTTTAATGCATCCTTTTGGATGGAGTTTATCCGAATAAAAATATGTTTCTTTAGTATAGGAGGTATATGTGTCTGTCTGTCTGTCTGTGTGTCTGTGTCAGATTAGACGTGTGATCACAAAACAGCAGCATAATTGAAGAAGGGTCTCCCCTCAAAATGTCACCCCTTCTTTGCAGTCATGCTGCCTATCCCGCTGAGTTACTCCAGCATTTGGTGTCTATCTTCGGTTTAAACCGGCATCTGCATCTCTTTCCTACACAGCCTTATTAGACCATTTGGCCCATCCAGTCTGCTTTGCATGGCTGATCTATTTTTTCCCCTCAACCCTTCTCTAGCCTTCTCTCAGTAACCTTTGACACCCTGTGATCGTTCATTACTTGGACTATACTGTTTCTTCCACTGAGGTCCTGCTTGTGGTTTATCAGCTGAGTCCAGGTCAATGCAGGCTCTCTCCCAATGCAAGCACGGGTTGTTCTCTCAGAATAGCTGTGATGGCCGGTCTGGCTTCATCCCCATATTTACTGACTGTTGCAGGCAACCACAGAAATAGAAAGTGTGTACGCATCTTCACAAATACCTGGGGACCAAAAGAACCTACTAATTAATACAAATTAAAATGGTAGAAAAAGACACAACAATTGTCCATGTGTAAGAAGGAACTGCAGATGCAGGTTTTAAACTTGGCGGGTCAGGCATCATCTCTGGAGAAAAGAAATGGGTGATGTTTCGGGTTGAGACCCTTCAACGGGGTCTCCTCAAGTTATGCCAAATTTGACGAAGTTCTCCTCCTCTCTCTGACGTGATTCCGCAGCTGATGAAGGGTGTTGAGCCGAAACATCACTTCTCCTTTTCTCCAGAGATGTTGCCTGACCTGCCGAATTACTCCAGCATTTTGTGCCTATCATCTGCACATAAGTAAATCAATGTAAAAACATCTCCTTACTGTTCTTCCAGCAGCTGTAACTATCGATTTTAATAGAGCTTCTATAATTTGGCCCTTGCTCAGTGGGAAGATTCATCCAGTTTGCAGGCTGGGAAGTTTATTAAAATTGGTGCTGTCCCTTGGGATCCCACAAGAGGTCCTCTGTGCTCCCTGTGCTGCTGTCTTTGGAGCATGCCAATGCTGGACTTTGTGACATCTACAGAGAAGCAAGGGTGAGGAGCCCTAATGGGAATTTGGCATTGGGTCAGGATGCCCAGTGTTAAGGGACTGTCCCACTGTACGAGGTAAATCAAAAGTTTTCCCCGAGGTGTCCCTTGATTCGTACTCGGAGAATGTCCGTAGCGGGTCCGTAGGAGTTCATGAATGTCCCGCAGCGGCTCGTGTGAGTAACGGTAGGTACTCGGGGAAATCCGGCAAGCACGTGACGGGTTTTCAACACTGTGAAAAATGTCCACGAGTAAAAAAAAATATACTCGTGATGAAAAAAATGTTTACTTTTTACTCGTACGAGACATCCACGAACTCCTACGGACCCGCTACGGACATTCTTCGAGTTCGAATTGGGGGGAAAACTCGGGAGAACTCTTGAATTACCTTGTACAGTAGGACGGGCCCTTTAGATGTAGATACTATACTGTCTTATTTAATATTACCTGTGGGTTAGCTGATGTGAAACAAAATAGTAAACAGGAATTAGTCATTGCTGTCTTATTTGAGCTGGTAGGTTCTCCCTGTATTATGAACACCCAATCTATGGACATCCTACAGTGAAAAGAGCATTTGGGTGACGTAGGAATCTTCTGTCATGTAGGAATGAAGCATTTCTGTTTCCCTTCCCAACATCAACCCCCACCCCTTACCCTAGCCCATCCCAGAACCTTAACAATGGGGGCTGGGTTGAGGAGAGGTTGGAGTTGGGCAGGGCTCGGCAGATTCACTCGCTCGCTCACCGAGTCAGTGAGACTGGCTGATGGCTACTCTTCCTGTGTCGGCTCACTACTGCAATCCCCTCTCTCACACACGGTGTTTGTTTATTTCAGATTTACAAAGATTTTGGGTTACGAACATTTCTCAGGAACGGAATGTGTAGCAAGGAACCGCAGATGCTGATTGCACCGAAGATAGACACACAATGCTGGAATAACTCAACGGGTCAGGCTGCACCTCTGGAGAAAAGGAATGGGTGACATTTAGTTCAGAACCCTGCTTCAGACAGGCAGTCTGAGGAAGGGGTCTGACCCAAAACATCCCCCTTTTTTTCCTTCAGAGATGATGCCTGACCCACTGAGCTCCTCCAGAATTTTGTGTCTATCCCAGGAATGGAATCCAGTTAGAACAATTTGATTGTTGATATCCAGAACCTTTTAATTGGTACAAGTATTGTCACTACCTGTTTGTTCTTGGCTAATCCATGTAAATGGCTTTCTTGGAGGTTGAAGTCCTGCCCCAGGGATTTCTGCACATGAATCTAAACTGATTCTCGAGTACGGTAATCAGGGTGTGCCACTTGTCAGAGGTGCCGTCTTTGGGATGGGAGGTTAAGTCCATGTTTCCTTTCGGGTTGAAGTGGAAGATCCTGTGATCTAATTTCAAGGTAGAGCAGGATAATTATTCCTAGTATCCTGATCATTATTTATTCCTCTCTCATCATCATTAGACCCATACACTCAACTACTCCTGTGCAAATATTCAAAATACACTCACCAGGACCACAGGTAATTGGATCAAGTTACCGCTATACACACACCCTTGTGGAATAAAGGCTAATGTACCAGTTACTTTGCTAATTAACTTTGTAGTTGTGTATGAAACTGAGGCTGGTGCTAAAAGGAGGTGGTGAGAGGCTGTTTCTTCCAGCAGGAGAACCTGGAAGTCTGGACAATTGTCGGGAAATGGAGCCAGATCTATAGGATGAAGGAGAGAGTTTGAATTGTGAATCTTGCGCGAGTTTGTGTTATGTTTTCTTCCACTACGGGCTTGATGGTATGTTTGGTTTCACAATTGATGGCTTCTTGGATATGGAAGGAACCGAAGGAAATGCGTATCAGGTGCCCAGGTGAATTTAGTTTTTAGAGATGCAGCATGGCCCATCTAGTCCATGCCAAGCAGCGATCACCCATACACTAGTTCTACCCTACACACTAGGGACAATTTGCAGAGGGCACTTTAAGCTACAAATCTGCACGCATTTGGAATGTGGGAGGAAGCCAGAGCACCCGGCGAACACTCACAGGGAGAACATACAGGCATCACCTTCATTTTCACACCGTGTCTCTGGCACTAAGGCAGCAACTCTACCGCTGCGTCACTGTGCTGCCCTTTTTTTTGGATTTGTGGATCAGCCGTTATCTTTTTGAAAGTTTGAGTCGGATTAGGCCATTCAAACCAATTATTCCATTCAGGGTTCCTCAGATCCGGGTTACTTTCCCTCAGAAATTCCATGAGATGTTTATGAAGACATTCATTTGGTTCTAATTTTAACAGCAACCTGTCATGGAATCCACCGTGTCTGCATTCCGCAACATTTCAAGTCCCTTGCTGTACATCTTCAATTTCATCTTTGTGCGAGTATTATAATTCTGTAAAGTGTCCGAGTTGCTTCTGTTCTAATGATGACGGGCCCCTGCTGAATAGTTGCCTGAAGGTACATTTTAAGTCAAGGTGGGACTTATTTGGGAATGTGATATTGACGTTTAACACGATAACTTCTGTAATAGATCAAAACTCGTCTCTTTGGTGTAAAGTGAGAAGTGCTAATGGTGAGGTTATCTTTCAGTGACTGTTTCCTTATGACATTTCTCTAAGTGAATTTATGAACACAGTAATGTGAGAAGGAATTTATTGCTGTATAGCCTATCCCAAGAGCAATTAAAATTCTTTACCCGCAGGAAGTTGATGTTACTTTTAGAGTGCTGTTTTTACTTTTTTTTTTTGCCAACTTGTTTCACTCTTAATCTTGCTGGTTTCCATCTCGGCAATAGACAATGGGTGCAGGAGTAGGCCATTCGGCCCTTCAAGCCACCACCGCCATTCAATGTGATCATGGCCCAATCATCCCCAAACAACTCTCTCCTTCATTTTCACACACAGAGTGGTGAATCTGTGGAATTCTCTGCCACAGAAGGTAGTTGATGCCAGTTCATTGGTTATATTTAAGAGGGAGTTAGATGTGGCCCTTGTGGCTAAAGCGATCAGGGGGTATGGAGAGAAGGCAGGTACAGGATACTAAACATAGAAACATAGAAATTAGGTGCAGGAGTAGGCCATTCAGCCCTTCGAGCCTGCACCGCCATTCAATATGATCATGGCTGATCATCCAACTCAGTATCCCGTACCTGCCTTCTCTCCATACCCTCTGATCCCCTTAGCCACAAGGGCCACATCCAACTCACTCTTAAATATAGCCAATGAACTGGCCTCAACTACCCTCTATGGCAGAGAGTTCCAGAGACTCACCACTCTCTGTGTGAAAAAAGTCTTTCTCATCTCGGTCTTAAAGGATTTCCCCCTTATCCTTAAGCTGTGACCCCTTGTCCTGGACTTCCCCAACATCGGGAACAATCTTCCTGCATCTAGCCTGTCCAACCCCTTAAGAATTTTGTAAGTTTCTATAAGATCCCCTCTCAATCTCCTAAATTCCAGAGAGTATAAACCGAGTCTATCCAGTCTTTCTTCATAAGACAGTCCTGACATCCCAGGAATCAGTCTGGTGAACCTTCTCTGCACTCCCTCTATGGCAATAATGTCCTTCCTCAGATTTGGAGACCAAAACTGTACGCAATACTCCAGGTGTGGTCTCACCAAGACCCTGTACAACTGAAGTAGAACCTCCCTGCTCCTGTACTCAAATCCTTTTGCTATGAAAGCTAACATACCATTCGCTTTTTTCACTGCCTGCTGCACCTGCATGCCTACTTTCAATGACTGGTGTACCATGACACCCAGGTCTCGCTGCATCTCCCCTTTTCCTAATCGGCACCATTTAAATAATAGTCTGCTTTCCTGTTTTTGCCACCAAAGTGGATAACCTCACATTTATCCACATTATACTGCATCTGCCAAACATTTGCCCACTCACCCAGCCTATCCAAGTCACCTTGCAGTCTCCTAGCATCCTCCTCACAGCGAACACTGTCCCCCAGCTTAGTGTCATCCGCAAACTTGGAGATATTGCCTTCAATTCCCTCATCCAGATCATTAATATATATTGTAAACAGCTGGGTCCCAGCACTGAGCCCTGCGGTACCCCACTAGTTACTGCCTGCCATTGTGAAAAGGACCCGTTTACTCCTACTCTTTGCTTCCTGTTTGCCAGCCAGTTCTCTATCCACATCAATACTGAACCCCTAATACCGTATGCTTTAAGTTTGTATACTAATCTCTTATGTGGGACCTTGTCGAAAGCCTTCTGGAAGTCCAGATATACCACATCCACTGGTTCTCCCTTATCCACGCTACTAGTTACATCCTCGAAAAATTCCACAAGATTCGTCAGACATGATTTACCTTTTGTAAATCCATGCTGACTTTGTCCAATGATTTCACCACTTTCCAAATGTGCTGCTATCCCATCTTTAATAACTGACTCTAGCAGTTTCCCCACTACCGATGTTAGACTAACTGGTCTGTAATTCCCTGTTTTCTCTCTCCCTCCCTTCTTAAAAAAGAGGGGTTACATTTGCTACCCGCCAATCCTCAGGAACTACTCCAGAATCTAAAGAGTTTTGAAAGATTATCACTAATGCATCCACTATTTCCTGAGCTACTTCCTTAAGTACTCTGGGATGCAGCCTATCTGGCCCTGGGGATTTATCGGCCTTTAATCTATTCAATTTACCCAACACCACTTCCCGACTGACCTGGATTTCACTCAATTCCTCCTTTGACCCACAGTCCCCTGCTATTTCAGGCAGATTATTTATGTCTTCCTTAGTGAAGACGGAACCAAAGTAGTTATTCAATTGGTCCGCCATATCCTTGTTCCCCATGATCCACTCACCTGTTTCTGACTGCAAGGGACCTACATTTGTTTTAACTAACCTCTTTCTCTTCACATATCTATAAAAACTTTTGCAGTCAGTTTTTAAGTTCCCTGCCAGTTTTCTTTCATAATCTATTTTTCCTTTCCTAATTAAGCCCTTTGTCCTCCTCTGCTGGTCTCTGAATTTCTCCCAGTCCTCTGGTATGCTGCTTTTTCTGGCTACTTTGTACGCATCATCCTTTGCTTTGATACTATCCCTGATTTCCCTTGTTATCCACGGATGCACTACCTTCCCCGATTTATTCTTTTGCCAAACTGGGATGAACAATTTTTGTAGTTCATCCATGCAGTCTTTAAATGTCTTTCATTGTATATCCACCGTCAACCCTTTTAGAATTAATTGCCAGTCAATCTTGGCCAATTCACGTCTCATACCCTCAAAGTTACCTTTCTTTAAGTTCAGAACCATTGTTTCTGAATTAACAATGTCACTCTCCATCCTAATGAAGAACTCAACCATATTATGGTCACTTGCCCAAGGGGGCACGTACAACAAGACGGCTAATTACCCCTTCCTCGTTACTCAAAACCCAGTCTAAAATAGCCTGCTCTCTCGTTGGTTCCTCTACATGCTGTGCTGTCTAGTGCTGTCGGGGAGGATTTAAACTAATGTGGCAGGGGGATGGGTACAAGAGCAGAGAGGCAGGAGGGTGTAAAATGAGGGTAGAAGCATTAGGTAGCAAGGTGAAAGGTAAAAGTGGCAGGCAGACAAAACCAGGGCAAAAATCAAAAAGGGCCACTTTTCAGCAAAATTGTATAAGGGGTAAATGCGTTTGTAAAAGACAAGCCTGAAGGCTTTGTGTCTCAATGCAAGGAGTATTCGTAATAAGGTGGACGAGTTGAACGTGCAGATAGATATTAATGATTATGATATAGTTGGGATCACGGAGACATGGCTCCAGGGTGACGTAGGCTGGGAGCTGAACATCCAGGGATATTCAATATTCAGAAGGGATAGAGAGAAAGGAAAAGGAGGTGGGGTAGCGTTGCTGGTTAGAGAGGAGATTAAAGCAATGGAAAGGAAGGACATTAGCTTGGAGGATGTGGAATCGGTATGGGTAGAGCTACAAAACACTAAGGGGCAGAAAACGCTGGTGGGTGTTGTGTACAGGCCACCTAACAGTAGCAGAGAAGTTGGGGATGGTATCAAACAGGAAATTAGAAATGCGTGCGACAAAGGCAAAACAGTTATAATGGGTGACTTCAATCTACATATAGATTGGGTTAATCAAATTGGCAGGGGTGCTGAGGAAGAGGATTTTTTGGAATGTATGCGGGATAGTTATCTAAATCAACATGTACAGGAACCAACGAGAGAGCAGGCTATTTTAGACTGGGTTTTGAGTAATGAGGAAGGGGTAATTAGCCGTCTTGTTGTACGTGCCCCCTTGGGCAAGAGTGACCATAATATGGTTGAGTTCTTCATTAGGATGGAGAGTGACATTGTTAATTCAGAAACAATGGTTCTGAACTTAAAGAAAGGTAACTTTGAGGGTATGAGACGTGAATTGGCCAAGATTGACTGGCAATTAATTCTAAAAGGGTTGACGGTGGTATATACAATGGAAGACATTTAAAGACTGCATGGATGAACTACAAAAATTGTTCATCCCAGTTTGGCAAAAGAATAAATCGGGGAAGGTAGTGCATCCGTGGATAACAAGGGAAATCAGGGATAGTATCAAAGCAAAGGATGATGCGTACAAAGTAGCCAGAAAAAGCAGCATACCAGAGGACTGGGAGAAATTCAGAGACCAGCAGAGGAGGACAAAGGGCTTAATTAGGAAAGGAAAAATAGATTATGAAAGAAAACTGGCAGGGAACATAAAAACTGACTGCAAAAGTTTTTATAGATATGTGAAGAGAAAGAGGTTAGTTAAAACAAATGTAGGTCCCTTGCAGTCAGAAACAGGTGAGTTGATCATGGGGAACAAGGATATGGCGGACCAATTGAATAACTACTTTGGTTCCGTCTTCACTAAGGAAGACATAAATAATCTGCCTGAAATAGCAGGGGACTGTGTGTCAAAGGAGGAATTGAGTGAAATCCAGGTCAGTCGGGAAGTGGTGTTGGGTAAATTGAATAGATTAAAGGCCGATAAATCCCCAGGGCCAGATAGGCTGCATCCCAGAGTACTTAAGGAAGTAGCTCAGGAAATAGTGGATGCATTAGTGATAATCTTTCAAAACTCTTTAGATTCTGGAGTAGTTCCTGAGGATTGGCGGGTAGCAAATGTAACCCCTCTTTTTAAGAAGGGAGGGAGAGAGAAAACGGGGGAATTACAGACCAGTTAGTCTAACATCGGTAGTGGGGAAACTGCTAGAGTCAGTTATTAAAGATGGGATAGCAGCACATTTGGAAAGTGGTGAAATCATTGGACAAAGTCAGCATGGATTTACAAAAGGTAAATCATGTCTGACGAATCTTGTGGAATTTTTCGAGGATGTAACTAGTAGCGTGGATAAGGGGAGAACCAGTGGATGTGGTATATCTGGACTTCCAGAAGGCTTTCGACAAGGTCCCACATAAGAGATTAGTATACAAACTTGAAGCATACGGTATTAGGGGTTCAGTATTGATGTGGATAGAGAACTGGCTGGCAAACAGGAAGCAAAGAGTAGGAGTAAACGGGTCCTTTTCACAATGGCAGGCAGTAACTAGTGGGGTACCGCAGGGCTCAGTGCTGGGACCCCAGCTATTTACAATATATATTAATGATCTGGATGAGGGAATTGAAGGCAATATCTCCAAGTTTGCGGATGACACTAAGCTGGGGGGCAGTGTTCGCTGTGAGGAGGATGCTAGGAGACTGCAAGGTGACTTGGATAGGCTGGGTGAGTGGGCAAATGTTTGGCAGATGCAGTATAATGTGGATAAATGTGAGGTTATCCACTTTGGTGGCAAAAACAGGAAAGCAGACTATTATTTAAATGGTGGCCGATTAGGAAAAGGGGAGATGCAGCGAGACCTGGGTGTCATGGTACACCAGTCATTGAAAGTAGGCATGCAGGTGCAGCAGGCAGTGAAAAAAGCGAATGGTATGTTAGCTTTCATAGCAAAAGGATTTGAGTACAGGAGCAGGGAGGTTCTACTTCAGTTGTACAGGGTCTTGGTGAGACCACACCTGGAGTATTGCGTGCAGTTTTGGTCTCCAAATCTGAGGAAGGACATTATTGCCATAGAGGGAGTGCAGAGAAGGTTCACCAGACTGATTCCTGGGATGTCAGGACTGTCTTATGAAGAAAGACTGGATAGACTCGGTTTATACTCTCTGGAATTTAGGAGATTAAGAGGGGATCTTATAGAAACTTACAAAATTCTTAAGGGGTTGGACAGGCTAGATGCAGGAAGATTGTTCCGATGTTGGGGAAGTCCAGGACAAGGGGTCACAGCTTAAGGATAAGGGGGAAATCCTTTAAGACCGAGATGAGAAAGACTTTCTTCACACAGAGAGTGGTGAGTCTCTGGAACTCTCTGCCACAGAGGGTAGTTGAGGCCAGTTCATTGGCTATATTTAAGAGTGAGTTGGATGTGGCCCTTGTGGCTAAGGGGATCAGAGGGTATGGAGAGAAGGCAGGTACGGTATACTGAGTTGGATGATCAGCCATGATCATATTGAATGGCGGTGCAGGCTCGAAGGGCTGAATGGCCTACTCCTGCACCTAATTTCTATGTTTCTATGTTTCTACATGTTGATTTAGATAACTATCCCGCATACATTCCAAAAAATCCTCTTCCTCAGCACCCCTGCCAATTTGATTAACCCAATCTATATGTAGATTGAAATCACCCATTATAACTGTTTTGCCTTTGTCGCAAGCATTTCTCATTTCCTGTTTGATACCATCCCCAACTTCTCTGCTACTGTTAGGTGGCCTGTACACAACACCCACCAGCGTTTTCTGCCCCTTAGTGTTTTGTAGCTCTACCCATACCGATTCCACATCCTCCAAGCTAATGTCCTTCCTTTCCATTGCGTTAATCTCCTCTCTAACCAGCAACGCTACCCCACCTCCTTTTCCTTTCTCTCTATCCCTCCTGAATATTGAATATCCCTGGATGTTCAGCTCCCAGCCTACGTCACCCTGGAGCCATGTCTCCGTGATCCCAACTATATCATAATCATTAATATCTATCTGCACGTTCAACTCGTCCACCTTATTACGAATACTCCTTGCATTGAGACACAAAGCCTTCAGGCTTGTCTTTACAACGCACTTACCCCTAATACAATTTTGCTGAAAAGTGGCCCTTTTTGATTTTTGCCCTGGTTTTGTCTGCCTGCCACTTTTACTTTTCACCTTGCTACCTAATGCTTCTACCCTCATTTTACACCCTCCTGCCTCTCTGCTCTTGTACCCATCCCCCTGCCACATTAGTTTAAATCCTCCCCGACAGCACTAGCAAACACTCCCCCAAGAGCATTGGTTCCATTCCAATCCAGGTGCAAACCGTCCTGTTTGTACCGGTCCCACCTCCCCCAGAACTGGTCCCAGTGCCCTAAAAATTTGAATCCCTCCCCCTTGCACCACTTTTCAAGCCACGTATTCATTTGCATTATCCTCCTATTTCTACTCTGACTGGCCCGTGGTACTGGTAGTAATCCGGAGATTACTACCTTTGAGGTCCTACTTTTAAGTTTATCTCCTAGCTCCCTAAATTCACCTTGTAGGACCTCATCCCTTTTTTTACCTATATCGTTGGTGCCAACATGCACCACGACAACTGGCTGTTCACCCTCCCGCTCCAGAATGTTCTGCAGCCGTTCAGTGACATCCCTGACCTTTGCACCAGGGAGGCAACATACCATCCTGGAGTCTCGTTTGCGGAGTTGGATGATCAGCCATGATCATATTGAATGGCGTTGCAGGCTCAAAGGGCCAAATGGCCTACTCCTGCACCTATTTTCGATGTTTCTATGTTTCTAGTACCCCGTTCCTGCCTTCTCCCCATATCCCCTGACTCTGCTATCTTTAGGAGCCCTATCTAGCTCCCTCTTGAAAGTATCCAGAGAACCAGCCTCCACTGAGGCGGAGAATTTCACAGACTCACAACTCTCTGTGTGGAAAAAGTGTTTCCTCATCTCCGTTTCAAATGGCTTACTCCTTATTCTTATACTGTGGCCCCTGGCTCTGGACTGTCTGCCATCGGATATTGCAATTGCTGGAGATCTTCTTCTTGCATACACAATACTCATTGTAACTCCTGCCTGGGTCTCGGAATCAAACCCGGATCATTCCTCCTCCAGACTCATTCCGACATTTCTTGATGTGGTTTTGGGTCATAATCAAAGTTGCATAAAAATGCATGAGACTCCGCTGAGGAATTTTACTATTGTAAACTATAGAACATTTGATAAATTGTTTTGCTCGCAGCTTGGTCTAGAATAATACCACAGAGGCCGTTTGGCCCATTGTGTTTGAGATATCTCTCTGATCAGAGTTACCAGCAGCCAAGGCTGATGCAATATGCAGGTAGTTTCAAGCCCATTGCACAGGTGGTATAGTGGCAAGTGCTTATGAGAAATGGCAAAGTGTATGCATAGTCAAGAGAAATATCCTTTCTGCACCTTATCAACATTTCCTTTTCCATGGGAATGAAATATTCGAAAGAACTATTTTACAAAAAAAAACATTGTGATATAGACCAACAATAAGTGTAAAGGTGGTGATTCAAGAAGATAGCACGCAGGTGTCTTGGGGGGGAGTGGTGTTATTCTAAGGTGGGGCTTATTTGAGTTTTGGTAATAGTTTCTGTGAAGTACAGATAAGGATTTTGGCTTAATTAATGGAAAAGAAGGCCCTGTGTTTGAACATGATGACGAACAGCCTTGGTGAAAGGATATGAGGCATGATCACAGCCCAAACTCAACTTAATGAATTGCTGGTGAAGTTTTATTAATGAAAGTGAAGGATTGCAGGTTTCTGTGGGTCAAAGGGTGGCGTTGTGTATGTGTCTTACTGGTTGTCGGTGTACAGCTTTCACACACAACTCTTGCAAAGGTTCAAGGTTGGCCACTATTCTTAATATACTTGTAAAACATTATCAAAGCAGTTTAGCAGCAGGCCACAGGATTACAAAGTGCTCACTGCATTGGCAGGTAATTTGGCAGGCTTCAATCTTCGTAATCTTAATACATCTTTGCATCTTGCATTTCATCTTTATGCAGTGAAATTAAAATGTGAAAAGTAGCAATTTGATAGAGTGAATTGTTTAAAGTTAAAGAAAATTAATCTCCCCCAATTTCCTTGTCACCTCTAAATCATATCTGGAATTTGCAAGGCAAATTAGCTGCTCCCAGATCTTTGTTTCAAGTCCCAACTTGTTCCTTAGACGTTGAAAAGTCAACTTTATTTATTGTTTTGTGCAGTAATAATTGAAATGTCTGCTGCATAAAAGGATTGGAATAAAGCTGAAGCTTTGCAATGGTGTTGCGTGGAGTACTAGGCCTGGTACTAAGTCGACGCACTATGAAGTTTCCCAGCTTTGTGACATAACTTGTAGCCTTTTATTTAAACAAAATAAGCAAACAAATGGAAGCCAAATAACCGAATGGAAACAAAGCCGAAACGCGAATTAAACGAAAGGGCGGGATGCCTAAAAGCCAACTAACTGAAAGGCTGTGTCGCCGAGAAGCAAACTCTCCGAATGGCCGCTCTGCCGAAACACCACCTACCCGAAAGGCGGCGTTGCCTACAAGCCAACAAACCGAATGCCACTCAACGGAAAAGTCAAATAACGGACATGACGTTGCCGGGGGACAGGACTTGTCAGCGATTGGCCCAGACCCCCGCGTCCATCACATCACTGTGGAGGGATGAACATTGTCCCACACCTCCGCTCCACCCGACCCACAGCCCGCGGAGGGTGGCCGTGGGAGAGTGGGGGCTGTCCAGATGTATGCGCATCTTCGGCCGCTTACAACTTGGTGCTTGGGTTCAGATTGTCTAGTCACCTGTGGAGACGGGAAGGTGGGTGTCATTTCCCCACACAAGCCATAGGTTCTTGGGTTCAGATTGCGCAGTCGCCAAGTTGTAAGCGGCCGAAGGTGCGCATCCCTCGGGACAGCCCCCACTCTCCCATGGTCACGGCTGTGGGATGGGTGGAGTGGAGGTTTGGGACAATGTTCATGCCTCCACAGTGATGTGATGGACGCGGGGGTCTGGACCAAACACTGACAAGTCCCGCCCCCGGCAACGGCATGTCCGTTATTTGACTTTTCTGTTGAGCGGCAGTCGGTTCGTTGGCCTGTAGGCGACGCAGCCTTTCGGGTAGTTGGTGTTTCGGCAAAGCGTCTATTCGGTGAGTTTGCTTTTAGGTGACGCAGCCTTTCGGTTAGTTTGCATTTAGGCATCCCGCCCTTTTGGTTAGTTGCCGTTTCAATTCGGTTAGTTGGCGTTTCGGCTTGGTTTCCATTCTGTTATTTGGCTTCCACTTCTTTGCACCAGCTTCTCGTCCGTCGGTGCCAAGTCCGGGTACCGTCATAGATAATCTTCAACATAGCTGAAGGAGGTCGTCTTCACTCTCCACTATTCGGTGCCCAATTTTCCTGAAGCTAGTCTTCAACATGGTCGAAGGAGGTCTTCTACATAGTTGACGGAGGTCTTCAACATAACACTTTTTCAAACTCTCCTAAACTCTTCTAAACTTGCCAATTAAGTCGCCGCAGTGGGACAGCCCCTTAACTCGTGCACAGACCAACAACACACGTACACCACATATGCAACATGAGCATGCGCACACGCACACACCAGCACACAAAGTTCATCTCTAATATATTTCCACCATAATGTATTCTCTGTAATGGTACACTGAAATTAATGGGATTTTGTTTTTCACCAATTTCTTTCTAAAGGCTGGGAATGGCGTGATTGTTATCATGTATTGTCTTTCTGCTGACTAAAGCTTTTCACTTACCTTGGTACACGTGACAATAAACTAAATTCAAAGGCTCCCAATTTGCCCCTCCAATTCCCCTTCCAATAGTGGCCTGCATATTATAGCTAACAAAAATACTGCGTCCATTTTATAACATGCAATCATAATGCATACATTTTTATATTTCTGATTGTATACACATTCTGAATTTTGAATGCAGTTACTCTGCGTCCAAAATGTAAGTACAATTTTTTTGTGTGTGTGTGTGTTATATTCAAGGCTAGTGAGACATCTTGTGATAAAACTTGATAATTGTTCATTAAGATTGAATGACTTTGGAATGATGGACGTTCTACTGATCTACTTTTTTGATTTCTTTTAAAATAGGAAGTTACTGGAAAGAGATTTGGGCAGAAAGATTTTCGATCTGCACTGGAGGATGGAGTCTTGCTATGCGAGTATGTATCAATGTGTGCATGGTACTGTTTCATTGTTCCTCTGCTGGAGAGAGGGAAGGTGGAATGGGCTCCTGGGTGGGCTTTGGGACTGGAATATAAAGCTGCTTTTAAGCTTGCAGTTCCATGCGGTATTATCTGTTCGATTTTTGACCTGTGTGTGTATATGCGAATATGATGTGGTATAATATCAGTCTTACAATGAGAGGTGCGGGAAGCATCAGTGAGTAACAGTTAAGGGTGTGGGCTGTATCGGTGTAATACAGGGAGGGGTGAGGTATGATCAGCATGATACAGGGAGGGGTGAGGGATGTATTAGTGTTGTACAGGGATGGGTGAAGGATGTACCAGTGTGAAACTGGGAGGGGCGTGGGATGTATCAGTGTGATACAGGCGGGGTGTGGAATGAATCTGAGTGATTCAGGGAGAGGTGAGCGATGTAGTGGTGTCAAAAGGAGAGGTGTGATGTGTATTAAAATAACATGGGAAGAGGCGTGAGATATATTTGAGTGAAAAGGGGAGGAGTGCAAAGTGTATTGGACATCCGTAGGGAGGTCTCCTGGTATATTGTAATGATGGGGAAGGGCTCTGGGTCTATTGGAATGATATGTGGAGGAGTGCAATGTGTTTATGAGATGATACAGAAAAGGGTGTGGGGTGTATTGAAATGATGGGGAGGGGCATGGGGTCTAAAGTACTGACACGGGGTGGGTGGGGAGTGAGTCTTGACTTTTTATCCCTATCCCTTTGTATAATGGTGCAGGGGTGGTTCTGCCTCCAGCCTTGTGGGGAGGGGTCTTCATCTTGCATACAGTGGGGGATGGGGGGTAGGTTGCTGCCTTGATCCCAGTGGGGGTGGGGGGGTGTCTCCTCTGTCCTGCAAGGCGTCCCTGCGCAGGGGTCCTGTCTTGCACCCTACTGGGCTGCCTTGGCGTGTTCCATCTGACTGGTCACCGTTACCATTATTTGAACTGCACCAACATGGCCGCTTCATCTGTGGGCCACCCATGTAAACATGGTACCACATGACCTGAGGCTGTGTAACCTGAGCTGTGGTAGGGACCTGGGTGGGTTCATGCACCCAGCTCTCCTTGAGGCTCCTTCACTTCATGCAGACCAAAGATCCTATAGCAGAGCAAGATAGACCACTCCTGCTAAATGCAATGGGCTGACGTGTAGTACGCAACGGAGCAGAACGTGGGCCTTTTTTTCATCCGTTTCAGTAACCTGACCCGACCCAACTTGCAGTGTAATCAACGTTGCGGGGGAACAGTTTGTGTTAATAAATTATAATTATAAGATTTTTACCAAATAACTTTTTTATTTTTACGAGAATGTTTCCGTAACCGGCTTCCGTCTCTGCACTAGTATCTTTGGTGCGGAGACGGAAGCCGGTTACGGAAATGGGGCCGAAAATTAATCGTTTTCAAACTGCGTCTTTTTCGTCGAGTGGGCTATCTTGCTCCGCTATAGGATCTTTGATGCAGACCTGCTCAATAAAGGCTCAAACATACTGGTTAGATTAAGGGGGAAGGTGATGCATTCAAATTTTATTAAAAACAAATACATCATTCTATCAAAATTTGTGACATTTGCAAAACAATTATCTGTGAAAATTTGAATATTTAAGTTTAGGTTTTCAAGCCAAGAGAAAATATTGTTAAGCATTGGTATTGATCAGGAAGTGTTAAGAGAGAAGTACGGAAACAGGCCCTTCAACCCGCCGAATCCATGGTGACTATTGACACACTAGGGGCAATTTACAGAGGCCAATTAACCCACAAACACAAACATCTTTGGCATGTGGGAGGAAACCAGAGCACCCAGAGGAAACCCAGGGTCACAGGGAAAGTGTGCAAATTCCTCACGCAGTGCGGAGGCCAGGATCGAACCAGAGTCTCTGGGTGTGTGAGGCAGCAGCTCGACCACTGTGCTGACTGAATGACGTCACTGCGCAATTTTGGAAAGCTCGTTTGTACCCCACCCTGTTTGGAGAGGTAATGTTTGCAGGTTGGACAGTTTAATAGGTCTTCAGTTTGCGCTAGCTCCTGCATGCTGCAATGGTACACCAACTGGAGGAGGAGGGAAGTGCCTTCAGCAGCTCCTGCACTTCTGCCTCTCACTGCAGCAGCGCTGCATTGTTCAGAGTTTGCTGCCGGATTTTGTTCCTTACGATGGTGATGGTTATCAGGCTTATCAATGTTATTGTTCACTCCACAACAACAGCTCAGTACATGTGACAATAATACACCAACAACCATTGTTGAATGCGAAGAAAACTTTCATGCAACATTTGCTTTTGAATTTAAACATTATTACCTCATGGCCACTATGCAGGTGCAATAAATGTTGAGGCAACTTTTGCCATGAAGTATTTAATCACATTTGTATGCTATTTTCACCAAGTTTGATTATTAGAAGGTGCAGAACATAGCCCCAGAAGCAAATACAAGTCGTTTTCAATTGCATAATCATGCACACATACATGCATTTTGCCCTTTAATCCTACCACGTAGGGGAGTGTGCCTGTTTAATATTTGACTGTTCAACTGACGTACTAGTTTGTAATGATGACTCTGTTCCTCTCCTCTGAGCTTTGAGCCTGCATTGAGCTGCCCACTTAACACTGAGATGAGAAAAAATATCTTAAAGGGTCTTTTTGGAATCTCTTTGCTACAAGGGGGTTGTTGGGACAAAATCCTTGGGTATGTTTAAGGCTGAGAAGGATTTCCAATTAATAAAATAATCAAATGTCATGAGGAGCGGGCAGGAGTGGAGATGAGGAATTTTGGATCAGATATGATCCTATTGAATGATGAATGACTGGATTATGGATTGCCTTTTCCCTGCTCCTCCCTTTGGTCAGGGCCGGTCTAGTTTTGCTTGCTTTTCTGGTTTAAGATCAGAGTGTAACCATCGTCAGTAAATGCCAGTTTGGTTGCCCTTTCTTGTAATGTTTTGGGTCACCATAATTTCACTGTACCTTAATTGGTACATGTGACAATAAACTGACCTTGACACCTTAATCCTTGCATCAAAGTGATGGTCAGAATTGTACATTATACTGGAGCTTTGATTCAATCTGTGTATAATCTTGGGATTTGTACATCAGTAGATTAAATTAGCACATTTTTTTTCAGCTGGTACATTGCTACTGGTTTTAATAAGTTATTCATTATGTCCTGCAGTCACCTATTTTCTGGTTACTTCTGACAGTTTTGAGCTTAAGTTCTCACTGTTCGCTTCCTTGATCTCTACTAAGGTAAACATTACGCTTCCTCGCCTGGCAGACCGTTAAAGTTCTGAATAAAATCAGCAGGTAGACAAAAATACTCGAGAAACTCAGCGGGTGAGGCAGCATCTATGGAGCGAAGGAAATGGGTAACGGTTCGGGTCAAGACCCTTCTTCAGACCCAAAACGTTGCCTATTTGCTTCGCTCCATAGATGCTGCCTCACCCGCTGAGTTTCTCCAGCATTTTTGCCTACCTTCGATTTTCCAGCATCTGCAGTTCCTTCTTAAAGAATAAAATTAGCAGGTCAGGCAGCATCTGTGAAGCGAGAAACTGGGTCATAGTTTCAGATCACTTGCTCTTCATCAGTTGTCCCTTTTTGTTCTTAGCCTGATATTTTAAATCTCCACAATTGCAGTGTCGTTGAAAGAGCAATCAATTAAAATATAGTATACACCGGCCCAGTCCCTGCGATCCTCAGCTTGTGACCCCTTGACAGGTTGGACACAGCTAAATTTGCATTGCTTCCCTCTGTGAAACTTATTTGCAGATCACTTAGGATGCTTCCAAGTTTGGGCTTGCTTTGTTTTTGAATTGGTGTGACATTTCCAAAAGCTTTCTAGACAAAAGTACACAATGTCCAAAAATTTCAGATGCGAGCATGCAGATTCCCTCCCCAAATTTTGTACATATTATCTAATTGTGTAATTGCAGCAGAATATCTCCCCTCGAGAACAGCCAATATGTTAGAAACTTGCATTGGTAACCAAAACAATGTACACGGAGCATTTTATTTCTTATGTGCCTGGACCCAAATAGGCAATTGGCTCAACTCAGTTTAATACGAACGGTACAGGTGACCCCTCCATTATGACTGTTCCAGTTATGAAAATCTGTCCTTGCAGAATTTGTAGATCACTATACAAAAGTTTGAAATAAGGAATAACATTTACTTTCTCAAAATTTATATGGTTGGGATAAAAAATTGATAAATGACACACATTATTTTCTTTCAACGGGATTCTGGCAAATGCACAGATGACGTGGCTTTACGTTACGGAAAATTGCAAGACTGACCATTTTCTCAGAGCCATAACATGGGGATTGGTTATTTAGTAAATTTCCCAAAAGGGTATTAATCCAATATTATATAAATCATATCCTAGAATGTCCTTTCAGGGTGATTTTTCTAGCGAATGCTGGGTTAACTGACTTGTAGTTCACTGGAAAGGAATTGCCTAATGCCGTGGGAGGGGTAGGATGTTCAGTTTTGGAATCAAGCAGATGGACTTCACTCTCCTTTCTTGGACATCACTGTGATCCAATTTAGATCATTTGTTGAAAGACTTTTTAATGCCTGATGAATCTGTCAGTTGCCAATGTCCCCCATTAGTTAAAATTAAAGTGAGGATCCATTTTGTGTTTTCAAAACTTTGGCCACACTGCACTTTTATGGACTATTTGACATTTTTCTGAACAATATGGATATTATTGGTGTTAAAAAAAAAAAAAAAACGCACTTGAGCAATTAAGTGATGAGCAATTGAACCCCCGGTGTTTAATTTATATTACTGACACTTTTTAATCTAATCGGGACATGGACATTTTTGCCAGGGCAACCATTTATTGCCCACAGCTCTACTGCTCTTCAACAGAATGGTTTGTCAATGCACTTCAGTATTCAATTAAAATGCAGGGATTTTGCTGTGTGACTGGACACAAATTGGCTCGGCTGATTACGGATAACAGGATGAAGAAATATTAATGAGGAACCTTACTCTTGCAATATGATCGCTCTCCCGTTAACTTAATTCAAACCAAATTCGATAAGTTAAATGAATTAATGAAACTCGCCAACAGTTGTGCTGCGATAGGAACTCGTGCCTCTGGTTAAGCAATCCGTATCTTGACCTTGCTGGCCTATTTAATTAACCACTATTTTATGGTAAGCCCTGTGTGCTTCAATGCAGAAACTGCCAACTTTACTAGTTATTGATTAATTTTGCAGGCTTTACAGAGGAGCCTTGCGTTTTGTCTTTCTCATCCTTTCCGTTTATACATAGCACAGGATGGGGATTCTAATACAGGGAGATGAGTTGGCATCTATTAGATTTGTGTGACCAGGGCAGTATTGGATGTGTAACACCATTTGCTCTTGTGTTCGTAGAGGTCTTTCCACTACTAAGTAAAGCTACATAAATTGAAAAATACCATTGCAAGAGACTTGCAAGTAATTATACAAAAGCTAGGATTTTTTTTTCTCTGGTCTTCCGGTTGTAATTAGTTTGCATTTTACAGGGTTGAGTTATTTTACATATTATTAGCGAAGACTATTAAACGCAAGGCGGATATTGATTTGGATACACCTTGATCTGCTGATGTTAATCTTAGATAGTCTACCTAAAAATGGGTGAGCATATAACCAATTTGGAAATAACCAATTTCATTGCTTATGGTCCTTGCAGGGAGGTAGCTTACTGTATTTGGCTCCACCAGCTTAGTAGGTGTAGGAAGTGCTGAGTTCATAGTTCTGATATCTGACCTTGCTGCACATCACATTCCTGAATGCATGTAAACAATGGAAGCACAGAGCACTTATGCTCAACTTTGATGGGAAAATTTACTGCATCTAAAACAAACATTATGTGCTGTCCCCTTCCAAGTTTCTTCAGTCCGTTTTCTGCTGCACTGATGCATCAGAAAAGGCTAAACCATGATCAGAGGAGCATTGCAGTTAATTGTTGAAGTCTACCTGTTTGTTACCCTTCTGATCTCAGCTCTGTGGGAATGTCTCATTTGACCTCCACTCTTTTCCTATCCAGTCTTACCAATGTGGCTTATTTTCTTTTCTTGCCCCTGCTCTTGAGTCCTTGGGGACACCAAATGCTCCTGCCTTGAGCTCTCATCACCTAATTGATGGTTGATATCATTTGACTAGGTGAATGCATAACCAACAATCAGATGCAATTAACTCAAATCCCACCATAGAAACTGGGGAATTCAAAACTAAATAAATAATTGAAAAAAAGATTAACATGGAACATAACATAACCTGCCTAGGAAGGCACGGTGGCGCAGCCATCGAGTTGCTTATTTGCAGCGCCAGAGACCCGGGTTCGATACAGGGTAAGGGTGCTGTCTGTTTGGAGTTTGTGCGTTCTCCCCTTGACCTGCGTGGGTTTCCTCACATACTCCAAAGATGTACAGGTATGTAGGTTAATTGGCTTGGTAAATGTAAAAATGCCCCAAGTGTGTGTAGGATAGTGTTAATATGCGGGGAGCGCTGGTCAGCACGGACCCGGTGGGCCAACGCGCCTGTATCTGTGCTGTATCTCTAAACTAAACTAAAAGCTAATCACTGTGACATTGACCATAAAACTAGTAGATTGATGCAAAAGATCATCTCATTCAATAATGTCTTTCAGGGACGTAAACCTACCGATTGGCCCATACTGACTAAATTCATCGGTCTGGTGGAGTCTTAACTCACTCCCAAGTCTGAGGATAATTAGGAATGGATAATACAGGCTGACATTGCTAACAATGTCCAAATCCCATGGGCAAATTAAAAAAAAAACTATAGCCATGTGATTCTCTTCCACAAGTACACTCCCAATTCCTAGCTCTGACTCTCTTGATTTTCCACTTGCATTGCGTCCTCTGATATCCTTTGGTTAGCCATTCTTTCCAATGGTTCACTAGTGGTGGTTAAGGGATTTGACCCCTTCTGTATGACCTGTACACTTATCGTGGATTTTATTTCTCTTCCTCCTCCTGCTCAAATGTTCACAGGTCTGTCCTTCTATTTGAACTTGAGCTAATCTTTACTTTGTCCTCCATCAATGGGGTCATCTACTTTTGTCTCCTCAACATTGTCTGTTCTTGTCTGAACTGTGGCTGAGCAACAGATTAATCTTTGGCTTGCATCATAAAACAGGAAGGAATAATTACAAACACAATCTTTCCATTACGAAAGAAGGCCCTGCCTAAATTTCTGGATCCTGTCTTTCCATCCATCCCGGAATATACACAAACCTTTGTACCGTTGCCTGTCTTAGCAGCTTTATTAAACCCACCCATATGTATAGTAATATGACTAAATGCTGGCAATAAAAACAAACTGGTTAGCTTGCTGGAAGGCATCTAAAAATCAACATGAATGATGTTCTGATGAAAGGTCATTGACCTGAATCATTAATTATTTTTTTCTCTTCCCTCGGATGCTGCCTGACCTGCTAAGTATTCCACTATCGACAACTTTTGTTGTGCTCTTCATTGCAATACAATGAATGCTAGAAGGGTAAAATGTTTGAAGAAGGGTCCCAGCCCGAAACGTCGCCACCCTTTTCCTCCAGAGATGCTGAGTTACTCCAGCACTTTGTGTCTATCTTCAGCATATACCAGTATCTGCAGTTCCTTTCCACACATAAGTGGTGGTAATATTTGTGCAAGGTAATTAAACAAATTAAATAAATGTGATTTTTATAATTTACTCAATTCGTGCAACTTTCAATGGCTACTTGTTAGATCTTCAGCGTCTCTTGAAAGCATTTAAAGGGCGATGGTGCAGTGGCATGGTGATGCAGCGGTTGAGTTGCTTCCTTGCAGCACCAGAGACCCGGGTTTGATCCTGTCTACGGATGCTATCTATACGGAGTTTGTACGTTCTCCCTGTGACTTCTCCCCACGCCAAAGACGTACAGGTTTTTAGGTTAATTGGCTTGGTAAATGTAAAATTGTCCCCTGTGTGTGTAGGATAGTGTTAATATGCGGGGAGCGCTGGTCGACGTGGGCCAAAAGGCCTGTTTCCGCGCTCTGTCTCTAAAGTGAAAAGTAGGAGAAGCAGGGCTGATTAATGGTAGAATTATCAAAGTTTCTATTTCACTGTTAAGTCCGCCTGTGAATAGTCTTCAGTCCCTCTGTACCACAGTTACTCTGTACAGTTTTCTCTTGCAGTCAGCAAGAGGCTAGACAATTGTATGCCTGACTTTTATTGTCTTGGCAATGAGAAAAATAAAAGGAGGATCAGTAAAAAAGGTTGTTGGGAAGGGAGATGCAGTCTTACTGTAAAGGTACGGGGCTTGTTGCTGGAATCACACACAATCTGGTAGGAATGGAGGCTCATCCAAAGATGATGGAGTTCGCTGATGCATTAGAAGGCTCAGTGATGATTGAGAGGAAGAATTGGGGACAGTTGATGTTATATGATGGATCTCAGTTCTAGACTAGGTCATTAGGTAGTGTGATACAGTGGTAACCAGGCATAGAATATATACAACAAAAGATGGACGCAAAAAGCTGGAGTAACTCAGCGGGGCAGGTAGCATCTCTGGAGAGAAGGAATGGGTGATGTTTCGGGTCGAGACCTTTCTTCAGAATATATACCTGTGTCGTGGTTTATTTTGTATAGTGTACCAGAGATCCGCTGGTTTGTAATCAGGAACTATTGCAATATGGTTTCATAAGACACTCCATTCAGACTGGCCATTTAAGGGTACATGTGAGGAATTAAGAACAAGGACTTGCCACACAATCTTTGAGGCTGATTCACCATTCTATCGTATTCTGGCTGCTCAATGTAATCTCAACTCTACCTAATACCTGGCAACCTCTCGTCCCTTATCAAAAATCTAGTCACCCCTTGCCTTAAAGAAATATTTGAAGACTGCGCACGCACTGCCCTTTAAGAAAGTGTTCCAAGGACACAATTTTCAGGGAGAGAATTTTGTCTGTTTTCAGACTTTAGTGGGTGACCCTTTATTTTTAAGCAATGACTTTTGATTCTCTTAACACATGGATCTATTCTGTCTATATTCACTGTTGTTATGATCACTCGGGATCTCATATTTTGTTTAAGTCTTTAGTTTTTGGGCAGACAGTGAAAAATAGTTTGGGGGAAGTGGCAGAATTTTACAACATGTAAATCTCTTTTTTAAAAAAAGGTCAGAGGCAAGTTGAAATGGACATGGAGAAGGAATTTCTGAAGATTAATATACAAGTATAACTTAAAATGGAGCAAAAAGATTTTCAAACCTGTTAATTATTGGCAAATACTCTCATTGCTAGAATAAATATGTGTTGCAACCCAGAAGGATGCCATTTGATTATGTGGAAGAAGAGTAGTGTTAGTCTCCAAGAAAAAAACGCATAACGTTTTCGCTTCCCACCGATCCTGCATGACCTGCTAAGTGTTTCCAAAATGTTCTGTTTTTATTTCCGATTTCCATCATCTGAAGCTTTTTGATTTTCAAAAAAAATTGAGTTCACCACATTGATTTCTATTTTAATTATGCATTCACATGTTTGAACTCATTTCACCATTATCTCAGATATTTATCAGAAAGATGACCATTTTTTGTGTTGAAACAATAATATATTTAATGTTATTGTTCATCCCGTATTCAGTGCAAGCAGTCATTCTCCCTTCTCTCTCCCATTGGGCAGATGATACAAAATCTTGAAAGCACATCCCACCAGATTTAGAAATGGTTTCTTCCCCGTTATTATTGGGCTACTGAATAGACCTCTCATAAACTGTGGTGTAGTCCTGATCTCCCAACATATTTTGTTGGGATCCCTTGCACTTAAAAATAAAAAAAATAAAAAAATCTGAGTTATCTCTGTAATCCTGTAACACCACATTCTACATCTGGTTTATTTTTCTCTTCGCACTGCCTGATATACTGGTATGTTTTGATTGTACACATGTATAGTATGATTTGACTGAATGGCACACAGACACATTTTCACTGTATCTGGGTTCGTAAGATAACAATATACCAAGGATAGACACAAAAATCTGGAGTAACTCAGCGGGACAGGCAGCATCTCTAGAGAGAAGGAATGTGTGATGTATCAAGTCGATACCCTTCTTCAGACTAGTTAGGGAAAAGGGAAACGAGAGACATAGATGCTAATATAGGGAGATAAAGAACAATGAATGAAAGATTTGCAAAGAAGTAATGATAAAGGATACAGGCCATCAGCTGTTTGTTGGGTGAAAACAAGAAGCTGGTGCAACTTGGGGGAGAGAGAGAATATGCCGGGGTCACTTGAAGTTGGAGAAATTAATGTAGAATAGATAATTGTTAGTTAGGAGAAGGTGACAACGGAGCATACAGAGATAACATTTAATCAAGGGGGCAGTCAGACTGGTCGGAGAACTACAAAGGGGAAAGCAAGGGCAAGTTAGAGACGTTCGAGAAGTTTGAGAAGTCAATACTCGTACTACTGGGCTGTAAGCTGCCCAAGCAAAATATGAGATGCTGTTCTTCCAATTTGTATTTAGCTTTACTCTGACAATGGAGGAGACCTAGGACAGAAATGTCAGTGTGGGAATAGGAAGGAGAATTAAAGGGTTTAGCAACTGGGAGATCAAGTAGGTTCAGCCTTCCATGAGGAGCCATCTGTAAAATGCTGCTTTTCTTCCTTAATTACTCATAAAACCAGTTGCGGATCTCCTTCAAAATGTCAATTCAATTGAGGTTATTACCCCAGTATTGGGGTGCTCTTCGAGTACAGGTGAATGATGTGCAGAGGGTCCAAGACTTGCATTTTTAAACAGTGAAGGCATTAATGTTGATTTCTTATCTCATTTTGTGCTAAATTCTCGGCTGTTTTTGTTTGACTTTGTCCATCTGATCTTGCAAAGACAGTAAAACTCTTTAGTTTGTTTGGTGTGCTGCGCATGCTAATCTTTAAGAGTTGAATGAATGAATGACAAGTCACAGTAAAACTCTTTGCTCCTATACCCAAGGTATGCAAATATGCCACGTAAAGGGCTCTTACGAAGTACCCCCATGCCAGGTCCCCTTTATTCTATCTTTCTCCCCCCCCCATGGCAGTCAGTCCCGCCACGCCGGGTCCTCCATTGTTCTTCCTCCTCCCTCCAACGGAGTTTTGTGCACATTGTCTGTTTGACCAAGTGGATAATCACAGCACAATTAAAAAACAAACTGCTGGAGGAACTCGACATCTGTCGAGGCAGAGGCATGGTAAATGTTTCAGGTCGAGACACTGTGATGGGATTTGCACTCTGTTTTGTTCTGCATATGATACATTAGCGGGTTTGTTACGTAATCGTAAGCAACTTCTGCCAATGTTATTATTTGTAAAACAGTATTATTTGTAATTTATATTTTTGTGTGTTTCTAAGTGTATGTGTCTGTGATGCTGCTGTGAGCAAGATTTTCATTCCAGTACCTTGCTCTGCTTGTGCATATGACAATAAACGTTTGTTTCATGTTGACCTGACTTGGTGAACAGTAGAGGCCCACTGAGCTCATTTCAGGTGAACGTGCTCTAGGTTTCATCACCCACTCACAGGGATTTCCCCTCCTTACCAGCTGTCTTCATATATGCTGGTTATCCATCAACATCAAATCTTCACATGGAATTTCTCTTCTTTGAACCAAACTTGCTCGCAATCTCCTGTATGTGATTGTATCAGTCTGGCATTTCATTAACAAGAACGGAAATTAAGTAAGTTTATTGGCCAAGTATTCACATACAAGGAATTTGCCTTGGGGCTCCGCCCACAAGAACACGTGGAGCCATGCTTTACGAGGCTGCAAATTGAATGCTGTGAGGTGGGAGCTGTATTGATTAGTACATGCTTAATGGGCCAAGTAGTTTCCTGCAAGGAAAATGTCCTATGATTCTAAACATTGATTAAATATCTGCATTCAGTAAAAGATCTGATGACGGTTTATTACACCTGTGCAATATTATATATAAGTGGATAGTTTTGTATCACTACCTTTTTTTTCTTTTCAGGCTGGTTAACAAGATAAAACAGGGTGTCAGTAAAAAGATCAACCGGTTGTCTACACCTATAGCTGGTTTGGTAAGTTGGTGTTTAATATTTGGAAGTAAAATCACGTAGACACTTTCCTTTAACTTTATCACATATATATTCTTTCAAAAAAGCTAGCAGCGTCTTCCTCTCCCCCTTCTTCTAAGAGGTAGTGAAAGTATGGCCAGTATTGATGCTGAGCCAACAGCCTCCTCTGTCGAAGTTGTGCAAGTTATAAAGAGGCCATTGCAGGTTATGCTGGTGTGGTCCTGGGCAGAGCACTAGGGCAGAAAGAAAATGAGTAACTGATGAAACGGCATTAAAGATGCATGACGGAGTCATACGCGCCCTACTGAACTGCTGAGTGACTGTTTCCAATTCTAGATTTGATATTTCCTTGCCTTCCGTGTATGCCATGCTCCTATAGAGCCCATTGTTATAAGACGTTCTTGTGGCTTGGCGTGAATCGGGGAGGAAATGCTCTGCAATCTTTGCATGGTGCTTTAAGCGAAATTGATAAAATTTCTGAGCCTTGCAGTAGAACTTTTTTTCTCTCTGTTAGCAGACTCGTGAATGATCCTTCGAAAAGCTAAGGTTCACCTCTACATTATTTGCAGACTTAGGACTTTGTCTCTGAAACAGCTGAGAACTGTACTCTGCACTTTTTTATCTTCCCTTTGCTCTACCTGTTGTGCTTGAATTTGATGATTGTATTTATGTCTCGTATTTTCTGATTTGATTGGATAGTATACAAAACAAAGCTTTTCATTGTGCCCAGGTACACGTGACAATAATATGCCTGAATCTAAACCTGAACATCTAGTTACAAATATGGTAGCATCTTGGACTTTATCACACCCAATACAGTAAAATAAAAAGCTCTTTGGAAAAATGACCCATTACGTACTGATTGAGTGCATACTTCAGAAGAGAAAACTAAATCTTGAGCACAGCAATTAATCAAATAAGTATGTAATTGATTTTGACCCAAGGATTCTGGTGTGAAGACTAAATTGCTTTTGGTTTTAGGCTAGAATAGTGATTTGCTAAGTTAATACTGGAGTGTCTGCCAGCCTCTTGGTGTGGGTTTAGGCAATTCACAATCAAATTTCTTGTTTGGTGTAGTTGTGGTATTTCAGCAGTGATCACATCCTTTCTATTCATCACCTCAACATGTGGTAAGACTCTGGATTTAGGATGACGTGCTTCTGTTAGTTTCATGGGTTCTAAGGTGGCTGATGAGGTCAGCGTGAAACAGTTGCGTGATGGGGTGGGACAGGTGGGTAGTTTGTGAAGTGGTGCAATTCTTCTGCAACTCTGGGCTTTTACGTGTATCCAATTAGGGGTGGTACAGTGGCACTGTTGGTAGAGCTGCCACATCGCAGCACTGGAGACCAGGGTTCAATCCTGACCTTGGGTACTGTCTAGAGTTTGAACGTTCTCTCTGTGACCATGTGGATTTCCTCCGGGTGCACCGGTTTCCTCCCACTTTCCAAAGAGGTGTGTATTTGTAGATTAATTAGCCTCTGTAAAATTATTCCTAGAGTATAAAGAGAAATATAGAAACATAGAAAATAGGTGCAGGTGTAGGCCATTCGGCTCATTCAATATGACCAAAATCAGTACACAGTTCCTGCTATCTCTGCAAAACTCTTGATTCTGTTAGCCCTAAGAGCTATATCTCACTCTCTCTTGAAAACATCCAGTGAATTGGCCTCCACTGCCTTCTGTGGCAGAGAATTCCACAGATTCACAACTCTCTGGGTGAAAAAGTTTTTCCTCATCTCAGTCTTAAGTGGACGGGAAAGTGGGATAATGGAGAACTAGTGTGAACAGATGGTCGGTGTTGACTGGGTGGGCTGAAGTTGTATCTCTAAACGGAAATAAAACAACATATATAGATATGAGGGTACACAAAAGGCTGGAGAAACTCAGCGGGTGCAGCAGCATCTAAGGAGCGAAGGAGATAGGCGACGTTTCGGGTCGAGACCCTTCTTCAGACAGATAGATATGAGGTATGCAACACCACCCTGACTGCTCCTTCAGACCCAGGGGTCAGGAGTAATAGATTCCTAGGAATCAGGAGTTTGTTGCATTTCCTTAAAGAGGCTTATCATTCTGTCCTGCTGGAAATTTCTTCCCATGACATAGCTTTGAATCGTGTCTGGTTTAGTAATTCCAGATACCTCATAAGAACGTGTGAATTAGGAATTGGAGTAGATATCTCTGCCTCTAAACCTAGATCTACTATTTAATAAGGCCATCATGACTGATCCTTTAACTTTAGACTTAAGGGATAGAGCACGGAAACAGGCCCTTCGGTCCACTGAGTCCGTGCTGACCAGCGATCACCCCATACACTAGCACTAACCTTCACACTGGGGACAATATAAAGCCAATTAACCTATAAATCTGTGGGAGCTTGGAGTGTGGGAGAAAACTGGACCATCCGTTTGGGTGGAGAAAACTCACGCGGTCACAGGGAGAACGTACAAACTCTGTACAGACAGCACCCATAGTCAGGATCAAACCCAGGTCACTGACGCTGTAAGGCAGCGACCTACTGCTGTGCCATCTTGCCGCCTCTTGAATATTTTCCTCTTGTCTGAATTCCAAATTGCTTGGGGAGGGTACACAAAAGGCTGGAGAAACTCAGCGGGTGCAGCAGCATCTAAGGAGCGAAGGAGATAGGCGACGTTTCGGGTCGAGACCCTTCTTCAGACAGTTTGGGAGGGTGTTCAGGTCAGGCTTTCTGGAGGAGCTGGTGTACTGATTCCTGAAATGGTGGTCGCAACAGAAATGGTCTCGTCATGGAACCAAATAAATATTTCTGATGCGGTTTTCATTTCTGCACATCATCATCTTAACCACAGGCACTGATAATGTAAACTGCCACTCCTTTGTTCTGGAAATGCCACTGATCTGAGGTATGAGGAATACAATCTTCAAGGCATTTACAACCAGGTGGAGGCTTTTCTCTTTGAATTCGTTGTCATATTTCCAACACTCCTCCTATCTGAGCCTTTTGTATTGAATTATCTCTGAGGTATGTGCAGCACTTTCCCCACCCACCCAGTTGCAAGAGATACCAGCAGTTCGTAACTACCAACAAAATAAAAACAAATCTTAATTGCACTGATCGAGATTTTGTTACATAGTTTCATGTCACAGGGCCAAACAAACCAAGAAACATCATTGTCCGACGGCAGTTTTTGATCTTCTGTACCTAGGATTATTCTCTTTCATCATCTTAAAATGGTAACTGGACCAGATTCAAGAACATCCTCTGCCCACTTTATCAGACTCTTGATCAGACTTCTTTTATGTTCATGTTCATAAGTGATAGGAGTAGAATTAGGCAATTTGGCCCATCAAGCCTACTCCGCCATTCATTTATGGCTCATCTGTCTCTCCCTCCCAACCCCATTCTCCTGCCTTTTCTCCATAACCTCTGACACCTGTACTAATCAAGAATCTATCTATCTCTGCCTTAAAAATATCCACCGACTTGGCCTCCACAGTCTTCTGTGGCAAAGAATTCCACAGATTCACCACCTTCTGACAAATACATTTCTCCTCAGCTTCTTCCTAAAAGAGCGTCCTTTAATTCTGAGCCTATGACCACTAGTCCCAGACTCTCCAACTAGTGGAAACATCCTCTCCATATCCACTCTATCTAAACTGTTCACTATGTTTCAATTCCCAATCTTTCAATCCACCTTACTCCTTTTGCACTTTTTTTCCTGCACTTTCTCTGAAGCTGTAGTACTATATTCTGCACTCTTTTTGTTTTGCAGTAACTGATGTACTCGTATAAAGTATAATTTGTCTGGAATGAACGCAAAATAACGTGTTTCACTTAAGCATGGCGCATGTACTAATAATAAATCAATGCCAAATATTATATAATTCATTTTCTAAAATAATGTTTTCAGTTGGCCTACTCCATCTCGAACTTCACAAATCATCTCTCATAACCTATAACAGCCCTGGGGAGTATTCTTTTTATTCATTTTCAGAACAATTGTTTTTGATGGGAGCTACGCTGGCTCAGTCAAATTAAGCTGAATTTCAGGATAAGTTACCATCTTCAGGGGATGAGATTGAAAGGAAAACCTTTTAAAGTGCAGTAATAGATTATTTAGATGTGAACGTTAAGATAATTGAGCTAACGTCACTTGATCTCAGTAATGTGCAAGAGTTTGCATTTGAGGTTTAAAGCTGCTTATTTAATAATTGTGTTATAATTTGTTTACATTGTTTTGGACAGTAAATCAGCCAACTTTACTGTTGAAATTATTGGAATAATAGCCAAACGAATGTTTACTGTGCCTGACATTCCCAATACATTGGGCTGGATTATCCTGAGCCCAGTTCACTACCTTCTGTCCCTGCCCACCTGAACCAAATCCAGAGGCAGGGATGAGCTGATCTGCCTCATCCCACAGACAAGTAGTAAGGGGGAGCAGGCTTTGGCAGGTGAGTAGGCCTTAGCCAATATACTTGAGGCTGTGTCACCCACTCCCCTCTCACATAGATCAACAACTAAGAATGTGTCTGATTGTTAGGGATATATAACACAAATCCAAATAAGTTTGAAACATTTTATTGTAAGGTAATTAAAAACAATAAGTTTAAGTAATGTGCATCTAAGCACCAATGCTAATTAAAAAAGAATAGCCAAAAACAGGAAACCAAAATAATACTCGTATGCACATGAATATTTCTCAGGGGGAGATTGCTGAGGCTTTGACCAAGATCTTTGTATTCTCTTTAGCTGTTGGTGAGGTCCCGGAGGATGGGAGAATAGGGAATGCTGTTCTTTTGTTTAATAAGGCCAAGAGTATTATCCCTATTTATTCAGTGCTGTGCTGCAAGACCCAGTCGCATGCCAGCCAAGCCAATGGTCAGCTGTAGGGTGGGTGGAGGAAGGAGTCGTCTGGGATTTGTTGAGGCACAAATTAGTTGATGACTTCCTTGAAAGTTTTCAGAAGTGGGGTTGTGGTCGCATGGTTTAGGTCCTTGTTACATCTAAACAAAGTTAAAATAAATAATCTATGATTATGGAGCAAGTGGTATAATGTTGTGCTGTACAACATCAGGAGTTTTAAATTGCAGTTCCCCAATGTTTAGAAAGGTTGCTGTAGATTTACTTCGTTAAATAAGAGATTGCTCGGTGTCTGGGAAGAGATTAACATAAAATTGATTTGCCTTTGCTTGTCTTTGTGAGGAGTTGTTAATCTGTCACTGTTGATTACCCCAACATTACTATCAATCTTCATGTATTTGACATTGGAGAATGTGCTAAATTGGGTTTGTGCAAGTTGACCTGCACAATTACGCTTTTTAGCTTTTCCTTTTGATTTCCCTTTGGATGAATGGTAACATCATGAATCTCTCAATGTTATTGTCAGTATACCTCTCGATGCACTGCATCTGTTAGCACTTCTGCTTTAGTAACTGGATCCCATTCTACTGCCTTGCTCTTTAGCAGCAATGGTAGTATTATTTTCAGGTTACATTATTTTGGGTTGGGGGGGATTGCTGAAGCGAGCACTTGGAATGGGAATATATTTTTTTTTTAAAGATGTGTTTAAGGGCCAGTGCTTTGTTTGTTAACTTTTTTTTTTCACTTTACTGCACAATACAAATGTCCAGCAAGGTTAGCATGCATCATCCATCACATTTCCAACATTACAACAGTGACAGTGCTTCAAAAATACTTCACCTACAGTGCCCTCCATAGTGTTTGGGACAAAGACCCATCATTCCTTTATTTGCCTCTGTACTCCACAATTTGAGATTTGTAATAGAAAAAAAAATCACATGTGGTTAAAGTGCACAATGTCAGATTTAAAAAAAAAGGCCATTTTTAGACATTTTTGTTTATACATAGTCCTCTCATTTCAGGGCACCATAATGTTTGGGACTCAGCAAGGTCTTGTAAATGAAAATAGTAATGTTTAGTATTTTGTTGCATATCCTTTGCATGCAAAGACTGCTTGAAGTCTGCAATTTATGGACATCACGGACATTATGGACATAAGACTGGGTGTCTTCTCTGGTGATGCTCTGCCAGGCCTGTACTGCAGCCATCTTTAGCTTATGCTTGTTTTGATGGCTAGTCCCCTTCAGTTTTCTCTTCAGCATATAAAAGGCACGCACAATTGGGTTCAGATTGAGTGATTGACTTGGCCACTCAAGAAGTTATAATTTTTTAGCTTTGAAAAACTCCTTTGTTGCTTTAGGAGTATGTTTGGGATCATTTGTCATGCTGTAGAATGAACCGCTGGCTTTTGAGGCACTTGTTTAAACTTGAGCAGATAAGATGTGTCTATACACTTCAGAACACATTATACTACTACCATCAGCAGTTGTATCATCAATGAAGATAAATGAGCCAATACCTTCAGCAGCCATACATACCCGGGCCATAACACCCCCACCATCATGTTTCATAGATGAGGTGGTCTGCTTTGGATCTTGGGCAGTTCCTTCTCTCCTCCATACTTTGCTCTTGCCATCACTCTGATATAAGTTAATCTTCGTCTCATCTTTCCACAAGACCTTTTTCCAGAACTGTGGTTGCTCTTTTAAGTACTTATTGGCACACTGTTCATTTTCTGTTCATGAAGTCTTCTGTGGAAAGTGGTCATTGACAAATCCACACCTGAAGAGTGTTTTTGATCTGTCGGACAGGTGTTTGGGGTTTTTTTTTTAAATTATAGAGAGAATTCCTCTGTCATCAGCTGTAGAGGTCTTCCTTGGCCTGCCAGTCCCATTTGTGATTAGTAAGCTCACCAGTGCTCTCTTTCTTCTTATTGATGTTCCAAAACAGTTGATTTGGGCAAATCTAAGGTTTGGCTGATGTCTTTAGCAGTTTTATTCTTGTTTCTCAGTCTCATAATGACTTTTTTGACTTTCATTGGCACAACGTTTGGTCTGCATGTTGATAAACAGCAATACACGTTTCCAAAGGTGATGGAAAGACTAGGTGCTGAGAGCTCTCTTAATAGATGGCTTAATTTAGGAGGCATTTAAACACACCTGAGCAATTACAAACACCTGTGAAGCCACATGTCCCAAACATTATGGTGCCCTAAAATGGGGGGGGGGGGTTATTTATAAACATAGCTGTAAATTCTACATGGTGAAATCAAAATGTATAAAAATAACCTTTAATAAAATCTGACAATGTGGACTTTAACTAAATGTGATTTTTTTTTTCTATTACAAATCTCAAATTGTGGAGTACAGAGGCAAATAAATAAATGATGGGTCTTTGTCCCAAATATTATGGAGGGCACCAAGATATCCTGATGTTATTAAGGGCAATGTATAAATACAACAAAATCCTTCTATTGGAGATTACAAAGATCGTTGAAACTTTGATTCATTGCTTGAATATCTGGTGTGTGACTTTTGTACTTTCGTTCAGTTTTCTTGTATACGATGCCTAATTTTCTTTTCAACACTTGCAAACCAATCCTTTTTTTTGGCTTGAGGTTGCCAGTGCAAGTTCCAAACAATCAAACACCCGTGAAACTCAAGACAAGAGCTTTTTTCATTCCTAGCAACTTGAGATTTGGGGTCACGGCTCCACCTCTGCGACAGAAGACTTTGTGGTTATATAATATAACACTGGTTTTAGGAACATATATCAGTTGACCTGCCCCAGGAAATAATCTGGTGAACTGTGACGCCAAAGGTCTCTCGCTTCCATTTTACTGACACAATTTTCTGCCATGCTGAAATTCGATTACTCCCATTGTCCATAAAAAAAAAAAAAAATCCTATTGAACTTGGCAAATTCTGAGTTTTGTCCAACAAATTTTGCGTTTGCATAAGTACCAGTCAAATTGTCTTGCCCAGATATCCAAGGTTTTATTTTAGTGTTAAATTTCGGTGAAATTTGATTTATTCTCATTTGATTAATCTTGAATAAAACTTTTTAGTTTTATTGATTTTTGATTTCAGTCTTCACTCTGTCTACACATCACCTGCTCCCCTGGATGTGTCTACTCCATTTTGTACCAAATCTCAACCCCTGCAACTCCAGTAGTTAATGGATGGAAGCCTTTCTTCAGCAGGTCTAAAGCAGCCCTGGCTTCTACCCTGATCAATTCTCCACCCATAATTTTTGTTGCATTATCTTGAATATATTGGTGCCGCTTCCCGCAATAAAATAAAACTTAAGTTTCTTTATGCTTGCTGCATGTGTCAATCCTGCTCCCACCTTTGCATTGTTTGCCCCCTTGGCTTCACTGTTTCCATCTCAAGAGATTAGGTTGCAACCCATATAGAATATACGTGGAGAGACTACCTTGCTTCCTGCATGAACTTCATTCCATTTTCCCATTGTCTCCATTAGCGATGTGTGCCTGATGGTGAAGGCAGATTTGATAGTGGCATTTAAAAAGTTTTTAGATAGCCACAATTGTACGCAAGAAATGAAATATGGCTCGCGTGCAGCCAGTGCAGTTTAGTTTAACTTAACATGATGCTTGGCATCGACAGTGTAGGCTAAAGGGCCTGTTCCTGTGCTGCACTGTTCTATGTTCAATCTCCCTTTATCTGCTCAGATTATGAGAATTTCTCATCAGTGCATTTACACTATCTTGTTTTCATAATTATGGCTATCCATCTACCAAAATGCACCTAACCATCGTTTAATGTTGATGCACGTCTACTCTTTTTTTCTCTCTAACTATTTCCTTAGTTCAATGAATGGCACCTTGTCTTCTAACTGGGTGTTGGAAATTTAATTTGAACTCAGCAATTTCAGGTGCTGTTTTTTAAATTTTTTTTGGTCTCTTTCCACAGATGTGGTTATTTCTCAGTTTTGATTTTTTTTTTTTTCCCCCACAAGTCAAATTGAGTTTGTCATATGCACAAGTGACACAGGTACGATGGAAATCTTGCTTGCAGCAGCATCATGGACATATTGGCTCAGAGAAACATACAAAAACATAAATTGGACATAATTACACACGGCATTAACTCCAATTAAATTGGAGAAGCTTTGCATATTAATTAGTAGACTTCTCGCACTCTTCTGACAGCAGTGGACCTGTTTGTAAAGTTAGGTCCCTTACATTTATTCTTCTAATCCCCCTTGGATAAGGGAGTAGCCCATGAGATTTTCAAGAGTTCAAAAATGGGGTGAGGACTAAATCATCTGGAATGTAGAGCCAGAAGGGGTGGGAGGAGCAAATTCAATAAATACTTTTGGAAAGGAATTGATGCACATCTATAATGGGGAGGGAATGGCAGGATTGTCAGCAAATAGCACGGGGGTGAGATTAGTTAGATGCCTCTTGCAAAGAGCTGACATGTACATTGGGATGGGTTGAATGTGCTCCTGTAAGGTTGTGTGATTCACTGAGCAATTCGTAATCCATCTGTAATTTGAATCACTTGTAGAGTTCATTCTGAAAATCCTTTAAAGGTATGACCAACTCTACCAATGTTGTTAGCATTGAGGCAGTATGTGTGGGTGTGTGGAAGCTGGTGTTTCTATTTGGAAGGCAGCAAATGCTACAAAGTGGCACAATGCCCAAAACACTGGTGTTGGCTTACTGAAAACGAGAAGGTCAAACTGCCATGCGACCAAAATAAAAATGATCATACAAGCAGTATGACTTAGTGATAATCTGGCAGCTGCTGAATTTAAAACTCTTTGCATCATTTACTGGAAATGAAAAAGCAAAATGCTAGAAATAACCTTCAGAGGATTCAACACTTTCAGAGATCACTTTTACATTGTAAAGATTCTTTGATAATATTCTAAATATTTATGCAATGCTACTGTCATTCAAAACCACATTCCACCATTGGGTTGGAATTTGGATTAAGACTAATTGATCTGGTATTTTTTTTTACGTGCTAATCAAATAAGCTGCTTGAATTACTGACAAAGAGGTTTAGCATTTAATCATAAACTTTGACCGGGCATAACTTAAGACTACTGAAGGAAAAAGAATTAACCAAAGGTGCTTATTCAGCTAAAGAGTGAAAGTACAGTCATTGTGAAGTGCAAGCACTGTGCGAAGACAGGAGAGCAGTTTGGGTGGGAAAAAACGTAGAGATGAGATAAAGTGCTGGCACAAGGGTTCCAATCATAAGAAAGTGATAGACCACACAAGTGCTGAACCGCTTTAGAATTAGGTCCAAAGAAACTCGATACTTCATGAAGATGGATCATCTTTATTTAGTGCTTGTTAGTGACAGTTTAATCAGAATTATGACATTTGCCCTCAATGGTCACTGAATAGACAGTGCTTGAATAGTAGTCGATGATTGTCGTAAAAAGCAACTGTTGGATGACACCTGGTGTTGGGGTAGTCATGGCGAACACTTGTGTTTGTACCACTTATTTAATGTGGAAAATCAATTGTCACGGAAGCATTCCATCAAAGTAGGAATTGACACCAAGCGCATAAGGTGCTAAGGCAGTAGGCCAAAACGTTAGTAGATCTTGGGTGAAATGAGTGTCTTAAGGGGAAAATAAATAATGTGGTAAGGCAGAGTACAGGAGTTATGTCACCTACAGGGTAGCAATGCATCTAAAGGTGTTTCCTAGTCATGTCATTGATCATTAATTGTGCCATGTAGGACTTGCTAAAATGTTCACCAATTAATGTGCAGTTTGTCTTGTTCAGTTCTGCTGACCTATTAATGTGGTCAAAGAGGCATATTTAATTTAAAAAAAAAATGTTAAACGAGGGATTTGATGGAGAACTTATAAGGCTGGAATTCCAACAACTTGGAGCTTAAGCTGAAGGTACAGACACAAACAGAGGAGTCATTAATTTTGGAGATGATCACGAGGTTGAAGTTTTGAGGAAACAATTATTGTGGAGGACATGTTTTCGAGAAAATGCTGTTAGCATTGATTTTCATTCGCTGCAGAGAAAATAAGTTCAGAGGTCAGAAGAGATGTGAAAGTCTCCGGGAGAATCTTAAAACCCCACAAGGAATGTGGGGAATCTGGCCTAGTTTTGGTCGGAATTAACGTAATAGATGAGAATGCACAAAGCAGGGCTGCATTCCATGGAAATGAAAAGCTTTAGGGGATGATATGGCGTATTTTCAGGACGAAAAGAACTGTTGGATAAATAGAAGCTATTTCTGTTGGATGGGAAAGGCAGAATCAAGGGATGCAAAGTACAACATTTGAAAGTGCATCTTCATTTATAAATGGGAAATACTGCTAAATGCAAACTTTATAGTAATTCCTCCATTGATAACATGGGGCCTACTTCTAGTGTTAATTTTAAAGCTGAGATTGATGGATTTTTGTTAACTATTATTACCACAATAGGCGGGACAAAGGAGATGGGTCATTGACGTCACTGTCGGGAGAGAGAGGATAATTGGCCCCCACCTACTGCTTCACTGTCTAACTGTATCACACTTCAACAGAGATGAAGCAGATCTGAAGCACTGTCATGTATATATGCAATTGATCTAACTTGGATGCCAGGAAAAATAAAAAATACTTTCTTTGTGACTTGTCAAAATTCTTCATTGCTGCCAGACCTGAGAAAACTCCTTCAAAATTATGAAGTTAAGTCACAGGGCTGGATGGGGCGCGATCTGCTGGACTCCATGCATTAATCCGGCTCTTGCTCTGCGGCAGTGGAGGCCTCTGCTCTGTAGCCCATCAGTGAGGCTGCGGGAGGCAACTAGGCCTCGGGAGAGGGAACTTGTTGCCCTGCCACAGAAATATCCTGATAACATTTTGCAGCCTGCTGATTTCTAAAGCATTTGTGATGTTTTTAAATGCCTTTAATATCCAGATTTTGGGACAATATGTCTGTCTATGTCCTGTACTTATGATTGAGCGCATACTTTAACACATTGGCAGTGCTGGTAGGTAGCGTGGTTAAGAAGGAATATGAGTTAGCAAACTTTATTTGACCGGGGCTTGACTATAACAGCAGGCAGGTTATGCTTCAACTTTGTAAAACATTGGTCAGAATTCAACTGGAGAACTGTGTGCAGTTCTGGCTACCATTCAATGGGAAGGATATGATAGAGCTCGAGAGGGTGAGGAAGAGATTCATAAGGATGTTTCCTGGGAGAAAGCATTTTAGTTATGAGGGAGATTTTTTTTGGGGGGGGGGAGATGAGAGGCTGGGTTTGTTTAGCTAGGAGCAAAAGGATGTTAAGAGAGGACACAACATTCTGCAATTTTTAAAATTGATGGGGATAGAGAGGAGAGACGACAGGATTCTTTAACCTTTGACAAAGGTGAATGAAACTGGAGGACAACGATTTGGGGTAAGGGGCAGGAGCTTTGATGGGAACCTTTTTCACCCAGAGAGTAGTGAGTATCTGGAATGCATTGCCTAAGTATTGTGGCAGCAGAGTCACTGATAGCATTTAAGAAGTGTGCGGATAAGCACATTAATCACCGAGGCGTTGATGACTGTCGGCCAAGTGCTGCAAAATGCGATTACTATGGATGGGTGTCCATTGATCAGGAGTGATGGATGGCCTGTTTCCATGCCTTATTCACTCTTTGAATATACTGCCTCTTTCTATTTTATCAACATCAGCCTTTGCCAACTACCTTTGACATCAGATGGGCCTTAATTGTGCTTTCATTCCCTACAATATAATCCTCTCCTGCATGGCTTCCTATCTTATTCTTTATACCCAGGAGTCATTCAAAAATCTCTTCCCTTACCCAGGAGTCATTCAAAAATCTCTTCCCTACATCAAATCGCACGTGCGCTAGTGCTTTCCTTGCCAGCAGATAACATTCTCATTCTGGCATTACATTCCCCAGTAGACTTGTCCCCCAATGGCTTTCATCTACAATGTTATCCCAACCCCAATTCAGGAAATTCATCTTCTAATCGTGATCTCCACTGTTCTTCATCTGGTCCACTGTCACTGGTGTGTTTCTAAGTGCTTTGGTGCATTGGAATTCCCTATCTAACACTCTCCAGGGCAGAAATTCCTCCCCGATCGCACTGGAGTTCTGCACCTGAAATTTAGTTTCATTTACTTTAATGCACATTCATTTTAAAATTATATCTTCTTGTTGGCAGCAAAGAGTAGGTTTTGAGCTCCCTCTCTGTAAGAGAACATGGAAAATGATGAAATCAGCATGGAGAATACTAATATGCATGATTAGTCAAGAGACTCCAATAGTGTTTTATTATCCTATGTCCCAGACTGAACAATGAAATTCTTACTTGTAGCAGCGCATATAATATGTAAATATAATACAATGTAAACACTATAATAAACAAGAAAAAGTGTGTATGTGTATGTTGTCCGGTTAGGCTAACTACCATTTTGGGGTAGTGACTCTTGTAGATCCCTTCGATGGTTAGGAGGTCACAAGCTGTGATGGACTGGGCAGTGTTCACAACTTTTTAACAGTCTTCTTCAGTCCTGGACGTTCATGTTGCCAAACCAGGCCGTGAATCAACCAGTCTATAGGCTTAATTTGAAAGGAAAAGTACAGGATGATCAAAGATTCAGACTTTGGAATCAGTACTACGAGGTTTCGCAGTACCATTCTGAGATGTACCACATCCTTGCTGTGCACAGAGGTTTTTTCATTGTACAATGCTTTTTGTATTGAGTTTGTTCAAACTTTCGCCCATGCATCCATTTTTAGCGACATGCCTTTTTTGTATTTTTTAACAGCCGTTTTATTTTAGTTTTTGATAATTAATCTATCATCATCTGATTTTTGCATTAATTTGGCATTCATTTTGTTTGTCTCGGCCCAAAGATGGTCAAAATGATTCTAAATTCAACATTTTACAATATTAACTTAACCGGCAATTAGAATTTGCTGACTATATTGGAGCTGATTTCCGAGATTCATAAATGTGGTCACCTCTGAACACATTCAGAACTTGGTATATCTCACGATAGTTACAGCTCTGCCTTCAGTATGTTAGAAACATAGAAAATATGTGCAGGAGGAGGCCATTCGGCCCCTCAAGCCAGCACCGCCATTTATTGTGATCATGGCTGATTGTCCCCTATCAATAACCCGTGCCTGCCTTCTCCCCATGTCTCTTGATTCCACCAGCCCCTAGAGCTCTATCTAACTCTCTCTTAAATCCATCCAGTGACTTGGCCTCCACTCCCCTCTGTGGCAGAGAATTCCATACATTCACAACTCTCTGGGTGAAAAGGTTTTTTCTCACCTCAGTCTTAAATGACCTCTACTTTATTCTAAGACTGTGGCCCCTGGTTCTGGACTCGCCCAACATTGGGAACATTTTTCCTGCATCTAGCTTGTCCAGTCCTTTTATAATTTTATTTGTTTCTATACGATCCCCCCCCCCCCCCCCCCCCCCCTCCTCATCCTTCTAAACTCCAGTGAATACAAGCTTTGTCTTTTCAATCTTTCCTCATTTGACAGTCCCGCCATCCCAGGGATCAATCTCGTAGAATTCTCTAGAGTTAGACAGGTCATTGGAGCAAGGAATCTTTTTTTTGCAAAGCCATGCCACTGTTGGCATCCTCAAACTATCCCAAATGGATCCGTCAGTAAACTATTTTTAGCGATGTGTGCGGTGCTGGTGCAATGGTGCTGCTCTAGTCAATTTCACACATTGTCCCCACAACCACCCTGCACTCCTTGTCCCTAACTGTCTCTCTGTATCTTTCTGTTTCTGAGCACCTGGGTCTATGTACAGTGCCCTCCATAATATTTGGGACAAAGACCCATCATCGCCTCTGCACTCCACAATTATTCAAACCTCACATCAAAACCCTTGGCGTGATATTTGACTCAGCACTGAAGTTTGACAAACAGGTCAATGCCGTGGTAAAAGCCAGCTTCTTCCAGCTTCGGACGATAGCTAAAATAAAACAATTCCTCCAGTTTGATGACCTCGAAAAGATCATCCACACATTTATCTCCTCCCGCCTAGATTACTGCAACTCCCTTTACACTGGCATCAGCCAATCTTCCCTGTCCCGCCGGCAACTGGTCCAAAACGCCGCAGCGAGACTCCTGACGAGCACCCGAAAAAGGGACCACATTACACCGATCCTGGCCTCTCTCCACTGGCTCCCTGTGCGGTTCTGAATAAATTTCAAGATCCTTCTTTATGTTTACAAAGCCCTTAACGGGCTTGCCCCCACCTACATCAAACGTCTGCTTACCCACCACACCACCTCCAGGTCCCTCAGATCAGCCGACTTGGGGTTGCTGAACATCCCGCGGTCTAGGCATAAGCTCAGGGGCGACCGCGCCTTTGTGGTTGCAGCTCCTAGACTGTGGAACAGCATCCCCCTCCCCATCAGAACTGCCCCCTCCATCGACTCCTTTAAGTCGAGATTAAAAACTCATCTTTACTCTCGAGCCTTTCTTGACGTCCTCTGAGGGAGGGCTATATGTATGTATTTATGTATGTACTTAATCTATGAACCAATGTTGTATAACGTTAGTACCTCCACCAATGTAAAGCACCTTGGTCAACGAGAGTTGTTTATTAAATGTGCTATAGAAATAAAAGTGACTTGACACAATTTGAGATTTGTAATAGAAAAAATCACATGAGGTTAAAGTATACATTGTCAGATATAATAAAGGCCATTTTTTAATACATTTTGGTTTCATCATGTAGAAATTACAGCTGTGTTTATACATAGTCCCGCCCATTTCAGGGCATCATAATGTTACGGACACATGGCTTCACAGGTGTTTGTAATTGCTCAGGTGTGTTTACTTGCCTCCTTAATGCAGGTATAAGGAGGCCTTTATTAAAATCTGACAATGTGCACTTTAACCACATATGATTTTTTTTTTCCTTATTACAAATCTCAAATTGTGGTGTACAGAGGCAAGTAAATAAATGATGTGTCTTTGTCCCAAACATTATGGAGGGCGCTGTATGTGTCTGTGTCTCTATCTGTCTTTGAGTGTCCTTGTCTATCTGTGTGTGTGTATGTGTCTCTGTCTCAGAGTGTGTGCCAGCGCGTGAGTGTGTGTCTCTCTGTCTCTCTGGGATGGTGTGCTGAGGGCACAAAGTGGAAGTGGCCCATCCTAGATACAAACAAAAATACACCAGTCTGTAACTGTGCTCCCAGCTGGTAGTACTCTGGAGTAACAGGTGCAGCTTTCTGCAGTGCTTTGAAAATGTGGCTCCTTTGAGGTCGATGGAATTGAATTTCGGAGTGTGGTTTAGAGTGCACAGCCCTCACTATTAAACTCAACCCCCTCAGGGCGAATGCCACTTTTATGTGCAAGAGGTTTATTTTTGTTTAGATTGGCTGAGAGGGGAGGAGGGTGTTTCAAGTGATAACATAGCCTTCCTTTGGATTGAGGCGGAAAAAAAACATTTCTCCAGGGGTATGATGTTATCAACGATACTCTGAGTGATGGGAAGTGAACACTAATGTCGTCTGTACAGGTGGAACGTGCGGGCTGAACCAACTGCTGCGTCTGATTATCTCGTTTTATTTATTTCCACACATAACTTAGAAACAAATGTTGAAGGGAATCCTCAATTTGAATACATTTAATTTCCTAAGTTAGACAAAAAACAAACTCAGCGGGACAGGCGGTATCTCTGGAGAGAAGGAATGGGTAACATTTCGGGTTGAGACCCTTCATCAGATGAATACAAATTTAATTTTCTAATTCTCCATCAATTTAAAAAAAAAAAAAAAAGTTTTTGGTTTTTCAGCCAGAGCAATGCTATTGAGGTCACAGATTTAATCTCGAGTGACTGAACTGGTGATTGCATCGGTGAAGAATGAAATGTAGCTAATATGATTATTGCAAGCTAAGTGCAACTAAACGTTGAATATGTGTCACATCTTCTGCTTGTTGAAAGAGTTTGCACTTGCTCATTCAGTGCTGCAGCTGTGCTAACACTGTTGGACATGTTGCAGGTGTTGCATATCATGATAATGGTGGCATTGCTGTGTATATAGGAGGGAGCACCAATTCTGGTTGTCCTGAATTCTGGTTGCATTTATTCTGGTTGTAGGAGCCATTCATGCTTGGGCTAGTTACTGTTAGCATCTTTCTAGCAGTATTATTTTGAACGCTTAGGGGTTGGCTTTTGATACGTAGATGAAGGTTACATATGTCATACCAGGGGAGGGTGTGGGCAGATCAGTCAAGCAGGCATGGTGGAGAGAATACAGTTATTTCCAGATTAGATAGTAAGAACAAAAAGGTGAACATACCAGATCCTCTTTATTCTTATACAAATTGTATCTTTCTGTTACTGTCTAATCTGGTAAGAATTGTATTCTCTCTACACACTAGAAACAATTTACAAATTTACCGAAGCCAATTAACCTACAAACCTGTACGTCTGTGTAGTGTGGGAGGAAACCAGAGCACCTGGAGAAAAATCATTCGGTCACAGGGAGAATGTACAAACTCAGTTCCGACAGCACCCGGGGGCTGTAATGCCCCTATCCCACTTAGGAAACCTAAACGGAAACCTCTGGAGACTTTGCGCCCCACCCAAGGTTTCCGTGCGGTTCCCGGAAGTTTTTGTCAGTCTCCCTAATGGTCAAAAGTGGTTTCCGCTTCTTCTGTGTTCCGGCGATTATATTAAAAAAAATTAAAAAGTGGCTGCGACTAAAAATAGGTTGCCGTTTTAAAAATCGGTAATTTTTTAGTCGAAGCCGGCTGCGATGCTTGATGAAGGTGGTTGCCGGAGGTTGCAGGTAGTGGAAGGCAAGACCTTTTTTCACCCAGTTTTATTCCACCAAGGAGGTCTTACCTTCCACTTGTTTTTTGCATGTCTCCTGGCTAATCATTTTAGGTCCTCTCCACAGTACTCCAATAATTAATGTATACTAGTTTTTGGGGTAAATTTTCATGACTTTGATGTTTTTCAAAAGTGAGATGTCCAGAGCTGGACTCGGCTTCCAGGTTTTTCATAATGTCTTTATTTCTATCTTCGGTGCATCTTCCAGTTCTGGTGATAGATATTATTTGGCTCGATAATATTTGGACGGATATAATTTTTGGATCAGCAGCCTTCAAAGCACAATATTGAAGCATCTGTGTGATTTCAGCAAAAACAAATTTCCGAGGCAGGGTTTGAAACCTAGACGACACTGAAATAGTGCCTGCGAGAGAGGACACATTTATCCCTGTTAAATCAATCCACAGATGACTGGTCTTTGGTGGGTTAATTCCTTAATTTAAAGGATACAATCTAAACCCGATTTAAACTGATACTCCACAACATTGTGGAACTCGATGCCCTTGTGCTGGACCCCTTTCAAAGCAGTGTAAAGAGAGTCTGTAAGAATAATGAGCCAAGACTGCGAATCTCTCCACATTGTTAGCACGGTGGCCCAATAGAGACAGTGCGTTACTTTAAATCATCCCACCCTGTTTGATGATGCAGAACCAGTGATAAGAAACAGAGAGCAAGCCTTGTTTTGTGGAGGGGTGGGGTGAAAGGAAGGGATGGTGTCAGGTGTTTATTTTAATTTTTTTACATAGACTGACACTGTGATTTAAAATGAGCAAATTCACCAGGTAGCTGCACCAACAACAATCGAAAATGTAGAGGTCACTCAATAAAATTATGTTACGCTGTTTATCAAAGAAATGGATGGTATTCATTACTGCAGTCAAGGTCACCAAATATGGTTAAACGTCTGAGGTCATCGTCTTGGACTGGGTATGGTTTTACCAACAGGCTTTGTCACACGCAAGCATTCCAAAGGAGTGAGAGGGCTGTCTGAGAAACAAAGGCATGGTTATAACCCAGCAACCTTCCCTCTCTACAAGTATCTTAATCACTTCTAATCACGTGGGTCTTCGAACTCTGACCAGACGCAAAAGGAATAAAGTTACTTTTTTTTGGGATACGTTCAACAACCCTGGCATAAATTTCACCACTGTAGAAAAACTATGATTTGTTTCACTTTTTAATGTAAGAATCCTCCGTAGTCTGGCATAATGAGATCACTTGGTTTACCTGCATTGTAAGGTATTACTTGATAAATACGAAGGCGGTAACAGGACAGGGTTCTATGAATGCAGTGGAAACTGAGTTTTTAAACCATAGTCCAGATCACCACCTAAGATTAGCCTGATGTTCAATTGCAGAAAGGGACATGGTAAAAGAACACTATAGTAGCACTTCCTTCTTGGGTAACTGCAACACATGTAGTAGGTAGAGTGGTTAAGAAGGTGTATGGTATGCTTGCCTTCATTACTAGGGGCAATGAATATACGAGTCAGGAAGTCACGACACAGCTCTGTCAGACTTTTGTTTGGTCACGATTGCAGTATTCCGTGCAGTTCTGGTTGCTGCATTGCAGGAAAGATGCGGTGGCTTTGGAGAGGTTGCAGAGGAGGTTTACCAGAATGCTGCCTGGTTTAGAGGGTTGCAACTATAGGGAGAGGTTGGTTTGTTGGAACCTCTGAGACTGAGAGGAGGTGATAGAAGTATTTAAAATTATGAGAGGCATAGATAAAGCCAAAAGTCAGAGAAGTTTTTACCAGGGTGGAAATGTCCAAGACTAGAGGGCATATCTGTAAGTTGCGAGGGGGAAAGTTTAATGGAGGGGTGGGGGTACGGTTTTTAGATGGAAAGCAGTCGGGTCCTGGGACGCACTGCCAGGCATGGTGGTGGAGACATATGGTAGTGCCGTTTAGGAGGGATATAGAGTGTTATGGATCATGTACAGGCAGATGAAATCAGTTTAACTTGGCATCACATTTGGCACATTTATTTTGTGCTGAAGGGCCAGTACTAGTCTGTTCTATGTTCTTTCTACACAGGACTTAGGGAAAGTTGCACAATCTGCGATGCCACCTCTCAGATGATGCATTAAACCTACTGCCCGAGTGCCTAATTCTTGATTAATACAGGTGTCAGGGGTTATGGTGAGAAGGCAGGAGGAGAAAGGGGTTGAAAGGGAAAGATGGATCAGCCATGATTGAAAGGTGGGGTAGATGGGGCTGAATGGGCTAATTCTGTTCCTATAACATATAAACTTATGATTGAAACATCAAATGTGGAGCAGGGAAATTTCTCCAGGGTTGGAGTCCTGACCAATATTTGTATTTCAGTCAACATCTTGTACAAAAAAAATCCTGGTCATTTTACTTTTGGGAGCTTGTCTGCATAAACTGACATTTCCTATACAGGCACCTCACGATTTACCCGTGTTTGATGCACGCGTTTTTAAAATAACGCACTTGTTCAATTAATACCAAAGTTTGATTTATGCACTCGTATTTTTGAAATAACCCGCTCAAATTTACACCTGGCAGCACAATCATGTATGTATTTAATTTGCGAGCTTTTGAACTACTACTTTTCAAGAATGTAACCCCTGCGTAAAACGTAAGGTGCCTATTTTACAATAATGCTGCGTGTCAATAAGTATTAAGTGGATGCCAAAAGTGGTACACATTCAAGTCTTTCTATTCTTCCTTTCCCGTAATCTCTGCTAGATATTGCATGCCACTCAATGTCTGACAAGGGTACCATTGATTGGGGATGATCTCATCACATTTTTTTAATTTTTTATTTAAATCTTTTTATTTGAATTTCACAGCAATTTGCATACATACAATGATAACAGACAGTGATAGTCAGGACACAATTGTGCAACAGTATGTAAGCGACCCTCAAAGCCCTTACCCTTACCCCTCCTCAATCCACCCGATTCAGGTCGGAACCAAACGGGGACAAACAACGCTCACATACGTACACATCCACACACATACGATAAGATAAACGAAACAAAATGTACAAAAAAAAAAGGTGTGTGTGTGGGGGGGAGGGGGGGGAGAAGAGCAGCTGCAATAAGACAGAGCAGTGATAGAAGACACTCAGTCCTCTTCTGAGTCCGGAAACAAGTTGAGAGAGTTAACAAGTTCCAGGAAAGGGTTCCATGTATCTAGGAATGTCTTGGTAGAGCCTTTGAGAGAAAACCTAAGTTTTTCAAGCTTTAAATTGTAGAGCACCTCCTTGATCCAGCGGGCATGTGTCGGGGGGCAGGTAAGCCTCCAGTTAAGCAAGATCAGTCTCCGGGCTAAGAAGGTTGTAAAAGCCAGGACCCGCTTCAACGCAACAGAGGTTGGTGTTGGGAGGAGTACCAAAAATAGCTGACAGTGGGTTTGGAGGAATAGTCTGGCCATAGGCTCTGCTTATCATGTCGAAAGCACTCCTCCAAAAGGCTGCCAGCTTAGGGCAAGACCAAAACATATGGCTATGGTTGGCAGGGGATTGATTACATCTGTTGCAGGTGTCCTCGACAGCGGGGTATATTCTAGATAATCTTGCATTTGTGTAGTGGACTTTGTGTAGGACTTTGCATTGGATTAGGCCCTGACGGGCACATATAGAGGAAGAATGGATCAGATCCAAGTCAGAGTCCCATTGCTGGTCTGTTAGTTTAGTCTCCCATTCCCCATCTTTCCTGGCTCCTGCGCATGGACAAATATTCTGGCTCTATGATGAATGTGAAATCAACCCAAAACGAATTTACTGTTCGTTTCAAAGCTTTCCAATCTGGAACATCTGCAATAAGCGTCTGGCATTCCTTACAAGTACTTCCACCATTATTTTTGATGTATCGAGATCAAGGGGCAGTTTAATCAGGATGGGCGGGGTCTTGCTTCCAGTGTTTGAAACAACCACATGGAATCGGTGCTTTTTTTTTGTGAAGCCACTTGACGCATATGTTTTGGAAGGAACTGCAGGTGCTGGTTTAAACCGAAGATAGACACAAAATGCTGGAGTAGCTCAGCGGGACAGGCAACATGTTTGGAGAGAAGGAATTGGTGATGTTTTGTGTCTGAAGAAAGGTCTCGACGCATATGTTTATTAATTGTGTGTATTTTTTCCACAAAGAGTAACACTGCACAGAATACCATCAAAATATTCAATCTTGATCACATTTATGCTTCTCAATTCACATCAATTCATAACATATCCAGGTGAGAAACAAGCTTAACAAGTCTTTGCCAGTCTTATGTTCTGTGAGCTTTGTGTCAATGGATTGTATACATTTAAATAGCGGGAAAGAAAGAGACCCCATGTTGCCCAGATGAATCGCTTGGACAGATGAAGATTGTATATGGATACAGTCGGAGATAGAGAGGAGCAAGGAAGTTGAGCATCAGCAGAGGCAAAATGGATTTGCATTTATTGGGTTTCTTTACTGATCAAGGAACAGTATAAGGCCCCTCACAGTGGATTAATTAATTAGAAGCCCTGTTCACCAATGTTGTTGGTTGAAGGAAAAACATTTTCTCATGATACCAGGAGGTGAGGTCCTCAGCACTTCATGGCCATTTTATGAAGGACCATGATCAGGTCCATTTTAATCTGGTTGTGAATGCATCATCACAAACATGTCCAGGGACTCCATCTGAGCTGGCCACTTGCTGAGGGAACGTAGATCTAACCTTTGGCAGCAAGATACGAGAGGCAGAAAGTCATGATGCAGCTCTATAGAGCTTTTTGGTTCGGCTGCATTTGGAGTATTGCGTGCAGTTCTGGAGTCCTCTTACAGGAAGGATGTGAAAGCTTTAGAGAGGGTACAGATGAGGTTTCCAGAATGCTGCCTGGATTAGAGGGTTTCAGTTACAGGGAGAGATTGGATAGACTTGGATTGGTTTCCCTGGAACATTGGAGGTTGAGGGGAGACATTATTGAAACATAGAAAATAGGTGCAGGAGGAGGCCATTCGGCCCTTCGAGCCAGCACCGCCATTCATTGTGATCATGGCTGATTGTCCCCTATCAATAAAGTGTGGTGGGGACCTGGAATGCACTATCAGGGGTGATGGTGGAGGCAGTTTTGTTACTGGGGTTTACGAGGCTTTTGGATAGGCACATGGGAGGTCTATAGAGGAATATGGATCATGTACAGACAGAAGAGATCAGTTTATCTTGGCATCCTGTTCGGTGCAAATATTGTTGGCCAAATGGCCCGTTCCTGTGCTGTACTGTTCTATGTTCCATGAGATGCAAGGGAGATGGTGTCCTCCATAGACCTATTTTTCCTGCACTCGAATTGCAAAGCGGGCTAGATTGTCTGCGAGACGGGTGAGATATTTCTGCTCAAAATTCCAAGATCTGCAGTATTTTGTGAAATCTGCTGGAGGTACATTGTTGCCCGAGATCACTGCCTGATTTTGGGCTTGGACCCCAAGTTCAGGCCATTCTAGCATCGCCTGGTATCTGCTTGATTGAATTAAGCCTTTGGCTTATTCTGAAATTCCCATTTGCCATCCCTAGTAACCTTATAGAGCAGGGGTCGGCAACCTTGTTCTGCATAGGGGCCAGGACGCACGTCTGTGACGGATGGCGGGCCTCATTTATCACGTGTGCACATGGATCCCGCCTCGGATGGCGAGCATCAAATCACGTGTTCACAGAAGGTAGACAAAAAATGTGGAGAAACTCAGCGCGTGACGCAGCCTCATGCAATTCTTGCATGTCTCACCTGCTGAGTTTCTCCTACATTTTTGTCCACTTGTTGATTTTTTTTTTCCAGCATCTGCAGTTCCTTCTAAAACGTGTTCACAGTAGGTGCGAGGCAGTGCTGGCGGCTTTGCGCAGAATGCGGTACAGCCAGAGCTCGGCGGGCCGGATGATTTTGGGATATGGGCCGCATTTGGCACGGGGGCCGTAGGTTGCCCACCCCTGTAATAGAGAGTATACTTGGCTGACGTGTACAGTATGGGGGGGGGGGGGGGGGGTTAACATTCTTGAAAGCCTTGGAGCTGGACTTTAGCAGAGGGTGGTGGTCCCTGTTCATCCAAGGCTTTTGGTTAAGATAAACCTGATTGTCTTCATTAGAATCCAGTCATCAATGGGTTTCTGAGAACTGATGAAGACAGGTGTACTCATTCAGGCTGGATGATATATAGTCTTAAAAATGTTCCATTCCACCGATCAAAGCAGTCTTGAAGTAGGCCCTCAGTCGCCTTAGACCGCAGCTGTTATTATTCCTTTTGTTATAGAGTAATTGAGTGATACAGTGTGAAAACGGGTCCTTCGGCCCAACTTGCCCGCGCCGGCCAACATGTCCCAGCTACAATTGTCCCACCTGTCTGCATTTGGTCTATATCCCTCCAAACCTGTCCTACCTATGTACCTGTCTAACCGTTTCTTAAACAGTGCCTCTGTTAGTGCCTTGAGCTTCATTCTCTGTCTGAAAACCCGCAGGAGCAGCACTGACTGATGATCAGAATGGTCAAAATGAGGGACTAGGAGGAAGCGATGAGCGTACTTGATGGTACTCGAGTGTAGCAGTGTTCTAGAAATTACCACCCCACATGGGCAGGAGACATGTTGGTGGCATTCGGGAGCTGTGGTCCTGAAATTTGTTTGATTAAAATCATTGGCAATAATGAGTCGCACGTCAGGGTTTGCTGATTTAAAGAGAGATGGCGATTGAGTATAATTCATCCATTCAGCGTCGTTGAGAACATTAGTGACGCAGTGGTGCTGGTTTCCAACGGGAACGATGACGGACGCACCAGGCACCTCTGTCCTCCAGTTCCTGCAGACTTCCGCTGCTGGAAGTATAGGATTTTGGTGTGTGTGCTTTATCATTCCTTACAATACTATGTACGACAGCGATCGCAACTTCTACTGAAGTGTGGATGGCCGTTGGTTCGCCCTTTGACAGGTCTTGCTTTTGGTCCTGCTGGGGGTCCACAACCCCCTCCTCACCTGGCAAACCAGGTGAAGGAGATGGTTTAGTCACCGACTATCCGACCATGGAGCAGGTAGCACGGGATTACATGGTACCCGTGGCTGGGGGGGGGGGGGGGAAACTGCCCCCCGTCCTGACCTGAAAAATTCATTCCGTACCATTATGGTATTGGCTTGACTTGGTGTATAAACTGTTGACATTAGATGGTAGAGATAAATTCCCTTGGGAGAAAGTGCAGCATTTAACGATCGGGTGCTTCAGATCAGGGCCGCAGATTAGAGCTAAAGCCATTTCCTTTGGCATTTGATGCTAGAATCTTTCCACATCACCTTTTTTGAGAATATGCCTTGAATGTACCTGGGCTGTTGGCTTTTGGATGGTCTGCCTTTGGTTGCACCGGTCAGACCTTGAATCCTACACATTTATTTCAGTTCTCTTTTGAAGACAGTCCTTTCCCAGAGTTTCTTATCCCATTTTGACCACCTTGATTCTTTTCGATAACAAACATATACCAAATTTTATGATCACTGTTCCCCAATTGCTCCTCCCGGTGCAACATGTACCACTTATCCCCGAGTACTATGTCCAATACTGCTTCCTTCTTGCTTAAGCTGGTAGGAAGTGAACAATGAACAGTTTTTGCTCCTCGCCCTGCCTGTACCCCTCTTTGCCTTTAATGCTGATGTTTTTCGAGTCGTAGCATGGTTATGCAATTGTTCATTACCATTGCGATAAGCCTTTTGTACCTTGTTCCATTTGCACCAGCAATTAGCTGTTCTTTCTTCTTCACATTGTCTGGGGTCCTTTTGTAAATGCTCGGAAGACAGGTTTAGGCAGGGCTGCGATGTTAAATAACACACTGTCAAGTATCACTCTTGATTAACGTATTGACGCATTTTACTATTGAAAATTTGGCATCTGCGGACTCGCGCCCCAAGCCAGGCGTGGGTGGAGACAGCATAAAAATAAATGTTTGACTTGTTTCTCATGACAGGAGAAGAGGAAAGTATGCATTAGGATGACACACCCAACAGAAAACTCACGTTATCTGACACAATGGCATTTTCATGCGTGTATAGTTTGGAATCCTTCTTTAGGACTGCAGTCTCGTTGCCCCTGTACCTCTCTGTTTGACTGATCCTGATGGCTTGCTTTGTATCGATTCTATTGAAGATTGCCACCGACTTCTAATTCAAACAGAGGTTTCCAGTCTTCTTTGTTGTGACACACTTTGCAGGGTTTTCCTTTTATGGTACTGCACTGAATACCATCTCCGCACTCCCAAACACAGCCAGGATCAAGGGTTACACAAAAAGCTGGAGAAACTCAGCGGGTGCAGCAGCATCTAAGGAGCGAAGGAGATAGGCGACGTTTCGGGTCGAGACCCTTCTTCAGACTGGGTTTCAATGAATCATCTTGTGCAAACAGCAGAACATCTTATACCACTCAACAGACTAACAGATGAATAGTGTAAATGGGGTCTCACTGAAATCTCCCTTTTCAGGTGGCATTGCACATAGCTGTGTGCTATAATTTATACTGTAGCATTGTCTGATGACCTTTAGTATGCAAATGTAAATGAGACATAATGCAGCAGTCTGAAGAAGGGTCTCGACCCGAAACGTCGCCTATCTCCTTCGCTCCTTAGATGCTGCTGCACCCGCTGAGTTTCTCCAGCTTTTTGTGTAACCCTCGATTCTCCAGCACCTGCAGTTCCTTCTTTAACGCAGCCAGGATCAAACTGGGATGCAAGGTAAAGCTAGAAGCATGGAACACAATTATGAGATAGTGCTGCGGCTGGTAGTGTTGCTTGCCGCTCTGGTGATATTTACTATAGTTTAGAGATGCGCTGTGGAAGCGAGCCCTTCCGCCCGCTGAGTCAATGCCGACCAGCGATCCCTGCACACTAACACTATCCTACAAATTACAATTATACCAAGCCAATTAATCTACAAATTTGTACGTCTTTGAGGTGTGGGAGGAAACCGGCGAAACCGCATGCAATGTCATGGGAAGAACGTGCAAACTCCGTTCAGACTAGCGCCCGTAATCAAGATTGAACCCAGGTCTCTAGGTGCTGTAAGGCAACAACTCCTCTACCGCTTTGCCATTCTTTTTGAACTCTTGCCATAGAGGGAGTACAGAGAAGGTTCACCAGACTGGTTCCTGGGATGGCACGACTTCCATATGAAGAAAGACTGGATAGACTCGGCTTGTACTCGCTGGAATTTAGAAGATTGCGGGGTGATCTCATAGAGACTTACAAAATTCTTAAGGGGTTGGACAGGCTAGATGCAGGAAGATTGTTCCCGATGTTGGGGAAGTCCAGGACAAGGGGTCACAGTTTAAGGATAAGGGGGAAGTCTTTTAGGACCGAGATGAGAAAATCGTTTTTCACACAGAGAGTGGTGAATCTGTGGAATTCTCTGCCACAGAAGGTAGTTGAGGCCAGTTCGTTGGCCATATTTAAGAGGGAGTTGGATGTGGCCCTTGTGGCTGAAGGGATCAGGGGGTATGGAGAGAAGGCAGGTACAGGATACTGAGTTGGATGATCAGCCATGATCATATTGAATGGCGGTGCAGGCTCGAAGGGCCGAATGGCCTGCTCCTGCACCTAATTTTCTATGTTTCTATGTATCCTTTGTGTGTTGCTGCAGTGTATCCAGTTGACAAGCCTATTACATTATGTGGTAGAGGTTAGCACCGAGACCAATGGCACAAATCGAGCACAGTAATCAACGAGCTGCTGTTGAAGTGCTTGGGTTTTGCCATTACCACGATTAAATATATGTTATAATAATACGCACTGTCAATATAGCAAAATATTCTTTGACCATTGCACTTTGAGTCTATAGGGTTAAATAGGATATGATGGGTCAGGAGGCATGATGCAATTTAGTCTTATTTAATTCTGGTCACGTAGCGGTAAAGCTGTTGCCTTACAGAGCCGGAGACCCGGGTTCGATCCTGACTACGGGTGCTGTCTGTATGGAGTTTGTACGTTCTCCCTGTAACCACGTGGGTTTTCTCCGGGTGCTCTGGTTTCCTCCCACGCTCCAAAGACGTACAGATTTGTAGCTTAAATGGCTTTGGTAAAATTGTAAATTGTCCCGAGAGTGTCGGGTAGTGCTAGTGATCGCTGGTCGGCACAGACTCGGTGGGCCGAAGGGCCTGTTTCCATGCTGTATGTCTAAAGTCTAGTCGCAAGTTGGAACCAAGATATTCATGGCCAGGATCATCAAGTTTTATGAGTGAAGGTACTGGCTAAGGTTATTCTTTGTTTACTCTCAAGACTTGTCATCAAAATGATCTGCAAACTACAAAGCTTGTTATCTATCAGTCCTTATAATGAAGTGCATTGCACCTGCCTCGCATGGAGTGGAGACGCCCGTCATCCTGCAGGTAAAACTGCAATGACGGGTATTGTGGGACTGTGGCAGCAAGGTCAAACGTCACAGAAACTGCAGCCCTGCCGCTGGGCTGCCCTTCCTACAACTGACCGTCAAAGGCCTTCGTACTGTTTCTTTGTGTCTGATAATCAGAGACATTTGGAAATTAGCGGGAAAAAAATCAATATAATTTAAATGATTAAGCATTATTTATTTTAAAATTATTTAAAATAACCTTGGCGTGTTGTGTAATTAAAAGAATTAAAAATCATTAAAATAAAGTTTTAAAATAGGAAGTAGAGCAACTTATTGCTCCCAAGGCAGAAGCCCTATTTGTTGTCTGTACTAATGTAGTAATAAGTTCAGTTTAGTTTATTGTCATGTGTATCGAGGTACAGTGAAAAACGTTTGTTGTGTAATAAATGCACATTGAACCTGGCTTATGAAGCTTGGTTCCACTAACTTGGACTAAATGGACTTGAATTTCAGAAGCAGTGTTCATTAAGTAAGTGGTATCAAATCGTGAGTTTGGCGGATAAAACACATAACAAATATTTGCCCCGTTGGGCTCTTTGCTGCTTTGTAACTAATAGCATAACTTGTACAACAGCTTTGAGCTGAAGCATGCCAATTAATTTTTTGCTTCAATCGGCAAATCTCTTTTTCAGCTCTTCTCCCCTCTCTCAAACTTGAAAGACTCTTTGGAAATGCTAGAATTTTCAGATTAGAAATAGGGAATGCCTCATTTGAATATTTGCAAAGCAGTTCTATGCAGTGTTTTATTGAGAGAGAGAAAACTGGTAAAATAATGATCCTTATTTTCTCATCACTAGTTTACCACATAGTTTAATGATAACTATCTACCAATGAAAAGCATCTTATCCTGCTGTGGAAAACAAAATCTTTGGCACATGGGCAGTATTTACCAAGCAAACAAATGGTTGCTGTTGATCTTCTGTCAGATCAAAAATGAAGGTGGACCTGTTTTCAGTCTTTGTTTTGTAGCATCAGTCATGGATCAACAAAAAAATCAGTTCAACTCTCAACTCGTCTATTTCTGCATTTGGCTTTTGTTTGGGAACATTTGTAGAAAGGTTGTGCTATGTTGAATCGGTTTGACGTGTTGCTCCATATGAATGATGAATAAAGGTTTTCAAAGCAAGCCATGACATGCCCAAATGTAGTTTGAACAAATAAGTCAAAGATTTTAGTTATAATTATTTGAAAAATGAATCATTTTAGCAGCTTGTAATTAGGGATTGCATATGACTCTGAAATGGTTATACATTTCAACCCACTTTGCTTTAAAGAAGTCTCTTGTTTTTGGTTATTAGGCTAGCAGCTGCATGTATTAATTTTGAAATTGAAGGCTACAATAGAAATATTTGCCAAGGGATTGTTTATGGCACATATTTCGATTGCAAAGTCTGTGCTTTTCAACTTCATAGTCCAAATTAGATAGAAAAAAATGTTCTTGTGTGCTCTGACCTAAAGGGATCAATAAATAGATTTGGGAATCTGTTTAAATTTTAACCATATATTAACCTGACTTTTTTTTCTTGCCTTAGTAAGATTTATTTCCCAAATGCTCAATAAGCAATGCAGCATCGTGGCACACCTTGGTTAAGTACTTGCTTCAGTGCATATTTAAATTGTGTTTCACTGTGGAAGATGTCGAACTTCACCGCAAACAAGTTTTTTTACATGTACATTTGACACCACGATAATGAGTGGGAGGAAGTGTTGAACTCTACTTTGGAGTCCCTTTTTGGAGTCACTTGGCAGTTTCTGGGTGGGTGAATGCTCACGAAAAGTTTACTCAAATAGACACTTGAAGTCTAGAAGTAATCTGATGTGTCATGAGAGACTAAAACGAGGGTGGAATGTTTATGTAATACAGACGTCAGGAATGGTCGCAGCCCACATGCTGTGCAGTCATGCTATAACAGGTAATAGATAGTGCCATTCAGTTCCACGGGTGGCCCACATCGACAGGTTGTCAGTTTTGTTTCAGTAGAAGATTTTTTGTCCCTCTTTCTTCACCCCTCCCCTCTCTCCATCTCTCCATTGCCTTTATCTCGGCATTGGACTTCAAAGGAGAGGATCTTGTAGTGAGCTAGCTTTGCTTGTGTTCTGTGTGACTAAGCTGGTAATTCACTTCGTCTTTTCAGGACAACGTAAATGTTTTCCTGAAGGGCTGTCAGAAGATTGGCTTGAAAGAAGCACAGCTGTTTCACCCGGGAGATCTACAGGATTTATCCAGTCGCGTCACTGTCAAGTAAGTACGGCTTTTGTGTTTAATCAACTCATGACATCGGTAGTCCAGAGCTGGCAACGACTGCTGTACGCTTTTAACATGCATGTGTGTATTTCTCCCTGAAGCTGATGTGTCTTTGTTTTCACTGGTATTTATGCTTTCAACTATGTACAGAAGTTCTATTGTGGAAAATGTGAGGGAAGAACTTGATTTGGATTGATAAATGGCATAACCAATCTTTTTAAAATGCTTCCTGCAAAGCAGTAGTGAAGGGTTTGAGTGAAATACATTTCTGCTGTGGGTTATTTTGGCTGCAGCTCGAAATTATTTGAAACTGTCATTGATATCTTCAGTTACAGAAACGTTCTGCTGTCTGTGAAACCTGAATTGAAACTAGTTGAGAGTTAGTGGAAAGTTACAGGTTGGAAGAATGGAATCAAACTACATGTTCTTTCTGCCTTACAATTATTGATCATTATAATGAAATATAAAAGTCCATTTGTGTATGTAAGATTTATTTTTGTAAAAACTTGGCTTTTAGTGGTGTTGCAGACCTGGAAAATTAAATAATGGTTCAGTAATCCTAAAGTGCTCAAACTGAACCAACCTGTATGGAATGTTTTTTTTTTGTTGTCGTTTTGTAATTTGGCGTTGCACGTAGTTATTTGGAGAGGTAATCTATACCTGTCAGAGCAAATCTTGATTATAATGACTACCCTGCTTGTATCCAAATATTTGTTGTCTGAGGCATTAAATGACTCGTCAAGTAATCTTTCTATAATATTTCTAAGGCTATGAACCTCCATTCATATTGGTAACATTTGCCTTGTTCAGACCAGATCTAAATAGTTTTTTTATTTTCATGTTATGTATGAGGCTATTGCTGGTTTAGCCCAGCAAGGCTTTTTTTCTAAATAATAATTGGTAACTAGTGTTGTGAGAGTGAAGAGCTGATGTTGCTTGATGTTTCTGACTCCCGATGCCCTGATTTTTGTATAGTTGACTTTCCTGATTTTGCTTAGAGCTGATGAGATCTTTAGAATGGCAGCAACATGGTCTGATCAGAATCAAGCGCAACAAAGTAAACCTATTGAGTTCTACTTGATTGGAGTGAAAAACATTTCTGCTGTGGATTATTTTGGCTGAAGCTCAGAACAGCAGGAACCACATCTCTTAATCAAAATCAAAGCCGGCGGCACATTTGATACTATTATCCAAGCCTATTTTTGAGTTTGTTCAAGCATGGTATCTGTTTGTGAATGGATAGCAATGGTTCTAGAGTCAGAGAATTCCGTGGTGGCTTTGAATGGATATTCTCTTTCTGTTTATATTTTTAATATTACTATCAACAAACTCCGATGAGTAATTTGAAAACCCACTGTTGTCAAATTGTAGAATATGGTGTGAAATTTCTATATTTGGTTGAAATGAGAACTTAGCAGTAACTTTGAATGGTTTTTATGTAATGGTGAATGGGAGAATAGCATAACTAGAACAGATCTTTTACTCAACAGAACTTGGATATTGATTCTGAAATGTTGAAAGGAAAATAGTTACAATGGAGATTTGCTCCAATTAGTTCAAAATGATAGATTGTGGTGAAGCTATTTTATTTGGGACTGATATTTTTATGTTGGTCGATCTTTAATTAGAGTGTAATTACAGTTTTAAACACTTTTTCGATTGTGGTGTGTATAGATTGAAAGGAAAGAGATGCCCGAGATGCTGGTGATGTGCGCACTTTATTCCTCCAAATATCTTTTATTTCCCCTTGTTTTATTTTATTGAGGGCAATATTCGAGCAGCACAGCTGGTAGAAGTGCTGCCCCACAGTGCCAGCGATGGAGTTCGATCCTGATCTCTGGTGTTCGCTGCGTGGAGTTTGCACGTTCTCTCTCCTTCGGGTGCTCCGGTTTCCTCCCGCATCCCAAAGATGTGTGGATTTGTAGGTTGATTAGCCTCTGACGTTGCTCCAAATGCGTGGGGAGTCGATGAGCAAGCGGAATAACATTGAACTAGCGTGAAAGGGTGATCGATGGTTGGCTTTAACTCTGTGGGTGAAGGGCCTGTTTCCATGCTGTGTCTAAAATGAACTAAATTTGGAAAACTTTGCACGACTTCAGACTTCGCGATGGTATTCCAGTTTGCTTTTCCCTTCTGATTGAAGGGATTTTTTTTAATGCTATGTGCAGGAATAAATATGGATTTGGGACTGTTTTGGAGCAGCTTAAGAGGTGTTGTACATCAAGTGCATGACAATTAGTATTGATTGTCGCAACAGTTTACCATATATATTAATGATTTGGAAGAGGGATTTAGGAGCAACACTAGCAAGTTTGCGGGTGACACAAAGCTGGGTGGCGGTGTGAAATGTGAAGAGGATGTTAGGAGGTTGCAGGGGGACCTGGCAGGTTGTGAGTGGGCAGATGCGTGACAGATGTAGTGTAATATAGATAAATGTGAAGTTATCCACTTTGGCGGCAAAAACAAGGGGGCAGATTATTATCTCAATAGGGTTAGGTTAGGTAAGGGGAGGTGCAGCGAGACCTGGGTGTCCTTGTACACCAGTCACTGAAAGTTGGCGTGCAGGTACAGCAGGCAGTGAAGAAAGCTAATGGAATGTTGGTTGGCCTTCATAACGAGTGGATTTCAGTATAGGAGTAGAGAGGTTCTTCTGCAGTTGTATAGGGCTCTGGTGAGACCACATCTGGAGTATTGTGTACAGTTTTGGTCTCCTAATTTGAGGAAGGACATCCTTGTGATTGAGGCAGTGCAGCGTGGGTTCACGAGATTGATCCCTGGGATGGCGGGACTGTCATATGAGGAAAGATTGAAAAGACTAGGCTTGTATTCACTGGAGTTTAGAAGGATGAGGGGGATCCCTTGACTCCACTAGCTCTAGGGGCTAGTGGAGTCAAGGGATATGGAGAGAAGGCAGGCATGGGTTATTGATAGCGGACGATCAGCCGTGATCACAATGAATGGCGGTGCTGGCTTGAAGGGCCAAATGGCCTCCTCCTGCACCTATTTTCTATGTTTCTATGACCCTTCTTCAAATTCTCCCTGTACTCATTCCATTTTCCTGCATCTGGTCCAAATCATCGAATTGTTATTCCCTGCATTTAGCTATTTATCTTGGATGTATCTGACACGAGTATCATTCTACGATATCACCTGATGACAGATCTGGTGGTAGGAAAACCACAATGTTTGGAAGTAAACATCTAATGTGCAAATGTTCTATGATGAAAAATGTGAGAGAAGATTTGCGTAGATAAGATTTGGCCAATTAGCCTGCAGGATGGAAACACAACCTACAGCCCACTGAGTTCACTCCGACCATTGATCACTTTTTCACACTAGTTCTTTTTCACACTAGTTCCACTTTCTCATCTGCTCCCAACTCATTTTGGGCAATTTACAGAGGCAAATTAACCTGCAAAACTGCACCTTTTTGGTATGGGAGAAAACTGAAGCACCCCGAGGAAACCCACAAGGTCACAGGGAGAACGTACAAACACAGCACTCGTCATCGGGATTGGGCCCAGGTCTCTGGCACTGTGAGGCAGGGGCTCTCTCTTCCAGGTGCGCCACTATGTGGCCACAACCAATCTTTTAAAATGCTTTTTGAAAAGCAATAGTGAAGGATTTGAGTGAAATTTCTGCTGTGGGTTTTTTGGCTGAAGCTCAGAATTATTTTAAACTGCCATTCATATCTGGTCATGAAACTCTTCTGGTGTCTGGGACACCAAATTGAAACCAGTTTTGAATTAGTGGAAAATTACAGGAGGGAGGAGGGGATAAAGTTGACATAATTTCCGGAAGATAATACTTTTTTTACAGCTCAGTTTCTATGATCATAAAAACATTGATATCTCGACCTTACCCAAATTGAACTCGAGTATTGTCGTGCAAAATGCATAAGGTGGCAGCTTATTTCTCCCACATGCAAGTTGTGATGTAGCACATGAAATCCTACCCTCATTGCAAAGGGATTGAAGCCTTGCTTTTGAACTTGAGGCATTGCAGGTGTTTTTACAAGTTACACAACCTCTTGTCTCAGCCGCAAGTGAATGCAATTGAACAGGTTTGACCAGCGGCATGCATTACAATGGAAAGTGAGGCCAGTAACACTTTTCTCTGCTCGATATTTTTCTTGTGATTGTTTTTATTTGTGGTGGTGGGGGGGGGGGGAGGGCTCAAAAGGGTAGCTTTGCTTTTATCTGCAGCTTTATTACACCAGTGTTACCAAGTCAAACAGTCTACAATTTATATTTAAAGTAGCGTTAAAGAGGGAGTATAAACAACAGACTCTCTCACCTGCATTACTGTCACCAAATCTCCTGCTCTAATCTATGGGCACCATTGACTGGAAACGTAACACTAGCCACATGACATGACTAATATCTGACCTCTTATTGTTGGTATTTGTGACTGGGAACTACCCTCCTGATTTCCCAGTCACTCCTCTATCATTAGGACACGTTGGAAGTATGAAGGAATAATATCCACATGTCTAAATTAATGTAACTCTGTTTACACTTTAAGCCATTTACACTTGGAGAGACCGCATTTGGGACGCTGTGTACAGTTCTGGTCAACCAGCTATAGGAAGCCAGGATGTCAATAAGTTGGAAAGGATGCAGAGGAGATTCACCAGGATGTTACATGGGCTTGCTGTAAAATTATAGAAATAATTTGGATAGTCTGGAACTTTTTCCCTGGAATTTAGGAGGCTGAGGAATGACCTTACTGAGAAGTACAAAGTCACGAGTAGCATGGATAATGTGAATGCTCACTTTTTCTCACCAGGGTAAAGGATTGTAAAACTAGAGGGCATAAGCTAAAGGTTAGAGGAGAGACATTTATGAGACCTCGAGGGTAATGTTTTCACGCAGGGGGTTGCCTGTATCTGGAATGAGCTGCCGGAGGAACCAATAGAAGTGGATACAATTATGATTTTTATAAGATTTGTAGATATATAGATAGGAAGAGTTTAGTGGACTATGGGCCAAATGCAGGCAAATAGAAGTAGTCCAATATGCCAATAATAATATTGAATTATCTGATTTTAAGTAACTAACCAACAAACAAACACCCCCCCCCCCCCTTCCCTGTGCCCTGTCTGAATGTGAACCCATTTCTCCCACAATCGCTCCCAATGCCCCCCGTCCCCTTTCATCTATATCCTTTTCTCTGGCTTCACAATCAACACCTCTTTCTCTTTATCTCACAGCGTTTCATCATTTCATCTCTGACCTCTGCCCAACCACCTGCCAATTAACCCCCCCACCTCTATCTGTGTATCAGTGGCCTGACTTTATCCGGCCCCCACCTCTCTTCTAGTTTCTGCCCCCTATTTCAATCAGTATGAAGGGTCCTGACCCGAAACGTCACCATGCGTGAAGTGAAGAGGCAACACTGTCTGACCTTTTGAGTTACTTGAGACCTATTGAAAACGATGTTTCTTTTTTTGAAAACCAGCATCTGCAGTCCCTCGTGTCTACATCTCTGCTATCTGCAAGGGCAAAGGGTGAAAATTCATGGAAACACCACTCCAAGTGGCATCAGTACTGAGTTGACCTCCTGCAATTTCCTATCCAACAGCAATGTGGGAATAGTTCAACCCTCTGTCTGCAGTGGCTCATCACCATCTTGCAAAGGCAATTTGCAATATAAACACGTTGATCCCCATTCCAAGAGAGAACAAACTAAGTGGGTACTAATGGGATCAATAAATTGAACATGGAGTGTTCAGCTAAAGAAGCATGTCCACTGGTGGAATCATTTGGTACTTTTCATGGAATTGTAGGACGTTATCCCATGTCATGGCTAAAACCACTCGGCAACAACAACTTCAAAACCACTTGGCAACAACAACTTCATGCATTTCATTAGCAATTAAAACACCAAAAAAGTTCCAAGGCATTTCAAGAAGTGATATCAAAGGTGGTAGGAAGGATCTGCAGATGCTGATTTACACCGAAGATAGACAAGGTAGTTGAGGCCAGTTCATTGGCTATTTTTAAGAGGGAGTTAGATGTGGCCCTTGTGGCTAAAGGGATCAGGGGGTATGGAGAGAAGGCAGGTACAGGATACTGAGTTGGATGATCAGCCATGATCATATTGAATGGCGGTGCGGGCTCGAAAGGCCGAATGGCCTACTCCTACACCTATTTTCTATGTTTCTAAAAACAACTGGAATAACTGAGCGGGCGAGGCAGTATCTCTGGATAGAAGGAATGGGTGACGTTTCCGGTCGAGACCCTTCAGACCCACTCTGAAGAAGGGTCTCGACCCGAATCATCTCCCATGCCTTCCATCCAGGCATGCTGCCTGTCGTGCTGAGTTACTCCAGCATTTTGTGTCTATCTGTCTATAGCAAAGGTGGCGATGTGTGAGGTCTTTCATTGCACTTTGAAGGGCATTGTTGCACATCAGATAGTGGCATGCTTTTTCACATAACTCTGATTAAAAGGCACAACAATTAATGCTGGGGTTGAGCTAATTGTAGACACTCTTTTTACTGACCAGAGCCATTCAGAATGCTCATCAGAATTTTCTTTAGCCCAATGCAAAAGCAGAACATCATATAACCACATAACAATTACAGCACGGTAACAGGCCATCTCGGCCCTTCTAGTCCGTGCCGAACACTTACTATCACCTAGTCCCATCTACCTGCACTCAGACCATAACCCTCCATTCCTTTCCCATCCATATACCTATCCAATTTATTTGTAATTGATAAAATCGAACCTGCCTCCACCACTTCCACTGGAAGCTCATTCCACACAACTACCACTCTCTGAGTAAACAAGCTCCCCCTCATGTTACCCCTAAACCTTGTCCCTTAATTCTCAAATCATGTCCTCTTGTTTGAATCTTCCCTACTCTCAATGGAAAAGGCTTATCTATGTCAACTCTGTCTATCTCTCTCATAATTTTAAAGACCTCTATCAAGCCCCCCCTTAACCTTCTGCTCTCCGAAAAATAAAGACCTAACGCAGATTGTTTTCAGATTTCTGCAATCAGGAAATGTTCAGCAAGTTAGTCTGCAAACCGATAATGTCTTAGGCCAATATCCCTTTGGAGATTTTAGAGAGGGGTCACTGATTTGAAAAGTTGACCGTTTCTCCCTCCACAGAAGCTTGAGTATTTCCAGCACTCACTGTTTTATTTTGTCATTCACTTCAATAGATTGAAAATCACGAGAGTGCATGTGCTGATAGGCTTTTGGTACTCCTGAGAGGCATCGCTCTTCACGACGTGTACAATTGATCCATATGCATCAGGTTCTTGGAGATATTCTGCGGATACTGGATTACACCAAACGTAGACACAAAATGCTGGAGTAACTAAGTTGGTCAGACAGCATTTCTGGAGAAAAGGTGTGGGGTCGAGACCCTTCATCAGACTGAGAGTCAGAGGAAAGGGAAACTAGAGGCATGAAAAGGTTCAGAACAAATCAGAGCTGGTACTGATGACCCAAAACAGTCCATAGATGGCCGTGGAAGAGGTGATAATGCAGGCATCTGTTGATGCACACAGTGGAACTAGCAGGATGACCGGGGGAGGGGCAGAGAGAGAGGGAATGCAGGGGTTACTTGAAATTACAAACTGACCTTCTGACATGGGTCTCCTCCACTGTCAGTGAGGCCACACACACAAATTGGAGGAACAGCAGCTTACAACCCAGCATGTGAAACTTGATTTCTCTAGTTTCAAGTAACCCCTGCATTGTGACTCCATCTTTCCTTGGTCATTCGTGTCGGCTCTGATTTGCTCGGAACCTTTTCATTCCTTTAGTTTCTCTCTCTCCTGACTCTTAGTCTGAAGGGTCTCGACCCAAAATGTAACCTATTCCTTTTCTCCAGAGTAGCTTCCTAACCTGCTGAGTTACTCCAGCATTTTGTGTGTATAGAGTCATAGAGTGATACAGTGTGAAAATGGGCCCAACTCGCCCACTCCGGCCAACAATGTCCCACCCATCTCCTCAAGGAATGTCCCACCCACACTAGTCCCACTTGCCTGCTCTTGGTTCATATCGGTCCAAACCCGTTCTATCCATGTACCTGTCTATGTTTCTTAAATGATGGGATAGTCCTAGCCTCAACGACCTCCTCTGGCAGCTTGTTCCATACACCCTCCACCCTCTGTGTGAAAAAGTTACCCCTCGGATTCCTATTAAATCCTTTCCCCATCACCTTGAACCTATGTCCTCTGGTCCTCGATTCCCATACTCTGGGCAAGAAACTCCGTGCATCTACCTGATCTATTCCTCTCATGATTTTGTATAACTCTAAGATCACCTCTCATCCTCCTGCTCTCCATGGACTGGAGACCCAGCCTACTCAACCTCTCCCTATAGCTTACACCCTCTAGTCCTGGCAACATCCTCGTAAATCATCTCTGAACCCTTTCAAGTGTGGCAATATCTTACCTACATCATGGTGCCCAGAACTGAACACAATATTCTAAATGCGGACTCATCAATGTCTACCATTTACTGTGTAGGTCCTGCCCTTGTCCGACGTCCCAAAATGCAACACCTCGCACTTCTCTATATTAAATTCCAGCAACCGTTCCTCTGTCCACCTGGCCAATCGATCCAGATCCTGCTGCAATTGTTGACAACTAGCTTCACTATCTGCAAAGCCACTAACTCTTGTAACATCAACAAACTTGCTAATCTTGCCCTGTATGTTCTCATCCAAATCATTGATGTAGATGACATATAGTAATGGGCCCAGCACCGAACCCTGAGGCGCACCAAAAGCCACAGGCATCCAGTCTGAGAAGCAACCTTCTCCCATTACCCTCTGCTTCCTTCCATGGAGCCAAGTTGCTACCCATTCAGATATCTCTCCTTGGATCCCATGCGATCTAACCTTCCAGAGCAGCCTACCATGCGGAATCTTGAAGTTACAGATTAGTTAGCCTGACTTTGGTGGTGGCAAAAATGCTGGTCAATTATTAAAGAGGTAATAATGGGGCATATGGATAGCAGTAAAAGGATTAGTCCAAGTCAGCATGGATTTATGAAAGGAAAATCATGCTTGACTAATCTTCTGGAATTTTTTGAGGATGTGACAAGTAAAATGGATGAAGGGGAGGCAGTGGATGTAGTGTATCTAGACTTTCAGAAAGCCTTTGATAAGGTCCCGCACAGGAGACTGGTGATTAAAATTAGAGCACGTGGTATTGGGGGCAGGGTGTTGACGTTGATAGAAAATTGGTTGGCAGACCGGAAGCAAATAGTAGGAGTGAATGGGTCCTTTTCAGAATGGCAGGCACTGGCGAGTGGAGTGCAGCAAGACTCGGTGTTGGGGCCACAACTGTTCACCATGTATATTAATGATTTGGAAGAGGAAATTAGGAGCAACACTAACAAGTTTGTGGATGACACAAAGCTGGGTGGCAGTGTGAACTGTGAAGAGGATGTTAGGAGGTTGCAGGGTGACCTGGACAGGTTGAGTGAGTGGTCAGATGCAGTATAATATAGATAAATGTGAGGTTATCCACTTTGCCGGCAAAAACAAGGGAGCAGATTATTATCTCAGTGGGGTTAGGTTAGGTTAGGTAAGGGGGAGGTACAGAGAGACCTGGGTGTCCTTGTACACAAGTCACTGAAAGTTGGCTTACAGGTACAGCAGGCAGTGAAGAAAGCTAATGGAATGTTGGCCTTCATAACAAGAGGATTTCAGGATAGGGGTAAAAGAGGTTCTTCTGCAGTTGTATAGGGCTCTGGTGAGACCACATCTGGAGTATTGTGTAATTGTGTACAGTTTTGGTCTCCTAATCTGAGGAAGGACATCCTTGTGATTGAGGCAGTGCAGCGTAGGTTCACGACATTGATCCCTAAGATGGCGGGACTGTCATATGAGGAAAGATTGAACCAAGTAGGCTTGTATTCACTGGAGTTTAGAAGGATGAGGGGTTATCTTATAGTAACATATAAAATTATAAAATGACTAGACAAGCTAGAAGCAGGAAAAATGTTCCCAATGTTGGGCGAGTCCAGAACCAGGGGCCTCAGCCTTGGAATATAGGGGAGGCCATTTGAGACTGAGTTGTGAATTTGTGGAATTCCCTGCCACAGAGACAGAGGGCACTGGAGGCAAAATCACTGGATGGATTTAAGAGAGAGTTAGATAGAGCTCTCGGGGCTAGTGGAATCGAGGGATATGGGGAGAAGGCAGGCATGGGTTATTGATAGGGGACGATCAACCATGATCACAATGAATGGCGGTGCTGGCTCGAAGGGCTGAATGGCCTCCTCCTGCACCTATTTTCTATGTTCCTATGTTTCTATGAACTCATTACTGAAGTCCATGTATACAACATCTACAGCTCTTCCCTCATCAACCTTTTTGGTCACAAACATTTCTTCAAAAAAATCAATCAGATTTGTGAGACACGACCTCCCACGTACAAAGTCATGCTGACTGTCCCTAACAAGCCCTTGCCCATCCTGATGCCTGTATATCCTATCCCTCAGAATAATCTCCAGTAATTTACCAACTACAGATGTTAAGATCACCGGCCTATAGTTCCCAGCATTTTCCCTGCAGCCCTTCTCGAAAAGAGGTACAACATTTGCCACCCTCCAGTCTTCCGGCACCTATCTTGTATTTAAGGACGGCTCGTAGATTTCAACCAGGGCTCCCTCAATTTCCTCTCTAGTTTCCCACAATGTCCACGGATATATCAGATCAGGCCCTGGAGATTTGTCTACCTTCAAACACGACAGTACCTTCCGTACTTCTTCAACAGTGACGCTGACTGCTCTCAAGCCACTTCCAGTGACTGCCCCAAGTTCCTCCGTCCTATTGTCTTTCTCCTCAGTAAATACAGAGGAGAAATACTCATTGAGGACCTCGCCCATCTCCTGTGGCTCCACACATAGGTGACCGCTTTGATTCCTGAGAGGTCCCACTCTCTCTCTAGTTACCCTTTTTCCTCTTTATGTATTTTTAAAATCTCTTGGACTTGTCCTTAACGCTACCTGCCGGAGCTATCTCTTGACCCCTTTTTGCCCTTCTGATTTCCTTTTTTAGCTTACTCCTTAGTTCCTGAAAATCCTCCAGGGTGCACTTGATCCCAGCTGCCTATACCTGTCCCATGCATCCTCTGCGTTAGTTTTTGACTAACGTCTCAATTTCCCTCGTTAGCCAAGCTTCCTTACGTTTGCCTGCTTTGCCCTTCACTCTAACGGGGACGTACACAACCTCAGCTTTCGTCAGCACACAGAAAACATCACACATGGCTGATGTTCCTTTCCCCTCTAGTAACCTGCTCCAATCAACTTGAGTGAGACCTTCTCTCATACCCTCAAAGTTGGCCTTATCCCAGTTGAGCATTTTAACACGTGGACCCTCTCCATCCCTATCCATAACTATCTTAAACCTAATTGCACTGTGGTCACTGGTCCCAAAAGGCTCCACCACACAGTCTTCATTAACCTGTCCTTCCCAATTTCCCAATACTAGATCTAGCGTTGCTCTCTCACATGTGGGGGCCTCCACATACTGCTTAAGAAACTCTCCTGAACACGTTTAAGGAATTGCACCCCATCTAAACCCTTCACGCTTTGATTTTCCAAAACTATATTGGGAAAGTTAAAATCTCCTACTACAGCAACCTTACTTGACCTGCAGCCGTCTGCAATCTCCCGCACATTTGTTCTTCTAATTCCCGTTGACTATTCGGGTTTCTGTAGTACACCCCCAACAAGGTGATCATCCCTTTCTTGTTCCTCAGCTCCACCCATATAGCCTCACTGGACGAACCATCCGTAATGTCACCTCTGAACACAGCTGTGACACCCTCCTTAACCAACATGCAACCCCTCTCCTCTTTTTCCCTCACCCCTGTCTCTCCTGAAGCTCCTGTACCCCAGAACATTGTCCTGTCCCTCCCTTAACCTGGTTTCAGTCATGGCTGCAACGTCCCAGTCACTCGTACCTATCCATGCCCTAAGCTCATCTACCTTACCTGTTAGGCCCCTTGCATTAAAATACATGCAGTTTAAACCAATCCTCCATCCTTGTCTATCTTTATAGTTCTCTATTCTGATTTGACAACACACATTTTTACGTCTCTTCTGATTTCTCCCTTATCTTCCTGAAATTCATGTGAAAAGTTTGGCATATTGAGTAATTTGCAAAACTGTGGGAAAAACAACTATGCGTTCATTTAGCTACAATTAACGAGAATGTCATGCGTATTCCAGATGGCTAATCAATCAACTACAGGGTGGAGTAGTAAGTGCCATTGTCTATTAGACTATTCTTATTCAACGTGACTGGTATCGGAATAGCCTCTCCCTATTTCTCAACACTTCATGCCATTGAGGCTTACTCATTCACTTTTATTCGCGAGCATGCCTTGAGTTTTCACAATTTAGCTGCTATTTGTACAGCAACTGCATTATAATTGTTGGCAAAAACCATCTTTATTGAACGTTGCGTGAACAAAATGGAATCACAAAATGGAGGCAGTGCAAAAGGGGATTAATTTTATCCATCAAGTCCAAACCAGTCACATGTGAAAGATACACAAAAAGCTGGAGAAACTCAGCGGGTGCAGCAGCATCTAAGGAGCGAAGGAGATAGGCGACGTTTCGGGTCGAGACCCTTCTTCAGACTGGTCAGGGATCAGGGAAACGAGAGATATAGACGGTGATGTGGAGAGATAAGGAACAATGAGTGAAAGATATGCAAAAAAGTAGGGTACACAAAAAAGCGGTCAGCGGGTGCAGCAGCATCTAAGAGCGAAGGAGATACACGTTTCGGGTCGAGACCCTTCTTCTCCCATTGTAAGCTGTATGTGGTGTGAAAATGAGAAGCTGGTGCGACTGGGGTGGGGGAGGGAGATAGAGATAGAGGGAATGCCAGGGCCAGAGGGCTGAGGGAGAGGTGGGAAGGGGAGGAGACAGCAAGGGTTAACAGAATTGAGAAAATTCAATATTCAAGCCCAAAGGATGCAGACTCCCCAAGCGGAATATGAAATGCTGTTCCTCCAGCTTGCGGTGTTGCTCACTCTGGCCGTGGAGGAGGCCCAGGACCGAGAGGTCGGATGTGGAATGGGAGGGGGAGTTGAAGTGCTGAGCCACCGGGAGGTCGGGTTGGTTATTGCGGACCGAGCGGAGGTGTTCGGCGAAGCGATCGCCAAGCCTCCGCTTGGTCTCACCGATATAGATCATCTGGCATCTGGAGCAGCAGATGCAGTAGATGAGGTTGGAGGAGGTGCAGGTGAACCTCTGTCGGACCTGGAAGGACTGCTTGGGTCCCTGAAAGGAGTGGAGAGAGATGCTGGTTGGTCAAAAAGGCTTTTGGCACATTGGCCTTCATCAGTCAGAATATTGATTATAGAAGTTGGGAGGTCACGTTGCAGTTGTATAAGACGTTGGTGAGGCCACATTTAGAGTATTGTGTTCAGTTCTGGACACCGTGTGATAGGAAAGATGTTATCAAGCTGGAAAGGGTACAGAGAAGATTTATGAAGATGTTGCCGGGACTAGAGGGTCTGAGCTATAGGCAGAGGTTGAGCAGGCTGGGACTCATCCTTCCTTGGAGCGCAGGAGGATGAGGGGTGATCTTATGGAGTTGTACAATATCATGAGAGGAATAGATCGGGTAGATGCACAGAGTCTCTTGCCCAGAGTAGGGGAATCGAGAACCAGAGGACATAGGTTTAAGGCGAAGGGGAAAAGATTTAATAGAAATCTGAGGGGTAACATCTTCACACAAAGGGCGGTGGATGTATGGAACAAGCTGACGGTGGAGGTAGGTGATGCATGGGCCGCGGAGCTGGGGGGGCCGCAGCCCCTCCACTTTTTTGGTGAGACGTACTTCATAACTCAAAATTATGACCACCGACATCCAGAATCTCAGACAAGCGCACAGTGAGCACGGCAAAACCACGACCAAAACCACGATCAAGCCTTGGCAGGAACCGACTGCCCCGCCAAAGCCTTCCCTCCCCTCCGCTCAACGGCCAATCACAGCAAGGTTCACAGTCGAGATAGGCGGCAGTGAACGAATCACTGTGATTAGCTGCCAAGCGGGAGGGAGGGAGAGGGAGGGGAGGAGGAATGGGGGATATATCCCCCCACTTTTTGAGTTGGGGGACGGCCTGTATTATACCCCAGTTTTTGGAGGTGGAGCAACAACAAAAAATTATAATTGTGCCCCCCCCCCAGGCCGGTGATCAGTGATCGCTCAGTCCCCCCACTTTCAAAAACGTTCCGCATCCCCTGTGAAGCAGGGACTATCCCAGCCTTTAAGAAGCAGTTAGACAGGCACATGGATAGGACAGGTTTGAAGGGATATGCACCAAATGCTGGCTGGTGGGACGAGTGTAGCTGGGACGGGCAAGTTGGGCCGAAGGGCCTGTTTCCACAATGTATCACTCTATGACCAAATTGAGAAACATAATTGATGAAATAAGATGAATGGTCTGCTTTTGTGATTGGAACTTAGTTCATTTTGTTGTGTAAATGGGTCCAATTTTTGAGCATAGGACCTAGAAAAGTTGCTCCATGATGTTGATTTGAGCATTTAAATGTTCTTGTTAAAGTTCCAGAGTGAGCATCTCGAGTGCAAGGTGCCTTTCCTTGTGTCGTGTCACACTGAAACTAACTTGGTTTCAGCCAAGCCTTCTGTATTGATGTGTTGCAAGTTCTCACAGATCCTGCAATGTGACACAGCAGGTGTGATGTTTGCAGCCAGATATTAAAGGGACGCACCACAATACACGCAGCACTCTTCCACCTGAGTGAACGGACGGTGCAGACGTGGTGTGGGAGGTGTGCTCCTGGAGGGTCAAGGGCCTGTCCCACTTGCGCGATTCTTTGGGCGACTTGCCGGCACCCTTCATAGTCGCAGCAGGTTTGCTGAAAATTTTCAACAGGTTGGAAATTCAGCGGCGACCAGAAAAAGGGCGACTACTCGCCACCAAACAGGGGTCAACCCGCGAGTAGTTGCCCAAAGAGCCGTACCTTTTTCTGGTCGCCGCTGGGTTTTCAACCTGCTGAAAATTTTCGGCAACCTGCTGCGAAAATGACGGGTCGCCGAAAAAATCATATCAGTGGGACAGGCCCTTTAAGGTATACTGGACCAACCAGAAAATGTTGCTCACAGGAGGCGTGTGCTTTGCACATGGGGCCTCAGGCACACCTAATTTCGCCAGACAGGTATTTCTGGTAGGGCAGTCCGAGGGAGGTGCCTCTGAAGTCCATTAGTGCCTGGACATGAAAAATGAAACTTGTAATGCAGACAAAACTGCATTACAAGGAGGGCAGAAGGAAAAGTTATCATCAATACTTTTTTGCATATCTTTCATTCATTGTTCCTTATCTCTCCACATCACCGTCTATATCCCTCGTTTCCCTGATCCCTGACCAGTCTGAAGAAGGGTCTCGACCCGAAACGTCGCCTATCTCCTTCGCTCCTTAGATGCTGCTGCACCCGCTGAGTTTCTCCAGCTTTTTGTGTAACCCTTGATTCTCCAGCATCTGCAGTTCCTTCTTCAACACAGAAGGAAAAGTTGACAGTTTTAGAGTTGGGGTACTATAAATTTAGCAGCCATCAGCAAGCTGATGTGATATCGATCATGAGTGGTAGTGTGGAAGCTCGGAAGTTGAAAATGATTTTGACCCACACTTCTGTGAGCAACATAATCAGGGCAGCTGTGTGAGGTTGCTTTGGTGGTTTTGGGATGTCACAGAGTACAACAAAGAATGCATTTTGAGTTTTGGCCCTTTAAATGGCACTGTTTCCAGGGGAAGTGGGTTATAAAAGTCAGAGTTGTTCTGAAGTAAATAAGAACTGTCACTTTTTCTGCCAGTGATACTGAAAGTCTCACTGCAGGTGATTTTTTTTTTTTTTTTTTTTTTTTTCCTCACAACTTTTGATGTTATTTTGGAAGATTTACATTAGAAGAAAACAGCGAGGAGAATTAATGTTCCGTGGAAAAGTAAGGAGAAACCTTTCCTGCTGAGCACTCTAACGTGCACAAAATTGCTCAGTTCTGGGACAATATGACATTTCAAATGAGCAATATCTGCTTAGTTTCACTGTTTCACTTGTTAGTTTCACTCGTTATCTATCACCTTCTCCACATACAACAATGGACCATTGGGGGGTTTGACCTTTTATCATCATTCCAGGCTTTGCTATCCTTTTGCATACCAGTCATTCATTTATCTCTAGTTTCCCTCTCCCCTGACTCTTAGTCTGAGAAAGGGTCTCGCCCCGAAAGGTCACCTATTCCTTTTCTCCAGAAATGCTACCTGACCCGCTGAGTTTCTCCAGCATTTTGCGTCTATCTTCGGTGTAAACCAGCATATGCAGTTCCTGCCTACACAGCAACATCTTTTGTTTGGTGTTGTCCAAATATATTTCAAAATCCCAGAATATTTTTTTAAAAAGCAGTATTTGATATATTCAGTGCGATATTCTGGAGTGTTAACTTGGCTTGAGTATATATCTGATGACAGTATTTTTGCCAGTTCTCCTTAAGCACTTGTGATTTCACGAGTCAGCAGTGGTTTTCTGAAAGATCTATGTGCTAATAACATCATGCTCAAAGGTTGGGTGAGCTAATGGTGCTGATTGCCAAGCATAATGTTTCTTTAAACTAAAGGGGTGTAGGATGAACCTGTGCATGGAATATGCGGGAGAAGGATCATTCATAGCTTGAAGTGCTAAGTAGGCTCTTCCTTGTGCTCTGGTCTATTCGTTAATTGCTGCTTGCATCATGTGCTACCTCTGCCAGTGTGTGGAGTAACCACAACCAATCTGACAAAGACCCGGAGGAATATTTGACTCCCAAATGTAATAAAGAGGGCATATCTAATTCTTGGCAATAGCGAATGCATACTCAAGTAATAACGCAGGCAATAACCTGGTAAATGTGGGTCTTGCGATGTGGATTGCATCGTAAATAGACCTTGGGATTTCCCTTTGGGCTCCTGAATTATTAATGCGCTGTATGAGTACGATTAATCCTTCCATTTATTGATGACACACTTTTATCTGTTGCATATGTTTCGCTTCTGCACTCCAACCGTGCTACAGTGGAGCTTGTGTCCCTTCACTGTTGCTTTAACCTCTGCTGTGCTCGTGCTGTCTGTCCTGCTGAGCAAACAAAATGAGAGAGAGGTTTATTTTTAGTGTTTTATTTCAGTATTAGGTATTCTGCACCGATAAATTTGTATTCTGTTAATAACTAAGTCCCATTCAATTTGTACTAAAGTTTGCATTGTTATGGCAACTAACAATGTGGATTGAAATGCAATTATGCCTTTCCTGTTGGAAGTACCAAATTTATTATCTGTGGACTATCCTCAACTTTTTTTTCTGCCCAAAACAAGTTTGAATTAAATTCTGAAGGATTTGATTGTGGGATGTGAAAATGTTCTTACCATTATGATCAAACAGGTGAAATAATTTCAGCAGAAAATAATCATCTAATTGGCATTCTTTTCATTTTGTACAATATTTGTTAACAAACGTACACTTCTGTTCTCCCAGTGTAATATTGACCTTTAATAAAAAGATCGAGTGGTTTCTCAGGCACGCTAAGCCTCATTCTGGGTACACCCCATACAGTAGTTAAGATCATTTTAATAATTTTGAATTTTCAAGCATAGGTCTTGTTCTCTCACGTTTTTGTTCGCACGAGTTTGCTGTCATTTTCCCCCCCATTTTTTTTGTCCTTCACATGTTTAGTGTTGCATGGAGTTCTCTAAACTATTGACTTGTTGCTTCACAGCAAACATTCTGACCACCAATTGAATGCGTGTTCTTTGCAAGAGGATGTTAAGCAAGCCAACTGATAGGTATTTGGAGATCTGAGTGATTGAAGGTTAATTATTTACAGATACTCCATGCTAACAGGTTATGCAGTTAATAAACAGGTGTGATTAACAGATTCATCTCCTGTAACCCCCAATCCCTGACGATGAATATTTGGAGTGTCCACAGGTCATGTATGGAATTACTCTGAGGAGTTAAACATGATAAATAATCCATGTCGTAATTATGAACTTTATGAAATTAATGTAATTTGTTCCTTCTAGAGTAAAACGCGTTCCATCACATTTTGTGCCGTTTTATTTCTTGGATATAATTGGTACGTTAGCTGCTACTGTAGATAGATTCAACCTGGCTCTTTGATTAGTAGGTTCTTGATATGGATTATTTACTTTATTGGACGGGACATGAAGGGGAGATGTGGTCCATCCGATGTAGTGTGAACGGCATTGTTTGTTCACTTTGAGGTTCGTATGTCAAGGTCGTGCATATTCAAATGTAGGAAAGAATTAAAAACGTATATTTGGTCTCTGGGAGCAGAAGATTTATGGAATCGGAAATCTAGCTTTCTTGAGATGTGTTCAGTGAACTCTGCATCAGGTAGGGAACTTTGCTCCCAGAGAGCACTTCAATACAAGAATAGTATGCAGAAGCGGGGGAGAGAGAGTATGGTGAAAATTAACAACCTTATAAGGAAAGAATGTGGATGGCTTGGAGCCCTGCAGTGCAACAATAAAAGTCATATCTTGTTTAAGAACCATTCGTCATGGGTGCAAGCAAATTTGCTCATAGTAACCAAATTAAATTCATACTTGAGCAAACACTTTCCACGATGGACTAGACTGGACTTATTTTTATTGTGGCTATGCTCATCAACGTGTGAGTCGTATGAAAACAAATTGGGTATCTGTTCCATTGAAAAACAGTTCCTTTCAGAACTACTTAACTGGGCAGAGGTTTTGTGCACAATCTTAGGAAGCTGTTAGGTCAGTGGAGGATTCAAATTCAAAATGGTGACTGTAAAATTGTGACTGTATCGTGATGCAGATTATCCAGAGAGAACTTCAGAATAATGTTGGTAGACACAAAACTAACTCAGCAGTAACTGGAGTAACTCAGCAGGTCAGGCAGCATCTCTGGAGAGAAGGAATGGGTGACGTTTCGGGTCGAGAACTTTCCTCTGACTGTTCTCTCTCCAACGAGAGTTCTGCTACTTTTCAGAATAATGTTTATTTGTTCTCAGGAGAAGGCTACAATTAATATTATAGTTCTATTACATCAAATAGGCAGATGTCTCACAACATATCGGGCACGGAGGCTAATGAGCAGTGGGGCATTCATTCTTGAAAGTTGGTCAAAGCGTTAAGCCAGAGCAATCCATCCCTAAGTCCTGCCTATATGTCATAAGAAGGAACTGCAGTTGCAGGTTTATACCAACGAGGGACACAAAGTACTGGAGTAACTCAGTGGCTCAGCAGACTGAAGAAGGGTTCTGCCCCAAAGCGTCACCTATCCATTATCCTGCCTGACTTACTGAATTACTCCAGCACTTTGTGTTTCAAAGCCTTGCCTGTGCCTGCTCCTGGATTATGTTCTGTGCTACCTGTTGTATGCTGATTTTAAAGGCAGTGAAAGCTCTTCCTCAAAATTTGTTGCCAATTAAAATACACCCCTGAACTTGTTCATCCCTAATGACAGCAGCAAGATGGACTAATTTATCCTCCTTAAGATACTATAGTTTCACTTCTAATTTCTGAAGGGCAGTTAATTGAAAAGTTGGCTCTGACTGACATCATCCAACCCCTTATCTAGTTGAAGTAAGCATACCCCTGTACAATCTGGTTATATCCCAGTGTATAAAAGAGAAGTAGCCTCTGCACATGCCATGAACTCTCAATAGGCCCCTCACGTTTTTGAAAACTTAATTGGTTGTAAAATACACTCTTGTTTTGATGTCTCAGTTGCGAGATGCATGATGATAGTATTCTCTATGCATGCCCTCTGGATACTGTGTAGAGACAGCCAAACATGGCTTTCATCTAAGCGCATAAATTTGAAATTATACTTCTGTCCCTTTACCCTAATTTAATTTGGCATCAGCTGCGTAGGAAGTTTGGCGTTAACAGACTTTCTCACAGCAAAGATGAATTAGATTTGTGTATTAAACTAAAATGCATTGAGATGCCTTGGTCTGTATTTTTTTTTTAACCTTTCTTTGGAATTTGTTTGCATAGGGCAGCAGTGAAAGGGAGCTAGTGTAGGAAGGAACTACAGATGCTGGTTTAAACTGAAGATAGGCACAAAAATCGGGAGCAACAGGCAACATCTCCGGAGAGAAGGAATGGGCGATGCCTCGGGTCGAGAGCCTTCCTCAGGGGACTTGATTTATTGCTGGAGTTTGGTAGCCCGAAGACAGAAGGAAGTATATATGAAAGTATCAGAGTCAAGTGATCTGCAAGGACAGCATTTAGGACAATGGTGCCACACAAGAATTCCTCCTTGGAACTTCTCCGGTAATGGAAGACCACAGTCAGAATGAACTTGTAGTAAACTTTAATTAAATCACAGATGAAGCACAGTATGCCTCTTCATTATAACCATATAACCATATAACAATTACAGCACGGAAACAGGCCCTCTCGGCCCTTCCAGTCCGTGCCGACCATTTGTTTTCCCCTAGTCCCATCTACCTGCACTCAGACCATACCCCTCCATTCCCTTCACGTCCATATACCTATCCACTTTACTCTTAAATGTTAAAATCGATCCTGCCTCCACCACTTCTGCTGGAAGCTCATTCCACACAGCCACCACCCTCTGAGTAAAGAAGTTCCCCCTCACGTTACCCCGAAACTTCTGTCCCTTAATTCTCATGTCATGCCCTCTTGTTTGAATCTTCCCTACCCTCAATGGGAAAAACGTATCCACGTTAACTCTGTCTATCCTTTTCATCATTTTAAAGACCTCAATCAAGTCCCCCCTTAACCTTCTGCGCTCCAAAGAATAAAGACCTAACTTGTTCAACCTTTCTCTGATTATTGAAAAGACATTACAAGTCCTTCCCAGGTAATGAAGGCCGAACTTATGGACACCGTGTATATATTAACAAGCATTTGGGAGACTGATGCAGCAATAGAGTTGCTGCCTTACAGTGCCAGAGACCTGGGTTTGTTCCTTATTACGAGTGTTGTCCGTATAGAGTTTGTACGTTCTTACTGTGACCGCGTAGTTTTTATCGGGTGGCTCCCGTTTTCCACCCACATTCCAAAATTGTACAGGTTTGTTGGTGAATTGCCTTCTGTAAATAGTAAAATGTCCCTGTGTAGGATAGTGCTAGTGTACGGGGTGACCACTGGTCAGCACTGACTCGGTGGGCCGAAGGGCCTGTTTCCACACCGTATTTGTAAAGTCTAAAAGACTGGTGGCATGGATATGTTAGTTACAGTGAGGCTGTAGGCATCTTCTACCAGAGAGCCATGGGGCATCTCTACAAGCCTTCCATCCTCCATTCCCTCTACCCAACTCACCCGCAACAATGAGGAGATGGTTCAAATTGAGGAAGACCCAGGAGTGCTGAGCACACTAACTTGATTACAGTTCTGGAGTGCCTGCTTGCTCTTCTGTCACAGCTGTTTCTGTGATCTTCTCCCATGCAATACTCTGCCTCAGTGCGGTGGAGGCTGGTTCTCTGGATGCATTCTAGAGAGCTCTTAAAGATAGCGAGGGATATGGGGAGAAGGCAGGACCGGGGTACTGATTGTGGATGTTTCAGGTCGTAAACCGCGGTGCTGGCTCGAGGGGCCGAATGGCCTACTCCTGCACCTATTGTCTATTGTCTATTTGCTGACATGAATAGTTTGAGCTCTAAACAATTTTCATAACCAGTGGTCTGCCTGTATTAGCCTGGATTTTCTGTTGACTGCAAAGCAATAGTGAATTACGATGAAGGAATTTTATTTTGGGATTATCTTGGGGATAAATTGTGGAGTTCATCTGGTCAGTGGATTAATGGGAGCATGTGGAGGATGAGAAGACCGGCAAAAGATTGTCAACTGTTGCAAAATGCAGGGCTGTAGGAACTGCTCATGGCCTGTCACGTTAATTCTCTTTCCCACTCCGAGTCTGCCCTTTCTGTCAGCGGTCTTCTGCACTGTTAAACAAGGCCCAACACAAGCGTGGCAACAGCACCTTGACTTCCATCTAGGCGCATTGCAGCCTTCTGGACCCGAGGTCAAATTGCACAATTTGAAAGTAGCTTGCTTCCACTGTCTGTATTAGAACTGCTGTAAGTTATCCATCTATGATATTTGCTCAGCTCTCTCTTTCCACCATCACTGGCTGAATTACTGGGCCAGCTCCATGGCCCTGCATGTTGCAACTTTTTTAACTCCTTTGTATGTATTCTTGCTCTTGAACCTGCCTCCATTAACCCTTGACTTTTACACATTAACCCCACGGCAATCCTTGACTCACCTTGCCATCGATATTCCTTTCATTCTTCACTCCCCCTCCCCGACCCCCAGCCCTCCAACCAAACTCGCGTGTTTTCTCGCTTTCCCAGATTTGATGAAGAGTTTATGACCTGAAACATCAACTCTGTTTCTCCATAGATGCTACCTGACCGTCTTTGAATTTTTTTCAGTATTTACTGTTTACCGGAGACTGAGTTGAGGACTGTCCAAGCGTGAATGGCACGCTGAACTGATCCTTCAACTGATTGCTTTAAAACCTCTTGACACGGTTCAATTCCAGCAGCATATTCGGCATTAGACTGTCCCATTCAATTCATTGTTTGGGGAGAAAAGACCTGTATTATGTCTTTGTTTTAATTGTGTGTTAAGCTATACATTTGTAAATTTTTATTTTTAGTACTCTAACTATATAATGAGCTCTGGTCTGTGATACTTTTAACAACCACAGATTACTGAAAGACATACATTTAAATCAAACCCTGAAATTTCTGTCTGGTTTCGTATTGAAACCATATGTGATACAAATGGCGAGACAAAGGGAGCACTGAGTTACAAATAGAATGCGGTAAGCTCCATTTAAAAGTTCAGCTGGATATCTCTGGCCCCAAGACCATATTTCCAGCATTAATCAGAAGCCAAGAGCATGCTGTGCTTGGCAAGGCCCAATAATATTTCATTTGCACCTGATGCTGTTACTCAATGAAAATAGTATTTTGTTTTAGCACAGTCCATTGAACTTTATGTATTGTAGAGGATGGGTGACATTTTAAATGATACGTACTAGTATGCCCAATAAATATAAGATTGATTTGTTTTCAAGGTGCAGGGGAGTTGTTACTGTACTAGAATAAATAAAGACTTGCGCATGTATATGTGTATATATATGTATATGCATATACATATGTTATATATATATATATATATATATATATATATATATATATATATATATGTGTGTGTGTGTATATTATTTATGTACAGGGTCTTGGAGAGACCGCACCTGGAGTATTGCGTACAGTTTTGGTCACCAAATCTGAGGAAAGACGTTCATGCCATAGAGGGAGTACAGAGAAGGTTCACCAGACTGATTCCTGGGATGGCACGACTTCCATATGAAGAAAGACTGGATAGACTCGGCTTGTACTCACTGGAATTTAGAAGATTGAGGGGTGATCTCATAGAGACTTACAAAATTCTTAAGGGATTGGACAGGCTAGATGCAGGAAGATTGTTCCCGATGCTGGGGAAGTCCAGGACAAGGGGTCACAGTTTAAGGATAAGGGGGAAGTCTTTTAGGACCGAGATGAGAAAATCGTTTTCCACACAGAGAGTGGTGAATCTGTGGAATTCTCATCCACAGAAGGTAGTTGAGGCCAGTTCGTTGGCTATATTTAAGAGGGAGTTGGATGTGGCCCTTGTGGCTAAAGGGATCAGGGGGTATGGAGAGATGACAGGCACAGGATACTGAGTTGAATGATCAGCCTTGATCATATTGAATGGCGGTGAAGGGCCGAATGGCCTACTCCTGCACCTATTTTCTGATACTTTTTGTGTCTTGTGTAGAAAACGCAATATAGAATTTTGATAAGATGATTAATAACAGAAAATGCTGGAAACATGTAGTGTCCTGTCCGTGAAGATGGTGGAAAGGATGAAATGGACAACATCATGCCAATTGTGGTATTATTGGCTCTGTTTTCCCCTCTCCACTAATAAAATGTGGTTGTACAATAATACACTCGACTATGGGGACCGGGCATGGGGAGACTGCCATGAGGGACGGTGGAGAACAAAGGGGGACACGGGTAGAGGGGGTGGGGGGGCACTCTAGTTTAGAATTCTCTGTCCAGGGGATAAGTCTGTGTTTGCTTGTTAGTTTGTTCATTTCTTCCGGTGAAGGCGCTGTGCACACGGCAGCCAGCCAACAGTCGCGAGTCTTTTTCTTTTTTTACTTTTATGTACCTTGTGTGCTGTGACTGTCGGCAGACCAATTTCCCTCTGAGGATGAATAAAGTTTTATCATATCATACATCATGATCTACCAGACAAAGAAGCATAATTGCGCTGTAACTGCCCCATATACATAAAACCATAGGTGCAGTACCATTCATCGCCATTCTGATCATGGCTGATCATCCAACCTCAGTATCCTGTACCTGCCTTCTCTCCATACCCTCTGATATGAACTGGCCTCAACTACCCTCTGTTATCAGAAAGTCTTCTCATCTCGGTCTTTAAAGGATTTCCCCCTTATCCTTAACCCTTGTCCTGGACTTACATCGGGAACAATGAGCCTGTCCAACCCCTTAAGAATTTTGTAAGAGATCCCCTCTTAATCCTCCAGAGAGTATAAAAGAGTCTATCCAGTCTTTCTTCATAAGACAGTCCTGACATCCCAGGAATCAGTCTGGTAACCTTCTCTGCACTCCCTCTATGGCAATATTGTCCTTCCTCAGATTTATACCTACTTGATACTGTCTCAACATAACGCAGATACTATCTCTCCTCCAATTTTCTCTGCAGTTGTGAATTTCCTTTTCCAGTTCTCACAAAGGGTCTCTCTCCTGAAATGTTAACTCTGCTCCTATCCACATATGCCTCCGGATATGCTGAGTGTTTCCAGCATTTTGGGTTTTTTCTTGTTTCAGATTATGTAGCTAAATTTTGACATCCTGAAGTGATGATGACGTTCGTCGGCTTTTGAGTGTTGCTATGAGCGGCAAACTTAAACCATAACAGTATGGATAGACTCCCTTGCTGTTCTTTCCAATAGTGGCGTAGGATTATTTTCAGCATCCATTTAAGAGAGCAGTAAGGTCCTCTTTTTAATGTTTTGACTATAAGTTTAGTTTATTATTATTATTATTATTATCATCATCATCATCACGTGCACTGGGGTACAATTGAAAGTTTTTTTTGCTGTGAACTGTTGAGTCAGCGAAAAGACTACACATAATTATAATAAAACCATCCACAATGTACGGAAACAGGATAAAAGGTATCATGTTTATCGCAAGATAAAGTCCAGCGCTCCCACATTTCTGGCAATGTCAGTGGTGTAGTTCATGAACCCATAACTTTTTGGCACAGAAGCCCGAGGCAACTGAGGTGGTAGTGAGGTCATTGAAGCTGAACCTTTTATTATAACTCAGAATTAACTTAATTCTCTGATATTGTTGAGTTGCACATATACAGCATGGAAATAAGCCCTTTGGCCCACCATATCCATGCCAACCATTAACCACTCATTTGCCATAAACCTACATTTGCCTAGTTTTAATTTTCTATCCACATGGTTACAGGGAGAATGAGCAAACTCCACCCTGACAGTATTTAAGATTGGGATTGAACCCGGGTCTCTGGCGCTGCAAGACTTTTTTTTAACGTTGCGGTTTCGGGAATGTGAAGCTAGTGGAAGACGATTGTTTCAGCATTCAGTTAGATTTGAGAACTAAAAAAAACAAAATGAAATCACAGCTCATAAACAAAAGTATCCTGATAACAAAAGTTCAAAAAAGAATGATCCTTAAAACTGTCATATTCATGTTTTCACATTTAATGTCCAAATTATCTCCTTTGGATTTTTAGAATCCCTCCCTTAATAATTCACGTCGCAAAGATTCCAATTGTGTATTACCCTGCCTTCGAATTTGCAATAAAATGATTAATCCATGTCATAAATTATTATCTCAGCAGGAAATAATTTTGGCCCATTTTTTTTTTTCTGTTGTTCCTTGTTGCTCAGCAGCAGAGAAGGAACCCACCCTTTAAAGATTTGCCTAGCAGGCCCATCCCTCTTGCATGATAATCAATCTATTTGATAATGGCAGGACATTTCACCAAATAATTAGTGCCAGGTCTTCCCTTGTATCCTTTTCCAACAGGCCACAGAATGGGAAGCTTGATTTAAATATTACCCGTTTAGCTCGGTTGACTCTGCTGATGTCCAAGATTGACAAAGGCAAGCTAAACTCTAGCCCGAGCCCAGAGAGCAAAACGCAATCAGCTTCATGACACCTGGAAGACGATGCAGCAGGGTGGTTTGGGAATGTTTTTAAACAGATTATAACGATGAGCAGCTTATTTTTTTAGTAAAGTACGAGGAAGCTTCATTAACTGGCACGTGAGTGAAGAATGACTATTTTCAAGCACTCAGCAGATCAGACAGCTTTTGCTGAGGAAAATGGACAGTCGATGTTTCTGAGAAGGACCTTCATCTGGATTGAAATAATGGAGGGGGAGGGGGGGGGAATCAGTATAAAGATGTGGGGGCAGGGTGGGGCAAGAGCTGGCCAGGTGAGATAGGGTTGGTTGACAGATGGATTCACCCCTCTCACTCTGGTCACAAACTCCTTGAATCACTTTCCTCTGGAAAGCGACTCTGGACGGTCAAAGCTGCCACGGCCAGACATTATAAACAGTTTTTTGTCAACGAGTAGTAGCTCTACTCAATAACAAAAAATCTGTAGTTTCCTTTTGCTCTGGTAATTTTATTTAATTCATGTTTAATTGATAATGTTTTATTATGAATGTTTAATGTTTTATGTGTCATTCCTAATTGTCGCTATATTATGTTGTCACTTGCGGGCGGAGCGCTAAGGCAGATTCCTTGGATGTGTACACTTGGCCAATAAACTTATTAATTCATCAGAACAAGAGAAAAGGGAACGAGGAGAAGGTTAATTGAAATTGGAGAATTCAATGTTTATGCTGTTGGGTTGTAGACTACCCAGATGGAATATGAAGTGTTTAGTTTAGAGAAACTGGCCCTTCAGACTGCAAAGTCCGCAATGACCAGCGATTCCCCACACACTAACGCTATCCTACACACCCTGGGGACAATTTACACAGGTGGACAAAAGTGCTGGAGAAACTCAGCGGGTGCAGCAGCATCTAAGGAGCGAAGGAAATAGGCAACGTTTCGGGCCGAAACCATTCTTCATATTGTCTCCTTTGGATTTGAAGAAGGGTTTCGGCCTGAAAGTTTGCCAATTAACCTACATATCTGTACGTCTTTGGGGTGTTGGAGGAAACCAAAGATCTCAGAGAAAACCCATGCGGTCATGGGGGGAATAGTCAAACTATGTACAGATAGCACTCATAGTTTGGATTGAACCCGAGTCTCGGGCACTGCAAGAGCTGTAAGGCAGCAACTCTACTGCTGCGCCACCGAGCCGCCCCATGTATTGTACTGTTCTATGCTCTCGGTGATTTGCCTGCAGGCTATTTGACTAAGGGGGATTGACTGACACAGAGTTGGCTCTGACTGCCCACAAGAGTGCAGGCTGTTGGGATGCACACAGTTAGCGCCGTGAAGTGAATTTCCAACATGTCCAACAGCTCATTTCCAACAGTAAACAAGATGAGATTATTGTTGCATCACATTTTAAAATAGAACAACTAGAGCTTGAAGTTTGCACTCATGATTTCACAATGGTGCATTTGGTATTGCCTGATATATAATTTGGGATTACTTACTACTGATCTATCATAGGGTGTGTGATTAAATTTAAAAAAAAATGAGGCATTGTGCTTATCAGCCAGGGCTGAAGTTCAAGCACTGATAAGTGAAAGCTTCTTTGTGATCAGGCCCTCACAAACTTTATGGCAAGGGCGTTGGCTGAGAGGCATTTGGAAATCTCTCTGCCCTGGATGGGAAGAATGAGGTTTTGCCTTGGCTGGGATGGCCGTAGGTTGAGTGGTTTGGCAGGCAGCTCGCCGGCCTTGAGACGGCTGACTAGTTCCAGTATGGCGGCAAGGCAGTGACTCTTGGCGTGGAGTGGCTTCACACTGTGAGCTGCCCCTTGCAGCTGAGGAGAGAGGCGTGAATGTACAGTCCTCTGAATTAACCCAAGTAGGCTTGCAGATGTGTTTTGTTTAGATAATCAGCATGGAAACAGGCCTTGTGCCTATCGAGTCCACACTGGCCATCGATCACCTGTTCACACTAGTTCTACGTTATCCCACATTCGCATCCGCTCCCTACACGCAGGGGGCATTTTACAGAGGCCAATTAACTTACAAACATCACAGATTACAAATGTGTTGCTATCGGATTCCTATTATAATGGGAACCAATTTCTTAATTTTGGTTCAGAGCACGCTAATAGGTGGCTTCGAATGTATAACTTCTTTATGTGTACAATCTTGGAATTCTATGGCGCTAAAGAGGTCCCACTTAAGGACTTCACGCTGAATTCTGAAAGTGACCGACTGTGCTGACTATTATACAAGTTAACAGTGAGAAAGAAGAATTGCTCTGAAATTCTAGAATGTTTTCTTTGGCTTAATAACTTGAACAGGATCAATAGGTTGCAAATTGATTTACATACATTGGGGATCATGCCAGTATGTTGCAGACATCAACAGCTAATTTTGGAAATTTCATATAGTAAATTATTCTTGTGGTTCTGGCAGCCCTAGAACTCTCTGAGACGCCATCTTTCCTCGTTCCTGGCTTTCTGTTCATCCTCAAAGCCTGAAGCTCCCAATTTTCCTCTGTAAACTCATTTCTCTGCCTCTTATAGTCTTGTGCTAAGGCACTTTTCCAGGCATTCCCTGAAGCTGAACTTATGGACCATGATTTTGGATATCTGCCCTGATGGCTGTGTAGCTCAGATAGTAAAAGTTATGTGAATCATTTTGATTTAAATTGATTTTATTTAATTAATTGTAGAATTACAAGTTTTTGTTACTTTGGGATATTATTATCTTTAAAGTCTTGCTGTTGCTTTCTAAAGCAATCCTTATCCTTTGTCTATTTTAAACTGACTCTCTTATATATCTGAAGTATTTCTACAGTGGCACAGTCGGCTACTTGTCTCAGCACCAGTGAACCAGATCAATCCTGACTTGGGGTGCTGCCTGCATAAAAGTTGTGCATTTTCCATGTGATAGCGTGGGTTTCCTTGGGTGCTCCAGTTTAAATCCGTACTTTGCCATTGCAAGTGCCCCTGATATGTAAGTGAGTGGGTGGAATCCGGAGTTAATTAATGAGAATGTGGTGGGCGGGAGGGTGGGGAGGGGGGGAGACGAAAAACAATGGGATTACTGTAGATAAGTATGTGTTGGTCAGTGGGCTGAATGGCCTGCTTCTGTGCTGTGTGACTACAGTTCTGCATTACAATAATATAGGTTAAAATTGAATAGTTGATTAGTTGATGATCACTCTTTAAAAGCAGAAAAAGAGGATTTTAAACCACGGTCAATAATAGGGAAACAAATGGGATTTTGTGTACATGTGTAGCATGTTTGAAAGCAATGGGTACAGCATAGTATCGTGTCCATACCCATAGCACCTTTTTCTTTCTGATAAAGGTCTGATAAATGCTAAAATGTACTGCAGGGCATGATGAAATTAAACCTGGATCCAGTGCCAACACTGTCACCTCAAAAGCACAAGATTGAAAACTCCAAGTAGAATTAGATGCAAACATTTGATCTTGCTTTTATATTTCTGCATCCAGCAGATTATGTTTTAGGCTGGGTTTTTTTCAGTTAAGACTGCTTTATAAATGGCCAGTGAGAAAGGATATTCAATATTGATGTTTGCAAAACAAGGTCGATCATATACTGAGGAACATTTATTTTACAATGTCATTATTTATAATATCTTTATTGCTCGCTAAAATTATCTGACCAGCAGTGAGCCTATGACACCGAGCCTCACAAGCTGCTTTTAGAAGGAATTATTTGCAGCCGGCTGGTTGGTGTAACATTGGTGACCTCGTAGCTTTCCCTGAATACCTGAAGATCTCGGAGATTTCCCAGTGTCTTTTTTGTTGGTTCCAAATTTACTGTACGTTTGCTTCTTCAAGAGATGACAACAAAGAGGTGAACAGGGTGTTGCTCTGATACTTTTAACAAGGGCATGGATTTTTTCCCACCCTCAGGAATCATAGGTTCCTAAAAGTAATTGACTAGTTCTTAAATTAGGATTATTTCAGTCTCTGATATACCAGGTTGAACCAGAGACACTGGTCCGAGACAGACAGAAAGCTCCTGTTATTCATTATTGCAAGGTGTTGACAATTCTTAGTGTAGACCCTCCCTACCCATCGATACCAGCATCAGGAGAGATGTCCAGGAGGGCGGTACAGGGACAGCTATGCTTCCAGTGGGCAGTTACTCAAGGACCTTGCTAAACCATTCACCCACAGAGTTACTCCAGTTTTTTGTGCCACCTTTTTTCACATCACAGCTGCCTGGCCTTGTGTCAGAGGTCCAGCCGATACTCTTTATTTGTTTCAATGTGTGCAGTAGTGGCATTTTGGGAGAAAACAGACATACTCCATTTTGGAGAGCTGACTACCAAACTGTTTGCAAATTCTTCAACATATTTAATCTCTTTGTTAAGATGGTGTACAATTAACTACATTTACTAATCTCAATCCCAATTGTATCAGACATCTTTTTGAACACGGCAAAAAAACCATATTAACATCTGGGTTCCACCTCCTTAGTACCTCTGTTCTTGGAAAGGATCAATATAAGTTACATAAAGTGCATGGTTTGATGTCTGTTTCTGATCATCTGTGTAATCCAATGGCCTTAATATGCCTATTGTTTGCAATACATTTTAATATTGCCTGTTTAAATCTGAATTGGTAAACTACATCCATAAGAAAACAGATCATGGATGCAGAATTGCCAAACATGGTTTAACTGATGTAAAAAAAAAAATTGGCAACACCAAAGCCTGTTCATAGGTTTCTAAATCCTTGATGTAAAAGAATGTCAATTGGGATTAATGTGAGGAATGTTGCTGCCTAGAAGTGTGGGCTTATTCTAGGCTCATTGAGTGGGTTTATTCTAGGCTCCGAGTGGTGGCAACATTGAGTGTGTCCTTTCATCCTTTTTTATTTTTAGTCTGTCTAAAAGTTTTGTTTTGGAGGTCTTTTAATCTTTATTAATGTGGGGGTGGTGGGGGCAAGGGGGAAAATTTTTCTCAGTCACTACCTGGTCGAGGATGCGTCTTTCCTCCGAGCCTCATCTTCGCATTCTACTCGAGGCCTACCATCTGGATCGGCGCGGCCTTCCTGCTGGAGACCGGCCAGAGCTTCAGTAGCGGGGCAGCACTGAAGTACCATCGCGGAGCGGGCGATGCCTTACTGGGAACGCCGTGTTGGAACTCCGGAGCGTTGGAACTTCCGACTTGAACATCGTGGAGCTGTGGTCTGCGGAGCTTCCAGCCACGGGCGGCGTTGACTTTAAGATCGCGGAGCCTAGGATCTTTCGCCGAGGATCGCCAGTGTTGGAGCTCCGCCCAGCTCGGCCTGTGGATTTCGGAAGCAGCGGTCTCCGCTAGGAAGCGGTTGATTCGGAAACTCCAAGCCGCTGAGAGTGTTCTTCCGTTCCGGCGCTGGAGCTCCATCAGCCCCGGCGAGAGGGCAGACAACATCGGGCCGCCGTTATGGCGACTGCGGAGGCCCCAATAGGCCCTGACCACGGGTGAACAAGAGGAAGATGACTGAACTTTGTTGCCTTCCCTCAGTGGGAAACGTTGATTCCGCTGTGGGGGGATGGTTTTATGTCAAATTTTATAGTGTTGTGTTTAACCTATTTGTATGCTGCATGGTAACTCAAGTTTCACTGCACCAATTGGTGTATGTGACAGTAGTTGTCCTTTGTCCTTTGTCATTGTCCTGACCTTTCGTTACTCCACGATCAGTCCCACTGAAGCAAGTTATCTGTTTGTTAAACACTCTGCTTTTTATAGGCTCCCAATGATTTGCTCAACTAGGTTATCACTGCTTCCTATAGCTACTGTTTTTAAATTATTGGTACACTTTGTAAAAAAAATAGTACAAAGAATATTCTTTCTGTCTCTCGGGGCAGCACAGTGGTGAAGCTAGTTGAGCTGCTGCCTCTTGCTACCGAGACACGAGTTCAATCCTGACGCTTGCTGCTGTTTGTGAGGAATTCGCCTACTCTCCCTGTGACCACCTGGGTTTTCTCTGGGTGATCTGGTCTCTTCTCACATCACAAAGATATATGGGTTAGTAAGTTAGTTGATCATTATAAGTTGCCCCACAGGTGATCAGTAGAATTTGTGATAGTGGGTGGGGAGACCGGATCTAGAAAATAGTGTGAGAATAGAAATGATTGAGATTATTGGGGGATTAATGAGAAATGTGCGGTTGACAGATGATGGAAACTCAATGGGCTGAAGGGCCTGTTTAGCACCGTATCTCTCTATGAATTTATACCCATTTCAATGCAATGCATTTTCCCTCTTTCTGTCCCTGCCCTCTTTCTCCGCTCTGCCCGCATCTTTCCTCAATTTATTGAAACATTATGAGGTGACAGAATTGTTATTGTTCCTGAAATATCCACCCCCTTGATTGAGCAAAATCATTCTCCATAATGGCCTTTAATCACGGCTGTACAAAATACTTTTCTTGTTTTCTTTCATCTCCAGCCAACCAAAGACTGCAGTTAGTCCCACAAACTACATTTCCCCTTCTGCCCCACATCAGTAATAATATCCTCAGGCTTGCAAGGAGGCTAATAACCGGAGATTGCCACAGCAGATCCAGCAAATAATAATCACTACATTTTAACTGGAGGCATTTTATGGAATATGATATATTTTTTTAAATATCCTGCAAAAGAGTATGTCCTGGGGAGGACGTCTGCCGTCCTTGCCTTGCTTAGCATTTATGTAACTCTAGCCCCAACATTGTGGTTAACTCTTAATGTCCTCTGCAATGGTTGAGCAAGTCGCACAATCCAATTAAAAAATAAGCAATAAATGCTGGCCAGTGACATGCCCCATCCGGAAAAATATCCACGTTCAAAAAAACATTGGGATTGAGAAAGCACTTGGGATTTGAAATAGCTCAACAAAAGTGAAAATATTTAAAATGCAATTTTAAAATAATTGAGGGGCTTTAATATTTTCATATCAATTGATTAATTAGTGGAAATAAATTTTGGTATTGTTTTCTCTTTTTCACCAATAAAATTGGGGGCTGCTCAGTGGCGTTGCTGCCTTACAGCGACAGATACCTGGATTCGATCCTGACTACGGCTGCTGTCTGTACGGAGTTTGTATGTTCTCCCTGTGACAGCGTGGGTTTTCTCTGGGCGCTCTGGCTTCCTCACTCACTCCAACGACATGTAGGTTAATGGATTTTGTTAAAATTGTAAATTGTCCCTAGTGTATAGGATAGTGCTAGTATTGTATGGGCTGATCGCTGGTCATCGTGGGCTGAAGGGCATGTTTCCTCGCTGTATCTCTGAAGTAAAGTCTAAACATAGAAAATAGGTGCAGGAGCAGGCCATTCGGCCCTTCGAGCCTGCACCACCATTCAATATGATGATCATGGCTGATCATCCAACTCAGTATCCCTTACCTGCCTTCTCTCCATACCCCATGATCCCTTTAGCCACAAGGGCCACATCTAACTCCCTCTTAAATATAGCCATTAAACTGGCCTCAACTACCTTCTGTGGCAGAGAATTCCGGAGATTCACCACTCTCTGTGTAAAATTCCATGTCAGCAACAACTAGCAATCAAATAGGATTTGCACATTCATTTTGCATTGAGGAATTTGCAGATGACTCAAAACTTCTTTGTAATCTATGAACCAATCCTTTTTGCTTCTGGAGTGTTCAGATAACTATTAAAAAGATAAAATGATATTGTGCGCTAATTGGTGTTTTAATTATTTCATTGTAGTTGTTCTTTAGTGAGACTGAAAGTTGATGCTTCAGTTGACTTTTTTTCTAAATCAAGAAATGCGTAAATTTGCCAAAGTAATAAAAAATGTTAAATCTCCCTGGACTGAACTAAAAATAAAAGTTTGTAAATTCTAGCCCTAATTTTGACACACTTGGACTCAACACAAGTGAAATTAATCAACTCGAGAGATTGTTTGGCTGTGGTTCTAAGAGCTCACTTGCACCTCATTCAACAAAGAGCGACTTTTCAATGTGCTTTACTGAACATTTGGAAGTCGTCAGTAAGAATCTGAAGTTCATGTCAGCTCATGATTTAGGAATGGAGAATGTTCCCACCGTGCACTCTGAGGGTGCACTAAATTATTGACACCCAACGTAGAAATTCTCCCCTGAACTCCCCATTAGCATGCCCCTGAAGCTACCATCATGTTTCCCCTATTATAATGGAAGAGCAACAAAAGATGAGCAGTGGGTTCTACGGTTTGCTCCAAGGTCCCAAGGAAATGGATGGGAGAATTGGACTGCTCTGAAAGCTGGCATTGACTTGATTAGCAAAATGGTCTTTTCATCTCATCCCTGGCCTTTGTTCACCAAACTGCCTAACAAATAACCCCCTTGCCCTTGTTCACCTAATACTGGCCATCATCTGCTCTGACCCTTCTCTCTCCTAGCTTTCTTTCCCACACTCGTGCAATCGGTCTGAAGAAGGGCTCTGACCTAAAATGTAGCCAGCCCATGTTCTCCAGAGGTGCTGCCTGAACTGCTGAGTTACTCCACTTTGTGTCTATCTTTGGTCGAATGGTTTCCTCCTATGTGGTTAGGAAATATGAAAAATGGGAATATTCAATTCAATAAAACAAACGCTAAATTAAAATAGTTTTTTAAAAAATGCTTGCAGTCATCATTTTCCACCTCGAGAATTCCTGTTGATGTGACTGGCGGGATGATAGCAGTGGTGCATCATCTTCTGCAAAATCCGATGCTGGCAGCGGGTATATCCAAGTTGAGGACGCATGAAACTGACTGAACAATAGCTGTTTACTCTGGAAGTAGTAATGAAAGCTGGCACTATTTGACATATTTTATCTTGATAATAGTGGTCCATTCAATGGTAGTTCATTACTTTCAAAGTACTGTATTCAACACATTACAGGGATGGGGCGTCAGGACCACACAGCCGGAAGCCTACTCATGTGGACATTCTCCCTGTGACCACTGTTGCTCCGGCTTCCTTCCACATCCTAAAGATGTGCTGAATGGCAGGTTAATTGGATTACTTATTGCTCCAAATGTAAGTGGGTGGTAGAATCTGGGGTTGGGAAGGGGTGTAGTTGTTGAAGAAATTGGAAGAGTAGGTCACAGGGAAAACTAATTTAGGAATGGGATTGCTGTGTGAACTAGCATAGACTCCATGAGCCAAAATGAACCCTTGTGTCATAAGGAAATGCAGAATATGCATGCACTTAATGATTTTTGGGGAATAAATTGAATATTTCTGTAGAATAAATCAACCTTTTGCCAGTTCTAAAATAGTTGGATTGGGCGTTTGCACTCCCTCTTCGTTGATTTGATATTTATCTTTTGTACTTGTTATAAATTGCCATGTCCATATTTGTAATGGAAGCAAGCCACGGCCAATGATACAGTGTAATTACACCCTGTTGACAACAGGGTGATCGTGCAGCTAGCTTAAGGAATTGTGAGATAATATGTTTAGCAGGCAGCTACCGTATTTCCTTAAATAAGGACATGAACAGTTCACAGAAAATACACTGAGACTTTTAATATCCTAAAAAAAAGATAGTTGGGGTTTCAATGTAAAACTTGGAGACACTAAATTAACTAAAGCTATGGTTGAAAAATATTCTGTTATGTCTTGGCTCTAGCCATAATTGTGTGGGAAGAATGAAAGATATAGTGAAGTATGATAAGAATGAAAACATTTGATGGGCTTCTGGTATTGAAATTCAGGATAAATGGATGATTTGGTATGGCTTTATTTCAATTGCTTGTAAAGAATTGCCACCTTATTATTTGCCCCATTTTTGTGGATCAATTAAAATGTTAACAACAGTTTTGATGTGACAAATTGATTTTAATGTGGATGAATAACTGACGGCCCAATTCCCTTCTATGTGAGGAGAGATCTCCATAAAGCTAGAAATATTGCATCATATCAATAATATTGCATTAAATGTTGGTAACTTCAATCATTTCATTTTTTTTAAGTGATACTGCACGAAAACAGTGATTGCCAAGTACAGTTGCATTATCCTACACACTAGGGACAATTTACAATTTTACCAAAGCCAATTAGCTCACAAACCTGTACACCTTTGAAGTGTGTGAGGAAACCGGAGAAAACCCATGTGGTCACAGGGAAAATGTACAAACTCTGTACAGACAGCACCCATAGTCAGGATTGAACCAGAGTCTCTGGTACTGTAAGGCAGCAACTCTACCACTGTGCCACCCCTGCTGCTATTCTTCCTAGATCTAACGTAGTTTACTGCCCAATTCCCAAATTCTCCAGTTCCCTTCAGTGACCCTTGCTTAGGGTCAAGATGGTGGCACACGCATGTGCAGCGGCTCAGCACTCCTCGAGTCGGGGCTCCTTGTTAGTACATTAGAGCTCCGCTCGGGCAGTGCACCTGAAATTTTGTGTATGTATTTAATATGACAAAGGATTATTATTATCATTATTACCTGTAACTTGCATGACATTTTCAATCAATGCAAGTAGGCTTAGTGAAATGGAGACAGAGATTGCATATGTTAAGTCGAGCAAAAACAAACTGCTGGAGGAACCCATTGGGTCAGGCAGCTTCTGTAGAGGGAAGTAGACAAACAATGTTTTGGGTGGTGATCCTGCCTCAGTCTAAAGGGGCCTCCTGATATAAAATATCAACTATCCATTTCACTCCACAGGTGCTGACTGGACAGTTCAGTTCCACCAGACTTTTTTTTTGCTTAGGGTTCAGTAAAGTTGTTTTTGTTTTCTAAATAGCACTCAAATGGGAGGAACAGCTTCAATAATTGTTTCTTTTTGTTCAAGGTTAAATGGCTGGCAGAGTTGTCTAGCATGAGTGTTCTATAGGGACTGGACTGGCATTGGACAACTCCTTAGCAACTATTACTCATGATATCCTTCCAAGCCTGAACAAATTGTTTTTTGATTTGTGGAGATCAGGGTAGTAACATAGCTAAGAGCTTGCGTCAGTCTTTCCGTTAAAGCGACCAGTGAAATCAGAGCTCTAATATTTGGAGTGATAAGATGAAAATTGACGACAAGCAATTATGAATTTTCCTCTTTGTGCAGTTAATTAATGCCCAAGTTCATAAAGTGTTGTCTCAAAAGCCTTGATTTGGTGTTCAAGTGCTGAAGGATTTTGTTATTAAGTAATCATTAAAGGTCCTATCCTTAATCAAATTGCACTTGTGGTGGTCGTTCCCTGTTCCGGTTGGTTATAAGCTCTGATGTTCATGAGTTACAGGCAAAGCTGGTGCAGTGTTTATTGGGATTATGATTAAGCTTTGAAAAAAGTGCAGATGATTCCTTGGTGGGAATTTCATTTATTTTTGACACTGCGCCCAGAACTGCACTTGCTAATTAAATCTGTGTGTGCATTGAATATCACTTCATGGCATCACTACACTTAATCTTCTAAATAGCTTGGGCCATGAAATGTAAGATTCTTATAGAAGTCGTATGTAAGTTTCTTATAGAAACTTACAACATTCTTAAGGGGTTGGACGGGCTAGATTCATCAGGATGTTGCCTGGATTGGGGGACTTTAGCTATGGAGAAGAGATTGGATTGTTTTCTCTGGAGTAAAGGAGGTCACAGGATGTAAGATTATCAAAGGCATAGATTGGGTAGATAGTCAGAATCTTTTTTTCCCTTGGTAGGGGTATCAAAAATAAAAGGGCATAGGTTAAAAGTGAGAGGAAGAAATTTTAATAGGGATCTGAGGGGTAAATCTTTTATAAAGAGTGGTTGATAAATGGAACATGCTGCCAGTGGTAATAAAGTTAGTTTAGTTCCTACCGTCATTGTGTTTAAGAGGCAGTGGACAGACAAGGTATAGAAGGATACGGTCCTGATGGGATTAGTGTATATTAGCAGAAAGGTTGGCTGTAGGACCATTGGGCTGTAGGACCGTTTCTGTTCTGTTTGACTTTATGCTGAAAGGTGGTGTTTTTTCTTTCGTCGTGGAATCTCTTTCTGGCCTTTTAAGCAGTCCTGATGCAAGGTCTCGACCTGAACATTTACTGTCGCTTTGCCTTCACAGGTGCTACCTCATCCACTGAGTTCCTCCAGCAGTTCGTTTTTTTTCTTCACTTTATGTGAAATGTCTTTTATTTAAAAATAAGCTAAACCATGACCAGTGTCCAAAGCCTTGCTTGCCATTAACCAAGGCACCTACTATTGGCAGGTGAGCAAATGGGGCACAGTAACAAAAGAGATGGATTTGAAATCTAGGAAGTAAATTCAAAGGATTCTACCAATTCCATCTTTGATTTTTCAATTTGCCTGCAATCCTGCATCCTCTTGTTTAGTACATACAAGAAGCACTGTGGGAAATGTTATTGTTATCTAGAGGAGAACTTTGTGATTGAATTAACTATTAAGCTAATTTACTCAAAAGATCAAAGTGGTTGACCTGATCAAATTAATTTTAGTGTGCCTTTGGAAAGGTAAACATGTTCTGTCAACTGCATGAATGGTGGACATGCAAAAATAGCCCTATTTCCTCAACTAATGTTTGTGTGAATTTAGTTTCTGTGTATATTTATCTCATTAATTTTGCCTGAAGGCCTGCTTTGAGCAGGGTAACTGGCATGAGGGTCATGCAGTGGAGCCATTTTAAAGATGAGGGCTGAGCCAACCATACTCCAGAGGTCTGGTGAAGAAGGGTCTCGAACCGAAACGTCACCCATTCCTTCTCTCCAGAGATGCTGCCTGTCCCGATGAGTTACTCCAGCTTTTTGTGTCTATATCTGGTGAAGAAGTGCAGCCCTTCAAAGGTGAACAATTTGCAAGCTGTAGTCAAAGAACAGGCAGAAGACGAAAGAATTTGAGACCAGGAAGAGAAAATGAAATGTTACTATTCAGCAGAAAGTCCATTGTCATTGTAAAATCTATTTGACTGGGGAAAGTTCACCTGGTTTATTGACTTTAGTTTACAAGCACTGACAAATATTTGTGTGGTCATCTGTCACATGTTCAAATCATTGTGGAAGACACATATGCATAGGTTCCTTATATGGATAACGACATGTTCAGTTGTTCCAGCCTGTGCCTTCAATTAGACCAGGGCATCAGTCTTAGCCTTGCCTCTCAAGACCGAGGGTCACTTGTGGGCATCCATCAGGGACACAGCTGACATCAACAACATCTCTTGGCCAGGCCCACCCTGCAGCTCCGTCCCAATCATGGTCAAGTTAAGACTCCACATTCCAAACAACTTTGGTCATGAATCATGCAAGTTGAATCATGGCACCAGAAACATGGCAACTCTTACCTACCGCCTCAGTGTACACTACAATTCCCACCCTCTTGTACTTGGAGTGCGATTGTACTGAAGGTAGGCACAAAATGCTGGAGTAACTCAGCGGGACAGGCAGGATCTCTGGAGAGAAGGAATGGGTGAAGTTTCGGGCCAAGACCCTTCTTCAGACTGATCATCATTATGATTTTAAGTATGATCTTCATACTGATCTTCGGTATGATTGCACCTATGTGCAGTAAGATTTTTACTGAACTGTATGCAAAAAAGAATCTCACTGTACCCAGGCAGTGAGAGCAGTCTTTCAGCTGTTAGGCAGCGGCTATAGGAAGAACAGCATGGTGTAACACACAGACATCAAAGACCGACTGAAAGTTCACCTGAGAATGGCATGAAGAGGTATAACTGAGAAGAAAAATATTCTAAGCATCCATTAGTATCTTGTACTCTCTTTCAAGTTTAATCTGTTTGGAGATAGTGTGAAAACAGGCCCTTCGGCCAACCGAGTCCACGTTGGCCAGCAGTCACCCTGCACACTAACCTACACACACAAGGCTCAATTTTACAACTTACGGAAGCCTACAAACCTATAGGTCTTTGAAGTGTACGAGAAAACCGGAGCACATGGGGTAAACCCACGCGGTCACGGGGAGAACGTACAAACTCTGTACAGACAGCTCCCATAGTCAGGATCGAACCCGGGTGCCTGACGCTGAAAGGCAGCAACTCCACCGTTGTACTGTGGGGTTGCTACCACTGTGCCGCAAATGTTAAGCGCCGCAAATGTTAAGCGCAGCCCGTATCATTTTTCTTATCAGACTCGTGTGACCCTGCAGCGTGTAGAATTAAGCCCCAGTGGTTTTGCAGTTGTTGTCAATGCTGGTGACCCTTCACCGAGTTAGCTGGCTAATGGTTGGAATTCCATTGCAAATGTGTGCTAGGTCATCGTGGATTAGTGCTAGCTGCTGAGGTGTGCTTTTCAAATTCTGAGCACCTTCCTCCCCTCTGAGGGCCGGATGGCTGGAGCTGCTGCGGTGCCTGTCGCCTGATTCAGCCGACGAATGAGGTGGTCCCCTGATTTCAAGCTGATTCTTCTCTCCTGCTTGATGTGGTCCACAAGGACACACTTTGAAGGTGGGATTTGTATGGGAGGCTCAGGAGTTTGAACGAGACAATGGTCAGGCTTTGCAATGTCTGTGAATGTCTTCATTTTCGTACTCTTTCAAAGAGGTCAAATTGTGTGAGGTAAAAGTGATTCCTTGACTTAGCTTGGTGAAATGTTATTTGATTGGGTGTGAATAAAGTGAAACTCGGGCATGATTCCTCCAAAATTCTTCTTTATTTGGCCTTTTGTATTCCATAGCAAAAGGATTTGAATACAGGAGCAGGGAGGTTCTACTTCAGTTGTACAGGGTCTTGGTGAGACCACACCTGGAGTATTGCGTACAGTTTTGGTCTCCAAATCTGAGGAAGGACATTATTGCCATAGAGGGAGTGCAGAGAAGGTTCACCAGACTGATTCCTGGGATGTCAGGACTGTCTTATGAAGAAAGACTGGATAGACTCAGTTTATACTCTCTGGAATTTAGGAGATTGAGAGGGGATCTTATAGAAACTTACAAAATTCTTAAGGGGTTGGACAGGCTAGATGCAGGAAGATTGTTCCCGATGTTGGGGAAGTCCAGGACAAGGGGTCACAGCTTAAGGATAAGGGGGAAATCCTTTAAGACCGAGATGAGAAAGACTTTTTTCACACAGAGAGTGGTGAGTCTCTGGAACTCTCTGCCACAGAGGGTAGTTGAGGCCAGTTCATTGGCTATATTTAAGAGTGAGTTGGATGTGGCCCTTGTGGCTAAGGGGATCAGAGGGTATGGAGAGAAGGCAGGTACGGGTTACTGAGTTGGATGATCAGCCATGATCATATTGAATGGCGGTGCAGGCTCGAAGGGCTGAATGGCCTACTCCTGCACCTAATTTCTATGTTTCTATGTAAAAGTGATTCCTTGACTTAGCTTGGTGAAATGTTATTTGATTGGGTGTGAATAAAGTGAAACTCGGGCATGATTCCTCCAAAATTCTTCTTTATTTGGCCTTTTGTATTCCATGGACTGTTCAATAACTGTAACTGAAGTTTAGACTTTAGAGAAATAGTGTGGAAACAGGCCCTTCGAGTCATCCTTGCTGACCAAAGAATCCATATCCTGGCGCCTTGCGCTGTAAGGCAGCAGCTCTACTGTTGCGTCACCATGTCACCCCTTCAGGTTCCAGACCAAAATGTGTTCTACATGACACTTCTCATTGCTATCATAATCTGGCTTGGAACGCTAACCTTTCAGTGCAACTCCTTAACCTCGCTGTTCCTTTGCAGAATATATTGCATTGCTCATTACCTAGAGCTGTGTCGACTGCAATGGGAATATCGAGTACTGATGCAGATCAGCTGCTCAATGTGTTGATCAATATTAATATTAATATTAATACCCACAGTGTAGACCTCCTCATATGAAGATCGATTGGGTGAAGAGTGCAGTGCACTTTGAAACCTTGAGCCATTCAGTTGAGTACGAGAACTGTCATTAGTTATTTGAATGATTGGACCAGGGATTGTGTTATGAGTTATAGAAGTGGTCCTGTAAAGCAACATGTGTGAGGAGATGGTGCCTCCCTCAATGTGTTACTTTAAAACTAACTAATTTAAAAAATCAGTGCTGGTTTGCATGTGAAAAGTTTAATCTAAATGATGAGTTGCCCTTCGGGATTGCGCATGTTTGTTTTTGGATGTGCTTGTTAATTTGGAACAGGATTGAGTTAAAGTAAAACTGATTTAGGCTAATATATCATGATCTGGATCATGATTATTCCTTGTCAGTTCTGTTTGTGCAAAACATTGTTTTTTTTCATCCCTGACTAAATTTATGCTGAAATGGGAGAAGGAGTTTTGAGAACTGTAGGCGCTTGATTGTAATCAGGTGCTCATCAAAGTACCATTAAACTGTAATGAAAGTATCCACCATCATCTTATGAAGCGGTAAAGCAATAATCTTAGCAATTATCACCAATCGTAAGAAAATGACCTGAAAATACTTTTGCTTTAACATTTGATTGCAAACTTCACCTGGGGTAAAAGTGCACACTCTTGTATTTGCAAGAGACCTAGAAATGAGGAGAGCAGTTCAAAACATTTGTCATTTTATTTACGACTATTTCACTGAAAATGCTTACACTAGATATAACTGCCCTTTGCCATGGTCAAGAAAGATTCCTGTTGCTTTGTGGTCTCCTGGAAGGACCATTAGATGAATTAATAAACATCAGAATATATATATATTAACTGAAAATCATTTTAAACAGGAACAGCTGAAGTAAATTATCCTAATTACATTATTTTCATTATTGCAGGCGTGAAGAAACTGAAAGGAGACTCAAAAATGTAAGTGATCTGCTGGTTATGAATAGCTCTGGTGTTCTTTCTTTCAATCCATTTTGCACATTTTTGTTTTAATTTCAGAACAACATTTAGCCGTCATTTTAAAAGCAAAAGCTCCAACTAATCTTTGATGTGGACAACATTTAGACCAAATTATGGTTTGAGTTCAGTGCAGTTTTCTGCTGCAAAAAGCACTGATATGGATCTAAATCATTGCTGCCTATGGGGCAACATTCTCAGATCCTAAATTGACTTTTGACGTAACCTGCCTAATGGAAAGGATCTACAATGATTTGGCAATACACAATGACCTGTCATTTCCAAAACAGCTTGACTCACAAAGAAAGCAGCTGCTAAATAGAAATCAGCCCGGACCTCAACTGGATATAGCAGCCACCTAATCCTGAGTGACTGCAATGCTCTGGACTCTTCTTTGTAGTCATTAGATACTTATAGAACTTATTGTGAAAGCACTGGAGTTTGCATTTGGACCACATTCTTTTCATTTCTCTCTGAAAGATTCCCCCCCCCCCCAATATTGTAAAGATGTGGCCCTCATGATATTTATGTTTAATGATAGTTGTATCAGTTTATTTTCATAGTGCATCGAGTTTGAAGTAATTCATTAAGCTTTAGTTTTGTTGTAAGAGTGTGTGTTGTGACTCTTTATCTACAGTATGTCTTTGTTGCTGTGAAATTCAATTACTTTAATGTGCTTAACATTTAAAATGCTCCAGAAAATCTACCTCCTTGACAACTTTCTTAACAACAGTTTCAATGTCCTATCTGGCCTGTTGGTAAATTTTCGCTTTGTATTGTTGCTTCAAGATACCTTTGGATGTTTTACCAGGTCAAGCTGCTACCTGAATGCAAAGTTGTTGTTGGTAGCCTTTTATGTTGCTATTTGAACGTTAATTCTGCAGATCGAAACATTTGTTTTATTGTGTTGCAGAAATATCTGAATCGTACATGCTTTCCCCTGGTATACCTTGTAGTTAGCTGGTTTTGTTGCAAACTTTACCAATCTGAACATTTGAATCTGCAATTATATCACAATATCTTTCCCTGTACCCCCTCCTCAAATTCACAGCTATTTCTGGTTTTTATCTTTCTCTCTGAAAGAGATTTATCTTCTAATTTTAAATGCATGTCTCCCAGTCATGAGTGCAGGGAGTGGAGAACCGATGGGATTGCAATGATCATGTGGACGCAATGGAAGAATAAAGACGAGCAGGGAGTTCTGTGTTGAACCCTGGGCCACACTCATATTAACCCTATAACATATAACATATAACCATATAACAATTACAGCACGGAAACAGGCCCTCTCAGCCCTTCCAGTCCGTGCCGACCATTTGTTTTCCCCTAGTCCCATCTACCTGCACTCAGACCATACCCCTCCATTCCCTTCACGTCCATATACCTATCCACTTTAGTCTTAAATGTTAAAATTGATCCTGCCTCCACCACTTCTGCTGGAAGCTCATTCCACACAGCCACCACCCTCTGAGTAAAGAAGTTCCCCCTCACGTTACCCCAAAACTTCTGTCCCTTAATTCTCATGTCATGCCCTCTTGTTTGAATCTTCCCTACCCTCAATGCGAAAAACGTATCCATGTCAACTCTGTCTATCCCTTTCATCATTTTAAAGACCTCAATCAAGTCCCCCCTTAACCTTCTGCGCTCCAAAGAATAAAGAATAATTCTTTATTCCATCATTACACCATTATTCTTTATTACACCTTTATTGCCATCAACTAAAGCAGGTTGAAACCAAAATGCTGGAAATCATGGAAAACCTGACTCATTTACTCTTTTTTTTCTTCCCACAAATGCAGCCTGAACTACTGAGTATATCCAGCATTTTCAGTTTTTATTTGATTTGATCACTGAAGCAGTCAATATCACGGGTTGTCAGAGCTGCCAGTGTTAAAGTGGCCTTTGCGGACTTCTGACACTGCTTATCGATGCTAAATGTTACAGCCTCATCGGGTAATCTTTGTATTGAAATTCATCCCACTCACCTGTAAGGGTGTGTTTAAGAAATTAAAATAGTCTGCTTATGGAGGGCTCCATTATCTCTGGGCCTGGAAGCTAGAAAGTATTAAAAGATGTCTCATTGATAAAGAAGCAACTCATTGCATTACTTGAGTATAAGTATAGACGTGAGAAAAGTGCATGTTCCATGAATTTAATTGAGCAATGTTATTTATTTATATATTCTGATTTTCTATGTCAAACACTTATATGGATAACGGTATCCTTACAGGTTTTGATCACAATATATTGGCTTGGTAGAAGAGCACAGTCTGACCCTCACTATAATGGACCATACCTTGACCTGAATGCTTTTGAGGGGCTGTTAGGACACACGCTGACCAAGGTGAGTTACATAGAAACATAGAAAATAGGTGCAGGAGCAGGCCATTCGGCCTTTCGAGCCTGCACCGCCATTCAATATGATCATGGCTGATCATCCAACTCAGTATCCTGTACCTGCCTTCTCTCCATACCCCCTGATCCATTTAGCCACAAGGGCCACATCTAACTCCCTCTTAAATATAGCCAATGAACTGGCCTCAACTACCTTCTGTGGCAGAGAATTCCACAGATTCACCGCTCTCTGTGTGAAAAATGTTTTTCTCATCTCGATCGTAAAAGACTTCCCCCTTATCCTTAAACTGTGACCCCTTGTCCTGGACTTACCCCACATCGGGAACAATCTTCCTGCATCTAGCCTGTCCAACCCCTTAAGAATTTTGTAAGTTTCTATAAGATTCCCCCTCAATCTTCTAAATTATAGCGCGTACAAGCCGTGTCTATCCAGTCTTTCTTCATATGGAAGTCCTGACATCCCAGGAATCAGTCTGGTGAACCTTCTCTGTACTCCCTCTATGGCAAGAACGTATTTCCTCAGATTTGGAGAACAAAACTGTACGCAATACTCCAGGTGTGGTCTCACCAAGACCCTGTACAACTGCAGTAGAACCTCCCTGCTCCTATACTCAAAATCTTTTTGCTATGAATGCTAACATACCATTCGCTTTCTTCACTGCCTGCTGCACCTGCATGCCTACTTTCAATGACTGGTGTACCATGACACCCAGGTCTCATTGCAGCTCCCCTTTTCCTAATCGGCCACCATTTAAATAATAGTCTACTTTCCTGTTTTTGCCACCAAAGTGGATAACCTCACATTTATCCACGTTAAACTGCATCTGCCATGCATTTGCCCACTCACCCAGCCTATCCAAGTTACCCTGCAGTCTCCTAACATCCTCCTCACAGCTAACACTGCCCCCCAGCTTCGTGTCATCCGCAAACTTGCATTCCACAGATGTTACATTCAATTCCCTCGTCCAAATCATTAATATATATTGTAAATAGTTGGGGTCCCAGCACTGAGCTTGCGGCACCCCACTAGTCACTGCCTGCCATCCTGAAAAGGACCCGTTCACTCCTACTCTTTGCTTCCTGTCTGCCAGCCAGTTCTCCATCCACATCAATACTGAACCCCCAATACCGTGCAATACGTTACAAATGTTTGTAAGCCTTGAGGTAGACGTTGAAATACCTGAAGTCGTTGAATCTAGCAGACTTCTGTATGATATGGGGAGCAACATTTCCATTGTACATTTCCACAAATTCCCCAGGACCCGAGAGAGATTCCCTATTAATCAGGTCTGGTTTGCAGGCTATATTGAGAGGGATTAGAGATAGCAAGATGAATACGTCCATCCATTTGTGAGCAAACTGTGAGGTTAAATGCCCATATTGTAGGATCATGAGGACTAATTCTTTAGCCCATTGGTTGTAGAATTATAGAGTCGTACTACACCGAATTGGGCCCTTCACACGCCATGTCTGCATCTCTCTGCACCAATTGCTATTACCAGCATTGATCTGTAGTCTTCAATACCATGGCAATTCAAATGCTTGTTCAGATAATGCAAAGTTGTGTGAGTCCTTTCTCCGCCACCCACTTGGGTGCTGCATGACATATTCCAACAACCCTCTAGAGAAAAATTGTTCCTACAATCCAAGCTATCTACACTCCCTATTAGTGCTAATCGCTTGTTAGCAAAAGCTACAAATACTATTTTCATTCAAAATGTGCATGCTTCATGTTTATTTTTGAGAATGGCTGAAGAGGCAAACATTTTGGTAACATTAACCTTGATCGAGAAATGCAATGACTCGTGCAACATGTCCCGGTGTGTATTCCAAGCATGCTGTGAAACAGGGAATATTGAAGGGGGATACGCCTTTAAGACGAATCAAATGGAAAGTAACCTTTGGTTCACTGCCAGACTTGCTGAACCATACTTCCACTTCGCAAAAGATTTTGAGTCTCTCTCCTGCCAAGTTTGTTATGAATTTGCTCCCAAAAATCGTTAAAACCACCGATCGGTTGCCAGGGTTCTGAAAACCGATGACGGGAAGAAGGAACTTTTCCTCAGGTAGCACATTCAGCCGTTCTTTTTTGCTGCAGGTGGAATGATTTCTGCTGTCGTTAGAAGCAATGTTCTATGTGCCGTTTGGTAGATCTAGATAAAGTTTATTCTGCCATTGTAACTACATTACTGCATGAGTGATAACAACACAATGATGATTATTATCTGATTGGAGTATTTCATTCACCCTTTTCATCCGTTGATCTGGTTTAGAAATGAAACCTGTTTTTCTATCTCCGTTAAGTGCTTGTCGAAAGCTGCACAATATTTAATTCAATAGGACTGTAGTTTAACCTTTTGGAATGATCTAAATCACTCCTGCGCGCCACCCTGTGGCCAGTTTAAGAACCGCTGAAACTATAGCATCCGCCTTGCGACTGGGATGGGAAATCAAATTAAAAAGAGATGAAAATAATTGTCTTAGAGAGAGTGAATGGAGAGAGTGAAAACGGCATATATCTCACTTTAATTTAGATAATGGTCACCCAACAATGTAATGTTGAAGGTCCAATGGATTGTTGGGAGATTTGGGGTTCCAGAATGATTCCAGAGTAAGGGGTTTAATTTTCCAGATAAGATGGGAGAAGCTGAGGTTGTTCTCCCTGGAGAAAAAGTTGAGAGGAAATTTGGCAGATGTGCACATGACCATGATTAGTTTAGGTGGGGGTAGATAGAGGGAACCTGTCCCCAGTCATGATTGGTTGAAAGTCTGAAGAAGGGTCTCGACCCGAAACGTCTCCCATTTCTTCTCTCCAGAGATGCTTCCTATCCTGCTGAGTTACACCAACATTTTGTGTCTGTCTTTGGTTTCAACCAGCAGCTGCAGTTCCTTTGTACACATGGTTGGCACAAGGTTGTGGGGCCTTGGATTTAAGACTTTGAATGAAAGATAGAAGGCAGATTTGAGGAAACACATTTTTTGTGCAGAGGATAATTAGCATTGTATTTTCACCACTTCTACTAGTGAATTCCAAATTAGTCAATGCATTCAATGAAATGGCTAGGCCCTTGTAAGGGAATTCAAGGGAATTTGTAAACCTGTGGAGAAAGAGCAGGGGAATAGGACTGATGGAATAACTGTTCCAGGAATCATAATAGCCTCTGTGGGCAAAATGGCCTTTTCTTGAGCGGGAACAGAATTTTAGTGATTTCTTGCTCAAATTGGTCTTGCTCCTTAGATCTAAAGGACAGAGTTAATGTGAATAACAACTTGCATTTGCTGACAGCAACAGCTGATATTTACATCCCCCCGTAGGCTCTTGCAGACTCGGGAAGTTTGAATCGAAGTGGAAGAGACAGCGGGTACTGTGATATCTGGTGTGCGGAGCGGACTGAGCCAACATCGCCACAGTTCACGCACAGAAGAGACGACTCATTCGACAGCTTGGACTCACTTGGGTCAAAGTCTCTCACAAGCCTTTCATCAGACGTAACTCTAAAGGAGAGTAGCGAAGGTAAGGCACGGACACTTTGCTGTCGCCTTGAAGTGACAGATGAATGTATGAGAAGGAGATCACAAATTGGCCACCCATAAATTTCCCTCCTGAGTGAAAGGGAGAGCTTGATGGTTGGCCTTTTTAGAAGTAAAAGACAAAGTCAGTGTCGATGCATAGAATGCAACTAATTTGTTGTTCATAGTTGTATTTTAAGCGCGGCATGGACTGAAATTCCAGGAGACTTGCTTGGTGAGATTGGAATAACTCTGTTTCAATCGTCCTTATATGGAATGCCCGGCCTGATTAGAAGAGTAGAAAGCATTTATCACTTGGGTGAAAATAATTGCTGCTCCATGGAGACTTTCACAGTATGTTAATAGATTTTTAAAAGAATGCCTTGATGATTACTGTTATTGGTGCGTGAACTTCTGGAAGGAGCGTTCCACATGAATCTTTACAGAAGCTGCAACTATTAGGCGTTAGCAATACACTTCTGAAAGCACAAAGCTACTGAAATTTGAATGCTCATGTCAAATAATTGTAAAAAAATTACCTTTGTACTATATTTTTCCTTTAACTGGAGATACATCAATGTGGTGCAGTAATAACCCAGAGATTAAGATTTAAATAGAAATTAAATCAAATCCTGTTATTGCAGCCATAGTTTAATTTTGGCGAAGTGACTTGTGGGTGGGGGGGGGGGGGGGGTACAGTGGCGCAGCGGTAGAGCTGCTGCCTCACAGCGGCAGAGACCCGTGTTCGATCCTGACTACAGGTGCTGTCTGTACGGAGTTTGTATGTTCTCCCAGTGACCTGCGAGGGTTTTCTACGGGATCTCCAGTTACCTCTCACACAGGTTTGAGGGTTAACTGGCTTGGTAAAATTGTAAATTATCCTAGTGTGTGTAGGATAGTGTTATTGTGCAGGGATCGCATGTCAGCGTTGACTTGGTGGGTCAAAGGGCCTGTTTCCTAATTGTATCTCTAAAACTAAAGACAACTTAAATTGGATTGAAATATAGTAGCAATGACCATAAAACGACGAGGTTTTTGTGAAATCTCATTTTATGCGATGATGGTTCTTCAGGAAGTGCGCACTTAGTTTTGCCAATGCATGACACTAGCAGTGTGGCTGACCAATATGATAACAATGTGTTCACCATTCATCTAAATGGCAGCCGGGAGCGGGTTAGGAATGATGGCTGGGCCATTGACATCCTGGTATCAGGCGTATTTTTTATTTATTTATTTATTTTTTAATTTTTTTTAAAATTAGAAGTAAGTACATTACATTTTAATGGTATCTTTTTACAGGTTCCCAGAATTATTAAAACATTATTTGTACAACTTTTTCTTTAAAACAATTTTTTTTAGAAAGAAATGAGAAAGAAAGAACTAGTGAAGAGTGAAGAATAGACTATTGAGTGTAGAGTGAAGAAAGAAATGTGAGAAAGTAAAGCAGAAAGGAGATTCTCCCACGCAACCCGTCGATGTTATTTTTTTAATATTCTTAATCAATTCAGTCAAACCCAGAATTTTTAATTTTATGATGATATTACACCGCATGATTCCACAAGGTCAATAAATGGAGACCAACTCGTTAAGAATTGGTCTTTTTTTTTCTATTAGGAGGAGTCTCATTTCTTCCAAATGTGCCGTTTCCAACATATTACCAATCCACATTTTGAGTGTTGCTATAGTAGCCTTTTTCCAAAATTTAAGTATGTTTTTTTGCTATTATTAAACCATAATTAAAAAATGAGATTTGGGATATATTTAATTTATTTACATCTCTAAAGACAATCATTTCCATGCTAGGTTCCATTTTTATCTTAAACTAGTGAATATATCAAATATATCACACCAAAAACTTTGAAGTTTTATGCAAGAAACGAAAGAGTGTGTAAGATTGGCATTTTGAGAAAGACATTTATCACAAATTGGTGAGATATTTGATTCAAAAATATAAATTGAATTAAATGTTGATTAGCAGAAGGCCGAAACATTTAAAAGTAAGTGGATTTTGATGGACGTGAAGGGAATGGAGGGGTAGTCTGAGTGCAGGTAATATTTCGGCACGGACTAAATTGAATTAATGGTTATTGGATGTCTAGAGTTAATCAAACATTTATGTATATATATCAAATACCTCTCCCATGTTTCTTTAGAAATTTTTATCATTAAATCTTTTTCCCAGTCTTCTCTAATTGCCTCTGAAGGCAATTCTCTATTAAGAATACTGTTATATAGATATGATATTAATTTTTGTGAGTCCGCCTTAATATTCATTGCTTCCAGTGGGTCTATCATTATATTCTGTAACCTTGGTATATATTTTTTTATAAAGTCACATATCTGTAAATATTTAAAGTATTGGTTATTATTCAAATTAAATTTTGATTTTAATTGTTGAAATGATAATAAATTTCCCATTTCATACATGTCATACATACAGGTATCATGTGTATAAGTGAAACGTCCTCCTTTTCTGATTTAGGTGGTGGGAGTGATATTGAGTCCGAAGATCTGAGCAGCAAGTGGGTGGATGGTCCAAAGAACATCATGTCGCTTCGCAGGGTCTCCACATCCGAATACAAGCCCGCTCTTCCCTACAACCAGTTCCTGCCAGCGAGAAGCAAGCCTGCAACTTATGTGCCCGCTCCGCTGAGGAAAAAACGTGCAGAAAGAAATGAGGACAATAGAAGAAGTTGGGCCAGCCCAATGTTTACTGAAAGCGATGGATCAATGTCAAGGTAATTGGTTGTAAAACTTTGTGGTTATATTCTATAATAAATAGTGTTTCTATGTATGTGGATGGACATCCTGCTAAACACTGTCGATCATGAGAATTTAATGTTTTTTATGTACTGTTCTCAATGTACTGATTTCGCTGCCTTTGTTCCTCAGCCTAACAAAATCTATTAATCACAGTGATGACAATCCAGCTTTATGGAGGATTTTAAACCCATTCTGTACTTTGGACTTTGTTCTAGATTCTCTACTGGAAGAAATAATTCTGCTACATGTTCTTTATTTGATCCCTCGATGATGATAAATTGCTGGATACTCATGAAGAATAGTTGCTCGGATGAGGTGCCAGCTAGTTAATGGCCCTTATCAAATCATCATCTACATGGTGTTAGAGATGTCTTGCCCTCACTCCAACTCTGAGGAGTGGAAGTTGCACGGGGTGGCTATCGAACATTAGAGTTAACGGGATTTATACAGTGTAAGGTCTTGCGATACATGGTGATCCCAGATGATTGAGACTAGAATCAGCTTCACACAACCATTGCATGGCCATGCCTGCACATTCCTCCTCCATCCTCAACCACACCATAATTCCTTGTCTGCTCTATCCCTTCCCATAATGACCTCCCCACCCACTCGTCCTTCTCTCTGTTCACTTGCCCCCTTTCCCCTTCCTTTCTCTCTTGATTCCCCAGCTACCTTTACTACCACCTCCCTTCTTTCCCCTTCCCCTTCTCCTCACCCTCTCACCCTGTGTGGGCACCTGCTGTCCCTCTTTACAGAGACTTCTTAATTGGTGGTCCGCTGCCAGTGCCTTCCACTCAGCCGCCATCATCCACTCAGCACGATCCAGGCAACCCCATTCTCCCGGGCTGCCCACTCGTGCTCAGGGCAACTCGATTGGATTCACTACTGCAGATCAGACTTGGTCTGAAAGTATTGAAGGTTAAATGGTATTCACATGTTGCACACCAATGGAACCAGACTTTGTTTAATCTTGAAAAAATAAATGGAGAGAAATTTGTTTTCTGTTCTCTATTAATTTCCTGCAGATCTGACCTATTGAGTTCTCTTGCAGTGGAATTCATGTCTCTAATGTTGCTGTATTGTGCTGTAATACAGCTTGAATTCCTGTCCCAGACGTGAAATTACAACAACAAAAATTGACCAAATCCAAATCAATATGACTTTTTTTTTAAAATCGCTTAATCTATGTTTCCCTTGCATCTCCATATGTGAAAAGTAGCTCGACTCTGCTCCAAGTTTAAGTTATGATTGAAGATTCCAGGTGTGAATTCAATTCTATTGTGTGTAGAACTTTGGTGGGGAAGGGTTTCATGCAACCAGATCACATCAGTGGATAGAGCAGCACCATCTATTGGATTATTAGTAAGGCTATGACAATGTTTCACAAGCTGAGCGGGAAGAGGGAGAATTGTGTAAGGCTCGCCTTGATGACCATTTTGCTCCTCAGATGAGGAAAGTAGGATCAGGAGTGAGTCATTTTTGACAGAAATCTATTGATAACAGTCTTGAAAATAACAATTGGCGTAGCAGCTGTAGATTTATTCACACAATGTTCTTACGGGTGTGTAATCTGTTCTTGATCTCACCTTTAACCAGCCTGGCCATCATTTGAAGATTTTGCTCTCATGCCCTGGGATCGTCTTGTAATTGCCTAATCATTTTAAATACTTCAATTAGGTTGCCTTGGATCTGTTCACATTCCTGGGAATAAAATCCAAATTTATCCAACTAATCTTCAAACTTAATTCTTTAATCTTTGGTATGTTGTTGGTGGCATGCCAGATACCACAGGTGCTGGAAATGTCAAGCAAGCACAGAAAGTAAAGGGAATTAATGTTCACTAAGAAATACTCTCGGGTTGATGCCCTGGGTGATCAGAAACATCAACACCCTTTTCCACACACAAATTCTGACTGACATAGCATTTGAAAAATAGTAGATTATAAAAAACGCCAATATTGCATTTATCTTTTAGATTCTTTAGCGAAGAGCTTCAATAATTTGTGTGTGCCAGTCTTAATCAAATAAACTGGTTGTTTTCCTTATTGTGGCACCAGTCACATTCAATATGCTCCCTCTTTGGTTGGTTGCTAAATTCATTCTTTTGCTAATTTATAAATATATATGCATTTTGGGATCAACTTTTAACACATGCAGCATTTATATCTGGCTAGTTGTAGAAAAGGCGGAGAATGTGGGCTGAGTAATGGCGAGGAAGGTTAAGGTCCCTGTGACCAGTGAAGCACCACAAGCAATAGTGATGGGATCATTACTGTTTATGATACACTTGACATGAATGTGAATGTAAAAAGCATGATTCATGAACTCACAGTTGTTGATAAGTTGTTAAGATAGGACGAGGATTGGTAGAGGAGTGTAAGACAATGATTTTTGGAGGAATGTAATATGCCTCTGTCATGAGCAATGAACGGTAGGACCCTAGGAAGCTCAGGCCACTGGCATTTTATGCAGGGGTTATGCGCTTGAAAAGCATAAATTAAAAAAAGCACGTAAATGAGACATATGCCAGACACCGCAGCAACTACACTGCCATACGATGCCAGGCATAAATTTAAGCATGTTATTCTGAAATTAGGTATGCATAAATTAAAATTTGGTAGTAAATAGACAAGCTCGTTATTCTCAGAACTTGTAAATCAAGGATGTGTAAAACCTGAGGTGCCTGTATTGAGGCACATTGGCCACATTGTCCAATGGACTTGTCCTTGAAAATGGTGTATTAGGGGCCAAGCTGGTTAAGAAGGAATCCAGGATATTTGCCTTTGTTGGTGAGGGCGTCAGATATAAGAGAAGGGAAGTTATGCTGTGACTTTACAAACGGTTTGTTAGGCCACAGCAGGAATACTGTGTGAATTTTCGATTGCCACAACTATAGGAAAGATGTGATTAGACCTGGGAGGGTGCAGAAGAGATTCGTCAGAAGCGTGACACAAAAAGCTGGAGCAACTCAGCCGGTCAAGTAGCATTTCTGGAGAAAAGGAATAGGCGACGTTTTGGGTTGGGATCCTTCCTCCGAAGATTCACCAGAAGCTTGCCTGGGCTGGAGTGTTTCAGTTGTTGAATAGAATTGAATTAAAAGACACAGCATGGAAACAGGCCCTTTGGTCCCCCGAGTCCTTGCTGACCATCGATCACCCACTCGCACTAGATCAACACACTAGGGGCGATTTACAGAGACCAATTAAGGTACAAACCTGCATGTTTTGGGAATAAGGGAGGAAGCTGAAGCACTAGGAAGAAACCCACGTGCTCGCAGGGAGAACATGCAAACTCCACACAGATGGCACTCTGGGTCAGGACTGGTGCTATGGTGCAGCAGCTCTACCAGCTGTGCCGCTGTGACACCACTTGTGCAGTACTAAGTACCAGATAGGCTGGATTTGTTCTCCTTGGAGTGGAGAAGAGCGATGGGAAATGTAATGAAGGTATACAAAGTATAAGGGTATAGATAACGTAGACAGTAGGAAACATTTCCCAGAGCACTAATGTATATAGCCAGAGGGCATAGGTTAATGTACGGAGTAAAATGTTGTGAGGAAGAATATTTCAGTCCAGATTGTGATGGAAACCGGAAATGAACTTCCTGAGGGGTTGGTAGAGACACACAAACTCGTATTGATTAAGTATCAAAATAAACACCCAAAACCTATGGACCAATTGCTAGATCATGGGATCTGCATCAATTGAATGGTTCTCATGGACGTGGTAGGCTGAAGACTGTGTTGAGGTGCTGTATGACTGATTCTGCAACTGTTGACTCTATCATCGGTATTCTCTATCATCAGCCATGCCAACAACATTTATGTTGGAATAGTCAGAACTGAACAAAATCCATTGGATCGATTGGACTAATCCTGATATTTACAGTTGACTCTAATTTAGCAAGTGTTTTAAGAAAGTCTTCCTTCTAGTCTACTTATTTGAGACATTAAGAAAAAGTGCCAGTCTGAAAGTGCGCGAAATGCACAACGAGTTCAGGGCATCAGTCAGCAATAGTGACCTGTATTACTGATGCAAATATGTTTTACAGCCACTCAATGCCTTTACTTTTGTGGGTTGTAATACAGCAGTGCATCCGTCTTGAAAGCACAAGGGTAGGAAAATAAATAGAAACAGGGGGAGGTCATACAACTCCTCAAGCCTGCTATGTGTTCAATGAGGTCATGACTGATCCTATGCCTAAGAGTACATTCCTTTCTGATGCAGTTATCCTCTTAGTGTTGGAAAATCCATCAAGCTCAGCCTTGCATATTTACTCAAATGACTGAGCAATCTATAGCCCTCTAGGGTAGAGGATTGCAAAGATTTATAGTCCTTTGGATGAAGAAGTGTGCTACTTTCAATCGTAAACAGATGATTCCTTATCCTGAGACTGTGCTCCTGGGACTTCTGGTAAGGGAGCTATCTACGAGCTTGGGCTTTCCACTGGCATTGCAAGTTACTATCATGGTGTATTTATGTGCCTTCAAATTTTTTGTGTGTCTTCAACTTGCAAGACAGGGTAAGCGGTAAGAGGAGCTGATGGTCAGGGGACATTATTGAACTGAACTTTCATGTATCTGTTCTGCATTTTTGGAATCGCGTTTTGTTTGTGCATTGTGGTTCAACCCAAATTATTTTAATTGACCTCAGTAGAAAAGAATCGATCGTAAAAGAAGAAGTTGCTGATGGCATTTCCTCCGAAGGTACCTCCACCAGAGGTGAGAATGGAATGCCTCAGAATTTGGAACTTGTTTGTCCTGGGACTGATTCTGGATCATTTAGCATGAGAAACGAGTTTGATCCTGTGGTGGATGACTTGGTGCACTGGATATCTGGTAAACCTATTCCATTTGCAAGGCCTAAACTTCTGGGACTGGATAAAACCCTACCCACACAGACCCAGCAAGCTGCGTCCTTGTCCACTCATGTCACCCACTTGATAGAAGACCATGAGAAACCACACAGGTCAGAAATGCTTGTGGCTTGGCAATGAGGTGCTACTTTTTGAGCTTCAGTGACTGATATTTAACTCTTTTAAAAAAAAAAAAAAAAAAAGAAAATGAAAATCTGCTGTGTTTCTTTGCATTTCATAGGCAAAACATTACCCACTAAGCCATCAATAATTCCTGCAATATTTCTACTTGCTTGCGCGTTGCATAATATAACCCTCTACACTCAGCTGGATTGGCATGTATCTTTGCAACGAGTCAAGTGGTGTTGAAAAGATGGCTTTTAACTAACACACATACTTGCAATTAAGTTTGGAGCTTGAAATTTTAAAATAAGGCATAGTGGTGTGTGTCTGCTGTGCACATACTGGCAGATAAACCTTACTGCAGTGGGTGTTTCCAACAGCAACCAGCTCGGAGGGTCTGCTGCAACTTGCCTGTCGCTTGGAGATGAGTCCTCTTCAGAAGATGAAATGGGTGTCATTCCAGACATCGAAAAGGATGATCTGTATGCTCGCAAACTGAACCCAGTAGGAGCAGGGCCAGATGCAACACAGGATAGATTTCTGCCAAAGTATTGGACTCCCGAGGGAGCAGAGGGATGGAAACAGATACAGTTGGGGTCTCGGCGAAGGCCATGGTATAAACAGTTTCAATACATCAGGTTTGTTCTTTTCTGACCAGCCTTTTGCACAGTGTGGAGATTGTCACCTCAGAGTCAAGGGTGGTGGGTTCAAATCCCACTCCAGATCCTTGGTTGAATTATTCATGCTGCCAACTGGGTGAAATACTGAGAGACTGCTGCACTGTCTGAGGTGCTGGTTTGACGTTAAGTTCAGTCCCCAATGTCCTCTCAGTGGGATGCAGATTGAAAAATTCCACAACACTGACTTTAGAATTGAAAGGTACAGTGTCGAACCAGGCCCTTTGGCCCACCGGGTCTGTGCTGACCAGCGATCGCCGCATACACTAGCATTATCCTACACATTAGGGTCAATAATCTTTTTTTAATCAAACATAGAAACATAGAAACATAGAAATTAGGTGCAGGAGTAGGCCATTCAGCCCTTCGAGCCTGCACCGCCATTCAATATGATCATGGCTGCCGTACCTGCCCTCTTCCATACCCTCTGATCCCCCTAGCCACAAGGGCTTAAATATAGCCAATGAACTGGCCTCCAACTACCCTCTGTGGCAGAGAGTTCCAGAGTCTGTGTGAAAAAAGTCGGTCTTAAAGGATTTCCCCCTTATCCTTAAGCTGTGACCCCTTGTCCTGGACTTCCCCAACATCGGGAACAATTTCCTGCATCTAGCCTGTCTTAAGAATTTTGTAACTATAAGATCCTCTCAATCTCCTAAATTCCAGAGAGCGAGTCTATCCAGTCTTTCTTCCCTGACATCCCAGGAATCAGTCTGGTGAACCTTCTCTGCACTCCCTCTATGGCAATAATGTCCTTCCTCAGATTTGGAGACCAAAACTGTACGCAATACTCCAGTCTCACCAAGACCCTGTACAACTGAAGTAGAACCTCCCTGCTCCTGTACTCAAATCCTTTTGCTATGAAAGCTAACATACCATTCGCTAACATACCAAAGCCAATTAACTACCAACATGTATGTCTTTGGAGTGTGGGAGGAAACCGGAGCACCTGGAGAAAACCCACACGGTCACAGGGAGAATGTACAAACTCCGTCCAGCATCTCCAGTGGTCAGGATCTAACCCGGGTCTCAGGCGCTTTGCTTCGCAAAGGAGAGTCAACTATGCCCCAGTGCCCTGGGTTGTGTCTGTCCCTCAACAAATGCAGGTCTGCATAGATTTTAATGCTATATGCTGGGTCCAGGTATGAGTAAATCAGCTGCAATTATACATGTTTTACAACAATGATAGTAATTAAAATGTGCCACCTCAGTTGTAAGTACCTTGCAATGTTTTGTGATCATGAAAATCTTTTCCTTTCCTTCTTTCTGTGATACTTTTTTTTACAAACATTTTCTTGCTAAAATTGAACTCTATTCCTCATTACTTTAATGACCTTTTTTCAAATGTTCTGTTTTTTCCCCTCTACTGATAGTCAAGTCTTTTTTAAAGACATGTAGTAGAAGATGTAGCGTCAACAAAATGGTTATGTTTGAATTGCTGAGGTGGTCGCAATTTACAAAGATGTATCGTAATGTTCCACTCAAAGAACAAAAAAGCATTTAATTGTGACAGGCAGAGACATATAGTGACATTCCTTTGACAAATTTGGATTGGTTTAATCAATTTGCTTTAGCGGTTGCATCTAATTTGTAGTTTAAATAATGCACAATTTAAAAAAAAATAGTTGGGCAAAGTTGAGGCAGGTGGAACTTATCCAGCATGCAAGCTAAGGATTTTTAATTGAAAGGGAAAGGGAAGCACAAGATATTTAATCTCCAGGCTTTGAATGTTGAGTGATATTTGTGGTTTGGAACTACCCCTGGGTGCTTCAAAATTTCTTTCAGAAGTTGTAGACTTCAAATCACTAGACTGATATTTGACAATTGTGAATATATTGGTGAAGAGATAAGATAAATTATGCAGATGGGAATTTGTAAAATTGGGAAGCCATGGATGCATTGGAGGAATTTCTTCTTTGCTGAATGTGCTAAATATATCAGGCAGTACTGACCATTGAACACTTGCTTTGATGTTTTGGTTTAACTGAGGTCGAAGGAAGTGGATTGCAATATATGCACGTACCACTGTCTTGTTTGAAGGTCAACTTCCTGCCCTGCCTGCTTACATATATAAATATTTCCAAACACAAGGCGTAGCTGTGGGCACACGCATGGGCCCCAGCTACGCTTGCCTCTTTGTCGGGTACGTCGAACAATCCTTGTTCTCGGCGTACCAGGGCCCCATCCCCGACCTCTACCTCCGTTACATCGACGACTGCTTTGGTGTCACCTCCTGCACCCACACACAACTGACTGACTTCATCCATTTCACCACCAACTTCCATCCGGCACTCAAATACACTTGGACCATTTCCGACATTTCCCTACCATTCCTTGACCTCACCATCTCTATTGCAGATGATACACTCCTGACCGACATCCACTACCAACCAACTGACTCCCACAGCTACCTGGACTACTCTTCCTCCCACCCTGCTTCCTGTAAGGACTCCATCCCCTATTCCCAATTCCTCCGTCTACGCCGCATCTGCTCCCAGGATGTGTTCCATACCAGGTCATCACAAATGGCCTCATTCTTCAGAGAATGGGGATTCCCCTCCCCCACTATAGATGAGGCTCGCACCAGGGTCTCCTCCATACCCCGCAACACTGCCCTCTCTCCCCATTCCCCCACTCGCAAACCAGGGCAGAGACCCCCTGGTCCTCACCTTTCACCCCACCAGCCGGCAAATGCAACACATAGTCCTCCGCCAGTTTCGCCACCTTCAATGTGACCCCTCCACTCGCCACATCTTCCCATCTCCCCCTCTGTCTGCCTTCCGCAAAGACCGCTCCCTCCGCAACTCCCTTGTCAATTCTTCCCTTCCCTCCTGCTCTACCCCTTCCCCGGGCACTTTCCCTTGCAACCGTAAGAAATGCTACACTTGTCCCTTCACCTCCCCCCTCCACTCCTTTCAGGGACCCAAGCAGTCCTTCCAGGTCCGACAGAGGTTCACCTGCACCTCCTCCAACCTCATCTACTGCTGCTCCAGATGCCAGATGATCTATATCGGTGAGACCAAGCGGAGGCTTGGCGATCGTTTCGCCGAACACCTCCACTCGGTCCACAATAACCAAGCCGACCTCCCGGTGGCTCAGCACTTCAACTCCCCCTCCCATTCCGTATCCGACCTCTCGGTCCTGGGCCTCCTCCACGGCCAGAGTGAGCAACACCGCAAGTTGGAGGAACAGCACCTCATATTCCGCTTGGGGATTCTGCATCCTCTGGGCTTGAACATTGAATTTTCTCAATTCTGTTAACCCTTGCTGTCTCCTCCCCTTCCCACCTCTCCCTCGGGCCCTGGCATTCCCTCTCTCTCTCTATCTCTCTCCCCCACCCTAGTCGCACTAGCTTCTCATTTTCACACCACAAACAGCTTACAATGGCTTATTCCCTTTATCATCGATACTTTTTTGCATATCTTTCATTCATTGTTCTTTATCTCTCCACATCACCGTCTATATCTCTCGTTTCCCTGATCCCTGACCAGTCTGAAGAAGGGTCTCGACCCGAAACGTCGCCTATCTCCTTCGCTCCTTAGATGCTGCTGCACCCGCTGAGTTTCTCCAGCCTTTTGTGTACCCTCGATTCTCCAGCATCTGCAGTTCCTTCTTTTATGCTTAAATATAGAATCCAGTTTAATTTCTGTCTGTGGATTTTAACTGTTTTAACTTCCTGATAATTTCTGCCTTCTTTCCTAACGTTTAATTTTCCTCTGTTTGCTTCTGTTTTACTGATCCATCTTTCAAATGCAGAAAGAAGCCATTTGAGTTTCCAGAGGATTTAGAATTCGATGCCAATCACTGCTCCCTCATCAAAGGCAGCCCTGAGCAGAGTAAAATGACTGGCTTTGAAAATTGCTGTAGAAGCGGTCCACAGCACCATGTACAAAATGTAAAATCTCAACCAGTGAAATCCCAAGGACAGGCAGAAGGTGCCGCTCACAACCTAGTTGAAACAAGGTTGATGCCTTTCATTAAATTCCTTAACAAAATTGCACTAAGCTCAGAACTACTTTGTGCCTTGTGTAGAATTTAGTGCTAATAAAAATATATTAGGTGCATTTAACAATGCTTACATTTAAGAGAGAAGTATGCAAAACATTTAAGTGCCAACTAAATTGATATTTTTATAATTTGCTTCAAGCTATTATGGTGCATTGAATATGGTACATTTCCGTTTGCATGATAAATTGAATCCATGTTTAAAAGGAGATTATGGTTCCTTTTAAGAAGGATACCATTTGTGGTTGAAAACTGAAGTGGCTGCTGCTTTTAGCAAATTGTAAAATGTGGCCTTCAGCTAACATGATAGTAGACATATTTCCATTCAATTGATCTGTCATTCTGTGATGGAAAAATTCCAAGGCTGGTAGTCCTGAAAGCGTTTTGTCAATGCAGGCCTATTGCATTTGCTGCTCAAGTTAACGGCAAATATTTGTCTTAATGCTTATGCTCCATCGTACCCTTTCTTATCTAGTCTTGCTTGATTTGGATAATGCTTGGATTTTTATTTTTCCTGGTCTTTTTCCAATACATATTTCCTTTTTCTTTTATCTTTAAAAAAATATATATCTCTAGCCTGTTTCCGTTCCTTCAAATGTTACACGCAAGTCCTACTTATTCAGAACTAGTAGACTTCTCTGTTTGCAAACCAAAGCTCGATCCAGCCGCGGGGCCGAGGAATTCTGATGCAGAATCGAAATGCCTTCCTCGTTGATCATTCCCACTCTGGCAGATTGGAAGATGAGGACGATGAGGACTTGGAACCGGATTTGGAAAATGATGACATGTTCAGTCGTAAAACCGGTGCCTTCTGCTCCACTGTCAACTTGAAACCGTTTCACAGTCAGGAACTGAGCAGCTTTGGCTCCAGCGACTCGGTTCAACGACTCGTAGCTCAAGAAAGAAGAGACAAAAGCGTCATTCCTGATCCAGAAAAGGACGATGTGATCATTAGGAAGGAACGTGATTCCCAAACCAAGCCACCGTTGCCTTCGGGTGCACCAGACATATACAATCCCATTCCCTTCCCAGATCCGTGGGCTTTGCCAGAGTCACTCCGTTCAAAATTCCTTTGTCCGCCGAAGCAAGGCTCTGAAGAATTGGAAGAATCGGAAAATGGCGAAGGTGTATTGCCATGCCCAAAAAAAGATGACATGCTCTCTCGGAGAATGGCGCTATCTCAAGCTAATAAAGCAGTGCATTCTTGTAACTTTGCTCCTGCCTCGTGCAGTGAAGAAGATTCAAGGAAGTGGGAGCAAATAAGGGAGGCCAGCAGATTGAGACACAAGAAGTGTCAGCTGGTTGAGAGGTTAGGGCGTGTTGCAAGTGTGCGTTTCATCCCTGCCTCGAAACCAAATGGGGCAAGTCCCTGCAGTAGTGACTAAGACATGCATGAAGTGTGAACATGTGGAGTTTCTGTATCATTGATTTTTCTAGTATGTATTATTTTGGTATAGGCCAGTTTGACTTACTAGGTCATGAATAAGAGCAAATCACCTTAACAGCACTTAACTTCACCTTAAATATAGTGAACTGCTTGTTCCAGACCACTCTCTGTGGCTTGTTCCAGAATTAACGTCTCAACATTTAAAAAAGAATAAGCAGCAAACTTATAGATGCCTTGTCACTGTCATGATTGGCAGCTGCTACATGTGTGATAAGCAGTAAACTCAAATCGCTTTCATCGAAATGCGGCAAAAAAAAAAACCATGTTGTTGAGGGGAACATTGTTTGACTGTAATAAATCCTTTTCATGTTATCACGTTGGAGTTATGGAAGCCAAATCCAAACAGATTCATTTGTTATGTATATTCTTTCTCTGCCTCACTATAATTATAACAAGATAGCAACATTTCTTGAATAATAGACAATAGGTGCAGGAGGAGGCCATTCAGCCCTTCATGCCAGCACCACCATTCACTGTGATCATGGCTGATCATCCACAATCGGTACCATGTTCCTGCCTTCTCCTTCCAGGTACATCAGTAACGTTGTGGGGTGATATTTAATAGTAAAACACAAAGTGCTGGAGCAACTCAGATGGCAGGTAATCTGTGGAGGGAATGGATAGGTGACATTTTGGGTCCGATCCCTTCTTCAGACTGATTGCAGCAGGGAGGACTAACTTATTTGTAGATCAGGAAAAAAAACACTTTTTTGATAAATGTTGTTACATTACTCAATCTAAAGGGTAAAAATGTATATTTGATAAGGAGAATAAAAGGGATCAAAGTAGGAATTATTTAAACCATTGCAGGAACCAAGTAGGAAGGCTGTTAGAGGAATGTTCTTTACACTGAAAGCACAGCAGTTGGTACATTATAGGAATATTAACATATTTAGTATATCCTCCTGCCATAATCTGAATTTCTACAGTGGATGTGAAAATAACTCGGTCAAATTTAAATACGCATTCAACCCACCTGACAGTATCCCTGAATCCATTGCTGATACAGGAATGTATCTTCAAAATACTATTTTACTACTTTAGTTTGACATTACAAAGCAAAACAGCTCCAAGTCACTGATACCTGAAAAGAGTTGCAAGTTTTTGTGGGCATAACCAGATTGGTTCTCACATTGCAACAGAATGGCAGTGACTAGTGGGGTACCGCAAGGCTCGTTGCCGGGACCGCAGCTATTTACAATATACTTTAATGATTTAGATTAAGGGATTAACAGTAATATGAGCAAATTTGCAGGTGACACAAAGCTGGGTGGCAGTGTGCACTGTGATGAGGATGCAGGGTGACTTGGACAGGTTGGGGGAGTGGGCAGATGCATGCAAGATTCAGTTTAATGTGGATAAATGTGAGGTTATCCACTTTGATGGCAAAATCAGGAAGGCAGATTTTATCTGAATGGTGTCAAGTTAGGAAAAGTGGACGTACAACGAGATGTGGGTGTCCTTGCTCATCGGTCACTGAAAGTAAGCATGCAGGTACAGCTGGCAGTGAAGAAAGCTAATGGCATGTTGGCCTTCATAACAAGAGGACTTGAGTATAGGAGCAAAGAGGAACTTCTGCAGTTGTACAGGGCCCTAGTGAGACCACACCCGGAGTGCTGTGTGCAGTTTTAAGGGCCTGTCCCACTTTCACGACCTAATTCACGACCTTTTTTTACTCGTGGACATTTTTCATCAGGCTAGAAAAATGCCCAGACCTACTTGATGCCACGAGTACCTACGACTAGCATCACGACCTGCCTACGACCTACCTACGACCTCGTGACGACCATGCTGCGAGTACGAGTCAAGGGCATGAATTAGGTCATGAAAATGGGACAGGCCCTTTAGTCTCCAAATTTGAGGATGGACATTCTTACTATTGAGGGAGTACAGCGTAGGTTCACAAGGTTAATTGCCGGGATGGCGGGACTATCATATGTTAAACGAATGGAGCGACTGGGCTTGTATACAATGGAATTTAGAAGTATGAGAGGGGATCTTATTGAAACATATAAGATTATTAAGGGATTGGACACGCTAGCGGCAGGAAATATGTTTCAGGTGTTGGGGGAATCCAGAACCAGGGGCCACAGTTTAAGAATAAGGGGTAGGCCATTTAGAACAGAGATGAGGAAAAACGTTTTCTCCCAGAGCATTGTGAATCTGTGGAATTCTCTTCCTCAGAAGGCAGTGGAGGCCAATTCTCTGGACGCTTTCAAGAAAGAGTTAGGTGGAGCTCTTAAAGATAGCGGAGTGAAGGGATATGGCGAGTAGGCAGGAACGGGGTACTGATTGTGGATGATCAGCCATGATCACAGTGAATGGCGGTGCTGGCTTGAAGGGCTGAATGGCCTACTGCTGCACCTATTGTCTGTTGTCTATTACTTCAGATGCAATATTTTAATGTTGACGCACAATTTGTATTGGAGTTGAGGGAGCAAAGGGATGGTTGTATTTCTAGAGGAAAGACACAATTTGATGGAGTAACTCAACGGGCCAGGCAGCATCTCTGGAGAACGTGGATAGGCTTTGTTTCAGGTTGAGACCCTTCAGACTCATTTGTATTTCTGAAGTTACCAATACTTTGTTGAGGAGCAGTAGGTTCAGTTTTGTAGCTTACATTTGTGGTTTTTGACGATAGACACAAAATGCTGGAGCAACTCAGCGGGACAGGCGGCATCTGTGGAGGGAAGGAATGGGTGATGTTTCGGGTCGAGACCTTTGTGGTTTTTGAGCTAGCTATAAAGTTAAATTCTATTCTCCCTCATGCATACCATAAAAATGATGTGCTGAGGCAGAAAGAAGATGGGAGGTTAGGGATATGGTAGCAGAATGGCTAAGTTACAGAACTCTTCGGCATACTTCTGGATTATTTTTCCTGAATCGAGTGTAATTTGTGTTTTTTGACTTTGACTTTTGACTTAATTCCCACCATGACAGGTGGGAAATTTAAATTTAACTCATTCAGTAAATCTGGATTTTTTTTTCCTACCTAACTAATAAACTGAAACAAATATCAAACTGTTAAACAAGGGTCTCCCTATATTAAATATCTACAGGGTCACAATGGTTCGGCGCAGGGACTTGACTGAGGCCTGAATATCTGAATGGATGAAGAAATACATATAATAAATCATGAAATCTCCAAGAATGGATTATTTAGTAACACTTCAATCTCCATCAAAGATAAAAACAAAAACTAAAAAAAAGAAACAAATAAAACTCTGTTAAACAAGCACTAAGGTTATCATTTAAAAAAAATCTATTTGATTCATTGATGTCCTTCAGGAAATGAAACCCTCCTTACCTGGTCTGGCCTATATTTAACTCTGGGTTCACCAATGTGATGAACACTTAACAAACCTCCTCAGTTTGGCAGCCGTTAAAATGGACAGTAAAATTTTGAGACGCATCGATGCGGTATATAATCTTTATCAAAGGGCGGAAATGTCAATTACTCAAGGGCATAGCTTTAAGATGCGAGGTAAATTTAAAGGAGATTTATATTTTACACGGTGTGGTTTGTGCCTCGATCACGAGAGGTGGTTGGAGTAGGCACAACAATGCGAAAGCGGCATTTAGATGGATCCATGAACAGGCAGGGATGGTGGGATATAGACTATGCAAGGCAAATGTGCAATTTAAATTGGCATCTTTGTCCACATTGTGGGCTGAAGAGCCTGTCCCTATGCTGGGTACACAAAAGGCTGGAGAAACTCAGCGGGTGCAGCAGCATCTAAGGAGCGAAGGAGATAGGCGACGTTTCGGGTCGAGACCCTTCTTCAGACTGGTCAGGGATCAGGGAAACGAGAGATGTGCGGTTTCGTGTTAATGCCGGTAAAGTCCACATCTAATAAATGAATGCAAGATCTGGGTCAGGTTGAACTCTGCCACATAGTGATCCAAAATTCATTTCAGCATCTTATCGCTGAATTAAAAGGCCATGTTTCCATTAGAAAATAATTATTTTCTGTAGACTTTCACAGCTCATTTTACAGCCTGCTTTATTTGATCACGATTTATTAGTGGTGAATGTTCAGCTGCCTGCCCATTTTATTAATCCGTAGAAATGGGCTTGTGTTCATCCAGCTGCTCTTATTTTCCAAGCCGCCCCCTACTGACTCTGCTTCAATATCAAAGCAGATTGTCAAATTGTGAAACGTGTCTTAATCCTAGTCAATCAATGTGACTTGTGATTTGCACATTTAGTTGTTGACCTTGCTGCTTATATATGCTCCCCGAAAGCTCTGGACCGAAAGACTTGATTGATAATCCATTCATGTGTTAGATAGCTTGATCCTGGAATTATCCACACTTGGCAACTAATGATGAGTTTGAAGGAGAGAAACACATTTAATCTACTTATCTATCAATCTAATTAATGGTGTTTAATGAACTGAAACAAATATCGAACTCTGTTAAACAAACACAAAGTCAATAATAAAGGACCTCTCAGCTTCCAAGAAAATGATGAATGTTTAAACCAGTACCAGTTTAGGACGGGATTTGCCACAATCTCCTGTCCGGAACGCATAATATTGCAGTGGGTCTGCACCCTGCCCCTGAAATTCATCATTGTTGAGTTTCAGTCATTCAATTCTAAGTTGTATCATGACACTGGTTATCTATTAGAACATATTATTTTTAGAATTTGTTTTGGAAAAAAGATTGCATGCATTTTGAGCGTCTAATGTGTTTACAACCATTCAGTTCATTGTATGTCATGGAGTTTATTTACTACAGAAGTTTTATGTGGAACTCAATAAATGAAACTATAAATAACATATGGTTATCAATGTTTGTTTGAGGGAGTCCTGTTCTTTGAATTCCATTATATTTATTGCTGTTAATCATGTATGATTTAGTTTGTCCCATTATTTTTAAACTTTATATGTCACAATATTGATTTGCAGCCAATTTGTAGCTTTGAAGGGCAGGTTTAAGATATGTCGGAGGGCAGGAGAAAAGGGTTGTGAATTTTTTAATTAATTAAATATCAAAGTAGCATTCTAAATATATCCATTCAAACCTTTTTGAATTCTGAGCAATATTTCCAGGTTTAAGAGCAATTATATTTTGCTGAGTAGAAAACTCTTTCAAAAAGAATAATTTAAAAGACTTGTTTGACATTTTATTTTTAAATAAAACCTCTTTCGTATTTTTGCAGATTTGATTAGTGATCCTTTCATTTAGTAATTATTGCAATTGTTTCTGATGGCCAGTTTAATCAAGTGAGTAATTATCAAACTCTAGTAAAACTGGATTACTTTTGTGAAAGTTTGGGAACATAATGTTCAAGAATAATGCAGAACCCTGGTTTACAGATGCAACTGCCTTGCGTTCCTCACTTTGCAAAGTTATATGGTTTTCTTTTATTGATTTTCTTCAATTCCTTAGACTTCTTCAAAAGTCCACTGATAATGATTCAGGGTAAGTTTCATCATCTCTTGAAGCGCTTACCTTTACATGTGCAATGTATGTTCTGCGTTGTGATGTGTCTGTGAGAGACATCTATAGCATGCTTGTGAAACAAGGCCAACGAGAACGTATACTAATAGGCATAAGTATGTCTGATCTGGGGATTCTACTTTAATTGTCTTGTGCATTTAATATCCCAATGGATTTAGCCGCTGAAAATGGTTCAGTAACTGCAGCTGTATGCTTTCCTTTGTAATGCACATGGGACAGTTTGGGATGACCCACTAAAGCCAGAAGTAGTTTTAGCTGTCAACACTTGACAGGTGACGGCAATAACTATGTTAAAAGCTCAACGGTATTCTCAACTTTGATTTTGTCATTAAAAGCAAGGAATGTCCCCCTGTTCTTTAAATACAAAAACATTACAGTGCAGGTTGTGGAAGATTAGTGTTGAATCATAGCTGCTTTTGTAGTAGCTTTGATGCTGACTTTAAAACTGGAACTAAAGAACGTAACAGAGAAAGGGACAAGATACTGAAGAGACATCAATGTGTTTAAATCTTTGCCTTTGATCTTACACCAGTTTCAAAACATTTTGATCTTGGATCTTGCATCTTGGAGTAGGATGATTAATCCCAAGTTACGCTCGGGATAATAGAGTTTCAAAATAACAATATTTACATTTTTTTAAAATCGATTGCTCTTTCATTAAGCTTTGCAGATTGGTTGTTCAAAACTTAATGTGGTTAGTTTATCGTTATTTTCTCATTTCCCATTAATTCATATATCTTTATAGAGTTGAGGCTTAACCCTTCTACCCCTTTTTGATAGAAAGCCATATCTATATCTTGTGCAGTATCCCCTAGTTTAAGCATAATTGTTGTGTAAACTGTACAACAAACATAAGAATATGCACGTACATTAGTAGAATATGCAGATTTCTTTTTAAACCTCTTCCTTATAAAGCAAATTGCATTTCTGTGATGTTTAACTAATTGGATTTACACTTGGGCCTTGAAACATGAAAAAAGAGTTGATAAAATCACAGTTGTCTTATCTATACACTTCATTGTCTGGAAAAAAGTTGATAGGTTTTATAAAACCAGTTCAAAAGGGAAGAACGCCCCAGATCAGTGTCACATCTGCTGGAATATGATATGCAGTTAACCCAGCTGGCATGCTAAGCGGTGATGGTCAAAAATAGTTGCCTATTACAGTTGGTTTAACAGAACAGGTGCAAAGCAATATTTGCAATGCTTATTTGCAGCTTCATTTGACATTGGCTGCTGGCATGTTTTGTGTTGCTAACGGATAAAGCTGTATGTTCATTTAAAGTCATATAATTGTATATGTATTATGAACACTACTTTAAGCAAAATGGTTAATAACTGATCACTGTATTTTGGACCATACATGTTTTATCAGTTACACTGATGCAATTTTGCATTTTTGATTGGGGGGGGGGGTTGAGATTATTATTACATAGTTATTACATCGGAAAACAAAACTTCCATTATCCAGTTCTTTGAGAAATAAAGTCCAAATAGGTTGTATACATTAAAGATATGTATGATATGGCCACCTTTACATTGCATTCTACTTATGAAGTTGCATATTTAATAAAATGTTATTCAATAAAAGCAGAATTTAAATGCCTACAAGACTACAGTGCACACTTTAAAATTTTAACCTGAGGGCACCCTTCAGTGCTGTGCATCTCGGGTCTCACATTGTTGTTGGGAAAAAAACTGCAGATGTCGGAAATCTGAAATAAAAAAAATAAAAAATGTTGGAAGCATTTAGTAGGCCAGACATGGAAAGGTAAACGAAGCTTAAAGTTCCAGTTCAAGAAACCCTTCATGACCACTGGGAAAGTACGAGAATGCTTCATGTGTATAATTTGAGAGAGTGAGCAGGAGGATTATACTCATGTCCTTTATAAATACGAGATCATCCATCTTGTGTTCCCCTTTAGTTCTGCCTCAACACTGGAAGTAGCCACATCTTGCAAGGTATATTATGCAAGTATTCCAACTTGTGCAAAAATAAATCTGATTTTAAATTAAATATCACAAATTACTGTGTTTTGTTTCAATGGGTTTATTCTTGTCCAGACACATTTTTCAGTTTTTAATTACCTTTTTAAATGTTCCCAAGTTATAGTGCTATGCAGAGAAATAGCATGTTTTTAGTCAAAGCATTAAACCATTTATTATACATGGGAGAGGAGAATTTTCAGATGAAAGAGTTAAATGTCACTTGGTGATTATCTCAAGTTGCATCTCCAGACCCCTGCTGACTTGGTATGCAGTTGTTTTCAGACAAGATTTAAATGATTAAACCATGTGTGTGCAATACTGTGCCAGATTCCTGTGGGGTGAATTCACCATATATTAAACTTGAATGCTTGATTGTTTTGGATCTTTAAATAGTCCCAAATCTGTAAATCCACCAAGCCAAATCCTGCAGTTGGACTTCAGAATAGGCTTTCGAAATTGGATGAACCTAATGGCTTCTGAATGTACCGTAACTGATGAATTTTAACACGCAAGAACATTGCTTTTCAAAGCATTGGAATTAAATTGACTGACTGCTATAATTTATGGTTCCTTTGCATTAACTCTCAAACTAAATGCCATGAAGTTGGTGTTGAATATTATATGTAATTATCACATTGTGAATCTCCTGAAGAGATGCAGATGTATTGATTGACTAATTGTGTGCAATTTTGCCTTTTCCAGAGAGACGTGCTGTTTACTTGATTAGTGGCGTTTTATTTTTAACATAATGATATTTTGAGAAAGTGCATCATAAGTATGTATTAAGAAGTTTGAGACTTCAGTGAAAATGTCTAATTGCACCTAAAGGAACAACGTTTATATAAGTAATCGAAGCACTGAGTTACAATGAATGTGCATTGACCATGTGACTATTGTTAGATTAGATTAGACTAAGTTTATTATTGTCACATGTACTGAGGTACAGTGACAAGCTTTGTTTTCCATGCAATCCCATCAGATCAGATACAATCCCTGACAGTGGCAACACTAGGTAGAGTGGTGAAGAAGGCATGGGGTGTGCTTTCCTTCATTGGTTGGGCCATTAATGTATATGAGACGGGAAGACGTGTTGCAGCTTTATAAGACTTTGCTTATGCTGCATTTGGAGTATTCGCTTGCAGCTCTGGGCGCCCCATTACAGGAACGATGTTGAGGCTTTGGAAAGGATGCAGAGGAGGTTGCTGCCTGAATGAGGTGTTCTTGCTTGGGGAGAGGTTGAGCAGACTTGCATTGTTTTCTCCGCGGCGCCAGAGGTTAAGGGGAGACCTGATAGAGTATATCATAAACATAGACATAGAAAATAGGTGCAGGAGGAGGCCATTCGGCCCTTCGAGCCAGCACCACCATTCATTGCGATCATGGCTGATCGTCCACAATCAATAACCCGTGCCTGCCTTCTCCCCATATCCCCTGATTCCACTAGCCCCTAGAGCTCTATCTAACTCTCTCTTAAATCCATCTAGTGATTTGGCCTCCAGTGCCCTCTGTGGCAGGGAATTCCACAAATTCACAACTCTCTGGGTGAAAACGTGTTTTTTCTCACCTCACTCTTAAATGGCCTCCCTTTTATTCTGTGGCGCATGGTTCTGGACTCGCCCAACATTGGTTAGTATTCAATATTTCCTCTCCCAACTTAAACCTATGTCCTCTGGTTCTTGATTCTCCTTCTCTGGGCAATCATGAGGCATGTATAAGATGGGCAGACAGAACTTTTTTCTCGTGTTTAAAATTTCAATTATTAAATGCCATAGCTTTAAGTTGAGAGGGGAAACGTTCTTGAGATGTGCAGTTTTTTTTACACTGAGGGCGGTGAGAGCCTGGAACATGTTGCTGCGGTTTAGGTTTAAGGTTTAGTTTTATTGCTGTCATATACTGAGGTATAATGAAATGCTTTGTTTTGCATGCTATCCCAACTGATCAGATACACCATACAATCAGTTCAAAATCAATTACAATGGATGGAGCAGAGGGGAAGATACCGAATGTGGAATATATTCATGGTATGGAATATCATGCTGACTATTGTTTATTATATTTTATTTCAGGAGTAAGTCGCTCAATGATGTGTCTGCTGACGAAGAGGATAAAATGAGAAAATCTCTTAGATTTGAGGAATTGCAGAAAATAAAGCAAGCTATGAATGAACAGGACCAGCAATGGCAGAGCGTGAGTTGAAAGCGACCGTCACCCTCCTCTCCTCCCGCCCTCCCGCCCTCCTCCTCCCCGCCCTCCCTCCCTCCTCTCCTCCCGCCCTCCTCTCCTCCCGCCCTCCTCTCCTCCCGCCCTCCTCTCCTCCCGCCCTCTTCTCCTCCCGCCCTCTTCTCCCGCCCTCTTCTCCTCCCGCCCTCCTCTCCTCCCGCCCTCCTCTCCTCCCGCCCTTCTTTCCCTCCCTCCCTCCCCGTCCCCACCCCTTCCCCGTCATTCTCCTCTTCTTCTCTTAGTAACATCAGCAAATTGCACACTTTTTTGAGCACCGGCTTCAGAACAGCCACTCCTTTGTTATAATTTTGTTACTTGTAATTTTCTATATTACACTGACAATTTAAGCATTAAGCAATATGTATTTACATAGTAGGAAGGTGGCTGCACATTGTTTGTACAAAATGACCACTGAGACAAAGTGGGAAGATAAAGAAAGGTAAATGTGAGAGGTAGTTATACATGTTGTCCTGAAGGCATGGTTTTAATATAATTCTGGAACATGGCTTTAAATCTCTGATTCTGACTGGTGCAGAATTGCATGGAATGTCACGATAATGAATGATGTTGGGAGGGGGGGGGGGGGGGAATGTGATTAAAGGCAGCACATTTTTGTATTGTAAGGAATTATAGCAAGGGCCAATTCTTTGTTTTAAATGCATTATTGATGTGATTTGTGTGGGGTAAAAACGACAGGTAAATCTGCCAGTGGCAACTGCGGATGAGAAATAAGCCCAGTTGGTGCGGATTTGGTGGATAGAACAGCCTTTCCACACGGTATTTCTAAACCTTAAACAACACCAGTTGCCAATCCTAAAGTTGTCTTTATTTGCTGTTAGCTTAATCTGTTGGTGTGATAAATGGTTGGCAATAGTTTTGTAGCCAGATTTTTCAGACAGAGGTCACCAGTCCGCTTGTGCAAAGCAGAAGATCTCATGCCAAATGCCTGTCTTTCAGTTGTATTTGATACATATCAGAATGCATGTGATCTATTTCACTGACATGGAATACCAGTACATGTGTTAGCCTCTAAATCACCTGTTTATTTCTGAATTTCAGCCACTAATTAAGGTTGTGACCCATATTCGCACAGCTAGTAAACCACTGCCACATAACTCCAGTGAACCAAGTTCACTCCTGACCTCCAGTGCTGTCTGTGTGGAGTTTGCATGTTATCCCACTGACTCTGTGGGTTACCTCTGGGTGCACTGGTTTCCTCCTATATCCCAAAGATGTGCTTGATGGTAGAATAATTGGCCACTGTCAATTGCACCCAGTGTGTGGTTGAGTGGAAGAATCGGGGGAATTGATGGAAGGGGGAAAGAGTAGGTCCCAGATAAAATGGCTTTGTTGTCTGGGGAAACAGGATAGCCCTGTGACTGGCATAAACTCAATGTCCTCCATTTTGTTTGTTTTGCCCAGGATCTGGCAGGTTGGAAGAATCGGCGTAAAAGTGTTAACTCCAACCTACAGAAGAAGAAAGACGAGAGAGAAGAAATTGAGAAAATTACAGCCGGCGAGAGTCTCAGACCAATGAAGACATATCGGAAAATAAGGGAAGAAAGGTAATCCAGTGTTATCTCGCATGGAAGTTCCAGTAGACCTCCATGCAATGGGATGTTATGTTCAAGTTTGGTTTTTATCTCTGCTACTCTGTTTTGTGGGATGTGCTTGTTTCTCATCTGGAGTTGCCTTTGGCAGACTTCATGAGTTATTTCATTGATGAAGGGAGAGAGCAGCAGACAGGAATATTTAAAAATATCTGGCTGCTGATATAGCACTGTTCACACAAAGATCCAGAAGGATTGATATTTAAATAACATAATGAATGGTACTGTGCATTGTGCTCTTTGAGACAGAGAATAGGGTAATTAAAAGAAGTAGTTTAGTTTGGAGATACAGTGTGGAAAAAGTGTCTTCAGCCCACCGAGTCGCTTCGAACAGAGATCCTCGTACACTAGCACTGTTCCCCACACCAGGGACAATTTTACAATTTTTACTGAAGCCAATTAACCTACAAACTTGTACTACTTTGGAATTTAGGAGGAAACCAGAGCACCCAGAGAAAACCCACACAGTCACGGGGAGAATGTACAAAGTGAACCCCAATGTACAAACCGAAGACAGACACAAAAAGCTGGAGTAACTCAGCGGGCCAGGTAGCATCTCTGGAGAGAAGGAATGGGTGACGTTTCAGGTCGAGACCCTTCTTCAGACTGGTTAGGGATAAGGGAAATGAGAGATGTAGACACCCTTATCCCTAACCAGTCTGAAGAAGGTCTCGGTCCGAAACGTCACCCATTCCTTCTCTCCAGAGATGCTGCCTGTCCCGCTGAGTTACTCCAGCTTTTTGTGTCTAAAGCCTGACAAATGATCGGTCGACATAGGCAAGGGGAGGGGGTTGATTGATAGGTGGGCGGCATAAGTGAAAAAGGCTAGAAATTAAAAAAGGGACATCTAACCTAATCGAAGAGCCACTTCAGGTTTAAGGCATGTTTTAAATGTTTTAACTGGTCTTGATTTTCTCTGTTGTTCAGCATTAACACGGCTATGGTGAAAGATTCTCATGTTAAATCTGCATGTTTTTGTGTGCAATAAGATGCAAGGAATTTATTTAGCATTTCCCGCTTTTTTAATTATTATAAGTTAATGACAGTAACTTATTGAACAGTTGGGTTTGGTTTATCTGACCATAACTGCACTGACCATGTTTGGCAAGGAATCATCAAATACTTCAGATGGGTTAATGGTTCTGGGAGGTAAAAGGAATTTACATCATATATTCAGGGCAGCATATGTAATAATTCCAAGAAATATTTAAACAATCTTTAATACTTTCAGCAAGGAGAAGGACCCATTTCGATTTTAAATTGATGTTGAGATTCAGAATTTGTTTTGAGGAGTTTATTGGAATTTTCTGTATTTATGTTACATTCTGATAATTGTGGTGTGCCTTTTGCAATACATTCAGAAGATTGCTGTTTTTGTTCCAAGTATTTGTCTCAAAAATGAAGTCCGTGTGTGGCCAAGATGCATTGCACATTTCTTCATGGTGCATAAACCTGAAGAATTTGGAATATGGAAACTTGGAGGAAGATGGGTGGGGAATAACTATTTGTGTTGCACGCAAATCTAGACAGGATCTGCAGTCCACTGGTGACACAAGTGAAATAACACTTTTTTTCCCCTTTAGGATGGTTTTAGTTTAGAAATAAAAGGAAGGCAACATTTTTGATTCAACTCACTATACAAGATAGGCTCTGAAAAGAAAATTATGTGTGTGCATCAGGAGTTATTTAATAAAGTGACTATAAGCAGCAACACCTATATCAATTAAATGGCAAATTGTGACTTTAGTGAAATGTCTGGGACATTGTGGAATTTTTTTCATCGTGTATTAAAAATATTTTCTCGTCATCAGTCATTAAAGCACAACAGATGTCGGGGAAATGTGTGGTCACATTTTTCACTACAATTGGGCTTTACTACTTGTGAAAGCATCAAGTTATACTTTTGAATTTAAATTGTGTAGAAAGTTGAGGGAGTTGTTCAAATGATGCAAAATAATTAAGATCAACAGCAAATGCAATTCGTTTTGCATTCTAGTTCCTCTCGTGGGACCAAGGATTGAAATATGACACTAATTATCTTGAAGTGACTGGCTTTGCAGTTTGCAAGAATTTTTCTTCAGTATCCCACTGTATACAAGTTACAACCTAACTGAATACTTTTACAGACCGCACCTACTTATCATCTCAGCTTCAACATTAATCTAATTAGTATTTTTTGCTCTTTCTCTCATTCTTTTTACTCCACCCTTCCACACAGGGAGATCCGACAGCAAGATTCATTCAGTGACAACCAAACTGACTACAGAAAGCTGAACTCCTCTGATGAAGAAGTGTTTGTAGAAGAAAGAAAACCCCCGCAGCGATTGTACGAAAGAAGTCACACAGTGGCAACTGAAACCCCTTTCACCTTCCAGAAACGTGAGCCTGTATCCTCAGCACCCCCAGTTCAAGCTCCAGGAAGACAGCCAGCACCTGAATTGAAAAACACCGTCAACAATATGTCAGAAGGACAAGGCTCACTTCCCTTGTATATGCGCCAGTCGATTGACCAAAAAGCTGACCAGACTCGAGTTTCAAGTTCTCTGCCCAGGAATTATCAAAGATCTGGTGTGTCAAGAATTGCTCCTGTGTTTACCCCGAGACCGTATGGTACACAAGCTAAAAAGCTCTCCTCGCTCACAAGGCCATACCCAGTAAGTCATTCTACACAAACCTGTATTTTGATTACGCTGTTTTGGGGTTGCTGCTGTTTTAATTAAGTGTATTGGTTTGGTATCATTTTTCCTTCTGACATCAAAGGTTTCAAGTTACAAGATCCTTCATTTTTTTTTTTGTCAATAATAAACCAGTCTCCTTTGGACCTGTAATTTAATAGCTATATAGATTACTTCCGATTAGCTTTCACAGAGTAAAATTTGAGAAACATGTACCTTTTTCTACTTAATTGCTCCTGTTTTGAAAAATGCTCTGATATTGTCAGCATTCGAAACAAGAATAGTTGGAGAATTTAGGGCATTTTTGGAAGCCAAAAATTACCATACTTAATGCAACCAATTTTAATTTCTGAGATTAAGATTATGCAAAGGCGTTTTAATGTGGCCATTGTATCTGAATCTATCCTCTTTTAATATTTAAAGTAGGGGCAAAAATTGCTGGTAAATATTAAATTCGAGAAGCACTTGCAAAGGGAACAGATACATTTTTTTTACATGTTGACCCTTTGTCAAAAACGCCATAATTGTCACCATCTTTTACTGCCGCAGCTATCTGCATCAGCTTGCTGAGTTTCCATGTTTCCATACAATATTGAAGAAGCCATTCAGTTCATTAGATCTATGGTAGTTCACAGAACAATCTTGTTCGCACTTTAATTTCCCAGCAACCTGTTCTCCCATTTAGTTTAGTTGATTGTGTGTACAGCAAAAAGCTTTTTGTTGCGTGCTAACCAGTCCGCGCAAAAACTGTACATGGTGACAATCAAGCTGCCCACATTTACATGAACTCCCCCATATTCTACCGCACATCTACGCACTAGGGGCAATTTGCAATGGCCCGTTAACGTACCATCCCGCACACCTTTGGGATGTGGAAGGAAACGAGTGAGCGGGGGAAACCCACGAGACCGCAGAATATGAAAGCACTTCACGGACAGCATCAGAAGCCAAGATTGAACCTGGGTCACTGGTGCTGCTCCACTAACTGCAACAGTTGTTTGCATTTCAACTTTTGGATTATTTTTTGGACAATGGGGGCAGTATGGAGGTGCAGCGGTAGGGACATGGATACAGTCCTGATCTCGGGCACTCTGTGTGTGGAATTTGCACATTGTGCTTGGGACCACAGAAGTATCCTCCGGGTGCCGCTGCTTTTTTCCCACAGCTCAAAGACGTGGTAGGTTAATTGACCATTGTAAATTTCCCCCAGTATGTAGGTGACTGGTAGAATCTGTGGGGACATGATTAAAATATGTGGAAAATAAAATAGAATTAATGATATAATGCAAGTCTGATGAAGGACCCAACCCAAAATGTCACCCATCGTTTTTCTCCAGAGATGCTGCTTGACACGCTGAGATACTCCAGCATTGTATGTCTATCTTCTGTATAAACCATCATCTGCAGTTCCTTTCTACACAGAATTAATAGAGGATTGTAGTAAGTGACTGCTTGATGGTTGGTATGGACTCAGTGGGCCGAAGGGCCTTCTTTTGTGCTGCAAGTCTCTAAAGGGGATAGTTGTTACATGTACCTTTACACTGCACCTTAACATTGATGCCCCAAGATTCTGAGAGGTGTTATGCCATTGTCAAACAGAGAATCCTCCTGTTGCCCGACTCCTAAACGTGTTAATCCACAAGCCCCCACACCTCCCCAAGGCAAGCAGTGTTCTTGACAGTGAAAACTTCAAGGAAGCCAGGTTATTTCGCACCTTGGCGTGGATTTGAACCACAGTGAACTCACTGGAGTTGGCTCTATACAGAGAGCACTGACTTTGGCATTGGTGGCTGCCAGCAGCCAGTGTGTTGTCTGGCAACTGCGGACAAGCTGCACTGCTCCACATAATCAAGCATTTAATTTTTTTTCAATGCCATGTTTGCCATAGGAAACCCCGAGTGAAGCTTCACTAGCACCAAGTGAAATATTGTGAACCTCGACCACAGTCACAAGAATAACATCTTTTTAAATGTGCTATTCTATTTTTGTCACATGGGCTCAATTTTAAATTGGCCGTTCGTTGCCTTCAGCCAGTTTATCATTTTATTTCAATGGGGCATGTCAAGTTAAGGAATGTGCATATCGGTTTAGTTCCCTTTGTTTATGGCTCTTGTGTTACCATATCTCTGAATGTGGCAAGAACATGGATGGGTGGATTTCTACAACCTTGCCGGGTGTGGGCGAGGCAAAGTACTTTTCTCCTCTGTCAGATGAAATACGAACACGCCGAAATATAACGAAATGTATGAGTGTTGAAATCATGATTCATGTTATGTCGCTGTGCTGGTTAAACTAATTGAGCTATCTGGATTGACCCATTTTCTTCTCTAAGTTGGTTCAGTCTAGATTTAACAGTGCATGTTCCATATCAGCTTCCATTAACCAGACTGGCAATGAACGATAAGTTGAGGCCAGCGTAGGTCATCCATTCAATATAATCCTAGGAATGAGTAGGTAGCCATGATCATATTGAATGGCAGGTTTGAGGTGAACTACACCTGCTCTGATTTTTCTCGTGTCCTTGTGCCAGCTTATGCACTGAGTGACCAAAATCATGGAACTGAGGTTCAGAATACAAAGAGCATTCCCTTTGGACACTGGCAAAGAGACTGCAACACTCTTGCTTGAAATATAAGGCCCACTTTTTTGGGCTCAGAAATTGGAGGCAACATGAGAGCAGGTGAAATGCACGGGGCAGCTGTGTGTAATAAGCTTCAACACAGATCCCCAAAGCTAAAGTGAGGCAAACGAGCAGAGTACCCATCACCGGGTACCTTCCTCTCTGCCAGATCTTAAACCTGTTGGCGGTGATGGCTCCAGCTGCCGTTCGAGGGTGAAGACATTGAGAGAGAAAAAAAGCAGCCTGTTTAATAATTCCCTCCTTGCAACATAAGTGATAGGAGTAAATTAGGCCATTCGGCCCATCGGGTCTACTCTGCCATTCACTCATGGCTGATCTATCTCTCCCTCCTAACCCCATTCTCTGGCCTTCTCCCCACAACCTTTGATACGTACTAATCAAGAATCTATCTATCTCTGCTGTAAAAAATATCCATTAACTTGGCCTCCACAGCCGCTGTGGCAAAGAATTCCACAGATTCATCACCCTCTGACTAAAGACATTTCTCATCTCCTTCCTAAAAGAACGATTATTTAATTCTGAGGCTATGACTTCTAGTCATAGACTCTCCCACTTGTGGAAACATCCTCTCCACATCCACTCTATCCAAGCCTTATTCTCTACGTTTCAGTGAAGTCCCCCCTCATTCTTCTAAACTCCATCGAGTACAGGCCCATTGCTGACAAAAGCTCATTGTATGTTAATCTACTCATTCCTGGGATCATATTGAATAGCTGACCTATGCTGGCCTCAACTTATCTTTTGAGCCAGTTTGGTTAATGGAAGCTCAATGGAACATGCACAGTTCAATCTTGACTGATCTCCAAATCAGGTACATCTGCTTGCATGAGGAGATTTCCGAGAGGTGTTTGAAGCAGTGAGAGGCCCGGCTTCAATCAGCAACTTTGACCCAGCCGGTGCCAGCCTGGTTAGGTAACAACACACACTTCTCAGTGTTGTTGAGACCACATTTCTTCTTGGCACGGTGGGTTTCCTTATCTTCAAGCCTAGTGTCCCACCTGTGATTATTGCTGATGGTATGCTACCATCTTCCAGTTCCGTGAGGAACAAGTCCAAGCAGGGCATCCATGTTCTCAGCCCCTAACTAGATCTTGGCTCGCTCTGTGGCAGCCCACATACACCTGCGGGTGGTATCTCTAGGTTGTTATGCACCTGCTGGGGGATTAGGATGCACGAACGAGCTGGACCTACAGACACTCTGCATGGCCTTAAGCCAGTGAGACATGTTCACTGGTGTGGTTTGGACTTCCTCCAAAGACTGACTACCGTTCTCAATTGGAATATTGAATACTAAACATTTTAAGAAAAAAATGAATTATCCCACGACTTTACTTTGGACTTTAGAGCCATTTTTCCACACAACAATGACTTTTCAGCTCACCGAGTCTGTGCTGACCAGCGATCCGTGCTGACCAGCTGACCCTGTACACCAGCACTATCCTACACACACTAGGGACAATTTACAATTTACAGAAGCCAATTAACCTACAAACCTGTACGTCTTTAGAGAGTGGGAGGAAACTAGACACCCAGAGATGACCCATGCGGTTACAGGAAGAACATACAAAATCCATACAGACAGGACTTATAGTTAGGATCGAACCCAGGGTCTCTACCATTTCACCATTGTGCCACCCTTGGTCAGTCGACAGCTTTCTAACTTGCTCATAAAAGTAGGAATCCGGGTGAAGGTGACTAGCCTGCATAATAAGGTAGACAAAAATGCTGGAGAAACTCAGTGGGTGAGGCAGCATCTATGGAGCGAAGGAATAGGTGATGTTTCGGGTCGAGACCCTTCTTCAATAACATCAATGCTAGTTCTTGGTTCATGACCACTATTCATGGTGTCAGAGGTTATGGGGAGAAGGCAGGAGATTGGGGTTAGGAGGGAGAGATTGATCAGCCATGATTGAATGGCGGAGTAGACTTGATGGGCCGAATGACCTAATTCTTATTCTTATGACCTTGGGCTTCATTCTATGATAGGGAATGGCTTTGAACTGCCCACCCCAATTCCCTAGGCAAGTGGTGACTTTCCCCTTCAAATTCCTGCCAATTTGTTGGTCAGGATTCCTTGCTAGGAAGGACTCCCAGATAACAATGTGTTGTGCTCCAGAGCTGACACTAGATCTTCCCCTTCACCTTCAGAGGCCTAATATATATTGGCAAGATCTAGCACTCGGGTTTCCTCTATTCTCTGAGCATCAGTGGGATCTTTTACCAAAAGAATAGGACAAGTTCTGTGTCTAAAACAAGGAGGAACGGCTTCTGTAGTTAAGATAGACACAAAGTGCTAGAGTAACTCAGCGAGTCGGGCAGCATCTCTGGAGATAAAGGACAGGGGACATATCGGGCCCAGCTCTTCTTCAGTCTGCTGTATTCAGGTTTCTGTATTAATTTGTGTGTGAGAGGGAGTTTATTGAGGCATTGAAAAGATACACATTGCTGGTGTAGTGCAGGGGTCAGGCGGCATCCCTGGGGAACATTGATAGGTGATGTTTTGAGTCAGAACCCTTTTTCAGATTGTAAATTGAGTAAAAGATGTGTCCTCGTGTGTAGAGAGGTCTCAAGTCGGTACAGTAATGACAAAACACGAAATTAACTACTTTAAGATCAGGGAAAAATATGTCTGTTTGGCAGCTGCTGCAGTATTTGATGCAACAAATGTTTGCTCTGCTTACCCAGTCTGCATAATCTGGGATTGGATGACAATATTCTCCCTTGTGAACTTGATTACTTAATATATTTCAAAGAGAATGTGCTTGTGTGGGCCTTGACTTCTCATTCTGGGAGGCACCAGCTTGGTAATGAATCCATTTGTTTCTGTTAAGACAGAGTGGTTTGATTTGCCCTACATTCCATGCATGGATAAAAATAGAGCTTACTGGAGGAGCCAGTTTAATAATTTTGTAAAGTCATTATTTTTATTGTCTTGTCTCAAAGATTATGGCGTATAAAATCTGTCCAACCGTCATCTTTGCTTCTCTACCCCACAAATCTGAGCTGGAGATTACAAACATGTACACTTCAATACAAGTCACGTGCACTATTTTGCTATGCATAACTAATATCCTGGATTTTGATTATGCCTTTGGCTGGTTCATAGTTGGCACTTGGCCTCTAAAGATGTCTTGTGTGACAATCCTCTCCTGTTCATGGGATTGTTTACCATTGGTTTTTATTTTAATTTTGATTTGAATTCTCATTGTGGCAGTCAGATTGGTGATATTCCACATAAAATTGTCAGTGAATCAATGGATACTATTTGTCACTATTGTAAGGCCTTAACAATTACTTCACAATTGTTTTTTTGAGTTGGGGAAAGCTAAAATAGCAAGAATAGTTTCTGTAATAGTTTTTTTGTTGTGAGGCATGTCGGAAAATGTACTTTTAGATATTGGGTGTCAAGTCTTGTGAAATTCCCCTAATGTTGAATAGCCTTCTGGAAGGTAGTGCAGTCAAGATTAGTATTCTGGTTCTGAAATTTAGATCCATTGCTGTGAATAGAATTTCAGACATTGATTACAGCTCACAAAAGCTATAGCGTGGCATAAGCATTGGGAGAGGAGGGGAGTAGCAAGATCATTAATTCAATCGGCTCTGATTTGTTCTGTGCCTTTTCATACCTCTAGTTTCTCTCTCCCTTGACTCTCAGTCTGAAGAAGGTCTCGACCCAAAATGTCACTTATTCCTTTTCTTCAGAGGTGCTGCCTGACCCGCTGAGTTACTCCAGCATTTTGTGTCCTTCTTCATTAATTTCATTGATCATTGTCATCAGAGTAATGACATGTTGATACAATGGATCTAGGATTCCAATTTATACATCAACGGTCAGTAACAACAGGTCTGTAATACTTGTGTTCGGAAATATTAGCTGAAATACTGGTTTATCTCCTTTTCAGCAGCGGGATGAGCAACCAAAATATAATGGAGATGTGAATGGTTCAAAACGTTTCCAGGCACCCTCGAGTTTCCCCTTCAAGCCTGAATCTGCAGCGCCAATGGAAAATAGTGGGCTCACGAAAAGAGAGTCCGAGGGAGGCACGAGGCTCAGTCCTTTCTTGAAAACGGAGGAAAAGAAGTCTGAGGAGATTACCCTTGCCTCCAAACCAGAGAATGACCTGCACACGAGGAGCAATATTTCTTCCAACGTCGAAAGGGACATGTATAGAAGGAGCAACCATTCCTCAAAACTGGAGAATGATGACCAATCACAGGACAGTTCTTTAATGAGTAGTAATGAGGAGGAGGGGGAAGAAGAGGAAGAAGCAAGGATGCCATCTCTCAGTGAAAACAACTTTCCTCATGAGTCAAAGGCTGACACCACTTCCAACTCTGCAGCAATGAATTATTTTACAAAGGCAACGCGCCAGCCCACAGACACGGTTACCACAGCAGCCATGCGACAGGTAGGCCTGAGAAGTAGGTTACTGTGGATGTTTGAGGTCTGTCTGGTAACGCGATCGTCCTCCTTCACTGCTCACACAAGGACACGCTTTAAAGAAAACTCTTTGACTAATTAACCACAGTGTGATATCGTGTGATACACAAAGGCAGATGCAGCCAACTACATTTCTAAAAAGCAGGGCAAAACCAGTTTTGTCTAACTGTGTGAGTGCATTAATAGAGTGCTTTTTTTTATCCTGTCTGTAACAGGGAAAATAGCAACCAGAAACTAGGCTTTGTCATTTGGGAATAGTTTTTTTTTTTTTTTGTGCCTTGGAACTGTTTCATCCAAGCCCTTTTACAAAGACTTTTCAGACATGCCGGTCTGATCCATGGATGGTTGTGGGTGTTATGGAAAATATTAATCTGACTGTTTTATGAGATTGCTTTTCCAGGAAGCATTAATGATGGCGAGTATCCAGGTATGGTACAGAAATGTTAAATTATTTTTAATATTTTTGTAGAACCCGTATAGTGAAACACGCATAGTTATTAATCAGAAACCAAACGGTAATCAAGACTTTGGATTCACAACTGATTGGACTGCCACCGGTGTGACTGTCAAGACGATTGAAAGAGGTACTTCATTTTGTTTTAAATTTTCCTTGTACATGTTGGTATTATCTTTGCACCGGAATCCTGTGTATCTGGATTTCACATCTCTTGTTAGCACCAGTCATGCTGGTATTTAATTGATGACCATGAATGATTTATGATGTGATGGTCAGAAGGTCACTCTCTCATGTAGAATTCAATGCGCGTAGAATTTAACAAAGCTACTTAACAAGGGGAAACCAGGCAAAACAAAATTACACCTGCATTTTGACAATCAGGAACTCTTTCCACTAGGGATCATTCATAAATTGTGATGTTTTGTTGCTAGACGAAGTAAGTGCTTGTGCAAGTCTTGTTCAATTGTGATGCTTTTAGAAATGACAATTTCCATCAACTATATATAGCCGTTTAAAAAAAAACCAAGTAGTATATTTCTGCATGTTGCCTCAGTTATTTTTGATTTACAGTTGTATTTAGACAGACTGCATGTTATAAGTTACATTCGCTGGGCAGTAAGCTAGTGCAGACAAATTTGACATGCTGGTTAATATATTTACTGTGTTGTTCCATCAGTCATTTAAACATTCGAGTAGATTGGTTTAGTTAATTGCTGAAGGTCTTGCAGAAATGATAATCTATTGACCAGAAAATGTGAGATGATCGCCTGAGGAATACGTCTGTTCAGTGCAGCTACGCATAAAATTAGAGTAAATTAAATGGGCCAACCTCCTCGTTCTACAAAGAGGTCACTGGCAGCCTTCATTATAGTACAACTGAATGGATACTTGAACCCTCAAAGGATATTATTTGCCATGACTGTCTAAATACTGTTGTACTCCAAAGCTTCCTGTGCTGGAAACTCGGGTTGATTTCTTCATGACATTTTGGAGGTGGCAGGAAGAGATAGAAGGACGACATGTTATTTTTCTCTCTTAATTGACTATTTTAATGATTGTGGCTTTATTGAGCAGATTGCATGCCAAATGTGAGTATAGGGAGCAAGTGCTGCCTGTTTTAATTGCAAAGTAACTTTAGGAATTATATTGTCCAAAATTAAATATTAAATACTAATTAGAAATTAAATTGGTGAAGATGAAGTGGGAATCATTCTGCCACCTGTATACACTGGGTTTTGTTTTAAATCATGAGATAATAGAACAAGCTCTTAGTACCAGCTTTGCCAGATGATCCAAACTGGAGCATATTGCTTTGTGTGCTCTGCTCCTTATTACAATACATCATTTTGTCGTTTGAAGTGGTCATCTGTTTACTTTGAATAAATGCTGTGGTTTCTGATTTAACGACTGTCCACCCTAATAGTGCAATACTAAATTTCTGCCACTGTCTCCTTGTGCTTTTAGTGGCCATTTTAAAGAGATGGCAAATACTGTCACGTCTCCAACTAGAAGAAATAGTCTGAAATCACTCTATTGGGCCTCAACAAGAATTAAAAACGAAACCTTGCAGCTCTTCTGGCTTGCATGGAAACAGCCCTGATATCCTGAAGGTCTCCTCATAATTAAAGGCTCGCATGTTTGATATTCTGGCTTTTCAACAACAGGACTTACAGTACTGCACGTTAAACTTTAACCATCACCAATTTTGTTCACGATTACTTCAGCTATAATGTCTTTTTTAAGTATAGATCCTAATTTGTATGTTTAGGATTCCATCCAGCTCTGATATGCATTTTAAACAAATTTATATTTGAACCTTTTGGACCTCCTGACAGAATATCCTTAATCCATCCAGTATGGTTCAGCTGTACTAGGCACACCATCATTCTATTAAACTACATATACTGAATATTTTTATTCAAATATCTTCCTTTGCTGTTCATTAACCCCCCTCCCAATGTTTGTGCTTTTAGTCAAGTTCAGAATTAATGTTTCATGTCACTGATCTTTCATCAGAACAGGCCTAATCAAGCTGAAATATGAGCTCAATTTCTCTCTCCATAGATCCTGCCTGACCTGTTGAATATTATGGACAATAGGTGCAGGAGTAGGCTATTCAGCCCTTCGTGCCAGCACTGCATTCAATGTGATCATGGCTGATCATCTCCAATCAGTACCCCGTTCCTGCCTTCTCCCCATATCCCCTGACTCTGCTATCTTTAAGAGCCCTATCTAGCTCTCTCTCGAAAGCGTCCAGAGAACCGGCCACCATTGCCCTCTGAGGCAGAGAATTCCACACTCGCAATTCTCTGTGAGAAAAAGTGTTTCCTCATCTCCATTCTAAATGGCTTACCGCTTATTCTTAAACTGTGGCCCCTGGTTCTGGACTCCCCCAACATCAGGAACGTTTCTCAGCATATGACAGTCCCGCTATCCCGGGAATTAACCTTGTAAACCTACGCTGCACTCCCTCAACAGCAAGGATGTCCTTCCTCAAATTGGGGGACTAAAAATGCACACAATACTCCACATGTGGTCTCACTAGGGCCCTATACAACTGCAGAAGGATCCTTTTGCTCCTATACTGAACTCCACTTGTTATAAAGGTCAACATGCCATTCGCTTTCTTCACTGCCTGCTGTACCTGCATGCTTACTTTCATTGACTGATAAACAAGAACCTCCAGATCCTGTTGTACTTCCCCTTTTCCCAACTTGACACCATTTGGATAGTAATCTGCCTTCCTGTTTTTGCTACAAAAGTGAATAACCTCACATTTATCCACATTAAACTGCATCTGCCATGCATCTGCCCACTCCCCCAACCTGTCCAAGTCACCCTGCATTCTCATAGCATCCTCCTCACAGTTCACACTGCCACCCAGCTTTGTGTCATCTGCAAATTTGCTAATGTTACTTTAAATCCCTTAATCTAAATCATTGGTGTATATTGTAAATAGCTGCGGTCCTAGCACCGAGCCTTGCGGTACCTCACTACCCTGCCATTCTAAAAGGGACCCGTTAATCCCTACTCTTTGTTTCCTGTCTAGCAACCAATTTTCTATCCATGTCAGCACTCTACCCCCAATACCATGTGCCCTAATTTTGCCCACTAATCTCCTATGAGGGACCTTATGAAATGCTTATCAAAAATATTCCCAGCATTTTCTGAGCTTTTATAAAATTAGATTTCAGGTATCTGTAATATTTTGCTCTTGGATATTTTTGCTTCTTTTAAACATCTTTCTACCCAAGTTACTATATTCCCTCTTGTCTGAACCCTTGTAACATATCTCCTTTGAGTCACCTGAGTGAATGCTGCTGATTTTTGCTCGCTTATTGTAACCATCCAATCACTGCACTCCAAAGGAGCCAGAATATCGTGCCTAAAAATATTGCTTTCCATTCGCACATGTTGCTTTTCACATATCCATGACTGCTAACATCATTTATCCTAGTGCATAACCAAATGGTTACTAAATTCATGAATGATGAGTTCCAAAACCACAATCACCATAATGTAATGAGTTAACCTTGTGTATCATTATTGGAGCACGAGCATTCTTGGCTTGGTCCTGCCCAAGTGCTCACCAGTCATCTTGTTCCTATGTCCTCATATTTTCAGTTTTGTAGGCCAGAACAGCCTCTAGCCCTCAACATTAGAGCTGTGGCACAGAATTTAGGGGTCTATGAATTTTAACTAGTATGATGGGTCAGAGAATCATATTCATAGAGCCCTACAATCCAGAAGTGGGTCCTCCGGTACATCATGTCCATTTACCAGCCTTTGGCCAACAACCAAATGGTACTCGGGATGTGAGTGGTTTTGGGATAAATCACAACTGATACAAATTCAATGGATGATTTTAACTATTCACGCATTCTCGTAGAGTTGGAAGTTGACGAATTTGTCTTAAAATATTTAAACGAAGACAGGAAAGACCAGAATTTGCAAGTGATAATGATTGAAGGATCGCTCATGACTGAATAAAACATCTCTGAATGAAAATGGTGTGTGCCTTGTAAAGGAATCTGCCGATGGTAGTGCTCCTGTACTTCATGTGCAATGTCACCTTCATGGATGGATGAACTTCTATACACATATTTGACATCAACTTTTGGAAAGAAAGCTATGCTCTGTAAATCCACTATGAAAGCTGAATGATACAAGTAGGGGAATTGAAGATGCCAAATAAATTTGCACAAACTGCTCCAATTAATTACAGATTGTCATTCAGCCAGGAGGTGCACCTGTTGTTTTAGAGAAGCCTAAAAAAGTAACTTTGCATAGTCATAGATGGAAACAGGCCCTTCGGTCCAACTTGCCCATGCCAATAAACATGCCCCTTCTACTCTAGTCCTACCTGCCCACATTTGGCCTTTACCCCTCGAAAACCTAGCCTATATTTCTATAGAGTTAGATGGAGCTCTTGGGGCTAGTGGAATCAAGGGATATGGGGAGAAGGCAGGCACAGGTTATTGATTGGGGATGATCAGCGATGATCACAATGAATGGCGGTGCTGACTCGAAGTGCCGAATGGCCTCCTCTTGCACCAATTTTCTATGTTTCTATTCATGTATCTGTCCAAATGTCTCTTAAAATGTGATGTTAGTATCTGCCTCAGAAGCTTGTTCCATATACCCTTTGTGTGAAAAAAAACAAACTTTTATAACTTTGAATTTTTATAAAAGTCTGCAACAAAGCGGCTATACCTTTTATTTGTGTTGTTTTCGGGCAGGAGGACCAGCAGAATATTGCCAGTTGGAAGTGGGGAATGAAATAAGTTCAATCAATGGCAATGATGTAGCCAACATGGACTATCAGGCCTGGTTAGAAGCCTTGGAAGATGCAAGAAAAGCTGGAAATTTGAACATGGAAGTCAAAACATATGAAAATAACAGTAAGTTTTGATTCCACTTGATCCTTTCCATTTCTCCAACTAATAGACGTGTGTCCTGAATAAATACATGTACAAAAGTGCAAAAACAATCCCTAAAACTCCACTGAGATTCATTGTTATTAATACTCGAGTTAATGGGTCAATGGTTAACAAGGCAAATCAACATCTATTATTGACAATGATGGCATTCACTGCCAACATAATTTGTTTTCTAAATTTGTTGATTGTAGCAGTTTTCAAAGTAAAACTGTCCTTAGATTCGGCATGCTCATTTGCAATATTGTTTTGGAAAGGATGTGTTGCCTCCACATTTCAGTTTCAGATGAGCAGAGAATTTTCTTCTGTCTTTAACATCACGATTATATATCTTATTATATATCGCTGTATCCCACATATGGGACTTTAAAGACAGGTTGACCTAAAGATTCTACATGGAGCTTATAATCCATTTGCTCACATTTATTGCATTTCCCATAATAATCAGCATCAGTGGGTGCCTATGCATTGCAAAAGTTATTGTAAATGGCCCCTTGAGCAAGAGTGACCATAATATGGTTGAGTTCTTCATTAGGATTGAGAGTGACATAATTAAGTCAGAAACAAGGGTTCTGAACTGAAACAAAGGTAACTTTGAAGGTATGAGACGTGAATTGGCCACGATAGACTGCAAGTGATTCTTAAAGGGTTGACGGTGGATGTGCAATGTAAGGTATTTAAAGACTGCATGGATGAACTACAACAATTGTTCATCCCAGTTTGGCAAAATAATAAATCAGGGAAGGTAGTGCATCCATGGATAACAAGGGAAATCAGGGATAGTAAAAAAACAAAAGATGAAGCATACAAACTAGCCAGAAAAAGCAGCCTAGCAGAGGACTGGGAGAAATTCAGAATCCAGCAGAGGAGGACAAAGGGCTTAATTAGGAAAGAGAAAATAGATTATGAAAGAAAACTGGCAGGGAACATAAAAACTGACTGCAAAAGTTTTTATAGATATGTGAAGAGAAAGAGATTAGTTAAAACAAATGTAGATCCCTTGCAGTCAGAAACAGGTGAATTGATCATGGGGAACAAGGACATGGCAGACCAATTGAATAACTACTTTGGTTCTGTCTTCAGTAAGGAAGACATAAATAATCTGCCGGAAATAGCAGGGGACTGGGGGTCAAATGAGATGGAGGAACCGAGTGAAATCCAGGTTAGCCGGGAAGTGGTGTTGGGTAAATTGAACGGATTAAAGGCCGATAAATCCCCAGGGCCAGATAGTTTGCATCCCAGAGTACTCGAGGAAGTAGCCACAGAAATAGTGGATGCATTAGTGATAATTTTTCAAAACTCCTTAGATTCTGGAGTAGTTCCTGAGGATTGGAGGGTAGCTAATGTAATCCCACTTTTTAAAAAGGGAGGGAGAGAGAAAACGGGGAATTACAGACCAGCTAGTCTAACATCGGTAGTGGGGAAACTGCTAGAGTCACTTAAAGATGGGATAGCAGCACATTTGGAAAGCGGTGAAATCATTGGACAAAGTCAGCATGGATTTATGAAAGGTAAATTATGTCTGACGAATCTTATAGAATTTTTCGAGGATGTAACTAGTAGAGTGGGTGAGGGAGAACCAGTGGATGTGTTATATTTAGACTTTCAGAAGGTTTTCCACAAGGTCCCACATAAGAGATCAATATACAAACTTAAAGCACACGGTATTGGGGGTTCAGTATTGATGTGGATAGAGAAGCAAAGGGTAGGAGTAAACGGGTTATTTTCAGAATGGCAGGCAATGACTAGTGGGGCACCGCAAGGCTCAGTGCTGGGACACAAGCTATTTACAATATATATTAATGATTTGGACGAAGGAATTGAATGCAACATCTCCAAGTTTGCGGATGACACTAAGCTGGGGGTAGTGTTAGGTGTGAGGAGGATGTTAGGAGGCTGCAAGGTGACTTGGATAGGCTGGGTGAGTGGGCAAATGCATGGCAGATGCAGTATAATGTGGATAAATGTGAGGTTATCCACTTTGGTGTCAAAAACAGGAGGGTAGACTATTATCTGAATGGTAGCAGAAAAAGGGGAGATGCAACGAGACCTAAAAGTAGGCATGCAGGTGCAGCGGGCAGTGAAGAAAGCAATGGTATGTTAGCATTCATAGCGAAAGGATTTGAGTACTGGAGCAGGGAGGTTCTACTGCAGTTGTACAGGGTTTTGGTGAGACCACACCTGGAGTATTGCGTACAGTTTCGGTCTCGAAATCTGAGGAAAGACATTCTTGCCATAGAGGGGGTACACTAGAAGGTTCACCAGACTGATTCCTGGGATGTCAGGACTTTCATATGAAGAAAGTCTGGATAGACTCTGCTTGTACTCGCTAGAATTTAGAAAATTGAGGGGGGATCTTATAGAAACTTACAAAATTCTTAAGGGGTTGGACAGGCTAGATGCAGGAAGATTGTTCCCGATGTTGGGGAGGTCCAGAACAAGGCGTCACAGTCTAAGGATAAGGGGGAATTCATTTAAGACCGAGATGAGGAAAACATTTTTCACACAGAGAGTGGTGAGTCTCTGGAATTCTCTCCCACAGAAGGTAGTTGAGGCCAGTTCATTGGCTATATTTAAGCGGGAGTTAGATGTGGCCCTTGTGGCTAAAGGGATCAGGGGTTATGGAGAGAAGGCAGGTACAGGATACTGAGTTTGTAATGCAGTTCTATATACAGGTGCAAATGCCATGCCCTTTCAGTGGTTCCATCTGAATCAAGAGGACATCTTGCATATGATGCCAGGGGTAAAGTTCGGCCATCCTTACCTGATCTGGCTCGTATGTGAGTCTTGACCCATCAATATAGTTGATTTTTAACTGTCCTTGACCAGCGGAGATAGTTAAGGATGGGATGATAAATGCTGACATTTGTATCCAGTGAATGAAATGCGCACCTCACGAAACAGAAATCATGGAAATATTTAAACAGAATACATTTTGTAAACATTAATCTAAGAAGGTGGCGCAGCGGTGGAATTGCTGCCTTACATCGTTTACAGCACGGGAGTCCCGGGTTCGATCCCGACCACGGGAGTTGTCTGTATGGAGTTTGTACGTTCTCCCCGTGACTGCGTTGGTTTTCTCCTAGATCGGCTGATTCCTCCCACGCTCCAAAGACGTACAGGTATATAGGTTAATTGGCTTGGTGTATGTGTAAATCTCCCACTCTACCATGTCTAGTCAATTTTGATATCCCTCTATTCTTTTCTGTCTGGAGGAAACACACCCACCACTTAAATGCTTAAACAATAATCACCTTGATTATTCCAAGTGCTGACAAGTACCTCAGTCAGGGTGAATAGATATTTAGGAAAAACAATGTTACACAGCTATCTCTTGCATGGAGTCAGGCTGATGATACCGGTTCCAAATTGTGGTATGTCTGAACGCAGTCATTAGACATGTAACACAAACTTTACACGCTGATTCTGGTCATTACATTAGTTGTGTTTCCCATTTACAAATGTGGCGAGAGACTGTTGACATATGATGATCTCACTTCAAAGCTAATTGATAGGTTGTCGAAAGTATTTCAGAGATACAGTCATTATGAAGTGTTGACATATAAGTTTACACCAGTACAGATTTATTGATTTTTGCATTCTCCAAATATATTCTCCTTTACAACCCAAACCAGAGTATCAACCTCTCCCCTTCTCCCGCACTTCCCGATTCATCCCCCTGTATCCCCCTGTATCAACCCAAACCAGAGTATCAACCTCTCCCCTTCTCCCGCACTTCCTGATTCATCCCCCTGTATCAACCCAAACCAGAGTATCAACCTCTCCCCTTCTCCCGCACTTCCCGATTCATCCCCCTGTATCCCCCTGTATCAACCCAAACCAGAGTATCAACCACTCCCCTTCTCCCGCACTTCCCGATTCATCCCCCTGTATCCCCCTGTATCAACCCAAACCAGAGTATCAACCTCTCCCCTTCTCCCGCACTTCCCGATTCATCCCCCTGTGCGCTATCACGTCACACACCCCTTTCACCCACAATCTTGCCCCTTCCCCCTCTCTTTCCACCAATATCCCTAGGATTCACAATTTACTCCTTATTTTGCACCCTTTGTCTTCTTATCATCCCTGATCTTTGTCCACACATCTGTCAATAAACCCGCCCTCATCTGTATCCACCCATCACTTGCCAGGCTTTGTTCCAACTCCACCTCTTTTCTCCGATTCATACTTCCTACTACAGTTAGTCTGAAGAAGGGGCCCGATCCGAAACGGCGCCTATCCATATGCTGCATATATGCTGCCCCTATTAGAGGTACTCAAACATTTTCCATCTTTTCATTGCATTACATCTTTTTTCCCCCCCATTATTCTCATTTAAACCAACTGTCTCCTTCCACCTATATCCCTGCCTCTGGGTTCACGATTTGCTTCTCGCCTTAAAGGGGACTGTCCCACTTGGGCAACCTAATCCGCGAGTTCTGGCGAGTTTGCCCTCGACTCGTACGCGCAGCATGGTCGACACAAGGTTGTAGGAGGTCTTTGTAACTCTCCATCATGCTCGAGAGTAGTCCCCGTGTACTCGAGGCCTCAGCTAGGTCGCTCTGTATTTTTCAACGTGTTGAAAAATGCCCGCGAGTAAAAAAAGGTTGCCATGGAAAGAATTGATACCTTTTTTACTTGTAGGTTTAGTCATAGTAGGTTGTAGTAGGTCGGCATGTTAGTCGAAGGTAGTCGTAGGTAGTCTTCATCATAGTCGAAGGGGGGGTCGTCTTCACTCTCCACTATTCGGTGTCCAATTTTCCCGAAGTTAGTCGTAGCTAGTCTTCAACATAGTCGAAGGGGGTCTTCTACATAGTCGAAGGAGGTCTTCAACATGACCTTTTTTTTCAAACTCTCCTAAACTCTTCTCAACTCGCCAATTAGGTCGCCCAAGTGGGACAGCCCCATGACTTTTATCATCTTTTCATCTATGTAATTTGTCCACCCATCTGCCAGTACCCCCCCCCCCCCCCCCCCCCCCCCCCCGGTTTGGAAACCACCTATCACTTGCCACACCCTGTCCCTGACCCCCACCCCCCTTCTCAGTCCGCAACTGCAATTAGTCTGATAAAGTGGCCCGATTTAAAATGCCGCCAATCCATGTGCTGCAGAGATGCTGCCTGACCTGTAGAATTACTACACACTTTGTATCGTTCCTTTCCTCCACACCCTCCTTTCATTCTCATTTAAACTAACTGAAGATTACCAAGACAACAGAGCTCGTCACCATAGCAGTTGAAATGCTTTGTTAAAGTTATCTAGAGAAAGTTGTTTGTGAATTTTTTTCCCAGTTGCCAAGCGCCAATTTAAATTTGTTAGAAATTTTAAATCCAGTTTGATACTTTTTTACATTTGTGGAATGTGGGGTGTGCGAGACATTTACTACCCGTCCCATAATTCCCTGCCAGTGGTGTGCAGTCTTAAACTGCTGCAGCACTTCTGACGAAGATGCCTCCGCAGTGCTCACATTGGTGGGTTTTAGTGGTGATGAAGGAGAATGAGATATTTAAATGATAGGATGATATATCTGACCAGGAGGGTGATTTTCTGATGAGGGAGATAGCGATGATTGGAAATGTAATGGGATCTTTTGAGCTATGACTGATACACAGTTATTTGGTTTTGTCACCTTGATGGGAATTTTATTTCTCGTAACTTTAATTCTCGTTTGACTTAATGTGAATAGTATTCCGTTTGTCACTCATCTCCCCCCCCCCCCCCCCCCCCCCCCCCCCCCCCCCCCCCCACCACCACCATAACTTCGGCTGGGCTACTGAAGGTATTATCAGTTCACGTACATCTCATAGATCTGTCATTCTTTGGAAAATTACAGGTGCAAATGAAATGAAATACAGCATCTCCAATGAACCTATTCGGTGGGAAGCTACTGGGCCAACCATGAAGACCAGCAGAAGTCAACCCTTCAGTCAACTACCCAATGTAGGTCACTGTGAAGGTGGTTTGTATTATATTCAACTACTGAAATGAGTGTTAAGGTTGCTGGTATAAGGAAAATGTGGGTTAATTGGCATTGTAAATTGTCCATGCTGTGTAGACAAGTGTTTGAACCTGGAAGAAGTTGATGAGAACGTGGGAAGAATGTAAATTGGATTTGTATGTGATTGGTGTCGATGGAGCAAGTATTCATGCTGTATGACTCTTCTCTATATCCAACCTTAAAATAGGCACCCATCATTTTAAATTTCATTGAATAAAAGTCACTTGAATCAGAAAAAAAAAAAACAATTTGCCTGGGGTCACAACTGGCCTAAGATTATTGTAAGAAAGGAACAGAACAAGACATGGCTGCTTGATCTTGCTCTGCCATTTGATAAGATTAGGCTGATCTATCTCAACTACTGTTTCCCTCTGCAATTATCATCTGCTACTCCTACATAGATATCTATCTTGAATGAACTCAACAACAAATATCCATGGCCCAAAATGATGAAAAATACACTTACTGAGTGAAGAAAAATGTCCTAATCTCAGCCCCAACTCTTTTAACTCTTCGGACCAAGCCATATTTTCCAACCAAGGGGAATTATGTCTGGACATTTGCTGTGATGAGCTATTTCAGAATCTTATCTGTTTCAAGTCGGTCAACTTTAATATTCCAAACTCCAGATTATGTCAGTGCCACTAAATGTTGAATGCCTTGATGTGGAGTCAGGGGATATGGGGAGAAGGCAGGAAAAGGGGTACTGATTGGGGATGATCAGCCATGATCACATTGAATGACGGTGCTGGGCCCAAGGGCCCAATGGCCTACTCCTGCACCTATTGTCTATTGAATGCAGAGTCACTGAGCGGAAGGATTATAATTGCATACCAAGGATCCTTTGGTTGCCTGTTCTGGTATAATTGGAGCCTTGAAAATAAGTTAGCTGGCTGCCATTCCACTTGGGATTTTGAAGCTACATAAAACTAACATTAAAAAAATATATCAGGAAGGAAACACCATAGATGAATGTTAATAGTGTTTGGATATTTTTGTCTGTGGCATTTGGGTTTTGCGTTTGCTCAAAATGATATTGCGGTAGAAATTCCTCTTCTGTCACTTGTATGACTGTCATGCCAACTGCACACTGCTGTGCTCCTAAACTTAGTTCAGTTGAAGTGTGCAGTTACAAATTTCTGAAGCACAACCTTCTACATGGGCTACTGATCTATCTCGTGTTCAGTGCAAGGGTCCAAGGCTGAATCTGTCTCAATGATCAACAAAACAGATAATAGTAACTTAAAGCTCCATGATGCACCACTTCATTAAGAATTCTTGAGGCGTATTCAAAGGTTACAAGTTGTTCCCAGTTCATTATAAAGGTTATAATAAATATACTCACACTGTTCATTGTAACTTGTTAAATCTATTCCCCTTGTTCCCCAAATTTTAGTATATTTTCTTTGCCTAATCTGTGGGATAATTAATAAAATATATATACTTTGTGCCAATTTTACAGCTTCCTCAATCAGGAGAAAATGAGAAGAAATTACCGGAGGATTCAACACAAAAAGGTTACCTATGCAAAGTATTTCTGAGTGGTTTCTTTGTGCCTGAAGCAGTTTTTAATAACCGTCTCTTAAAAACAGTTTTGCTGAACATGTTTTTCCCAGAGTTTGTAAAACTCCAATGTTAGAAAGACTGTGGGCAAGGTAGAAAGGGCAAACAAAAAAAGCATGAAAGAGCATTTTGTTTTGGTAGCGACTGAAGTACTGCATTTATTCAATGTAGTCACAAGATTTTGCAGAACGGGGACTATTCAGTCTATTACATCCATACTAACTCCCAACAGAGTGCTGTATTCAATTACAACCATCTTCCATTTTTCCATAGCTCAAAAGATTATTTCTTCACAAGTCCCTTTACGGTGCCCTCTTCAAAGTCCTGATTGACTCTGATTCACTCTACGGGCAGTGAGTTGCAGATTCTAGGCGCTCGCAGCAAATTGTTTTTTATCACTCCCCCCTCCTTCTCCCAACTCTACCTACTATCTTTATCACTTTGAATCTGTGTCCGATGGTCCTTGAATTATCTGCCAATGGAGACAACTCCTCTTTAATTTATTTAAATCCATAATTTTCTCATATCTATTAAATCTCTTAATTTGCCCGGAGGCAGAATTACTTCAGCAACAAGGGGATTCATCCAGTCATCAGCCAGCTATGCCTTTCGTCTTGGCTCATATGGGTTTAATCAGAGTCATAAAGAATCATTTTGGATTTTGCATGATAGATATTATAAGGATTGGTGACCACTTGGTGCATAGTCTCCAGTGTTCCTTTGCATTCTGCTTTTCTCTCTTCCCAGTATTGCTTCTCTAAAACCAAATGCCCTTTTGTGCTTTTTTTTAAATTAAAAAAAAAAAAAAAAAAATCCCCCTCAACCTTACAAAGGATTCTGTGCAAATGTTACATTTAAGTTAAACATTGCAGTTCCCAAATGTAATGAATCTAGAGACGCCATATGTTAGCAGCATCTTTTCGGGAAGTTTTCAGTTCTGGTGATGTGTGAGTTAAGAACCCTACATCTTTCAACATACCATTTGACCTACACTTCATTAATTTCACATTGCTGTATATTACAAAGTTGACCTAAGCTTGCAACAAATGAAGCATGCAAGTCACAATGCCCATCTTATGAACATCTGTACATAAAAACGAGTTACCATAATATAATTATATTAATAAGATCGATGTGTGCATACATTTGCTCCTGTGAACGGTAGTACTAATTTCCTCTTCTCTCCATTTTTAATAAATTGTTCTTTCTAGTCCCTCTTATTATGTGCTGCCATTCCATTTCCATAAATTGGTGAAATAGTTACAATATCGAGTGATGTTTGTGTATTTTCCAACATGCACAAAATCAATTTATTAATGTCTTAAAAATGAGACCTATGTGTTACATTACTGACAATTTTTATATATATTTTTAAAGACTATAATTTCCATTTGCTGCCTTAAGGGCCTGTCCCACTCTACGTGTTTAGCCCAAGAGCTCACTCGAGTTTAAAAAAAATCAAACCCGTGGTAAGTACGTAGAGCTCGGGACGTCTCTTAGCGGCTCGTAACGCGAACAGCAGGTACTCTGGAAACGCGGTAAGCTCGTGAAGTCTTTTCAACATGTTGAAAAATGTCCATGAGAGCGAGAGCCCCGAGTACCCACGAGCGGCTATTACCGTAATTCTCAGAGTTCGAATCAGGGGAAACTCGGGAGAACTCTTGTATTACCTCGTACAGTGGGACAGGCCCTTTATGTTGACATAGTTTAAAAAAAGTAATTCCCAGGAACGAAATTTGTTTCAGACTCAAGGTATGAAATCCCAAGAGTCCTTTCTTCTTTTTCTTCTTCTTCTTCTTTCGTATGGCGTGCACAGCCTCAAGTTGTCGGACAACTTGTTTTATTTGATCTTATTTGATTGTGTATTTGTTGAAACAGGGCGGACCACGTGAAGGTTTCAATCTCCCACCCCCAAGAGTTCCTTTATAGATGTATCAACAAATTGTGTAACATGCACACTGTTTCATAATTCCATGAAGCCGATCAAAACTGAAAAGTTGTTTTTTTTAAATTTGTGGTATCAAAGTAAACATTGTCAGTTGTGTTTGATTCTTGGTGGTAAAAGTCAGCGTGTGTGATCCAGGCAGATGTGTGCAATGTCTCAGCTGGGAATAATACTGATGTATGGCTAAGTCAGGATAAGATGCTTGTAGTTCATCTAAAGCTGTTTTATGTAGTCAAAACAATTCATCAAAGAGAGAGGTGATAGAAATGAAATGGGAATGAGCAGCTAGTGTTCTTGTCATCAAACAGTTTGGGGGTTCTGGCTTCAAGTAAGTTTGAAACCAGTCATCGATTAAATTTTGTCAGATGTGGCCTGTTGAAAATTTCCCTTTGATTTCTTTTTTTTTTACAACTGCAAAGGAGACAGAATTGTAGCAATGAAAAATTTGTTGTAAGCAGCAGGTGTGGGAAATAGTTAAAACAAATCAGAAGCTTGCAGTGCACAAAATAAATATATGTTTTAATGATCCAATGTTTGATTTAATAAATAAAACACTATTCACGTACTTGATGGGGATTTTTTAGTTTCAGTAGCAATGTGTGTCAATTAAAAAAATAAATCTGCAACAGAATATTCAATTTGTACAACCCATTCCCAACAAGCCAGAGACTAGAATAATTTCACATATAAATTCTATTGTATATGATTAGAAATTGGTTAGATTTCTTGCTTTTATTGTCATACTGTGCTAAAACAGAAGGTTCCAGGAATGGTGATTGATAAGCCCTTGTTTTAATCATTTATGCAATTTGGAAACGGCAGTAATAAGGTTCATTGGCCACTGTAAATGGCCCTGAGTGTGCACGTGACTGGCAGAATCTGGGGGAGTTGAAGAGAAGGTGTTGACTTAAAAAGGGGATTAATATAGGATTAGCGTACAATAGTTGTTGCTTTGTGCAAAATCGATGGGCTGGAATGTTTGTTTCTGTGCTCTACGACTAAAGTCCTTGAAGAAATCAGATGAGCTGGTTTTAAGTTGGACGCACAAGATGACGGAAGAGCAAAAAGCAAAATGCTGGAGGCACAGTATTCAGCCACCAAATGTCAAGGGAAATAGATAGGGGCCGTTTTGGATTGGGACCATTCTTCTGACTGATGAGTAGAGTGGTCGAAAGAGGTGAGCGAGGGAAAGGAGTAGGTCTAAAACTGGCAGATGATCGATAGGTCCAGGTTGTGGTGGGGGGGATTGCAGATGATTCAGGCAGAGGAAGATTGGGTGAAGATAGTAACCAAGACGAGATGATAGGAGGAAAAGATAATGGGTGCAAATGTTAGAATCGGATATGAAAGGAAGGTGGGGAATGAAATGTAGAGCATAGATACATAAACAATAGGTGCAGGAGTAGGCCATTCTGGCCCTTTGAGCCAGCACTTGCCATTCAATGTGATCATGGCTGATCATCCACAATCAGTGCCTCTTTCCTGCCTTCTCCCCATATCCCTTGATTCCGCTAGCCCTGAGAGCTCTATCTAACACTCTTTTGAATTCATCCAGTGAATCGGCCTCCACTGCCTTCTGAGGCAGAGAATTCCACAGATGTTTTCCTCATCTCGGTTCTAAATGGCCTACCCCTTAAACTGTGGCCCCTGATTCTGGCCTCCCCCAACATCAGGAACATGTTTCCTGCATCTAGTGTGTCTAATCCCTTAATAATTTGATATGTTTCTATAAGGTCCTCTCTCATCCTTCTAAACTCCAGAGTATACAAGCCCAGTCGCTCCATTCATTTGACAGTCCCACCATCCCGGGAATTAATCTCGTGAACCTATGCTGCACTCCCTCAATAGGAAGAATATCCTTCCTCAAATTAGGAGACCAAAACTGCATACAATACTGCAGGTGTGGTCTCACTAGGGCCCTGTACAACTGCAGGACCTCTTTGTTCCTATACTCAACTCCTTTCGTTATGAAGGCCAACATGCCATCAGCTTTCTTCACTGCCTGCTGTAACTAGAAGATTGAGGGGGGATCTTATAGAGACTTGCAAACGGGTCACAGTTTAAGGATAAGGGGGAAGCCTTTTAGGACCGAGATGAGCAGATAATTTTTCACACAGAGTGGTGATTCTGTGAAATTCTCTGCCACAGAAGGTAGTTGAGGCCATTTCATTGGCTATATTTAAGAGGGAGTTAGATGTGGCCCTTGTGGCTAAAGGGATCAGGGGGTATGGAGAGAAGGCAGGTACGGGATACTGAGTTGGATGATCAGCCATGATCATATTGAATGGCGGTGCAGGCTCGAAGGGCCGAATGGCCTACTCCTGCATCTATTTTCTATGTTTCTATGTTTACCTGCATGCTTACTTTCAGTGACTGATGAACAAGTACATCCAGGTCTCGTTGTACTTCCCCTTTTCCTAACCTGACACCATTCAGATAATAATCTGCCTTCCTGTTCTTGCCACCAAAATGGATAACCTCACATTTATCCACACCCAGAGGGAGGGATGGTGGACAGAAGGGAACAGGAGTGGTAGGAAAAAAAAAAGCTGACCTGGAGTAGGGAGATGTGAGTAATGAGTGGATGGAAAAAGTGGAGGAGGGGAAAGAAACTGGGTGGGAGTAAGTGCAAAAAAGGTGTGCACAAGATAGGAGGAGGTGGCGATGGGAAGAATACCTGAGAATGGGGAATAGTAAACTCTGGTCTACAACATTTTATGTTTGTTGCAACTGTTAATAAAGTTAGTCGATATAGTTAGGATTCTGAACAAAAGTATTGCACGTAACTTTCCAACATATTTTACTCCATTCTAAAATTGGGGTTATCCAAGTGGTTTATATGTTATATTCTTCGTAGAATGTAGAACAATACAGCACAGTGTCTGTGCCAAACCTAATCCCAAGACAAATTATTTTCTACCGGTACATAATCCTTCCATTTCTTGCTTATGTATGCGCCTATCCAAAAGCTTCTTAAACACCACTTTCGTATCTGCCCCCACCACCAACCCTGGCAGTGCATTCCAGACACCCGCCACCCTCTGTTCAACAAAGAAAATTGTGATCGGTGTTCATTCCTAATAAAGGTTGAATTAAACTTGGTAATTAATGTATTTTTTTGTTTTGCTTTAGCTTCTGAACCCATTAGTTTGAAAAACTTTAAAAGACGATCCCAATTTTTTGAACAAGGTAAGCCAAACGCTTTATAGCACTAATAAACATTAGATGTACTAGGCTAGGCCTTACATTCAGTTATCTTTATGACTTAATACATACATTCCTCTCTCCTTTTTGTAGGTTCATCATATTTTACTTATAATTCATCGGTCCACTTTGCTCCTTTACCCTCTTAGTGTTTCCAAAACTTGCAATTGTGAGACGTTTGGCATGCAAATGTTTTGGTATTTCTATGGAGCCTGATATAAAGCAGAATATTGAAAGCCAGCATCTTAATAAACCATTTGCAAGGAAGAATTACATTTACATTTGGTGCTGTAGCAATTCACTTTTATAACAAAGGCAGGTCAAAGGTTACAGTACTGATTATTTTATCCCTCAAACAAAGCCCAATGCAAGAACTGGATTGCAACAAAGGTGTGTGTATCACCAGACACAAATGTTGCTAGGGTCTCTTTTTTTTTTTTGGGATCATTTATTTTGCTTGCCATCTCCCCTCATCTTTGATTGACAGTGTATAACTCTCTTCCCTTTTTGCGCTCCTTTCCTCTTTTTTATAATGTGGTGGGTTTTGCACAAAATACCCTGTTTCATAAATGTGCACTACTTAATAAAAGTGCCATAGCGAGTGGTGCAATGATCCCACATTGTACATTGTCTCTCAAGGTGGGGTACACATCCAGCCTTTAGAAATAATTAAAGATAAATTTGATGGTGCACTTTGGACTCTGTCCTCAAACTGTTGATCCCTGAGCAGGCTTATCTTGAAATCTTACCTTTAATAGTCTATTTTGGGGTTAATTTAGCCCAAAGAGAACAATCTACTACTGTACAGTTGTAGATTGCTCGAGAAAATATTGGATCCCACTAGTGTTTCTGGCCATGTTGGCTTGCAGCGCTTTTTTTTTTACAATTGATGCCTGTCTTCAGAATGTGTTTGGGAAAATGAGTAAGGAAGCTAATTGAATTGGCTGTTTTTGAGTTATTTCTCACGCCAAACTCAAGAAGAAATCTTCTTGTATTTGCTTTTATTTAGCCATGGCATTACTGACAGTGATATTTATCAGAATGAAGAGCACAAGGTAGAATAGGAGTATTCTCTGTTGAAGCTGCAGCAAATGTTTTAGATGGGCTTGCCCCGTACCACAATAACAATATATCATAACAAAACCAAACACAGATTCCAAGTGGGTGTGGGAGACATTTTGTCTCTGGTTGCTTGAGTTAAATGGTGGTTGCATGTTGTTATCTTTCAAACACTGGTTGCATTAATTTCAGAAGAGCCACATATTGGATGTGTAGGACAACATGCAGTCGGCACTGATTGTGTCTCTTTAAAACAATCTTGAGATTTATATCCCAGTGACTCCTTCATTTGTAAAGGGAAAACAACAAGGACAAAGAACCACACAGTTCTTTTTCAAATACTGAATCTTCCCATGCCCAGCAGTAGTAATTGTGCAGTCTGTGGATGTTGCGGCAACTGTGCAGGCTGCGGAGGCCTCAATAGGCCCCGACCACGGGTGAACAAGAGGAAGGTGACTGAACTCTGTTGCCTTCCCTCACAGTAGAAAACGTTGATTCCACTGTGGGGGATGTTTATGTTAAATTCTATAGTGTTGTGTTTATTTTATTTATGTGGCTGCATGTTAACTCAAATTTCACTGCACTAATTGGTGTATGTGACAATAAATGTAACTTGAACTTGAACGTGCTTTAGAGGTCATTCATTTATGGGTCTTCAAGACTTAGTAAAGTATAAACAAAATGTTTTTTTTTTCCTGCTGGATTTATCACCTCACATTATTTTTCCATACAGGTGGAGCAGAAACAACAGTGAGTGATGTAAGTATGGTTTCTAGTTACTATGCCATCTTGAATTGTCATTGTGATTAAGCACAGAAATAGGTCCTTCGGCCCAACTCGCCCATGCTGACCGTGATACTCCATCTAAGTTAGTCCCATTTTACCGGTGTTTGACCCCATATCATTCCAATCAATATACCTCTGGTAGCTCATGCCACATCCCCACCACCCTCTATGGTATTCCAAAGAACCTAGAAGAATATATAATATACATGTATGACTTCAATGAAATATTTTAAGCATTTCATGAATTCAGTTGATCACTTGATGTTAAAGAAAGTTGCAAATCTGGATGTTTTAAAAAAAAGTGGTGTTACATGCTTTCTTCTTGCTGTGGTACGATAGCTACAAATTCCGTCAATTAGTGTTTCAAGTCGTTGGTCTTTGAATCCTGAGGAGGAGAGAAAGCGCCAGGAAATGTGGCAGAAGGAACAGGACCGATTGTTACAGGTACAGTGTGGCTATGGTGCTGGCCACATGGTGTTGAGGTGGTTTGTCTGAGCTAACTAATAAATAAATGCTTTGCATGGATGCTAGCCCTTTAATGTAGCATGTTATGACAAAGGGGATTTCACTGCCATAATGTGCAAAGGCTAGAATACAAGAGGATGTGAACTTTGGATGCGGGCCTTTTATTAAAAAAAAACAGAACCATCTTTGCATTAATTTTAAATGGCTCAATTTCTCAACTATCCATCTTGCTGTATAGGTTTTAATATATTGGGACTTTTTAAATTCAATACGTTTTTGAGGCGATCAATTTTCCCCAGTCACCAGCGCGAGCGGCACGGTAGCGCAACAGTAGAGTTACTGTCTTATAGCGCCAGAGACGCAGGTTCGATCCTGACTACTGGTGCTGTCTGTACGGAGTTTGTACGTTCTCTCTGTGACCTGTGTGGGTTTTCCCCAGGAGCACTGGTTTCCTCCCACATTCAAGATGTACAGAATTGTAGGTTAATTGGCTTAATGAAAGTGTAATTTATCCCAAGTGTGTGCAGAATAGTGTTAATGTGCGGGGATTGCTGGTTAGTGTGGGCTCGATGCACTGAAGGGCCTGTTTCCGCTCAGTATCTCTAAACTGAACTAAACTAAGCAAAATGCACCTAATTCTGTTGGTGTTCATTTGAAACATGTTACAAAACAAAATTTGAAGGTGGATTGAGCAGATTTTCCAAACTAGTCACCAGGTGCTGGAATAACTCAACGGGTCCGGCAGCATCTCTGGATAAAAAGGATCGCCTGACCCGCTGAGTTACCCCAGCACCTTGTGTCTATCTTTTGTATAAACCAGCATCAGCACTTCTTTGTTTCTAGATTTTCCAAACAATTGGCTGCAATTGATAATACCTCGATTCATTTATTTCAGTTCTTTATTTAGATTCTACACATTGGTTTAATATATTTTCCGGTGAACTGGGTGAATTTTAAAGGAGCAGCACATATGCCGGTGCTCAGACTCCTGGCTCCAGTGACAAGCCTACCTGTGTTCCTCACCCCTGGCATTCCCACCTCCAGATTGTGGCCCAATGTCTCGCCACATCAGTGCTTCCACACCTCAAAATATATTTACCTGAAATAGGATTCCAAATTACCTGGAATTTGATGGTATTTCCCGGCCCGGTAAGCAGTACCCAACTGCGCACGTGCGACTGCCCCCCAACTATGCAGGCGCGGATATCGGGGCCACTGCGCATGCACAGGGAGTCGGCGTCCCTACCGCCTCACCGGCGCCATTTTCAATTGTGATGCGGCTGACGGACCTCCCCCCAACTGCGCTGGCGCGGATGGTCATAAATACATAGGTACATTTTTTTTCTGCAAATTATCCCACGGGCCCGATTGGACCCGTTCGGTTCTCCCCGCACGTGCGCAGTTGGGGCGGCAGTCGAACATGCGCAGTTGGGGAAGGCTTACCGGGCAGGGAAATTTCCCCAAATTATTTCATTTCGCTAACATTACCCGAAGACAACCGGAATTTCGGGTAATTTCCTTCAAAGTGGAAACACTGCGCCACATACCACATTCACATTCTGGACTCCTGGCCTCACCCACTATAGGGTATTTTGAACAATCAGATGGCAGGTTATCAAAGCTTTACAGTACCATAGTAAGTTAAGCATTTGTTCTTCAGTGAGTGCTTCCATATATAACAGCTCTCCATGTATGATCCTGTCACTGAGACTAAAGTTGCTTAATATAGGGAAGATTGAGGTTTCATCACTCCATAATCATGTGAAATTGAGCAGAATTAGGCCATTCTTGATTGGTAGGGGTTTGATGGCCCATCAAATCTACGCCATTCAACCATGGCTGATCTATACCTCCCCCCTAACCCCATTCTCCTGCCTTCTTCCCATAACCCCTACCAATCAAGAATTTACCTATTCTCTGCTTCTAAAAAAAACATTGACTTAGCCTCCCGTGGCAAAGAATTCCACAGATTCACCACCCTCTGACTAAAGAAATTCCTTCTCTCCAGTTTACCTTGGAGAATTTATTCTCTGACCAAGTTTTCCCATCACATTTTTCTTGCTGAGTCCTTTGCAATGGCTGATATGCTAGGTGAATCTATTGGGAACCATTGTATGGGGAACAACTGAAGGGAGCTATATTGTTTGGGAATTGAATACTTGTGCAACCAGTTCAGTCCAGCTGAAGTTTAACTATTTTTAATCTAGTGGAATGTACAATATCTGCATATTTAAATTTCAATCTTTTATTCTTTTTAAAAATATAAATATAATTTGGGGTATTGAACATGGATGGCAGTTTATATTGTAAGGATCTGAGGTTCTGCTGCTCAAGCCAGGTTACTATCCTTTTGCATTGGAAAAGATCTACCGTTATTCTTTTCTAAATGTGCTACCTAATGCCAGCATGTTATCACAGTGCTGTTGCTAGTTATAACATGGAGCATGCATGGCAAGCAGTGGTGATGGTTTAATTTTGTTTTGCTAGCGTTTGTCACTGAACGGTGAGACCTTTTTGAGAAGCCTTTGCCAAATCTGGTCTCAAAATAAGTGCTCTGTCAATAGTTATGAAAGTGTTCTCCTTTATTCATTGACTTTGGATTAGTGCTGAGTAAAGTTCATTAAAATTTTCGCAAGTCAAAAAAATGTGCTTTGTTTTTAATGTAGACCTGTTAAACGCAGGCCTATATTGTGATATTTTAAATTTGGTAATGCATGTTTTTAATAATTCAAAATTCTTCCACTTCCAAATTTTTAGAAATGTTTCTAATTTGTCTAGAATAAGCAAATTTAAATATTGCAAATAAATTTGGCTTGATTACTTGCAATAAGCTTCAAATGCCAGGCTGTATCCTGATTGCTTTATTGATTTACACAAAGCAAAGTATTCCTTGTGCAGCCACAATCATTTAGTGCTTCCCCTGGAGGGAGCATCTCCCTCTCTCTTGGTCTGATTCCAGATTTGGCATTGACATCTTAGTACTACTGAAGCAATATGGAAATATAAGCTCTTCCTCGCGAGCTTCCTCACACTTTTCTCTGCCTAATGGTTTTGATTATCTGGGATCACTAGGAAAAGTATCAGCTTGAGCAAGAAAAGCTCCAGGAAGAATGGAAAAGAGCCCAGAGAGAAGCTGAACAGGAAGGTTCCAAGTACTATGAAGAGGTAATGAGGGGTGTGGTGTAGCACTAACCAGGGTGCTTACATGTGTCGGAAATCCAAAGGGCAATGCACTAGTCTGTGAAACCAAAGAGGTTCTTTAAGATTTTTTAAGTTAAAAATGGACAGATATAATATCAAAATAGTTAATCACCTCGGTTTTGTTATTTTTACAAATAACCAGTTTGTGTAATACCCCCATATCGATGTGTTTGTTTTAATGATGAATGTTCATCATTAAACGTTTGGCAATTTTGAATAGAACATAATTTTAGGTTACCAGTCCAAGCATTGTCAAAGACATTATACATTTAAAGAGACTGTATTTACAAAAGCCTGATTATATTTCTTAATGGTTGGTGCTAATTGCTAATGGGACTATTTGCCAAACCATTTATAGTGACTGGTATTATGATTAATGATTTTGAAATGTGTGGTTCTTTTTGCCCTTTATGTATAAACTAAACAAAACTAAACATGTTTCTACTAATTACTGGGTCAAAATCAATGCTGCAGGCCAGGCATTGTCCTTTGTAAGAGATTTGGGATAGAATCAGATAAATCATTGTAGTTGCTTTTTCATTCTTTTGTGGTTTAAAAAAAACCCTTTTCAACTGGATGATAATATTTCCTACTAAACGTGTTCTTACGTAAATGACTGCTTCGTAATTCAGCATGATGTTCATCACTAAGAGTGGACAATCTTGCTTGAATCAATAGTAATCTTCTCCAAGCTAGATGATAATTGATACTGATTTTAAAATCTGGATTCTGTAATTATGGATCCTTTCCCATCACTAAATGACATAATACGTTTTATCCTTGCCCGGTTTAGAAGCTGGAGATTTGTGGAAATTCTGCACAAGTTTCGATAGGACATTATCCTGGCAATAACTATTGATTCTTCTCAAAATTAGAGACACAAGATGTTCAGAAATAGCCAATCTATTCAAGTTTAACAAATAAGATAAGGGTGGACAGTGAAGTGTTTAACAATGTTTAATTTTAAGCGAACACATGCATATTTCCCACATATCTGTCTCCTGTATCATTAAGTAAAACATGGGTGCTACATTTGACTTGGGTCTTTGTATTAACTATGTTTAGCGTGATGACATTTGCCTGCTCCTGTGTGAAATCATTTAAGGACATGTACATACCGGGCAACATTTGAAAATAAAAAATCTTACTCTTGAGTAAAAAATCTTACTCTGAGTAAAAATCTTGATGGAGTGCGAGTGCCAAGGGCCATTATGGGTGAGGTCCAGGGGCCCGCCTTAGCTCCTGGATTTTAAGGGTTTTTTAATTAGTAAACCGATATTGTGATATATTCAGAGCTGCCAAGTTTTGTCAAGAGCATTTCAGTATTCTAGTACCTGAAAATCAGTATTTTGCTGAGGTAATCAGTATTATTACGCGGTGCCATTTAGCTGATTAAAAAAAAATACATATATGTGCGGTCATACCCATGGCCTTGGGAAATGTTAAGAGGTTGGAATCCCTCCCCCTTCCCCTCTCCCTCCCCTCCCCTCCCCGTCTCTCTCTCTCCCCCTCCCCCTCCCCCCCTCCCCACTCTCTCTACCTCCCCCTTTAAAAAAAACTGTAATTGAACCCACTTCTACCACTAGCTTCTTCTTCTTTCGTGTGGCGTGCACAGCCTAAAGTTGTAGGACACCTTGTTCTATTTGATCTTCCGCTTGTGCATGTCGAGTTGATTGCATTAGTCGAAACAGGGCGGACCATGTGAAGGTTGCAATCTTCCACCCCTACCACTAGCTCTGGCAGCTCCTTCCACATGTCCATCACCCTCTGTGTTGAAAAGCTGCCCCTCGGGTCCCCTTTAAATGTTTCACCTCAAATCTATGCCACTTTTAGACACCTACCCTTTGGGGAAAAAAAAGGCTGTGGCCATTCACCTTAACCTCTCATGGTTTTATATATCTTTATAAGATCACTTCCCGGCTTCCCGTATTCTAGGGAAAATAACCTCAGCCCATCCAGTCTCTCCTTGCAATTCAAGTCCCCCAGTGTGGCCATCATCAATGATGACCTTCACCATTCCAAGTGTGGTCTCCGCCAAAATCTATCCCTCCGTTCAATGAGATTTGGTCACAGTATTTAGCAGGGAAATGAGGATGGGGGGGAAATCAGTTGCTTAATCAAGAGTCAAGAGTGTTTAATTGTTGCATGCACCAAAAACAGAACAATTAAATTCTTACTTGCAGCAGCATAAGAGGCCCATAATCACATTACTGGCGGGTAACATCATAAACTAAAAAAAACAATACATTTTAAAAAAAGCATTATTAATGGATGCACCCAAATATGCTTAGTGCAATCAATAAAAATGTGAAAGACTAAAATATTTGTTTTAATGGTGTTACTGAGGTCCATTCATAATCTTGCTCTGAAAACCCTTTCCTACAGGAACCATTTTAATGAATAATTATCTATAACGGACATTAGCTACCACAGGTGGACCATACTTTACAAATTATCAAAGTCAAGTAGCAATGTGCAACAAATGCAATAATCTATTAATCGCAGAACTATTCATCAAAGTATATCCTGAAGAAACAACATGAGAAAGGCACCCTTAACGGTGAAGGGGGAGGAACTGGATCTTTATTATACCAGAGTCTTCGAGAGATGCAACATGGAAACAGGCCCATCAGCCTATCATCCATATTGACAATCAACTATTTGCTCACACATAATTCTGCTTTAATCTAATTATTATCTCCATATTATCATCAAACTCTCCCCAGTTTCCACATGCCACCTACATACTCTCACATGCATGCTGAGAGCAATTTAGAGTGGCCAATTAACCCATAAGGCCACACTTCTTTGGGATGTGGGAGGGGAACCATGTGGTAATGGAGAAAATGCTAACTCTGTATAGACAGCAGCCAAGATCAGGATTGAACCCTGGTGCCATGAGGTCGTGGCTCTCCTTGTTGTGCCACTAAGCCACCCAGACAATTTTACATATAATACAGATGAGGCCAGTTGGCCCGTAATGTCCATGCTGACAGAGGAAGAACTACACCATCACAATCCACTGCCCAGATGTTGGTTTCGAACACTTATGGCACATCTCATGTACATCTAGAATACACAAAGATTTCAGCCTTTACCAAACTTCAAGGGGTTTCTGCCCCTCTTCGCCCACTCTGCTGAAAATACAGCTCACTTTCCCCTAATGTGTAGAACGGAACTGCAGATACTGGTTTACATCGAAGATAGGCACAACATGCTGGTGACCAAAGATCTGCAGATGGGTCTCGACCCGGAACATCACCCATTCCTTCTCTCCAGAGATGCTGCTTGTCCCGCTGAGTTACTCCAACATTTTGTATCTATCTTCATTTTCCCCTAATTCTTACACCATTGTCTGGTTATTGACTTCTCTGCCAATAGAAATAGATTTGTCCCTTTTACCCATAAGACCCTCCTTAGGCTCTCATTACTTTGAGCCTTCATTGCATCCCCTTTCACCTTTTCCCTTGTAAAGTGTAACATTTTGAGTGACGTCTTTAATCACTGCTCACTCTTAAATGTAATTCCAATTTTAACAGGAGCGCAAGATACTACAAGAAACAAACACCCCACGGTCATTCAGTGTCACCCCGCGGACACCATTCAGTGTCACGGATGGGCCTGGTGAATCCAGGAACAAATTATCCTCCCGAAATTGGTCCACGTCTTGGGATGATCAGGACACCGAAGAAGAGCTGGGGGACGAAGAAGAAGATGAAAGCCAAAGTGAAGCCGACGAGACTAGGAGGCAGGAGGAAATCCGGCTGCAAGATGAGCGGGACCGTGAGCGCCAAGAGAAAGCAGCCCGCCGTGAACAGGAGAGAAGGCTGCAGGAGGAGAGGGAACAGGAGCGCCAGGAGCAACGACAACGAGAGCTGGAACGACAGAAAGAAGAAAGAAGGCAGAGGCATCAGGCAGAGGAGGAAGCATGGCAGGCAGAGGCAGAAAGAGTGAGAGAAACTCAACCTCGATGGTAAGATTCTGAAGCTCCATTTAGCTACTGGAGTTGCTTGTAGTACCAGATGAGTGTATCTCACATCCAGTTGCTGGGATCACTTCAAAACATGGCATGGGGAAAAAATTAGAAGTTATTTAGTAATAAAGTTAATTATAGCAGAGAGGTTTCCTAAATTATAATAGTTGAATGTATTTTTAAATAATGATAACAGTTGTAAAGATTGAAATTCCCTGCAACTTTCTGTTTTAATCCAGATTATGTATTCAAGAAATTAATACTTCTGTGTTTCTACTTTGACGAGCTGGGCCAAATTCAGCTGTACTGCATAATCCCAGCTATATCTGTGTTGCACTTGTGGGAGAATAGAGATGCTTTTAGGGAAAGAAATTGGCCTTGGCAAAAGGAATAGAAATTAGAAAAATCTGAGTATCCATGTATTTTATGTGCAAGCAAAATTGTACATTGTGTAAGAAATTTGCATTTGCTTTAAATTAAGATTTTGTAATCTGTTTGGAAGAGATGAATTATGTTGCATCATATTCTTCCTGTAATAACAAGTCTCTAATTACATTTTAATTTCAGGGCTAAATCAAAGTCCACCTCTGAGCTTGATGAGGTTGTGCTCTTGCAAAAACAGGGTAAGTTTCTCTTGATTTTTTCATTTGTGAAATAAATACAGACAGGGCGGTGAATCTGTGGAACTCATTGCCACATACAGCTGCGGAGGCCAAGATTGACAGATTCTCGATTAGCAAGGGTGTCAAGTGCATGGGGAGTAGGCAGGAGAATGGAGATGAGATGGAAAGATAGATCAGCCATGATTAAAAGGCGGAGGAGACTTGATGGGTCGAATGGCCTAATTGTGCTGGGATGATTTATGTGCTGATGAACTTTTGACCTGCCTATCCATATGTGCACTTATACCAGCCAATGCGCTAAGGATATCTTGGCTCATCTTATTCAATAGCTGTGATGCGTGTTCAGTAATGTGCCCTAAGAGTATAATCTGCAGAGCAAGTATGGAAATACAACAATCACCACTGGTTAGTTACCGATATGCTTGGGTATTTGTAAAATTATGCAAAACCAAGAACTGATAACAGTTAGCCAAATGTTAAAATACAGTGATGCATTTCTAGGCAAAATGTTTTAACACTTCTTGATTTTTGAATTTAACTCTGCCTGAGCACATCCTTCATTTGTATCCATGCCTGTAAGCTAATGCCTGGCTGTATGCATATTTCAACGTGCGTTTAGGTGTAAATGGGGGAACATTGGGCGGTGTAGCCCAGCGGCTGCTGGAAGAAGAAAAACCACACAGGAGTTGTGCCAAGTCCCAAGATGTTATGCGAGTTGAATTGGAAACTCAGAGGCTGCAAATCCTCAACCAGATGAAATATGCTGACCCAGAGCGAGGTGGGAGTGGCTCTGATCAGCAGCCAAGCTTCACCTTGATTTTACAATTAATCCAGCTCATTAGCTCAACTTCAGCTGCTTTTGAACAACTGCTTCAATCTGAAACCAATTATTTTCTTAATAATAGTTTTCAGTCTCCCAAAATGAACAATTTTGTTGGTTGCATGATAATTGTTTGTTTTTCCGCTTCTGTTGAATGATCTGTTTTGACACTATTCTGATTGTTGGATAATTTATATTTTAATATAAAATTCACCGTTCGGGTGTGCTGGTTACCCAGTTGCATTAACCACATCAATCACGTCTTTTTTTCACGATAATTCTGCCGTTAAACCAGGCAGTTCTAATCGGTTTTGAATATGAGTGCTAATTATAGTCACTGTTGAATAATTCCTCCTTCTGACGTAATCATTACCCAAGCCGATTTTTACCCAATGATCGCCCAATGCTGATAAGATAATTGTGATAAAAATTCTCCATTAGTTCATACACTCAATGTACTTCACCATTGCCGCGCTCAGTTTGCTGAGTGATTATGTTAACTGGGTGCAGTATTTTCAAATGAAGGCTCTCCATCTTAATAATGTTGCGTTATTCCATGTTTTCCTTCTGACAAGGCATGGAGGCTGTTAACAATGATCTGTGATTGATTTACAGGGGACCTGAAGAGTACAATGTCAGACAGTGCATGGATTAAGAATGAAGCACCACCAAAAACCTCGCAGCAGAAAGAACAGCCCCAGACGTATGCTGAGCTAGAGCGACAGAAAATTCTGCTGGAGATGCGCAGGAAGACCCAGCTTTTAAATGACAATAGCTGGATCAGGCAGCGTAGTGCCAGTGTTCTGAATAAGGCTCCAGTTATCAATTATGGATTCATGAGAAGGTATGAGCCACATCAAAGCAGCAACTTCAGCAGCTGATCTTTAGGCAAAAAATCACCACTACTGTGTCAAATTTGAGATGTAGTATCATGTGGTCATTGACTTCAATGGACTGTAATGTACTTGGGTAACTGCATCATCATTTACCACGCGGGTTTAACTGCAACCTGTTGTGAGTATACATACCTTTCCTGTCCGTAAAACCTGACTTCCTGTAGTCTAATTTATTGTTGTACTTGCCAGCTGTTGTCGTAGAGTCATACAGCATAGAAAAAGACCCTTCAGCCCAGCTTGCCCACACCAGCCGACATGTCCCAATTACTCGTCCCACCTTCCTGTGTTTGGCCCATCTTGATTGGAAATAGAAATTTACACCTTCACAGAATGTCCACAGTCATCACCGCTGTGCTCCTCACCCACCAAAGGCAGCGGTCATTTTTTTCTCTCATCTGTTCCTTTTCTCTTTCCTGACCCTTTTTCAATCTCCCTTCTCTTTTTCACTCTCCTTTGATGCTTTTTTCTCTCTCTCTCGCGTTTCCCGCACTCCTCTCTCGCTTTTCTCTCTGATTCTTTTCTCTCTCCCTCCACCCCCTTCGTTCTCTCCTGTGCATGTGCAGCCAATGTATCTTCAATTACATTGGAGTACATTAAGCAGTGTTTAGTAAAAATGTACAGGGCTGGGTTCACTGAAATTTATCTTCAGACATAGTCGCTGCAAAGTTATTACTCGGGTCTTTACATTTCCAATATTAAGATTTATTTTCCGTTCACAATACACATTCTCTCAAAGAACATAATTTATTTAGAGCCATAGATGAGATCCTCTAGCAAAGAACTCTTTCCTTGATACATTACCATAATATAAGTGTGCTGTCTTTTCTATAATATAAGTGTGCTGTCATGTGGTAAAGTGGTCATCAGTAAACAAAGGATTGTCTGTCTGAGCATCAAGCTATAAACTATTAGACAAATATATGGAATATTAGTTAATAAAGAAAAAATATTGAATGACAGTGAATACAAATTGTTCTTGCATTGGAAACAACAAAAACAATTCTTCTATATAGTAGATTTAAACCTAAATTTCACCCTTGAAACAACGGCAGTAATGTAGTTAATGGACGTACCAGGAGGAATAACTCCTGGGCTTATTCTCAATGACACAGCTGGTATAACTGCTACCTCATGGCCCCAGACACCTGTGTTCACTTCTGAAGTTTTATGTTATGAAGATGGAGTTTACGCATTCCCCCTGTGCTCCCGTGGGTTTCCATGGCTGCTCTGATTTCTTCCGACATCCCAAAGATGTGTGTTGGCAGATTAGTCGCCTGCTGTAAATTATCACTAGTGTGGTGAATGGTAGGGTTGATGGGAATGTGGAGAGAATAAAAGAGATTAGTAGCTAAAATGAACTATGTATGCTGAAGGGCCTGTTTTTTTATGTTAAATGTTTCTAATTACCTTTCCCATAGAATTGCCATTCAAAATAATAGCATCAGGTCTTTGAAAAATATTGAGGAACAGTGGACAAAACTTCAATTTCAACAGTCGGATTTGCCTGAAGTCCTTTGTCAGTTTAATGGCAGCACAGTGTTTATTATAGTTGCCAAACAGATGAGTTTAGAGTAACTAGTTCCAGAGGTTCGTGACAATAGGTGCAGGAGTAGGCTATTCATCCCTTCACGCCAGCACAGTCACTCACTGTGATCATTGGCTGATCATCCACAATCAGTACCCTGTTCCTGCCTTCTCCCCATATCCCTTGACTCCACTATCTTTAAGAGCTCTATCTAACTCTCTAAGCATCCAAAGAATTGGCCTCCACTGCCTTCTGAGGCAGAGAATTCCACAGATTCACAACTATCTGGGTGAAAAAGCTTTTCCTCATCTCCGTTCTAAATGGCCTACCCCTTATTCTTAAAATGGGGCCCCTGGTTCTGGACTCCCCTCAACATTGGTAACATGTTTCCTGCCTCTAGCGTGTCCAATCTTTTAATAATCTTATGTTTCAATAAGATTCCCTCTCATCCTTCTAAATTCCAGTAAATACAAGGCAGCCACTCCATTCTCTCAACATATGACAGTCCCGCCATCCCGGGAATTAACCTCGTAAACCTACGCTGCACTCCCTCAATAGCAAGAATGTCCTTCCTCAAATTGGGAGACCAAAACTGCACACAATACTCCAGGTGTGGTCTCACCAGGGCTCTGTACAACTGCAGAAGGACCTCTTTCCTCCTATACTCAACCCCTCTTGTCATGAAGGCCAACATGCCATTAACTTTCTTCACTGCCTGCTGTACTCGCATGCTTACTGTCAGTGACTGATGAACAAGGACCCCCAGATCTTGTTATATTTCCACTTTTTCCAACTGGACACAATTCAGATAATCTGTCTTCCTGTTTTTGCCACCAAAGTGGATAACCTCACACTTATCCACACTAAACTGCATCTACCATACATCTGCCCACTCGCCCAACCTGTCCAAGTCACCCTGCATCCTCATAGCATCCTCTTCACAGTTCACTGCCACCCAACTTTGTGTCATCTGCAAATTTGCTAATGTTACTTTTGATCCCTTCATCTAAATCATTAATGTATATTGTAAATAGCTGTGGTCCCAGCACCGAGCCTTGCGGTACCCCACTAGTCACTGCCTGCCATTCCAGTCCAACTTTGGGCAGTTCTGCCCTCATGCCTCCATAGTCCCCTATGTTCAATTGTAATACTGGCACTTCTGATTTTCCCTTTTCCCTCTCAAATTGTAGATTAAAACTTATCATATTATGGTCACTACCTCCTAATGGCTCCTTTACCTCGAGTTCCTTTATCAAATGCTTGTAATTGCGTAGAATTACTTGGGCCATTAATTCAGTTCCAAAAAATGTTGTCCTATGTCAGAGCCACAGCCAAGAGCAGTGGTAGAAATTAAAGATTAACAAACTAAACTGGTGAACCATAAGACATAAGATCAGAATTAGGCCATTTGCCCATTCGCATACTACGCTATTCGATCATGGCTGATCTATTTTCCCCTCTCAATGCTATTCTCCTGCCTTCTCCCTGTAATCTTTTTGACACCCTTGCTATCAATCTCCACCATAAAAAAAAATACTCATTAACTTGATTTCCACAACAGTCCGTGGCAATGAATTCCACAGATTCACCACCCTCTGGCTTAACAAATTCCTCCTTATCTCCATTCTAAAGGCACGTACTTTTATTCTGGGGCCGTGCCCTTTGGTCCTATCACTACTGGAAACATCCTCTCCACATGCGCTCTATCTTGATCTTACATTATTGAGTAGTTTTCATTGCGACCCCCCCCCCCCTCATTCTTCTAAACTTGAGTGAGTACAGGCCAAGAACCAACAAACGCACCTCATATGTGAACCCAATCATCCCGGATTCTTCTCGTAAACCTTGTCTGGACCCTCTCCAACGCCAGCACATCCTTACTCAGATATGGGGCCCAAAACTGCCCCCTATATTCTAAATGTGACATCACCAATGCCTAATAAAGCCTCATCATTACATGCTTGGTTTCATAGTCTAGTCCACTCAAAATGAATGCTAACATTACATTTGCCTTCCTTATTACGAACTCAAGGGTCTGTCCCATTTGGGCTTCACGCACATGGCACGCGAAGATTTTGTGAATCCCAATATCCTGGGGTGCCCGCGCGTCACTGCCTACGCCACCACGTCTCACCACGCGCCATGCGCGCGTCACGTAGCGCGTCACACGTAAATGATGTTACGTCATTTCTTTCGTGACGCGTAAATGACGTGCAAATAACGCCAAGTGGGACAGGCCCTTCAGCCTGCAGATTAACCTTTTGGGAATCCTGCACCAGCAGTCCCAAGTCCCTTTGCATTTCAAATCGGATGTAAAGGGACCTGCATGCTTTCATGTTTTATTTCCAGGATCAAACTGGGATATTTGGGTGATCAGATTAGTAACATTTGAATGTGTTTTTCCGGTATAGATTTTTCTAAAGAAACATTAAAACTGAAATTTAGAAATTTTGATTCAGAAAAGTGTAGGGTGGAAAGAGTGTGTATGGGGGTGAGGGAAGATTTAAAAAGTGAGATAGCAGACCAATTGAGTATCAGATTTATTAAAGACTACAGGTCTTGACATCAACATTGATGTTGTCCAAAGCACTCAATATTTGGCATTTCTTTGTAGGTCAGTGTGTTAGTCGTAGGTAATCGAGGGTAGTCGTAGATAGTCTTCATCAACAAAGAAGATCTACTGGGGAATTCAGTGGGTCAGGCAGCATCTGAGGACGAAATTGGGCTGTCGACATTTCGGGTGGAGACCCTTCATCTTGATTGGAGTTCAGCCTTGATGAAATGTCTTGATCTGAAATGGTGGCACTCTATTTTCCAGCACAGATGCTCCCATGAGCTGCTACGTTCCTGCAGCAGCTCTCTCTTTCCTTTGGCTACAGCTTTCCACGTCCACAGTCTCTCCTGATTATGCTTGCCATTTCTAAAGCTTATTGTGAGATGGTAGAGCGTAATATAGTTGCAGTGAACTCGGAGAGTGTTATTGCGAAGCAGAAGTTGTTGAATAAATTGTATTATGATTACTTTTGTTTCAGAGGTGAATCGTTGGATGATTTAGATACCCCGAGGACAAATGCATGGGGATCAACCTCCGAGCCAGTGAATTCCACAGAAAAGGAATCCACCTACCACCCAGTCTCCACCTCAAACCGATCCTACATGCGTGCTCCATCTTCTACACTGCCACCTCCATCCACTGGATCAGTGAGAACAGCCTCATGGAGCAAGAGCCCATCTGTGCACCAAAATACCCAGTCCCTAACAACTCAAGGCAGCAGGTATGGCACCAAACTTGATCATGTAGATGAAACTATCTGCAGTGAACTGTATAATATATCATTTGTGCTTCACATTCTGCGCAATGGAAAATATACTTCGGGGAAAATGCTCCAAATCAATTGTTCACCAACTGTTATCACGTTTCTTTAATTACATGGTTGTCGAGTTTATTGTCACACGTGCAAGTACAGTGAGGTACTGGCGCAATGAAAATCTTACAGCAAAAACACACGCTGGTCGACTCGGGCAAGCACACAAAAATGATCAATTCTATATAAAATTAAAATACACATAAAATTTCCCAGTAGAGTAAAAAGGGAAAAAACGATGCCAAAAAAACATTAGTCCAAAATATTGTTTATTTCTCCAACTAATCCTGATCTTTAGGAAAGGGTTAAGGGGCTGTCCCACTTGGGCGACCTAATCCGCGAGTTCTGGCGAATTTGCCATTGAGTCGCAGCATGGTCGACACGAGGTCGTAGGAGGTCTTTGTAACTCTCCTTCCAGTTCGAGAGTAGTCCCCGCGTACTCGAGACCTCAGCTAGGTCGCGGCCTATTTTTCAACGTTGAAAAATGCCCGCGAGTAAAAAGAGGGCGCCATGAAAAAAATCAATACTTTTTTTTACTCGTAGGTTTAGTCATAGTAGGTCGGTGTGTTAGTCGTAGGTAAGCGAGGGTAGTCGAAGGTAGTCGTAGATAGTCTTCATCATAGTCGAAGGGAGGTCGCAAGGACATCGAAGGAGGTCGTCTTCACTCTACACTATTCGGTGTCCAATTTTCCCGAAGTTAGTCGTAGCTAGTCTTCAACATAGTTGAAGGAGGTCTTCTACATAGTCTAAGGAGGTCTTCAACATGACATTTTTTCAAACTCTCCTAAACTCTTCTAAACTCGTGAATTAGGTCGCCCAAGTGGGACAGCCCCTTTAGAGTCCTGGCAACATAAATCTTCTTTGCGCTCCTTCCAGTTTAAGAATATCCTACCTATAATAGGAGGGTTATAGAAATTGAACACAATACTCCAAATGTGGCCGTGCCAACATTTTGTACAACTTTAACATAACATCCCAACTGCAACTTTTTAATTAGTATTAAATTCAAACTATGATGTAAGTGGCAATAATGTGATCAACAATTCAGTATTCATCTAATTGATGCAGAACTGCTTTTTGCCTTGACAACTATATCTGTTTACCAAGGAAGTCCTGAAATAGAGATGGGTGGGGAAGCGGACGTAGGTTTTCAGATAATTGGTGGAAAGATTGAACGGGATAGGTGGAATGGGAGTAAAATGAAATTAGTTTGGTGAAAGAGTGGTGGGTGTTGGAACTCAAAAGAAGTAATGAGTGTTTACTCATGGTCATAGAGGATGGAAACAGGCACTTGCCCATTCATAGCTCTGCTCATTCAATATAGAAACATAGAAAATGGGTGCAGATTCGGCTCTTCGAGCCTGCACCGCCATTCAATATGATCATGGCTGATCATCCACCATCTTCTGTGTATGTAATTTCTGGTTCTTGATTCCCTACCTATGTACATTCACCCTGTCCCCCTCATTATATTTTGCATCTCTACAAGATCACTCTTCACCCTCCTGAGCTCCAAGGAATAAGGCTCAACCTCTCCCTATAGCTGAGGTTTTCCAAGTCGTGGGCACTCTTTCCAGTTTAACCATTTCTATAACAGGGTGACCAAAACGGAACACAATACTATCATCGGCCGCCCAATTTCCAACTGAAACTGGCACAAATCGGAGATAGAAACAAAAATACTGGAATAACTCAGCAGGACAGACAGCATCTCATGGGTGACATTTCTGGTCAAGACCCTCGGAATGTCACCCATTCTTTCTCTCCAGGATGCTGCCTGTTCCCGCTGCGTTACTTGTATCTATCTTTACTAGACTAAGTGGGGGGGGGGCCAAGCTGGGGGGGGGGGGGGGGGGTTCTGGAGTGCTTGTATAGGTGTTGTGGTCCGAAGGGACTGATTTCCAGAGGGCTAGTATGGGTGAATTGGATTATTGGGCTGGCAGCTCAGTCACTTGGGCCTGGTGGCCTGGCAGCTCAGTCACTCAGGCCTGGTGGGCTGGCAGATTAGTCACTCAGCCTGGTGGGCTGAAGGCACTATACTTTCAAGAGAGAACTAGAGAGGGTTCTTAAAGATAGCGGAGTCAGGGGATATGGGGAGAAGGCAGGAATGGGGTTCTGATTGTGGATGATCAGCCATGAACACATTGAATGGCGGTGTTGGTTCAAAGGGCCGAATGGCCTACTCCTGCAATGTCTATTGTCTATGTACCTGCACTCCTAGAAACTTCAGTTCCGCGACACTCCCTAGGTTGCTGCCAATCACTCTGAAGATCTTGCCCTGGTTTGTCTTCCGAAAATGTAACACCTTATTCTTATCTGCATTAAACTCCATTAACCTTTCCTCAGTCCACTTGCCCAACTGATCAAGATCCTGCTATAGGTTTAATTGTCATATGTACCAAAACAGAAGAATAACATTCTTACTCTGCGGCCAAAGGCATGGTGAAGACACTAATCTTCATAATATATAGCTGGATGATCAGTTGGAAGGCCACGCAGTGAAAACTGTGAAGGATTATCATGAGTAACAAATTTATGGCTGGGTGAAGATCAAAAGGGCCAATAGGGCTGTGCCTTAAATTTCTGTCATTATCTAATTTTTAACTAGCAATTTTAAAAACATTACGTGAGTGACTGAATGTGACAGATAAATGTTTAATTTTAAAGCGTACAGCTGCATTGGTGGAGTGATATAGATAGAACCTGAAATAGATTTTTAGCAGGACATCACAGTGCATTTATATAATGTTAGCTGAATTTGGAAATGGAGGAATATTGATCACATGCAGGCAGATGGAACTAGTTTACTTTGCAGGTGGGCAGAGACATCATGGGCGGGATTGCATATTCCTGTGCTGTACTGTTTTATATTCTGAATTATTTGAAAATCTGAATATAAACTTCTCGTAAGTGTTCAGGAATTGAAGTGCCATTTTCTAGTCTTTCTTATTTATGCACAGCAATAAGTACAAACCCCATTAAACAAACTGGGACAAGGGCCCATTTTGAGTGTATAGTCACAGAATAAGGGATTGGCCTATCAAAATGAATATTTAGCTGGGGGGGGGGGGGGGGGGGGGGGGGGGGTGCTGTGTTCTCCACCCATATTCATCATTCCTTGAGCCTGGTTATCTTCTCCAGAACTATAAGGTCGACAGGCCTTCAGTGTGAAGAGCTGTTGCCTCATAGTGCCAGAGACCTGGAATCAATCCCGACCATGGGTGCTGTCAGCGTGGAGTGTGTACATTCTTCCTGTGACAGCGAGGATTTTTCTCCGGGTACTCTGGTTTCCTCCCACATTCCAAAGACATGTAGGTTTGCAGATTAATTGGCCTCTGTAAGTCACCCCTAGAGTGTAGGATGCAAAAGGGGGATAACATAGAACTGTATGCGGGTGATTGATGGTTGACCTGGGCTCGGTGGGCTGAAGGGCCTGTTTCCATGCTGGATTTCTAAACTAAACTAAACTAAACAACTAAAGTCAAAGTGTCAACATCACCTATACATATTCTCCAGGAATGCTGCCTGACCCACTGAGTTACTCCAGCACTAGTGTCCTTTAGTGTAAACCAGCAACTGCAGTTCCTTGTTTCTATTGGGAGGCCCACTTTGTTGGCCCAAACCATTCCAGAGCCAAGCACCATGGCCATGAGCAGAGGTGGCACCATTAGCAACATGATGATCGGATGATGTTAGTTGCTCCAGAATATGTCCCACCTATGAAATTTTTCCAGAATTATTTGATAGACAGCAAAGGATCTCCTCCAGATCTGAGATCCCTCAACATTATCAGTGTTCAGTGTTTGTCACTCTCTGACATTCAGAATAGATTTATAATAAGCTAAGCCTTTTTTTAAAGTAAAAAATCAAGTAATCACTTAAAATATTTTTTAAAGCAGTCAAAATAAGGCAGAAATTCAGCATAAATTCTCCCGTTCTTTCTCCTCGCAGTCCTAAAATAGTCATAGTCATATAAAATGGAAAGAGGCCATTCAGCTCTCCATGTCCATGCTGACCAGTGTGTACCTATCCATGTTTATCCCATCTGCCAGCACATGGTTTGTAGCTCCTAAATCCAGGCAATTCAAGTGCAAATTAATGGGCCCAAACATTCTTTCATGGGTCTCGTCAGATTCGGAATCAGAATATCAAATTCCCCACTGCAAATGCTGAGAGGTCTTAGTGAACTCGCACTGCATCATTGGACTCTACAAAGAGGCAAGCAGCGAAGGAAAATCGCTCAGGGAATTTTGGCCAGTAAATTAAATATTCTGCACTGGCCCAAGAATCTCAAAACTTATTGCCACCTACATTGTGAAATGTTAGCGGGTCCGTGGGGAATCTGGGTGGAAAGGAAATAATCACACTCTGGTTCAATCTATTTGGAGTGCTCTCCCTCGGGGAGCTGTTGTTGCTCAATTGTAGAATGTGTTCAAGGAGCAGGTCATTAGAGGTGCTCTTGATTTTAAGGACCAGACAGGAAGGTGCACTTTTGAGATCTGCTATGACCTTATTGTAAGTAGAGCAGGCCTGGGGCTGTTTAGTTTAGTTTAGAGATACAGCATGGAAACGGGCCCTTCAGCCCACCGTCCGTGCTGAGTATCAATCACCACACACGAACACTATCCTACACACAGGGACAATTATAATCCAATTAAGCCAATTAACCTACCAACCTGCATTTCTTTGGCATGTGGGAGGAAACCGGGAAAACCCATGCAATCATGGGGAGAACATGCAAACTCCACACAGACAGCACCCGTAATCAGGATCAACCCCGGATCTCTGGCGCTGTAAGCAGCATCTCTACCACTGCACCACTGTGCTGTTGTCTGATATTTTAAATGTTTGTTGAATTCTTGTACAAGCCTCTTCTGCATTGCAGGGACACCATGGATGATACTGTATGTGAACTATATCCACAAACCCATCCTTTGCCCACATCATAATGTCTCCTATTATCAAGGGTGTATCAGTCTTACATTTAAAATGAACAACTAATCCAGCATCAGTTGCCTTTTGTTGAAGAATTCAAAGTTCCTTTCAGTCTCTGGGTGTAGCAGTGTTTATTAAGTCTAATTATGATGATCAGGTTTTTATTGTGAGAGATGATTGCTTGATTCATCTTACAGTACAAAAAAACAATTATCTCACACTTGCCTCTCGTGAAATTTTAAGGCTGTCTGATATTAATGGCATAACATCTACAGGGGCAAATTTTAGGGCCAGGATGATATCCCCACTAAATGCTGTTGGCAAAGATCCAACCAGTTGCTGTCTTAAGCAACTTACAGGTTAGGTATAATTCTCGTGCATGTGTAGCATTTATATAGTTGGTGCCCTTTTTCTTCTGTATCCAGGTCAATAAGTGGAAAGAAGATCTGTACATACTGTGATAGCGCTCTGGGCAAAGGAGCTGCCATGATCATCGAATCTCTTGGTCTTTGTTATCATTTACATTGTTTTAAGGTGAGGCTAGGGACCACTTTATGTGCAGGGGAGAATACTGCACAGTCACAACTAGGGGTGTCTACTAAAGCCATGCATGCTTGTCTAACATTCCACAAGACTTTTATTAACATTCTGACAGTGCGAGAATCCATGCAGACCTTTGACTTGAAGGTGCACTAGTTAAAAGCAAAGTGGTGAAAAAGCTGGCAACGTGAAGTAAAAACAGAAATTGCTGGCAATGTTTAAACAATATCAGCCAAGACAGAAATAGCATTACTTCTGCAAATTATTGACCCTTCATCAACATTCATGTTATTTCACTCGCCACAGTTTCTGCCTGACCTGCTAAGTATTTCCAGCAATTTCAGTTTTATTCCAACAAAATTTATTTTGGAAGAAAAGTACTTTTTTAATATATTTGCAATTGTATTCTGCATGGATTTCAACACTGGCAAAAGCACTATCGTGCCATTCTAACACGGGGCAACCTGTACTAAAATATTATAATCATAACTTTGATTCTGTTTCAGATTGGCATAACTCACAGCTTCCTGCTTCTGTATCATAATGTACAGCTTTTGATTTTCAGCTAAAATGGAAGGCATTGGGCTCACTGCTACCTTTGTGGTTTATATTTGCACAAATATGTTGCTCTCAAACTAATTTGCCATTTAACTTTATTTTTGTCGACAGCATTCCCAATGCTTCTGTCTGCGCATTCGTTAATACATTGATCCTTTGCTTCCTGTTGCAGAATGACACCTTTGCTTCCTGTTGCAGTTGCAGCTTTGTAACCGGTGCATCAGTCTAGTGACAAAATACAACATTTGCAAGACCACCTTTGCTTGGCATGCACATTTTAAACATGCATCTTGTTTTATGCATGCCCAGGGTTATTAAATATCATTTGGTTCATCTTGTCTTTCTCTGAAGCCACAAGAATATTAATTGACCCTCTCAGAGCCCATGTGTTTTGTTGAATATATTGGGATATGGTACTTGTTCACAACCCTTTGTGAATGCTATTGAAATTGGTCACAAGAAAGTGTCTGTGGGCACCTCCTCGTTTTTGTACAATTATCCCTCTCCCATCTTTGATGCCCCATGAATATGCCCTTTAACATTTTTTACCTTCCACTTCCCTGAAGTTAAAGTGAAACTTTCAATTGTGTATTTATTTTGATATCTACTCGAGCTGTAAATCTCAGTTCGTGAGTGGGTGGCTAGCAATGATCTGCTGTGTTCACCTCTCCTATAAAGCCCCCACATTATTATACAGCTAGGAGGAAATGAACCTTTTGCTTTGAACTTTCATTGGTGACCACCCTAGTTACCAATTGCACGTGATGGTGAACTTGAGACCCATCTTTGATTTGCAGTCAACATTTGCTCTCTCATTCTGACAATGACACAAGGAAGAAAATTCCGTCTTTATCATGTTCAAACGTTCTAGGAGCAGAATTAGGCCATTTGGCCCATCATGTCTACTATTCAATCATGGCTGATCTCTCTTTCCCTCTCAACTCCGTTCTCCTGCCTTCTCCCCATAACCCCTGACACCTTCAAGGGCCTGTCCGACTTGCGTGATTTAATTTCAGCGACTTGCAGGCAACCTGGTCGGCGAAAAATTTCAAGATGTTGAAAATCCAGTGCCGACCAGAAAAACGGTCGCGGGGTGACAACTGTTTGGTGGTGAGTAGTCGCCCAAAGAGTCGCACCTTTTTCTGGTCGCCGCTGGGTTTTCAAGATTTTGACATTTTTCGGCGACCTGCTGCCACTATGATGGGTGCCAGCAACTCGCCTAAAAAATCGCATAAGTGGGACAAGCCCTTCACTAATCAAGAATCTGTCGTAAAAATATCTATTGGCTTGGCCTCCACAGCCATCTGTGGCAATTAATTCTACACATTCACCACCATCGGACTAATGAAATACCTCCTCATTGCCTTTCTAATGATACTTATTCGAAAGCTACAGCCTCTGGTCCTAGACTCTTCCACGAGTGGAAATATCTTCTCCACATTCACTCTAGGTCTTTCACTATTCGGTAAGTTTCAATGAGGTCTCCCCACAGCCTTCTAAACTCCAGTGAGTTCAGGCCCAGTGCTCATCTTATGATATCAGCCCATACTTTCTCATTATTACTTAATTTCTTTCCTTCAATTTCAATGAGATAAACCTCAAGAGATCTAATTGAAATGTCCTGTTTCATGCTCAGTGCATCTCGTGCAGTGTTGACCTCGGGGGCACAGAATCCGGAGCAGAGGTTCGAGTGCGAAACAACAATCTCTTCTGCAACGCCTGCTATACCCAATATAAAGGTAGGCCAGAACTTGTGGTTTGTCCAGCAATAAAAGTTTCCAAAGGTGATGGAAAGACTAGGTGCTGAGAGCTCTCTTATACCTGCAATAGGGAGACATTTAAACACACCTGAGAAATTACAAACACCTGTGAAGCCATGTTTCCCAAACACTATGGTGCCCTAAAATGGGGGGGACTATGCATAAACACATCTGTAATTTCTACATGGTGAAACCAAAATGAATAAAAATACCCTTTAATAAAATCTGACAATGTGCACTTTAACCACATGTGATTTTTTTTCTATTACAAATCTCAAATTGTGGAGTACAGATGCAAACAAATAAATGATGGATATTTGTCCCAAACATTATGGCGGGCACTGTAGCTCTTAGGACTAATGGAATCGAGGGATATGGGAAGAAAGCGGGAACAGGGTACTGATTCATAGAAACATAGACAATAGGTGCAGGAGTAGGCCATTCGGCCCTTCGAGCCTGCACCTCCATTCAATATGATCATGGCTGATCATTCAACTCGGTATCCTGTACCTGCCTTCTCTCCATGTCCCCTGATCCCTTTAGCCACAGGGGCCACATCTAACTCCCTCTTAAATATAGCCAATGAACTGGCCTCAACTACCTTCTGTGGCAGAGAATTCCAGAGACTCACCACTCTCTGTGTGAAAAATGTTTTCCTCATCTCGGTCCTAAAGGAATTCCCCCTTATCCTTAAACTGTGACCCCTTGTTCTGGACCTCCCCAACATCGGAAACAATCTTCCTGCATCTAGCCTGTCCAACCCCTTAAGAATTTTGTAAGTTTCTATAAGATCACCCCTCAATCTTCTAAATTCTAGCGATTCTGGATGATCTGCCATGATTATATTGAATGGCGGTGCTGGCTCAAAGGATCGAATGGCCTACTCCTGCATCTATTTTCTATGTTTCTACCACAAGTCTGGATGCTGGTCCACATTATCCTGGAGTCCAGCAACAGGTATTTGGAGGCAGCAGAGCTTTTGTTTGCACAGTGGAGAACACCCCATGCCCAGAGGTGCCAAGTGTCCCGGATTCGCCGTATTTTGTCCCGGCGAAATAACCATATTACGGTGTTCCGGCAGCCAAACATGCTGTTACGGAAACACCGCCGCACCGGTGTTCCTCCCGTGGTGAACGCCGGCGCCATGTTTGCCCGGTTTGCCAGCCCGGCAGCTCGCAGCCACGCCCGGCCCAGAGCCCGGACGGCGCCGGCCCGCGCGATCAGCGGCACATTCTTGCCGCCATCGCGGCAGCCCCATCACCGGGCCTCCCCCCCACCCCCACCCCCACCCAGTGCGCAGGCGCAGACCCGCCGGCAACCTTGCCAAGTGCGCATGTGCCGCACCCGCCCGCCGGCAGCCCGCTGATCTGCACCAGTGCGCAGGCGCATAGCCGCCGGCAACAACCCCAAGTGAGTATGTTACGGAGAGAAATGCATTTAACCCCATTTGTTACGGACAAATGGGTTGAATGTTACTGTGAACTAAATTTAGGGTTGGCATCTCTGCATGCCATCTAAATAAAAAACACCTCTGGTATTCTCCTAACTGACTGTCAAACCTTGCTGGAGTTTTAACTTTTAATGGAATTTTCATCTTGATTTGGATGTGTTTGGGTTAGAGACAGTTCAGGGAAAGTTTACTGGAATAATGAATAGGTGGATTGTCCTCTGAAAGATTAGATAGACTAGATTTATGTCTGTTGGAATCTAGAGGAATGTAAAAGAACTTGATTTAAATATATATGATTCTGGGGAGCATTGTGTAGTTGAATCTAAAACCAAGGGTGCCCATGTGTGAGCAGGTGTGAGAGGCCCACTGCTGATCTCCTGTGTAAGTCCTTTGCAATTTTGTTGCACAAAGTAGTTTAATGCATGGCCTTGGCAGAGGATATTTCACAAAATCTATTCAGGACTGGGATCGCCTCCAGTGCAAAGCTGCTATACATTTGATGTATTCCTTTGAAGATTGTTCAAGGAGTACTTACTATTTCTGGGTTGCTTGACAGTTTTTGAGAGATTATTATATTATAATTAAAATAATGTCGATTCTCAAAGTCAATTTTATTTGTCTCAGTAGTTTTGATCCATTATCTTTCTTTTTTTTTTGATAGTTGGGCAGACTCTGTCCAATTGAGGAGCCTCCAAGCAATGGGAAGATACCGCAATGAGTGGAAGAGGTGAAGCAACTTGGCTTGTGAATGGGGGAAAAACAATTCTCTTGATAATCCGAGTGTAACAAATGACATAACTCATTGGAATTTAAAATTACGTTTTCAACGCAGTTGGGCTATAAATGGGGTGATTGCTCAGTTAAACAAACCTTTAATTTATGATGTAGCGATACAATCCTGGTCATCGAACTGACTGCATGCACAGCAGTGGTTGCAAGTTGCATTCTGTTTCCAAAGTTTGCCTTCATTGAAAATGTCGGAGCTCCACTGAATGCATAGGCACGTTTGCAATCTCTGCTATGTATGTGCGCTCAGTCCACGCACACTATTGAAAATGAGTTTCTGCCCCCCTCTACTTATGAGCATAGCATGTACAGAAGCTATGGGAATGCACGGTGTATTATACAGGAAATGTATTGGTGAGTTATAATGTTTATTTATCAAACTGATGAGCTGTTAGTTTATGGTGCAAGTAAGGCAACTGCCTCTGTTCATATGGCTACTTGTAGAAGGCAAAGTTGTGTGGTTTATATACTTCATATTCTTCTCAACATTTATGTTCCGATACTTTTCAAAGATCTATGTAATTATTCCAAAACTTCGTTATGTTTATCTCGACACATATATCTGCATCTCCATTCTCATTCTATAATTAGGCGACTGGAAGAAGCATAATATTTTCTAGAATGAGGGACGGGTTAAGTAAGACTGGGCAAGCATGTGTTTTTATTGTACAAATCTTGAGCAGTCCTTCTATGTTAAGAGCTTTGATGTGAAATCAAAATCTGTGAGATTTGTTCCTGGCTTTTTTGGAATTAATGGTAAAAATATTTTGCAAAAAAAAAAATGTATGAAAGAGAAAAGTTTGTTTTTTTGTGTTGTCTGTTTATAAATAAAATGAATAAATCTTTAAATCTGGTCATTGATGTCAATATATCAAAATCAAGATATTATATCTATATCTATATCTATATCTATATATATATATCTGCAGATGATCAGTTGCCTCAGAATTGCTGACAATGCAGCCCTAATCCAGCCTGGGTCACTATAACCGCACACCTCCACAGGGAGACTGGATTTCAATGTGTAAGAGTGTCACCTTCTCCCAGCTAACAATGATCTGTTCGACATTTTTCTTGATCTTTATCTCTTTTGCAGTCTCGTTTTCGTACACTTTACCCTTCCTTATCTCTGTGTCTCCCTCTCCCTCTCCCCTGACTCTCAGTCTGAAGAAGGGTCTCGGCACGAAACGTCCCGTCCCGCTGACTTATTCCAGCATTATGTGTCTCTCTTCTGGATTTCAGTGTGGAGCGTTGCCAGGAATTTGTCTCAACGTAGACACGTCCGCTGAACCCTCGGAATAGTTGGGTAGCCGCAGAGTCTCGACCCCCTCTGTACCGCTGGCTGCCCCAGATGTTGATCTTAGTGAAGGTTTGTCAACAATGGCTCAGCTAGTCAAGCTGCTGCCTCATGCCTCCAGTGGTCTGGGTTCAGTCCTGGCAATGTCTGTGTAGAGTAACATGACAGTGCTCCATCCTCAAAAAAAAGAGTGCAGGTGATTATGTTAATTAGAATCGTGCATCATGGACGCATGCCCTTCGGCCTGACTTGCCCTCGCCAACCCACATGTCCCATCTACTCTAGTCTCACTTGCCTCCGTTTGGCCCATATCCCTCTAAACCTATCCTATCCATTGACAGTCGTAATTTTTTCCAGGTGAGTGCCCCATATGTAGATGAGTGGGAGAATCTGGGAATGTGGAGAGAATTACCTGGGTTTGGGTAGGATTAGGTTGGTGGTCCTCATGTACTTGATGAACTGTATTGCGTACAGTTTTGGTCTCCAAATCTGAGGAAAGACTTTCTTGCCATAGAGGGAGTGCAGAGAAGGTTCACCAGACTGATTCCTGGGATGTCAGGACTTTCACATGAAGAAAGACTGGATAGACTCGGCATGTACTCGCTAGAATTTAGAACATTGAGGGGGGGATCTTATAGAAACGTACAAAATTCTTAAGGGGTTGGACAGGCTAGATGCAGGAAGATTGTTCCTGATGTTGGGGAAGTCCAGAACAAGGGGTCACAGTTTAAGGATAAGGGGGAAATCTTTTCGGACCGAGATGAGAAAAACATTTTTCACGCAGAGAGTGGTGAGTCTCTGGAATTCTCTGCCACAGAAGGTAGTTGAGGCCAGTTCATTGGCTATATTTAAGAGGGAGTTAGATGTGGTCCTTGTGGCTAGAGGGATCAGGGGGTATGGAGAGAAGGCAAGTACGGGATACTGAGTTGGATGATCAGCCATGATCATAATGAATGGTGGTGCAGGCTCGAAGGGCCGAATGGCCTGCTCCTGCACTTATTTTCTATGTTTCTAACTGAAGGGCCAATCTCTAGGCTGTATATTTCTTTGACCGTGACATTGATAAATATTTAAAAGCATTTAATCTGCTAAACTGTTTTCATATTTAATAAAGAAATTAAAATCATTTAAATAAATACAATTTGCTTCCATCTGCCCTTATGGCGCTGGGGAGTTTGCGCCAGGTTCAAAGTGGTGGCAGCTCATTGGAAGCTGCTGCACAGGAGTCCACCAGTGTCGCAAGGATAGCAGTTGTGGGATGGAAGATGATGCCACAGTTTGTTCAGGTTCTAGGAAACTGTGGCTGAACGTTTTGCAATGGGTGCACCCAATATTATTGAGCAATGTAAGAACTAATAACCCAAGAAGAGACATGAAGATGAGAGCTCTGACTGCGCTGAAGTTGTATGAGCTAGCTCAGCTGTAACGCTGATCGCTTAGACAGCAATTGGTTTGGAAATACTCAGGTAAGTTCTGGAATAGAAAGATAGAAAATACGGGATAATATTTTTATTTGAAGCATATACATATAGAAACAAAGGAAATAGGTGCAGAAGTAGGCCATTTGGCCCTTCGAGGTTCTGTTCACAATATATTGGCTTGGTAGAAGAGCACAGTCTGACACAGTCTATAATGGACCATACCTTGACCTGAATGCGTTTGAGGGGCTGTTAGGACACACCCTGACCAAGGTGAGTTACATAGAAAGTAGGTGCAGGAGTAGGCCATTCGGCCCTTCGAGCCTGCACCGCCATTCAATATGATCATGGCTGATCATCTAACTCAGTATCCCGTACCTGCCTTCTCTCCATACCCCCTGATCCCCTTAGCCACAAGGGCCATATCTAACTCCCTCTTAAATATAGCCAATGAACTGGCCTCAACTACCTTCTGTGGCAGAGAATTCCAGAGATTCACCACTTTCTGCGTGAAAAATGTTTTTCTCATCTCGGTCCTAAAAGACTTTCCCCTTATCCTTAAACTGTGACCCCTTGTTCTGGACTTCCCCAACATCGGGAACAATCTTCCTGCATCTAGCCTGTCCAACCCCTTAAGAATTTTGTAAGTTTCTATAAGATCCCCCCTCAATGTTCTAAATCGTAGCGAGTACAAGCCGAGTCTATCCAGTCTTTCTTCATATGAAAGTCCTGCCATCCCAGGAATCAGTCTGGTGAACCTTCTCTGTACTCCCTCTATGGCAAGAATGTCTTTCCTCAGATTAGGAGACCCAAACTGTATGCAATACTCCAGGTGTGGTCTCATCAAGACCCTGTACAACTGCAGTAGAACCTCCCTGCTCCTATACTCAAATCCTTTTGCTATGAATGCTAACATACCATTTGCTTTCTTCGCTGCCTGCTGCACCTGCATGCCTACTTTCAGTTACTGGTGTACCATGACACCCAGGTCTCGTTGCATTTCCTTATCGGCCACCATTCAAATAATAGTCTACGTTCCTGTTTTTGCCACCAAAGTGGATAACCTCACATTTATCCACATTACACTGCATCTGCCATGCATTTGCCCACTCGCCCTAACCTATCCAAGTCACGTTGCAGCCTCCTAGCATCCTCCTCACAGCTAACACTAGAGCTACTACTCATGGAAAAAAGCTGTTTTTATGTCTGGCTGTGGCAGCTTTGATAGTCCGGTGTCGCCTTCCAGAGGGAAGTGATTCAAAGAGTTTGTGGCCAGGGTGAGAGGGGTCGGAGATGATCTTACCCACTTGCTTATTGGCCCTTGCAGTGTACAGGTTGTCAATAGGGGGAAGGTTGCAGCCAACAACCTTCTCAACTGATTGGATGACTCGCTGCAGCCTCCGGATGTCGTGCTTGGTGGCTGAGCCAAACCAGACCATGATGGAGAAGGTGAGGACAGACTCTACGATGGCAGTATAGAATTGGACCATCATTGCCTGTGGCAGATTGTGTTTCTTTAGCTGCTGTAGGAAGTAAATCCTTTGTTGGGCCTTTTTGACTCTGGTGGCCCCCCCATTTCAGGTCCTTGGAGATGATGGTTCCAAGACTACACAGGTGTGACTGGTGTTGTTGATGGTGAGTGGGGGGAGGGGAGGGGGAGCTCTCCTAAAGTCTACTATCAATTCCACTGTCTTAAGAGCATTGAGCTCCAGGTTGTTACAAAGGCACCAGGACACCAGCTGTGTCACTTCCTGTCTGTAGGCAGATTCCTCCCCATCCTGGATCAGTCCAATCAGGGTTGTGTCGTCCGCAAACTTTAGAAGCTTGACAGAGGTGTCTGTGGAGGTGCAGTCGTTGGTGTAGGGAGAGTAGAGGAGAGGGGAGGGTACGCAGCCTTGCGGTGCTCCTATGCTGAGCGTTTACAGGTCCGAGATGTGCTTTCTCGCCTCACATGCTGCTTCCTGTCTGTCAGGAAGTTGGTGATCCACTGACAGAGGGGTTCAGGCACAGTCAACTTGGAGAGTCTGGAGTGTAGTAGCTCTGGCACAATGGTGTTGAATGCAGAGCTAAAATCAACAAACAAAATCCTTGGTAGGTCCCCTGGCGGTCTAGGTGCTGGAGGATGAAGTGCAGGCCTAGGTTGACTGTCATGCACTGATCTATTGGCCTGATATGCAAACTGCAGGGGGTCCAGCAGGGGGTTTGTGATATTTTTCAGCTGGGCCAGCATGTCTTTCAAGGGTCTTCATGACTACAGAGGTCAGTGGAACAGTGCCTGTAGTTGTTAAGACCAGTAATCCTTGTCATTTTGGGTACAGGGACAATAGTGGGGACTTTGAAGCAGGCAGGGACAGTACAGGTTTGCAGGGACTGGTTGAAAATGTTGGTGCAGACCGGTGCCAGTTGTTTGGCACGGAGCTTGAGGGTAGAGGGGGAAACATTGTCCGGTCCTGGAGATTTCCGGCTTTTCTGTCTTCTGAACAGCCTCTCCACGTCCTCAATTTCTAATGTTGGTGATGGAGCACTGGCCGGACTGATGTTGGGCAGCAAGGAGGGGGTGGGAACTGGACGAGGGCCCAATCTTTGCAGACTGGAGTCTGGCTGTAAGTGGGTGTTAAGTGGTGATTGGAGAAGGGTGGATGGGAAAGGGCCCAGCCTTTGCAGACTGGAGTCAGGCTGATAAGTAGGTGTGAAGTGGTAGTTGGGGAGGATTGGGTGGGGAAGGTGTATATTATAACAAACTAACATTTTTCAGTCTAACTTTAAATCTAATAAGCATATGGATGCTCCTTCCTGTCAATCCTTAATGGGTTGCATTTGATTTTCTGAAGTAGGTTTTTTAAAATATGGGGCAGCACGGTGGCGCAACGGGAGAGTTGCTGACTCACAGCGCCAGAGACCTGGGTGCGATCCCGACTACGGCCGCTGTCTGCACGGAGTTTGCGCGTTCTCCCCGTGCCCTGCGTGGGTTTTCTCCGAGATCTTCGCTTTCCTCCCACTCTCCAAAGACGTACAGGTTTGTCAGTTGGCTTGGTATATAACAAATTGTCCCTAGTGTGTGTTGATCGTTAATTTTTACTAGGGGCTAGTGGAGTCAAGGGATATGGGGAGAAGGCAGGCACGGGTTATTGATAGGGGATGATCAGCCATGATCACAATGAATGGCGGTGCTGGCTCGAAGGGCCGAATGGCCTACTCCTGCACCTATTTTCTATGTCTATGTCTAATATCTTGCTGAACAGAGCTACCGTTTATTAGGATGTACACAATTAACAAACGACTATGTGAATGATTCCTGTGAGAACTCCCTGAAATTTTACATTCCCTTTGAATTTAAAAATACCAATGCTAAATTGTTATTCTTGGCTAATTGGACATGACAATCCATTGACAATCCCCTTGCATTAGCATATGTGAAGTAGAAACTCAATCCCAATATTTACATGAAGTAGACAAATAAAATGCGTTAAGATGTTCTTAACATGTCACATTTTTAGTTTCTCTGAAAAGGCACAGAAAAGTAGAGGTTCGTGTAGAGCAAATAATGGGCCTGTCCCACTTGGGCGACTCTTTAGGTGACTGCCGGGAACTATTTTGAATGGAATTCACCTATGTCAACCTACGACAGCAAAAATTGTCGCCACTGTTGCCGGAACATTCTCAACATGTTGAAAAGGTTGCGGCAGTTGCCTGTAATAAGTGGGAGTGGCCCTTCAGTGATGCTATCTTGATGGTTAATTACAATGATTACATTATCTTTGTATTATGTGTCGCTGAACATAGTCACACAGCTTTCATTAGCTGTGTAATTGAGGTTCTGCACAGTTAATCAAGTGGGTCACGGTTTAAGATTGTGACACATGTGAGAATGCAGATGTATACATTATGTATGAATGATTAGCAATTCCCCATAAAGGAAGCAGTGGCTGAGCTTTACTGCATAAATGACTCCGCTTCAATATGGAACTATGTTAAAAGGGTCCCAACCCAAAATGTGTCTATCTCTTCCAGAGATGGTGCCTGACCCACTGAGTTACACCAGCACTTTCTGTTTCTCAATGACATAAGGGGATATGTCAAGGTTAGAGCTCTAACAATATGCACTGCGCTTGTAAATCCTGCCATAAGTCACAACACTCAGACCCTTCAAGCAGCGCAGTAGTTTATTAATTGAAGTATAGGGAATATATAGAATAGCATTCAAAATTATTGAGATATGTGGTTTAGAAACATTTTCCATTCCTTTTTAGTTTAGAGATACAGCGCAGAAAACAGGGCCTTTGGCCCACTGAGTCTGGTCGACCAGCGATCCCCGCACTCTAGCCAAGTACACTAGGGACAATTTATATCTATACCAAGCCAATTTAACCTACAAACATGTACGTCTTTGGGTTGTGGGAGGAAACTGGAGCTTCCATGAGAAAACTAGCGCAGGTCACGGAGAACGTACAAACTCCGTACCGACAGCACCCGTCGTCAGGATTGAACCTGGGCCCCTGGCGCTGTGAGGGAGCAACTCTACTGCTGCTGCCCTCTGCACAAAAGAGAAGTTGCAGCTCCAGTTTTGGAGGGTGAAATGTGTCCAGTGCCTCATGGTGGGGAGATGCTTGTTTGTCCCTTTGAGCTTGTGGAACAGGTTCTTGCATGCCACGTTCAAGAAATATTTATTGAACACCCCTTAAGCTGGCTGATTAATTGTTGATAAAGTCAGCAGTGGATCATGATTTCATGGACATTGCCATCATTTTCTTATCATTACATTGGTGGCTCAGGGATGTTTTGTCCATCCATAGAATCTCTTCATTGGCCATGCCCATCCTTTTTTTTTGCTCCATGCAAATGGTAGACTTTCCACAGCTTCTGCGTATAAAGCGGACATATGTGATGACACTTGTGTACTGCCCAGGTGAGTTCTGCTGCGTGATTTTCCTGGCTTGTGTGCGCAATACAAAGCATTTCACTACCTAGGCACATGTGGCAATAACGTATCTTTGAATAAAGTAAAATTGGATCATTTAATCAACAAATCACTGGAATGATCCAAAAAGGAGTGGTCATGTTGTATTCACCGCTCACCATGGGGCCCTTATCGTAAGATAAAAAAATAGTCTTTTAAGGTTGACATGACTTGGTGTGCATATAGTAGGGGTGTTCAAGAGATCTATAGGTAACCACATTACTCCTTATTGCAGCTCTAAAGGGCGTTCTCTATTCTATGTCATCTGATATGATTCACATCCTCTGGAAATTTATGTGTCGTTTCTCTCCTCTCTTGTCCTCATCCTGATGTTGGAAGTCTTTAGGCAAGGGGTTGGCTCTCTAGTGGTAGAGGATGCAGCTGGAGGTTAGGTAAGATATTTCTGCTGAGTTGTGGAGGGTGATCCAGGACAAGGCAATCGGCAACGTGCTTTTATGTGGTGTGAAAACGCACACCACCAGATTTAGGGACAGTTTCTTCCCAGCTGTTAACAGGCAACTGAATCATCCTCAGCAGTGCTGTTCTCATTTTCACACCACAAACAGCTTACAATGGCTTGTTCCATTTATCATCGATACTTTTTTGCATAACTTTCATTCATTGTTCTTTATCTCTCCACATCACCGTCTATATCTCTCGTTTCCCTGATCCCTGACCAGTCTGAAGAAGGGTCTCGACCCGAAACGTCGCCTATCTCCTTCACTCCTTAGATGCTGCTGCACCCACTGAGTTTCTCCAGCTTTTTGTGTAACCCTCGATTCTCCAGCATCTGCAGTTCCTTCTTTAACACTGAACTAATATCTACCTCTTTGAACCACCGGTTGGTGCCAGCAATGCCTGCCTCGCCAACAGTCTGTCTGTCCTTTCCTTCTTTGTGTCTGTTTTATATGTGTTAAATGTATGTTTTTTAGTGTTCTTTACCTTGTTTTATGTGGGTGGGGGGGGGGGAGCTTTAGGGAAACTTTTTTCCAATTTCTTACCTCGACGGAGATGTGATTTTTTTCCGTATTGTATCTCTGTCCGGACTGTGGCCTAACATCATTGAATTGGCGGCCTCTGTTGGAGATCGAGCGGGAGCTCCATCGCGGGAGCCTGCGGACTTACCATCACGGAGTTTGCGATCCTTGTCGGGGGACGTCTTTGGGGCTCCAACCACGGGAGCCTGCGGGACTTTAACATTGTAGAGCCCGCGGTCTTTGGTTAGAGACTGACATCAGGGACTCCAAGCCGCATGAGTTTCGACTGCCACGATGCAGGAGTTCTGATCGCCCTGACTGCAGATGGTTCGACTGCCCTGAGCGCAGGAGAATAAAGAGGAAGCTGATTAGACTTTATTGCCTTCCATCACAGTGAGGAATGTGGGGAATCCACTGTGGTGGATGTTTATGTTAACTTTTATGTAGTTGTTTGGCTTGTTGCCTTTTTTTGTTGTATGGCTGTATGGTAATTTGAATTCCACTGTACCTTAATTGGTACATGTGACAAAAAAACAATCTTGAAACCTTGATGTTCCACAGACTATCCTTGACCGGACTTGGCTGGCTTTACCTTGCACTAAACGTTATTTCCTTTATCATGTAAATGGATTAATTATAATCATGTATTGTCTTTCTGCTGACTGGTTTGCACGCAACTAAAAGCTTTTCACTGTACCTCGGTGCACGTAACAATAAACTAAACACAACTAAACTAAATTAAACTTGGTTTGATAGCATTGTCCACTGGGTGGCGATGTGGCTTGTAGTATCAGCTGCAGTGGTTGGAGATTCATAGAAAGGCGATTGGAATCTAAGATTCAGCCTGGCAAGGTGTGTTGCCTAAGAATGTACAAATTATTTGAAATATCTGGTGATAGCAGCGGAAAAAATAAACTCATGGACAACTACAGCTTGAATTGCAAGAGAACGCTAGCCACTGAAGAGCTCTAGGTTCTGGAAGAGAGCCAGAAGTACCACAGGAGTTCTTCTCGATCAGAGCTTCAACATTGGGAACATCAGCAATGCTGGCAAACCTACATGAATGCGCTGATGTTTCTTGCGTATGTACCAGCTAGTTCAGAATTTCCACTGATAAATGAATTCCTCACGAAGTGTAGCAATGGTGCACGAAATTACAAAACCACTCCAGAATCAATTCCGGGGAACCCACCGGATAAACTTGCGTGAGTTTAGTCCTGGTGCAAAAACCAGTGTCTTCATTGCTACCAATCAAGGTGGAAGAGCATGATGCATCAAGGTTGGTGTTAATATTTTTAGATTGTGTGTTTAACTTTTTTTAATGTACACTTTTTATAATTTGGTTTATTATTGAGAGCGTTTGAATTTATTTTTTAATTGTAACTAAAATCAGAAGAGATATTGAAGTAGCTAGTAGTGCTACTGCTAGTGACCCAGATTCAATCATGACCGCCAGTGCTGTCCATGTGGAATTTGCATGTTCTCCCTAGATCGCATTGATTTCTTCTGGCAGCTCCAGTTCCACCTCTCCCCCCCCCCACTCCACACAACTCAAAGGCATGTGGATTGATAAGTTAAATGTCCATTATTAATTGTTCCTTGTGTGTGGTAGAATCTTGGGGAAGTTGATTGGAATGTGGGAAGAATGCTGCCTGTCCCGCTGAGTTGCTCCTGCTTTTTGTGCCTATCTTCGGTTTAAACCAGCATCTGCAGTTCACTTCCGACATATTTCGTCTGCTCCACAGTAAAATCTCCTCATGGTATGTCCATGAAGAAGTTCTCCACTTCTCTCCAATGAGAGATCTGCAACATCCTCTCTCGCTGCTGAACATCACCCTCTATATCGCTCGTTTCCCTTTCCCCTGACTCTAGTCTGAAGAAGGGTCTCGACCCGAAACGTCACCCATTCCTTCTCTGCAGAATTGCTGTTTATCCTGCTGAGTTACGCCAGGTGCGTTTGTCTATCTGAAACAGTAGTATAAATGTGTTCCTAATAGCCATTATGTACGATTGGCTGAAGGGCTTGTTTCCATGCTGTATAACTGCATGGTTCCATGATATCAAACGTTCAAAGGTCTTTTATTGTCACGAGTGCCAATTAAGGTACAGTGATATTCGATTTACCATACAGCCATACTAAAAAAAGCAACAACACAACTACATGAAAGTTAACATAAACATCCACCACAGGATTCCCCACTTTCCTCACTGTGATGAAAGGCAATAAAGTCCACTCTGCTTCCCTCTTTATTCTCCCGCGGTCGGGGCAGTTGAACCATCCGCAGTCGGGGCGATCGAAGCTCCCACAGCCGGCGATCGAAGCTCCCGCGTCGGGGCGGTCGAAGCTCCTGCGGCTTGGAGCTCCCGAAGTCGGTCCCTAAACAATGACCGTGAGCTCCACGATGTTAAAGTCCGCAGGCTCCCACGGTTGGAGACCCAAGGTCGATCCCCGACAGGGACTGCCAACTCCACGATGGTAAGTCCGCAGGCTCCCACGGTTGGAGCTCCCGAAGTCAGTCTACAGCAGAGGCCCGCCAACTCCACGATGTTAGGCCGCAGTGCGGATGGAGTTACGATACGGGAAAAAAAGCCCCATCGCCGTTGAGGTAAGAGATTAAAAAAAGGTTTTCCCCAACACCCCCACCCCCCACCCCGCACAAAAACAAGCTAAGGAACACTAAAACATACATTTAACACATACTTAAAAACAACAAAGAAGGAAAAGGACGAGACTGTTGGCGAGACGGCCATTATGGGCACCTTTGCAAACCCCTTTGCAAATGTCCGCTCTTTGCTTGTGCAGGATGAAACATTTATCATATTTGGCGACTTGGAAAGATGGCTAAGCCAGAAAGTGTGACTTCAATAAGTTACAGAGCTATACAGCAATTTGTCAATGAAGATCAACTTGCCTAATAGAGTAGGAAAGAACTGCAGATGCTGGTTTAAATCAAAGGTAGACACAAAATGCTGGAGTAACGCAGCGAGACAGGCCGCAACTCTGGAGCGAAGGAATGGGTGGCATTTAAGGGTATCGACCCAGAAAGTCAACCATTCCTTCTCTCCAGAGATGCTGCCTGTCCCGCTCAGTTACTCCAGCATTTTGTGTCTACCTTGCCTAATAGAGTTATCTATAGCCATCCAATCTGTTTCTACCTGTCCAAATGTCTTTTAACATAGCAATTTTACTTCGGAGTCACGTGAGTGACTTCATGAAGACCCCGCCAGCACGCATGCGCGACATATCGTCGTACGCATTGCACAGCGACAGGCTGGGAGGAGCGTTGCTCCTCTACCGGCAAGCTTAAAAAAGGAACCCTCAGGTAAGTACAGCTAACCTAGCGTGGTTAGGGCACTCTGTTTCTCAAATTTGTTTTTCAGAGTACCCACTACCTCGGGACCTCGGGCAGGAAACAGCGGCCAACAACGCCTGAGCTGGCCGTTGAGCATACGGCAGCCCCCGACTACATACTGCTACAGTCCGGAGGACCACTGCGGATTGGCGGTAAGGCAGCTCGGAAGTCGGGCAGCCCCATTGAATTGGAAGCCCCCAACTTCCTACCGCTACAGTCCGGAAGACCACCGCGGATCTGGGGGAACATTAGTCCCGGCATCAGGGCTCAAGAAATCAAGATGCAGAAAATATTGAAACTACTAGCTGCAGGAATCACTGCATTTGCCAGATCTGTGGATGGCACTGATATGACGGATGAACAGCAGGACCCTTTAGCACTGCTTTGCAACATCCAGTTTGCAATTAACAGCTTCAGGAAAAGCGCGATCCGTCCTACGCTCAACCCTAAATTCGCAGGGTTGTGCAAAACTAGCAGCACGCCACTGCCTACTCTGCTGTTCGGAGACAACCTGCCGAAGCAGGTTAAAGACCTGGATGAAGAAGCAAAAGCATTGGGCATGATCAAGGCACCGACTACCATCAGGTCAACAGTTAGCCGGCGGCAGCACCCCTATGCAACCACCAACAGGCCCCGTTACCACACAGACAGGACAGCGGGTGAAACACCGAAGGCCGCACCATTCACACAAAGGTCTTTTTTAGGCCATGCCCCAGAGCGGCCTTCGTGGAAGATGCGCCAACCCCACACCACAGCGCCTCCACCTCCCAAGAGCCAAGGACGAAAGAAGCCGACACAACGCCGCCGGTAACCATGGAGGTAGGTGGGTCTGGTTGCCTTGGGAGTATCGCATGCATAACTTCACAAATAGGGGGTAGATTACACTTGTTTAGGGATGCATGGAGTTCCATAACTTCTGATCTCTTTATATTGCACAGTATTCAGGAATACAAAATTGAATTCATTGACAAACTCCTCCTACCAGTTCAACATGTACCTAGCCGGAAATTTGTGCTTTCACAAAAAGAAAAAGTGGAAGGACATGCGGAACTACTTAGATTATACTCTAAGGGAGTAATAGAGAAAACTAAACATGAACCTCTTGAGTTTGTATCAAACATCTTCACCAAAACCAAAAAAGATGGTGGATGCCGTCCATCATTGACTTGACACAGCTGAATACTTTTGTGCAATATACCCACTTCAAAATGGAAACATTTGTAACTGTCAAACAACTAGTTTCCAAAGGGTACTTCATGGCTTGCATCGATCTGAAAGATGCATACTATTCAGTACCCATACATGAAAATCACCGCAGATATTTGAAATTTATCTGGATGGGGCAGCTATGGCAGTATAAAGCGCTGCCTAATGGACTAACAACAGCTCCCAGACTATTTACCAAAATATTGAAACCAGCATTGGCGTCTCTAAGGAAACAAAAGCATATTGTCATGGCATATCTTGATGACATCCTAATTGTGGGGAAAACCTTGGAACTGACTAAATTGGCTGTGACAGCCACCAAGCTTCTATATTTTAAAAACTGGGATTTATCATCCATCCAGACAAATCCAAGTTAATGCCCTCTGTAATAATGGATTATCTGGGGTTCACGATTGACTCAGTTCACATGACTGTCACCTTGCCAAAAAACAAAGCAACAGACTTAATAGAGGCCTGCAATAGCCTTGTTTGCACCAGTAAACCAACCATTCGGCATGTTGCCAGGGTAATCGGGAAACGTGTGGCTACATTTCCAGCTACACAATATGGACCGTTACCGGCCAAAGCAAAAATCGAATTGCGATGGTGGATTAGCAATATTCGACATTGCTTTAATCCCATCACAATTACAAACCCTTCAGTTGTGTTACAAACTGATGCCAGCGCTCACGGCTGGGGAGCTACCAATACCACCTCCAGTTATGGTAGTAGATGGAATATACACTAATCTACCTTACTTCGGACACAAGGTATTAACTATTTAGAAATGTTGGGAGCATTTCATGGACTGCGGGCCTACTGTACAGATATGCACCATTTGCATGTTCGCCTACAAATAGATAACACCACAGTGGTGGCATATATTAATCATATGGGTGGTATCAGGTTGATATCTTGTGATGAATTGGCAAATTCAATCTGGCACTGGTGTATAGAAAGAAACATTTGGATATCAGCTACCTACCTTTCGGGTAAACTAAATACAGTGGCGGACACCAGGTCACGCAAATTCAATTCAATGGATGTTGAACCACCAGGTATTTACTGACATTATAGCTCGGTATGGAACGCCAGATATCGACCTTTTTGCATCTAGATTTAACCATCAGATACCAACATATGTCGCATGGGGACCAGACCCTGGGGCAGTAGCGATGGACGCTTTCTCGCTACATTGGGGGAATTTGTTTTTCTATGCATTTCCCCCTTTCTGCCTCATCAGTCGGGTATTGCGGAAAATTCAATTAGACTCCACATCAGGGATTCTAATAGTATCCTCGACATGGTGAAAGAACCATGTCTCCCGATTCCCAAACGCCCGAATCTCCTGGTACATCCCGTGACAGGGGAAAATCATCCGTGCCATGATTATATGTACCTGTTGGCTTGCAGGTTCTGAATAGACCACTCCTGGAGTGTGGGCTGACGGGCAGGACCATGAACATCATCACGGCGTCGTGCAGGGAGTCCACAAGGTGACAATACCTCACCCATGTTAAAAAATGGAAGGTATTTTGTTCCAGGACTGGTACCACATTCAACTCTGCTACCATTACGGATGTACTGGAATTCCTGGCGTGCCTTCACGACGATGAGGGCCTCAGTTATAGTGCCATCAACTGTGCTAGAAGTGCTTTATCATCCTACCTCGGGCTTGGAGTGGGATCCCATCCCCTGGGGTCTAAACTTATGAGGGGTATTTTTAATTCTAACCCTCCCAGGCCTCGATATTCGCAAACCTGGGATATCGGACTGGTCTTGTCCCTGCTCAGGGATTGGGCACCAGTCACGTCACTCTCATTGACCAAGCTCACCCACAAGGTAGTGATGCTGATGGCACTTGTTACTGCACAACGGGTCCAGACCCTGCATAAATTAAAATTGGATACCATGGTATCAACTCCTAACAAGGTGACCTTTTATGTAAACGAGTTACTAAAACATAACAGACCAGGGTTACCTGGTCTAAAATTGGAGTTCCTGGCCTATCCATTAGACAGACGCCTTTGTATAACAACCCACTTTCAACACTACTTAGAGGTTACTAAATATCTCAGGGGTGCAGAAATGGACCTTTTAATCAGTTTTAAATGCCCTCACCATAGGGTAACTGTTCAGACCATTTCAAGGTGGCTCAGGGTGGTGTTAGGTGCAGCAGGGGTCGACACTGACGTTTTCAAATCTCATTCTACCAGGGCTGTGTCTACATCAGCGGCGAGGATGATGGAAGTTCCCATGGACCACATCCTCGCAACGGCGGGTTGGTCCAATGAGTCAACCTTTCAACGATTTTATAACCTGTGCCCACACCTGCAACTTTTGCAGATACAATTTTAACTTCTGTTTCTAAATTTCCCCGAAGTTAGGGGTTTATTATTTGTTGTTAATAAATACATTATTGTTTTTCAGCTCTGTTTCAAGTCTGAAATATGTTAACATACTTCCTCCATTAGTCATTATGGCACTGTGTGAGCATGGACTCGTTCCAGGGCATGAAATCACAGAGCTTTGAAATCTTCACGAAGTCACTCACGTGACTCCGAAGTAAAATAGTAAGATTAAACAAGAACTTACCAGTTCGAAGTTTGATCCTTATTTTATGAGGCATTACGATGAGGGATTTTGTGCCCTCCGCTCCCAACCCTCTATTATAAGGTCAACTGGTATGTTAGTTCTCTTATCTTACTATCTTCATCAACTCTACTATCTGTAATTTCACACCGCTGCTTTGAAGAATGTCGCGCATGCTGGCGGGGTCTCACCTTAAATCTATGCCCTCTAGTTTTTAGACTCGCCTACCTTGGGGTCACACCTCGAGGAAAAAAGTCCTAGCTTATCCAGCATCTCATTATGACTCAAATCCTCCAGATCTGATAACATTTAATTTTGTGCCCATTCCAATTTAATAACATCCTTTGTCCAGCAGGTCGATCAGAATTGTACACAGTGTTGCCTTTCTAAGGTGTGTAACATATGCGTCAATAGATAATAGACAAGAAGTGCAGGAGTAGGCCATTCGGTCCTTCGAACCAGCACCGCCATTCAATGTGATCATGGCTGATCATCCACAATCAGTACCCCGTTCCTGCCTTCTCCTTCTCCCTATATCCCTTGACTCCACTTTCTTTAAGAGCTCTATCTATCTAGGTTATAGAATCAGAGACCTATTCAGCATAGAAACAGGCCGTTTGGCCCAACTTATCCATGCCAACCATGCTGATATTCTGGGCTAGTTTCTTCAGTTGGCCCATATTCCATTAAAGCCATCCTATCCAAATATATGTCCAAAATAGGGTGAATATGGGAAATATTGTTGAACTGATTGTGGATGGGACTTCCTCTCCAGCTGACAGTTTTGCATGTGTGCAGTTCTGGTTAGCCATTTACCGGAAAGAAGTGGAAACTTTGCAGAGGGTGCAGAAAACCATCACATGATCGTGATTGGAGCGCATTACTAAAAATATGTGTAGGAAGGAACTGTCGATGCTGATTTACAGCAAAGATAAACACAAAATATTAGAGTAATTCAGCGGGATAGGCAGCATCTCTGTAGCGAAGGAATGGGTGATGTTTCATGTTGACACCTTTGTTGTGGAGTAAGTCAGGCTTGCCAACATTGGGTGAGAGTTGGGAGTGAGGAATTGTGGGAGACCAAGCCTGAGGGGGCATAGCGACTGAGGAGGGAGGGACGGGAGGGTGTGGGAGGGGGTGTCCCCCCTCCCCCATGGTATAAAGCTTTTGCATTTTTCAGCTTGAAATTGTGCAATCTGGTGCATACTGTAGCAAGTCTTTTAACTTACACTTGAATGCAATATTTATGCTTTAAATTGGATTAGCTATGAATAAGTTTAGGCTAAATTACATTTTTAATTACATTCCACAGTAGACCCAGGCTCTGATCAACAGGTGCAGCACATGCATGATCTTAGTGTATTCATGTATGGAAATCAGATTGTAATCAAGCCTTTGGCCCATGTTGACCAACCTGGGTCTCACTGCACACCTGGTACTACTCCACACCCTGACTCCAGTTGCATACCTTCTCTCATTCCTGACCCTGAGTCCAGCCTTACAACTGGCCCCCTATTCTACCCTGATCATAGCTGCTTACAACGAGGTTCCCAGTGCTGAATATTCCCATTGCCACAGCTTTGACTAAACACCTAGTACTATTCCAGACCTTGACTCTGGATGCACACTTGGCCTTGCTCCTAGCCCCTCGGCATTAACAATATATCTGGCACACACATAAAGCCCCATATCTGACCCCCTGGACTTAACCTATTATGTTCAAGTCCACAGGTGCTTAGCTAATACGGTAATCTTTTATGGGGCACTTCATGGACCAAATTTTGAATAACAATATTTGCTACATCCATTGGCTTTCTTGTTATCTAACATGCTAGTTACTTTGTCAAATAAGTCAACAGTTGTTTGAACAAAATTTCTCAGCCATAAAATTATACTCACTCAGCAGTTTAAGTATTCTGTTATAATTTCCTACATTTTCCTAACAAACTGTCCTGAAGTCATTTTCACCCCCAATATTTTCAGTATTTTGCTGTCTTCCACTCAGCTGGGACTTTTCCAAAATGCAAAGTCCAATAACAATATACATTTAAGCAATAATATTCTATTTAATGTGATCTTGAGAGTACATAATATTTTCTGTGATATTCATAACACTACAATCTTAAAAATATCTGTTTTGATTGCACCTACCAACATGCATTAATTATTATATTACAGTTAATATGTACCAAGGGCAAATTTCTGTTCCAATGATCCCCATTCCCAATTACTTTTACATTGAAGTGATTGAAATCCATGTGAAGTTTAAATATCATCAGAAAAATAAAACCTCCAGAATGGATGATATTCATTACGTGGTTGGTTGGAGTCAGTATCAGCACAATTACTATATTAAACTTTGAATCTTCAGATGTCCTGGTTCAAGCTAAAACTAAAGACAAATAATAACCTCCTCACACATTCCCCTGCAAGTATCTTTGTCACTCCTTTAAAATATGCCCCTTCTTTGAACAAGCTCTTAAACATCGCATCAGAATCAGTTTCCATCTGATTACACTGCTCGAGGATGTTCAACTATGTGTTCAATTAATAAAACAACGAGATTGGGGACATTTCTAATCAACCTGTCAAAGGAATTTGGCGGGGGGGGGAGGGGGTTAGAAATAGTCAGTGAGGTAAACAAACATAATAGTTTAGTGGCAAATGACAATAATGCTACCTTCTCAATATTTAACTGAAGGAAATAATGGGTTACCGGGGCTGTATGTTGTGACAGACAGCCTGACACCTTGCATGTCATTTAATATTACACTTATCCCATCCCCCTGGTTATTCTGGATTAATAAATTAAGGTTTTGGCAACTAATTACAAATCAGGCTAATTTCAAATCAATAACATTAGCCAACTCCGAAACACGAAGCGCTGAGCATTGGGATCCGGACATCACGGACAACTGGCCTCAGTTCCCCGCTCACATCTGGCAGTTCTCTCCGTCTGTCCCAGGGGCCGTGGAGCATTTTTGAAAGTGGGGGGGGGCTGAGCGATCATTGATCACTGGCCTTGGGGGTACCTGGTGAGGGTGGAGTGACTGAGTGGAGGGAGGGTGTGGGAGGGGGACCATGGTAGGGACTTTTTGAAGTTTGATGTATTAAAATCATGTTTTAGTGTATTGTAGAATTATGCTTTCAATGTTTTTTGTTTGAAGTATTTTTAAGAGGTAGCTTTTTTAAGGGGTAACTTTTTCCACACAATGGGTGGTGGGTGTGTGGAACAAGCTGCCAGAGGAGGTAGTTGAGGCAGGGACTATCCCAACATTTAAGAAACAGTTAGACTGATACATGGATAGGACAGGTTTGGAGGGATATGGACCAAAAGCAGGTAGTGTAGCTGGGACTTGTTGGCGGGTGTGGGCAAGTTGGGCCGAAGGGCCTGTTTTCACACTGTATCACACTATGACTACATTATACCTCCACCATGCATGAATGCTTCAAAATCAAGTGGTTGAGTTTTATTGCCATTTTCTCAAGCATAGAAAATAGGTGCAGGAATAGGCCATTCGGCCCTTCGAGCCAGCACTGCTATTCAAAATGATCATGGCTGTTCATCTGAAATCAGTACCTCTTTCCTGTTTTTTCCCCATACCCCTTGATTTCGCCAGCCCCAAGAGCTAAATGTAACTCTCTCTTGAAAACATCCAGTGAATTGGCCTCCACTGCCTTCTGTGGCAAAGAATTCCACAGATTCACAACTCTCTGGGCAAAAAACGTTTGTCCTCATCTCAGTCCTAAATGGCCTACCCCTTATTCTTAAACTGGGGCCCCTTGGTTCTGAACTCCCCCAACATCGGAAACATTTTCCCTGCAGTTACAGTAAGTGTAAATCTAGCAGGCAAGCAGTTTGCTTTCTCCAACCACCCCCATTTGAAGGCCACTATCTTCCACCGCTTCTACCCAGTGCTTGGTACCTACTTCCTGCAGCCACTGGTTGTCCTCCAGGATGCACCGAGCTGCAGCCTGGACCAGGGTGAATTGGGCGCAGAGACTCTCACGGTAGCGGCGCAACGCTTCCGACGCCTCCGACGGCCCAGGACTCTTGTTCTGAGGCTGCTCCACGGCCAGAGCTGCAGCGAGTGACTCGCCAGCCCGGCAAACACTCGCCAGCCCTGGCTCCCCGTCCGCATCTGTGCCCGCCGCTGCTTCTGCTTCCATCCCTCCCTACGCCCCGGCTCTCCAACACCCACAACCAGGTTGCTCAGAGCACAGCAGCGCCTCGTCCAAAGCCAGAGATATTGAAATATGTCTAGCCAAAAAAGTTCCCCCCCCCCCCCCAGCCTCGCTCATGTCAGCCGCTTCCCGCAAATCCTTAAATTCCGACTGCCTCCGGGAGCAGGACATGGCCTTACTTGCTGCGCTGGGTGACACTCGTTCACTGCCCGGTCCGTGTCTTTCAACCTAAATTTGCATGGGGACATGGTTTGGAGGTGTGTGACGGTTCGGTGAAGTTAGAATAATGGAGAATAAGAATGCTGCTGTCTTGTCAACAGACGTGCACACAAGTAGTTAATATTAGTTTTGAAATTCTCGTTGATCACAGATTGTCTCACGACAGAGCGTGAGAAATTTGTGATCAGCGTGAGAGAGCGTGAGAATTGGGCAAATTGTGTAATTCTCACACTCAATGCGTGAGAGTTGGCCGTTCTGAGTAAGTTCTTTTGCACAGTGAGTAGTGGATGCCTCGAATACGTTGCCAAGAGTGGTGGTGGAAACAGATACAATAGCGACCTTTAGGATGCAATTACACCGGCACGTGAACATGCAGGGAATGGAGAGATATGGAACATATGCCATCATGGGCAAAGGGAAGTGTTCCAGTGCTTATCTGGTGGATTCAGGAGCCGTTGAGGAAGGGGCTGGCAAAAAAACAGTGAGTCAACGAAGACCAACAACCACGCGTACTTTGTTGCTAAACAGAAAATTGACCAAAAACGTTAAACATTGGTAGACTTGACATGCTTACTACTGCAGGAACTGGGCCAACATGGTCAAGAGGTTGAGTTCAACCTTTACTCGGGAAATCTAGGTGAATGAGTTAGGCTTGTCAAATATCTTACAGATGGAATATTTATTTTTAAATAACCTGAGTGGTGCCTTACAAGTGCTTGTAAAAGTACTTGGTTTTGAAGGTTTAGTTTAGTTTGGAGATACAGCATGGAAACTGGCCCTTTCGCCCACCGAGGCTATGCCTTCCATTGATCACCTACACTGTAGTCCCATGTTATCCCACGTGCATCATACACACTAGGGACAATTTACAGAAGCCAATTAACCTACAAACCTGCACGTCTTTGAAATGTGGGAGGAAACCAAAGCACCTGGAGTAAACCCAGGGAGAACATACAAACTCCACACAGACAGCACCCATATTGAGGATCGAATCTGGCCTCTGGCTCTTTCAGGCAGTAACTCAACCGCTGTAACACTGTGCTGCCAAGTGTCCCAAGACTATTCAAAAAGGCACAGCGGTAGAATTTCTGCCTTACAGTGTCTGAGACCCGGGTTCGACTGGCACAGTCTTTGCAACTGTTCATTTTACCGGCAGAGATCTGTTTTCTGTTCAAAGCCTAATAGAAGTGTAATTAAAATAATTAAATTCCACATTTGAAACAAGGAGCAAAATTCAATAAAACATTTTTTTTTAAATTCACAAACAAATAGCTGTGTAAATATAGCCTGCCCTGCAGGTTATCTCTGTTTGAAATCTCTTGGATTTTTGAAAAATATGTGAATTGGCAGGAAATAAGATGATACTCGCAAACTGTACTATATTTGTCTAGAAGTGAGCATTACATTGAGCAATGTTTTCTCCACCATTGGGTTGATCTGGCTGCCCAATGGCATGTAGACAATTTCGATTTGAACAAGACACACGAGGGTAAAGTCACTGTGAATTTGTTACCTGCTTGCATCTCCTCAGTAGATGCTCATCAGGGGAATGCAGCAGCAGCCAAGTTCATGGCACCATGGGTGGCTCTGCAGCACATGAGGGGGGAAAAAGGAGGGGAAGGGCAATAGTAATAGGGGATTCAATTGTCAGGGGAATAGATAGGCGTTTCTGCGGCCGCAAACAAGACTCCAGGATGGTATGTTGCCTCCCTGGTGCAAAGGTCAGGGATGTCACTGAACGGCTGCAGAACATTCTGGAGGGGGAGGGTGAACAGCCAGTTGTCGTGGTAGATGTTGGCACCAACGATATAGGTAAAAAAAGGGATGAGGTCCTACAAGGTGAATTTAGGGAGCTAGTTCCTGAGGATTGGCGGGTAGCAAATGTAACCCCTCTTTTTAAGAAGGGAGGGAGAGAGAAAACGGGGAATTACAGACCAGTTAGTCTAACATCGGTAGTGGGGAAACTGCTAGAGTCAGTTATTAAAGATGGGATAGCAGCACATTTGGAAAGTGGTGAAATCATTGGACAAAGTCAGCATGGATTTACGAAAGGTAAATCATGTCTGACGAATCTTGTGGAATTTTTCGAGGATGTAACTAGTAGCGTGGATAAGGGAGAACCAGTGGATGTGGTATATCTGGACTTCCAGAAGGCTTTCGACAAGGTCCCACATAAGAGATTAGTATACAAACTTAAAGCATACGGTATTAGGGATCAGTATTGATGTGGATAGAGAACTGGCTGGCAAACAGGAAGCAAAGAGTAGGAGTAAACGGGTCCTTTTCACAATGGCAGGCAGTGACTAGTGGGGTACCGCAGGGCTCAGTGCTGGGACCCCAGCTATTTACAATATATATTAATGATCTGGGAGGGGAATTGAAGGCAATATCTCCAAGTTTGCGGATGACACTAAGCTGGGGGGCAGTGTTAGCTGTGGGAGGATGCTAGGAACTGCAAGGTGACTTGGTAGGCTGGGTGAGTGGGCAAATGTTTGGCAGATGCAATAATGTGGATAAATGTGAGGTTATCCACTTTGGTGGCAAAAACAGGAAAGCAGACTATTATTTAAATGGTGGCCGATTAGGAAAAGGGGAGATGCAGCGAGACCTGGGTGTCATGGTACACCAGTCATTGAAAGTAGGCATGCAGGTGCAGCAGGCAGTGAAAAAAGCGAATGGTATGTTAGCTTTCATAGCAAAGGATTTGAGTACAGGAGCAGGGAGGTTCTACTTCAGTTGTACAGGGTCTTGGTGAGACCACACCTGGAGTATTGCATACAGTTTTGGTCTCCAAATCTGAGGAAGGACATTATTGCCTTAGAGGGAGTGCAGAGAAGGTTCACCAGACTGATTCCTGGGATGTCAGGACTGTCTTTATGAAGAAAGACTGATAGACTCGGTGTATACTCTCTGGAATTTAGGTGAATTGAGAGGGGATCTTATAGAAACTTACAAAATTCTTAAGGGGTTTGGACAGGCTAGATGCAGGAAGATTGTTTCCGATGTTGGGGAAGTCCAGGACAAGGGGTCACAGCTTAAGGATAAGGGGGAAATCTTTTAAGACCGAGATGAGAAAGACTTTTTTCACACAGAGAGTGGTGAGTCTCTGGAACTCTCTGCCACAGAGGGTAGTTGAGGCCAGTTCATTGGCTATATTTAAGAGTGAGTTGGATGTGGCCCTTGTGGCTAAGGGGATCAGAGGGTATGGAGAGAAGGCAGGTACGGATACTGAGTTGGATGATCAGCCATGATCATATTGAATGGCGGTGCAAGGCTCGAAGGGCCGAATGGCCTGCTCCTGAATTCTATGTTTTCTATGTTTCTAACTGCAGATGCTTATAATTCGTAGTCATCTTTTGAAATTGAGCTGAACTAAGTTGGACCCTATGATGTTTGCACTGAAAAAAGTATCAGGGACAACTAGCTGTGAAATTCCTCGAATGTAAACTTCGAAGGCAGGCTCGAAGGGCTGAATGGCCTACTCCTGCACCTAATTTCTATGTTTCTATGTTTCTATGTAGATAATTAATCTTTCAGTCTATAGATGGACTTCTAGCAACTAAACAATTGATCCACAGAATTATTAACTCTCACCAAAAATACTTTCTGTAGTTATTTCTGCATTGATATGCAAAGGGTGGCACTGTGGTAGAGTTTCTGCCTTAGATAGAAACATAGAAACATAGAAACATAGAAATTAGGTGCAGGAGCAGGCCATTTGGCCCTTCGAACCTGCACCGCCATTCAATATGATCATGGCTGATCATCCAACTCAGTAATCCTGTACCTGCCTTCTCTCCATACCCCATGATCCCTTCAGCCACAAGGGCCACATCCAACTCCCTCTTGAATATGGCCAACGAACTGGCCTCAACTACCTTCTGTGGCAGAGAATTCCACAGATTCACCACTCTCTGTGTGAAAAAAGCATCTTACAGCACCTAAGATCCGGGTTTGATCCTATCTACGGGTGCTGTCCGTATTGAATTTGCATGTTCTCCCTGTGACCCCATGGGTTTTCTTGGGGTGCTCCAGTTTTGTCCCACATTCCAAAGACGTGCAGGTTTGTAGGTGAATTTGTTTCTGTAAATTGTTCCTAGTGTGCAGGATGTGAAATTAGGATACCATAGAACTAGTGTGCAGGTGGTCGATGGTCAGCGCCAACTCGGTAGTCCGAATGATCTGCCTCCTAGCTGTATTTCTAGTGAGTAAAGACTAATTGGTACCACATATGTAATACAATCAAGTAGGCTTTAGCCATATGCAGTATAAAAGAATAGAATATTGTTCATAAAGGCTGTTTTAAAAAGTTTGGCTGTATTTTCAAATCTCTCCATGATATCCCCTCCTCTCTGAAATCACCTCTCGCAATGAGGGCACGGTGGCGCAGCGGTAAAGTTGCTGCCTTCGAGCCCCAGAGACCCGGGTTCAATCCAGACTATGGGCGCTGCCTGTCCGGAGTTTGTACGTTCTTCCTGTGACTGCGGGTCCCAGGTGCTCCAGTTTCCTCCCACACTCCAAAGTCGTAGAGGTTTGTAGGTTAATTGGCTTTGGTAATAATTGTAAATTGTCCCTCGTGTGTAGCTTGGTGCTAGTGTACGGGGATCACTGGCCCGCGCGGACCTGGTGGGCCAGGATGTATCACTGCTGGGTTTGGGAACAACTCCATCCAAGACCGTAAGAAATGGCAGAGGATTGTGGACTTTGCCCAGACCATCGCATGCACCAACCTCCCTTCCATTGACTCCCTTCCATTGACTCAACAAACACCTCCAGGTTCAGGGACAATTTCTTCCCAGCTGCTATCAGGCAACTATCCTGCCACAACTAGAGAGCAGTCCTGAACTACTATGATCCTCATTGGAGACCCTCGGACTAAATTTGATCGGACTTTACTGGCTTTATCTGGCACTAAACATGATTCCCTTATCATGTATGTTATGTTATGCGAATGGTATGTTAGCTTTCATAGCAAAAGGATTTGAGTACAGGAGCAGGGAGGTTCTACTTCAGTTGTACAGGGTCTTGGTGAGACCACACCTGGAGTATTGCGTACAGTTTTTGTCTCCAAATCTGAGGAAGGACATTATTGCCATAGAGGGAGTGCAGAGAAGGTTCACCAGACTGATTCCTGGGATGTCAGGACTGTCTTATGAAGAAAGACTGGATAGACTTGGTTTATACTCTCTGGAATTTAGGAGATTGAGAGGGGATCTTATAGAAACTTACAAAATTCTTAAGGGGTTGGACAGGCTAGATGCAGGAAGATTGTTCCCGATGTTGGGGAAGTCCAGGACAAGGGGTCACAGCTTACGGATAAGGGGAAAATCCTTTAAGACCGAGATGAGAAAGACTTTCTTCACACAGAGAGTGGTGAGTCTCTGGAACTCTCTGCCACAGAGGGTAGTTGAGGCCAGTTCATTGGCTATATTTAAGAGTGAGTTGGATGTGGCCCTTGTGGCTAAGGGGATCAGAGGGTATGGAGAGAAGGCAGGTACGGGATACTGAGTTGGATGATCAGCCATGATCATATTGAATGGCGGTGCAGGCTCGAAGGGCTGAATGGCCTACTCCTGCACCTAATTTCTATGTTTCTATGTTTCTATGCATCTGTACACTGTGTATGGCTCGATTATAATTATGTATTGTCTTTCCGCTGACTGGTTAGCACGCAACAGAAGTTTTTCACTGTACCTCGGTACACGTGACAATAAACCAAACTAAACGTAAAACGGAGTTTGTACATTTTCCCCTGTGACCGCATGGGTTTTCTCCAGGTGCTCCGGTTTCCTTCCTCACTCTAATGACGTGCAGTTTTGTCGGACAATTGGCTTCGGTAAGAATTGTAAATTGTCCCTAGTGTGTCGGATACTGCTGGTGTATGGGGTGATCAGTGGTTGGCATGGACTCGATGGGCCAAAGTGCCTGTTTCCGTGCTGTATCCCTACACTAATCTGAAGAGGACAATGTCTACCGTGCACAATCAAATTGTATAGCAAGTTTCCAGTAGCTCTGATTGAAGGAGAGTCTGAACTGAAGTGCAAGCATACTGTATTTATAAGATAATTAAACTTTGAAAATTGTTTAATATTATTTGACCCATATGGCAACTCATCTTTACTAGTCATAAAACATTAATTAAATAATAATTATGTACTGTCCACAATTTACTGTAGAGATAAAATCAATGTTCTATGAATAATAATATGTAATCAGCCTTTTTTTATAATTTATTCTGATTAAAATGGATATCATGTCGAGGTTTATTTCAGTTGATATTGCTTGTCATTTTTGAGACTTGAGTGCAAGATATTTGTATAATTAGATTCAGCTTTGATGCCATAGGGCATGATTGTGAAATATGTTATTAGAATGAATTTAAAGCATTCAACATTCCAGGTTGTAAAATGTTATTCAAATTGCTAATCTTTTACCAACACTCTAAAACACAAAAGAATATTATAAGAATTTCTAAATTCTACACAAATATGTTTTATAGATATTCCTTTGTGTTAAGTCTCATTTATATTTATTTGCAATTAAATTTAGAATGCATTTACTTGTTATTAAATAGTAAATAATAAAACTATACAAAAGCAATTAACACTGGCTTTTTATCCCTATTGTTTCAATCAAAGATGTGAAAGTGGCAAATGCAGACAGCAAGGAAGAGAACATTTGTCTAACCTGTGTGCGCCATGTAAGAAAAATTGATTTGTTTAAAATCTTGGAAATATTCTTCATATTCAACTAGCTAACTAGTCAGCATCAATTGCATAGTGAATTCTGATATTGAATTCCACCAAATGTTGGGTATTATGTTAAAAAAGGACATGATCATAAAAAAAATATTTAGGGCATTTGGTGATTGAATTAGACCATTTGAAGATACTTCCCGTATGTATAGAGCAGTAATTGAGCCTGTTTGCGTGCAAAGATTTCAAGATAAATGATGAAACATTAAGAAGGACTTGAAGAGACATATTGCATAAATGAAGATATGGACAGTGTATGTGATTAATTCTTCTTTGTCGTGTAAACTTACACATATGCAGAATTTTACATAATGGATCATTATATTGTTAATGTTGAATTGGATTTCTCTCAGATTATCCACCATGACAAGATAAATGATATTTGTTCTAGATAGGGAAGATCCTGTAAATGTTATTTTATCAAAGGTCAGTGGGACATATCATATCTGAAGGTTTGTAGCTACAAGTAAAAATTCAGTGCCAGCAAATGTTGGATCTAAATAAAGCAGAGAAGTGGGTTCTGAGGTGAAACTGCAGACTCTTCTACAGTTTAGACAGTTGAAATGCCTGAGTAATTAGGTTTGAATAGTTATTGTCATGTTAGGATAGTTATTGTCATGTGTACCAAGGTAAAGTGAAAAGCTTTGTTTTGCAAGCTATTCAATCAGATCAGATAATAATATACATAAATACAATCGTCAATCTGAAGTACAGTAGGCAGAGCAAAATGGAGGATAGAGTGTAGAATATAGTTCTTAACATTGTAGCCTGTCATTTTCATAAGTAATGAACATAATTAATATGATTTAGATTTGGGATATATTGTGACCTTTCTCTGAGGCAGACCCTGGGATTAAGGATGACATTCTGTTTAGTTGCTGGTATTGGTTTATTATCGTCATGTTTACTGAAATACGGTGAAAAACGTATTATCCCGGCAGATCATATCATACAAGAGTACATCAGGTAGTAAAAAAGAGAAACTGAACAGAGTGAAGAATATTAGTTACAGAGAAAGTGCAGATAAAATAAGTGCAACAGCCACAAAAGATGTAATCTGGAAGATTGGGTATACATCCTCAGCATACGACAGAGGTCTGTGCAAAAGTTTAATAACAGTGGGGATGTAAATTGCTCGCTCTAAGTTCCCCCCAGTCTAGTTTCAGTCAAAAATCACTGAGTCAAGCATTTGCGCATCTAAACTTTATTTTGATAAAACACAATTACAGTTCCGACTACTGTTCCCTAACCCAATAATACAGTGGCTAATACATTGTATTCAAACAGTGTTTCTCAAAGGAAACGAACATCGCAACATGTGCCCTGATATGCAAGAAACCCAGACAAGGCTCAAAACTTAATCCAATCAACATCCAGCAAAGTGGGGGGGGGGGGGGGGGGGGGGGAAGGAGGGGACGAGAGAGGAGGAAATAGAGAATAGAGGAGAGAGAGAAGAGGAGAGAGAGAAGGGGGAGAGAGAGAAGGAGGGAGAGGGGGGGGAGAGGAGGAGAGAGTGCAGAGAGAGGAGAAGAGGGGAGAGAAAAAGGGAGAGAGAGAAGGGAGAGGGGAGAGAGAGAAGAGGGGAGAGAGAGTGGGGGAGACGGGAGCGTGGGGTTCATATTCCAACACAAGCCATAGGTGACTGGGCAATCTGAACCCAAGCACCAAGTTGAAAGCGGCCGAAGGTGTGCATTGCTCGGTACAGCCCCCACTCTCCAACGGGCACCCTCCGCGGGCTGCGGGTCGGGTGGAGCGGAGGTTTGGGACAATGTTCATGCCTTCTCAGTGATGTGATGGACGCGGGGGTCTGGACCAATCGCTGACAAGTCCCGCCCCCCGGCAACATCAAGTCCGTTATTGGACTTTTCTGTTGAGCGGCAGTCGGTCCTTTGGCCTGTAGGCGGCGCCGCCTTTTGGGTAGGTGGCGTTTCGACAGAGCAGCCATTCGGTAAGTTTGCTTTTAGGCGACGCAGCTTTTCGGTTCCTTGGGTTTTAGGCGTCCTGCCCTTTTGGTTAGTTTGCATTTAGGTGTCCCATCCTTTCGGTTAGTAGGCGTTTCATCTTTCGGTTCTTTGTCGTTTCGGCCTCATTTCCATTCCGGTCATTGGCTTCAACTTCTTTGCTTCCGCCTCTCGTCTGTCGGCGCCACGTCCGCACACAGTGCAGATCACTTGAAACCCGAAAGCAAGCACATAATCTAAGCATCCATGCCAATAATTCCATACAGTCTATCCATCCCACTGCAGTCTAAAATTGGCAACGGGACATTCAATGATGAAGTTCTGCAGCATCTGGGCTATTTCAATATCCTGTATGAAGCACTGAATAACAGGAACAAGTCCTAGAAACATAAGTCTGTGTCAGGACAAGAGATTAATATTTAACAGGTACTCACAAGCTTACAAAGCCACAACATTAAGCCACAAGGCCCGAACAGTTGTTGCTACCATCATTTTGCAATGTATTTCTGTTTTGGGCTTTCTAAATATCTTCATTGCCTGGCGTATTTTCAGCAATATCCCCCATTAGGCACAAAACAAGTTGTTCATTAATCCAATTATAGATTAATTTTATTTGGTCCTTGCACCAACCATTTTCACATTATCTGAATGATGTTTTTATGGTAGAAACCTTTGCAGGGCCAACATTGTAGCTCCAATATTTTTGAGTGAAGTGATCAGTACAAAATCAACTAGATAGTGATTAGGTCTCTCAAATTTAGGACACAGATTTTAATTGAATTTTATGTACTAATGAACATTTCAACACAACTCCTACAATGATCAGAAAATTATAAATTATTAATTTACAGATAGGGTAGACAGAACATTCCACTGGTGGAAATGTCCAACAATAGAGTCCATAAATATAAGGTGAGGAGAAAGTTTAATGGAAATGTGCGAGATTGGTGCAGTCCTGGAATGCATTGCTATTGATGGTGGTGGAGGCAGAGAGAAATGTGGCATTTAAGAGGCTTTTGGGGATGGAGATTGCAACCTTCATGTGGTCTGACTTGTTTCGACGAATGCAATCAACCCGTCAAATAAGATCAAATAGAACAAGTTGGCGTACAACTTTAGGCTGTGCACGTCATACGCAAGAAGAAGAAGAAGCTTTTAGATAGGTACATGGAAGTGCTGGAAATAGATGGATATGGATTATGTGCAGGCAGGTGAGATCAGTTTAACATGGCATCAAGCTGAGCACAAACATTAGGGTCCGGTTTCCAATGTGGTACCTATATTTATACTCATTCTCAGCACAGATCATTTTTTTGTTCAGCATTCCCCATCGATCCCCGGAGCTGTACAGGAAGTCAATCATGCAACCCTTGTTTGTGCAGGATCGATAAGGTCAAAGCTGAACTGACTCTGATATGGAAATGTTGCCAGTGCACTGTTTAAAGAATTAAGATGTAATCACATCAAGGGAAACCATTTATACTGCAGATATATTCAGTTTGTTCACAGGATGCTGTTGTTGCAGGCATTGCCACCATTTACTCTCATTTCTCCTGCAGTCTTGTTGGACTTGAACTAAAGGGGTGACTAGAAGTGAACCACATGTGTGTATATTTGGACTAACATTTACGCTGGTTTGAATAAAGTAGCACTGTTACAAAATTTTGGGATTTAAAAAATCAACTCTGCAATTTATCCCATCAGATAAAGCATAAAAAGAAGTTTAATTTGACACCTAATTCACTTTCATATCTTCAGTATTAAAAAGGTTATGGCCATTTTCATACTCAGAAATTAGCATCTTGTTCCCCATTGCCTTTCCGTTGACTTAACACCAAATCTGTGATCTAGGACGGTCAAAAACTCATTTTCATTTATTATAGACTGAAGCATTCTGAAACAAATATGAAACAATATTACTTGGATGACCTGAAATTAAAGCATATAATTAGTTAGTTACCTAATTGTAGCTAACTACAAAATTCAATTACTAGATCTAAACATCTATCCATTTCTTAAGAAAAGATAAACTTTTTAAAATTGCCTAAGTGTCCAAATAACATTCACACAATAATTCACAATATAACATGATTTTAAAATATCATTTTCATGAATTTATAGGCCAAATGGAAGGAATTTAGTGTTTAATTCCTGTAAATTAATGGCCATTTAAATCAACTTGCGAGTGGGTTTTAGTGGAATGCGGTGGATTAGAACGTTGTGGTTTGCGGTGAAGTCGGCATGAAAAACACTGCCAGTTCATGCATTTTTTTTGTCCCCATTTCGCAACATGTGCTTCCTAAAAACCAAGTTTTAATGTAAAAATAAACTGCACTTTATTTTCTCCCCTACGTAAAATCCTTCCCGTTGTCGGCGCTCACGGCTTTAGAAGATGATTTTTAAATTACTCTGGTTAATAAATAATCTAGCGTAATTTAAAAATACCTTCATGAATGAAATGTCGGAGCGATTTTTCTTCAGCAACGAAATCGCCCGACACGGATCGATTTGCCCAGTCTGTGGAAAAACGGCACTTTAAACACGCAACCCCTCTGAAAGGCGCCAAAGTCACGCACACGGGGAGCGGCAGAACTGCAGCGCCGCTCAAGGTAAGTTTTGTAACATACCTAAATAAAGACAGCAGAATTCCTTCCCTAAAAGGGCACTAATGATTTGGTGGTGATACAGTGGTAATTACTTGAATTTAAATACCACAGATGCTAAATTGAGATTTGAACTAGTGTCTCAGGCCTTATATAGCATGTTAGCCCAATATGTAAACCACAATGCTCCAACAGTCTAATGGAGGAGGTGACAAATGTCCAGCAGTGTGCTGCTCACGTAACCAAACGCAGCAGTCCTGAACATCCTGCCAGATTCTAGTCTGCCAATACGCCACTGAATTTTACCACTATGCACAGAGCCTGAATATGTTGGTTCTTTAGGACATAACCTGGGGAGATTTGCATCAGGATACACCAAGAATCCGTTCATATCAATGGAGATTTTATTGCTGCATAGGTAAGTTTTGTTCTTTGTTGTTCATTATTTTTTGAAGCGTTTTAGTGATTTATTTTAAAAATGAAGTAAATTCTTACTTATTTTCAGAATAGTTTTTAAAGGCATCTCAATGTTAACATCATTCAGAAGCATTAACCGCTTGCTAGCTGGCCAAACCTCGAGGTGTTGCTTTGCTATCTATCAAATCTTTTCTCAGCAGCTTTCTGGGTGGAGCTTTTACTAGCCTTTACTCAACTGGGCCTGATCGTCCCAGGTGAGACTGTTGCCTGCACAGGGCCTCACACCTTCAATTCAGGGTCCACAGGTTAATCAATATCAGCCTTCTGGGTTCAAATGAGGTGTGGTGGGGAATCCAAACAGTGGGCATGGATGGCAGGTTCCAGTCACTTTACTATACTAACTTTTCAGTGTTGAAAACTATATTTCCTTTTATAAGCAAATTATTGTGCAGGAGATGCAATTTTATTCAGATAGGAACAAGGTCTATGGAAACCATTTTTGGAAGCAGCATGTAATACACAGCCATGGTAATTAACATAATTAATCAAAGATTCATATATTTATTTTTCTTATTGTTTGTGGCTAAGAGGCGTTTGGTGCATGAACATAATTTGAAGCATTGAGTTTTGTAATTGATGGCAAAACTCTTACTGGCAAATGAGAATAATTAATTGACAAGCAAAAGTGTCAGAGTCATAGCCAGAGTGAATCCCACCGCAAATTGGAGGAGCAGCTTCTCATATTTCGCTTGGGTAGTTTACACCCCAGCGGTATGAACATTGATTTCTCCAATTTCAGGTAGTCCTTGCTTTCTCTCTCCTTCCCCGCCCCTTCCCAGCTGTCCCACAGCCCACTATCTCCGCCTCTTCCCCTCTTCTTCCCCCCTCCCCCCCACCCCCACATCAGTTTGAACAAGGGTCTCGACCCAAACGTCACCTATTCCTTCACTCCATGGATGCTGCCTCACCCGCTGAGTTTCTCCAGCATTTTTGTCTACCTTGTTCTTTACAGAAGAAAGGTTCTTGACCTGAAACATTAACTCTGTTTCTGAGCCACAGAAGCTGTCTGACCAGCTGAGTATCCCCGGAACATTTTTTAAAAATGTGAGTGTTATAAAGTTCATCACGTGTACTGACCTCCTCACCATCGAAGGGATCGACAGGAGTTGCTACCTCAAAAAAGCAGCCAGTATCATCAGAAACGCACACCGCCATGGCTATGCTCACATTTCACTCTTGCCATTGGAAATAAGGTATAGGATCTGAACATTTTAATATCTAGGTTCAGGAGCAGCTTCTTCCCAACAACCATCAGGCTATTGAACACTACGACATCCAACTAAGCTCCAAACTATATAGACTTGAGGGCATAATTTTTGTATTTGCACTATTATTGTTTGTGTTTTATATACTGAACTTTTTTTGTGGTTTACTGAGTACTGTCCCACTTACGTGTCCTTGGCACGCAAATTACACGACCTCGTCGTCGCGTTGAGACACACGGGCATTGTATGGCCGCGTGGGGCTGGTCCCACTGAGAAGCACGGAGGGGTATGTAGCGGTGTGCGACATTGCGCGTGGCTCCGAACTTTTTTTTTGTGGCGAACAAAATCTTCGCGCGCCATCGGCCTGTTGTATAAATGACGGCCAAAGTGCGGCAGGCCCAAGACCCTGGCGCAATGCAACGTCTCACGTCCAACAGCAGCAGAAGCAGGCAAACAATCGCCGAACTCGGCCTGGGGCTCACGGCCGTTGAGGTCAGGATCTGCCCCCACTTCTACTCCCATAGCGGGGCCAAGAAAATCGAAGATAGACGCAAAATGCTGGAGTAACTCAGCGGGCCCAGCAGCATCTCTGGAGAGAAGGAATGGGTGACGTTTCGGGTCAAGACCCTTCTTTCAGACTGAAGAAGGGTCTCGACCCGAAACATCATCCATTCCTTCTCTCCAGAGATGCTGCCAGTCCCGCTGAGTTACTCCAGCATTTCGTGTCCTTCCTCAAATGACGTCCCGCGCTCCAGACGGCTATGCGGGCGCATGAAATCGCGCGCGATCTTCGCCGGACCGTCTCGGCTCAACGCGACCATGAGGTCGTGTAGTTAGCGTGCCAAGGACACATAAGTGGGACAGGGGCTTAAGAATTTGTAGTTCCGTCGCCACACTTGACGAATATTTTGTTGTAGGCCAGTGCATCTATTCTGTCAGGTTTGAACAGAAGATGGCAGTATTTGTTTTCAGCTGCGAAAACGTCTGATTTTGGCAGAAGTCATCTTCTGATGTGGGGAAACGTTTCAACTTCCTCCCCGATCTATGCCCCTTGTTCTTCGGTATACTTCAATCAAGGCCAACCCCATTTCTTGGCATCTGTCACTTAAAGGAACACAAACCTAAAGTATTCATTCAGTTTAGTGCCCCAAGATAGTGGCATTAAATAAACTTCTGGACAGGCAAATGAAGGGAATGGAAGTATATGGATTATGTGGAGGCAGATAAGAGTTGGTTGTATCATCGTGTTCTGCACAGATATTGTGGGCCAAAGAATATAACATTCTTGTTCTATGTTCTATGTACTATTTTGATACTTCAGAAAACTCAGATTGTCATGGATGAACTCTTATCAGCAAAGTCAAGTTGACCATCCATGATCGACCTCTGCCTAACATGAAAAATAGAAACATAGAAAATAGGTGCAGGAGGAGGCCATTCGGCCCTTCGAGCCAGCACCGCCATTCATTGTGATCACGGCTGATCGTCCACTATCAATAACCTGTGCCTGCCTTCTCCCCATATCCCTTGACTCCACTAGCCCCTAGAGCTCTATCTAACTCTCTCTTAAATCCATCCAGTGACTTGGGTACACAAAAAGCTGGAGAAACTCAGCGGGTGCAGCAGCATCTAAGGAGCGAAGGAGATAGGCGACGTTTCGGGTCGAGACCCTTCTTCAGACTGGTCAGGGATCAGGGAAACGAGAGATATAGACGGTGATGTGGAGAGATAAGGAACAATGAGTGAAAGATATGCAAAAAAGTATCGGTGATAAAGGGAACAAGCCATTGTAAGCTGTTTGTGGTGTGAAAATGAGAAGCTGGTGCGACTGGGGTGGGGGAGGGAGATAGAGATAAAGGGAATGCCAGGGCCCGAGGGCTGAGGAGAGGTGGGAAGGGAGGAGACAGCAAGGGTTAACAGAATTGAGAAATTCAATAATTCAAGCCCAAAGGATGCAGACTCCCCAAGCGGAATATGAGGTGCTGTTCCTCCAGCTTGCGGTGTTGCTCACTCTGGCCGTGGAGGAGGCCCAGGACCGAGAGTCGGATGTGGAAATGGGAGGGGGAGTTGAAGTGCTGAGCCACCGGAGGTCGGGTTGGTTATTGCGGACCGAGCGGAGGTGTTTCGGCGAAGCGATCGCCAAGCCTCCGCTTGGTCTCACCGATATAGATCATCCTGGCATCTGGAGCAGCGGATGCAGTAGATGAGGTTTGAGAGGTGCAGGTGAACCTCTGTCGACCTGGAAGGACTGCTTGGGTCCCTGAAAGGAGTGGAGGGGGAGGTGAAGGGACAAGTGTTGCATTTCTTGCGGTTTGCAAGGGAAAGTGCCCGGGGAAGGGGTAGAGTGGGAGGGGAGGGAAGAATGACAATGGAGTTGCGGAGGGAGCGGAGTCTTTGCGGAAGGCAGACAGGGGGGGGAGATGGGAAGATGTGGGCGAGTGGAGGGGTCACGTTGGAGGTGGCGAAACTGGCGGAGGACTATATGTTGTATTTGCCGGCTGGTGGGGTGAAAGGTGAGGACCAGGGGACTCTGCCCTGTTTGGCGAGTGGGAATGGGGAGCGAGGGCAGTGTTGCGGGGTATGGAGGAGACCCTGGTGCGAGCCTCATCAATAGTGGGGAGGGGAATCCCCGTTCTCTGAAGAATGAGGCCATTTGTGATGACCTGTGTGGAACACCTCATCCTGGGAGCAGATGCGGCGTAGACTGAGGAATTGGGAATGGGGGATGGAGTCCTTACAGGAACAGGGTGGGAGGAAGAGTAGTCCAGGTAGCTGTGGGAGTCAGTAGGTTTGTAGTGGATGTCGGTCAGGAGCGTATCACCTGCAATAGAGATGGTGAGGTCAAGGAATGGTAGGGAAGTGTCGGAAATGGTCCAAGTGTATTTGAGTGCCGGATGGAAGTTGGTGGTGAAATGAATGAAGTCAGTCAGTTGTGTGTGGGTGCAGGAGGTGACACCAAAGCAGTCGTCGATGACTTGGCCTCCACTGCCCTCTGTGGCAGGGAATTCCATAAATTCACAACTCTCTGGGTGAAAATGTTTTTTTCTCACCTCAGTCTTAAATGAACTCCCCTTTATTCTAAGACTGTGGCCCCTGGTTCTGGACTCACCCAACATTGGGACCATTTTTCCTGCATCTAGCTGGTCTAGTCCATTTATAATTTGATATGTTTCTATAAGATTCCCCCTCATCCTTCTAAACACCAGTGAATACAAGCCTAGTCTTTTCAATCTTTCCTCATACGACAGTCCCGCCATCCCAGGGATCACTCTTGTGAACCTACGCTGCACTGCCTCAATCACAAGGATGTCCTTCTTCAAATTAGGAGGCCAAAACTGTACACAATACTCCAGGTGTGGTCTCACCAGAGCCCTATACAACTGCAGAAGAACCTATTTACTCCTATAGTCCATCAAGTGCAAATTAACCCTGTCCCTCAGATTTTTTTACAATGACTTCCCTATTATTGACATTAGAATTTGCATGTATTGAGTTAAACATGGACTTATGGATGTGAGCAACTGTTCAGGATGGCAGGCTCATCAGCGACATTTCATCAGCTGGTACGAGGTGAGTGATTGCTATGTCATCTTTTCCAACATTTAACGTTGATCTCACCAATTAGAAGACAATGCTCCTTTTTAGCTTGAATATTAAGCATCAAACAAATTAATTTATCTTGGGTGGCACAACACTGCAGCAGTTAGTGCTGCTGCCCCTTGCATTTCAATTTGCCAATCACATGGGTGGGATCCACGGTAGAAGGTAAATTAAACACAACATTGGTTTCATCATAGAAGACAGAGGGTAGTGATGGACGGGTGCTTCTTTGATTGCATGTCTGTGACCAGTGAAATTCTGCAAGGGTCAGTGTAGGTACTTCTGTTATTAGTGACACATAAATGATCTGGATGAAAACATAAATGGCCTGATGAGTTAGTTTGCAGATGACATACAAATCCGTGGTGTTGTGGATAGTGAAGAAGGTACAGTACAGGCACGTGCCGTCAGGGTAGGCAAGGTAGGCACTGCCTACTCTGATTAAAATTATAACATAGTAATGTCTAAATATAAATAGTAAAGGCATGGGAGAATTATGTCTATGTAAGAGACCGATCTCTTAGGTAGGCATAATTCTCCTTGCCTTTCATCCGCAGCGCTTGTAACATGGGAAGGTCTGTGCAGTCCACGTGCTGTCAGTGCTGCCTGAAGCCGTCAATTTCAATCGGGGCTGAAGGCAGCTGAAATTCTGCCTTTGCAGCACTGCACATTGCATCAGTCTACTGCGCATGCGCAGAGCAAGTTTTCTTGGCGGGGTTTGCAAATATGGTTTTGTCGTGTACCAATGATGTGTAAGTACATTTCTTGGTGATGTTTTTTAAATACCGTATTTCCCGGGTGTGGGGGTGGGGGTTTGGGGGGAGAGCTCCTTTCCAAGCGTTTGGGGAGTCCTGGCCCGGGGTCAAAAAAAAAGTTGCGGGGTGGGCACGAATGTTATGAAGGAGGGGATTGGGATAATGCCACTTGCGAACGCTCCTTGCACGGAGGCGTGGAATGCCACCACATTGAGGCCGGGGTGGGGGACAGGAGAGAGAAGTAGCTCGGGTGGGTGAGCGGCCGCCGGGCCGGACAGCGGAACCAGCCGTCACCTTAGCTCCTTCTGCCGGTCCCCCGCTCACCTCTGGCAGCTCTCCGTCTAAAAACCTCTCATCCTGCCGCTCGCTGGCCTCACTCATGTCCTTAAATTCCGACAGCGCGATTGAGGTTACTCGGCTGTGGGAATTTAAGGATTTGCAGGAAGCCGCTGACATGAGCGAAGTCGGCGAACGGCAGGTGACAGGTGTTCCGACGGAGAGCACTGCCAAAGGTGAGCGGGCCGGCAGAAGGCGCTGAAGTGGCGGCCAGTTCTGCTGTCGGGTCCCGGTGGCCGCTCGCAGCTCCCCGAGCTGCTTCTATCCCCAGCTACAGTGCGTGGCTTTGCGCCCGGAGAGCTGCGGCAGCGGTGAGTGAGTTACTGGCAGTATCCCTGACACCCTCCTTCTCAACACTCGTGTCCTCCCCACAACTTTACCCCTGACACAGACTCTCCACACGCTGTGAAAGGAACTGTTCCCCCAATTGGTCCCTTGAACAAGTGTTGTCATTCAATAAGATTACAACTGATTTAACTATTCCCTGTACTCCCGTTTTTTCCCACCATCTCTCCATCTGCCATCACCCTTCACCCCCCCCCCCCCCCCCCCCCCACCCATTCAGTAATTCAGAATAAAGGAGACTAGGAAGCCTTGGGCAAATTGAATTGTCACTGTTTTTATTTTTATTTTTTTTTAACGGAGAGAACAATCTGCTCATGCGCAGTTTAATTTTTTTTAAGCCGACTGAGTGCCTACCCTGAGTAATTACTCACGGCACGTGCCTGTGTAGTACAGTAGTATATTATTTTTGAAGACTCAGCCTGTAGAAGGGTCCCGGCACAAAACATTGCCCATCCATGTTCTCCAACTGTTGCTTGACCCATTGAGTTACTTTAGCAATTGTCTTTTTTTGTAAACCCGAATCTGCAGTTCGTTGTGTCTGCACATAATGATATAGATCAGTTGGAGATTTGAGCAGAGAAATGGCGAATGGAGTTTAATTGGGAAAAGTGTCAGGTGACACATTTCAAGATGTCAAATGCAAGCGGAAAGTAAATGGCAGGACCCTCAGGAATATTGAAGTGCGGAGGGATTTTGGGGTGCAAGTCCATAACTGCATCAAAGTGGCAACACAAGGGGACAGGCATTGCAGCTGTATGAAACTTCAATCAGCCCACATTTGTGGACTATTGTTTGCATTTCAAGTCACCACATTACAGGAAGAATGCAGTCTTTGGAGACAATTGAGAAGAGATTCACCAGAAAATTGCCTGGAATGGAGAGTATTAGCCATAAAGAGAAATCTGACAAAGTTGGATTGCTTTTTCTGGAGAGTCAGAGGCTGAGGGGCGACCTGATAGAAGTATATAAAATGATGAGAGGCGTGGATGGAATTATTCCCCAGAGCGGAAATGTCAAATACTAAGGAGGATAAGTGAGAGGGGAAACATTTAAAGGCAATACTTAGATTAGAGATACAGCATGGAAACAGGCCCTTTGGCCCACCTTTTCCATGCCGACCAGCCATTCATACTAGTTCTATATTAGTCCACTTTCCCACTCCCCACACACTACAGGTAATTTACAGAGGCCACCTAACCTACAAACCTGAATGTTTTTGGGATGTAGGAGGGAACCGGAGCACCCGGAGGAAACTGAGTCAGGTTTATTTACACAGGGAGTAGTAAGTACCTGGAATGTGCTGCCAGAGGAGATTGGTAAAAGTACCGTATAGGAATAATTTAGGCAGATGCATTAACAGGCAAGGAACAGAGTGATATCGTCCATCTTCAGGCAGATGGAACTAGTTAGATTGACATCATGACTGGCAAAGATGTTGTGGGCCAAGGACCTGTTTTTATACTTTATTGTTCTGTGCTTTATGTTGGGGTGCTGTCTGTGTGGAGTGTGCATGTCATCTCTGTAACTGTGTGGGTTTTCACTGGGAAATCTGTTTTTTTTTAATTTTCCAGATCCCAAGTAGGCTAATTGGTTACTGTAGGTTACCCCTTAGCGAATGCAATTGCCCAAAGCAAATTGACAAGTATGTGAGAGACAAGTTGTCGCTGAGCTCCAGGGAAAATGGCGAATGGGCAGATAGTCTGCCATCCTGAAAGCTCACATGGACCTGATGGGCTGAATGGCCTCCTTCTGTGCTGCCATTATTTTGCAGTATTGCTGTAAATACGAAATGATGCCTCAATAACAGTCAATAGGCATTCATAGAATTGTGATAGTTTGATATATTAGTAAAATGAAAAATATAATTTCTCATTTGCAAAGACACTTCTACTGAGACAAATAATGTAATTGCTTCTAACTGTCCCAACTGCAATTATCCCTTATTCTCATCCCATTTATCTATTTTTGATTGGCACCTATGTATTCTCCATTTACCTGACCCAGATACAAGCATACTCCCATCCCATCCATTGTTCTACTTATCTTAGTCTGGATAATTACACAATGTTCTGATCATAAAACTCTTTGACTTTCAATACCTGAAACTTTGAATGGGGTTTATATTCCGTGTGAGTTTAATGGGCCATTCTTGTTGGAGCACCCATCAATATTTTAGTTTGCATCGCCCGTCTTTGTTATCTTCCTTTGACTTGCTCTCATCCTATGTGTTGGATAAGGATGAATTTTCATTTGTACTACTGTATTTACACAGGGATAGGCTGTCAGGACAAGCACTTAAACCCCTGTCCCACGGTGCGAGTCCACCCACGAGTTATCCCGAGTTAAAAACAAATCAAACTCGTGGTAATCACGTAGAATGAACGTAGCGGGAACGTCGGGGCTTGTGGACGTAACTTATCGACTCGTAACGCTAACGGCAGGTACTCGGGAAACGTGTTAACTCGTGAAAATCTTTCAACAAGTTGAAAGCTTTCCACGAGTCAAATATACTCTTGAAGGAAAATTTTGAAACTTTTAAACTCCTTGTAATACCGTAATAGCCCGTGAGTTTATCGTAGTGACTCGTGAATCTACCGTATTAACTCGTGGGTACTATTAACTCGGCAGCTGGACAGAGAAAGAAAAGGTGAGCAAAAAAAGGTTTGCCAAGTCTGCCTGTCAGGAATGATTCCCTGATGCTGGAGACACCTGCGGCCTTTGGAATAGAGCAACCAACAACCAATATTTCCAGATTTCCAAGGGCAGGTCACTTCCCTTGTTTATGTGCCTTTCATATTACTGCTTCAGAGTTATGATGCATTATGTGGGGCGGAGGGGGGGGGGGGAGTGAATGCATTCCTGTTTGCTCCCGTGCACCAAATGACTTCAGTCAAAGCTGAAACCTTGACGGAGAGGCTGCGATCATCTTTCCTCAAACCCTTTCCCCCACTCGTGGTGCTTTCACACTGATCATAAAGACTGCAGGACTGTGACTGGGCCACAAGATGTATTCTACGTGAGGTTAATTGTGCCGCAGACCAGAGAATACCTGCCCGATGGCCCAATGGCGTCCTTGAATGAATAAAGATCAGGGGAAATCCAAATCCGGGCGAGGGACCTCAGATCGCACCAACAAATAGTATCAAACGAACGGGTAATCGCATTAAATTCAAAGCATTTCCAGCGCAGACTATTGATACAATCCTCATAATATTTGTCGAATGGGCCCTCTGATATTAATATAAAGCATCTGATAATAACCTTTAATGTTGGATCAAATAGAATATCCCCTCTAGAAGTTCCTGATACTCCCCTTCTGCCCCAGTACAAAGTGACTATGTCCTAGACAAGTCTCGTCCATTGAGTGACTACTCGCAAATCTTGCTTTTGCCACGCAGAAAAAAAAGTTATCTTTTTTCTTTCGTTGTGACAGGTCACATTCCGCTCCATTTGTTGTGGGTTTGTTTAAGTAATCCTGCCCCTCCTTAATCTAACACCATTCTTAACACCATATTTTTGTCTCTGGGTTTTCCAGATGAACAAATTTGTAGGGGCCCGCAGAGCGAACATGGTGACAAGAGGCTCTCCAAACTAGGGCGGACTGCGCGGGTAACAACTAATATAGCGTTCATCTCCCCCGTAGGTGAAACGTGGTCATTCACTATCAATGCATAAGATTGAACATCCATTTGTTAGTTTAATAAAAAAGATTCGGGTGATGATTCAAATCTAGAATATTAGTTTCCCAGCATCTCTGGAGAAAAGGAATAGGCGACGTTTCGGGTCCGAACCCTTTTTCAGACTGAAGAGTTCCTACCCGATAGTTCAACCATTCCTTCTCTCCAGAGATGCTGCCTGGCCTGCTGAGTGGCTCTTTGGCATAATCCAGCCTCTGCACTTGCTTCCTACACCGTAGGTTCCCAATTTGACAAGGTAGGCAAAGAGAAGAAACCCGGACTATTCCTCTTTCCCCATACGCTGCCTGACCTATTCAATTCACCCCGGATGCCCTAATTTGTAATACAATTATTAATACTTGTTTTACAATTCCACTAATACGGAAGGAAGGCCGTATGAAACAATGAGTTTGGGTCCGAAGTGGGAACTTATTTGAAACAAGGTTTGGTGCGTGCAACCGAAAAAAAGGATAGTGTCTAACTTCATGTAACCCTTGCATCTCCTCTCTCTCTCTCCATCCCTCCCCCACCCAAGTCGTACCAGCTTCAAAGTCATCTTGTTGAGTCTCATTGTAACTCGTTCTCACGTAACACACAGCTACCAATGGCCTGTTTCCTTTATCATCGTTACTTTTTTGCATATCTTTCATTCATTTGTTCTATATCTCTCTATATCACCGTCTATATCTCGTTTCCCTTTCCCCTGACTCTCAGTCTGAAGAAGGGTCTCGACCCGAAACGTCACCTATTCCTTTTCTCCAGAGATGCTGCCTGACCCACTGAGTTACGCCATCTTTTTGCATCAATCTTCCATTTCAACCAGCATCTGATGTTCCTACGCAAAGGAAAGTCATCTTCGTTTGGGGATGAAAAATGGGAATCAACCAAGGTGTCAGGAAGCAAAGACAATGGATTTCATGACAAAGTACCTCTGGGCATTTCTACAACAAGCAATAACAACTGTGCCCCGATGCAACAATGGTTCAGAACTGATAATTAAACAGCCGTTGTTTGAACCCATGACTCAATGAGAAATGTGGCAAAAACACCTGAAGGATTGTGAGATAGATGACTTTCAATGGAAAGTCCACACATACAGATAGACAACCAAGAATAACTTCATATCTGCACTCAGATGGACTGGCAGATGGAGGAGATAGAGGTTGGGGAAAGAGAGGAAAAGCCCAACAGAAATACAGGGAAAGGGATATTGGAAAAGACAGATACTGGAATCCTGAAACGCAGGAGTTATAAGGTATAAACACATAGCAAATAGGTGCAGGAGTAGGCCATTCAGCCCTTCGAGCCAGCATTGCCATTCAATATGATCATGGCTGATCATCCAAAATCAGTACCCGTTCCTGCTTTCTCCCCATATCCCTTGATTCCGTAACCCTAAGAAATTTAACTTGGGAGGCTTTTTATAGTGAAAAAAAAAGCTGCATGACATCATTTTTATCACGTGATGATTTTTCCACACGTCGGTAGTCGTTGTTGGCTCAAGAGTAACTCGGGAGAGGAACTTGGCTCAAGAGTAACTCGGGAGAGGAACTTGGTACATCGCAGAAATAAGAAGTAAACGGCAAACTTAGACATACACGTGGGAACTCGTTTAAACTCGTGAACAGAAACTTGGAATCTATTAGAAAACCACGAGTTTGATTTTTTCTTTCTCGGGATAATTCGTGGGTGGACTCACACCGTGGGACAGGGCTATTAAACTACATCCTTACTTGTCTTTTCTTATTTGTCTTGGTGAAGATAGTAATTGAGCTGATTTTGTCTATATAAGGAAAGTTGACTCCCACAATGGAAATTTCCGAGCTTTTAACTGATAGTGAGGAAGAACCAATAATATATTTCCAAAACAGTACAGTGTATGATTTGAGGAGCAGCCTGCAGGTCATAATATTCACATGTACATGTTGCCCTTGGTCGAGGTTACAGATTTGGGAGAAGCTGTTGGAATAGGCTGGGCGAGATGGTACACACTGCAGTAGCTGAGTGCTGGTGATGGAGGGAATGAATTATGGAAATCACAACTTTGGGAGGTCCTACCAGAGTAACTTAGCCGAGTAACTGCAGTGCATTTTGTGAATGGTTATACTGATTCACAAAATACCGTGAATTGGCACTCACGGAATGACAAAACAGTTCCAGACTGTGTCAAATAAGTAGCTTAAAATTGAAATCCTCAAATCAAGAGAAGCAAAGGGGCTGCAGATGCAAATGTTAATAATATTTAGATTTACAAAGCCATTCTGTGAAGACTTCTTGTTCTTCAGCTACATTTCTAAATTAAAATCTAATAGACTGCTTTGTATTGTCTGGTCAGATTAGGTTAAACCACAATGGAAACAATAAAGATAAAATTGTCATCTATTTTCTGATTTCTAAAGTATTGTTTCCATTATTATTATTTAGTGCAAGTTATTAAATTGCATGGATGCATAAGAAAGCATTTAATGAAACCAAATAAATGATGTGGTTTAAATAATGATGTGCTTTGTGGGTAGAATTGGGTATGTTCACAATTAAAGTGGAGCCAGCCATTTTCGTTTTCCCACATCCTCATTATGTGGTAAATCATGTGGTGTAAAGACTGTGTTTTAAGAAAGATGACATTGCTGGTGACAATTGTTGTGCTTCATGTCTTAGATGTGAAGATTGTGGAAAATTTATTCATTCCCATGTCATTTAGCTCAGAAAAGTGTCTCCTTCACATCGATACATTATTTAGTTTAGTTTAGAGACACAGCGTAGAAACAAGCCCTTCAGCCCATCAAGTCCGTGCCGACCAATAATCGCCCATACACTAGTTCAACACTAGGGACAATTTACCACAGCCAATTAATGTACAAACTTGCACGTCTTTGGAACATGGGAGGAAACCGGAGCACCCAGAAACCGGAGCACCCAACCTATGCGGTCACAGGGAGAACGTGCAAACTCTGTACAGATAGCACTTGTAGTCAGGATCAAACCTGGGTATCAGGCACTGTAAGGCAGCACCACGACTGTCATAATTATATTGTTTGTATCATGCTGTCAGTTCTGTTGAAAAGTGAATGTTGCAAATAAAGATTGAATTTAATCGGTGCTGTCAGTCATGGTAAGCTTATGCAAGATTTAACTATAGAATTCAAGAACTCATAATAGACCAATGCTTTTGTACTGATAAAAATGTTGTCGGTTGTTACGACTCCCGAATGCAGGTACTTCAGAGCCGCGTAACATAGTCAAAAGCCAGGCTCAAGTTCAAGAAAATAGTATTTTATTTAGTTAAAACCCAAACCTGATTCAAACAACCCAGTCAAGGACAAGAATAAACTAATAAACAAAGATAACAGTGCTCCAGCCAGCCTCGCAATGGGCCATCGAACTAGAGTCTCTAACCTGCCTAAATGGAAATAACCCTGAAACAAAATACACAAAAACCCTCAGGTCAGCCCTTATCCGTCCCAATTCAATATTAATTTACAAATGTAGGTAATAATACACAACGTTCTATGCCATGTGGCCAGGCCTCCTGCAGTTCAAACCACCGTCTGTTCATGAGTCAGGGTCGACGAAGAGAGAGAGAATTCTGGGAGACTCTGGTATTTAAGCTTCCGATGAGTCACTCGTCACCTGACGCAGCTTGGCCAATAGGGTTCAGGAGCCCTTAACCCCTTGATTCCTGACTCCCAGCCACAGGGCCTGCACTCAGGAGAGAAACAAAAGAGTTAAGTACATAGCATTCACCAGAGGGGGGGGGGGGGGGGGGGGGGGGGGGGGGGGGGGGGGGGGAAGTTTCTAACATCGGTGCACACCTTTAATAAACATACGAGTCATGTAGAAAAATAATGACATTTAACTTTTAAAAGATGCTGGTATGGCATAAATTCATAATGTTCTCGGAGAAGAATTAGGCCTTTTGGCCAATCAAGTCTACTCTGCCATCATAGCTGATCTATCTTTCCTTCTCAACCCCATTCTCCTGACATCTGTACTACTCAAGAATGTCAATCTTCGCCTTAAAAATACTCATTGACTTGGCCTCCACAGGCGTCTTTGGCAATGAATACCACAGATTCTCTACCCTCTGACTAAAGAAATTCCTCTACATCTTCTTTCTAAAGGTTTGTCTTTTTATTCTGAGGCTATGGCTTCTGGTCCAAGACTCTTACAAAGATGGAAAGTGGAAACACCATCTTCACATTCACTATCCAGACTGTTTACTATTTGGTAATTTGTAATGAGGCTCCCGCATCCTTTGAACTCCAGTGTGTACAGGCCCAGTGCCCTCAAACGCACGCCGTCTCAAGAATGGCGCTGCAATAGACTACAATGGTGGCGTGGATGGGATGTGTGGAAATCATATGGTGTAGAAATTACAGTTTGTAAAAGCAGGCTGTAGGTGAGTGGGGCTGGCAATCTCAGTCCATGCATTGTTCAGAAGCAAAGAAATACACCAACGGTACACATCTACTCTGAATACTACCAAGGTTTATGACGATAGTGATGAATGCACATTGAATAGCATCTACCCCTCACTCAGTGGCATGACAAAAAAGATGCACCAGGTTCATAACTTAGATTTAAATAAATGGTCAGGCTGATCCATGGATTGTGTGGCAGATCACTCAGTGTGGAAGAAATTAATTTAGAGGGAAATTAAAGGAAAATGAAAAGCGGAGACTTTGCAGGTTTGCTTCAAGAGACTTTATTGCATGATATCATGGGGAGATGGCGACAGTTAACTGCTCACCAGTTCTCTGACTTCACAGCAGAGTACAGAGGAGATTTACTAGAATAGAGTACAGAGGAGAAAAAAAAATTTACTAGAATGTTGCCAGGGTTCCAGCAACTATGTTACAGAGAAAGGTTGAACAAGTTAGGTCTTTATTCTTTGGAGCGCAGAAGGTTAAGGGGGGACTTGATTGAGGTCTTTAAAATGATGAAAGGGATAGACAGAGTTGACGTGGATAAGCTTTTCCCATTGAGGGTAGGGAAGATTCAAACAAGAGGGCATGACATGAGAATTAAGGGACAGAAGTTTAGGGGTAACGTGAGGGGGAACTTCTTTACTCAGAGGGTGGTGGCTGTGTGGAATGAGCTTCCGGCAGAGGTGGTGGAGGCAGGATCGATTTTAACATTTAAAAGTAAAGTGCATAGGTATATGGACGTGAAGGGAATGGATGGGTATGGTCTGAGTGCAGGTAGATGGGACTAGGGGAAAACAAATGGTCGGCACGGACTGGAAGGGCCGAGAGGGCCTGTCTCCGTGCTGTAATTGTTATATGGTTATATGGTAATTAGCCAACAGTTATACTGTGCAGTAAACAACTTGTGTTTTTTGTTAGATACAACTATACGAAAATATACTTAATACATGGGTACCAATTATTTCATTAGTCATAACATACTTTTTGTTTATGTCAATCTTATCCAACAACAGATGGTTAATACAAGTCAAACACAATACAAGGGCATCTTGACATTATTCTCTCACTTCTTAGGCGGACCGCGCCACCATCCCCTCTCCGAGCCAATCATAAGCCCCCCCATTTACAGCAACGTATCTACGCAACTAGCGGTAGGGGGCGTGGGCAGCCTACTGTAACACACTGTAGAGAGAAACATGCTTCCTTATCTTTATCTGTTATTTCATGTTTACATTTACCATCCACCCTTCAACACATTCCTAGACAAGGGGTAATACGTCTAATCTTATTTTGCCGATTCCCACATACTTTTTCTACACCTGGTCAATGAGAGATGCCAATTGTGACATGCAGACACCCTTTCGTACCTTGTTCAATTGCTACCAAAATGAAGTAAGAAAGAATAATAATATTTTCTTCCACACTCAGTAAAAGGATGACAATCCCATTGGCACGATGTTGGACCAGTCCTGCTAATCAAGAAATAAAAAACAAAAATGCCAGAACTCATCAGTTCAGGCAGCATCTGGAAAGAGAGAAAAAACATAGAACAGTGCAGCACAGTAATAGGCCCTTCAGCCCACTATGTCTGCATTGACCATGATGCCAATCTAACCAATGGCATCTGGTAGGACATGGTCTGTATCCCTCTATTCACTGTCTGTTTATGCATCTGTCTTAAAATTGCTATCTTAAACTATTAAACATTTGTTTCTACAACCTCTCCTGGCAGCACGTGCCAGGCCCTTGTTTCTTAAACACTTTCGCACATCTCCTTTAACATTTCCCCCTCTAACCTTAAACCTATGTCCTCTAGTATTTGACATTTCCACACTGGGGAAAAAAAAGACTGATTCTGAGTTAATGTTTCAGGTTGATTTGCTTTCTTGAAAGGCTTGATCTGCTGAGCATCTTTGAATTTGCAAATGTGTTGGGAGGAACTGCAGATGCAGGTTTACACTGAAGATAGATGCAAAATGCTGGAGTAATTCAGCGGGACAGGCAGCATCTCTGGAGGAAAGGAATAGGTGATGTTTCAGGTCTAGAACCTTCTTCTCGACCCGAAGCACCACCTATCCTTTTCTCTAGAAATGCTATCTCTCCTGCTGAGTTACTCCAGCATTTTGTTATTATCTTTGAATTGCAAATGGCTGTTTTTTCAACTCTTCTCCTGAATTTTCTAAAAAGACCTTCTCTGCTCTGAATATAGCTGCTCACCAACTCTCTCCTCTATTTATGTTGAAAAAAAGGGACTGAATATTCTAACTGTTTTTCATTAAAATATTACAAAATATTTCTTGATGAACAGCATAGAATGCACTTAAAAGATGTTGTCCATTCATCATTTCATCAAATGCATTGAATTTAAGCTGCATAAAACCAATAATTAATGCATGGGCGAGCAGCTGGAAGTCATTAATGCATGGGCGAGCTGCTGGTGTCCACAATATCCCTGTCTGTGGCCCTAACTAATGAGTATCCTATCGCTATGGCTCTATCTCCCCTTTCCCTTCTCTGCTGTGTCTCAGAGCCAAGCCACATGCCACAGACAATTGCTTCTGTTTTCCCCTGTCGGGAGACTCCAGAATGACGTGTTGCCTCCAGGGTTCCAAGGTCCAAGACATCCCCAAGCATCTGTGGAACATTCTCAAGAGGGAGATGTTTTTGTGCACATTGGCACAAATGGCATTGGTAGGAAAAGTGATGATGTCCTGCCGAGTGAATATAGGGATTTAGGCAAAGGATTAAAAAGCAGGACATCGAGGGTGGTAATCTATGGATTACTCGTAGTGACACTTGTTGAAGAGGATAGGAATATGCATATACTGTAGGGCAGATGAATGTGTGGCTCAGGAGATTGTGCAGGGGACAGAGACAGATTTTTTAGACCATTGGGATCTCTTTTTGGGCAGACATAACTTGTACAAGAGGGACAAGTTACATCTGAACAGGAGGGGGAAGCGATACTGTAGGAAGGAACTGTAGATGCTGGTTTAAATCGAAGATAGACACAAAATGCTGCAGTAACTTAGCGGGACAGGCAGCATCTCTGGAGAGAAGGTATGGGTGACGTTTTGAGTCGAGACCCTTCTCAGACTGATCTGTCTGGCAGACAGGAACGGGGATGCTGAATGGGCTGAAGTGTGAGGTGTTGCACTTTGGAAGGTCATATGTAAGGGGAAGATATACAATAAATGGCAAGACCCTTAACAGCATTATCTTGGGGTCCAAGCCCAAAACTCTCTGAAAGTGGCAACACTAGATGGAATGATAAAGTATGCTTTCCTTCATTGGTTGGATCATTGAGAATAAGAGTTAGGAAGAAATTATGCAGTTTTATAGGACTTATGCGTATTTGGAGTATTGCTTGCAGTTCTGGTCGCCCCATTACAGGTAGGATGTGGAGATTTTGGAAAGGGTGCTGAGGAGATTTACCAGAATACTGTCTGAATGAGGACGTTCTGTGACAGGGAGAGGCTAGACTGTGTTGTATTGTTTTCCATGGAACAGTGGAGGTTGAGGGGAGACCTGATATAGAGTATATAAAATTATGAAAGGCATAGATATGGTGGCCAGTCAGAACCCTTTTCTCAGGTTTGACATTTCAAATACTAAATAGCTTTCAGCTGAGAGGAGAAATGTTTAAAGGATATGTGTGGGGAAACTTTTTACAGAGAGGGTGATGAGTACCTGGAACATGCTGCTGGGCGTCAGGTTTAGGGTTTAGTTTTATCATTGTCACATGTACCAAGGTACAGTGAAAAACTTTGCTCTGCATTCTACCCAAACAGGTCAAATATATCCTGCATACAAGAAGCTGGAGTAACTCAGCAGGACAGGCAGCATCTCTGGAACGAAGGAAAGGGTGACATATTGGGTCGACACCTTTCTTTTGAAGAAGTGGTGGTGGAGGAAGATACAATAGTGGTATTTAGGAGACTTATGGATAGACACATGGATATATGCAGGGAATGGAGGGATATGGTTTATGTGTAGGCAGATAAGAGTACAGGCATAGAGCAGTACTGTGCAACAGAGTGGTGCAGCGACATTCCTCTGTTCCTCTGTAAGTTGCTGGCAGACAAAAGTGCTGGAGAAACTCAGCGGGTGCAGCAGCATCTATGGAGCGAAGGAAATAGGCACTGATTCGAGCCGAAACCCTATAAGTTGCTGATTGTGTAGAAGAATGGGATGGAGAATTGATGGGCTGTGAAAGCGAATACCTTGTTGGAGAATGGTTCAGATGGGTATGCTGGTATAGATTTAAAGGGCCATGTCTATGTTGTAAGAAGACATAAAAGATAAATAGGAGTTCTAATCTGTAAGTAATACATGATTTTTGTTAAAGTTGTGAACACATAAGCATTTGTTTCATGGACTCGGTAAATGTCTAAATAGATTAATGGGTGGTTCTTAGCTATTCAAATTTGCAAAAAAAATGTCACTGCAAGTTAAATGAGTTCTTGAGCTAGTTTGTAAACTCTGAGGGACATGGTCTAAGATCCACAAGGACATCAATTGAGAAATGGAGCAATTTTATATTTTAACTAAAGCTCAAACTTCTGTTGATTTAGCATTGATTATATCTGGAAAATGATTATAAGGGGGTGTACACTAACAAAATGATTTGTTGCTTGGTTGGGTGTTACCAAAGTTTATTTCTTTTGGGACCCTGACACCTCTGTGATATAAATGTTATTACCTCATATTTGAAGCAGATGTGTGTGGAGGGATTTAAATTCTTATTTTCCTCTGGCAGCTTAAGCATTGATCCAGAGCTCACACAATGGTTCCATCCTGTTCCTCAGCATTATGTTTCTAATTGCAACCCTTTCCCGCAGCCGCTGGGATTAAAAGCATCTGGTTTCTCAGGTGGAGTTGAGGTCAACCTGGGAGCCTCTAGCTGTGAATTGCACTTCAAAATGTCAGTGAGATCATGTAGAGTGTCTAAATCTAAGGCAAACCATTGAGTTTCAGCAAATTTACCGGGCTGCATAAATCTATTTGGACCAAAAAGCTTGCAGGAAACAGTTTGCAGTGGGTGTCACATTTATAGCAGTGACATTTAATTATTATAGGATTAAACATAAATTAACTCTGGTGCATTCAAACCTATCCATAAATTTACTGAAGCGATAACAAGGTGGTCTTTATATGATAGCGTTCATAAATAATTGGTTGAACTTTGGTTTAATACTGCAGATGGAGTTACACAATTTTCACCATGTGTTTCATTGCGAGCAAAGACATTTTTATGTTGCATTATCATCCATTGCAGGAGTCGATTACAATAGAATCATGAGATTGCTTAAATTCCCCATGTTGGGGGGGTCCAGAAACTCTCCCAACAACATTTACTGGAATAATATTACAATGCTTCAAGTCCTAGGGTAATGTTTGCTTTGAAAAGATTATCAGAATTTAGTGCTTATCAGTCATATCATTTAAAGAAAACATTGATTGAAACACTATAAAAACTGTGAGCGGACTTCAAAACCATAAGTTCATAAGTTATAGGAGCAGAATGAGGCCATGCAGTCTACTCCGCAATTCAATCATGGTTGACTTTTCCTCTCAACCCCATTCTCCTGCCTTCTCCCCATAACCCTGACACCTGTACTAATCAACTCACATCCGGTGAGCTGACATCTGGAAATCAAGTATGGAACTGTTCTTCCTTACACTCGAAATTCGAAGAATTCGAAGAAAATAACAGAAAAAATGCTCAGGTCGAACTGAAAATGTAGGAACATGTGGATCTTGAAGATGAGAAGCTGTCGGGTGCCATAAAAATATAATGATTTTGATTGATTAGGTGGCAGAATTAGACATGGCCATGAAAAATTGGTCTCCTAATTTGAAGAAGGACATTCTTGAGGGAGCGCAGCATAGGTTCACCAGGTTAATTCCCGGGATGGCGGGACTGACACATGAGGAAAGAATGGATCGACGGGGCTTATATTCATTGGAATTTGGAAGGATGAGAAGGGATCTTATAAAAACATATAACATTCTTAAGGGATTGACTGGCCAGATGCAGGAAAAATGTTCTGATGTTGGGGGAGTCCATACCCCCTTAAGAATAAGGAGTAGGCCATTTTTTCAGCCAGAGAGTTGTGAATCTGTGGAATTCTCTGCCACAGAAGGCAGTGGAGGTCAATTCATTGGATGTATTCAAGAGAGAGTTAGATATAGCTCTTAGAGCTAACGGAATCAAGGGAGATGGGGAGAAATCAAGAGCAGGGTACTGGATTGAAGGAATTGGTGATATTTGGGGTCGAGACCCATCTTCAAACTGAGAGTGAGAGTTGAGGGGACAGAGTGAGAAAGGGGAGTGGAAAAGTTGATGCGGTTGATGTTCTGCCGGCAGTTTAAATGAAAAGGTCTAAAGCAGGTAGATGGCCATGAGGGGGAGTCCAAGAGGAGGGGGTCCATTGGAGATGGGAGAAGGGGTCATCACTGGGGGTCGAGGACTCCTTCCCATGGAAAAACGCTTGGACGCGGAGGCGACAGAAGAAGAGCGCCACATCGTGGCGGACGTGGAACTCATTGAGGTGGGGACGGAGGGGAATAAATGTAGTGCCTCTGCTGAGGACAGACCTTTCGGTGTCATAAAGGGATGGTTAACACACGGCAAGGATGGGGGTTGGGGCCGGAGGAAGGCAGGTGAAATGACGGAGGCCGAGGTGATGTATGATAGGGGGGGTGGAGGATGGTCAGGAAGGAGGGGGTATGAGGACTATAGTGTGGGTGGGGGAGGGTGGGTTCATATGGTACAGGGGGGAAGGGGAAGACCCAGTGTGTCAGCATTGGGGCCTGGGGCCTGCAGGCGGTCGAGTCGCGGAGTGTCGGTGGCAGGAGCGGTCTGGAGGCTGCGAGTTTACGGTCCTTGGTGGAGTCCAAGTGGGCAAGGAATCGTTTGTTGAAGGCGTGAATCTACCGTTGGATGAAGTAGAGTTGGGGTCTGTTGCAGGTCTGGGTGAGTGAGGCCCGAAGTTTTAGGGAGAGTCGAAACGAGGCCCTGCTGGTGCCGGCGCATCGCAGCCAGAGTAGACCGCAGGGCACAGAAGGAGAACTGCCGTGTAAGGCGGCAGATACCCGGTCAGAATCAATAGTCCGGGTTAGGTCCGAACTGGGAGGTCGGGAACTGGAGCTGGAAGCCATGAGGTACAAGATGGAGGTGCAGGCAAGTCCCAAGAAAACAAACGTGGCTGTGGTAATGGGTCTGGGTTAAGATGTGGTCGTAGAGTTGGAGGGAAGGGGGGATCACAGAGGGGGGGGGGGCAGTGAGAGAGGAGGTTGTTAAACTATCTTTGGAGAGAGGAGGAGAACTTCTTCAAAGTAGGCATACCTTGAGGAGATTTCGCAGTGGAGTAGACAAAATGTTTCAGGAAGAACTGCAGATGCTGGAAAAATCGAAGATAAACAAGGCACGCCACTGCATCCTTTTGAATTCAACAATATCCTGCCAAGTGCTGCTAAGTTGGTGAGTGCTGCAATGGTTTGGCTAAGGTTGGTTCAATTGGGTCTTGGATCAAAACATAATGGTACTCTACAAAATGTGCGCCAGAACTTCAGCAATTTTGCTTTGAGCATGGAGAGGGTGGACGCAGTGGAGGAATGAATCAGGATTTCACTGGCAATTCCATGCCGAGAGATACGAGGGGTTCTGAAGTTAAAATTAATGGTGGATAGGTTCAGAATTTAACTTGCTGCAGGAGTTGCTGCATGATAGAATGTACCTGCCTGCAAGCCTTTCAGGTTAATAGTGCAATAGTAAAACCTAAATTATCCCTTGAGTGCTCAATGTTGACGAGGTGATGTGGTCCTAGCTATGCAGTTTGTCAGTTCAAAAGGAACGATTAAGTCGAAGACCTGATATTGAAGTGGTCACAAATATGTTTCATTATCGGAAACACCAGGGCAAATTTTCTGTGTGTTGCAAAATTATTGTTATCATGCTGCTTATGCGGAAAAAAATTGTATTCAGTTGCATGCATGCTGAAAATACATGCTCAAAATAATTGATTCAAAACTGAAATGTCCTTATATTGTGAATATAAAATAGCTTTATGGACTAAATATTTCCAGCTATCTTGTGCAATAGTGTTTGATCTGTTTGTGGTTGTTTCTACAAGAAATGTAAGATACTTGATTATGTCTTTGACAATGCTAGCATTTATGGCAAGAGGACTGAAATACAACAGCAGAGATGTAATGCTGAGGCTCTATAAGGTACTGGTCAGGCCACATTTTGGATTACTGTGAGCAAATTTGGCCCCGTATTTGAGGAAGAATGTGCTGGCTCTGGAGAGTCCAGAGGAGAATTATAAGAATGATTCTAGGAATGAGTGGGATTAGCATGTGATGAGCGCTTGAAAAAAAGTCAAACTCGTGATAAGTACGTAGAATGTACACAGCGAGTACATCGGAGCTCGAGGACGTCTCGTAGCAGCTCGTAACGCTAACAGCAGGTACTCGGGAAACGCCGTAAGTTCTTGAAACTCGTGAAGTTTTTTCAACAGTGTGAAAGTACCGCGAGTTTGATTTTTTTTTAAAAACTCGGGAGAGCTCTTGGGTAAACGCGCATCGTGGGACCGGCCCTGAAGGCAGCAGCTCCACTCAAGGAGGCTTTCAAAGAGGTTTTGAGGACATTTTGAACTCATTCCTCTTTCCTCCTGGTAATCTCTGGCCATGACTGAACTTGGAGGGTAATACTTTGTTTTGGGAATCTGGTCTCTGGGCATGTGAACAACATGCCATACCCTTTGGGGATGCTGAGTTGGGATAGTATGTTCATGTTGGTTTGCTTCGCCTTCACTGCATCTGGAGGATTTTGCAGAAAGAGCTATTTAGCTGGGATACATTTCTGTGCTAAGTTGAGGAGTGCCTGTAGTTTAAATGCCTTGTGATTGCAACCTATTCTAAGTTGTTGAGGTACTGCTTATAAAGCTCCAGACAGTGTAGAGGGCTACCCAGTGTGGCAGGGAAACCACAAACAAGGGTTGGGCCCTGATGGATTAGATAAAGGAACTTTTACACTTTTGGACTTTAGGGGGTACAGTGCAGAAACTCAGCTCACCGAGTCCACGTCGACCAGCGATCACTCCGTACGCGAACACTATCCCACACACCAGGGACAATTTACAATTTTACCAAATGTATATTGACTGTGAGAATTTTGCTGAGCTTATGAAGTAAAGAAAAGAATAAAGTGAGGATCAAATGGGGAAGGCCAACTTTAAGGTAATTTGAATGTGGAAAAATGTAAACTTGGAAACATGTGTAAAAATATTTTGGAAAGGAGATGAGTCGTCTGCTTTCTGTCTCACCTTATTATCCCAGCTGTCTAACTTTCAAACATAAAACACAGTCTGACCATTTTAGGTATATTGAGGCTGATGTCAGTTCCAAGTTTATAGTAAAGATCAGATGACTTACTTTACGCATTGGCCTTTAGTTAACTGTGCCTGCTTATCGGGAAATTTCAGAACCCTTCGATATTTTGCTAAGGGGAAAACATTGACAAAGAGCACAGTGCAGCAATAATTGAACATGGCAAGTATGCTTATGCCTGTGTACTTTGGAATATTGTCTCGTTCCTTGCCGTTCAGATGGACCCATGGTGATTAACTGCTCTATAAAGGTTTAAGACCAACATAAGTCAAGCAGATGTGGGTATCAGCAGGAGAACAGCTCCATGGGTCTAGTCCATTGCCGGAGTGAGGCCGCACAGAATCTGAAGGCACCTCAAATTCCGCTTCAGCAGCTTACAAATCAATGGTCTGCAAATTGATGTGTAGGAAAGAACTGCAGATGCTGGCTTAAATCGAAGGTAGACACAAAATGCTGGGATAACTCAGCGGGCCAAGCAGCATTTCTGGAGAGAAGGAATCGATGATGTTTGTCTGAAGAAGGGTCTCGACCCAAAACGTCACCCATTCCTTCTCTCCAGAGATGCTGCCTGTCCTGCTGAGTTACTCCAGCTTTTTGTGTCTACCTTGTATGCAAATTGAGTATCCACGTTTAGGAAACCTCTAACAACCCTCCCTATTCTCTCCCACTATCCCTAACTTCCCCCCCACCCTGCCCAGCCTGGACTAGTACCCACTTCTTCCCCCCACCACCCCACCCCCCTCCCCCAACCCCTGTGCTTACATTTCTTTCTCTGGCTTCACAATTCGCAACTTTGCTGTGCTATACTTTGGACCTCTGGAGCACGCATCAGGATGTGTGACGTGGCCATCCATGATCTATTAGTGCCGCGCAAAAAAATATTTTCAGAATCTAGCATTGCGCCTAGGTATTTCTTTCCTGAAGTGGGGCTTAGGAGGCAGCAACCACAGATGGTGGAATTAGAAATGGTTGGTGCTTGGTGTTTAGGAGCTGACATCTGAGATCAGATCAGATAGCAGATCAGGAGCAACCTATTCAATGTGGTGATCATGGAGCCAGGGGTTCCTGTTGGTCAGGAAGTGGCAGATCAATGGGTTGAGAGGAGTCCAGAGATTGGGGATAGAAGGAGGGTAGGTGAATATTTTTATGTGGTTGGCAGCAAAGGGGGTGTGGGGGAGGGGTGGAGGGGACAGTGAGGGGGAGGGGGGATGTGGGGGAAGGGGGGTCTAAGGGAGGGGGGGTGTAGGGGAGGGAGGGGTGTAGAGGAGGAGGGAGGGGTGTAGAGGAGGAGGGGGTGATGCAGGGGAAGGGGTGTAGGGGAGAAGGGTGTGGGGGAGGGGGGATGTGTGGGCTCACAGGTTCCTGGCCTCGGCTCCGACCGTACTCCTGGCTCCAGGACCCGGCTCCGGACTCACTCAGCTGCTCCCGTCCCCAGCGCCTGTCGCGCTCACAGCCCCGCCCGCGAACACAGCCCACTCCAGCCCGTGAACAAAGCCCGCCTCCGCCCATGGAACACAGCCCGCACTCCACTGCTTCAGCTTTATTCACCGCGGCTTCTGGGCGGGCGGTTTGTGGATGGGTAGTTTGTAGGCGGCGGCTTGTGGACGGGCGGCTTGTGGATGTGCTCACGGGCTCAACCCTGCCTATGGGGCTTTATTCTCCAGCGGGTGCTGGAAGGGGCCACACGTGAGGCTGTTAAGGAAGATGTGAGCCCATGGTATCAAAGGGCAGATACTAGCATGGCTAGCAGGTTGGCTGGATGGCAAAAGACAAAGAGGGGCAATGAAGGGGGATTTTTCTGGTTGACTGCCAGTGACCAGCAGAGTTCCGCAGGACTCGGTGCTGGGGCCGCTGCTCTTCGCGTTGTATATTAATGATTTGGACATCAGTACTGTAAACGTTTATCTCACCAGGGACTAATTTACTGTACCAATTTACTGTTGTGTTGTGTCTTTTTTAAATTGCTGAGGGTTTTTCCTAATATGAAAATACTGATTCTGTTCTATTCTGTTCTGCAGTTTTTGCGCAATCCTCAGGCATTGCCACTTTCATTTCACTGCACATCTTGTATGTGTATGTGACAAATAAACTTGACTTGACTTAACTTGAGCGTTTGTCGGCACTGAGCCTGTACGCGCTGGAGTTTAGAAGAATGATGGGGGACCTCATTGGAACATACAGAATAATGAAAGGTTTGTTTCCACTAGTGAAAGAGTCTAGGAGGTCTAGGAGGTCATAGCCTCAGAATTCAAAGACGTTTAGTTTTAATTTAGTTTAGAGATACAACGCAGAAACAGGCCTTTCGGCCTGCTGGGCCTGCCCCGACCAGCGATCCACGCACATTAACACCATTCTACACCCACTAGGGCCAATTTTTACATTTACCAAGCCAATTTTTACATTTACCAAGCCAATTAACCTACAAACCTGTACGTCTTTGGAGTGTGGGAGGAAACCGAAGATCTCAGAGAAAACCCACACAGATCACGGGGAGAATATACAAACCCCGTATAGACAGCACCCGTAGTCAGGATTGTACCCGGGTTTCCGGCGCTGCATTCGCTGTAGGGCAGCAACTCTACCGCTGCGCCACTGTGACCGCCCTCGGAAGAAGAGGATAGTTATTTTAGGAAGGAGAGTAGGAGAAATTCATTTAGTCAGAGAGTGGTGAATCTGTAGAATTATTTGTCACAGAAGGCTGTACAGGCCAAGCCATTGGATATTTTTAAGGCAAAGATACAGTGGCTTGCAAAAGTATTCATACCCCTTGAACTTTTCCACATTTTGTCACGTTAAAACCACAAACGTAAATGTATTTTATTGGGATTTTATGTGATAGACCAACACAAAGTGGCCCATAATTTTGAAGTGGAAGGAAAATTATACATTGTTTTCAAATTTTTTTACAAATAAAAAACTGAAAAGTGTGGCGTGCAAAAGTATTCAGCCCCCTTTACTCTGATACCCCTAAATAAAATCCAGTGCAACCAATTACCTCCAGAAGTCACCTAATTAGTAAATAGAGTCCACTTGTGTGCAATCTAATCTCAGTATAAATACAGCCATTCTGTGAAGGCCTCAGAGGTTTGTTAAAGAACATTAGTGAACAAACAATGTTCCTTGGGCATCATGAAGCCCAAGGAACACACCAGACAGGCAGGGTTAGGTTATAAAAAACGATCCCAAGCTTTGAACATCTCACGGAGCACTGTTCAATCCATCATCCGAAAATGGAAAGAGTATGGCACAACTGCAAACCTACCAAGACATGGCCGTCCACCTAAACTGACAGGCCGGGCAAGGAGAGCATTGATCAGAGAAGCAGCCAAGAGGCCCATGGTAACTCTGGGGAAGCTGCAGAGATCCACAGCTCAGGTGGGAGAATCTGTCCACAGGCCAACTATTTGTCATGCACTCCACAAATCGAGCCTTTACGGAAGAGTGGCAAGAAGAAAGCCATTGTTTAAACAAAGCCATAAGAAGTCTCATTTGCAGTTTGCCACAAGCCATGTGGGGGACACAGCAAACATGTGGAGGAAGGTGCTCTGGTCTGATGAGACCAAAATTGAGGTTTTTGGCATAAATGCAAAAAGCTATGTGTGGTGGAAAACTAACACTGCACATCACCCTGAACACACCATCCCCACTGTGTAACATGGTGGTGACAGCATCATGCTGTGGGGATGATTTTCTTCAGCAGGGACAGGGAAGCTGGTCAGAGTTCTTGGGATGATGGATGGAGCCAAATACTGGGCAATCTTGGCAGAAAACCTGTTAGAGTCTGCAAAAGGCTTGAGACTGGGGCAGAGGTTCACCTTCCAGCAGGACAACGACCCTAAACATACAGCCAGAGCTACAATGGAATGGTTTAGATCAAAGCATATTCATGTATTAGAATGGTCCTGTCAAAGTCCAGACCTAAATCCAATTGAGAATCTCTGGCAAGACTTGAAAATTGCTGTTCACAGAAGCTCTCCATCCAATCTTGAGCTATTTTGCAAAGAACAATGGGCAAAAATGTCAGTCTCTAGATGTGCAAAGCTTGTAGAGACATACCCCCAAAAGACTTGCAGCTGTAATTGCAGCGAAAGGTGGTTCTACAAAGTATTGACTCAGGGGGGCTGAATACTTTTGCACGCCACACTTTTCAGTTTTTTATTTGTAAAAACATTTGGAAACCATGTATCATTTTCCTTTCACTTCACAATTATGCACCATTTTGTGTTGGTATATGACATAAAATCCCAATAAAATACATTTACGTTTGTGATTGTAACGTGACAAAATCTGGAAAAGTTCAAGGGGTATGAATACTTTTGCAAGCCACTGTAGATAGATTTTTTATTAGTACAGGTGTCAGCGGTTAGGGGGCGAAAGCAGGAGAATGGGGATAGGAGGGAGGGATAGATCAGCCATGATTGAATGGCAGAGTAGACTTGATGGGGCCAAATGGACTAATTCTATTCCTATCACTTATGACCTTATGACCACTTTGGTATCAAAAACAGGAAGGCAGATTTATCTATCTAAATGGCGTCAAGTTGCGAGAAGGGGAAGTACGACGGGATCTGGGGGTCCTTGTTCATCAGTCTGTGAAAGTAAGCATGCAGATACAGCAGGCAGTGAAGAAAGCAAATGGCATGTTAGCCTTTATAACAAGAGTTGAGTATAGGAGCAAAGAGATCCTTCTGCAGTTGTACAGGGCCCTAGTAAGACCATACCTGGAGTATTATGTGCAGTTTTGTTCCCCTAATTTGAGGAAGGACATTCTTGCTATTGAGGGAGCGCAGCATAGGTTTACAAGGTTAATTCCCGGGATGGCGGGACTGTCATATGCTGAGAGAATGGAGTGGCTGGGTTTGTACACTCTGGAGTTTAGAAGGATGAGAGGGAATCTTATTGAAACATATAAGATTGTAAAGGGATTGGACACGCTAGAGGCAGGAAACATGTTCCCTATGTTGGGGGAGTCCAGAACCAGGGGCCACAGTTTAAGAATAAGGAGTAAGCCATTTAGAACGGAGACGAGGAAACATTTTTTCTCACAGAGAGTTGTGAGTCTGTGGAATTCTCTGCCTCAGAGGGCGGTGGAGGCCGGTTCTCTGGATACTTTCAAGAATAAGCTAGATAGGGCTCTTAAAGATAGCGGAGTCAGAGGTTATGGGGAGAAGGCAGGAACGGGGTACTGATTGGGGATGACCAGCCATGATCACATTGAATGGCGGTGCTGGCACGAAGGGCCGAATGGCCTACTCCTGCACCTATTGTCTATTGTCTATCTATTGTCTATTGACCACATGATCCTATCATGTAGAAATTGTGTCAGAATCCCAAGACACCCAACACCAGAATGTGTCCAGTAATTTTCCAACTGGCGTGGTTACTATTTTGCTCACTCCGGAAGATAAACAAATGTTTTTTCTTGTGAGATGCTAAAAAGTATTGAACTTCTTGGCTTCTGTACACTCTGAAAGCACACTGATATGATTTTCTGCATATCATATTTCTCCAGAATTATTTTGTGAATCCTTGCCAACAGTAGGACCCAAATGGGGATAATTTATACCAATACTTCTCAATAGTTCAAAATTAAATGTTTGTCAGATTAAAACATTATTCCCTGAAAGAAAATTGTCTATTTATGGAGTGCTTTAAGCTTCTCTTCCTGAAGAGTTTCAGAAATGACACACGTTCCTTCAGAGACTGAATTACTTATCCAAGCAAAATTTAGTCGACAACCGTAGCAAATATTTTGAATATCTCTGCTAAACCCCAGGGGTACTGTTGATGAGAGCTTGTTAAATTTTGTAAACAGCAATAAATTTAACTTGGATCGAATTTACCCATACCCTTCATAAATCTTAACATTCTTGTCAGCTTCCTCTTGGGTTTCTCTTTTGAAGAGCGGAAAAGGGTGAATGTGGTCAATATTGCTTCACATTCTGAGATCAATTGTGCAGCCTTTTCTCTATGACCTTCTCAAATGAGTCATTTAGATTTCTGCCCTAATCGCTTGAAAAAATATTCTACATATATGATCGTAAATATCAGATAATGCTATTTCTTTATGGTTGATTGGTTTCTATAGACAATAGACAATAAGTGCAGGAGTATGCCATTCGACCATTCGAGCCAGCACCACCATTCACTGTGATCATGGCTGATCATCGACAAAGTACCCCTTTCCTGCCTTCTCCCCATATCCTTTGACACCGCTATCTTTAAGAGTTCTATCTAACTCTCTCTTGAAAGCATCCAAAGAATTGGCCTCCACTGCCTTTTAAGGCAGAGAATTCCACAGATTCACAACTCTCTGGGTGAAAAAGTTTCTCCTCATCTCCGTTCTAAATGCCTTACACCTTATTCTTAAATTGTGGCCCTTGGTTCTGGACTCCCCCAACATCGGGAACATGTTTCCTGCCTCTAGTGCGTCCAATCCCTTAATAATCTTATACATTTCAATAAGATCCCCTCTCATCCTAAATTCCAGTGTATACAAACCCAGTCGCTCCATTCTTTCAACATATGACAATCCCGCCATCCTGGGAATTAACCTGGTGAACCTACACTGCACTCCCTCAATAGCAAGAATGTTCTTTCTCAAATTTGGAGACCAAAACTTCACACAATACTCCAGGTGTGGTCTCACTAGGACCCTGTACAACTGTAGCAGGACCTCTTTGCTCATATAGTCAACTCCTCTTGTTATGAATGTCATCCTGGACGTCAGTGTTGTTTCCAGTAGAGAAATATCTAGAGTGGTTCAGGGACAATATGTAACAGTCACGAAGTTCACTGTCATATTGTTGTGTGAGCGATGATATGGGAATTGGGATTGGCTGAAAAGCAATCAATTGTTAATGATGCTCATGTGAACTCAATTTTGAAAAAATGGTAAATTCTTGGTTAAATTGATGTGTAATGCCAATAGCTGATATTGTGGCTTAGGCATGTCTGATGTTGTGGGAATTTTCGGGTCAATTATGTCAATGGAGTTCACATTGGTTCAACTATGATGTTGTAAATTTGCTTTAAAACTTCCAAAATGGTTCTAGTCTATGTTTGTCTTGGGGAATAATTATGATGATCTCAGAATATGGCAGAATAAGGTCCGTAGGTGGACCTTATTTCATGTCATGTTGTACCAGTCCATTTATGGAATATCTACAGCGAATAATATGATAGTGATGTAGTGTTTCTTTTGAGAGCAGTCACAGGCACTCTTCTGCTGACTTGTGAACACGCATTTTTGAATCATAGTATAGATAAGGCAAATGGGACTTAAAATATTGATATATCAATTCATAGGCAACTTCAGAAGAAGGGCTGATGAAAAATTATCCAACATTTGGAATTGAAGACACTTGATTTGTTTACTCCTTAAAATGGCATCTCCTTGCTAGATACATTGAAATACTGTCAATGGTGCGTTGCTGTGTTGGAATCAAACTCACGACAGAAAGATATTTTTTGCACATTGAGGTGTAAATATTTTTTTTAAATAAATTTTTAAGCCAATCTATGACTGTGGTGAAGAATTTTGAGTTTAGACACAAAATGCTGGAGTAACTCAGCGTTTGAGGCAGCATCTATGGAGAGAAGGAATGGGCGACATTTCGGGTCGAGGCCCTTCTTGTATCATAGATGTGTAGTTCTAATCATTCAGGTTTTAATTGTAATTGGAAATGTAAAAAAAAATCTCAAATATAATTTTAATTTTTAGTTTTTGTTTTTGTGGCACAATCCTTGTCAAGGAAATACGCTGTTCACAAGTTCACGTTCACGTTATAGGAGTAGAATGAGACCATTTGGCCCATCAATTCCTCGCCATTCATTCGTGGCTGATCTCCGCCTCCTAATCCCATTTTCCAGCCTTCACGCTATAACCCTTGACACCCGTTCTAATCAAGAATTTGTCTATCTCTGCCTTAAAAATATCCACTGACTTGGCCTCCACAGCCTTCTGTGGAAATGAGTTAAACAGATTTATGAGTTACTCTGATCAAAGATTTCCTCCTCACCTCCAGTTGTTTGCCCACAGCCTCAGGTGTCCCATTTCACTTACAGTATTTGGTGTTATCAGCTCACACTTGCACCGACTTTCCACATAAAAGGTTTTAAAATCTAAAGATGAAAGGCCAAATCTTAGCTATGTAGTTTCATCTGTACTAAACTAGCCCAACTTACTCAGGATCTGGACTGTGACATATCTTGTTAATATCCCTTTATCGTGGTTAAAATTGAATCATTCTCATCTTAATCGCGGTGATAAATCAATGTCTAATTGCATGCAATTCATTTTCCATTTCTGCAGAACTACTGGTGCTATTATTAGAGGTCATATGTAAATATAATTTTCAAGGATAGGACAAAATCTTAAAGACATTGTTTTAAGAGCTGGCATTATGCCACATGCAATCCTTCGAGGTTTGGAACTGGGAAGAATTTGTAAATAATTTCATACTTGCTGTAAACATTTAGACATCTTCTGTTCAAGTTCAAGTTCAAGTGAGTTTATTGTCATGTGTCCCTGATAGGACAATGACATTCTTGCTTTGCTTCAGCACAACAGAACATATTAGGCATTTACTACAGAACAGATCAGTGTGTCCATATATCATTATATAAATACACACACACATGAATAAATAAACTGATAAAGTGCAAATAACAGATAACAGATAATGGGTTATTAATGATCATAGTTTTGTCCGAGCCAGGTTTAATAGCCTGATGGCTGTGGGGAAGTAGCTATTCCTGAACCTGGTTGTTGCAGTCTTCAGGCTCCTGTACCTTCTACCTGAAGGTAGAAGGGAGATGAGTGTGTGGCCAGGATGGTGTGGGTCCTTGATGATACTGCCAGCCTTTTTGAGGCAGCGACTGCGATAAATCCCCTCGATGGAAGGAAGGTCAGAGCCGATGATGGACTGGGCAGTGTTTACCACTTTTTGAAGTCTTTTCCTCTCCAGGGCGCTCAAGTTGCCAAACCAAGCCATGATGCAACCAGTCAGCATGCTCTCTACTGTTCACCTGTAGAAGTTATAGAGAGTCCTCCTTGACAAACTGACTCTCTGTAATCTTCTCAGGAAGTAGAGGCGCTGATAATTGCATTAGTGTTTTCGGACCAGGAAAGATCTTCAGAGATGTGCACTCCCAGGAATTTGAAGCACTTAACCCTTTCAACCATCAACCCGTTGATATAAACAGGACTGTGGGTCCCCATCGTACTCCTTCCAAAGTCCACAATCAGTTCCTTGGTTTTGCTGGTGTTGAGGGCCAGGTTATTGTGCTGGCACCATTTGGACAGTTGCTCGATCTCTCTTCTATACTCTGACTCATTCCCATCAGTGATACGTCCCACAACAGTGGTGTCATCAGCGAACTTGAAGATGGAGTTTGTACAGTGACCGGCTACGCAGTCATGAATATAGAGTGAGTACCGCATGGGGCTGAGCACGCAGCCTTGAGGTGCTCCCATGCTGATTGTTATCGAGGCTGACACATTTCCACCAATACGAACGGACTGTGGTCTGTGAATGAGGAAGTCGAGGATCCAATTGCAGAGGGATGCGCAGAGACCCAATTCTGAGAGTTTGGTAACCAGCTTGGAGGGGATGATTGTGTTAAATGCCGAGCTGTAATCGATGAATAACAGCCTGACATATGAGTTTTTGTTGTCCAAGTGGTCCAGAACGGAGTGGAGGGCCAGCGAGATCGCATCCACCGTTGATCTGTTGTGGCAGTAAGCGAACTGCAGTGGGTCCAGTGAGTTCTGTTAACTCACTTGACCTTGAAGCCTGATTTACCTGGAGTGGCTCCTTCAGGCACAATCTTCTGTCAGGAAGCTGGGCTCCATCCGCACAATGACATCCAGTGAAGTGCGAAGCTTCTCTGCTAAGAAGTGACAGGTTCCTCCATAAGAATTGTTTCAAATGCTAATCGAGTCCTGCAACAGAATTGCCAGATGTCAAAGAGCTTGAAGGGCCTGTCTCACTTGGGCGTCATTTGTGCGTCAAGCAGGTGGCACGCAAGCATTTTGAGAATCCCGAAATCCTCGGGACGTTGCACGCTACCGCGTGTCACTGCCTACGTCACCACGTGCCATACGCACATAATGTTCGCCACGCGTGCTTTACGCGCGCGTCGTGCATCCTGACGCGTAAATTATGTCGTGTAAATGACGCACAAATATCGCCCAAGTGGGACAGGCCCTTGAATGTTTTTGAATGTCTCTGAGTTTAGTTTATTCAAGTTTAGTTTATTGTGCAGTGAAAGATTTTTATCACTAAGCCGTCAGCGAAAAGACAATACATGAGATCACCATCGGTCCACCCATAGTGTCCATCCATGATAAAGGGAATAACGTGAATAACGTTAGGTGCAAGATAAAGTCCAGGAAGCTCCGATCAAAAGTAGTCGGAGAGGTTTCCAATGCGGTAGACTGCTCTCTAGTTGTTGGTAGGATGATTCAGTTGCCTGATAACAGCTGGGAAGAAACTGTCCCTGAATTTGGATGTGTGCATTGTCACACTTCTATAATTCTTGCCTGATGGGAGAGTGGCCGGGGGGCAACTCATCCTTGATTATGCTGGTGGCCTTGCCGAGGCAGAGTGAGGTGTGAATGGAGGTGTAAATGTCTCTGTTAAATTTGATTGTTACTGGAACTAATTCAGATTTAGGACCATTTCTAAGTAGAACAAGGCCAAACAGAAGGTTCAACTAAGCATTTCAGTTTCCCTCACCTTCCTGACCTCTTTCTGCATCATGCAAGCATGATGCGTGTGTTATCCCTTGCGCAACACTCCTTTACAAGTGTTGCAGAGGAGCTTGGACAGTTTGTCCTGGAGAGCCTATCGATGGGCATATTTTGATCTGGGAGGTATAGTCCTCACCTTCATCCTTGGATTCCTTTATCTGCTCACTACATTGCACCTCACACCTTCCCCTCCAATCTGCTACCCCCAACCCCACACATCCAAACTTTTTCATTAATTCTCATGTCTCTTCCACCCCAGTTCAGTGTCGAAAACATCGTCCACCCACACCATCTGTAGTCACAAGTCAACTACTTGGTCTCTCTCCCCAATGATTTTCCAGCCTCTGTCCCGATCAGAGTGCTAATTCAGTCTCTCTGATCACCACTTCCAATGCTTGGTGCTGCAATTGTACTCCACTGCTGCTACACATGGGGGTCTGTGCCTCCTGGTCCATCACCATCATCCAGCCATCAATCCACAAGCTACGGGTATGTTCATGCTCATGTCAATTACCTGAACTTGGCCCGAGGAGAGCAATATCAAAAGATCTTCAGCCTAAGATATTAACCCTGTTCCTCAATCCACAGATGCTGCCTGAGCTGTTTCTGGTGTTTTTATTTTGTATTTTCAGTATCAGCAATCATTTACTGGGAAAAGAAGCATCATGCACTGCATTTTGGAATGTCAAAATGTTACCAGGATGTTATAGAGTCATAGAGCCATTATGCAAATCACAGAAATGGGCCCTTGGGCCCACCATGCCCATGCTGAGTTTTTTTGCCCATCTACACTAATACATTTGCCTGCAACGGGACTATATGCTTCTATGCCTTGCTTACTTAAAATCCTGTCTAAAGCCTATTAATTGTAGCAGTTGTATCTGATTCAACCGTCCTCTGACATTCAGTTACAGGCATCAACCACTCTGTGTAGAAAAGCTTACATATCATAACCCCTTTATAAACCAACCTTCTGCCCTCTTGTGCCATGGGAAAATATATTGACTGTTTACCCCATCTATGGTTCTCATGATCATCTGTACTTCTATTAAGTGACTGTCAGTCTTTTTGTGGCTCCTGCGAAAACAAGCCCAGCCTATTCAAACCCACCCTATGACCAAAGTCCTACGATACAGTCAATATTCTGGTAAATCCCCTATGTCTAGGTACAGTTTAGCATGGCTAGCCTGCAAATAAGTGGAGGTTTACTGAATTTAATAAATCAACTACTGTGTGGTTACATTCAGGGAATTATATTGTGACCATTAAGATAGGGATCCAAAGTTTGGGTGCAACTGTGAACTGATACAGAAAATAGCAGGACAGGATCATGATGTCACAGCCACAAAGATCCTTTTAACATGTCTAACCCTTGCAAGATTACACTTGTAGCTTCAATGCTCAAATTATTTTTGAATTACTCAGAACCAATGCTTTGTAATTTGAACTTATTTTGTTACTAACAACTGGAAATCTACAAATTTATCTTCAAAGGGCTTTTATATTGGATTAAATACAGAATTGATGGTGAGTTCAGATGTCTGGATCTGAGCTTTTGTTGTAATGATCCTGGGTCAATGAGCTGAAATGAGCAGAAAGTGTCTCTCATTCCCTATGAATTACTCTGACATTGCTGATGCTGGCATGAAACATTGAAAAAGAATACCAGAGAAACGTTGAGAAAAGCGTTCATTGTAACGTAAATGTTTGGCCCGTTATTAAAGCCTTACAAAGCAGAGATAATACAGGCTATTCTGCTATCAAGTGATAGTTACATTCCAACAAAACCTTGTGTTATACGAAATTTGTTGTTTCAATTGGAAAAAAGAATTACGGGACAAACAGTTTTGGACTTGTAATTCCAAAGTTATTTTGTCTGCCAAACTTTCTACAATAAAGGTGTTTTTTCACAGAAAGAAGTGTATGTTTTTTATTGCATGCTAAAAATGCTAACTTGTTTGTTCAAAATTGGCAAAATATAAACCTCAACATCACTGAGCAAATCCTAATCAACACCTAAGACTAGACCAAAGTCAACGAGTTTTAAGGACATCCACAAAATTAATTTTCTACCTTAAATCGGGAATAATGCTTAAAAGAAGAAACGTGGAATAAGTGAATAAAATAAAAACATTTTCAGAACTTTATGTTATGTAGATATGATGGAGGCTTCATGAAGCAGGTGCCAGAAGAGGTGCTTGTTGCAGTTATGATGAATAAGGTTGAGGATCATCATTATTTCGGCACGGACTGGAAGGGCCGAGAGGGCCTGTTTCCGTGCTGTAATTGTTATATTATCAGATGAAGCACAAACACTGGCAAGAGAGAAAGAAACACTAGATGTAAATGGCAGAGGTTCTCCTTATTCTTCTCTATGGTTTTGAGGCTTGAAGTAGGAGTCTATTTTTTGCTGCTTTGTCAACCTTTTTTCATGTAACACCTCATAATAGGGTGAAAGAGCAGCTTTTACAAAATAAATGACTGTCCTGCTGTGCTTAGCATTGTAATCAATATTCTTAAACCATTGCAATTGCTTGTCAATTTCTGGCAATGCAGGGGACGTAGGAGAAGAGGCAAGCTCTCGAAACCGGGTTTCCTAAACTTCATCCACATCATCTTCAAACCCTACTGTGCCCTCAGATGCCAACTGTTGCAGACTTCAGTAGAAATCATGATCCCTAATCCACCGTGCGTGCTACCCACACGATTAACACATCAAATCCTCTCCCTGATCTGGTTCCATAGGGCAGCAGGGTGGCGCAGCCTTACAGCGCCAGAGAACCGGGCTCAATCCTGACTATGGGTGCTGTCTGGGTGGAGTTTGTATGTTCTCCCCATGACCCTGCGTGGGTATTCTCTGGGAGCTCCGGTTTCGTCCCACATTCCGAAGATGTACGCGTTTGTGGGTCAATTGGCTTCGGTAAAAATGGAAAATGATCCCCAGTGTGTAGGAAAGTGCTAATGTATGGGGATCGCTGGTCGGCACAGACTCAGTGGGCCAAAGAGCCTGTATCCGCATTGTATCTCTAAACTATAATAAAATCTTGAATGGCTCCCATTATCACCTTTCATACCTATCAGATCCTAGCACTGGTAGCCTCTGTGCCCCCACTCATCTCTCTCCTGTCTCTATCTGAACTTTCACCCTCGTTTTCTCCCACATGGCTCCATAGGCCACCTGATCTTTCCCTGGTTATGACCTTTTCTGCTTCTAAATATCACCCACCGGCCTCAGGTCCCCAACACCACACCTCCCCCACCTAGATCCATCTGCCCAACATTCCTCACTCCTCTGTTCACCTACCACTTTCGGGCCTTATCCCATCCCCTCTCATCCTTATGTCGGCTACTTTTCCCACTACATTCTCAGTCCTAATGTAGGATTCTGCCCCAACACGTCAACAGTTCTTTTCCTTCCACAGTTGCTGCTCAAACCGCTAAAACATCGTTTCCTTTTATGCATCGGTCTGGTGAATCTTTGCGGTGCTCCCTTTATGGCAAGTATCTCACTTACTGAATAAGGAAACCAAAACTGTACATAGTTCTCCAGACATGGACTCACATTTGTTTATTTTTACTTGTAATGAGTTAAACATATTAAAAGAGAAGGCACTTATGCCAAGTAATTTTATATGAGGCACTGATGAATCATTATCAGGCAGCCCTGGAGGCGTATTGGAGGTTTGTTTGTGAAGTCTGGTGGCCAGTTTATCTGAGTATAATAGTTTTGCGAGGAGAGTTTGGGCTACTTTGAGACAATTGTTGGGTAAAACCAGCCAACGGTTCATGCTCATTTTACTCTATTTAAGTTAAATTAAAATGAGATCTTATAGGGCATTCAAGCAAGCAAACTATTTTTGGATGGGGCTGGGCAAATATTTTTACGGCCATAAGCTTTAATATTTGATTTTAATTCCCTTACAACAGATGTAAATTCAAGTGGCAACTCATCCCTGATTCATCTCTGCAATTCCTGTCACATTGTGTGCTAGTCTAAACCACCAACTGACAAACTGCAGGAATCTAAGTTTTAAAATGATGTTACTTCCATACTTTTAACAATGTTCTTTGATTCATTTAATGATGACTGGCAGAACAGACATATTAATAAAAAACATGCATGTGCAGAAAGTAATCAATGTGACCAAGCCGTTACGGCTTTTTGATCTTTTAACGTCTTAAGCCTCTATGGAGCACACAGCCAGTTTCCATTTCTGTTGTATACATTTTTTAGGTATGTTTAAACCATCTGGCTTTCATCAACTGTGCTAACAATCAGGGAGAGTAAGTAAGGTTTAGGTTGGATCTGAATTCAGAGATCTGGAAGTCTCCCTTTCCGCTCTTCCTCTGCCGTCTGTTACAATGGAATCTCATCCCATCTCACTGACTGGAGGGCACATATTTTCTCATGCTGTTTACTAGTGTAATAGTCTTGCCATTCAACAAATCACTTTCAACAATTACTGAATGGCAGCTGCTGTTTCTAGGGTTTCACTTGAAACCGTAAAGATTGCCTGGGAATAATTAGTAAATGGTGTCGAGGGTAGTTTGAAGGTCTCCAGACCTTGAGCATTGAATGTTTGCCACGTAACTTTGTTGTTTTTCAAAATTACAAATGACTCTCATATGCAAAGTACTGAGACTGAGAGACCTCAGTTTCAGACGTGTAACAGATGAAGTCCTTTGGCATTCTTTTCTGAAAAAAAAAGCTTGAAGACTAAAAGGGCAATAAATCTCAGTCTAGTTGGAGACAGAATTTTAAAATAGCTAAGAGGTATTTCGTGGTCATTCGCTGAAAATATATGGTGATTGTCACATTACACCCTTAGAAGTAAGAAGGTGAGAGTTCACAAATTCTTTGACACATGGAATAATTTGAGAAGTCAATGGGAGAACATTTATAATTTGTCGATCTTGTATAGTTGCTTGAAGTTTTTGAGCCTTCATAATCCTTCATAAAGTTGAGCGCTAACAGCTTCACTTAATGTCACTGTGAAATCTGGACATACCCTAGATGGGCCTCTACAAGGCACTACATAAGATTTAACACAAAGTTTTTAAAGAAAATTGAGAGCTCAGAGAATTGTTTTGAATGCACTGTGAGAGTCAGAGGGTGGTCATAATGAACATAAACTCTTATTAGTTAGATATGATAAGAAATGTTTTCCTTGTGATCCATGTAGTTTAGTTTAGAGATACAGTGCGGGAACAAGGCCCTTCAGCCCACAGAGTCCGCGCTGACCCGCGATCTCCCCATAGACTAGCACTATCCTACACACTAGGGACAATTTACAATTTTTAACTGAAGCCAATTAAGCTACATATCTGTATGACTTTGTGGGAGGAAACCAGAGGTCCCGGTGAAAACCCGCATGATCACGGGGAGAATGTACAAATGTACAGATAGCACCTGTAGTCAGGATCGAACTGGGGTCTCTGGCGTTGTAAGGCAGCAACTCTCATATGCTGAGAGAATAGAGCGGCTGGGCATGTATACTCGGGAGTTTAGAAGGATGAGAGGGGATCTTATTGGAACATATAAGATTATTAGGGGTTTGGACATGCTAGAGGCAAGAAACACGTTCCCGATGTTCGGGGAGTCCAGAACCAGGGGCCACCGTTTAAGAATAAGGGGTAAGCTATTTAGAACGGAGACGAGGAAACACTTCTTCACACAGAGAGTTGTGAGTCTGTGGAATTCTCTGCCTCAGAGGGTGGTGGAGGTCGGTTCTCTGGACACTTTCAAGAGAGAGCTAGATAGGGCTCTTAAAGATAGTGGAGTCAGGGGATATGGGGAGAGGGGTAGAAGGCAGGGACATGGAAAAAGGAATAAATAATTGTAAGTACAAATTAGGGCGATAGTTTATAGTTTTCACATGGATAGGAAGATACCACAGACCATTAGCAGAAGAAAGTGTAAATGTTTTTGTGGAGAAATCTGAGTCAAGCATTAGGTAAGAGATTGCATATATCCAAGGATATATGAAAGGCCATTTTGGGCCTAGTCTACAAAAGATTAGGTCAACTGTGATTAAAATGAGCACTAAGCAACTCCATCTGACATACTGCATTTATCTTTTAATAGTATACATTAGAAAGAATATTGAAGAGATTGGTTTGGAGAGCTAAATTACAAGAACACTTACATTGGTTTGGTCACTGTTTCCAACAGAGGAGGAGATTGAAAAATGGTCACAATTAGATTTTTAAAACTTTGAACTAATCTAGCAGAATGGATATGGAGAAATTCCTCTGCTGAGGGACACAAGAACTAGGGAATATGGTCTAACAATTACAAGTACACAGGTTCACAAGTCATAGGAGTAGAATTAGGCCGTTCGGCCCATTGAGTCTACTCCGCCATTCAATCATGGCTGATCTCTGCCTCCTAATCCCATTTTCCTGCCTTCTCCCCATAACCCTTAATACCCATTCTAATCAAGAATTTGTCTTTCTCTGCTTTAAAATATCCACTGACAGCCTCCACAGCCCTCTGTGGCAATGAGTTCCATGGATGAACTACCCTCTGACTAAAGACACTCCTCCTCACCTCCTTTCTAAATGAGCGCCTTTTAATTCTGAAGCTATGGCCTCTGGTCCTAGACTCTCCCACCAGTGGAAACATCCTTTCCACATCCACTATATCTATGCCTTTCATTATTCTGCAAGTTTCAGTGCGGTCCCCCCTCAACCTTCTAAACTCCTGCGAGTAGAGGCCAGTGCTGTCAAACGCTTATCACATGCTAACCCACTCATTCCTGGAATCATTCTTGTAAACCTCCTGTGGACCCTCTCCAGAGCCAACACATCCTTCCTCAGATATGGTGTCCAAATTTGCTCACAGTACTCCAAATGCAGCCTGACCAGCGCCTTATAGAGCTTCAGCATTACATCTCTGTTTTTGTATTCCAGTCCTCTTTATATAAATACTAGTATTGAACTTACCTTCCTTACTACCGATTCGACTTGCAAATTAACTTTTTGGGAGTCCTGCACCAGTCCCTTTGCACCTCCGATTTTTGGATTCTCACTCAATAGACAATAGGTGCAGGAGTAGGCCATATGGCCCTTCATTCAATGTGATCATGGCTGATCATCCGCAATCAGTACCCCGTTCCTGCCTTCTCCCCATATTCCCCGACTCTGCTATCTTCAAGAGCCCTATCTAGCTCTCTTTTGAAAGTTTCCAGAGAACCGGCCTCCACCGCCCTCTGAGGTAGAGAATTCCACAGACTCACAACTCTCTGTGTGAAAAAGTGTTTCCTCATGTCCGTTCTAAACGGTTTACTCCTTATTCATTTAGAAAATAATCTACGTCTTTATTCTTATTACCAAATGCATGACTCTGCACTTTGCTACACTGAATATTATCTGCCACTTCTCTGCCCACTCTCCTAACCTGTCCAGGTTCTTCTGCAGAGTCCTTGCTTCCTCTGCACTGCCTGCCCCTCCACCTGTCTTAGCATCATTTGCAAACTTGGCCACAAAGCCTTCAATCCCCTTATCCAAATCATTAACAACAATGTGAAGAGAAGCGGCCCCAGCACCGACCCTTGCGGAACTCCACTAGTCCACTGGTAGCCAACCTGAAAAAGTGCCTATTATTGCAACTCTGCCTTTGCCATCCAGCCAACCTGTTATCCATGCTAGTATCTTCCCTTTCATTTCATGGGCTTTCATCTTCCCTACAAGCTTGATGTGCGGCACCTTATCGAAGGCCTTCTGAAAATCTAGGTAAACATCTACAGCCTCCCTTCCGTCTGTCCTGCTATTAACTTCCTCAAAGAACTCCAGCAGATTCTTCAGGCAAGATCTTCTCTTCACAAAACCATACTGAATTTGGCCTATTTTATTGTGAACTTCCAAGTACTGTATAACCTCATCCTTTATAATTGACTCTAAAATTTACCAACTACTGAAGTCAGGCTAACCAGCCTATAATATCCGCTCTTCTGCTTTGCTCCCTTCTTGGACAGCGGGGTGATATTTGCAATTTTCCAATCTTCAGGAACCACTCCTAATTCTAGTAATTCTAGAAATATCACAACTAATGCCTCCACAATCTCTGAGGCCACCTCATTCAGAATTGTGGGGTGCAGTCCATCCGGTCCAATTAGAGCTAGAGAATTTAGAAGGAATGTCAGTAAACATTTGTTCACACAATGCATGGACAAATTTAGCATTTGTCTCTGTAAAGGCTTAAAGCTATTGTGCAGGAATATTAGGTATCATGGGAATAAGGGATAAATTAATGAAAATGGGGTGCAGATCAGGCTAATTCTAATTGCATGAAGATAACGGGATCAAGGTGTGGATTGACCTAATTTTGCATCAATTATTTATGTAAACATGGATAGTGCGAAGAAGGAAAGCAAGTTTGTATCACCACTTAAAGCATGCGATCCAGTTATTTTAAATCCTTGGTTTTGCCTTAATTATCGTTGGGATTATATCTCCTTGAGAAATTGCCAATTTTCACCACTTCATCCATCTCCATTGCCTGCTCAGACAGTAGTTTCCAGATGGTACCTACAGTGGCTTGCAAAAGTATTCATACCCCTTGAACTTTTCCACATTTTGTCACGTTACAACCACAAACGTAAATGTATTTTATTGGGATTTTATGTGATAGACCAACACAAAGTGGTGCATAATTGTGAAGTGGAAGGAAAATGATACATGGTTTCCAAATTTTATTACAAATAAAAAACTGAAAAGTGTGGCGTGCAAAAGTATTCAGCCCCCCTGAGTCAATACTTTGTAGAACCACCTTTCACTGCAATTACAGCTGCAAGTCTTTTGGGGTATGTCTCTACCAGCTTTGCACATCTAGAGACTGAAATGTTTGCCTATTCTTCTTTGCAAAATAGCTCAAGCTCAGTCGGATTGGATGGAGAGCGTCTGTGAACAGCAATTTTCAAGTCTTGCCAGAGATTCTCAATTGGATTTAGGTCTGGACTTTGACTGGGCCATTCTAACACATGAATATGCTTTGATCTAAACTATTCCATTGTAGCTCTGGCTGTATGTTTAGGGTCGTTGTCCTGCTGGAAGGTGAACCTCCGCCCCAGTCTCAAGTCTTTTGCAGACTCTAACAGGTTTTCTTCCAAGATTGCCCTGTGTTTGGCTCCATCCATCTTCCGATCAACTCTGACCAGCTTCACTGTCCCTGCTGAAGAAAAGCATCCCCACAGCATGATGCTGCCACCACCATGTTTCATAGTGGGGATGGTGTGTTCAGGGTGATGTGCAGTGTTAGTTTTCCACCACACATAGCGTTTTGCATTTATGCCAAAAACTTCATTTTTGGTCTCATCAGACCAGAGCACCTTCCTCCACATGTTTGCTGTGTCCCCCACATGGCTTGTGGCAAACTGCAAACGGGACTTCTTATGGCTTTGTTTCAACAATGGCTTTCTTCTTGCCACTCTTCCATAAAGGCCCGATTTGTGGAGTGCACGACTAATAGTTGTCCTGTGGACAGAATCTCCCACCTGAGCTGTGGATCTCTGCAGCTCCTCCAGAGTTACCATGGGCCTCTTGGCTGCTTCTCTGATCAATGCTCTCCTTGCCCGGCCTGTCAGTTTAGGTGGACGGCCATGTCTTGGTAGGTTTGCAGTTGTGCCATACTCTTTCCATTTTCGGATGATGGATTGAACAGTGTTCCGTGAGATGTTCAAAGCTTTTTGATATTTTTTTATAACCTCACCCTGCTTTAAACTTCTCCACAACTTTATCCCTGACCTGTCTGGTGTGTTCCTTGGGCTTCATGATGCCCAAGGAACATTGTTTGTTCACTAATGTTCTCTAACAAACCTCTGAGGCCTTCGCAGAACAGCTGTATTTATACTGAGATTAGATTACACACAAGTGGACTCTATTTACTAATTAGGTGCCTTCTGAAGGCAATTGGTTGCACTGGATTTTATTTAGGGGTATCAGAGTAAAGGGGGCTGAATACTTTTGCACGCCACACTTTTCAGTTTTTTATTTGTAAAAAGATTTGAAAACCATGTATCATTTTCTTTCCACTTCACAATTTCCAAAGTGTGGCCACCTGGACTGAATCATACTTTACAAACATTTAACATAACGTCTTGACTTTTATGCTCTATCGCCAAGAGATTCAAACATCTCTAACTTCAAGTAACCCCTGCATTCCCTCTCTCTCTCCCACCCAAGTCACTCCAGCTTTTCGGTCTCACCTAGCAAACAGCTAACTATGGCCTGATTCCCTTATCATCATTACTTTTTTGGAAATCTTTCATTTATTTGTTCTCTACATCTTTGTCTATATATATCTCTCGTTTTCCTTCCGGTGAGTTTCAGTCTGAAGAAGGGTCTCGACCCGAAATGTCACCCATTCCATCTCTCCAGAGATGCTGCCAGTCCAGCTGAGTTACTCCAGGATTTTGTGTCTATCTTTGGTTTAACACAGCATCTGCAGTTCCTTCCTACATATTGCATAATACTTTAGTGGTTGAATTTTTAATCCTATTATTAAAGCAACTACATTTCATGTGGTAATCGTAACTATTATTCCTATTAATAGTAATATTATTTGCACAATATTGCTACCGCTGTGGTTAGTGTTCTAGTATTGGTGTTAGTATATTATTGTCACATGTAGTGAGATACAGTGAAAAACTTTGTTTGCATGCTAGTCAGACAAATTATAATATACACGAGTACAATCAAACCATTAGTAAGTGCATAGGTGGTGCAAAGAGAAAAATACCTGAGCACAGAATATAATATTACAGCATTAAAGTGTTACAGTTACAATGTGCAGATAAAAAAAGTGAAAAGATTGCAATAGTGTACAGTTTTGGTCTCCTAATTTGAGGAAGGACATCCTTGTGATTGAGGCAGTGCAGTGTAGGTTCACGAGATTGATCCCTGGGATGGCGGGACTGTCGTATGAGGAAAGATTGAAAAGACTAGGCTTGTATTCACTGGAGTTTAGAAGGATGAGGGGAAACATAGAAAATTATAAAAGGACTGAACAAGCTAGATGCAGGAAAAATGTTCCCAATGTTGGGCGAGTCCAGAACCAGGGGCCACAGTCTTAGAATATAGGGGAGGTCATTTAAGACTGAGGTGAGAAAAAACTTTTTCACCCAGAGAGTTGTGAATTTATGGAATTCCCTGCCACAGAGGGCAGTGGAGGCCAAATCATTGGATGGATTTAAGAGAGAGTTGGATAGAGCTCTAGGGGCTAGTGGAGTCAAGGGATATGGGGAGAAGGCAGGCACGGGTTATTGATAGCGGACGATCAGCCATGATCACAATGAATGGCGGTGCTGGCTCGAAGGGCTGAATGGCCTCCTCCTGCACCTATTTTCTATGTTTCTATGTTTCTATGTTTCTATTAATAGTGTAGGTTGGGAGATTGGGACTATACCCTTAGCTTATGTGAGAACTGATAAGGATAAGCTTTTCCCGAATCTGATGGAATGTGCTTTCAAGCTTTTGTACCTTCCACCTAATGGGAGAGGGAAAATAGTATGACCGGAATGCAAATGGTTCTTCATTCTGTTTGCTGCATGTTTATGTACATGTCATACAGTCCAGATGTTCACGTTTTCCACTGTTTATTTACTCTCCTTACAAGGGTCCACTCTCCAAACTGGCAGGGGCTTTATCCGTAGTCTTTCAGTCCCTACTGGAGACACAGTGATGTTATCATAGTGGCCTTCGTAGAGCTAATTGCAGGCACTGGTGGTAAGATTATTGTAGATAATGCTATTCTTAAACTGTCTTGCATTTTCCTTCCCTGATCACAAGCTGCACATGATGTAAATACACAAATCTCAATTCCCTCTACTCCTTCTGTCGATAGACCTGTGTGTTTCTCCTTTCAGAGTAATGCTGACAAGACGTCAATGCTGACAAGCTTGCAGCTCATAATCAATACTGAAGGTGAAGGCATCCTCTGACTTGATCTGCTTTAGACAAAACCAGGTTGTGTATAAGGAAGAACTGCAGATGCTGGTTTAAATCGAAGGTAGACACAAAATGCTGGAGTAACTCAGCGGGACACGCAGAGAGTCTGAAGAAGGGGTTCGGCCCGAAACGTTGTCTATTTCCTTCACTCCATAGATGCTGCTGCACCCGCTGAGTATCTCCAGCACTTTTGTCTACCTTCGATTTTCCAGCATCTGCAGTTCCTTCTTAAACAAATATGCTGCCTGTCCCGCTGAGTTACTCCAGCATTTCGTGTCTACCAGGTTGTGTATGATGGAGTAGACATATACAGTGATCCATGGCTTATGAGTAGGGAGTATGTATGAGGATACATGTGACTTGCAGTATGCTGGGGCAAGGCACTGGTGAAAGCTTATGTGAATGCATATGAAATGATTGGGGCACTGGCAGTATTTTTGAAAATCTTGGTTGTAATATCAAGGAGCACAGGATGGATTAGCAACAAGTCAGAAGGGGTTTGGAAAGAGTGGCCAGATTTTGACCTAAATGGCAACTTAATTGTGGGACAATATCTGGCAGTGACATCTGAATTTCCATTGTAAGCCAGCAAAAGCCAACAGTTTGAGTAATGCAATAGAAGCTTCAGACTGCTCGCTTAGAAGATCTGTTTATTTCACAAATACTCAGCCATCTTACACTTAGATTCCAGTGTTTGAAAATGCTTTGAGGATTTCACGGCTTCTGCTCGCCAAGAGATTACAGCGGCTGCTGAGATGTCTCCTTGAGATGGTGGAGTACCAATCCTTGATATGTCTTGAAACATCTCCACTGCCACTCTGACAGTGCGGCTGCTTCACAGCCCAGCAGCTTGGGCTCCAAGCACTCATTGACAATTAGTCAAATACAAGTCCAGTCCTTCTGCATTAGAGCTGATTGAGTTTGTCCTCAATCTCCACAGCAGCTTCCCAGCAGACAGACTGCAAGGGAGCAGTGAAACAGTCAAAGGTAAAGCAAGTGTCAAATCACAAGCCTGAGAAGGTTTTAATCTAAAGGAAAAACTGCTTGTTTTCAGATGTTCCTGTATTTTAGGAGTGAAATATTATCCCCGCATTATGTATTCACATAAATAGGTTACATATGTTATAATATGGCAGACATTTCAAACCTCCCTTCCCCTCGCCTGCATTGTATTTCTTAATGCAACCTCGAAACATAATTTTTCATTTTTTGAAATATTTGTTTTCAATCCTTAGTTTTCCTACTTTGTTGGCCATGTTCTTATTGTCTCAAGACATTCCAAACTATTTTTTGGCCAAGGCAGTTCTCGGCCATTAGCTAATAATTTCTTTTTTTTTGTGATTATTAATATGGAGCCCTGCTACTTTTACTACCTTCATCTTGTCCATATGTGTCTCCATGTTAACCAATGTCCTGACATTAGACCTCTTCATGTTGGAGGGCACAATGTGGCGAATAATATTGGTAGACAGTTTACATTCGAGGAATTTCACAGCTAGTTGTCCCTGATACTTTTTTCAGTGCAAACATCATAGGGTCCAACTTAGTTCAGCTCAATTTCAAAAGCTCATGACTGTCTCTGTGACGAATTATAAGCATCACAGCCTGCAGTTAGAAAAATAGAAACATAGAAAATAGGTGCAGGAGTAGGCCATTCGGCCCTTTAAGCCTCCACCGCCATTCAATATGATCATGGCTGATCATCCAACTCAGTATCCTGTACCTGCCTTCTCTCCATACCCTCTGATCCCTTTAGCCACAATGGGCCACATCTAACTCCCTCTTAAATATAGCCAATGAACTGGCCTCAACTACCTTCTGTTGCAGTGAATTCCAGAGACTCACCACTCTCTGTGTGAAAAATGTTTTCCTCATCTCGGTCCTAAAGGATTTCCGCCTTATCCTTAGACTGTGACCCCTTGTTCTGGACCTCCCCAACATCGGGAACAATCTTCCTGCATCTAGCCTGTCCAACCCCTTAAGAATTTTGTACGTTTCTATAAGATCCCCCCCTCAATCTTCTAAATTCTAGCGAGTACAAGCCAAGTCTATCCAGTCTTTCCTCATATGAAAGTCCTGACATCCCAGGAATCAGTCTGGTGAACCTTCTCTGTACCCCCTCTCTGGCAAGTTATCTAGGGTTTGCTCCCCAGAGGTATGGCAATTTTCAAAACTCCTCATAGAGTTGTGAAGAATGAGAGAATATTTCATGGAAGCATATGAAGTTCTAAAAAGGATTGTTATGTTATGTGCTGAGAGAGTGTCTCCTTTAACTAGAGCATCTGGACCTAAAGGGAATGCAACCCAATACAAATTCTACAATGAGTAATAATAATTCCACGAGAGCATTGAGTGTCTTTAGCTTTTTCTATTCCAGAAGGTTGTAAACCCTCAGTGGGTGAAGATGTTAAAAACAAGATAGATTGGAGAACCTGCTGTTATTTACATTGATGCCAGAATTTGTTGACAGTAGAGTTGACAGAGTCTCACATATAATATTTGGTGTAGATGGAGTCATATTTTAGAGGAGGACAGTTAAAAAAAACAGTGAGGTATAGATTAGGAATCGTGGCAAAAGTTACAAGGGGGATGTGAGGAAAATCCTACAATTAATGTATTTGCAATTCAAAATTCACTTCCTGGAGGGTTTCTGGAATATAAACAACCGAGGCTTTCAGAAAGGAAATTTAAACTTAAATTAGACAATTTAAACATTCATTTCAGATGTCCTTCACTGTAACCGTCTTCTCATGTAGCCCCTCAGGATCTTGCATTTACACTCCTTTTGTGGGTTCTGAGGTAACTGATGAGTCCAATGTGTGAACTAAAACGGCTTGAGTGGTGACTTTCTCGAAACAGAGAGTTGTTAACTGTTTGCTGACTTTTAGTTTCATCTGGAAAGCAACATGTTAAGTTCAACTGATCCGTGAAAATGTTACTGCAAGCAATGGTTTCATTTTGGCCTGTGCTGTTGGCAAAAGATGAAGTATATATTTTCTATCTTCTATAATAAGAGCATTCTTGGTTCTCTTGAGAATTAGAGAACAGTAATTAATGGCATTCTTCATCTTTGATACATAGATCAGAGAAACAATATGTGCTACGAACTAAAGAACTAAATTGTTTTGTTAGTTTCGTTCCGATGAATTTGAATGAGCAGATTCCAATAATCTAACATATCTATTAGAATATATTACTAATAATGATATGTAATTTACACTTTTATTGTAAATGTGATGTTGCATTAATTTGCACTGTATAGTATAAAATGATAATGTTCTAATTATTTACAAAATATTACAAAATTCACTGGAGCCAGTGGAAAACATGCTCAAAATTGTTGTTCAATGATATTTCAATTGCTTGATCATTTCTTGGAGTGTTGAGGACTCCTACAGCCATTGGGCTATTAAACACTACGACCTCCAAATAAGCTTTGAACTATTATTAATGTTATTGTTGTTTGTTTGTTTTATAACCATATAACCATATAACCATATAACAATTACAGCACGGAGACAGGCCATCTCGGCCCTTCCAGTCCGTGCCGACCATTTGTTTTCCCCTAGTCCCATCTACCTGCACTCAGACCATACCCCTCCATTCCCTTCACGTCCATATACCTATCCACTTTACTTTTAAATGTTAAAATCGATCCTGCCTCCACCACCTCTGCTGGAAGCTCATTCCACACAGCCACCACCCTCTGAGTAAAGAAGTTCCCCCTCACGTTACCCCGAAACCTCTGTCCCTTAATTCTCATGTCATGCCCTCTTGTTTGAATCTTCCCTACCCTCAATGGGAAAAACGTATCCACGTCAACTCTGTCTATCCCTTTCATCATTTTAAAGACCTCAATCAAGTCCCCCCTTAACCTTCTGCGCTCCAAAGAATAAAGACCTAACTTGTTCAACCTTTCTCTGTAACATAGTTGCTGGAACCCTGGCAACATTCTAGTAAATCTCCTCTGTACTCTCTCTATTTTGTTGACATCCTTCCTATAACTAGGCGACCAAAATTGTACACCATACTCCAGAATTGGTCTTACCAATGCCTTGTACAATTTTTAACATTACTTCCCTACTCCTATATTCAATGCTCTGATTTATAAAGGCCAGCACACCAAAGGCTTTCTTTACCACCCTATCTACATGCGATTCCACCTTCAGGGAACTATGCACAGTTATTCCTAGATCCCTCTGCTCCACAGCATTCCTCAATTCCCTACCATTTACCATGTACGTCCTATTTTGATTTGTCCTGCCAAGATGTAGCACTTCACACTTATCAGCATTAAACTCCATCTGCCATCTTTCAGCCCACTTTTCCAAATGGCCCAAATCTCTCTGTAGACTTTGAGAATGTACTTCATTATCCACAATACCACCTATCTTAGTATCATCTGCATACTTACTTATCCAATTTTCCACCCCATCATCCAGATCATTGATGTACATGACAAACAACAGTGGACCCAACACAGATCCCTGAGGCACCCCACTGGTCACCGGCTTCCAACCTGACAAACAGCCATCCACCATTACTCTCTGACATCTCCCATTCAGCCACTGTTGAATCCATCTTGCTACTCCGCCATTTACACCCAAAGATTGAACCTTCTGAACCAACCTTCCATGGGGAACCTTGTCAAAGGCCTTACTGAAATCCATATAGACAACATCCACTGCTTTACCCTCATCAATTTCCCTAGTTACCGCTTCAAAAAATTCAAGAAGGTTTGTCAAACATGACCTTCCAGGCACAAATCCATGTTGACTGTTCCTGATCAGACCCTGTTTATCCAGATGCTTATATATATTATCTCTAAGTATCCTTTCCATTAATTTGCCCACCACTGACGTCAAACTAATAGGTCTATAATTGCTAGGTTTATTCTTTGAACCCTTTTTAAACAATGGAACAACATGCGCAGTACGCCAATCCTCCGGCACTATTCCCGTTTCTAATGACATTTGAAATATTTCTGTCATAGCTCCTGCTATTTCTACACTAACTTCCCTCAATGTCCTAGGGAATATCCTGTCAGGACCTGGAGACTTATCCACCTTTATATTTTTCAAAAGTGTCAGTACTTCCTCCTCTTTGAATCTCATCGTTTCCATAGCTACTCTACTTTTTTCCCTTACCTCACAGAGTTCAATATCCTTCTCCTTGGTGAATACCGAAGAAAAGAAATTGTTCAATATCTCCCCCATCTCTTTTGGCTCTGCAGATAGCTGTCCATTCTGGTTCTCTAATGGTCCAATTTTATCCCTCGTTATCCTTTTGCTATTAATATAGCTGTAGAAACCCTTTGGATTTATTTTCACCTTCCTTGCCAAAGCAACCTCATATCTTCTTTTAGCCTTCCTAATTTATTTCTTAAGATTCTTTTTACATTCTTTATACTCCTCTAGCACCTCATTTACTCCATGCCTCCTATAATTATTGTAGATATCTCTCTTTTTTCGAAACAAGTGTCTAATTTCCCTGGAAAACCGTGGCTCTTTCCAATTTTTACTATTTTCTTTCAACCTAACAGGGACATAAAGATTCTGTACTCTTACAATTTCCCCTTTAAATGTCCTCCATTTCTCTTCTACATCCTTCCCATGAAACAAAGTGTCCCAATTCACTCCTTTAAAATCCTCACGCATTCCCTCAAAGTTAGCCTTTCTCCAATCAAAAATCTCCACTCTAGGTCCTGTTCTGACTCGCTCCATAATTATATTGAAACTAATGGTATTGTGATCACTGGTCCCGAAGTGCTCACCAACGCATACTTCCGTCACCTGTCCTGCCTCATTTCCTAACAGGAGGTCCAGCACTGCCCCTTCTCTGGTCGGTACCTCTATGTACTGCTGCAAAAAACTATCCTGCACACATTTTACAAACTCCAAACCATCCAGCCCATTTACAGAATGTGTTTCCCAGTCTATTTTTGGGAAATTGAAATCTCCCACAATCACTACCTTGTGCTTACTACTAATATCTGCTATCACCTTACATATTTGCTCTTCCAATTCTCGCTCCCCATTTGGCGGTCTATAGTACACCCCTAAAAGTGTTGCTACACCGTTCCCACTTCTCAGTTCCACCCAAATAGCCTCCCTAGACGAACCCTCTAATCTATCCTGCCAAAGCACTGCTGTAATATCCTCTCTGACAAGCAATGCAACACCTCCCCCTCTGGTCCCTCCAATTCTATCACCCCGGAAGCAACGAAATCCTGGAATATTTAGTTTCCAATCACAGCCCTCCTGCAACCATGTTTCACTGATTGCCACAACATCATATTTCCAGGTGTCAATCCAGGCTCTAAGTTCATCCACCTTACTTACAATGCTCCTAGCATTAAAATATACACATTTTATAAACCCACCATCCTTTATTCTCTGTCTATTATCTTTTTCATTTTTCTCGCCTACATTTTGGGTCCGAGTGCTTCCCTTCTCTGCCTCTTGCCCCACACCCTGTCCCCTAGCCCCCTGTACCCGAGTCCCTCCCCCCAGCCTTTCTAGTTTAAAGTCTCCCCAGTAGCCTTTGCAAATCTCCCTGCCAGGATATTGGTCCCCCTCGGGTTCAAGTGCAACCCGTCCTCTGCATACAGATCATGCCTTCCCCAAAAGAGGTCCCAGTGATCAAGAAACTTGAATCGCTGCCCACTGCACCAGTTCCTCAGCCACGCATTTAGCCTCCACCTCATTTCATTCCTACTCTCACTGTCACGCGTCACAGGCAGTAATCCTGAAATCGTTACCCTTTTGGTCCTTCTCTTTAACTTTCCCCCCAACTCCCTAAATTCTCCCTTCAGGACCTCGTCACGTTTTTTGCCTATGTCATTTGTACCTATGTGTACCACAACATCAGGCTCCTCTCCCTCCCTTATCAGAATCTTTTGAACACGTTCTGACACATGCGAGACCCTGGCACCAGGGAGGCAAACTACCATCCGGGTCTCCCGACTGCGTCCACAGAATCGCCTATCCGACCCCCTAACTATAGAGTCCCCTATTACAATTGCCCTCCTCTTTTTGCTACCCTTCTGAGCATCAGGGCCGGTCTCTGTGCCGGAGGCCCGGCCGCTGTTGCTGCCCCCAGCTAGGCTGTCCCCTCCAATCGTACTCAAACCCGAGTACCTATTTTCCAGTTGCACGGTCACAGGGGTACTCTCTAGCCCCTGCCTCTGCCCCTTGCCCTTCCTAACCGTGACCCACTTGTCTGCGTCCTGTGGTCTGGGAGTGACTGCCTCCCTGTAGCTCCTCTCTATGACCTCCTCACTCTCCCTGACCAGACGGAGGTCATCGAGCTGCTGCTCCAGGTTCCTAACACAGTCCTTTAGGAGCCCCATCTCGACACACCTGGTGCAGATGTGGACGTCTGGAGGGCTATCAGATTCCCTGACCTCCCACATCTGACATCCAGAACAGTACACTGCCCTGGCCTTCATACTGCCCCCCTTACACAGGATACAACAAACTGCTGGGATCTGACTGCCAATCAGCTGCTTTCCCTAGTCCACTTCCCACCAATCAGCGTCTTCCTCATAAAAACCTTGACTCTTGAAATTGAAAACTGCATGATGCTAATGTGCTAATATTCACAACTATGGCCTCATTAATGATAGTACTCCCCAAAGGGCATAATGCAGATCAGAGGACCCTTGAAAATATATGTTTTCAAAGAGAAATGGGGGCCTTGGCAGACTTAATCACTGTAGTTTTAGAATGTCACAAACATTTAATTTAAAATCATTTTGCTGGACTCCGTAATGAACTTCAAAAAGCATTTACCTTTATTAATCTTTTCATGATTATAATGTTGGAATTCATAAAGCCATTATAATTTCATAAAGCTCTCAGTAAATTAAGGTCATTACACTAGAATTAGAAAGATACTGGTAAGTTGATTACCAGACAGCAGATGATTGATTTGAATTTAAGGAATTAGGAGCAATATGACAATATGACTATGTGAGATTAAAAGTGTTGCCATAGTAGGAATGAAGAATTTACTGGAAGTATCAATAAGCTGCTCTTTGGTACCCTTTTCCTTCCTCGGACTCCAGTACTTGGTATCAAGGGATATGGGGAGAAGGCAGGCACGGGTTATTGATTGGGGACGATCAGCTGTGATCACAATGAATGGCTCGAAGGGCTGAATGGGCTCCTCCTGCACCTATTTTCTATGTTTCTATATTTCTATGTTAGCTATGACAGGTAAACCTGTGCTGACAGTGACTTATCTGCATCAACAGACATGATGAGGATAAATCTGGACTCGTGGCTCTGGGGGGTGCCAAAGCGAAATACAGTACATGCTAAAAAAATTGGGAATAAAAAAGGGGTAATGTTACAGATGAAAAGAGAAAAATAAAGCTAATGTAGGGGTTTCTGGGCACCAGCATCGATTCAATGCATCAGAATGACCACCCATTACGTTGTAAGGACAAATATCATAATATACTAGACTAAGTGGGACCCATTGGGTCCCATGTTCACACGGGAAGGCTGGTCCCCCAACGCAATATTCCACCTCTTCACCAATTCCAATATTGGTGGCCAGTGGGGGGGGGCTTCTGAAGTGTTAGTATGGGCAATGTGGGCTGAAGGGACTGGTTTCCAGAGAGCTAGTATGGACATTGTGTGCCAAATGCTCAGTCACTCAAGCCTGATGTGCTGGCAGCTCACTCATGGCTGGTGGGCTAACAGTTGACTCATGGCTATTCCTTGAAATTCCATTTCAAGCAGGGTGCAAGGCAACCAAAAATTCAAATACAGTTTCCTACCATTTAAAGCAGGGTGCAAGGCCACCAAATTCAAGTGCCGTTTCTTACCACTTCAAGAAGGGTGCAAGGCCACCAAATTCAAGTGCAGTTTCATACCATTTCATGCAGGGTGCAAGGCCACCAAATTCAAAAGCAGTTTCATAGCATTTCATGCAAGGTGCCAGGCCACCACATTCAAATGCAGTTTCATACCATTTCAAGCAGGGTGAAACCACCATAAAACCACTATAAAATCACACAAAACACCACATAACCACCACACTCACAGTTCAGTAGACATTTAGTGTGTTCAGTTGATTCACAGCTCAGACAGATTCGTGACCTCTCCCTCCCCCATCTTGCAGAGACTGAGCCACACCCACACTTCCGGGTTTTATAATCCCTCCCCCCTCCAACTGGAAGGGGCGTGGCCTTCATGGCGTGATTGACAGGAGAGAGATTCTCAACATTTTTTAAAACATTAATAATACTTTTATTTTTCATTGATGGGAAGAATCCTCTGCACCTGATGAGCAGTGGGGAACTGAGTAAGATGGCCAAAAATCACAGCCATAAGTGGTAGTGTTTAATCTAAAATCAGTATACAGTGCAAACAGAAAGTTGTCAAGTTTCCAACAACAACATTTTTTGCAGTGCAGCATTTCAAAGCAGTTACCACCTCCAACAACAACCATTTTTTGCAGTGCAGCATTTCAAAACAGTTACCACCACCAACAACAACCATTTTTTGCAGTACAGCATTTCAAAGCAGTTACCACCACCAACAACAACCATTTTTTTGCAGTGCTGCATTTCAAAGCAGTTACCACCACCAACAACAACTTTTTTTGCAGTGCAGCATTTCAAAACAGTTACCACCACCAACAACAACCATTTTTTGCAGTGCAGCATTTCAAAGCAGTTACCACCATCAACAACAACCATTTTTGCAGTGCAGCATTTCAAAGCAGTTACCACCACCAACAACAACCATTTTTTGCAGTACAGCATTTCAAAGCAACCACATTTTCATTTTCAAGCCACATTAAGGGCACTCACAGTGGAGTAGACATGTGTTCAGTGTTATTCGCAGCTCAGAGAGAAGTGATCCTCTCACTTCCTCCATCTTGCAGAGACTGAGTGAGGCACAACACTTCCGTGTTTTATAGTCCCTCCCTCCTCCCACCAGCAGGAGCAGCAGAGAAAATGTCAACATTTTTTAAAACATTAATAACTCTTTTATTTTTCATCGATGTGAAAAATCCTCTTGTCCTGCGTAAGATGGCCAAAAATCACATCCGTAAGTGGCAGCGTTTTTTCAAAAATCATGAAACAGAAAACAGGAAGTGGTCAAGATCATACTTTTAGTAATATAGATATTCGACGAAAGGAACAGGTTTAACTTTAAAGTAATTATCGCTTAATCTGTATTCTATTCCTCAGAAAAAATACTTCTATTAAAACCCCTATCTCACGGTGTGAGTCAACCCATGAGTGACCCCGAGTTTTCACTCGTGGTAATCACGTATAATTAACGTAGCGGGAACGTCGGAACTTGCGGACGCAACTTAGCGACTCATGGTGCTAACGGCAGGTACCCGTGAAACCTGTTAACTCTTGAAAAAAATCGAACATGTTTAAAGTTTTCCACGAGTCAAATTTACTGTTGAAGTTAAAAATGGAAACATTTAAACTTGTTGTAAGAACGTAGTGGCCCGTGAGTTTACCTTAGTGACTCGTGAGTCTACCGTGGGCGCTCTTTAACTCAGTGGGCAGGCAGCATCTCTGGAGAGAAGGTATGGGTGATGGGATGACGTTTCCAAATTTCTGCTGCGTCTTTGTGTAACTTCAGCACCATGTGTTCACTTTTTGTCAACCAGCATCTGCCTTTTCTTGTGTATGACATTATTTGTATCCATGGCAGTTGATTGTCGCTACCTTCAATTTCCCAAAGGGGAAATGCACACCGTCCAGTGCCAGAGCAGTTATACTTATGATTTGTTTGAAACACACATCACGTAGTTGGAAGACCAGTGGGTGGAGGTTTGCTATATTTTAATTGAAATTACTGACAGGTCTACACACTGCGGGGAGACGGGAGATGAAATCTTTGAAAGTGGACGGATGTCTCCTCACCTGCTCGTTCTGTGCGGAATATATTTTTAGTTGCCTTTCAAGCCGGGCTTTGGTTTTATTCCTTGTGTTTGTTTCGTGCGTGAGGGTGTGAGACGTCCATGCCGGGTGCTGGCCGGCCGCAGCCGCTGTTCTTTCACATCAGTTGCACAGCAGATTGTTGGGAGACAGAGCTCAGGATTCACCTCCTGAGCTGCTTTGGTGCCCAGACGTGAGTTGAGGTGGAGGGAGGTTGGGGGGGGGGGGGGGGGGGGGGGGGGGGGGGGGGGGGGGGGGGGGGGGGGGGGGGGGGGGGGGGGGGGGGGGGGGGGGGGGGGAGGTGCGCGGGCGTCATTAATCTGTCTGGGGTGACAAGGCTCTTGGGTTAGGCTGGGATCATTCTCTGCGGGAGACAAGTGTAGGAGAGGTGTACTGACTGTGTGGGCAGACACTTTGGTAGTGATTGCCCACCAGTCTCAAAAGCCACTGTGTCTCCCTGTCCCTGGGATGGTGGGGGCGATCAAAGAGCACAATACCCCCCTCCCCCTCCATGCCAACATGAAGGGCAATGATCCCTCAAAGCACCCCTCTGTTTCCCGGCCATGTGTGTGACTCCTTCCCTCCCCTCTCCAGCTCCCCGTGCATTACAACGGGCGCGGGGGCTTTGCACCGTCTTCACGCCGGTGACGCCAGCAGGTCAGTGCCAGTCGCCCCAGGGCAGGTGCTCGGGGGCTCTCTCTCTCCCAGCATGAACCCTTCTCTGGTTCACTGAAAAGTTATTGTGTAACATCTGGGTTTCTTGCAGACCAGGGTAAATGTTGCTAAGTTCACTTCCTTGAGAAGTTCTGTTTGAATACAAGTATTAGCTGCTATATTATTGGGTTAGGGAAATGTCTGTTATGTATGGGGTTAATCGATATCTGTAATTGGATCGTTAAGAGACCACCCCCATGTGGTTCGGCCCTCAAGGTTCCGGGACCTATCAAAGTCAGCTGCCACGAGGTCCAGCGTCGATCTTCTGGGAGAGCGCTTGGGACTGCGTGACCTTCTGGAGTGTCTCTGTTTGAATGAGGCCTAGAGGGCTTGAACATGCAGATACGAGGATCAAACCCGCGGTGGTTAGGTACAGTGGTGGGAACTGTAATTGTGTTTTGTTAAAATAAAGATTAGTTGATCAAATGCTTGGTTCAGTGGCTTTTGACCGAAACTTAGAATGAGCAATTTACAGCCTATGAAGTCAACTTATCAAATACCTTCTTCACCACCAAATCTACCTCTGAATCCAATTTTAGTGATCTGAAGACAACAAACCCTTCATCTGATGGCATAATTGTACAGTTATGCCAGCCTATGGAATATTCATGTTCATGTGATAGGAGCAGAATTAGGTCATTCGGCCCACGAAGTCTACTCTGCCATTCAATCATGGCTGATCTACCTTTCCCTCCTCACCCCATTCTCCTGCTTCCCATAACCTTGCTGTTATGTATCTGATTACACATGCCAATTTCCAGTACACTTTTGTCACCACTTACAGTAAGCTTTAAATTTGCACACCAAAGTCCCTTTAATTATTTAAAGATTTGAAGGTAAATTCCCCAGCTGCCAATGGTGGGATTTGGACTTGTATCACATTCTGCAGGCACCCTCCAATGCTCTCTGATCCCACTATTTAAATGTAGAAACAGGAAAATGAAGCTATATCTACTCCCTCTTCTCCATCCAGGGACCCCATCAGTCCTTCCAGGTGAGACAGAGGTTCATATGCAACTCCTCTAACCTTATCTACTGGATCCGGTGTTCCCGATGTGGGGAGACCAAGCATAGTCTCAGCAACCATTTTGCTGAAACACTTGGTCTACCAAGGTCCACTGGATCTCTTGGATTCTAACCATTTTAACACCCCTCATTCCCACACTGACCTTTATGTCCTAGGCCTCCTCCTTTGCCAGAGTGGGGCCACACACAAACTGGAGGAACAGCACCTCATATTCCACGAGGGCAGCTTACAATCCTATGGTATGAACATTGAACTCTCCACTTTAAGGTAACTAAACTGCCCCTCCTTTCTTCCACCATCCCCCTTTCTTTCCCCCCCTTTCTCCACAGTATCCCACATTGATTTGCACCTAGTTCTCCCCTCCCTCTCCCCTTCCACCTACATTCTTTCCTCTAGCTTCACAATTTTGCAACTCTTCATCTGTTTTGTCACACCTGTCTTTTCATCTCTGGCCTTTGTCTAACCATCTGCCTATTAAACCCCTCACCTGTATTACCTATTAACTTTCTTCAAAAGGTTCCGATCCGAAATGTCACCCATCTTTTTTCTAAAGAGATGCTGAATTACTCCAGCATTTTGTGTCTATCTTCGGTATAAACCAGCATCTACACATTCCATCTATTACCTGCCAGTCTTTGTCTTGACTCTTTCCTCTTCCAGCTTTCTGATAACACCCCCCACACAACCACAAACCCACAATCAATTGGAAGAAGGGGCCTGACCCGAAACATCACCTGTCCATGTACTCTAGAGATGCAGCCAGACTCGCTGAGTTACTCTAGCATTTGTGTCTTTTTCCCCCACTATTTAAATGTTTGACTTGTTTTCAGTCATTAACACTGGGTAATGGATCCGCCTCCAAAATTAATGTCAAAATCTTTTCATTGTGATGATCTTGATGCGTTAATCCCAAAGCAAAATACTGTTTTCATAAATGGCTGGAAATACTCAGCAGGTTAGTGTTTCAGTCGAACAATCTTTCATCAAAACCTCTTCACTATCATTTGGCTTTGAGAGGTAAATTTCAAGGTGACCGTTGGACACTCATGTCAGTGCCCTAAAATGTAGCTCATAGCATCTCAGTGATGCCTTGGGATGTAAACTGTGCAGAAACATTCATTTGCTGAATCACTAAGCTTATCACTGATATTTTTGCAGCAACATTTTAGCAACAATCTAGGAATGATCCAGGCACTGCAGTCTAGCTGAAGATTTAAGAGTCCCAGTGACAAATATACTGAACAGCTGTGAATGCATGAACTAAGGCTTAGAAATCAGTCAGCCTCTAAGCCCTGTTTGCCACAGAGAGTAGAACATAGAACATAGAAAAATGCACCACAGGAACAGGCCCTTTGACTCATAATGTCTGTGTCAAGGTAAACTAATCTCATCTGCCTACACATGATCAATACCCTTCCATACCCAGCATACCCATGTGCCTATCTTAGAGCCTCTTAAACATCATTATCATATTTACCCCTGCCCAACCCCTGGCAGTGCGTTCCAGGCACCCGTCATCTGGGTAAAGAACTTGCCCCATACATCTCCTTTAAACGTTGACCCTCTCACCTTAAAGCTATGCCCTCTGATCTTTGACATTTCCACCCTGGAAGAAAAATTCTGACTGGCCGCCCTATCTATGACTCTCATAATTTTCTATTAGGACTCCCATCAACCTATCGCATTCTAGAAAAAACAACCCCTAGGTTGTCCAACCTCTCCTTATAGTTAATACCCCCTTATCCGTGCATCATTCTGGTAAACATTTTCTGCACTTTCTCTGAGACCAGAACTGCACGTAATGCTCCAGATACAGCCTAACTACAATAGCTACAGCCTTACAGAGATGCATCATGACTCTTTACTCAATGCCCCAACCAAAGAAGGTAAGCATATTATATGCTTTCTTTACCACTCTATCTACTTATGTTACCTCTTTAACAGAGCTATTGATTTGGACCACAAGATTCTTCAGTACATTAATGCTGCTAATCTTCTTGCCTTCATCCATATACCTTTCCCTTACATTCGACCTCCCAAAGTTCACCTCACACTTGTTCGGATTTAATTCCATTTGCGATTTCTCAGCCCACTCCTGTAGTTGATCATGGAAAACGAACCTATCTATATTTGCATCCAAGTTATTTATACATATCACACACAACAGAGGTCCCACCTAAAATTCCTGTGGAACTTCACTGGTCACTGACATCCAACCTAAATAACACCCTTCCACCACAACCCTCTATCATCGATGAATAAGCCGGTTCCGAATCCATATGATTAAGTCACTGTGAATCTAGTGATTTTTTTATTTTCTAGATCAGTCTACCATGGGACTGCCTTACTCATTGATATCCATGCATAATCCGTCTCTTATTTGGCACCTCCTGAAAAAAACTCAATCAGGTTAGTAAGAAATGAATTACTTCATATAAAGCCACACAGACTGTGCATAATTAGCCCATTCCCTTGCAGAGTGGAGTAAATCCTATCTCGAAGAATCCTCTCCAATAACTTTCCTACCACTGCAAGGCCTGGATTATCTCTATTTCCCGATTATCTCTATTTCCCTTCTTAAACAAAGCAAAAGCATTGGCTACTCCCCAGACTTCTGAGACCTTGTCAGTGGTTAGCGGAGAAGCAAAGATCTTTGTCAAGGCCCCTGCAATCTGACCTCTTGCTTCTCTCAATAATCTGGGATAGACCCCATCGGACCCTTGGAAGTTATGCCCCCTAATGCCCTTCCATAGTCACAACACCACCTCCTCTTGTAGCCAATTCACAGCCATTTATTTACCATTATTCCATGGCCATGCTCCTTAAATAACAATAATCTGTTGATAAGTGCCTAAAATAAAATAATTTCTCTTTGCGAAAATGAAAGTTAGATTTCAATTACATTTTGTGTGAACAAACTCTTCCAGATGTCACTTCTCTTTTCCAAAGGTAATCTTTTGATAGTTCTGTGGACTGGATGCATATGGCTGGAATTACAGCATGTAGTTGCCTGTGCAACCAACATTGTCAATTTACTTTGCAAATAGTCTATTTAAGGAACGTAGGAAGCATAACTTATGAAAGGCACTTTCTTCTCTGAATTTAAGCATGTTCTGCTACAATGCAATAATGGCATTCTTAAGAAGCTTTGGATTATAGAAAATGGTTTTATTTGTGAAAATTGTATTGTAACAATATTTGTGTCAATGGGAAAAATGGGATAGGAAGATTCAGACTAGCAATATGTTTTGCAGGATTTTCAACATTTTTCAAAAGCAATAAATTTACTTTTGTGTTACTACAAGCTAAACATACTAAAGAATATACGCTCCAATGTTTAATGTCATTTCATTGCACGTATCAAAAGAATTGATTGCTTGTCACTTTTTATGGCCACTTGCAGAGAAAAAGGCAGGCTCTGCTCTTAAGAGACTATGTTATCTGATTACTACCGGGAGGTTACCAGGAAACAATTTTTTCCCTGAAGCTCTTTTTTTCCAAGACAGATGTTTTTCTTCCTGCTGGCAATTACCAAAGTAACTTCTAAATGGTTTTCTTGTTCCTGGTCCAAATCGTGTTATAACGCAGTTAGCCTGTATAATGCAAATAGTGTTCCCCAATTCATCACTCGTGCTATATCCAAATTGTGCTCTGGAAATGCACGTTATAGGAAAATGGCCTATAATTTCACCAGAACCTGTAGATAATAAACAAGAGATTTGTTTTCCAAATCAATCTGAATCACTGACATTTGAAACAAGTTTCATTGTACAGTGGGATTACCCAATCATGTCCATTTTGTTCTTGGAATAGTCCTCAATAAGCAGTGTTAATTTTAAGATGATTGTTCTTTATTCTGGAATTGCTCCACATTGAAGAAATAATTCTCTCAATTTTTCCTTCAAACACTTCTAATATTTTAAATATTTCAGTATAATTTTCTAAATACAGTGGAAAACACATCAATTAATTTGGGCATAACTCACTCCTCTAAGCATTGGTGTTATTCTAGTGTATTAGGTCAATGTATAACTGTCCCTTGAAGATTAGATTCACTGCAATGTCAGCAACTCGACAAAATAACATAAAAACTGAAGTGTTGAAACACCCAGCAGGTCAGGCAGCATCTGTGGAAACAGAAGAGGGTATATGTTTAAGGCTGAAGACTTTTCTCCAGTTATGATTGTGGGTCTTTGAGCTGAAATGTTTACTGTTTTTCTTTCCACAGGTGCTGCCTGACAGTTTCCAACATTTTCTGTTTTGTACCATTTTCCCACCATGAGCAGATTTTAATTTTGTATTCATTCCAGTAAAATGCAATGCTTAGTGTGGCTGTGGGGTTGGGGGGGGGGGGGGGGAGGGGGTGTAATTTAGTCTCCAACACTGGGTGATTTGGCCTCTGTTATTCACATGGCTGATGATTGATAAAGCCAAATATTTATATATCTCTCTCCTTTAATAATTTAGGTTGTAACAAATATAGAGTAAAAGTGTAAATTGTCTTGCAATATTTCCTCAGTCACAGTCGTTGATCATCCAATTATTATAAAGTGACTCCGAAGTTAACCCATAGAATAACATGGGTGTAGCTGTCATTGACAAGATATAAGTATTAACTTACAGTATTTTCCATACTGTACATTCATGAGTAGCTACCGTCTCTAAGTTTAGATCTGGAGCTCTTGTATTGAGCTTTTAAAAAGTTGCAGATTCAATGTGTATTTTACATAAATCTTTCTTTACGTTATGCCACTTTAGTGTCTGCCAATATTCTAAGCAGATAGAATGCCTCTTCTTTTGACACATTCTTACACAAGGATTTGTTACCCAGACATATTAGTGCAACTGTTCACTGTGGGGACTTAACATTTGATCATTGTGAAATTGACTTTACATAATCGTCTAGTGCCAGATGTGGCTCATCCAAATGATGCATAATTTTATTTCCCTCTCTGCCAATAATTCCTCCTACTACTCCAGCTTCATCCAAAATTAGAAAGTGTTTTAAAATTCCTACACCACAATAAACTGTCTGTTTTGACCTTTCTCCCTTTCCCCATCCTACTTCTCTTCTCCATTTGAGTTCAGGAAACAAATGTATTTCTATATTTCCAAAAAAACATGAGCTGATTGACTCATTTGCGTGTCATTCTCTCTGTGTGCTGATAATAAAACTTCCATGACCTTCTGGACTGAAGATGAGTCACAGCTTACGGTGGAGATTTGGGTCTTGATGGAAAGAATATCTATCTATTCTATTCTATACATAACTAAAACTCTGAATCTGGTGCTCTTCAGGTTTGCGCGGTTTTTCTATTTGCACAAAAACGGTACACGATAGTCACTGTTCGCCTGTGGTGGGAGTGCAACCAGTTTCGTTCCGACCGATGGTATATTGTAAAAGTTATTAAGGTTTAAAAATTGTAAAAATTGCGCATGCGCAGCTTGCTGTTAGTCACCACCACGCAGGTTGGTCTCCTCTCCTGTCACTCAGGAAGGGGCATCGAGGGGGGAGGGCGGGAGAAGGGAGAGCGGGATGAGGGAGGAAGGGAGAGGGATGGAGGGAGGGGGGAAAGAGGGGTAGGGAGTGGGGTAGAGGGCTGGTGGAGTGCAGGGAGGGGGGGGTAGAAGGGAGATGGGGCAGGGAGGGGTGGAATTGATGGGAGGGGGATAGACGTGAGTGGTGGAATATCGCGTTGGGGGAATGGGTTGTGTTGTAGGAATGGGTGAGTGGTGGAATATTGCGTTGGGGAATGGGTTGCGTTGGGGGACCGGGCCTCCCATGTGACAGGGACCCAACGGGTCCCACTTAGTCTAGTTAGTTATAAATATATTCTTGAAAAATTGCAACATTTGTACTGATTCTTGAGAAACCATGGTCTATGATCACTCGTGCAGAAAGAGCATTCAAAATGGCAACATGAACCTAGTGTTCATGCTTTGGGAGCACATAGAAGATCAACGTAAGTGGTGGGCCACCTCTCAAAATACCTACCCGTCTGTCCTACCCTGCATTTCCTGCCCCATTTATGGAATAATCTATTGTCCCCACACTGTCTTCATCAGTAACTTTGAAATTCACAAAATCAGAGTGGAAGCAAATCACCCTTCATCTTGAGAGATTGCCTTCATACTGAAAATTATTTGGAAATATAAAGAGCCAGGAACATGGAACAGTACAGCAAAGACCAGGCCCTTTGAGCCACATCATCAGTGCTGAATATAAGGCCAAGTGAAACTAATTTCCTCTGCCTGCTCATGATCCCTATTTCCTAATTTCCTGCAAATCTGCCGATCTGAAAGTCTGTGAAACATCACAATAATATTGGCTATTCCTCACTCCCTTTGGCAGTGCATTCCAGGCATCCACCACTCTTTGTGTAAATACTTGCACCGCACATCTCATTTAATCTTTCCCCCTCAACCTTAAAGGTATGCCCTCCAGTGTTTGACATTTCCACCCTGGGGAAAAAGGTTCTGACTTTCTATCCTAACTTTCATAGGTTTCTCCTCAACATCCGGTGCTCCAGAAGAAACAGGTTTGTCCAACCTTTCATTACAGCTAGGTATCCTCTAGTCAGCATTCTGGTAAATCTCTGCTGCACCCTTCCAAAGCCTTCACATCCTTTTTGTAACGAGGTGAACTGCACACAATACTCCAACTAACCGCACCCAATACTCCAAATGACTGCATACAATACTAAATAACTAAAAAAAGTCAAAAGTCAAAAGTCAAAAGTCAAAAGAGTCAAAAGAGTCAAAAAGTCAAAAGAGTTTATTGTCATGTGTCCCTGACAGGACAATGAAATTCTTCCTTTGCATAGCACAACAGAACATAGTAGGCATTGACTACAATTAAATACTTAAATACACACATTAATTAATTTTTGTCCGAGCTAGGTTTAATAGCCTGATGGCTGTGGGGAAGTAGCTATTCCTGAACCGGGTCATTGCAGTTCTCAGGCTCCTGTACCTTCTACCCAAAGGTAGCAGGGAGATGAGTGTGTGGCCAGGGTGGTGTGGGTCCTTGATGATGCTGCCAGCCTTTTTGAGGCAGCGACTGTGGTAGATCCCCTCGATGGAAGGAAGGTCAGAGCCGATGATGGACTGGGCAGTGTTTACTACTTTTTGTAGTCTTTTCCTCTCCAGGGCACTCAAGTTGCCGAACCAAGCCACGATGCAACCAGTCAGCAAGTTAGAGAGAGTCCTCCTTGACAGACCGACTCTCCGTAATCTTCTCAGGAAGTAGAGGCGCTGATGAGCTTTCTTAATAATTGCATCTGTGTTCTCGGACCAGGAAAGATCTTCACAGATGAGCACGCCCAGGAATTTGAAGCACTTGCCCCGTTGATATAAACAGGACTGTGGGTCCCCATCCTACTCCTTCCAAAGTACACAATCAGTTCCTTGGTTTTGCTGGTGTTGAGGGCCAGGTTATTGTGCTGGCACCATATGGACAGTTGCTCGATCTCTCTTCTGTACTCCGACTCATCCCCATCAGTGATACATCCCACTACAGTGGTGTCGTCAGCGAACTTGATGATGGAGTTCGCACTGTGACTGGCTACGCAGTCATGAGTATAGAGTGGGTACAGCAGGAGGCTGAACACGCAGCCTTGAGGTGCTCCCGTGCTGATTGTTATCGAGTCTGACACATTTTCACCAATACGAACAGACTGTGGTCTGTGAATGAGGAAGTCGAGGATCCAATTGCAGAGGGATGCGCAGAGACCCAGTTCTGCGAGTTTGGTAACCAGCTTGGAGGGGATGATTGTGTTAAATGCCGAGCTGTAGTCAATGAATAACAGCCTGACATATGAGTTTTGTTGTCCAAGTGGTCCAGAGCGGAGTGGAGGGCCAGCGAGATCGCATCCACTGTTGATCTGTTGTGGCGGTAAGCGAACTGCAGTGGGTCCAGGTTTTTGTCGAGGTAGGAGTTGATTTGCGCCATGATCGACCTGTCGAAGCACTTCATCACCACAGGCGTTAGTGCCACAGGTCGATAGTCATTGAGGCACGTCACCTTGCTCTTCTTGGGCACCGGTATTATTGATGCCCTTTTGAGGCAGGTGGGAACATCAGACCTCAGAAGTGACAGGTTGAAAATGTCCGTAAAAACTCCAGCCAGTTGGTCCGCACAGGTTTTTAAAACACGACAAGGTATGCCATCAGGTCCAGAAGCTTTTCGAGGGTTCACCCCTCTGAAGGATTTCCTGACGTCGGCCTCTGTGACTGAGACTGAAATACCATCACAGCGAATGGGGGCTCGGGAAGACACATCGGTGTTCTCCCTATCAAAGCGTGCGTAAAATGCATTGAGCTCATCAGGGAGTGATGTATCGCCGACATCCGAGCTGCCTCCTGGTTTCGCCTTGTAGGAGGTGATTGCATTCAGTCCCTGCCACAGCTGCCGAACATCTGTCTCATCCTCCAGTTTGGAGCAGAACTCCCTTTTGGCCTTTTTGATGGCCTTACCAAGGTCGTATCTGGACTTCGTGTAGACCACTGTATCATCAGACATGAATGCCCGGTGTCTGGTCTTCAGAAGAGTGCGGATCTCAGGGTTCATCCAAGGTTTCTGATTGGGAAACACTCGGAAGGTTTTTGTAGGGATGCAGTCCTACACATAATACGGCACATAAATAACTGCACATAACTGTGCACAATACCTCTGAAGAAAGGTCTCGACAAAAAAAATCACCTATTCCTTCTCTCCATAGATGCTGCCTCACCAGCTCAGTTTCTCCAGCATTTTTTGTTTACCTACAATACTCCAAAGGTTCAACCTACTTCTTCAAAGATCCCTGGATCAGTGAAATGTGTTTCATGTAAATCACTACTCCAGGTAGTCCTCACAGTGAGATTTGCGATATGGGTAACTGTTCACTCTGATTTAATGAACTTCAGGCTCCATACATCAGTCCAATGCAAGGGACCTTCACCAGCAAATGCATATACTGTGTAAGATTTAGTAGCATTTGTGTTACAAATTGGATATGTTACAATTACTTTGTAGCAGCCAGCTCATATGAAAGAAGCAGGCGCTCTGGTGATGGCATTTGAGCCAGTGTTTACTTATGTTATTATTATGATTTGATGCAGAATTCCTACCCAAAATAATTGTTCCAATTGATTTGCCACAATATGCGACTGCCTTAAAGATAGACAATTGAAAGATTTTTTAAAAAACTGTGCGACATACACACAAGAAGAAGAAGGTGACCAGGTTTCTCTATAGCGCCCTGGGAAGCTCTCCCAGTGGATCATGGAGAAACACATGTGCTCAAACAAAGGAATTAGAATATATATATATGGTTGATACAGTCAGAGGTAAATTACACAGGGTGGTGAATCTAGACCAATAACTACAGTATCACATGGTTATAGAGGTGGGGACAATCTTTCTACCCAATTACAATCATACACAGCAAAATACATCTGAGCCAATTACAATAGCATTAAACATCACATAAACATCACATGTTTCCAGGAAAAATTATGTCATAGCAAGGATAATGAAACAACTAAATTATGTCAAAATAAAGAAATAAAAAACTTATCTCAGAATATTTTAATGGTACAATATTTAGACATTGTACCTTTCAGACACTATAACACAGTAACATAGTGTTGTGAATATTTTTTTTTGCTATTTGATGGTTATACTCAAACTGCAATCAAGTCTACTGATATGTTTATCTCCAACTGTCTCTCTTGGAAACGTGAAGCAAATAAAAAACAAATGCCCTTTGAAATCAAAGTCCAGAATATAGTCTGGTTACTTCCCTTAAATAAGCATTAATGCATGGAATTTTCTTTTCCATATAAATAAATATATTTATATGGAAATATATTGGAATATTACTGGATTTCCCCACTAACAGACCACAGTCTGTTAGGGTCAACAACCTCACCTCCTCCACTATAACACTGAACACTGGCGTGCCACAGGGCTGTGTGCTCAGCCCTCTCCTCTACTCCCTCTTCACCCATGACTGCATCCCTAAGCATGGCTCCAACGCCATCATAAAATTTGCCGACGACACCACGGTGGTAGGACTGATCAGTGACAACGACGAGTCAGCCTACAGGGAGGAGGTCCAGCACCTGACAACCTGGTGTGCCAACAAGAACCTCGTCCTCAACTCCCAGAAGACGAAGGAAATCATTGTTGACTTTAGAAAGAACAGAGGGGGCAGACACACCCCCATCCATATAAACGGGACTGAGGTGGAGCGGATCTCCAACTACAAATTCCTTGGGGTACACATCTCGGAGGATCTGTCCTGGTCCCTCAACACCTCCAAGCTGATCAAAAAGGCGCAGCAGCACCTTTACTTCCTGAGGAGGCTCAAAAAAGCCCACCTGTCCCTCCAGATCCTGACCAACTTTTACCGCTGTACCATCGAAAGCATCCTGACCACGTGCTTTACGTACAGCAGTTGCACCGTAGCAGACAGGAAGGCACTACAACGGGTGGTGAAAACCGCCCAGTACATCATCGGTGCCCCGCTCCCTGCCATGGATGCCCTCCACCGAAAACGGTGTCTGAGACGGGCCGGGAAGATCATCAAGGACCCCTCCCACCCTAACCATGGACTGTTTGCCCTCCTACCATCAGGGAGGCGGTACAGGAGCCTCAGGTTCCGCACTAGTAGGATGAGGAACAGCTTCTATAACAACACCATCACACTGCTGAACTCGGAGTCCCGCCGATAGATTTCTCCAGTCTCTCCGTCCACATTGTCTGCATTCTGTATCTATTTATATATTGCTATTACTACGAACTGACGCTAAACTGCATTTCGTTGTACCCATACTTGTATCTGTGCAATGACATTAAAGTTGAATTGAAAAAAAAATGCAAACAATTTATTTTAAGTAGAAGAGAGGATCAGATCATGTAATTGAATAAATTATTTTTCAATCATTCATTTATTATGACCAAACATTTTGGAGATGATTAACTGGCTGTAGTTTATTGTTTTTCCTGCAGCAATGCATCACTAAATATTGTCATATATAATTAATTATACAGCAGGGAAACAGAACCTTTGGCCCAACTAGCCAACGTGTGAGAAAGTTGCACCCCAGGTTCCCATTAAATCTTCCACCTCTCACGTTAAACCTCTATCCTCTGGTTCTTGATTCTCCTGTAAAAGACTGCATGTATCTATCCTATCTATTCCCTTCATGACCTTATACACCCCTATAAAGTCACCCCTCATCCTCCTGCACTGCAAGGAATAAAGTCCTATCTCTCTCTATATCTCAGGCCGTTAAGTCCTGACAACATCCTCATATATTTTCTCCACACCCTTTCCAGCTTAACAACATCTGTCATATAGCAGGGTGACCAAAAATGAACACATTACTCCAAATGTGGTCGCACCAAAATCTTGTAGAACTATAACATAACTTTCCAACTTAATTTTATATCTGTACCGCCCACTCCCCTGACAACAGTCTGAAGAAGGATCTCGACCCGAAACATCACCCATTTCTTCTTTCGAGAGATGCTGCCTGTCCTGCTGAGTTACACCAGCATTTTGTGTCTACCTTCGATTTAAACCAGCATCTGCAGTTCCTTCCTACACATTCCAACTTCTATACTCAGTTCCCCGACTGATGGAACCCAATGTGCTGAAAGCCTTCTTGTCCACCCTATCTACCTGTGTCACCACTTTTAAGGAACAATGTATCTGTACTCCTAGATCCTTCTGTTCTGCAACACTCCCTAGAGCCCTGCCATTCGCTGCAAACGTCCTGCCCTGGTTTAACTTCACAAAGGTTTTCACTGTACCCTGGTACACACGACAATAAACTAAATTAAACTAACTGAACTAAACAAAATGCAACACCTCACACTTACCTGCATTAATCTCCATTAACCATTCCTCAGCCCACTTGTGCAACTGATCAAGGTCCTGGTTTAAGTTTTGATAACGATCTTTGCTATCTACTATAACACCCACTACAAGCATCATCTGCAAACTTACTATGCCTGCTACATTCTCAACCAAACATTGACATAAACCACAAACAGCAATGAGCTCATCACTGATCCCTGAGGCACACCACGAGCCACCCAATCCGAAAATGACTTTTCACCATCATCCTCTGCTTCCTTCCATGAAGCCAATTCTCCTTCCAGCTGGCTAGCTCTCCCGGGATCCCATGTGATCTAACCTTCTAGAGCTGTCTATTATGTAGACCTTGCTGAAATCTCTACAGACAATATCTACCACTCTGCCCTTATCACCCTTTTTGGTGACTTCTTCATATATCCCAATCAGATTTGTAAGACATAATCTCCCATGCACAAAACCATGTTTGATGTTTTATGTGTCATTCCTGACTGTCACTGTATGTCATGTTGTCACTTGTGGGTGGAGCACCAAGGCAAATTCCTTGTATGTGAATACTTGGCCAATAAATGTATTCATTCATGCTGACTATCCCTAATCAACCCGTATATAAATACATATATATCATATCCTTCGGAATATTATTCGGTGACTTGCCTTCCATTGAAGTTAGGCATACTGGTGTATAGTTCCCAGGGTTTTCCTGGCAACCCTTCTTAAATAGTGGCACAATATTAGCCACCTTTCTGTTCTCTGGCACCTCACCCATATCTAATGATGCTTCATATATCTCAGCCAGTGTGCCTGCAATTTCCTCTCTAGCCTCCCACTGTGTCCTTGGATACATTTCACCAGGTCCGGGAAATTTGGCTACCTTCATACACCTTAGGATGTTCAGCACTTCCTTGACTATAATACTCACTGGCCTCCTGACACTTCCATTAACTGTCTCAAGTTCCCCAGTCACATCTCTTTCTTCACAGTTAAAAAATAGAGAAATACTCATTGAAGATTTTGCCCATCTCCTGCAGCTCCACACAGAGATGACCGCTTTGGTTTCTGAAGGGCCCTATTCTCTCTCTAGTCACCCTCTTTCCCTTAATGTACATACGTTGTACTTCATTTTATTTCTATATAATATTTTAGTGTCGGCAGAATATCTTTAATTACTTATCTGGGTGTTATTTTATGGATCAGGTGATATAATCCACCATTCATATGTAATGATGGAATTTTTATTTTCTTTCAGGCTAAATTGATCAGTTGGTCATATGGCATATGATATGTGGTGGCTCAGTGGCGCAGCAGCTGCAACGCTGGAGATCCGGGTTTGATCCCGACTACGGATGCTGTCTGTACAGAGTTTGTACCTTCTCCCCATGACTTACGTGGGTTTTCTCCGAGATCTTCGGTTTCCTCCCACACCCCAAAGATGTACAGGTTTGTAAGTTAATTGGCTTGCTTTGTATATTTGGTATAAGTGTAAATAGTAAGATTAAACGAGAACTTACCAGTTCGAAGTTTGATCTTTTATTTTATGAGGAATAACGATGAGGATTACGTGAAGAAGCCCCGCCTGGCGCTGGAACGGCATACTTCAAAGCAGCGGCATGAAAAACACAGAACACAATAGCCGGAGTAAGATAGTAAGGCCATCATGGATTTAGAACTACCAGATGATCATTTATTTTATGAGGGTGTGGAGTGGAGGGCATGTAATCCCTCACTCTTCTGAGTGACTACGTAAAGAGTTTGAAGCTTTTTGTGTTTTTTCATGTCGTTAGAATTTATTCCATACGACAGTCCGGCTCATTAACACAGTAACGAGCGAATAACACATTTTCCCCAACATTGCCTCAAGTTTATGTGATAAATATTTCACATTATAAAGAATAAAAGTAATGCCCTTTCCATTGAAAGGCAAGTTTATCACAAAAATATCAATTGATATATATATTTTGATGGCATGACAAAGCAACAATTATAGAGAACCCAACACTGCGTGTCCAAACCTGACACCATGACTGGTTCCTTTTACTTTTACCATTAATTTACACCCTCCTGCGGCCTTGCATCTTTGCTCGAGCGGCTCATCCCGTGCCATTCCTGTGAATGTATCTACCTCATTAACAGAGTGATTTTCCACCTTTCAGTGTCTAGTTCCACTGAATGTATCCAATTTCTAACCATCTAGAATACATTCCTCTAGAACCATCAGTTTTTACTGAACCTAATGTGGTTTTTGTGTGTAATAAGTAGTGCTGTCTCATTACCACAGATACTCTTACCTACTTCAACATATTTCATCAATGTTCACACACACACACACACACACACACACACACACACACACACACACACACACACACACACACACACACACACAACTTAAGGCCGACAGGATATGCTTATAGGTTTACCTTGGTTTCAGCTCCTCTTGGTGTGCTTTGTTTGGTAAATTCATAAACATATATGATAATGTAATCTGTATCCACATGCAATTATAACGTAATATTTGCAATGTTTGCACTCTTATATTGATACTAAAGTCATCAGCATTATTATTTTCAATGTTAACTCTTTTTTTTTTTTTGAATCATTGATAGAATTAGAGTCCATTGCCTAAGGCAATTCAGGACTATTTATCTCCCGACTTATATATTACAATTTTGGACATATTATATATATATATATATATATATATATAATATATATATATATATATATATATACACAAGCATATATATATTTATATTAATATCCACATATATATCCCTTTCCATATTGGAATATTATGAATGCACCTGATAACTTCTTGGTTAGTATATTGTCCGTTAATAGGACGGTAACACTCTATCAAATAGATACTCAGAAAAATGCAAACCACAAGGAACTCACATATATCTAATATGATAAAATAACTTTACTGTATACACAGACTTCCAATTTCTTATAACAAAATATTGTTTTTTAAAACTTATTTCTGCAAATTGCAGGTATAACACTTTTTTTATACATAATTATTTTATTGTTATGTTGTTATATTAGTTAAACATTCCTAGACTTCTTTGACCATCAAACTGTTGTAATGGTTTGGTCAACCTGCGGATAGTCAAATTCATATTTTCATGTCATGGATGCCCTTTGTACAACAATAAATTACTGCAGGGTTACATAAAACTGGAGAACCCAACGGGTGCAGCAGCATCCAAGGAGCGAAAGGAGACAGGCAACGCCTCGGGTCGAGACCCTTCCTCAGACTTCAATAAATTACTGCAACTATGAATCATCACAAGTGGTTCAACATCACTCAATATTAATGAAACCATGAAGGATCCGTATTGGGCCACCAAAATGCCTCTGGCAGTGTCCTGCTACATTTTCATCAGACACTGCCCTATCAACAAAATGAGGAACACAAAAGAACATCTTTTCCTCATGTAATTGAGAGAAAAGCATCCACCTTTCCTGTACTTGGTTTACCCACAAGAACATTGCAAGATCGGTGATTTAATCTGTATGCAACCAGATTTAATCGTAAGTAATCCCTATTAATGACAATGTGTTTTCCTCCCTAAATTTGTTGTCTCCGATACCATTGTCTCTTCCTTAGAGATAAACAGCTGGACTAAAACTTTTAGAATATGCCACATCTGTTTACTCAGATAATCCCATGATTATTATTTGACTTATCTTGTGTGTTTTAACATATGCCACAGCCGTGGTATTGTTCACCTTGATATGACATGGACACTTCCATAATAAAACAATCGATATTTAATCCATAACTCCTTATACTTCAATAATTAATACAAATGTTTGGAAAAATTTTTAGGACAATCCATTTATGCTCACCTGGTATTATTGTCCGCAGTCCCAACAAGAGACGTATCACCAAACATTCACAGAAGCTGTACAACATCTGTAACATTTGCTTCAGTTTGCAACAGCTGTTAAGCTTATAGTTGAAGCAGCTTGTGAACCTTTTTTACATTACTTTAATAATGATAACGTATCATTTGATATTTGCATAAGCCTCTCACAAAGGCATACATATTCTTATAAGCTTCTGTATTCCTTCTTTTGGAGCTTTATTTACTCTTTACCTAACCTAATGGAGGGACAAAGTATGTCAACAACAATGAGACATATTTGTATCATGGAACAATTTTCCCCCTCTTATGGTGCTGAATTACTCCTAAATTCAGAATAGTAATTTATGAATATTTTATTAATGCCTAAGCATACGCTTTATGTAATGGGTCAGGTCCTTGCCTTCCAACAGATTTGTAATTGCAGCACTAATTTGCAGCTGACTCTTATACCCTTCCAATTTAAATGTAATCAAGATAACCCATGATCATGACCTCATTAGTGCAAGTGCTGATCTTTTATCAGCATAATTGTTCTTCCAGTATTCTGTTTAACAGCCTTGAACTGGTTTTAATCCTTTAGACAATGTTTTAACTTGCACAGCTTGACCCATTTTAATTAATTTCAAGCACCTGTAATATTGATTAACAATTTGTTAATAGCAACTGTACTTCAATGTTCAAGATGTTTCTATTTTAATAAAATGTTCTTACACTGTGAAAGTGTATATAAAATGATGTTTTGTATGGTTTATACCATCAAATCTTTACACTGAGGTAATTTTATAATATATATGTACGTACCCCTTCTTTATTGGAGTTACTTTTGAGTGCAAACCTAAAATCAATTTTTAAGGTTTTCTTATACAGGTGAACCAATCCTTTCTTAGTTATATTAAATTAATGATCATAATACACCTGTAATCCCCCCACAATTGAAGATTTCATGAACTTATTTTGTAACAAGATGTTTGCACCTCTTCAACGTACTTCAAGCCTTCTTTCCCCATTATATGGGTTTGGATAAGGCTATGTTGGATTATACCACTTCTGCCTTGGTTTTGATCCATTATCAAATCATTCTTTGGATCATAGTTTTTCCCCCAAAGTTTAAAGATCTTTGCTTTGTTTTGATCCTTTATCAAATCTTTCATTGGATCATAGTTTTTCCCCCCAAAGTTTAAAGATCAGTAGTCTGTTCTTTTGTAATCAATATCTTTGATTTATCATAAGGCAGGTTTATTCCATAATAATCAGGAGTTTAACATAACCTGATTTTATTAATCTGCAAATCTAGAGTGCAGACTTGTAATTAATATTATATATTTCTTCCATTGAGCTTCACAAACTGATGGCAATTTATTTTTATTTTTAAAATATTAGTTATTTGCACAACGTTTTATTTTATTTTATTTTCCTTTTTTTTTTTTTTGAATAGTAATGCCATGCACCAGTTTGAAATACTTTGAAATTGTATTTCCTTATATCTCATATAATTTGAGCCATGGATATCATAAACGGATTCACCGTTGATATTTTATAAAACATAAAGTTTTATCATATTCCGCTGTTTCAATCATTACAGCTTTGGTGAGTTTTTAGTTTCCATGTTTACTTTTCATGGCCTCACTCATTATTTGTTCTGCTGTTTTAACCATAACAGCTTTTAGTGAGAAACCAACTAATTTTGGTTCCCATGGTAATTTTCCATGGCCTCACTTCTTATTCAGGTGTTGTGCATTCACCTGTGTATATATATATATATATATATATATATATATATTTTTTTTTTTTTTTTTTTTTGGTGCTGTGGTGGGTACTTCATGACCAGCCACCACTATCAGTGCATTTTTTAGGGTCAGTTTTCCATTTTATTTTTTCACTGCCCTTGTTTCTCCTGAGTTTTTTTTTTTTCCCCTCAAGGAGACTACATTCAGAAAAAATCTGAGGTAGATATTCCCACCATATTTCATCAAAAATTTTTTTTTCCTCTTTATATGTGAAACCCCCTTAGGGTAGTTAGGGAATATTTCCATTATTTTCCGTCTGAAGGCCTTTATTAACTTTTTTTTTAAAAATTATGGCCTTTCTGACTTATTTAAAATTTTCCCCCCCTGCCAAAAGTTTGTGGAGCATCTAAAACTCCCTAACGTAATTTTAACGGGTCACCAGTATCGGAACCGGCTCCGTAATTTATCTCCCGTCCCGATCGCTGGGTATTCCCCCGGGACGTTCTTTTCAAAACTCCGTTTGTTTTATACAGAGTATTTCTGTTCTATTTTAATCTTTTATTTTACTTTTGTTTTTAAATTCATTATAAATCCTAGTTCAATACACCAGGCACAGAGTTTTCCAGACCCTAAAAGTTTTTTCAACTGCATTACCTGCCGGTTCCGTACCTACCGCTGTCGACGAGCTAGCCTCTGCAGCTCTTCCTTCTGCCGTCAGCGTCGACGTAATGCCGTTCCAGCGCCAGGCGGGGCTTCTTCACGTAGTCACTCACGTGACTCGAAGTAAAAATTGTTCCTAGTGTGTGAGGGCTTGTATTAATGTGCGGGGATCGCTGGTAGGTGCAGACTCGGTGGGCTGAAGGGCCTGTTTCCGTGCTGTATCTCTAAACTAAACTAAGTAGGGAAAGCCGCTTTAGTCCACCATGTCCATGGCGACCATTAGCAATTATCTGTACCTAACCCCATTTGTCAGCACTAGGTCCATCTATGCATTGGCAATTCAAGTGCTCATCTTGATATTTCTTAAATTAATTGAGAGTACCTGCCTTCACCATCCACTCAGGCTAATGTAGTCTTCAGCCTTCATCTTGGTGAAAAAATAAATTCTTCTCAGATCCCCTCTAAACCTCCCACTCCTTGCCTTGAACAAATGCCCTCCAGTTTTCAATGTCTCTGCTGTAGGGATCAGGTATTTTTCATTTGTGTGTCAGTGGTATGTGGCCAATTGTGGGCCTATTTATAATTTGGAACTGAGACCAGCGTGAGTGAAAGGTAAAAGAATGATTAGCCAGTCAACCCACAATGCCAGACCCTCTGTAGGAAATAGCTATCACGTTGTTTTCAGAAGAGGCAGTATTTCCTTTGTAATCTTGTTTTTTTTGTATTCTAAAGAGAACTGCAACCAGTCTTGTAGTTTCACATCAGTTTCCTGGTGACTTGTCTTTTCTGTGAAAATAAATTAGACAGATCACATGGAGATGTGACATTCTGCTGTCATCCTGTGCTCACCATTTGCCAGCCTGTTGCCTGGCCTTAGACTGGATCTGACACACAATGCTGGCTTTGATAGACTGAAGGCCCAGTACTAATAAGCTTGCTTGACATTAACGCATAACAGGACAGTAGGAAAACTGATCATTTTTGTGAACGCTTTATGTGGCTATATCGTGTGGGCTTGCTACAAAAGGCTTGGGCGCATTGAGATTTTAATGAGAACGCATCACTCATTTATATTGTGGCGTGTCTTCCGGAAGGTCAAATTATTTAGTTTTACTATTCTTCGGGACTGAGTCGATGTTCATAGTCAATTAATATTTTTTACCGCTTAGCTGGAACATTTCTTTCTCTTTTGTTTTTTCCTGGAGGATTTCAAATTTAATTTCACTTGTATTTAGGAAATCAGGATATCAAATCCCATTTACTTTCCATGTCATTCAATCTGATGTTGGCATGGTTTGTACTTTCCTCCCTCTTTCCTGCATGATTTACATATCCCTTGATTCCCCTAATATCTAATAACCCATGCATCCCTGTCTTAAATAATATTTTGCAACCTAGGCATTCTCTCGGAATTAAAGAAGTTTTGTGGGTTTTCAGATAGCTAATGAATTTAATGTGGGAAATGTAGTCTCTTTCATGCTAAGTGGATGGGTAGTGTGTGCAGTTTAGTTTAGTTTAGAGATAGAGCGCGGAACCAGATCTTAGGCCCACTGAGTCCATGCCGACCAGCGATCCCCACACACTAGCACCACCCCCTACACTACACACTAGAGATAACTCACAAATTTTACCAAAGCCAATTAACCTCCTAAATTGTATGTCTTTGGAGTGTGGGAGGGTTCCGAAGCACCCAGGCAAAAACCCACGCAGCCACGGGGGGAATGTACAAACAGCGTACAGACAGCCCCGGTAGTTGGGATCGAACCCGGGTCTCTGCCGCTGTAAGGCAACAACTCTACCGCTGCGCCCCAGGATTTGCTTCTGGGGCTTAAGCACGGCTTTTGTGTTCTGTGCATTTCCTAGATGTTCTCCATGCCATGCTGAATGCTCCTTCTCCGGACTGAGTGATCATCGGCCAGAGGTTCGCAGCAATCCATGCGGATGTCGCACTTCTTCAAGGAAGCTTTGAGCACCAGCACCGTTCTATCACTCAGTTGCTGAGCCTTCACAGGATAAGGCATTTCAAAGATTCACCAGTCTAAGAATGAAGACATTTCTTCCCATCTTTGTGTAATCAATGATTCCTTCATGGAGAGATGTGGACGCCTGTTTCTAGACACTCCAGCAAGGAGAAAGATCAATTCTCTATCTATCTTGTCAAGCCCCACAAGCATTTTGAATATTTCAATGTGATTATTTCTTATCCTCAATTCAACATTGTATAGATCCATTTTGCTTAATCCCTCCTCATAAAACATTCCAGCCTCCCAAGAGTCAATCCGGTGAACCTATCCTGCATTCCCTCTATTGCAAGTATTTCCTTCCAGGAGATCAGACATGCACAGTTCCAGCTGCAATCTCACCGGGTTATTACATAATTGGAGCAAGATGTTCTTAAATCCTCTTATAATGAAGGCTAATTGCTAGCCGTTTCTGCATGCTGACTTTCAGTTAGTACGTTATTCTTGTACAGGGACACCGAACTCTCTCAGATCACCTTTCAATCTTTCAACATTTAAAACCATTCTGTGTTTTTATGGTTTCGACCAAAGAGAATGATCCCACATTTACTGTAGTAACAGTGTATTTCATCTGTCATGGCCCAGCTCATTCACATAGCCTGCCTCTCCATTCCAGAGGCCTCTTCTGCATTCCTCTCACAGCCCACGTGGTCACCGAACAAACTTTGCTGCATTTCCCTTGCACTTCCAATACAAACCATTGAGACAGCTTATGGGCACAGGTGCCTCTGCACAGTACTTCACTAGGCACAGACCCCTAACCCAAAATTACAATATTTCCTGTCCATGCCAGTATATTATTCCCAATCCGGTATTTGTTCTTACTTTATTGTGTATGGAATTTTATCGGCATTCCAAAAGTCCAGAAAGAGCACATTAGCGGTCACTTTTATCTACCCTGCTAGATACTGCCTAAAAAAACCGAAACAAACTTGTTAATTACCCTTTTATAAACGCACGTGGCTTCTGCCCAGTCCTATTAATATTTACCGTCCCCAAATACTATTTCCTTAATCATAAATGAATGCATTTTTGCACTTCTGATAATAGGCTAATTGGTTTCTGTTTCTCCCCCCCTCTCTCTCCCTCTCTCTCTCTCTCTCCCCCTCTCTCCCCCTCTTTCCCCAACTCTCCCCCTCTCTCCCCCTCCCTCCCTTTTTACCTCTCCCCACTCTCTCCCTCTCCGCCACCCCCTCTCTCCCCTCTCTCCCCCTGTCTCTCTCTCTCTCTCTCTCTCTCTCTCTCTCTCTCCTCTCTCTCTCTCTCCCTCTCCCTCTCTCTCCCTCTCTCTCCCTCCCTCCCTCCCTCTCTCTCTCTCCCTCCCTCCCTCTCTCTCTCTCTCTCTCCCTCTCTCTCTCTCCCTCTCTCTCCCTCCCTCCCTCCCTCTCTCTCTCCCTCTCTCTCCCTCCCTCCCTCCCTCTCTCTCTCTCTCTCTCTCCCTCTCTCTCCCTCTCTCTCTCTCTCTCCCCCTCTCTCCCCCTCTTTCCCCAACTCTTACGTGCTTACGTTTTTTTTACCCAATGAGCCAATGAGAATGACCGGTCAGCAAAGGCGATTAACTAAAACTACCTATGACTACCTCGATTACCTGTAACTACATGGTGACCCCACTACAATTGCACCTACTACTACAGGATTATCGCTTTTCTCCATGGCGACCAATTGTTGAACATGTTGAAAAATTTGCGGCAACCATACTGAGGCCGCGACTAGTTCCCAGAATGCGGGAACTCCTCGCGACCATGAAGGAGACTCACCAGAGACCACCAGCGAACATGTGGCGACCATGTGGCGATCATGTGGTGAGCGCAGTCTCCTGCACGCGCCTAAAAAGTTGCCTAAGTGGGACAGGCCCTTTACACTTTCCCAATCAATACCATGAAACAGACATATAGAAACATAGAAAATATGTGCAGGAGGAGGCCATTCGGCCCTTCGAGCCAGCACCACCATTCATTGTGATCATGGCTGATCGTCCCCTATCAATAACCCGTGCCTGCCTTCTCCCCATATCCCTTGACTCCATTAGCCCCAAGAGCTCTATCAAATTCTCTCTTAAATCCATCCAGTGATTTGGCCTCTGTGGCAGGGAATTCCATAAATTCACAACTCTCTGTGTGAAAAACTTTTTTCTCACCTCAGTCTTAAATGAACTCCCCTTTATTCTAAGACTGTGGCCCCTGGTTCTGGACTTGCCCAACATTGGGAACATTTTTCCTGCATCTAGCTTGTCCAGTCCTTTTATCTATATTACTAAAAGTAAGATCATGACCGCTTTTGACGCACTGTGATTTGAATTCTGAGAGAACGGCGCCACTTACGGCCGTCAATTTTGGCCACCTCGCTCAGAGCCCCCCTCCACCAGACTGGATCAGAAGATTTTTCTCATCGATGTAAAATCAGAGAGATATTAATGTTTTTTTTTTAAATGCCATTCTCTCTGCTGCCCCTGCTGGTGGGATGGGGGATGGACTATAAAACCCAAACTGGTGTGCCTCACTCAGTCTTTGCAAGATGGAGGAAGACAGAGGGTCACGTCTCTCTGAGCTCTGAATAACACTAAACACATGGCTCTGTGAGTGCCCTTAATGTGGTTTGAAAATGAAAATATGGTTGGGTTGAAGTAAAAAGGCACTGCCTGCAAATGGTTGTTTGGGGGGTTTGGGTTGAAGTGAAAAGGCACTGCCTGCAAATGGTTGTCTGTCTAAACGTGACAACTTCCTGTTTGCACTTTATTGATTTTAGATGAAACGCTACCACATACGGCTGTGATTTTTGGCCATCTTACTCAGTCCCCCTCCGCTCATCGGGTGCAGAGGATTCTTCCCATCAATGAAAAACAAAAGTGTTATTAGTGTTTAAAAAATGTTGAGAATCTCTCTCCTGTCAATCACGCCATGAAGGCCACACCTTTTCCGGTGGGAGGGGGAGGAATTATAAAACCCGGAAGTGTGGGTGTGGCTCAGTCTCTGTCTGAGCTGTGAATCAACTGAACACACTGAATGTCTACTGAACTGAGTGTGGTGTTTATGTGGTGTTTTGTGTGGTTTTATGGTGGTTTTTATGGTGGTTTCACCCTGCTTGAAATAGTATGAAACTGCATTTGAATGTGGTGGCCTTGCACCCTGCATGAAATGGTATGAAACTGCACTTGAATTTGGTGGCCTTGCACCCTGCTTGAAGTGGTATGAAACTGCACTTGAATTTGGTGACCTTGCACCCTGCTTGAAGTGGTAGGAAACTGAAAATGAATTTGGTGGCCTTGCACCCTGCTTGAAGTGGTATGAAACTGCACTTGAATTTGGTGGCCTTGCACCCTGCTTGAAGTGGTAGGAAACTGCACTTGAATTTGGTAGCCTTGCACCCTGCTTGAAGTGGTATGAAACTGCACTTGAATTTGGTGGCCTTGCACCCTGCTTGAAATGGTAGGAAAATGAATTTGAATTTGGTGGCCTTGCACTCTGCTTGAAATGGAATTTCAAGGAATAGCCATGAGTCAACTGCCAACCCACCAGCCGTGAGTGAGCTGCCAGCACAACAGGCTTGAGGGACTGAGCTGCCACCCCAAGAATCCATTTGGCCCACAATGTCCATACTAGCCCTCTGGAGACCAGTAGTCCCTGCAGCCAACAATACCCATACCAGCGCTCCAGAAAGCCCCCCCCCCCCCCCCCACCACTGGCCACCAATATTGGAATTGGTGGAGAGGTGGAATATTGTGTCGGGGAACCAGCCCTCCCGTGTGAACATGGGACCCAATGGGATCAACTTAGTCTAGTAATTGTATATGTTTCTATAAGATCCCCCCTCACCCTTCTAAACTCCAGTGAATACAAGCCTAGTCTTTTCAATCTTTCCTCATATGACAGTCCTGCCATCCCAGGGATCAATCTTGTGAACCTACGCTGCACTGCCTCAATCACAAGGATGTCCTTCCTCAAATTAGGAGACCAAAACTGTACACAATACTCCAGATGTGGTCTCACCAGAGCCCTATACAACTGCAGAAGAACCTCTTTACTCCTATACGGAAATCCTCTTGTTATGAAGGCCATGGTCCTATGCTGAATTCTGAAATGTATCTAATTCAAGAGTCAAGAGTGTTAAATTGTCATATGTACCGTCAATAGAACATGACATTTTTACTTGCAGCAACTTAACAGGTCTGTAAACACAATACACACAGATAAATAGAATAATCAAACAAATCCCTGACATGTCTGTCTGAAATTGGAAGGAATGATGGAAGGGTAGAGATTAGCAACACTAAGTAAGTATCAAAGGGCAGCCAGGGAGAGGCGAAGGACTATGTCGGTGCTGAAACTCTACTGTTTTGCTGTAGAGTTTCCTCAGACTTACTGCTCATTTTTAGCAAAATTACAAGCAGTTTCCTTTAATGCTATCTTTAATTAATTTTGATAATCATGGCTCGACCACATTCTGTTTTTCTTTTTGCCATGAAAGGATATACGCTATTTGTAAAATGCATATTAACATTTTAAAAGAACGCCCTGTTTGTTTACTGTCATAACTTTTAGTGCTGTTTCCTAATTGACGATAACCAACGCACCTCACACCTTCATAATTTGATTTATTCAGTCTTAAGACTCTGGTTTCAGATTGAACATGAATATTTTCAATTTTCAGTGAAATCTATGATATTATATTCCTTTAACTACAAGATTATCAATTAAGTTTATCAAGATCCAATACAGATCAAAAAGATCCCACCCCACTCACCCATTCCACACACATACTGATCTGCAAAGCCTGTTTTCCACTTTATCCTTTATCTGTGCACTGTGCATGGCTTGATTGTATTCAAGTATAGTCCTTACTTTGACTGGATAGCACGCAGACAACAGCCTTTCACTATACGTGTGACAAAAATAGTGCCATTTTATCAATTTCACTGGCTCTTGATATTATCAATCATTCATGAAATTAGAAATGGTGAAAAGTCACGTAACAACCTAACTTTCTAAATATGGTAGACGTCAGATCTTTCAGGAGTGGATTTTCTTTTGCAGCCATTTTTAGGATGATGTTATTAAAGGCATCTAACAGTGTAGGAACTGTGAGTTTTAAAATGTTCACCCTTGTTTGCAGATCCTTTCATAGCCTAGATTATCTCTATTTCTGCACCATTCTCCTGCCATCGTATTAGTACTTCTTTAATTCTGGCCTCTTATAAATTCCCAGACGTAGATTTTTCACTGTTGGCAGCTAGACTTTTAGCTACTGATTTCCATCACATACATCTCCATGTGTCTGTCCTTTAATGTTTTAAATTTGTTCCTTAAAAGCTGTTTCTTTGACTAAGCTTTTGGTCCACAGCCTTTGATCTCATCAATCTGCTTAGCACCTATTTTGCTTGATACAGTTTTGAATTACCATGTCTTTTTTTCTGTGTTAAAGGTGTTTTTCTTTAGATCGAATGCATATGCCCACTGAAGATCGGGAATGTAACGCAGCATTTTAATTTTGCTAACAGCTAAGATATAACCTGGAAATCCTGTCAATAAAGCCATGGATTTTTTCTTACTGGCATTAATGTTTGGAACACAATGCAGATGATGATGGGATTGGAAAGGGGATTAAGAAAAGGGAGAGCAAAAAAGGCAGTAAGTAATTATAGTAAGTAATTACTAAGTAACTACCAAGAACAAATAACCCATTATAGTACATAAATACTGTCAGCATGGTCTGCTTACCTGTGTTTGTTAGTCTGCAGTAACACTGTTTAATGAGGGAGTCTATTAATACAAAGTTCTATTAAACGTTCCAGCTACTTGTGTTTAATCACTGTGGAATTTGACATACATTTTCCTGAACATCATAACAGTGTGAGGAGTACCTCCAGGTCAAATTGCTAAACAGTTCAACAGATTGACAGAAAGCAAGACTTATTTCCTACCTCTCCCTTTCACAATGCTTCAATGATTTGCACTGAATGAAATTACAGAAATATGCTGTACTGCAAGGACTATAATAACCAATTTGTGTACAGCTAATTCTCACAAACAGAAAATGGTAATCATCAAATATTCTATTCCGATGCAATGAAGTTATTAGCTATCACTGGTTCCTTTGTGTTTTCGCTCTCTAACTACCCTCTTTAATCTCATTAATCATAAGCTATTCAACCAGATGGCTTCAACAGTTGGTGTCACTCTGTCAGAGATATTCCGCTTGCCCTATTTATCTCTACTATAGCCTCCCTGAAACTTAAGCTTAACTCGTTGTCCCACCTTTCAAGTTCTGACAAAGGGACTTTGACTTGAAATGCCAAATCCGATTCACTTACCACAGATGTTGCCTGATCTGCTGAGCATTTACAACGGTTTCTGCCCTTCGAGCCAGCACCGCCATTCAATGTGATCATGGCTTATCATCCCCAATCAGTACCCCCCGTTCCTGCCTTCTTCCCATATCCCTTGTCTCTGCCATCATTAAGAACCCTATCTAGCTCTCTCTTGAAAGTATCCAGAGAACCGGCCTCCACCCCCCTCTGAGGCAGAGAATTCCACAGACTCACAACTCTTTAGACTAAACACAAGGAGTAACTTGTTCACATAATTACATTGATATTGCCATGTGTACCAAGATACAGTATAACAAGAGGAATCGCATATAGGAGCAGAGAGATCCTTCTGCAGTTGTACAGAACCCTAGTGAGACTACACCTGGAGTATTGTGTGCAGTTTTGGTCCCCTAATTTGAGGAAGGACATTCTTTCTATTGAGGGAGTGCAGCGTAGGTTTACAAGGTTAAATCCCGGGATGGCGGGACTGTCATATGCTGAGAGAATGAAGCAGCTGGGCTTGTACACTCTGGAGTTTAGATAGATGAGAGGGGATCTCATTGAAACATATAAGATTGTTAAGGATTTGGACACGCTAGTGGCACGATGTTGGGGGAGTCTAGAACCAGGGGCCACAGTTTAAGAATAAGGAGTAAGCCATTTAGAATGGAGATGAGGAAACACTTTTTCTCACAGAAAGTGGTGAGTCTGTGGAATTCTCTGCCTCAGAGGGCGGTGGAGGCGGGTTCTCTGGATGCTTTCAAGAGAAAGCTTGATAGGGCTCTTAAAAATAGCGGAGTCAGGGGATATGGGGAGAAGGCAGGAACGGGGTACTGATTGGGGATGATCAGCCATGATCACATTGAATGGCGGTGTTGGCTCGAAGGGCCGAATGGCCTACTCCTGCACCCAAGTGCACATGAGTAATCATGAAAGCTAGGAGACATTCTTTTGATGTGAAGATTAGTTCCTAAAATACTGAAACATTAAATATTGGAATGGTTTTGTAGTAGTTACACTGTGTCGTAATCTTCCTGTTCATGAGCTGATCTGTATTACCCAACTGTAAATACTTTAGTTAATTACAGTTGATTTGTTGAGGGATAAATGTGCTGATATCAACCACCGCAATAAAAAGCAGTTTGCCCTGAAAATAACCTCTACAGCACAATTCTGACATGGGCTGGCATGACAGTTCAGATTGTTCTAATTTGAGCCAGATTCTCCTGGCCCCTGCTCCAACCCAAAGTTGTCAATGTACAATTTCTCAGTTCAGCCAAACCAGTTCCTTCAAAAGTGCGCATTCTGACTCCCTTCCAAATCTTCCAGCCATCAAAATTCCCCTCAGTGCTGTTAGACACCAGCTGTGCTGATTATTTCCAGAAGTTGAGACTGACGCTGATGTATGCTCCAATTATGAATTACCCGTTTTCATACTGCTGAGTTTCCTCATGGTTTCAGCTGCTGAGAACACTCCCTTGGTATTGACAGATGCAAGATTGAGGTGCAACGGTTAGTGCTGCTGCCTCATCTCACTGGGGACTTGGAATAAAGCAAGCCTCAAGAAATCGTTCCCTAACTTCCACCAACATGTCTCCTGCTGCACCAAAGGACCAAACACCCTCAACCACTGCTACACCACCATCAAGGATGCCTAATACTCTATCCCTCGCCCTCACTTTGGTAAATCCCACCATACAGCGGTGCTGCTTCTTCCTGCCTACAGGCAGCAATTAAAGAGCGCACCCCCAGAGGTGGGGACTGTGCAGAGCTGGTCCGGGGGGGGGGGCAGAGGAACAACTCCAGGACTGTTTGGAGTCTGTAGACTGGGCAATGTTCAGGGATTTGGCAACAGACATGAACGAATGAGCCACAGTCATTACAGACTTCATAAAGAAATGTGTGGAGGACTGCATCCCTACAAAAACCTTCCGAGTGTTTCCCAATCAGAAACCTTGGGTGAACTCTGAGATCCGCACTCTTCTGAAGACTAGACACCGGGCATTCATGTCTGATGATACAGTGGTCTACAAGAAGTCCAGATGTGACCTTGGTAAGGCCATCAAAAAGGGCAAAAGGGACTTCTGCTCCAAGCCAGATGTTCGGCAGCTGTGGCGGGGCCTGAATGCAATCACCTCCTACAAGGCGAAACCAGGAGGCAGCTCGAATGTCGGTGAAACATCACTCCCTGACGAGCTCAATGCGTTTTACACACGCTTTGATAGGGAGAACACTGATGTGCCTTCTCGAGCCCCCATTCGCTGTGATGTTATTTCAGTCTCAGTCACAGAGGCCGACATCAGAAGATCCTTCAGAGGGGGGAACCCTCGAAAAGTGCCTGGACCTGATGGTATACTAGGTCGTGTTGAAAAAATCTGTGCAGACCAACTGGCTGGAGTTTTTGCGGACATTTTCAACCTGTCACTTCTGAAGTCTGAGGTTCCCACCTGCTTTAAAAGGGCATCAAAAGGCCCAAGGAGAACAAGGTGACGTGCCTCAATGACTATCGACCAGTGGCACTAATGTCTGTGGTGATGAAGTGCTTTGAGAGGTTGATCATGGTGCAAATCAACTCCTACCTCGACAAAAACCTGGACCCACTGCAGTTCGCTTACCGCCACAACAGATCAACGGTGGATGCGATCTCGCTGGCCTTCCACTCCGCACTGGACCACTTGGACAACAAAAACTCATATGTCAGGCTGTTTTTTATTGATTACAGCTCGGCATTTAATACAATCATCCCCTCCAAGCTGGTTACCAAACTCGCAGAACTGGGTCTCTGCGCATCCCTCTGCAATTGGATCCTCGACTTCCTCATTCACAGACCACAGACTGTTTGTATTGGTGGAAATGTGTCAGCCTCGATAACAATCAGCACGGGAGCACCTCAATTATTAAGAAAGCACATCAGCGTCTCCACTTCCTGAGAAGATTACGGAGAGTCGGTCTGTCAAAGACGACTCTCTCTAACTTCTACAGGTGCACAGTAGAGAGCATGCTGACCGGTTGCATCGTGGCTTGGTTCGGCAACTTGAGCGCCCTGGAGAGGAAAAGACTACAAAAAGTAGTAAGCACTGCCCAGCCCATCATCGGCTCTGACCTCCCTTCCATTGAGGGGATGTATCACAGTCGCTGCCTCAAAAAGGCTGGCAATATCATCAAGGACCCACACCATCCTGGCCACACACTCATCTCCCTGCTACATTCAGGTAGAAGGTATGCAGGCTGCAACGTCCAGGTTCAGAAATTGTTTCTTCCCCACAGCCATCAGGCTATTAAATTCAACTGAAACAAATCTCTGTACATTAATAGACCATTATCTGTTTATTTGCACTTTATCTGCTTATTGATTGATGTGCGTATATATTTATATAATGGTATATGGACACACTGATCTGTTCTGTATTCATGCCTACTATATTCTGCTGTGCTGAAGCAAAGCAAGAATGTCATTGTCCTATCTGGGACACATGACAATAAACTCTCTTGACTTGACTTGGGCTAGATGTGATGTCTGGTCATGTCAGAGTTTGCATGTTGCCTTGAGCCCGCATTGGCTTTCTGGTATTCACCAGGAATTGCCTAGAATTGTGGTCAAGAGTGTTTTATTGTCATATGTCCCGAAACAGAATAATGAAATCCTTACTTGCACCAGCACAACAGATATGTAAACATAGAACTCTGTGAACACCTTGATAAACAAAATAAAGTTCAGTGTGTATGTATAGACAGCATCACTGGAGAACATGAATAAGTGACGTCAGGACTCTTCCTCAGACTGTTTCAGTCTGCTGTTACTCCAGTACTTTGTGACTTTCTTAAACTAGGTGCCAATGCCGCAGGTCTGGACCAACGAGCCCTTCTTCACCAGTTCGTGCGACTGTAGTTGTGACTCACGCTGTAGCCCCTGGGGACAGTGCTTTCTTCAGTCCTCTGCCAATGACAAAACACGCTCGGTTGCCATGGGGCTTCCTCCCCTCTCACCTGCTGCCGCTTCCAAGGTGGTGCTTGTTGGCGACTTATGGGGGAGAAGGAGGAAGAGGCTGTGGTGGTGGAGATGGGAGGAAGAGGCAGAGTGGACAGAGCGACGGGAGGAGGAGGCGATCTTGTTCGAACAGGGAGCGGATAAAGGCACTGTGGAGCAGATAAAGGCACTGTGGAGCGGATAAAGGCACCATGGACAGCAAGAAGCAGCAGCAATTGAGAGTGGTGGGATGACCGAGGGCATCCAGTTTGTGGCGACGGCCCTAAGAAACGCTGCCCCCAGGGGCTACAACATGAGCCGCAACAACAGCCATGTCACTTGTTATTGAAGAAGAGCTCACTGCTGCACCTTGCGAGTCAGGGTGGGGTTGAGGGTGGGGTCTTTAGAGAGGCGGTCTGAGCCGGGGATGGCATCAGCAGGTCTGTTCGCTACATCCAAAATCCATTATAGTCTTGAATATAGTCCTCAGTCTGGGGAAGGGTCCCACTCGAAACGTCACCCTATCCTTCTCTCCAGCGATCCTGCCTGCCCTGCTGAGTTACTCCAGCATTTTGTGTCCATTCATTATAAAGGGTTTGGAGGATGTAGTGTTTAAAAGCCTGATGGTTTGAGGGACGATGCTGGCTGCCTTTTAGAGGTAGCAATTCTTGTCGATGCCTTCAATGGTGGGGAGGTCAGTCCCGATGATGGACTGGGCAGTGTTCACCACTTTTTGGAATCTTCTTTGTTCCCGGGAGTTAAAGTTCTTAGGTTTTCTTAGGATCTGGGAATATTGTCCAAATATTGTCCCACCAACACAACACATTCTCATTCCCAGTCCAATTGAAAGTCAGGTCAAGTCAAGTCACGTCAAGAGTCAAGTCAAGAGAGTTTATTGTCATGTGTCCCAGATTGGACAATGAAATTCTTGCTTGCTGCAGCACAACAGAGTATTGTAAGCAAAAATACAGCACAGTTCAGTTCAATATACACATAAATAATTTAGTAGAACTTGGTAATATACCAGTGTGCAGGAACATTATGTGTGCCAGTCTCATTACTGAGCAGGGTCCTGACTCTTCCTCAGAGCGATATATATCTTCCACTTCCTATATGTTGGGACAGAATCTGTGCGTCTGGAATCTTATCTTGTTACGTGGAGTGAAGTATCCTGCAGTTTTGCAATCTTGTTGTTGACTTCATCATCGGTCTTGAGCAACATAATTGGAACAACTCATCATTTTCAAACAGCTGCAATGGGAGATTACTGCTGAGAAATTTCCTGCCATGGTTTCCACATTTCAACAATAGCTATTCTTCAGGGATACTTCTTTGGCTGTAGAGTATTTTGGCAAATCCTGAGATAAGAAAAGCTGCGATATAAATCCAAAACTTTTTTTCTTCATTTCATGATAATGGAAGTCTGGTTAGATATTATCCTTGGAGATCAATTTAGGTACCTTTAAATTAAAATTCACTTCAAGAACAAAATCTTAGGAGATGCAATAAAAATTGTGCCTAATTTCTAAATAAGCAGCAAGAAATTTTAAATGTTTAAAAGTCGGGAGTGAGCTGAAATTCACTTCTGTGTTCAAGTTACCGTACTGAATCTTAACTATGCCCTCTGTTTCTGCTGTTTAACCTGTCATAGAACATAGAACAGTACAGCACAAGAACAGGCCCTTCAGCTCACAAAATCCATGCCGAACATGATGCCCAGTCCAACTCGTGTCTGTCTGCACATAATCCATATCCCTCCATTTCCTACATATATATGTATGTGTGTGTGCGTGTGTGTGTATTTGGTAGTATGTGTACATTCACGCACATAACTTTTTTTTCTCTCGTTTATTATATTGTTTACAGTGTACTATGTCTATGTACTATGCTCCTTCGCTCCTTAGATGCTGCTGCACCCGATGAGTTTGTCCAAGCATTTTGTGTAACCCTCGATTCCCAGCATCTGCAGTTTCTTCGTTAATACTATGTTTACATATTCTGTTGTGCTGCTGCAAGTAAGAATTTCATTGTTCTATCTGGGACGTATGACATTAAAACACTCTTGACTCGACTCTTGACTCGTATCTGTCTTGACCAGCACCCTGACAGTGTGTTCCAGGCACACACCATCCTCTGTGTGAAAAACATACCCCCACTTAAAACGTACCTCTCACCTTAAAGTCATGTCCGCCAGTATTTGACTTGTCTATACTGGCAAAAAGGTACCGACTGTCTATCTTATATATGCCTCTCATAATTTTATATATTTTATCCAAAACCCCTGGCATTACAGAGAAAACAATCCAAGTCTGCCCAACAGTTCCCCATAGTTAATACTCCCTAATCAAGGCCTCATTCTGGTAAAGTTTATCTGCACCCTTTCAAACCCTCCACATCTTTCCTGTAATAGTCAGGCAATCAATAATAAATGTTTGCTTCATCACAAACCAGCAGAAAACCATTTCACTGCCAGTTCATTCACTTTAACATTGCTCTTTCAAGAATGTATACTCATAATATTTTTAGTAGATAAATATAGATGTTGTTAGAAACAATCCGCAGATGAATCAATATCTGGCAGAAGGGGGTAATTCATGGAATCCTCAAAATTGAATCCAGATCCCATGAAGTCTCATGGCATTAGGTCAAGCAAGGGCGAGAAAACTTTCTCTTAATAGAAACATATTGCGGCGACCTAATCTGCGAGTTTAGCAGAGTTTGCCCTCACTCAAATTCACAGCATGGTCGACATGTGGCCCTAGGAGGTCCCATGAGGTCACTGGAACTCTCCTTCATGCTCGAGGGAAGTTCCCGAATAGTCGCGGCCTCAGTTTGGTCTAGGAAGATTTTTCGGCATGTTGAAACATTTTCCGCGAGTAAAAATTTGTCGGCATGGTTCTTTTGAACTCGTAGTGCAGTGGAGTGGGGTCGCTCTGTAGTTACAGGCAGTCGAGGGCAGCCGTAGGCAATCTCCTTCGCTGACCGGGCATTTTAATTGGCTCATTGGAGTTTTCAGGACCAAGGAAAACCGACCGGTAAAGTTAAATGCCCGCCAAACTTTATTATAAGTTGTCTGGCTTCTTAAAAGTGTCTCCCCTCCTTCTCCCCTCCTTCTCCCCTCCTTCTCTCCTTCTCCCCTCCCTTCTCCCCCCTTTCTCCCCCCCCTCCCCTCCTTCTCCCCCCTTCTCCCCTCCTTCTCCCTCTCCTCCCTTCTCTCCCCTCACTCTCTCTCCCCCCCCCCCCCCCCCCCCCCCGCCGTGCTATCTATAGGACTTACCGTTACTGTGCAGCCGTCTTTTACCTTCCTGTTCATCGCAGGTGTGAGTTTCAGACAGCGCTTCCCCGCTTTCGTGTGTGTGTGTGTGTGTGTGTGTGTGTGTGTGTGTGTGTGTGTGTGTGTGTGTGTGTGCGCGATCAGTCGATCCAACTCGCGGTTGCATCGCTGACAGTCGATCCAGCTCGAGGTTTTCAAGGCAAGTGCACTCGAGCCTGAAGGTCGAAGACAATCGCTGTAAGGTCGTGTCAGTGGGACAGGCCCTTAAGTGTTAATATTTCAGATTGAAGACCCATTGCCAGAATTGAGAAAGAGAGAAAAAAACATGTTTGTTTTAAGTTACAGATAAGGTGTGGAGAGATGTTTTGGATAGGAACAAAGAGACTATCTGTGATGGAGTGTGACCAGGGTTGATCAGGATAAGTAGTGGTCAATGGATTAATGATGCTAGTTACAGAGTCATAATAATTTTCCCAGTGAAATAGTGGCCAATTAATCTACTGATCCGCACCTTGGGGAAAGTGGGAAGAAGCCAGACAACCCAGAGGTAACCCAGGGGATCACAGGAATAAGTCTATCAAAGAGTGCCAGAGATCAGAATTGCAGCTTTATTAACTATAATAATAATAATTATAATAATAACTTTATTACGGACTCAAGGTCCAGACAAGGGGCAACATTACATTAAAAATGCATTGCATATCAAATATCATAAATATATATAACATCATGGTAAATCACATAAAAACATCATAATTTATATATTTAAAAAACCCACAATACTTAAGTTAAAAATCCAGAGTAAAAGATGATCAATGTCGTACAACGAGACAACGATACCAGTGTCTCCACAACTGGGATTCGTAGCGTGTAGTGCTAACCCTTTATGTTTGTCAAGGCCACAATTAAGCACATTTTTAGAGTCATTTATCCTGCAAATGAATTTATACATGTGGTGTCTTAGGATAGCTTCTAGAGTACTGACTCCTGCAGCCACAAACATATTACTGGCACTACACCATCTTGGTTGCCTTAGCAGTTGTTCTCATAGGCATCGTTATATGCCACCTTTAGTCTCTGCATACTTGTCTTTAAATAGTTCGACCACAGGTGCGCAGTGTAGAGGGGTGTGCAGTATGCTCTAAATAGCAACATCTTCACCACATCTGCACACGCACCAAATTTACACAAGAGGATATTCGCCTGTATATACAGCATGCGTCGTTGCCTATAAATATCCTCACCATCTGTCATTTGTTCTGTAATAATATGCCCTAGATATTTTATCTTATTACAGACACTAAGATTGTTGTCAGACAATTTAAGATCAGGATATTTTAGGCTTTTATCCTCTTTGGTTCTACAGACCATAACATCACTCTTACTAGCATTATATTTAACCTATCCATTGTGTAGCAAAGTAATGGGAATGTGGAGGTTAGTTACAACCAGACATATTCATATTGAATGGTGAATAAGATTCAACAAACTAAGTGACCTGCTCATGGCTGATTCATATATTTGTGTGTTTACACATGACTGCAGACTCACTGATCTGGTAAACGTCTTTACTGCCTATCAAATAATTGTATTCTGGACCAATTGCAAATGGCTGCCCAGGGTGGCAACACATGTCTCCTGTGAAATAATTAATAAAAATAGTGTCTGTTACTGAACTAGTCAATGCCAATGTAAGTCATCCATCTATGAGGTTGGCTCAGCTTTACTTTATCTATTAGCACAGCCTCGCCAGCTGGGCAAGTTGGACAACATCACATTTCTTAACATTGTATGCTGCTTTGTATATGTGACCCTATGACTTGATGTCCAATCATGGTATATGTCTCTGCCTTAAATTTATTAAAATACTTTGCTTCCTTCATAGTTTGAGGAAGAGAGTTACAAAGACTTACGACCCTCTAGAATAAAATATTTGAATTCATCTCTGCCATGTACAGCCAGGAATGATTTGATGCTGGGTCATTTCTAAATGCTACAGAAATGACTGACAGATTCTTGTTAATCAAATAATAAACAATTCTGCGACAAAGATAGGTATATGGAGTTAGAACACACACTATCCATGGTCTCACAATATGATGGATCACACTCCATAGATTACTTCACTCCTGTCTTAAAACTGAAATGCAAGGAACTGCAGTTTCTGGGATCTTGAGCAAAACATAAAGTGCTTAAGGAGCTCAGTGGGTCAGGCAGCATATATGGTGGGAATGGACAGACAACATTTTGGGTCAGGATCCCTCTTCAGACTGAAGAAGCGTTTAGTGTAGTTTAGAGATACAGCTCAGAAACAGGCCCTTCGGCCCACTGGGTCAGTGCTGACCAGCCATACCCGCGCACTTAACGCTATCCTACACACACACGGAACAATTTACAATTATACTAAGCCAATTAACCGACAAACCTGAATATCTTTGGCGTGTGGGAGGTCCCGGAGAAAACCCATGCATGAGACGTTGAGAACGGACAAATTCCGTACAGACTGCACCAACAGTCAGGATCGAACCCAGGTCTCTGGTGCTGTAAGACTGCAACTACCACTGCACCACAGTGCTGCCTGTCCTAAAATGTGATCGGTTCATGCCCTCCACAGGTGCTGTCTGACTCACTGAGCACCTTCAGCACTTTGTACTTTTCCGTATCTTAAAACACTTGATTTTGGTGACAGAAGATACTTCTCATCAAAATTCTGTACGGCATTAAATAGTTGTTTGGCACATCCACTTGGGTGTCTACTGTGTGATTTTTATTAAGTGATGGAAATGTCATGTATTATCTTCTGTGAGGGATTGCCGATAATTGATTTACGGTTACCTTATGTTTTCTGACCTGAATCGTACTCTGTACATTGCCATCATTCCTGATGTCAACTTAACCCAGTATTCACCAAGACTGGATTTTGCAGTTGTTAAACTTGCAGCTTCCACTTATAGATACAGACAATGACTTCAGCAGTCTAAATGTGTGCAGTTAAAGATGGGAATCCAGAGACTGTTATCAGTGATTCTCTGGGCAATGTTCTCTGCTGCAATATATTAACTGCAACAATTGTATTGCTAGTTATTACTGTAACAAGACATTGAATACTCTCTTACACAATCATTTTTACTTATTAGCAATCTTACTACATTAAAAAAATAATTAATAATTTTGGATTGTCACTATTTCAAATCTTTGCTTTTAAATTCGGAGCTTTTTAAGATAATTTTCATTATTACATTTGTTTCTGAGATTATAGCTTCTATCACAATGCCCTGCATTTCTTTAAATGGTGCTCTTAATGTTTTTAAAATCAGTTCAAAATTGTACTTTTTATTCCTACTTTATTGTTTGATTTGCTACTCTGTCTGAACTGAACTGATATTGTAAAGCAACCATTTAATGTGTAGATTGTTAATATTGGCCAAATTAAAGACACCATAAAATGGAGGACCCCTGCACTTGTCAGAATTGCTTAACCCTTGTCAGCTGAACATTACAGGCTTTGAATGGCGCCAGCCAGTCTAGGCTCATACTGGTATGCAGGACGGTGAGGGGTCCAGGTGTTCTCCTTGTTTCACCTAAATTGATAAAACGTATAGCAGTTTTGCAAACTAACCCTAAATGTATCATTTCGATTGGATCGCTGCAAAAGCATTGTAAACAGTATAAATAATGTTGCAAGATGGTCATCCTGTTAATCGATGATTGGTCGAACTGTTGAGCCTTGGAGAAACTGTTTGAATCGCAGGGCACATGTTTCAATGTTTATTCTTGTTTGCTTCCTTCTGGAACTTTCTTTCAAATACAATGTATTAGTCACTGTACTATTGGGTTATGAAAATGTCTATCATGTACTGTGTTAATCGATATCTGTTACTGGACTGTATAGAGACCACCTGTATAGAGACCACATGCGGTCGGCCCCTCAAGGTTCGGGGACCTGTAAAAGGCCGCTCCCATGAGCTCCTGTGTCGATCTTCTGGGAGAACGCTTAGGACTGCGTGACCATCTGGAGTGTCTCTGTTTTAATGAGGCTAGGAGGGCGTGGCCAAGCAGATACAAGGATCGAACCTGCGGTGGGTAGGTATAGTAGTGGGGAACTGTTATTGTGTTTTTCCAAAATAAAGTTTAGATGCGCAAGTGCTTGACTCCGTATTTTATTGGCTGAAACTAGACTGGGGGGAAGCTTAGAATGAGCTATATACAAGATGGAAGCATTTATAGAGCCGGACAGTTACACCGCAGAAACAGGCGGTTCAGCTCACTGTGCTCACACTGACTGACAAGCAACTATTTTCATACGGATCTTTTTCCAGTTTCTCAAAAATTCTAGCCAAATTCTATCACTCACCTACACACTAGGAGCAATTTATAATGGCCAATTATCCAACCAACCTTCACATCATTGAGATGTGGGAGGAAACCAGAGTACCCAGAGGAAACATATGCAGTCACTGGAAGAATGTGCAAACTTCATTGCAGACAGGAGCTGAACCCAGATCACTGGTGGTGTGAGATAGTGACTCTACTAGCTGCCCCATTTTGTTTCCAGATGTGCATGGACCTTTTCTAAATGTTGTTTCCAGATTGACATGTAATAACAGCAAATTGATGCTCAGATTACTACTGTAAACTGTAGGCAAGAGATGAAATGGATCAGAAGGGAATTGATGTGCATTTGAGAGAGAATAAGGTGTATGGGTACAGGAATGAAGAAAAAGGGAGATGGGACTGTTGTGTTGCCCTACTGAAGCCATCATGGACCTGATGGGTTGAATGGCTTCCTGCTGTGCATAATAAGTGAGTCAGTAAATGTTCTTCTAAGGTAACAGGCGATCAGATTATGCCCATGTTGCAATCCCCCTCTTATCTCCCTATAACATTCTCTCTCATATACCCATCAATCTTCCCCCAATTCTCTTACGACCCACGAGGCATAATTTAGTGGCAAATTAACCTACAAGCAAATCTTCGAGATTTGGGAGGAAGTCAATATCTGGTAGAAACTCAAAGAGTCACAAGAAGAACGTGCAAAGTCCATACAAAACAACTCCTGAGGTCAGTATTGAACCTAGGTCCCTGAAACTGTGATGCAGCAGCACGAACTACTGCAACACTGTAGCACCCTGCGGAGAGAGGACAAGCAACTGGATAAAGTGAATAAAACTGCAACCACGCATGACTGATTTCAGATCTTGCGGACAAATAATATTTCTTGCTTGAATTTTGTTGGAATACTTTCAAAGTGAGATAAAGTTCTTAAACTCTTATGGCATTCCCAACATGTTTGTACTGACCGTTCCTGGAAATCTGACCCTGTCTTGTTCGATTCTAGCAATCAGAGTAATTTGGTTGTTCACATGCAGAAATTCTTGAAAGTAGCAGGACAATGAAGAGGCTCTTAACAAAGAAGAAGGAACTCTGTGGGTTTTATGTAATGTGTACATAGTAAACATGCAATGGATATGAATAGGTTTGTCAACATCCCTGGATTTATCAACAACCCTGGGAATTCTTTGCATTGGTCTTGGAATCACTGGTAATTTATTTAAAAAAACTATTGGGGGTTTGGGAAATTTGAAGCAAGCTTTGGATCACTGCAGGTCAAAGGTTGTCCACGCACCACACCCCTCAGCCTGAGGGTCTGGTTTGTACGTTTGATCTAGTGGCTAAATGTATAACTGGCTGGAACCCATAGCCTCCAGGGTGCTGGGGTCAGCTAAATCCTAATGTTCCCAGTTCATGTTTATAAATTGCTGGGTAGTTCTCAGCTGGAGTATTATTTCTTATTATAGGCACCAGGCTCCTGAAGGCACTGCAAAGACAATTTACTAGCACGGAGGACTTCTGTCGTGTAACCAGTGCAGCTGTGATGTTTCTCCTTCCAGGCAAAACGATGAAGGCGAGATTTAATTAGTGGTGCTCAGAATTATGAAGGAAAACTAAGAAGAAACTGGTTCCAGAGGCAGAAGGAGTAGTAACCAGGGACCTGGCAGGGTTTGGACCATAATGAAGGGTTATGGGTGTCAGAGACAAGAAAGCGGAGTTGAGGCCGAGATCAGATCTATTATGATCTTGTTGAATGGGCCAGCAAGCTTTTACTTATTATTTAAAGTCACAGAGTCATCTTTCGTGGAAACAGGCCCTTCGTCCTATCCAAATCTGTGCTACCATCAAGTAACCGTTTAAACTGATCTGACACTAATCCCTTATTTTGCTGTTCTCCCCACATTCCCTTCAATGTCCATCAGATTCCGTTACTCATATACCATGAATTGATTGTGGGCTACCACCGATAATATTGTTATGAACTAAAGTGTGTTAACTGAATGGGCATTGGAACCTGGTTCAAAGGTCCTACATAAAAGCCAATGGGATATTTGCTTAAATAGGCAACATTTATTGGGCTAGAGAGGTGTATTATTTCTTTTTTTTTTTTTTTTTTTTTTTTTTTTTTTTTTTTTTTTAAATATTTTTTTATGTACGAAACAGTATACACAACCAAGTACACTCTTATACGACATTGAGATTTATACAATGTATAAAATTATAAACGTATTGATTATTAATTAGTACTATTTATGATAATTGTAGTATTATCCATTATACATTCCGTTATTATTTATTTTATATAATTAGGGGTATATGTAGTATTATTATTCCTAATATAAGTAATACACTTAGATTTCTCAAAACATAGATATTCTTCTAATTACCAAATAGAAATCCCGCTAATTTAAACTACGTAATACCCAATCTTAAACAACATTTTTTTTTAATATTCATAATGTTATCAAAGTATTAATAATGTTTGTATTATTGTTAATTTTATATTTCATAGTTATTGTATAATTGAAAGTACGTAGTTTTATATAATTACAAGTTTAAGACATCTATAATCTTTTTCATACAAACAGAGATAAGTGTGTACATATTAAAAATTTATATAGTATGTTTCTATAATTTTTTTTTTTCCTTAATTAAAGATAGATAGATAGAAAAAAAAAGGAATAGAAAAATAGAAAAGAAGGTATGAAAAGTTTGATGGAGATTAAAGTATTACTAAGTAATCCAATCTTGGAGATACATTCATGATTTGTTATGTGTATTTCTTCATCCACTCAGATATTCAGGGCCTCAGTCAAGTCCCTGCGCCGAAACCATTGTGACCCTGTGTAGATATTTAATATAGGGGAGACCATATCTCCTTGAAAGAGATCTAACCTGTCCATAAGGACAAGTCATTCAATCTCTCCAAGTGAAGTGTCTCCGTCATTTCTGTATTCCACATTTTAATTGTTGGGGATACAGGGCCTTTCCAAAATTTTAATATTAATTTTTTCCCAATTATTAAAGAATAGTCGATAAAAGTTCTATGATTCCTTGTAATTATTTGTTCATTTCCGGTATTCCAAGTATGATTAACTTTGGGTCATAAATCATAGTAATATTAATAACTTTCGAGATTGTTTTAAATATTTCATTCAATATTGTAAAATCTTCGTACAATTAGTAAATGAATGCGACAGAGTTGCTTCCCATGATTTGACATTTATCACATATAGGTGATAGTTTTAGGAAATATATTATGTAGTTTAGATTTAGAATAATGTAATCTATGTAAGATTTTAAACTGTATAAGTGCATGTTTAGCGTTTAAAGAGCAAATAATGTATATGTTGTAGGCTTTCTTCCCATATTTCTGGACTTATTATTTGACTTAGTTCATTTTCCCAGCGCGATGTCTATGTATTTTCCGATGATGGGATATCACTTTCCAACAAAATGTTATAAATGTATGATATTCATTTTTTCTGTATTTTTGGGTGTTTATTCAAGCATTCATCTAAAATTTCACTCTTTCTATTTCTAAGTTCTTGTGTATTTGCGGAAATATAGTTTCTGATTTGTAAATATCTGAAATATTCATTATTATGAAGCCCGTAAGTTTGTTGTAATTCTTGAAATGAAAGAAATGAATTTATCCTTATAGAGATCCCCTATGTTTAGAATTCCTTTATTTTTTCCATTGTGTAAAAGCTTTAATCCATCATTGACGGTTTTTTAAAACGTAAAATTATTGGCAATTGTAAGAGCTAGCGGTATAAATTTTAGTTTTAGTGTTTTCTTTATTTGTTTCCAAATACGTATTCCACTTTCTATTATCAGATTTTCCGCTATAAGTTTTCTTAGGTACATTAATATTAGCAAATATTATAGAGCTAATTTCAAATGGAAAACAGTCTTCTCTTTCCATTTTTAACCAATTTGGTTTTATTATCTATTTCTCCTAACCAAAAAATTCATATTTCTAATATTAACTGCCCAATAATAGAACATAAAATTTGGTAAAGCTAAACCCCCGTTTATTTTAGCTTTACATAAATGTTTTTTATTTATTCTATGATTTTTGTAGTCCCAAATAAAGTTTAGTGACTATTGAGTCTACTTTTTTAAAGAAATTTTTAGAAAGGTATATCGGAATTGATTGAAATACATATAATAATTGTGGGAGGAAAATCATTTTTTATTGCGTTTATTTTACCTAACATTGAGATAGGTAAGCTTTTCCAATATAAGATATTTTTATTTAATTTATTCAATAATAACGGGAAATTAGATTTAAATAAAGAGTCAAATCTTTTGTAACAAAAATACCAAGATATTTAATATTTTCATATTGTTATCTTGAAAGGAAATTGTTGTAATATCTGTAAATTATTCATGGTTATTGGCATAAGTTCACTTTTATTCCAATTGATGCTATAATCTGAAATTAAACCAAATTCCGTTATTAGTTTTAACAAATTACAGATACTTATTTCCGGTTTTGTAATATAAAGTAGTATATCGTCCGCATATAACGAGATTTTATTCTTAGTATCTTTTAGTATCGTATCCATATATTTCTGGATGTAGTCTTACCCTTTGAGCAAGGGGTTGTCGATTGCTAACGCAAACAGTAATGGTGATAAAGGACAGCCTTGTCTACAACCTCGAGATAAACTAAACTTAGTTGATAACATATAATTTGTTATTATTCTAGCTGTTGGATTTGCGTATAATAATTTAATCCAAGTAGTAAACTTATCACCAAGCTTAAATGCTTCCATCACCGAAAATAGATAAGGCCATTCCACCTGGTCAAAAGCTTTTTTCTGCATCCAACGAGATGACTACTAAATCTTTTTTATCACTTCTTTTCGCGTATATAATATTAAATAACCGTCTCTTAAATTATATGAAGAATATCTTTTTTAGGTATAAATCCTGTTTGATCAGGATGAATTAATTCATTAACAATTTTGCTTAGTCTTTGTGCAAGAATTTTTGTTAAAATTTTTTGATCAGTATTTAATAAAGCAATTGCTCTATACGATCCTGGATCATCCAAGTCTTTATTTATTTTGGGTATAAGTGTTATAATAGATTCGTTCAATGTTGTTGGTAATTTCTCTTGTATATATATCTGTTCATATAATGATTTTAAAAATATGGGACCATTTGGGCATGAAAAATTTTTATAAAAATTCCGAGCCCTCATACCATCTGGTCCTGGAGTTTTACCATTTTTTAAAGATTTAATAGATTCTTGGATTTCTTTTATTGAAAATATCGGCATTTAAAAATTCTCTATTTTGTAAATCTAATTCTTTTAAGTTACATCCATTTAAAAAGGCATCTATTTCTGTTTTATTTACTGTTGTGTTACCAGTATACAAATTTTTATAATATTGCAATAAATCTTTCATTAATATCTTGGGTTGTATTAATAATTCACCGTTTTTGTGATTTTAATCCTATGTATAATTTTTTCCGCTTCAATTTTCCTTAATTGTCGAGCCAATAGTTTTGTGGTTTGTCTCCAAATTCAAACAACAATTGTTTAGTATGTTGGTAATATTTTAGAACTTGATCAGTATATATTATTATTTAATTTATACTTCAATGCTACAATTTTATTATGTATTATATATCTGATTTTGTTGCATTCTGTATATCTAATTGTTTGATCTCCCTTTCTAAGTCATGTTGTTCCTTCCGAATCTTCTTATTATGGAATGCTTGTGAAGAAATCATAATTCTCGAAGATATGCTTTAAATGTTTCCCATAATAAAGAGCGAGATATTCTGGTTGATCATTTATTTCAAAAAACATCTTAATCTGGGTTATGATGTATTCTGAGTTGTTTTATTTTTTAAAATTTGTGGAATTAGTTTCCATTGTCCTAGATTTCCTGTTTTACCATTTATTTTAATTTTAAATGTTAATGGTGCGTGATCTGAAATTATAATGTTATGATATTTGGATTCATAAGTAAGTGAAATAGCTTTGCATCTACTAGGAAGTAATCTATTCTTGAATAGGTTTTATGTACTGGCGAGTAGAAGGAATATTCTCGACCAGTAGGATTTTTGTTCTCCAAACATCTTTAATGTTAGACGTTTGAATGTATGCGTTTAATAAATCACTAGAGTGCGATTTAGTTTTCCTTTGTTTTGAAGAATCTATCTAAATAAGGGTCTAATGTACAATTAAAATCTCCTCCAATTATCAAATTGTAAGTGTGTTAATTCTGGAATATTATTAAGTACTTTCTTTAAAGAATAAAGGACTATCAAAATTTGGACCATAGATGTTAAACAAAAATCATTTTTTCCCTATTTTATTTCTCCTATTACAATAATATATCTGCCATCTTTAATCAGATATAGTAGATATATGCTTAAATAAAGTACCTTTACGAAATAATATTGCTACGCCTCTTGATTTGTGTGTAAAGGAAGAGTGGTATATTTTATCTATCCATTTAGCTTTCAGCCTATTTTCAGCGTCTTTCTTTAGATGAGTTTCTTGGATGTAAATTACATCAGGCTTTCATTGCCTTTAAAAGTGTGTCAATATTTTTCCTCTTTTTATTGGTTCATTGATACCTTTAACATTCCAACTGCAAAAGGTTAATCCCTCGGTTCCCATATTTCTTTTTAAATCCTGCATTTTAGATTTGTGGGAATCTAGAATAGGGTCCAAGGGTCCGCGCAGTAGACTTAACCTTACACCCGAACACCGAGTAGATGAATTTTAGATCTTTCTTATGTGCTTCACGAGTGTATCTCCATTGTTCCAGTATATAACTCCATTCAAACTGAAAGATATAGTAAACATAAAAACATGGTGAGAAGTGAATAAAAAAAAGCTTAGAAAGGTGTATAAAGAATAGAAAGAACTACAAATAAAATATTTGTAGTTTGTGAAAGCCAAGTTGTGTTGGCCATTAATCTAAAGGCTTCCGGCATTGATGTTATTAATTTAGCCAGCTCCTTAATTTTAAGGAATTATTATTCCATAGTAATATTTTAACGGGAATATAGTATTAAAGAAATGAAAAGAGTGATATTAAACATCATAAATGTATATATATCTAAGGTTCGTTTAAAAAAAAAAAAAAAAAATCCACTTATAAATGCCACAGTTAAAAGAAAAAAAATTTTTTTTTTTTTAAAAAATACAAAAAATAGAAGTCATTATTAAAAAGGGGAGAAATATATTGAGGAAGGGATATCCCCATATGTAACAGGACATAAGATATTAATTATTAGTTAGTATTAGTTAGCGATGGTGCAGAGTCTTGGTTAATAACAGTCATAGTAATAATAAAACCGCGTTATCATTTTAGTAGGTTGTGTTATTTGTTTATGTTAGTTCGGTGAGCTTCTTCCAATCTGGGCAAACATTTCGTTCCATACGACATTGTCCATTCCTTCTGATTTCTTCTAATTCCATTATTGTCGTATAAAGTTTCATAAAATGTCAAGAGACTGTGCTAGGTCTTTCGTTCCATACGACATTGTCCATTCCTTTGATTTCTTCTAATTCCATGTTGTCGTATAGAGTTTCATAAAATGTCAAGAGACGTGCTAGGTCTTTAAAAATAGAAAAAGGCAGTATATTTGCTTGTAGATGGTTTTTCAAGTGTCAAATGCTTTGCAAATTCATTGTTCTGTTGGAGTCTTGAAAAAAAGTGTTCCACGTTGTTATAAGTAACTCGTAAGATGGCGGGGTAAATTCAGACCGTACTATCTCATGTTTTCTACACCCCTCATAAGGTTTTTGGCTCGTTAAACGCTTTTCGTTTCTGGCAACCTCTGGGGGATAGTCTCGATAGATACTGATTCTTTGTCCTTGAAAATCAGATTCTTTGTTCTCGAGGCTCTTTTGCATAATGTCCTCGAGGGTGAAATCATATTGTAACTTGACAATGATTTGTCTTGGGGGGGGCATTTGTACTGGTCTGTCTTCTGCCGACTCGGTGTGCACGAGCTAAAACGGCATATCATCCAAGAGATAAAACAGCTTGCAGTAATTTAGCAGTGAATTCTCGAGGTGTCTTCGTGTTTCTCTAAACTTCCAGGAATCCCTGCAATCCTCAAAGTTCTGCCTTCTTTGATAGCCTTCCAGTGCGTGCATTTATCTGTTACTTTGGATAAACAACTCCAGTAGACGTTCTTGTTCTGTTATCAGCTTTGCTGTAGACACAGTACTAGCCTCCGCTATCTTTTCAAGGTTTTTAATGCCGTCAACTTGTTGTTCGACACTTTGCAATAGGGTCAATCTTATGTTTAAAGTCTTTTTTAACATTTTCAAGTTTACCCTCCATCTTGCGTTCCAAGTTATTAATCCATATCAATGATTTCATTTTCAATATTTCTGAGTCCTCTCTTGAAACTTATTATCAATTTGCGTCTTTATATCTTTTTTGAAATTCACGCCATTGATTTTTCATCAAGTCCATCTGATTATTAATTTGAGATATTTCTTCCTTTATATCTTCCTGTATTACTTTCATTTCTTTCTTTATATCTTTCATTTTCACGTTTTAAATCAGCCATCTGATGAGAAATAAAAGTTTTCAAGTCCTCCACCTCCTGATGTCTGCTTCCTGGAAACGTCTTCCACGGAGCTGGCCCTACTCGAGTCGCGGCTTCTCCCAGGCCTTCTCCCGGTCTCGCCCGGGTTTTTCGACCCTTGTTTTCTCGGTAGGGCTCCGTGCCGTCATAATTCGTCGCAGGGCTGATGACGTCAGCCGGTACCGTCGGTGTTGAGGCGGCAGATAGTGAAAGCAGTCGATCGGTAAGTGTTTTTAAATCTGTTAAAATCCCCGTTTTTTGCAGAATTTTTGCGGAGCTGGCTGGTGCTGTGGCTTACTACTCCATAGCGCCACCGGAAGTCCTCCTATTATTTCTTTCAAAGTGAAGGAGCAGGCTGCATTCTTTGGGTCGAGAAACCATTTTTATACTTGCAAATCTGATAGCCTTCTTTATCTACAGTGGGAATCACCAACCGTTAATGCATAAAACCATTGTTTAGATGGTTCAGATCCTTTACAAACGATCATGATCTTGGCCAAGAAGTTGATGGAAACAATGGTCAGGAACTAAGCCACCCAAAAAAAATAGATAAAAGAGGGGCTGTGCAATTCCCAACAGGAGCTGTAGAGCATATCACCGCCATTGCATTTTGTTAGTCTGCATGCACGGAAAAGTCCTTTGGAGTAAACGGACCATTTGTGTGGCAGCCAGCAACAAGCTGCATAAAAGGCTCTTATAGAGGTGGATGCTGACATTTTCACTCATCTTAATTTGCTGTTGCAGGAGATAATATAGGAATGGTTGGATTGTTTGATCTCCTGCATAGACTCTTCTCATCACCCTTCATTCCCACTGTGAGAGAAGTTGGCATCCATTCATGGGATGACTAATGTTGCTCTGGAAAAGTAAAGATAGACCAAGAGAGTGGATGATGAATGTTATGTTGGGTCAGATCATCCTGGATCCAGCCTCCTTATTGAACTTGATGTGAGCAGGGTTCCCCCCCCCCTTAACCTGATCCACATAAGGTTAAGTTGGCTGAGCTAAATCTCCTTCTCTGTTAGCCCTCCATAGAGGTGAAGGCCACAACTAATAACTAGCCTCAGCAGATCCTTGAATGATTCAATGGCCTTTGGATACCCTGTTTGTAGTCAAAGGCCTTTGAATTGTTTTTAAATATCTCTGTTAAAATAGGTTTGAATAATTGAAAAGTGCCAAAAATTAATTGAAAACCTTTAAAAAAAAATTGTAGAAAAATATAACCACTTACTGTTTAACTCAGTGACTGAGACCCCATTCAAATGAGTGAGGGGCACATTAGTTATATCAGCTTTGGCTGGTACAAACTTAGGGGCAGATGAGGGACTCTTAAAAATAGCAGAGTCAGGGGATATGGGGAGAAGGCAGGAACGGGGTACTGATTGTGGATGATCAGCCATGATCACATTGAATGGCGGTGCTGGCTCGAAGGCCCGAGTGGCCTATTTTTGCACATATTGTCTATTGTCTTTTGACTCAACTGAGTATTGGGTTTCAGTGCATAGTCATAGTGTCATAGAGAGTCATAGAGTGATAAAGTGTGGAAACAGGCCCTTTGGCCCAACTTGTCCTCATGGCCGAGATACACTAGTCCAACCTGCCTGCGCTTGGTCCATATCCCTCCAAACCTGTCCTATCCATGTACCTATCTAACAGTTTCTTGAATATACCCATCTTGAAGCATTCAATTCGGAGTGTAATGAATGATTTGTCACATGCCCTACAGCAATAAGGATAATTGAAACAATTAATGTACTTTGCTCCCATCTCTAGCCTTGATTAGCTCTCTGCTAATCTGACATTCATCATGTTGAATAAGTCACCGAAGCTTTATTATAACTCATACCATGAGGTGTGATTTGTGTTTGATAGTGGAGTTATTAAAATAAGTCATACAACTGAATAGCACCGTCAGCGATGGCAGCCTCGCCAACAGTCTCTGTCTGTCTTTTCGTCTTTTTTTGTTATTTTTAGTGTGTTTTAAAAGTATGTGTTATTGTTCCCTGGTTTGTTTTATTTGGGGGGTGGGGGAGGGGGTCAGGGGAAACTTTTTTTCAATCTCTTACCTTGCAGAAGATGCAATTGTTTTCCGGATCGTACCCCCGGTCGCTCTGCGGCCTACTGCTCCGACTGCGGCCTAACATCATGGAGCTGGCGGCCTTGCTCGAGACTGTCTTTGAGCCCCACCGTGGGGCCGTGTACTTACCTTCGGAGCCTGCGATCCATTGCCTGGGATCGACACTCCAACTGCGGCCTGCGGATTTTAACACCAAGGAGCTCGCAGTCTTGGGTAGAGGCTGATGTCGGTAAGCTCCAAAGTCGCAGAAGGTTCGACTAGCCCCGACCCGGGGTCAGATTGCCCGGCGCGAGGGGGAGTTGAAAACCCGCCGATTGCGGAGGGCTCGCCAGGTGTGGGAGCCAAGAATGCCCCACAACGGAAGGTGTCGCATGCCCCGACCGGCGGAGAGGGCGAGAAAGAAGAGAGATGAGTTGAAAGTTTATTTGCTTCCATCACAGTGAGGCTCTTCACTGAAAAGTAACAGTAGAGTAAAAAAAAAAAAAGGATGTAATCGAAAAAGAAAAAAAAAAAAAAGAGAGTAAAGAGAAGTCACTGATGGTGGATGTTCATGTTTAAAAATTATTTGGGTTGTTCTTGTTGCTCTTTATTGGAATGACGGTATGGCAATCAATTCCTCGTGTGTGTTCAAACTACTTGGTAATAAAAGTATTATATTGTTATGATAAGTCTGAGAAGGGGTCTCGGACGCAACGACCCGCTAATTCCTTCGTCCATAGTTGTGCTTCACCACTGAGTTTCCCAGCATTTTTGTCGGACATTTTGATCTGCTTTTGAAAACTAGAGTGTGACAGATGAATTAACGTTGATTTTGAAATTTTTCTGTAGTCATTTTGGAAATTCGGCAGGAATGAGATAGATTATAATAAAGTTTACTTCTTTAATTGGCTTTGTTTTAATGGGAACATTTGCAGCTTTTTAATTTACCTTTTGAACAAATTGCATTCCTTTCCGAACATTTTATTTTAACTTTGGTTTTGTTTCTGTTGTAATTTGTTTTTTATGCTAAATACAATATGTCAAGTACTGGCCTAGATTGTTGCCTGGATATTTTAGACAGTATACGGGGTTTCCTTCCAGGCACATATAGGTTTATTGTTCCAGTCTTGCTATAGCAGCTGGTATCATGAATATTTAGATTATTCGGAACCGAGTGTTCTGTGATGTGGCATTTATTCCTTGATCTTTCAGAATTCTACAAGACTTGAGATTTTTGGGGCCACTGTTTTACTTAAAAGCACCAGGAGTCATCTACTTCATTTACCTGCATTGACCCCTTCTTTAATGTCCGTCCCACTCTTCATTATTTGCAAGCATTTTCCATTTATTCCACACTTTATCGTTTGTTTTTGGTACTGTTTACCACCTGGCAGACTTCTTTAAAACTTTTAGTGCACCCCCGAGAGTCCACTCCATCTAGACTTCATGCGCCGCACGGCTATCAATGACCCTCAGGACTCATTTCAGGACAAGCTGGGGGCCTGTGGACCAAAGCTCCTCATTTTCTGTCTTATAAGGTAAATAGAAATATAAGGTGAGTCACTAGAAAACAAGTTAGCACTCAACTGCAATTTCTTAATTTAACCAATCCTTGTCAGCACAGCGTCCCCAAAAAATGCGACGATAATGGCTTTTAATACCTAAAAACTATTCTTATTAAAAATATTCTGGTCTTGCAAGGAAAATATTTTTTAATCAACAATGTAAATCATAACGCATTAATCGTGATTTTTATCGTTTGAACTTAACTTGGGCGGTGGGACAAAATAACAGTGAGTAGTTCTCTCTCTGAGTCAAACCCTTAAACAATGTTTTTGAGGTAGGGCTAGAGTGCATAGAAAGGAGGTGCAGTTGCTAAATGTTTAATGATCACTCCAATGCAAGCCAGATTGCTTTGAATTGTTGATTTTTGAGTTGTGGGGCTCTCAGTGAGTTTGTCCTCCTTTGAGAACTATGGTCCTAAAATAATCTTACAGGCCATGAATCTCGTGCAAGCTTTCTTTGATGAGTTTTTACTGTCGCTGTTATAAATCTGGATATTGATTTTAGATTATTAGTTATGTTGGTGATTTTACATCATTTTGCCATCCCCCGGATAGATGAGACTAAAGAACTGGTTTGTGTTTTTGATAATATTCATCCTGTGGATGGAGCTGTTGAATGATGATACAGTCGAAAATTCCTAGGAAACCAGGAGAGAACCAGTTAGAGAGGACCGTATGGTTTTTATAAGGTTTTTTCGGATCCTAGTGAGTTTCTATGGCGAATTTCACGTGTTAATATAGATTCCATTAGAAACAGTAGGATCAATGGGGGATGAAGCCAAAGTAGAAGCAATAGAAAACAGTTGAATCTCATTGTTTTACGAGGTGTGTTATAAAAATTCAAAGTCAAACCCAGTTAGAAACCATTAGAAACCCGTACTGTGTCCATGGTTCAAGTAGGGGTCAAAAACTTGGTTAGAAAACAGTAGAAGGAAAACCGGTGGGTCTACTGGTTTGACTGGTTTGTGTTACATTAGAAGTTTAAAACCAGTAGCAAAACCAGTGAAGACACTACAATTTTTGCATGTAAAAAATAACAAAGCAACCATTGGAAAGATTCAACCAGTTAGGAGTCTACTTGTTTACGAGTTAGAGGTTGCATAATGTTAGTCAACCAAGTAGAGTCCAGTAGGTGTTTACTGTTCAAAGAGATTGGAAAACACATGAAGTCTGACCCAGTAGAAACCCTAGAAGAATAGAGTCTCTCTGGTTTGGCATTGGGTTGGAAAACGCCTTCATAAAACAGCAGGGACATTAGTAACCAGATGTCTATGGGTTTAAGAGATTTATAGGGGGAAAAAAATTGAAGTCCAAACCATGTAGGATCCAGTAGAGTCTACTGGTTCCAAGAGGATTGGAAATATGCAGGTACAAACATCCTAAATATGCCAATCTCAACAACAAAAATTTAAACCACACTGGAAAAAAATTTTACATGATTAAGGAAATCATAATTTGTTTTTCGAAGCATCAATATTTATAACAAAATCCACGGAGTTACGCAATTGGTGCAATTACTACTATGTCATTACATTCGGACCTGTGTTCCAAGCTAAGACAAAATGAGCGCGGGTCAATTGTTTTTCAAGGTATACGAACCTGCATGGTGAACGTGCGCGTGCGAGTTGAACATCATCCGGACAGGTTAGTACGTGGCAACCCGTGGGGAAAGAACTCAAGATATTTATGAATATCCTGTACGGTTTGGTGGTTAATATCGATGGGCTCCGATATTTCTAACCCAATAGTCTTCTAGCTAGCGTTTACTTTCATTCTTTATGTACTAGCCCTACGTTATTTTAAGTCTCGTTCCCACGCGTCTCCAAAGTGTCAGCATCATTTTCAGCCTTCCTACCAGTTGATGTTCATTGTCGCAATGAGCAATGCAAGCCAAATTCTACGATACGCTTTCGCGTTTTCAGAGTCGACAATGGTCTCCCATTAAGCCATTGATCGAACCAGTGATATTGTGAAGTTGAATGCATCCAGTGGGTAGTTATCTGTTGTTCTATCAAAGCAAACTGCCCCCCCCCCCCGGGATTTTATTGTCTGAATGGATGATTGTAATTTGTTGCGTAGAAAGAAATAGTAATTAGGAATACCAGCAAGTGGCCGTTACGAACTATTATGTACTTATGGTTGTATGGCTGAAGTTTGGATTACTTGTGTATCTATCTTCTGCTATAACTTCATCTAAAAGTTGCAGATTGACCCCATCCGTTGCGGGGGCAGCAGATCTCAAACAATTATGAGAATGGGAGATTAATGTAGATAGGAGAGTAACGGTTGTCAGCCACACCTCTCCCTCAATGTCGAAGGACGCAAAGTTTATTTGAAAAAACAACAGAGGTGCAGGAGTAAACTCATGTCAGGGCAGCATGGTGAAGAAGGAAGGTAAAGTGTGGTTTTCATGTCGGGACCTTATTTCGACCGGATATTTCTGGTGATGAGTTTGAATCGCCGGCGGTCAAACTCTAGGCATAAAAGTATCGCAATCAATTTGTCTGGTCTCCCACTCTGATGATACTGCAATACATTCTGCTCTGGTATTTTTTTCTTGCAACTACCGTGTTCATATTATAATGTGAATGTTACTATGCAATAGATTGACACGATATTACGATGCAAAAAAGTATTTAATAGTATATAGGAATGTAATCTGGCAAATTGGAGGGCCCAGGACCATATAATTGTATGTAATGGCTTCGGGCCTGCAAGGTCATTTGTTCATTCTAAATGAGCTTTCTGTGGAAGGAAAATGGACAAAGCTTCGAATTGTGCCGGTTTGTCCTAGAGGCCTAGTTCAGGCTGCAGGAAAAAAAAATGAAATGCTGGATGACCAATTATGTGCAAAAATGCATAAAAAAATGCATTGGGATGAATGCAACCAGATATTAACAATGTTGGCAAACTTACTTTGCCTGGGATTGGTTACGTTTGGAGCTTGTTGGTTTCTCTTGCATATCAGGGCCAATGTTGCGATGTTCTTTTCTATGAGAAACATGTTTGATGCAAAGCATTAGGCCATGTATGATGGGTTAGGAATGTCTGTTCATGTACGGAATTATTGTATCTGCTAATGGCTTGTAAAGGACACCCCCCCATGTGGTTCGGCTGAGGTTCGGGGGCCCTATAATAGTCGATCTTATGGGAGTGCACTTAGGGGCTGAGGATTTCTGGAGTTGTTTCTGTTTGAGCTATGGCCAGGAGGGGCTTGCGCAGGCAATTAACGAAGGTGAACCCTGCGTGGGCTTCGGTACTGTCTGTGGGAAGCTGTTAAATGTCGCGTTTGCAAATAAAAGGATTTGTTGCACAAGTGCTTGACTCAGTAGTTTTGATGGGTGTAAAGAACCATTATGCCGCGGGGAAGGGAAAACGGTTTGATACCTACTGGAAAAACCCCCACGAAAAACTTCATTGTTGTCAAGGTTCAATTATAATTTTATAACCATTGAAGATCCACCATTCTACAACTGGGCATAATATTATAGTCATTGACTACATCTCAGAGGGAAGCAGACCCAGGACGAGATAAAAAACGGATTGGGGAAAATGGCAAGTTTTGGTTGGGTCTATTCTTTCTTGTATCTTATTAACTACATCTAACTGTATTATTAGGAAATGTATTAGAGAAAAATTAGAAATGTTAGTACAATGTAAACATTGATGTGACGACATGGAGGAAATTGGTATTTTTCATGCATCTTCATCATAAATTGTGAACAAAAAAGGTGGCTTCAAAAACTTGGTTGTCGCCGATAGGGCCAGGGAATTTTTTAAGTTCATTGTTCCAAAACCATTGCCTGACTTGATTTTTTCACTTTCCTGAGCAAATCAGGCAAGTGTTATGTAGCCCCTGTAAGCTGACTTTTTCTGTCATTGATAAAATGTTACTTGTTTTAAAATTTTCGAATCTTCTAGACTAAACTTAGAAATAAGAGCTTCAAGGGACTGAATTGCCCTTCAAATTTTCTGTTATAATCTTATCTTCACAGCATGCTCCATTTGATTTTGTGATACGTTCTCCTATATTAGTTGTTACGCGTAAACACCAATAGTAAATCTGTGCCACTATAAACGAATTACAATACTCCCATATATCCCATTCTCAAAATTTCCCCAATCCCCCCCCCCTATCTCCAACACCCAACCCAACCACCCACAGGGGGTTCATAGTCAGGGAAAGTAGTTCCTAAGTGACTAAGCAATCCCACAGCCAGTCACCATTAAACCACTCTATGTGGACATAATGCCTCACTTATTCGCCAACCCTGAATCTTTACTGTATAGCATGCGTAATGCGTAATCTAATCTCAACCGATACCGTATCTTCTAATTTCGTCTTCAGAGTATTACCCTCAAGTTTGCACCAGATATCCTTCTCATTTCTAAACAAATTAACAGGCCATGTTTAAACCTCTACCTCAAAGGATTAAATATAATTCCCTTATGCGAGAATACAAAGTGTTTAACGTGTATTATCGCATTATCAGGTGGTAAGTAGTTGAAGTGCGCTTAAAACAGTACCTAATGATGTCTCCAATCGACGTATTCATGACCATTTTTTAATTCAAAATGTGCGATCTGCTACAAAGAATCCGTTTAGCCATCATTCAAGTTCATATAAATTACCTGTTTTTACTGTGCTGCAAACCAGAGATAAAAGAGCATATATTAAACCCCCTTGTCTGACATTAGCTCACTCTATTTACACTGTATTAGTATGTATTGCTTGCAGTGATCCTCTCTTAGCAATTGTAACCAACAAGAATTATTGAGTGTTGTATGTACTCCAGCAGATGATCACTTGCATATACGCAAACAAAGAGTGTATATTTTTCTGATCGCATAACTCTTTCTTCTGTCTAAGTCAACTCTCATAGTTGGTAGGTCGTGAAATTCCAGTTTTCTTTCATTTGAAAGTCACTGAAAATTTATTTGAGTGATCTATACAGAGCAATCAACTAAAAGGTCAAGTAATCTTAAAGCGCATGTGAGGATGAGGATCCATTGTAGTACTATAATGCTGTGTTTCCGCTACAGGTACTTACAAGTCTCGAACGTTAGAAAAAATATTGACGGTGGTACTCACGTTATGGATGTTAAATGTAAGAATTTTGAAACTGGGCTAAATGCACCCCGTAAAGGCAACTTGTGGTGGTTGTGACTCCACTAAAGTATTATTCTTGCATGTTGGTTTGTGTTAAGGGTGCAAAGCTACGAGTGTGATTTATGAGCCACTCACCGTATCTGTATTAAAATGTTCATCATTGAAGGTCAACAGATATTGACATGTAAAAGGATGTTGAGCTTGCAGAGTTGTGTGTGTTTGGTTTGTAGTAAGCCTCCTGGGTTTTTTTTAGCATTCAGAATATGTTTATGGCTCTTTCTACCTGCTGGACTTTAGGTGCCATCATTCCAATCTACTTTTACCATATGTCCTGCACGAGGTGCCTTCTAAACGCCAGTAGTGAAGGCATCCAAATACTCTGAAACTTGGTCTTTTATGGAAACGCTTTATGATCAGTAGGTAAAATTTTTTTTTTTTTTTTTTTTTGTTTTTTCCTCTTTTGGTTTATACTGTTTGTACTGGGTTCAGATGTTTGGAATTTAGCTGACAATGGTCTTTCTATGGTGTTGATAAAAATTCTACTGGTTTTACGGTTCACTATGGACTTAAATGGCTCTTTACTGGTTTACAGTAGGACTTCCAACTGGTTTCTACTGGTTCTATGGATTTTAATGGTTTTACTGAGTTCGTAGATTCAATGGTTTCTACTAGGTTCACTCTCGCGGAAATTTTATAATTGCGTTTCATGTACTGGTTCAGTCGAAGGATAGCCAAACTGGTTTCTACTTGGTTCCAGAGGAATTCCATCTGGTTTACTGGTTCATGAATAATTTGTACTGGTTTACTGGTTCCATAAGATTTGTATGGTTTCTACTGGTTCCAGTAGGGAATTCCATCTGGTTTTCCCTGGTTCCATGAATAATTTGATGTAAATTGGTTTCTACTGGTTCCATGAAAATTTGTACTGGTTTCTACTGGTTCCTTATGAAAATTGTGTTTCTTTTGAGTATGTGGCTCTTCAGCTGAGTTTGTCCTCTTGAGGAACTATGTTCCCAAATATCTACAGGCCACCTGAATACTGTGCAAGCTTCTTTGATGAGTTTACTGAACTGCTGTCTATAATCTGTATTGATTTTGATTATGTAGTTATGTTGGTGATTTTAACATTCATGTTGACATCCCCCAGGATAGAGGGACTAAAGAACTGTTTAGTGCTCTTGATAACTACTCATCATGTGATGGAGCTGTAGATGATATGTGTCTACACCTTTAATTGATAGTAACAATGTCCATACTAACCACTCCCCCACCAGTCAGTATAATTGTAACCCACACGCCCCTAGCTCGCTCTCTAGTGATCGTGACAGACCACGTACAGCCAGGGCTATATATAGTGTATGCTAAATAAAGTAGTGAAGACTTTAAGGTGTCTGTTTACCTGCTCTACAGGAGCCCACTCACAACAAGGGGCACACGCTGGACTTAATTATCTCCAAGGCTCTGAACATTTTCAAGGTTGTGGTGACTGATGTTGCTCTCTCTGATCATTCCTGTGTTTTCTTTGACAGCACTAGCTGTGTACACACAAATGTACAAAAAGAGATAGTGACTAAACAGTATATCACTAAAAACACCAGTGAAACATTTATTTAGCTTTTCCCTTCAACACCCGCCCCCTCTTGGGTCTCAATCAATGAGCTTGTGGATCATTTTCAATTCTAAAATTACAAATGTTATTGATGCCATAGCACCCACTAAGGTGAAGGCTGTCTCTGGTAAGAAAAGATCTCCATGAAGAAATGCCACGCTGGTAAGAACGGAACAAAGTGTGTTGAAAAGTTGAACGCAGGTGACGAAAAACAAAATCTCCAGGTTCACTATGACATCTATAGGGAGAGACTTTGCATTTATGGCTTGGAGCTGAGAAATGCAAGGCGGTCCTTCTTCTCGGATATCATCACCAAAAACAATAATAATGCCCGTGCTTTGCTTGCTACTGTCGACAGGCTAACAAACCCTCCCGTGTCAGTGGCCTCTGTGCTTTCTACCAGGGCCTGTAATGAATTTGCCTCCTTCATCACTGACAAAATTCAGAAAATTAGACAAGTGCCTCCATATCAGGTACAGGATGTGTATCGTTCGTGTGTCCATGTAAAACCAATTCAAATGCCATGACACAATTTTGTGCAATCAACCATCAAACCTGGAGGGCATTATACAACATCTGAAATCCTCCCCCTGCAGCCTTGATATTCTGCCAACAGGCTTTTTCAAAAATGTTTCAAATTATTTGACCTTTTCTACAAATTTTAAACACGTCTCTTCTCTCAGGTGTCTTACCAAAAGCCGTGAAAACTGCAGTAATCGAGCCACTATTCAAAAAAGAAGTATTGTGCAATTACAGGCCCATATCAAACCTTCCATTTTTAAGTAAAATCATTGAAAAAACTGTTTTCAACAGCTTAACAACTTTTTGTCACTAAACAACTGTTTTGGTGTCTTCCAGTCAGGTTTTTGACCACACCACAGCACCGAGACTGCTCTTGTTAAGGTCTTCAATGACATCCACTTAAATACAGACAGGGGCAAAATTTCAGTCTTTGTGATCTCAGTGCTGCATTTGACATGGTCGACCACACCATATTACTAGACCAATTGGAAAACTGGGTTGGATATTCTGGCACAGTACTAAACTGGTTTGAATCCTGCTTAAAGAACAGGGACTACTTTGTGCCCATAGATAATTACACATCAGAGCAGACAAATGTGACATGTGGAGTTCCCCAGGGCTCCAATCTCTGATTATGAAAAACAACAAAATAAGTTACCATAATTATGCAGACGACACACAAATTTACATAACCATATCACCAGCGGACTATGGTCCAATTCGAATACTGAGTATGTGCATCGAACAAATCAACGATTGGATGTGCCAACCTCTCTTCAATTAAATGAAGATAAAACTGAGGTCGTTTTTTTTTGGAGCCAAAGAGGAACGATTAAAAGGCAGTGCTCAGCTTCAATCGGCAATGTTAAAAACCACGGACAAAGCCAGAACTCTTGGTGTAATCATGGACTCAGACCTGAATTTCATCAGACACTTTAAGACAATTACAAAGTCAGCCTACTCTCACCTTAAGAATATATCAAGGGTTAAAGGACTTTATGGTTCAGCAGGATTTGGAAAAACTTGTCCATGCATTTATCTTCAGTAGACTTGACTACTGTAATGCTGTCTTCACAGGTCTCCCTAAAAAATCGATTAGACAGCTGCAGCTGATTCAGAACGCTGCTGCTCGAGTCCTCTCTAAGACCAAGAAAGTGGATCACATCACTCCAGTTTTGAGATCTTTACACTGGCTTCCAGTCTGTCGAAGAATTGATTTCAAAATATTACTGTTAGTTTATAAAGCACTGAATGGTCTAGGGCCAAAATACATTTCTGACCTTCTGTTACATTATGAACCATCCCAATCTCTGAGGTCGTCTGGGGCAGGTCCCCAGAGTGAGAACTAAACATGGAGAAGCAGCATTTAGTTTTTATGCACCACATATATGGAACAAACTTCCAGAAAAATGCACGTCTGCTCCAACTCTCAGTTCTTTTAAAACGGGGCTGAAGACTATTTTGTTTGACACTGCTTTTAATTAAATTAAATAATTATTCATTTCTTGCATTGCACTGTAACTTTTATTCTTGTATTTTATACTTGTTTTATTCTATTTTAGCTTGTTTTTATTTTCTATTCTTTTTAATGATTGTTTTTCATTGCTTTCGATTGCTTTGTGTAAAGCACTTTGAATTGCCCTGTTGCTGAAATGTGCTATATAAATAAACTTGTTTGCCTCAGAAAAGCAGCTAACATAATCAAAGACTTGTCCCACCCTGGCCATTCCTTTCTTCTCCCCTCTCTCAATGAGAAAGAGGAACAGAAGCTTGAAAGTGTGCAACACCAGACTTAGGATCATCTTCTTCCCCACTGTTATTAGGCTTCTGAATTATCCTTTTTTAAGCGAGGGTACAGTCCGACTATCACATTGCAGACATCGGAGTTTGTTTGTGGAACCGATGTATTACTGCTGAATGCTGAAAACAATATTCTGCACCCTGTATTTTCCCCTTTGCTCTATCTGTTGTACATGAGTCTGATTTGATTGTGTTTATGATCGGGTCTGATAAGATACATGCAAAACAAAGCTTTTCGCTATATCTCGGTATATGTGGCAAAAATTTAAACTAAACCTATACATAGTACTCCAGGTACCTCAGGGCGGCACGGCAGCACAGTGGTAGAGTTGCTGCCTTACAGTGCTTGCAGCGCCAGAGAACTGGGTTCGATTCCGACTATGGATGCTGTCTGTATGGAGCTTACACATCCTCCCCCTGACCGCATGTGTTTTCTCCGAGATCTTTGGTTTCCTCCCACACTCCAAAGACTTACAGGTTTGCAGGTTAATTGGCTTGGCTTTGTGTACTTGGTATAAGTGTAAATTGTCCCTAGTGTGTGTAAGCTTGTGTTAATGTTCGGGGATCGCTGGTCTGAAGGGCCTGTTTCCGCTCTGAGTCTCTAAAAACTAAAGGTGCATTCTCAGCAAATGTGACTTTGATCTTATCTGTGCCTATCTGTATGAACATATGCACGTTGCATTGTTCAGAATATTCACTTTAAAAGGGACCGAATTTTGGAAGTTCGTGCAATGTGAGAATGCAACCTTAACATCTGTTTACAGCAAATAACCAAGATTGATTTTTCCTTTTATACTCCAGTTCCCCCAGCAATAAAGAAATACAATCCATTTACTTTCCTAATTGCTTGCTGCACCTGTGTATTAAATTTATGTGGTTCACATGCATTCCAACTAACATCAATCATTAATGGTTTCTCACATTTCATTAAAAAAATAATCCATTTACCACCAAAATGGATGACATCACATTTCTCCACATTATATTACATTAGAACATTGAACAGGACAGCATAAGAACAGGCTCTTTGGCCTGCAATATCTATGCTGAACATGATGCCAAGACCAACTCTCATCTGACTGCGCATAATCCATATCCACCAATTCCCTGTATATTCATGTGCCTATCCACAAACCTTACACACTAATATCATGGCTGCCTCCACCACCATCCATGGCAGCATGTTCCAGGCACCACCGCCATCTGCTGTAGGTAAAAAAATGCTTCACACATATTCTTTAAGCTATGCCCTCGCCTTCAAGCTATTCCCTCTAGTATTTAATATTTCTATCCTGGGAATTTTTTTTAGATTGTCTTCCCTATCTATGCCTCGTATAATTTTATATACTTCTATCTCCTCAACCTCCAGAAAAAACAATTCAAGTCTGCCCAGCCTCTCTTTGTAGCTAATATCACCTAATCCAGGTATCATTCTGGGAAAGTCTGAGTCTGAAGAATGGGTCTCAACTCGAAAGGTCACCCATTCCTTCTCTCCAGAGATGCTGCCTGTCCCGCTGAGTTACTCCAGCATTTTGTATCTATCTTCGGTGTAAACCAGCATCTGCAGTTCATTCCTATACATCATTCTGGTCAACTTTCTTTGCACCCTTTCCAAAGCCTTCACGACCTTTCTGTATCGGAACTGTGTGCATTACTCTAAATGTCGCCTAACCAAAGTCCAAAAAACTGCATCATGGCTTCTTCTTCTCAATGTAACAACTAATGAAGGAAAACATTCTATATGCCTTCTTTGCCACACTATCTACTATGTCCTTTTTCAGAGAAAGACTCCAACCCCAACATCCTTCTGCACATCAGTGCTGTTAAGTGTCTTGCCATTAATTGTAATTTCTACCAAAGTACAACACTTCATCCTTGCTCGGATTAAACTCCATCTGCCATTTCTCCGTCCATTTCCATAGCTGATTTTACCTAATAATCTCCATCTGTGAAACTCAGTTTTATTGAATTATATGAAACTGAATACCAGACCAAAGCTAATATATGTTGGCTTCTGTACTGCATATTTAATGAGAAGACAAGAATAAAATTCCTGCCCATGATTTTCCATGATTTCTCTTCATGAATTTGTTTTCTCTGATCAGTCACAAAATGATATTCTAAATGTCATGTAACACTTACCCAATAATATATTGCAGCATTTCCTTGTCCATCGAAGTCCCAATAAACATGTTGAAAAACTGAAATTATATGCAGTTATTATTTGTCACATTTTTCTAATTGGAGACAGGTTTGTAGGGTAATTGGCTTGGTAAATGTAAAAATTGTCCCTTGTGGGTGTAGGATTGTGTTAATGTGCGGGGATCGCTGGTCGGCACGGACCCGGTGGGCCGAAGGGCCTGTTTCCGAGCTGTATCTCTACACTAAACTAAGCTAAATTAAAATTAGCTTTATGTTTCATTTCACTCTTATATCTCCGAACCAATTTGCAGCCCATGTCAAAAGGTTACATCCAATTTGGCTACATTTACTTTTGTTGATAATCCCTCATGCAGTTTAGAACAGTTAAAAAGTTAAACCAAATGAATTTCAGTAACATGCCTTCAGTAACATGCCTTCTAATATATATTGGCTTCTGAGCAAATGAAGCAGATAATAAATGTAATATCTCTACCATGCATTAATATCTGGGTCTCTGCATTATAGATGTCCAATATGTATCCATGGTGCCTACGGCCTTCATAACTACTGTGTGCAAAGATTTTTTCAGAATTTTCGAAGAAATCTGAAGGTTCCAAAGTTTATTTGGAATGAATGAAGAATTCTTCAAATGCTATCTTCATAATAAAGCAGATACTCCTTGGGTAAACTGGTTCCTTCCTTTGAGAATCAAAAATAATGCCGTGAAATGCTGGGAACACTCAACGGGTCGGACATCATTTGTACAAAGTGAAATACAGTTAAAGTTTTAGGCTGATGATGTTTCAAGTGAACTTGGATGAAGAATCATAAACCTGAAACATTAGCTGTATTTTTCTTGCATTAATGCCATTTTGTATGTCCACCACTTTCTGTACTTATCCCTTATTTTGGATTATGTTGGTTAACACAGTGTTCCTTATTGATGTTCATGTCAGCATTTGTCACTCAGAACTACCACGATCTATTTTCATTAGTAGAAAAGGGAAGTGAAATTGCTGATGGCATCCGTAAAGCTAAACTCTATGTATTTTTGTCTGTATTTGCAGGAACCAATGTGAGCTAGTTCTTGCAAAAGAGCATATGAGAAATCTACCTCAATTGCAAGTTACAGAAGAAAAGGACATATGCTCGATAGATGTACCTCAGATGACCGAGATTTCCTGCATTGTCTATTGGGTGATATGTGGTAATGAAAGTTCTGTTATGTGGCAATGTGAGTTCTGCTCAAGTGGATTCTTACTCCCTGATGCAACATTCTGTGAAATGGAACACCAAAACGGGAACACCCCTTTAAGACTGAAACTAAAATATCTTCTCTCAAAATATCATGAATCTTTGGAACTCTCCTCCTTGAAGGGGAGTAGAAGTAGAACATCTGAGTACCTTTAGGTACATCTGAGACGAAGCACATCTGCTCCTTCCTCCCTCGCAACATGGACCCGTTACAATTTGCATACCATCCGAACAGATCCACGGACGATGCGGTCTCCCAGGTTTTGCACACCACTCTCTCTCATCTTGACAGCCAGAAGGGGGGCTACGTGAGGATGCTGTTCATAAACTTCAGTTCAGCCTTCAATACGATAGCCCCCACCAGACTGGCCGAGAAGCTACTGGAATTAGGGCTCAACACCCCCGTGTGCCTGGTAGTCAAGATGAGAGGGAATACATCGAAGTCCCTCACCCTGAGCACAGGATCTCCCCAGGGTTGCGTCCTCAGCCCCCTATTGTACTCCCTGTACACACATGACTGTGTGGCTAGGTTCAGCTCCAACTCGATTATCAAGTTTGCTGATGACACCATGGTGGTGGGCCTAATCTCAGACAACGATGAGAAGGCCTACCGGGAGGAGGTGGCTGATCTGGCACTCTGGTGTCAGGACAACAGTCTCCTCTTGAACATCAAAAAAACGAAGGAGCTGATCGTGGACTTTAGGAGGGCACATCATCCGAGGACGTACACACCATTGAGGATAAATGGGGATACTGTGGATAGGGTGAGCTGTTTTAAATACCTGGGAGTCCACATCTCTGAGGATCTGACATGGACATCACACGCTGCAGCACTCGTGAGTAAGGCAAGGCAGCGCCTTTACCACCTCAGGCAATTGAGGAAATTCAGAGTGTCTCCGAGGATCCTCCAGTGCTTCTACTCTGCGGCTGTGGAAAGCATCTTGTCCGGAAATATTACAAATTGGTTTGGGCATTGCTCTGCCCAGGACAGGAAGGCTCTGCAGAGAGTAGTGCGTACCCCTTCCACCCCTGCAACGGACTGTTCCAGCTGCTACGGTCAGGCAAACGCCTCCGTTGCCATGCTGTGAGAACGGAGAGGATGAGAAGGAGTTTCTTCCCAGAGGCCATTAGGACTGTAAACTCCTTTCTCACCAGGGACTTTAACTTTACTAACTTACTGTACCACAATACCGCCCACAATATTTAATATGTAAAAGAACATGTGATTCTGTTCCATTCTGTTTGTAGTTTGTTGGTTGTTTGTTTGTTTGTTTTTTGCACAAAGTCCGTGAGCATTGCCAATTTTCATTTCACTGCACATCCCGTATGTGTATGTGACGAATAAACTTGGCTTAACTTGACTTTAAGGCAGATAACCATATAACAATTACAGCACGGAAACAGGCCCTCTCGGCCCTTCCAGTCCGTGCCGATATAGCTGGATACTTGATAAACAAGAAGGTGAAGGCTTATGGTGGGTAGATGGGAATGAAAAATTCAGGTTGCAATCAAATGTCATGAATGTATTAAATGGAGAAGCAGGCTCAAGGATGCAAATGGCCTACTCATGCTCCTAATTTGTATGTTTGTATTGCAGGTGTTTTACTTTGTCACGTTTTCTACATCCACCGGCTGACCCTAACACAATCCTATATTTTTATAGATGCTGAAATGGCAAACGTTCCATAATTGGTGTTTAAGAAGGAACTGCAGATTGGCTGGAAAATTGGCTGGAAAAACAGCTGGAAAATCGAAGGTACACAAAAATGCTGGAGAAACTCAGCAGGTGCAGCAGCATCAATGGAGCGAAGGAAATAGGCAACGTTTCGGGCTGAAACCCTTCTTCAGTCTGAAGAAGGGTTTCGGCCCGAAATGTTGCCTATTTCCTACATTCCATAGTTGCTGTTGCACCCGCTGAGTTTCTCCAGCATTTTTGTGTACCTTACGCCATTTTTGAATTCAGGGTAGGTGGTTTAATACTATAATATTGTGGGCAACCTGATATGAGGAATAAACATCAATCTTGCCTACGGCACCATATTCTTGAAAATAAAACTGCGATTACTATAAACCAGGGAGATAAGGGAAATGTCCGCAAGAGAGGAAACAAACCTAATTACAAAACAAAAAGAAATAAGAGTCAAGCACATACTAAACAAAAAATGTAAAATGGTGAAGAAATAAACAGTTTAGAACAGGAGTGCAAGGAGATTTTATAATTATATGAAAGAAAGTACTATCACAAATAAATTAAGTTTGAACAAAAATGTAGGCGTTGGCCATAATTCACCAAGTGAAATGAAAGCAAAAAGATGTGCACATTATAGATATAGATGCTGCAACTGAGAAGCCAAAACTGGGAAATAAATGTTACGGAATATAATATATTTGGACATGACAGAGAGGGAACACAAATAGCTGGTGATATGTGTTTATTCAAGATATCTGTCAAAAGAGCAACACAGCTCTCGGTAGCACAGACACACAACACATGTACAGGGAGAAGGAGCATTGTGCATATGGAAAGGGCATGAGATGGAGGATGAAAGATAAGGACCCCACAAGAAAATTAACAAAAAAACCCATAGATTAACAATCACGGAGATTGCCTTGTAATTAATCATTCGAAGTGATTGACAGAGGAGATAAAGAAATTGAGTTCCTGTTATATGCACATGATTCCTTCGTGATCTGATACGTCTTTGTAAATCCATCAAGGAAAAAAATCACTTGTGGATTCAGTACTGGGGAATGAACAAATAGTAAACAAAATAAAATCAAGAGAACCTGCTGGCAATAGAGGCGATAATATAACATTTCTGTATGCCTATCGTCAATAAGTATCATGAAGGTGGGGAACAGACTGGACAAAATTGATCCGGGAGGCTGAGAATAGAATGTGGAGAAATAAAATGGCCAACAATATGAGGAAAGATGTAGAATTGCAATGTTGAGTTTTCAAAACTATATTCAGCACAGCCGTGGAGATTTATATCACACTGAAAATTAAGAACAAACAAAGTGCATAAATGATGAAAGACCTAAAGCTGAAGTTAATAAAAGGGGGAGTTCATCAACTTGAAATGTTAACCTGTTTCTTCTCTGCACAAGCGGTGTTTGACTTTTGGAGAATTTCTAGCATGTGTAACTATCGCCGTGCAGGGCTCTCGACCTAGAAAAGGTTGGGTAAATAGTTTAGATTGTTTAAGGGAGATTTAAATGTATGAGAGAAAAGATGAACAAGGTCATTTGATGATGGAGGATGGCAGGAAAGTTAAATGGTACATACAAAGGAGAATGAACTGCTTGGACCAAATGGGCTGCATCTGGGCTGTATATTTTGTGCATTTTAATGACATTCACTGAAGGATTTTTTCTGCTAAGCAGGTAACTACCGTTGCCCACTCATCACCTGCTTGCTCATTGTTAGTAATTAATATTAACATTTTGAACAACAACTAGACTAAGTGGGACCCATTGGGTCCCATGTTCACACGGGAGGGCTGGTCCCCCAACGCAGTATTCCACCTCTACACCAATTCCAATATTGTAGGTTCTTAAATTTGCAGATGCCACTAATTTTGTGATATAGTGGACAATAAGGAAGGCAATTTAAGTGAGCAACGAATTAGCACATGAAATTTTGACAAGTGAGAGATAATGTATTTTTGTAAGTTCCAAAGGAAGACTTACACAGTAAAGAGTAGTGACCTGTATGGTGTTGTAGAGCAGAGAAACTTTGGGTACAGGTAGACATGTCCTGGAAAATGCTCGGGTCCCGACCTGAAACGTCACCTATCCATGTTCTCCAGAGCTGTTGCCTGACACACTGAGTTACTCCAGCACGTTTTGTGTTATTGAGTATGAGTTGGGACATCATTACTTCAGCTGCACGTCATTAGTAAGACCACATTTGGAGTAGTTTGTACAGTTCTGTTCACCCTGCTAAAGGAAGGATGTCATTACATGAAAAAGGGTGCAAAGGGGTGGGAGATTGCAACCTTCACGTGGTCCACCCTGTTTTGCTGGATGCAATCAACCTGGTGTGCACAAACAGAAGATCAAACAGAACAAGTTGTCTTACAACTTTAGAAGAAGGGTGCAAATAGAATTCACCAGAATGTTACCAGGTCTCGAGGACTTGAGTCATAAGGAGAGGTAGGATATGCTGTGACTTTTTTCCTTGGAGCATTGGAAGCTGAGGGTTGACTTTATAGAGCCATATAAAATTAGGAGGTGCATAAAGCAAAAATTTCCAGGGTATAGGGGTCCAGAACTAGATGACGTAGGTTAAGGTGAAAGGAGAAAGTTTGAAAAGAGACCTGACAGATAATTTCTACACACGGAGGGTGGTGCATATATGGAACGAGCTGTCTGAAGAAGCTGTAGAGGTGGGTACAATGGTTTAAAATACATTTAAACAGTTGAATGATAGGAAAGGTTTAGCGATATCTGTGGCAGGTACAGACAAGTGGGATTAGGTCAGTTAGGTAACTTGGTCAGCATGGAGGAGCTGGAGTGAAGAGCCTACTCCCATGTTGTATAACTCTACGACTACTTTGGGAAGCACAACAGAATTCCACTCTGAATTGCATTTGCATGATGTTGAAGCATTTGGTTTGCCTTTGTAGGTTTAGGTTTATTATTGTCACATGTGCCAAGGTACAGTGAAAAGCTTTGATCTGCATGCTATCTAAACTGATCAGATCTATAATCAAATCAACCTCAAGTGCAATAGATAGAGCAAAGGGGAAAATACAGAGTGCAGAATATAGTTCTCAGCAATGCAGCGCATCAGATCCATAGACAAAAGTCCAATATTCGCAATGGGGTGGAGGAGAATCAGACAGTACCTTAGCCTTTAGAAGGAACATTCAGAAGCCTATTAACAAAGGAACATAAAGTGTTCTTGAGTCTGGTGGTGCACACTTCCAAGCTTCTATACCATCTGCTGGATGGGAGCATGGGAGCAGGGAGAAGAGGGAATGACCAAGACAGGCCAAGCCTTTGATTATGTTAACTGTTTTTCTGAAGCAGTGTGATGTATATGCAATCAGTGGTGGGAATTCTGGTCTGTGTGATGGACTGGGCTACATGTACAACTCTCTGCATTTTCTTGCGCTCTTGGGCAGAACTGTTCCCAAAACAAGCCGTGATGCCAACCAACACATTGCTATCTATGGTACATTTGTAGAAGTTTGTATGAGTCATTGGAGACATGCCAAATGACCTCAGTCTCCTTAAAACGTAGAGGTGCTGGCGGCCTTCATGGCTGTTCTCTCAATATGGTTGGCTCAAGACAGTTTGTTGGTAGCATTAACGCCAACTTCAAACTTTGAACCATTTCTACTTCAGCGTCATTGATGCTGACTGAGGCGTGTAGTCCACCACACTTCCTGGTCCATAAGTAGCTACTTCATCTTACTGTCATTGAAGGAGAGGTCATTGGCTTGATACCATATCACTAAGTTCTCTATCTCCTTGACTCATCATTGTTCATGATCCGTCCCAACATAGTGGTGTAGTCTGCTAACTTGACAGGGGGGCCTCGTTGAGTATGGCAGCCTTGATGCAGCTGTTTGTCCTTCCATTCTTTTTTTAAAGTTTTGTTTTGGAGATCTTTTAATTTTTTTGTGTGGGGGATGGGGGGGGAGGGGAAGAGGGAAACAGTTTTCTCAGTCACTACCTGGTAGAGGATGCATCTGTCCTCCGAGCCGCATCTTCGCCCCCGCCTCGTGGCCTACCATCTGGATTGGCGCGGCCTTTCCTGCCGGCGAGCGTCAGCTTCAGCAGCGGCGCAGCACTGGAGTGCCATCGCGGAGGGGGTCACCGTGTTGGAGCTCCGGAGTGCTGGGACTGCCGACTTGCCGACTCGTGGAGCTGTGTTCTGCCGACCTTCCAGCCACAACGCGGGGCCCTGGGATCTTTCGCCGAGTATTGCCGTGTGGAGCTCCGCCCAGCTCGGCCTGTGGACTTCGGGAGCCGCGGTCTCCGGTAGGAAGTGGCCGATTCGGAACTCCAAGCCGCTGAGAGTGTTCCTCCGAAGGCCGAGTTCCAGCATCCAGCGAGAGGGCCGGAACATCGAGCCGCTGTTGCGGCGACTGCGAAGGCTTCAATAGGCCCCGACCACGGGTGAACATAGAAGAAGAGGACTGAACCTTTATTGCCTTCTCCCACAGATTCCGCTGTGTGGGGATGTTCATGTTAAATTCTATCGTGTGTTGTGTTCTTTTTATTTGTATGGCTGTATGGCAACCCAAATCTTGCTGTACCAATTGTTACAGTGATAATAAATGCAAACTTGAACGTGAACTTGAAGAGCAAGAGCTGAATTTGGCCATGTACAGGGACTATAGGGTACTAACGACACATCCTTGCAGGATACCAGTGTTAAGAATCATTGTGGAGGAGGTGTTCCACCTATACTTCTTTAGTCAGAGTATGGTGAATCTGTGGAATTCTTTGCAACAAAAGCTGTGGAGGCCGTCAGTGGATATTTTTAAGGCAGAGATAGATAGTTTCTTGATTACTACAGGTGTCAGAGGTTATGGGGTGAAGGCAGGAGAATGGTGTTAGGAGGGAGAGATAGATCAGACATGATTGAATGGTGGAGTAGAATTGATGGGCCGAATATCCTAATTCTACTCCTATTACATAGAAACATAGAAACATAGAAATTAGGTGCAGGAGTAGGCCATTCAGCCCTTCGAGCCTGCACCGCCATTCAATATGATCATGGCTGATCATCCAACTCAGTATCCCGTACCTGCCTTCTCTCCATACCCTCTGATCCCCTTAGCCACAAGGGCCACATCCAACTCACTCTTAAATATAGCCAATGAACTGGCCTAAACTACCCTCTGTGGCAGAGAGTTCCAGAGACTCACCACTCTCTGTGTGAAAAAAGTCTTTCTCATCTCGGTCTTAAAGGATTTCCCCCTTATCCTTAAGCTGTGACCCCTTGTCCTGGACTTCCCCAACATCGGGAACAATCTTCCTGCATCTAGCCTGTCCAACCCCTTAAGAATTTTGTAAGTTTCTATAAGATCCCCTCTCAATCTCCTAAATTCCAGAGAGTATAAACCGAGTCTATCCAGTCTTTCTTCATAAGGCAGTCCTGACATCCCAGGAATCAGTCTGGTGAACCTTCTCTGCACTCCCTCTATGGCAATAATGTCCTTCCTCAATTTGGAGACCAAAACTGCACGCAATACTCCAGGTGTGGTCTCACCAAGACCCTGTACAACTGAAGTAGAACCTCCCTGCTCCTGTACTCAAATCCTTTTGCTATGAAAGCTAACATACCATTCGCTTTTTTCACTGCCTGCTGCACCTGCATGCCTACTTTCAATGACTGGTGTACATGACACCCAGGTCTCGCTGCATCTCCCCTTTTCCTAATCGGCCACCATTTAAATAATAGTCTGCTTTCCTGTTTTTTGCCACCAAAGTGGATAACCTCACATTTATCCACATTATACTGCATCTGCCAAACATTTGCCCACTCACCCAGCCTATCCAAGTCACCTTGCAGTCTCCTAGCATCCTCCTCACAGCTAACACTGCCCCCCAGCTTAGTGTCATCCGCAAACTTGGAGATATTGCCTTCAATTCCCTCATCCAGATCATTAATATATATTGTAAATAGCTGGGGTCCCAGCACTGAGCCCTGCGGTACCCCACTAGTTACTGCCTGCCATTGTGAAAAGGACCCGTTTACTCCTACTCTTTGCTTCCTGTTTGCCAGCCAGTTCTCTATCCACATCAATACTGAACCCCTAATACCGTATGCTTTAAGTTTGTATACTAATCTCTTATGTGGGACCTTGTCGAAAGCCTTCTGGAAGTCCAGATATACCACATCCACTGGTTCTCTCCCTTATCCACGCTACTAGTTACATCCTCGAAAAATTCCACAAGATTCGTCAGACATGATTTACCTTTCATAAATCCATGCTGACTTTGTCCAATGATTTCACCACTTTCCAAATGTGCTGCTATCCCATCTTTAATAACTGACTCTAGCAGTTTCTCCACTACCGATGTTAGACTAACTGGTCTGTAATTCCCCGTTTTCTCTCTCCCTCCCTTCTTAAAAAGAGGGGTTACATTTGCTACCCGCCAATCCTCAGGAACTACTCCAGAATCTAAAGAGTTTTGAAAGATTATCACTAATGCATCCACTATTTCCTGAGCTACTTCCTTAAGTACTCTGGGATGCAGCCTATCTGGCCCTGGGGATTTATCGGCCTTTAATCTATTCAATTTACCCAACACCACTTCCCGACTGACCTGGATTTCACTCAATTCCTCCTTTGACCCACAGTCCCCTGCTATTTCAGGCAGATTATTTATGTCTTCCTTAGTGAAGACGGAACCAAAGTAGTTATTCAATTGGTCCGCCATATCCTTGTTCCCCATGATCAACTCACCTGTTTCTGACTGCAAGGGACCTACATTTGTTTTAACTAACCTCTTTCTCTTCACATATCTATAAAAACTTTTGCAGTCAGTTTTTATGTTCCCTGCCAGTTTTCTTTCATAATCTATTTTTCCTTTCCTAATTAAGCCCTTTGTCCTCCTCTGCTGGTCTCTGAATTTCTCCCAGTCCTCTGGTATGCTGCTTTTTCTGGCTACTTTGTACGCATCATCCTTTACCTTGATACTATCCCTGATTTCCCTTGTTATCCACGGATGCACTACCTTCCCCGATTTATTCTTTTGCCAAACTGGGATGAACAATTTTTGTAGTTCATCCATGCAGTCTTTAAATGTCTTCCATTGTATATCCACCGTCAACCCTTTTAGAATTAATTGCCAGTCAATCTTGGCCAATTCTCGTCTCATACCCTCAAAGTTACCTTTCTTTAAGTTCAGAGCCATTGTTTCTGAATTAACAATGTCACTCTCCATCCTAATGAAGAACTCAACCATATTATGGTCACTCTTGCCCAAGGGGGCACGTACAACAAGACGGCTAATTACCCCTTCCTCATTACTCAAAACCCAGTCTAAAATAGCCTGCTCTCTCGTTGGTTCCTCTACATGTTGATTTAGATAACTATCCCGCATACATTCCAAAAAATCCTCTTCCTCAGCACCCCTGCCAATTTGATTAACCCAATCTATATGTAGATTGAAGTCACCTATTATAACTGTTTTGCCTTTGTCGCACGCATTTCTAATTTCCTGTTTGATACCATCCCCAACTTCTCTGCTACTGGTAGGTGGCCTGTACACAACACCCACCAGCGTTTTCTGCCCCTTAGTGTTTTGTAGCTCTACCCATACCGATTCCACATCCTCCAAGCTTACATGACCTTATACTCATTGATTGAGTCTGTGGGTCAGAAAGTTGAAGATCATACTTGTATAATACCCTTCTAAATATAGAAATTCCATCGTCAGACGCAATTAGGAGAGATTGGGAAGAGGAACTAGTCCTAAAAATTTCCAAAGACAGATGGGAAAAAAAATCTTTTATATATACAAAATTGTTCGATTAATGTTAGACACATTTTAATCTAATTTAAAACACTGCACAGACTCTACTACTCAAAGAATCAACTGAATAAGATTTTTTCAAATGTATTTCCTATTTGTGACAAATGTCTCCTTCAAGAAGCAACTATAACACACTCCTTTGCCTCTTGCATAAAACTACATAACTTTTGGAAAGGAATTTTTGACATTTTCCCAAAAACATTCAAAACAAAACTGGACCCCCATACAGAACTATTTTCGGAACATCAGAAGTCTGCCCTGAGCTATCAATATTTCAAAGAAGTTTCCTTAATTATGGCCTCATAACGGCAAAAAAACTGATACTTACATTTTGGAAAAATACATCTGCCCCTACTCTTAAAATGTGGATTACAAACATGCCTGGGACGCTACATCTTGAAAATATGAGACTTGTCTTAGCAGGAACACCAGAGTAATTTTCGAAGACATGGATTCTATTCATTGATTTATTACAAGGATAGTATGGTGCAACACAACTTTGGAATTAAACCGATTTACGGGTTGGGTGATGGGTGGGGAGAGAGAAGAAGCAGGTATATCATCACTCTTTGTTTTTCTTTCTGTTTTTGTCTTTTTATTTTTTTACGTTTTCCTTACTTTTTTTTACATGCTCACTCTTCGACTACACTTATTTGGTAGTCTAGGGGTTCTATTCTTACATTCACTTTCTCTTTCATTTTCTCTCTTTCTTGCTTTTTTCTCTCTTTTTCTATTTCATTTTAGCTAAAAATTAAAATTGGAGCTGTACAATAAATGTATTATGTCATATGCCCCGTTTATACTTTTGTACCCTGCTTCTATATTTTTAAAAAATGAATAAAAAAGAAAGTCCAGTGGCAGAGAGAGTGCTGATTCTTAGTTTGGATGGGATTATGGTGTAGAAAGTGAAGCTATAGTCTATTAGTAGTAGTCTTACATAGGAGTTCTTGTTGTCTTGGTGTCCCAGAGATGCGATTAGGGCCAGAGAGATAGCATCTGCTGTGGATTTGATGTGATAGTAAATAAACTGCAGTGGATCGAGACGGTCTGGAAGGCTGCAGTTAATGTGCACCATCACCAGTCTCTCGAAACACCATGATTATGGATGGCAGAGTCTCTAGATGGTTTAGTTCAGGTTAGTTTTGTTTAATGTCAGGTGTACCGAGGTACAGTGAAACGTTTTTTGTTGTGTGCTATCCAGTCAGCGAAAAGATTACATGGTCAAAGTCAAGCCATCCATAGTGGACTGATACAGGATAAAGGGAAGAACATTTAGTGCAAGATAAAGTCCAATAGAGTCCAATTAAAGATAGTTGGAGGGTCTCCAATGAGGTAGATGGTAGGTCAGAACCACTCTAGTTGGTGATAACCATATAACATATAACCATATAACAATTACAGCACGGAAACAGGCCCTCTCGGCCCTTCCAGTCCGTGCCGACCATTTGCTTTCCCCTAGTCCCATCTACCTGCACTCAAACCATACCCCTCCATTCCCTTCACGTCCATATACTTATCCACTTTACTTTTAAATGTTAAAATCGATCCTGCCTCCACCACTTCTGCTGGAAGCTCATTCCACACAGCCACCACCCTCTGAGTAAAGAAGTTCCCCCTCACGTTACCCCTAAACTTCTGTCCCTTAATTCTCATGTCATGCCCTCTTGTTTGAATCTTCCCTACCCACAATGGGAAAAACGTATCCACGTCAACTCTATCTATCCATTTCATCATTTTAAAGACCTCAATCAAGTCCCCCCTTAACCTTCTGCGCTCCAAAGAATAAAGACCTAACTTGTTCAACCTTTCTCTGTAACATAGTTGCTGGAACCCTGGCAACATTCTAGTAAATCTCCTCTGTACTCTCTCTATTTTGTTGACATCCTTCCTATAATTAGGCGACCAAAATTGTACACCATACTCCAGAATTGATCTTACCAATGCCTTGTACAATTTTAACATTACTTCCCTACTCCTATATTCAATGCTCTGATTTATAAAGGCCAGCACACCAAAGGCTTTCTTTACCACCCTATCTACATGTGATTCCACCTTCAGGGAACTATGCACAGTTATTCCTAGATCCCTCTGTTCCACAGCATTCCTCAATTCCCTACCATTTACCATGTACGTCCTATTTTGATTTGTCCTGCCAAGATGTAGCACTTCACACTTAACAGCATTAAACTCCATCTGCCATCTTTCAGCCCACTTTTCCAAATGGCCCAAATCTCTCTGTAGACTTTGAAAATCTACTTCATTATCCACAACACCACCACAGTATCATCTGCATACTTACTTATCCAATTTTCCACCCCATCATCCAGATCATTGATGTACATGACAAACAACAGTGGACCCAACACAGATCCCTGAGGCACCCCACTGGTCACCGACTTCCAACCTGACAAACAGCCATCCACCATTACTCTCTGACATCTCCCATTCAGCCATTGTTGAATCCATCTTGCTACTCCGCCATTAACACCCAAAGATTGAACCTTCTTAACCAACCTTCCATGGGGAACCTTGTCAAAGGCCTTACTGAAATCCATATAGACAACATCCACTGCTTTACCCTCATCAATTTCCCTAGTTAACCGCTTCAAAAAATTCAAGAAGGTTTGTCAAACATGACTTTCCAGGCACAAATCCATGTTGACTGTTCCTGATCAGACCCTGTTTATCCAGATGCTTATATATATTATCTCATAAGTATCCTTTCCATTAATTTGCCCACCACTGACGTCAAACTAATAGGTCTATAATTGCTAGGTTTGAAAATTCTTTGAACCCTTTTTAAACAATGGAACAACATGCGCAGTACGCCAATCCTCCGGCACTATTCCCGTTTCTAATGACATTTGAAATATTTCTGTCATAGCTCCTGCTATTTCCACACTAACTTCCCTCAATGTCCTAGGGAATATCCTGTCAGGACCTGGAGACTTATCCACTTTTTATATTTTTCAAAGTGTCAGTACTTCCCCCTCTTTGAATCTCATAGTTTCCATAGCTACTCTACCTTTTCCCATTAACTCACAGAGTTCAATATCCTTCTCCTTGGTGAATACCGAAGAAAAGAAATTGTTCAACATCTCCCCCATCTCTTTTGGCTCTGCAGATAGCTGTTCATTCTGGTTCTCTAATGGTCCAATTTTATCCCTTGTTATCCTTTTGCTATTAATATAGCTGTAGAAATCCTTTGGATTTACTTTCACCTTTCTTGCCAAAGCAACCTCATATCTTCTTTTAGCCTTCCTAATTTCTTTCTTAAGATTCTTTTTACATTCTTTATACTCCTCTAGCACCTCATTTACTCCATGCCTCCTATAATTATTGTAGATATCTCTCTTTTTTTTTTTGGTGATGGGATGGTACAGTTGGCTGATAAAAGTTGGGAAGAAACTGTTTCTGACGGTAGTCGTTTTGCCACATTACCTTACTATTTTTCAGCACTGGGATGATTGCGGTCTTCTTGAAGCAGGTGTAGACCACAGAATGGAATAGTGAGAGGTTAAAGATATCTATGAATACCTCCGCAAGCTGATCCTGAGGGGACCCAAACATAAAATGTTTAATGATTTACAGACGGCAGAAAGATTGCTTTTCTAAATTATATGGCAAGAAATAAAATTCAGTTTGCCTTTATTTTAGTTGGATGCAAACAGACTTTAGCGTTTCAACATTTTTTCCATTGCTTATGTATCTGTCACACATCTGAGCTTCAGCAAATCTTTGTTATGCTTACACATAATTTGTTCTGCATTCATAGCACAGTGTAGATAGATACGAAATGCTGGAGCAATTCAGTGGGACAGGCAGCATCTCTGGAGAGGAGGAATGGGTGACATTTCGGCTCAAGACCCTTCTTCAGTCTGATGTCTTGACCCGAAACATCACCCGTTCATTCTCACCAGAGATGCTGCCTGTCCCGCTGAGATATTCCAGCATTTTGCGTCTATTTTCGGTGTAAACCAGCATCTGTAGTTCCTGGAGTACAGAGAAGGTTCACCAGACTGATTCCTGGGATGGCAGGACTTTCATATGAAGAAAGTCTGGATAGACTCGACTTGTACTCGCGAGAATTTAGAAAATTGAGGGGGATCTTATAGAAACTTATAAAATTCTTAAGGGGTTGGACAGGCTAGATGCAGGAAGATTGTTCCCATTGTTGGGGAAGTCCAGACCACGGGGTCACAGTTTAAGGATAAGGGGGAAGTCTTTTAGGACCGAGATGAGAAAAACATTTTTCTCACAGAGAGTGGTGAATCTGTGGAATTCTCTGCCACAGATGGTAGTTGAGGCCAGTTCATTGGCTATATTTAAGAGGGAGTTAGATGTGGCCCTTGTGGCTAAAGGGATCAGGGGGTATGGAGGGAAGGCAGATACAGGATACTGAGTTGGATGATCAGCCATGATCATATTGAATGGCGATGCAGGCTCGAAGGGCTGAATGGCCTACTCCTGCACCTATTTTCTATGTTTCTATGTTTCCTCACAGCACAATTACATCATGGTTGTGGGAACGGGTAACCAATGCCATTTGTGGTCTTTGGTTTATTTGATTCAGTCTGTTATGTATCATAGAAACGTAGAAACATAGAAAATAATTGCAGGAGTAGGCCATTCGCCCCTTCGAGCCAGCACCGCCATTTAATATGATCACGGCTGATCACCCAAAATCAGTACCCCGCTCCTGCTTTCCCCCCATAATCCTTGATTCCGTTAACCCTAAGAGCTATATCTAATTCTCTCTTGAAAACATCCAGTAAATTGGTTATTCCTCAACTCAGTCCTAAACGGCCTACCCCCTATTCTTCCACGGTGACCCCTGGTTCTGGACCCCCCCCAACATCTGGAACATTTTTCGTGCATCTAGCCTGTACAATCCCTTAAGAATGTTATATGTTTCTATAAGATCCCCTCTCATCCTTCTAAATTCCAGTATCATATATAATCTGCAGCAAACATCGACACATCTTACATCAAATTCATTTACGTCTGTGCAGTAAAGCTACAGGCAGGTTTCAAGCCAAGAAACTTCATTTATAATCATGCAGACTTGAGTCAAAATAGGTCTGGATCATTTTCGGAAAACTGTCACCTGAGAAGGAGTAGTGATTTTAAACAAAATTCCACTGCACTGAATTGTTTGCGAAACATGAAAGATGGCTTTAAAATTTTCTTTTCGAGCCTGATCTTAAATTACTTTAGACTGAAGAGTATTTGACAGTGTTTTGGAAACTCATTTTTAATGTACAATCTGAACACTTTAAAACAAATTTGGGGTTTTATCTAAAATTATTTAGCAGGAAGTTAACTATTACATTAAGAACAATATTTTCGCTTAAAGCACAATTAACCCCTAACAAATTAAGGATAATTATACTCTTCAGTTTTACTAAAAATGGCAGTGCTCTGGATAACTTTGCTGGTTGCCTTTAAGACAGGAAATGAAAGAGAATTGCAGCCATTCATTGGTAGGAAGCTATCTGTAGGTTGTTCAGGAGCAGACGTTTATACTTTTCACAAGCATATGATGTACCATTAATAGCTCGCAAGCAATGAAGCATTTCACATGCAGATGTTTATCTAAAGCCACGTTACATCAAACATTCATATTATTCTCCTCTAGGTGATAATTAATTTTTTATCCATTCTGAACAAGAAACCTTCAAAGATCCGGAAACCAGGACAGAGTTAGAAAACATTATAATTGGAATTAAAGACAGAGAGTGCAGAAAATACTCAGCTTGGCAGATGTTATCTGGAGAGAGATAAATTAAATTAACATTTTAGGTTGATGTGCTTTCATCAGATCCATACTGAAGAAAAATGCCATTATACAATTATTTCACCACAGGTACTGCTTGACCTGCTGACTGTTTCTAGCATTTTCTACTTTTGGTTCAGAATTTCAGCATCTGCAGTTATTTTCTTTCTCCATTATCTTTATAATTGAATGTAGTGTTTGGCAATCCATTCTGTGGCACCCGAGGATGAATATGTCAACATGTCCTTTATGTGTTGGTTATGTGATGAACAGATTGCCCTCATTTGTGGTAGGTTGATCCTTTAATTTTCTATTTAACAGCAGATATGCTATGAGGGGATGCTATGAGAATGCAGGGTGACTTGGACAGGTTGGGGGAGTGGGCAGCTGCATGGCAGATGAAGTTTAATGCGGATAAATGTGAGGTTATCCGCTTTGGTAGCAAAAACAGGAAGGCAGACTAAATGACGTCAAGATGGGAAAAGGGGAAGTACAACAGGATCTGGGGGTCCTTGTACATCAGTCTATGAAAGTAAGCATGCAGGTACAGCAGGCAGTGAAGAAAGCGAATGGCACGTTGGCCTTTATAACAAGAGGAATCGAAAATAGGAACAAAGAGGTCCTTCTGCAGTTGTACAGAGCCATAGTGAGATCACACCTGGAGTATTGTGTGCAGTTTTGGTCCCAAAATTTGAGGAAGGACATTCTTGCTATTGCAGCGTAGGTTTACAAGGTTAATTCCCGGGATGGCCGGACTGTCATATGCTGAGAGAATGGAGCAGCTGGGCTTGTACACTCTGGGGTTTAGAAGGATGAGAGGGATTCTCATTGAAACATATAAGATTGTTAAGCGCTTGGACACGCTAGAGGCAGGAAACATGTTGGGGGAGTCCAGAACCAGGGGCCACAGTTTAAGAATAAGGAGTAAGCCATTTAGAACGGAGATGAGGAAACACTTTTTTCTCACAGAGAGTGGAATTCTCTGCCTCAGAGGGCAGTGGAGGCAAGTTCTCTGGATGCTTTCAAAGAGCTAGATAGGGTTCTTAAAAATAGCGGTCAGGGGATATGGGGAGAAGGCAGGAACGGGGTACTGATTGGGGATGATCAGCCATAATCACAGTGAATGGCGGTGCTGGCTCGAAGGGCCAAATGGTCTTCTCCTGCACCTATTGTCTATTGACATAGGGACAGGACAGGAACATGTCCTTCAGCCCACAATATCTGTGCTGCACGTGATGCCAAGTTAAACTAATCTCATCTGCCTGCATGTGATCCAAATCCCTCCATTTCCTGCATATCAATGTACATATGTGAAATCCTCTTTAACACCACTAGCCGATCTGCTTCTACTACTACCCTTGGCAGTAAGTTCCAAGTGCCCATGCTCTCTGTATAAAAAAACTTGCCCCACACATTTTCTTTAAACTTTCCCATTCTGACCATAAAGCCATGTCCTCTAGTCTTTGACATTTCCAAATCATGTAAGGCGAGTCCTTTAACCAACTGCAAAGCAGCCTCAACTCTTTCTGATTTTGCATGAATTAAAAGTCACGTTTGATATTGCTACAGATATACAGTGACATCCATGCACTCGAAAATTATAAATAATTTCTGCCCATTCTACTTCGAACTGCAAAATATCCTCCACGCGCCAATGCTTGTGTGACAATTAACATAGGAATTCTGGAGGCCAGAAACAAGCTTTTTGGCCTACGTGCCCCATGCTGGCACTAATGCTTCTTACAGTATATCTACATTGACCTGCCTTCATCTTATTCTATTACCATTTTCATCACTGCCTTTCTCCATTATGAGTTTATTTGAGTATTTATCAAATGCAACTATACATGTGTATTAGTCACCTCAGCAACTTCATGTGTTAGTGACTTCCACATTCCAACCTTCTATTAGTGATGTTACAAAACCTACCTTCAGCTGCGCTGCAGATCATGCACGGGACTCGTGCGATGCGATTTTGACGCCTTTGAGGGGGGGGGGGGGGCGGGATTAAAATGCAGGTTTGTATTGCTTGTCGGAGAGGGATTTCCGACAAGCAATCCTCGGGCTGCTAGTCGATGAAGAAAAATCGATCGGACTTCCGTTTCCGGTTTTAAAAAATTTAAAAATCGCTGGACAATTTAAAAGTTGGATTAAAGTAAAAGGTGACTTTGAATGCCCTCATTGCCTTCAACAAGACGGATCATAATATCAGGACAAAACAAAGGGTAAGTCGTTTATTTCACATATAATCTTGCTTCTTGGGGTGGCTTTAGTCTAACTTTATGACGCGAAAATGTTATTTAGTCCCCAAATGATTCGGCCATGTTTTTGCCTGCCGATATGGGGTTAAAATTCATGGCAACGGCAACATTCCAATCGATCGCATTCCAGAAACACCCAATTAAAATCCTAATTTTTTTGGACAATCATGTTATAAGAGCATCTAATTCATCTATATTTTGTGTAATTGTCTATCCATAATCAATATTTTTATACTAAATATTCACAACAGTTTTAGTCACATCTACTGAGCAAAAAATAATAATTTTGATTATATTGAGAGTGGATGTTTCTAGATTAAATTCCTTCCATTTGGCAAATAAGTTCATGACAGTGAGATTTAAAAATCATGTTATGTTGTTTATTGACTATTTGAAGGGGCAAACTGGTTCGGCACGAGAACCTGACTGAAACCCAAATTAAGGATTAGATGAAGAGTTAAATTTTATAATTCACGGTCATATCTCCAATGATGTATAATTAGTTAGTTATTCCATTCTCTTTTATTATGTGTAATAATATTTTTATTAAGAGGAATCCATCATAACAACGGTATTACAACTTTTCAAATACACAACCAACTTATTTCAATAAGTATACGAATGTTACGAATAGTACTTATAAACCTATTTTTTTTTAAAGTAGAAAAAGAAAAGAATAGATTTTAATCAATAAGAGTGGTGATTAAATAATAATTTTGATTATAAAGAAAGAGAAAAAGAAAAAAGAGGAGAAAAAATATATATGTATATGTATATATTCTTGTTATATGTATTTAATTAAAATAAAGTATTATCTCGAAAAAGAGAGAGATTATACTATACATCTTAATAGTGAATAACAATTTCAAATAGCAATATTAATGGAGACGTATACAAATCAAAAAGAAAAACAGAGAGTTATTTTCATCTAATCCTGCCGGGTACCCATTGAGTTGTGATGCCAAGAACAGCTACCCATTCAAATATTCTGTATATGGAGACCATATCTGTTCAAAGAGTTCGTATTTGTCCAGTAGGACAAATCTGATTCTTTCCAAATGCAACGTCTCCAACCTTTCCACTGTCCACATTTTAATTGTGGGGGATAATGTTCCCTTCCAAAATTTCAATATTAATATTTTCCCTATTATCAAACAGTAATCCAAGAAATTTCTTTGGTTTACTGTTAATGTTAGATTTGAATCTGGAACTCCTAATATTATTAATTTTGGATCTGGGTCTAGTTTAATTTTAAGAACTTCAGAAATAACTCTAAAGATTTCTATCCAATAATAATTAAGTTTTATACATGTTACAAAACTATGCGTTAAATTAGCTTCCAAGTTCTGACATTTATCACAAATAGCATTCTTTTATTCTCTTTTATTATACCTTCTGGTTTAAAAAAAAATGTTTTTGGTGCGTTTCTTTTCTACCTCTTTCTATTATTTTCTATCTATATAAAAAAATATATATATAAGTACAACTATTAAATTATTGATAATATTGACAATATTAATAATGTATGACCACCACAAACAAAATGTTTTTTATTATGTACTTCTAATTAAAAAAATAAAAAAATAATAAAAATAAAAATCCTGTTATGTTGTGAATTCTTGTGTGAATGGGATTAGTTTGTTATTTGGATACTTAGACTATTTAAAAAAAATTGCCTTTTCTTAAAAAATGGATAGATGTTTAGATCTAGTAATTGAATTTAGATGAATTTAATTTAGATAAATTTGATTTGAAGAAACTGATGAATATTTTTTTTATTGTTGGGTATTTACTATTTGTTTCAGTGTTTAACTTTATCATTTCTACCTTTTTTTATAAAACTGCAAATAATAACTTATTTCTGTTAATGCTGTTCTGTGTTTTTTTTCCTTTACATTTTAAACAGATGTCTCCGAAGAAGAAATGCAAAATTATCAATCAAAATGCCCAGCAAAAGAGTGATTTAGACAGCATTCGCAGAGATTATCCATATTTGGACTACTCCAAATGCGATGATCTACAGGACATTCTTAATGGGAAAGTAGTTGGCAGAAAGGCATGTCATGCGTGGTTTGAAGAGCAAAAACCTGTAGTTTACAATGCCAAAATTGAAAAGTTGAGGAAAAATAAGGTGTACAGAGTTGCTTATTGGTTACAATCTGAGGAGTATGATGATGCTACTGATTATGATATGCCAATGTACCAGCTAGCAACTGATCTTCTCCATAAAGACTTGGTCTATTGCTAGAAATTGTAATTTATTTACCTATCTGTTACAGCTTTACAGCATATAATACAATAATATTAAAGTTCTGATCTTGAGAATATCACATTTTTGAATTTTCAAGGCAGTCTGTCTGTTTATTACTATTTCCGTTAAAATGGTCAATTTTGTAATTAACTACAATTCGGTAATTAACTAATTATATGCTTTAATTTCAGGTCATCCAAGTAAGATGTTTCATATTTGTTTCAAAATGCTTCAATCTATAATAACTGAAAATTTCATTCAGTTCTCTTAATTGTTAAGACAGTTATGGGCTTTTGACTGTCCTTGATCACAGCTTTTGTGTTGTCAATGGAAAAGCAATAGGGAACAAGATGCTAATTTCCGAGTATGTAAATGACCATAATGTTTTTAATACTGAAGATATGAAAATGAATTAGGTATCAAATTAAACTTCTTTTTATGCTTTATCTGATGGGATAAATTGCAGACTTGATTTTTTTTTATCTCAAAATTTTGTAACATTGCTACACCTTTTGGGTCATATATGCCAACTGGTCCCCATTTCATTGAAGCCTAATTTGTACAGACATTTAATCATGAAATCACTTTAAATTATATTGCATAGAATGGACTGAATTAATCAGCAGACACAAACTCTGTTTAGTGTAATATTAATTGGTAAAGTTACCACAACTAGTATGTCATTGGGTGAGATAAAAACAGCTGTATGTCCAAAGCATTATCTAGTCAATGAAATCAATTGGTGTCTCATGATTTCACATGTTAACTTAATATTTTGGTTTATGTGAATCCTATTAGTTTTGAAATCAGTACTTGAGACTAAATTAATTATTTTGTGATTCATGAACAAAACACAAATTGCTTGAAAAACACAGTGGGTCAGGCAGCATCTGGGAAGGAAATGAACAGACGGTGCTTTAGGTTGGAACCCTTGTTCTCCAGTCTGAAAAATGATCCTGACTCAAAACATCGTCTGTCCATTCCATCCCCAGATGCTGCATGACCCATTGAGTGCCTCAAGCACTGTGTTTTGCTTAAAATTCCAGCATCTGCATTCTCTTCTGCTTCACTTGCGATTCATGTTGTGATGACCTGATTTTTTTTTTTTTTTTTTGGCTATTTTACATAGATTATTTACGAAATATGCCCTTGTTTAAAAGACACTGGGGTGTTGCGTGGAAATAAATTGTCATTAACGATCACCTGGACAGTCCAGATATTTCAAAATACAGACTATACAAGCCCACTCAACAAGGGTAACCTGTTAAACTGCGTCAGGGTGGCACCAGAGCCAGAGACCAGGTTTCGATTCTGACTACAGGTGCTGTCTGTGCGGAGTTTGTACATTCTCCCTGTGACCTCGTGGGTTTTCTCCAGGTGCTCGGTTTCCTTCCACATCCAAAGTCATACAGGTTTGTAGGTTAAGCATAGGTTAAATTGTCTCTCATGTGTGGGATAGTGTTAGTGTACCAGGTGATCGCTGATAGGTGCAGACTCGGTGGGCTGAAGGGTCTGTTTCCGCTCTGTATCTCTAAAGTCTAAAATCTAAAGTCTAAACAGTTATCCTTTATTGGCTGCAGTTAATCTTTGCTGTCATACTGACCTACTTATCATGCCTCAGAAGAAGGCCATTTGGCACATTCATGCCAGCTGCCAGCAGACTTAAGGCATCGATCCAATTTCCAATCATCTCATTCCACATATCCACATAAATCTTGCTCATATACCCACCAATGTCCCCTTTTGATTCTTTTGCTACTCACTCATGTTAAGGGGCAATTTACAATGGCCAGTTAATCGACTTGGAATGTGGGAAATAACCTAGGCACCCAGAAGAAATCACTGAAAAACATCTAAGACAGCACCTAAGGTCAGAATTGAACCCAGTACTTGCTTACTGTTACACCATTGTGCCATCTCCATTGAGAGTGCATAGTGTTCTAGAAAATCAGTACTAATTTTATATAATATGATGGGTTTCCATCTACCTCATAGCTTTAATGTAGAAAATCACCCCAAGGTACATATGGACCCTTCACTGTAACTTTTAGACTGCATCACATAATTTCATTACTCTTTGTAAAATGAGTGTTTTCCACATGCCTGGCATATATGGTGATGACATGGTTTTGTTTCCACATTGGTCCTTTGTGTAGGTATTCTCACTCCTGGAGCAGACAACTTGAACTATCTTATGCAGGTTTTCCTTACACTGGGCCTATTGGGTCTCATGGCTCCTTTGGCACGGAGGATCCTCCTGCCAAGCATGTCCTTTTGAGTGGGTTGTCCACTATTCCCTTGTAGATTCCCTGTCCTACAAGTCATTCATATTGTGCGTTGCTGTTGTCACACAGGGTGACACCCTTTTCTGCAGCAAAATGTGAACAAATGTATTAAGCTGAGTAAATTAGGCATATCCCATTGCAAATTAGGCTTATCCCGTTTTAGCAACCGTTTCAAACTGTAACCTACCCAGATATCATTTAGTTGGATTTTAACCAACTTGTTGAATTTTTGTAAGTGGCCCAATTCCGTGTCGGTATTAAACACAATCAGCACACAGGCTGTTCTCAGGTTATGAATGCCACTTACAGCCAACCTTTATGAACAAGTTCCTGTTCTATTATTACATTAAAAAGTCTGTCAAATGAACATGTTTGTTCCTACGAAAGCACAAATAGTCCTTTCCACTTTGTGTGATTGTTCTTTCTTATCTGTCTGGGCCCACAAATAACCATTTCTCCATGTAACCCTTCAAAGGCACATATCTGAAGAAAGTTTGTATCAATTCTTGCACAATATCTTATGAGCCTTTGATGCCATTCATTATTATATTGCAGTGATATGGTTACCGTATGGAGCAATTTCTGCGTATTTTAGGGCCTGATCACGAGGGAGAGGTTGATCAGACTAAGACCTTATTCCTTGGAGCACAGTAAGCTGAGTGGCAATCTTATAAAGTTGTATAAAATCATGAGTGGAATAAATAAGGTGAATGCACAGAGTCATTTATCCAGAGTAGGGGAATCAAGAAGCAAAGGATATAGATTTAAGGTGTGAGGGGCACGATTTAATGAGAACCGCAGGTAAGGATTGGCAATGGTGGTGATAGTGGCAACTGCAGCTTGGAAGCCGTTGAGAAAGCTGTGTGGGCTGACAGTGGCAACAGAAGGTCCTGACTGGAAATGGCACGAGCCAGGGGATGTGTGGGCAGCTGGGCTGTGAGTGGCTAGGGAGGCGGTGCAACCCAGGGGTGACATCAGCAGACATCGATAGCCATCTGGTATAAACAAAATCCGTTATAAAGAGGTCCATTAAGATGAGGGTTGACTGGATTAAAATGTAGGAAATTAACCCGACGACCTTCCTTATTGGGAACATATTGTGCAAGAATTGATACAAACTTTCTTCAGATGTGTGCCTTTGAAGGGTTACATGGAGAAATGGTTAACTGTGGGCCCAGATAGATGAAGACATGCTCACCAAAGCTGGATCGATTAATGCTACAGATGCACAAGAAGCAGTGATTAGTATTGATTTGGAAGATTGGAAGTTGCCGTGGTTTTATAAATTCATTGTAGTCTGTTGAATTTTATTCTTTTTTTCAGATGGCTGGGTGTGTTCATTATAAACCTGCTGAATTTTTAATAAGTAAGATTGTATCTGCTTGAGAAATCGACTAATTACTAAAATAACAGCAGGGATGGGACTCAACTGTTTGAGATTATAATATCTCAATGGGGTGCTATGTTTCAAATGGGTGGAAAGAAAGCCTACTCTTTTCCCATTGCATTCTCAGATAAACAGCAGTGAAGTCAAATTCTCAGACATATTTGACATTTTAAAGGCTCCCTCAAGATGCATGAAAAGATTTTGTGATTGCCGAATTGCTGTCGGCTACAGAAGTATTTAGTCTTAAAATTGAATTGTGGTTTTCCAGTCCTGCAGCTAACAATCTTTTATTTTTAACCGAGCAAAAATATTTTTGTGGTGTACTTGGATGAGTGAGAAAATGTATTAGCTTTCAGTGGAAGATCAAAATATATTTTTAATCTTCATTTACAATTTTTGGGGGAATGAAGTGACTTGCTGTGGTGGTGATATTGAAAAGTACAGTTCATTCATTCTGAAGGCTAATTTTGAAGGCTCCTGGAGATTATGGACTAGATATTCTTTTTTTATGATGCGTGTGTTTTTTAAGTGTTGAGTAGCAGATTCTGTATTTAATTTTACTTATGACCATTTTTACCATTATGCCTATTGAGTCCACAATGAAAAGCCTGTTTCTCTTTCCATTGATGCTTGACCTTCATAGATTTGTAGAATTTACTGGCATGGGACATGAGATCTCTCGATTTGCAATAAAACAAGAAGTTCCTAAGTGAGTTCTGGTGCACAGGTACCTCAAGAACCTCAGCATAGTCATGCCATAGAATATCCGATGATCTGGCCAGTAAATACTACTCAAGATTTATTGGCCCTGCCTAGAGAGCAGCAATCACCTTTTATCATCAAGCGTTCAGTGATGTTTTAATAACTTGTCAACAAAATAATAATATAATTACCCACTTATATTTTCCATTTACTTGTCCGATAAATTAGTTATTAAAATGTCAAAACGAAATGCAAATTCACTGTCAGACAATTTCCTATAAATAGTCTGAATTAGCTCATTAGATAGGCGTGCATACGCACAACCACAATGTGACTGATGGCTAATTCACCATCTAAGTATTTGACTGTCTAAACTTGTTGCATTTTGTTTATGACCAGAGACCATTAGGGCGATCATGGTGGCAGAGTTCTGCCTTACAGCGAATGCAGCGCCGGAGACCCGGGTTCGATCCCGACTACGGGTGCTGTCTGTACGGAGTTTGTACGTTCTCCCCGTGACCTGCGTGGGTTTTCTCCAAGATCTGCGGTTTCCTCCCACACTCCAAAGACGTACAGATTTGTAGGTTAATTGGTTTGGTAAATATAAAGATTGTCCCTTGTGGGTGTAGGATAGTGTTAATGTGCGGGCTGAACGATGGCAGATAGAGTTTAATGCTAATAAGTGTGAAGTGCTACATGTTGGCAGGACAAATCAAAATAGGACATACATGGTAAATGGTAGGGAATTGAGGAATGTTGTGGAACAGAGAGATCTAGGAATAACTGTGCATAGTTCCCTGAAGGTGGAATCGAATGTAGATGGGGTGGTAAAGAAAGCCTTTGGTGTGCTGGCCTTTATAAATCAGAGCATTGAATATATGAGCAGGGAAGTAATGTAAAATTGTACAAGGCATTGGTGAGACCAATTCTGGAGTATGGTGTACAATTTTTAGGTCGCCTAATTATAGGAAGGATGTCAACAAAATAGAGAGAGTACAGAGGAGATTTACTAGAATGTTGCCTGGGATCCAGCAACTATGTTACAGAGAAAGTGAACAAGTTAGGTCTTTATTCTTTGGAACGCAGAAGGTTAAGGGGGACTTGATTGAGGTCTTTAAAATGATGAAAGGGATAGACAGAGTTGACGTGGATAAGCTTTTCCCATTAAGGGTAGGGAAGATTCAAACAAGAGGGCATGACATGCGAATTAAGGGACGGACGTTTAGGGTAACTTGAGAGGGGAACTTCTTTAATCAGAGGGTGGTGGCTGTGTGGAATGAGCTTCCAGCAGAAGTGGTGGAGGCAGGATCGATTTTAAAATTTAAAAGTAAAGTGGATAGGTATATGGACGGGAAGGGAATGGAGGGTATGGTCTGAGTGCAGGTAGATGGGACTAGGGAAAAACAAATGGTCGGCACGGACTGGAAGGGCCGAGAGGGCCTGTTTCCGTGCTGTAATTGTTATATGGTAATGTGCGGGGATCGCTGGTTAGCGCGATCCCGGTGGGCCAAAGGGCCTGTTTCTGCGCTGTTTCTCTGAACTCTAAATGTAGAACTGTGGAGAACACGAGCCGGCCCTTTGGCCCATGATGCCTCTGCCAAACATGATGCCAAGATAATCTAAACTCATCTGCCAGTATGTGATCTGTGTCTCTCCATTTGCTGCCTGTCCATTTGCCTATCTAAAAGCCTATTCAAATCTTATTAAGGTGGGACAGTGAAGCAGCTGGTGGAGCGGCTCCCTCACTGCGTCCCAGACCAAAATTTAATCCTGACCTCCAACAGTGTGTGTGTGTGTGTGTGTGTGTGTGTGTGTGTGTGTGTGTGTGTGTGTGTGTGTGTGTGTGTGTTTGTGTGTGTGTGTGTGTGTGTGTGTGTGTGTGTGTGTGTGTGTGTGTGTGTGTGTGTGTGTGTGTGTGTGTGTGTGCGTGCGCGTTTTTTTACGTTATCTCCGTGACCACCTGGGTTTGCTCCACATGCCTCCAGTTTCCTTCCACATCCCACAGACGTGTGGATTTGTAGGTTAACTGCCCCCCGGTGTGTAGGGAGTGGATGAGAAAGTGGGATAACATAGAATTAGTGCGATCGTTGGTCAGTGTGGACTCAGTGGGCCAAAACGACTGTATCTCTGAAATGAGCTGGTATCATATTTGTTTCCACCTCCCTCCCTGGCAATGTGTTCCAGGCACCTATCACTGTGTGTGTAAAAAAACTGCTCCACACATCTCCTTGAAACATTCTCCCTCTGACATTACTGCCATGCCCTCTAGTCCTTGACATTTCTACCCGGAGAAAATGATTCTGACTATCTATCTTTTCTATGCCTCTCATATCTTTATAAACTTCACTCCTTGGCTTGCAACATAACAGAGCAAAAAATCCAGGGTTGGCCAAGCTCTCCTTGTAGCTAATATGCTCTAATCCAGGCAACATTCAGATAAACCTCTTCTGCACCCTCTCCAAATCATCCACATCCTTCCTGCAATGAGACAATCGGAATTGCACACAATGCTTCAAATGTGGGATTACCAAAGTTTTATAAAGCTGCAACATGTATTCTTGACTTTTTTTTGCTCAATTACCCTATCGCTTTATAATGGGGGATGCAATCTCCTTAAAATAAATAATTATTCATAGTAACCTCCCAAATTTCTAGTTCATATTTCCAAATTAAGTAAAACCATCTAGAACGCAGTTCAGTGCTGTATTTTGTTAACTCCCTGTTCAGTTGCAGTGGCCACGGTTCAGCCTAATCCATTAAGCCACTACTGTCTCTGTAACACGCAGCGCATGAAATGTGTCTGATTTTGTCAATATGCTGTTGTTTAATTGCTTCATTATGAAACATGAGAGCAAAAATTAATAGGTATAGTTGATTGACAATCCGTTTAACAATCCAATCAAGTGTTGGAAGAAGACTTGACAGGAAGAAAAAAATTGCAATTATAAAATGTCATTCACATCTTCTGGGTGATCCAAAGCACTTTACAATAAAGTGCCATTGAACTGGAAGCACTGTTTAAGTGTAGGAAAAAGCAATTACTAATTTGTTCAAAGCAAAATCTTAAAATGATTAATGAGATAAATGTTGATAACATCTGCTTTATAGGTGTTAGCAGAAGGATAAATTGGTTGGTACATGAGGAGAACTCATTTGGTATTGTTTGAATGGTGTTGTGCGATGTTTTGAATCCACCTGAGAGTTTAGTCTCGCATCCTGAATGCAAAGTCTCCATGATGTATTGCACATGGCATCTACTCAGGACATGTTTAAGCCTCTGAAGTAGGGTATTAACATTCTGAGAAAGGAAACTCAATGCCAAGGATGATGGCCTTTTAACAAAGTTGGAAGTGAATGTATTACAAAGTTGCAACATGACTGGAGGAGCTACTATTTTTTTCTGATTAACATCTCACTGCATGGTGTATAAAATTACATTTTAGTTTAGTTTTAGCTGTAGACAACAGGCCCTTTGGCCCATCAAGTCCGCGCCGACCTGTGATCCCCAAACACTAACCTACGCACACTAGGGACAATTTTCTTTTTTTTTTTTTACCAAGCCAATTAGCCTATAAACCTGTACTTCTTTGGAGCATGAGGGGAAACTGGAGCTCCTGGAGAAAACCCACGCAGGTCATGGGGAGAACTTACAAAAAGGGTACAGCCAGCACCCGTAGTCAGGATTAAACCCGGGTCTCTGTCGCTGTAAGGCAGCAACTCTACCGCTGCGCCATTGTGCTCTCCATGATCACAATAGTACACACTATTTCCCAAAAAAGCAAGATTAACTGTGGCTGTTACAGCCTCATGTTGAATATTATCCTGGATGTTAATATGTTCCCATATTCATGCTATATCTTCTCAGTGCATAAAAGCCTTACGTGTGAGTATTAGTGTGATATTCAACTTGGCTAGATGCCCATATGAAGTAGAGGTATGTGTGAACATCGGTGAAACGTAATGTGATCTTTTGGAATCAATTAGCAGTAAATGAAAACCATCTTGTCTTCCAATATTTGCAGGAATTAAATCTCTGGGAAGCCCAAATGATTTTGATGTGGTTGAGGATCTGTGCGTTGTGAAATTCCTTAATGTACAGGTTCTTACATACATGTGCATAAACAGTAAGATTAACAAAGAAAAGGATAGATCTTATTATGGAGGAAAATGATTTGAATCAGAGGAGGATGCAAAGTACTGGTGTAACTCAGCGGTTCAGCAGAGTGGAAACAGGCTCTTCAGCTCTTCATGCTCACACCGATCAACATGTCCAATCTACACTAGTCCCACCTGCCTCCATTTAACCCATCTCTATAATGCTAAAAGTGGGGGGGAGGGGGGGGGGGGGTGTTTGGTGTGTGGTGTGCATGTGCGTGTGTGCGTGTGTTCTATTTTCTTCCAAACGCTAATCCTATTTTCTTCCAAACGCTAGCCTTCCCATTTTCACACATCCTAGTCATATTTTTCCCGTGGAGGCGATAAACATCTTCCTGCCACATTCCCACCTATATTTCCGATGTTATTAATCGTCTAAAGTTTCAAAAACAGCCCAAAAACTCACCCGTTTCAGAAAAAAACCCCAAGTGACCTCACAATGCACTCACAAGGCAGGACGGGGCACTGCGGGAGGGAGGGGCACTCCAGCGCGTGCGATGAACAAGGAGTGGTGGCGGCTGCTGGTGCCCGACGCTGGTGCTGGAGTGCGGACCGAGCCCGAGGATTAGGATGGGACCATGACCAGGGCCGAGAAATAAGGCGCCGCTGGAATCACGGATGAGCTTGGCTCCGGGGTCAGAGACGAGCCTGGAGATGAAGTCGGGGCCTGCACGGGAGCCCAGGTGGCGGCTGAGCTCACAGCTGGAATCTACAGCCAGTATCCGTGCTGTGTTATACGTAACATGTATATTAGAACAAAAAACATTTCCCATCTGTTGAAGTGGAATGTACTGCCTTATGGTGCCTCCCCTGCACTCTGCAGAGTGCACTACATGGATCGGTCGGTCAACCCGAGCTGTAGGCATAGTCGTCTCAGAGTCTGCAAGTCAATTAATTGATTTTCTTGCAGTGGCTGGTTCCCCATGTCACAGGCAGAACCAGCAAGTGTTATATTCAGAATGACCATATTAGGTTCTATATAATTCCCAACATTACCGGGATACCATGGCTGCGTATGCCAGTCAGGCACTTTGAACGCCTGAAGCGCTTGCTGGATTTATTGCAAGACCCGACTGAAGTGGAGGTATGGAGGAAAGACATGCAAGAAAAACATTGCTCCCAAGTGTGGTGATAATGTATTCTCGCCACTGTATGTCATGTATTTACAACTGGAAAATGAGCCTGGATGTAAACATATCGATATTCGGTGTTCTATCAAGTCATGATGACATTAAACACTTAATGATCCAGTATCCATTCTGTGTTGTCATTGATTTCACTAATGCCTCAAACGAGGTTAGGTAAATATCATGGGACAGTTTAACTTTATTGCACCCATGTGACTAACATATGCCACCACCATAGTGTATCAAATTGGAGTTGAGCATGCAGATTATGCATATTCACACAATAACCTTTAACCTATAGGATGCACCTAATGTTATAGGTAGTTGATACCAAAGTGAAAATTGGTAACTGATGCAAACCGCATCCACCTCCAGAACTGGAGATGGCAGTCGTAATTTCTCATCTTTGAGGACTAGCATCAGTTTGTAATTACTGAGGATAACTGACCAAACTTTCTGGAGCAATGCTGAATACTGCCACTATTGTGACTTTGGTAGCTTCAGCTGGGTAGGCCTGGGTCTATTAACAAAGACCTACATGGTACTGAGGGGTTAATTATTTGCACGTAGTTGGTACTGATAATGCAAAGGCCCAATTTGCACTGCTGGAGCACTGCTGGAACACAGCTGCTATATTGCCAATTACACTTAATGAGTAGATTGCTGCTTATAACAACAAGGTTGTTACAGGCTTCTGATAATTCCACCTCCTGCCCCAGGGCGGAGTCCCTGTTAAGTTGATAGTAAAATGTAATCCCAACAGTCAATTGTTCTGATTGGTATCAACTTAAATTTAACTGGATGGATTAAAGGACCCCAATCCTCAAATATAGTTTGGGCTGCAACAGTTAATTTAGTAAAATACAGCGTTTAAAAACATTATCCAGATAGGTGATAACAAATGTTCTAGAGCTCTGAGCAGCCCAAGCACCGGTTTAACTAATTTGGTAAATAAACCTGGAAGCTGAAGTAGCCCATTTGCAACGGTTTTACTGTTGCATTGACCCATCCAGATAGATTTCAAATATCTCCGGTGATCCCTGTGAATGTGAACTGAATAGCATGCATCTTTGAGATCGATGCTTGCCATATAGTTCCTATAGAATCAATAATTGGACAGTAACGATGTATCCCATTTTGAAAGTCTATACTGCACATAGGAGTTATATCTGGATGAAGTGACATCCTGCATCTTTCACTCTATCCTGAAAGGCAATCCAGCCCATTATACTGGGCCTGCCTCGAAAGACAACCCCGGCCCCAATTCCAAGCCTGCTTGGAACCTAATATGTTGTGCAGCATAAAGTAATCACATGTTATCATCAGTTTATTAAACCCAGATCTAAATCTCATGCAAGCATGGTCACTTGTAGAAAAACACAAGTGTAAATATTAACAACATGTGCATGGCCTACCAACCCATGTTTTTGGAGAACAAGACCCACCTACCTCCATGGCTACCAGTGGTCGTATGCTAAGCCATTAGGCTTTGGTCTGAAAACTCTCATCATACTGAGCCTGCCTTGTAAGACAGCTCTGGCCCCAATTCTGAGCCTGCCTCGAAGGTCAACGCTGGCCATATTTCCGTGCCCAGCTTTCAAGCTGCCACCGGCTTCAGTGAACCGCTGCCCCCGATGGAGGCGTGGGGTGTGTCGTCATCTGTCGATGAAGCTTTGCTCGTCATCGGCCTTGATTAGTCCGACAGTTTTTGCTTCCACATCCTGGTCTTACCTGTGGGAAAAGTCTTACCTGAAGAGAGGATTCGGCGGCTGGTTTCATTTCTTGGATTTTGTGCTCTCCAATGTCACGCGGGGCGCGCTGTTCACTGCCGGCACTTTTAGCATTTGCGAGTATCCCTTGAAGCCATATGCATGTGCTCCAGTATGGTCCACAGACATACTTAGAGTTAGAAGTCAGTTCCATATTGATCACTCGCATTCCCCTCCTCAGAGAGGGATTCATAGGCAGCCCTGAAAACAGGTGCTTCCGCAGGCCCCTGAGGCACCTGTGCTGACATGGCCCCTCCAGCGGCCCAATGTCAGGTTTTTGCTCTGGGTCAGACTGAAACTGACCCTGAATGCTCCCCTCCTCAGAGAGGGAGACGTTGTGCAGCCCTGAAACAGGTGCCGCCAGGGCCGGCCTTAGGAGGTGCGGGGCCCAATTGGGAAAAATTTTCATAGAAATATAAATAAATAATTATAAATGAGTCACGTGTCGTAAGTAACATGACAATTCGGGGGAGAGTTCCTTTCACGTCGTGTGGAGTCTAGCCAGGGGTAAAGTTGCGAGGAGGGAAGGAGCGTTGAGAAGGAGAGGGTAAGTCTGTGGAATGCCAGTAACTCGCTCACTCACCGCTGCTGCGGCGCTCCGGGCGCGGAGCCAGCACATTGTGGCCGGGGAGGAAAGCAGCTCGCGTGGCTACGAGCGGCCTCCATCACCGGACAGCGGAACCGACTGCCATCTCAGCGCCTTCTGCCGGCCCGCCCACCGCTGGCAGTGCTCTCTGTCTGAACAGTGAGGGGACCAGCTCAAGTGCAAAGACCTTAGAGCGGAGTGGGTCAGCGGGTGATGGATAACATCACAGCGGGCGGTGGAGCTTAATCCTGTGTCAGCGCGATCAAGGGATCAATTGAGGTTACTCGCACTGACATATGGAGTAAGCTCCACCGCCCACTGTCCTGTCATCCATCGCCCGCTGACCTGCTCTTGACCTGGATGATCCCCAGCCGACCCACTCCTTCACAACCCTCCTGCCCTCCCCGCAAATTTACCCCTGGACAGACTACCCACACGCTCTGAAAGGAACTCACCCCCCTTACAGCCACTTCCCAATTTACAGCCGCTTCCCATCAGCTGCCAGCAGTGATAACGAAGTCTATCCTTCTTGGCTAACAACCTAACCTTCGGCCTCCAAGACGCAGGTACATGTTCTAGCAATGTTACAACATTTTGAGATTTTAAAAATCAAGTCTGCAATTTATCCCATCAGATAAAGCATAAAAAGAAGTTTGCACTTTCATGTCACATTAATTCAATGTGATCATGGCTGATCATCCCCAATCAGTACCCCGTTCCTGCCTTCTCCCCATATCCCCATGACTCCACTATTTTTAAGAGCCCTATCTAGCTCTCTCTTGAAAGCTTCCAGAGAACCTGCCTCCACCGCCCTCTGAGGCAGAGCATTCCACAGACTTACCACTCTCTGTGAGAAAAAGTGTTCTAAATGGCTTACTCCTTATTCTTAAACTGTGGCCCCTGGTTCTGGACTCCCCCAACATCGGGAACATGTTTCCTGCCTCAAGCGTGTCCAAGCCCTTAACAATCTTATATGTTTCAATGAGATCCTCTCTCATCCTTCTAAACTCCAGAGTGTACAAGCCCAGCTGCTCCATTCTCTCTGGATATGACAGTCCCGCCATCCCGGGAATTTACCTTGTAAACCTACGCTGCACTCCTTCAATAGCAAGAATGTCCTTCCTCAAATTAGGGGACCTAAACTGTACACAATACTCCAGGTGCGGTCTCACTAGAAGTCTGTACAACTGCAGAAGGACCTCTTTGCTCCCATATTCAATTCCTCTTGTTATATAGGCCAACATGCCATTTCTTAGCGCTAACGGCAGTTACTTGGGAAACGTGGTAACTCGTGAAGATTTTTCAACATGTTGGAAAATGTCCACGAGTAAAATATACTCAGGATGTAAAAATGTGATACTTTTTAACACATAGTCATACCGTAGTAGCTCGTGAGCTTACCGTAGTAGGACCTGGTGTCCTATATCACTATTGTATGTTCATGATGGAAATAAGAATACTCTGTATATTCATTACCAATGAATTGTAGTTTTATGTAATCCTCCCATAATTTTCTGAGTTCCCATTTCACATGTCTATCAGACGTACAGAATGTTGCAAGGTAATATCTTGCCCAAGCTCAGTTGTACCTTGCTATCGCAATAAATATCACAAAATATGCCATTGTTTCAGCCACATTATGACAAAATATAGAATTGTAGGTTATTTGTTATCAGTCACCCCATCCCAGAAACACACAGTACTTAAAGAAGAACATTGTTTACTAATTTACGAGCATGTACCTTACAGAATTCCGTTGATCCATATCCAACAAACATATTGTGAATAATTGCATAAAAGATATTATTGTCTAAGAAATTTGATGTGGAATGATAAACCATCTCAGTACTCATTTAGGCAAGTCCCAAGCTATAAATACTTTCCCCCCACCCCCAATCCCCCACGCCCGATCTTCATTGAACCTACCATTTGGCCTGATCTTTTACTCAGCTGCGTAACGTTTTCCTTCCTATCAAAATCTCTGTGTAACATCTCTGTCCCTATCTTCCAATTCCCATTTTGAAATAAAATATGAACTTTCGACTTAAAAATTTCGCAGCAGGATCACTATATAAATGCAAATATATGGTATTTTATCCTAGCATCCCCCCCCCCTCCACCCCCCCCCGCCCCTGCTTACCAGCACACAAGAAGCGTAACTTGAAGAGTTTGCATTTGGAGAAGTTCGATACGAACCAGGAATGAAAATTAATAGCTATGAATCGATTAACAGCGAGCTACGAGGTGAGATTGAAACACCTGTCAGAGGGCTAAGAAACAATCCTGAGTTGACGGTGTATTGTTTTAAGTGAGCATTTTGCAGCGACCTCACCATATTCTGGTTAAATATTCTACCACGGAAATCTCCTATTTCACTTTGAAATTATATTCATTTATAACCGTTTGTAACATCAGTTACCACCTTAATGCTCGTGCGTTTAGTACCGGGTATATTTTAATGTACTGTATATTAAAAAAAAACTGTATCAACCAGGTGTGAAAATTACACTGAATCGAACGATGATTGAAAATGCGTAGGAATCGACTAATCGCGATCCTGCTGTGAAATGTTTAAGTCGAAAATTGTATTTTATTTCAAAGTGGGAATTTGAAGATAGGGACATAGATGCTACACAGAGATTTTAAACTCGGGAGAGCTCTTGGGTGGGACAGGGCTTGAGGCAGCATCTATGGAGCGAAGGAAATAGCCAACGTTTCGGGCCGTGTCTGAAGAAGGGTTTCGACCCGAAATGTTGCATATTTCCTTCGCTCCATAGAGGGGGGGGGGGGGGGTGCAGGGAGTCAGATAGACTGCGCAATGACAGGGGGGGGGGGTCCCAGTGTGAGAGTGAGTCACCATCTGCATACAGCGTTCCCACATCCCTCTTCTCCACCAAGCAAGGCACATTCCTCTCTCCCCTCTGCCCTCTCCCCCCTTCCTTCCCTCATCCTTCCCCTCTCTAAAGAAGGAGGGAGAGGGAGGTAGTGAGAGGTAGGGAGAGGGCAATCTAAAGGGATTTGGTCTCCAATCACCTCACACCTCTCTCTCCCCCTTCTCTCTCCCTTTTTCTTTCTCCCCCCTTCTATCTCCCTTTCTCTCTCTCCTCATCTATTTCTCTCACCCCCCTCTCTCTCCCTCTCTCCTCTCTCTCTCTCTTCTCTCTTCTCTCCAAATTCCATCTCTCTCTCACCCCCCCCTCTCCCTTTCTCTCCCCCCCCCTTCCTCTCTTCTCTCTCTCCCTTTCTCTCACCTCTTCCTCTCTCCTCTCTCAAATTACAGTGGCTTGCAAAAGTATTCATACCCCTTGAACCTTTCCACAATTTGTCACGTTACAACCACAAACATAAATGTATTTTATTGGGATTTTATGTGGTAGACCAACACATAGTGGTGCATAATTGTGAAGTGGAAGGAAAATGATACATGGTTTCCAAATTTTATTACAAATAAAAAACTGAAAAGTGTGGCGTGCAAAAGTATTCAGCCCCCTTGAGTCAATACTTTGTAGAACTACCTTTCGCTGCAATTACAGCTGCAAGTCTTTTGGGGTATGTCTCTACCAGCTTTGCACATCTAGAGACTGAGATTTTTGCCCATTCTTCTTTGCCAAATAGCTCAAGCTCAGTCAGATTGGATGGAGAGCGTCTGTGAACAGCAATTTCCAAGTCTTGCCAGAGATTCTCAATTGGATTTAGGTCTGGACTTTGATTGGGCCATTCTAACACATGAATATGCTTTGATCTAAACCAGTCCATTGTAGCTCTGGCTGTATGTTTAGGGTTGTTGTCCTGCTGGAAGGTGAACCTCCGCCCCAGTCTCAAGTCTTTTGCAGACTCTAACAGGTTTTCTTCCAAGATTGCCCTGTATTTGGCTCCATCCATCTTCCCATCAACTCTGACTAGCTTCCCTGTCCCTGCTGAAGAAAAGCATCCCCACAGCATGATGCTGCCACCACCATGTTTCACAGTGAGGATGGTGTGTTCAGGGTGATGTGCAGTGTTAGTTTTCCGCCACAAATAGCTTTTTGCATTTAGGCCAAAAACTTGAATTTTGGTCTCATCAGACCAGAGCACCTTCCTCCACATGTTTGCTGTGTCCCCCACATGGCTTGTGGCAAACTGCAAACGGGACTTCTTATGGCTTTGTTTCAACAATAGCTTTCTTCTTGCCACTCTTCCATAAAGGCCCGATTTGTGGAGTGCACGACTAATAGTTGTCCTGTGGGCAGATTCTCCCACCTGAGCTGTGGATCTCTGCAGCTCCTCCAGAGTTACCATGGGCCTCTTGGCTGCTTCTCTGATCAATGCTCTCCTTGCCCGGCCTGTCAGTTTAGGTGGACGGCCATGTCTTGGTAGGTTTGCAGTTGTGCCATACTCTTTCCATTTTCAGATGATGGATTGAACAGTGCTCCGTGAGATGTTTAAAGCTTGGGATATTTTTTTATAACCTAACCCTGCTTTAAACTTCTCCACAACTTTATCCCTGACCTGTCTGGTGTGTTCCTTGGGCTTCATTATGCCGAAGGACCATTGTTTGTTCACTAATGTTCTCTAACAAACCTCTAAGGCCTTCACAGTACAGCTGTATTTATACTGAGATTAGATTACACACAAGTGGACGCTATTTACAAATTAGATGACTTCTGAGGGCAATTGGTATCACTGGATTGTATTTAGGGGTATCAGAGTAAAGGGGGCTGAATACTTTTGCATTCCACACTTTTCAGTTTTTAATTTGTAAAAAAATTTGAAAACTATGTATCATTTTCCTTCCACTTCCCAATTATGCGCCACTTTGTGTTGGTCTATCACATAAAATCCCAATAAAATACATTTACGTTTGTGGTTGTAAAGTGACAAAATGTGGAAAAGTTCAAGGGGTATGAATACTTTTGCAAGCCACTGTATCTCACTCTCTCCCTCTCCCCCCCCCCCCATTCCTCTACTCCCAGCCAAGTTTATATCTACAGTTCACTCCACGAGTGAGTGTGTGAGAGCTGAGCAGTGTTTCTCATTCTGACTCTGCTCCGTAAACTGCCCGTATTGACAGTAATCGTGTCCAACTCTTAACTGAAAAAGTGGTTTGCAACTGAAAATCCCCCCTCTGTTTCTCCACGGCCCCCACACACAGACAGATAGAGACACACAAACACAGCCACACTGCCACAGAAACACACAGCCACAGAGACACACACACACACACACAGAAACACAGAGGCGCCGCCAATTTCATACAAATCTGAGCCTTTCTCGCCCCCCCCCCTCCCCCCCTCTCACGCACACACCGCCCGCCTGCCCGCTCCCGGCGTTTAGCGTTGAATACTCACGGCTGAGTTCGCTGTGGTGCTGGGGTTTGCTGCCCTGTGGACTCACACACACACACACACACACACACACACGAGTTCGCTGCGGTGCTGGGGCTAGCTGACCTGTAGACTCCCACACACGCACACACACACACACACACACACACACTACACCCACACACACACACACACACACACACTACACCCCTTCACCCCCCCCTCCCCCCCCCGGTCCAGATCAGAATCCCGGCTGCTGCGGTGGCAGCGAGTGACACAATTTAACGCATTTACTGAGGAATGTGGATCGATGCATTGATGACCCATTGTTTAACTACATGTTAACTACTGGCTGTTAACCCCTACAGTAGCAGTTAACACATCGTTTGTTATTCACAGCGTTTGTTATCCATGTTCGTTTTGTAAAAAAAAATCCGTATGGCGAATGTTTTTTTAAAAATCTTTATTTAACAAAGCGAATTTGAATTTCCATCTGAAATACGGAAAATTAACGCAGGGCCCTCCTTGGGCGCGGGGCCCAATTTGGAAAAATCGGTCCAATCGGCCTAGGGCCGGCCCTGGGTGCCGCTGCCTGCAGGTTCTCCATAACACCCAGGCTGATAACTCCCTTCTTTGGAGTATATCATTGTGGAGCACCTCTCCATCAGGTGCTCCATGTAGGTTTGAACATTTGAAAACATTACCCATTTAGGAGGGGATCCTGTCCTTCAGGAAACCTCCTGGCCTGACTCCCGTAGTCCAGGGGCCTGACCGTCTTACCTTTGGTTTGACCCCCTTTCTGGGGACCCACAGCGGTCTGGAAGCAGCTGACCGTTATATGTTGGTGGGGTCCCTCCTGGCCTGACTTCCACAGGCCTGCCCCACTGCTGTTGGTTTACCCCCTACGTGGGGAACCACAGCGGTCTGGATATAGCTGGCCCCTGTATGTGGGGGGGAACCCACCTTGCCTGACTTCCTCGACTTTGCTGGCCTTTGGTTCGTTTTACCCCCTACCTGGGAACCACAGCCGGCCTGGAAGCAGGCGCCCCCTGTAGTCGGGTGATGGGACCCTCCTGGCCTGGCTCGCAGACCTTGCCGGCGTGTGGTTGGCTTAACTCCCTTCCGGGGAATCACTGCCGGTCTGGAGAAGATGTCCCCTGTGTGTCGGGGAACTCTCCTGGCCAGGCTACAAACTTTGCCGGCATGTGGCATTTAACCCCCTTCCGGGGAGCCACAGCCGGTCTGGAAAGCACTGACTGCGATGTCAGTGACTTTGGGGGGGGGGGGGGGGTGGGGCGTCCGACGGCCGACGGCCACTTCCGTGGTCTCTGTAGCCGGTTTCCCCTCAGTCCCGGTATCCGTGGCTGAGACCGGGATTCCCTGTGGTCCATGACCGGTTCCGCGGCCCGTCCGGACTTCGCCCCAGTTGTGCAGGTACCTCTCTGAACAGAGAGTCCTGCAAAAAAGAAAACAGAAGAAACCTGGAAAAAAGGTAACTTACTGTCGGGTTGAACTTACCGCTGGACAGAGCGGAGCTGCCGCCAGTCGGCTCGTTCGCGCTGAACGGGTAACGTAGTCACTCACGTGACTCCGAAGTAAAATTACCCCTCAAGTTCCTATTAAATCTTTTCCCTGTCACCTTAAACTTATGTCCTCTGGTTCTTGATTCCCCTACTCTGGACAAGCGCTTACCCCAACTATTTGTCTCATGATTCTGTACATCTCTATAAAGATCACCCCTCATCCTCCTGTGCTCCAAGGAATAGTCCTAGCCTGCTCAACTTCTTCCTAAGCTTAGGCACCCGAGTCCTGGTACATCCTCGTTAATCTTCTCTGCGCCCATTCCAGCTTGACAACTTCTTTCCTATAGCATAGTGCCCAGAACGGAATACAATACACTAAATGCAGCCCCACGAACATCTTATATAACTGCAAAATGACCTCCCAACTTTCATGCTCAATAATCGTCGTATCATATTTTCTCAATTTGCAACTGATTGATTTACAATTTTTTGCTACACTATTTATTATTTGATACAACTCTCTTTACCAAGTTGTATTTCACAAGAACAAGTAGAACACCACTTACCACCATCCTACATCCAGCATCAGTTCTTTCTGTCTACCACTTACCATGTGGTGCAACACAATAAGCCTTTTCTTTTACAATATTTTGCTAATCAAAATCATTTCTGAGATTATATCCTTTTCTTTATGGAGCAAAAGCTGTCGTCAAAGCAAGCAAGCATGAACTATTGGATGGGATACGCACAGCAAATGAATGCGTATCAAGGGAGTTACCATCTTTGAAAATGGATAAATAATCGGGGCCAGATGAACAATATTCCAGGCTATTCAAAGAAATGTGCGGGGAAACTGCCGAGCCTTCGCCTATAAATATTCAATCCTCTCTGACGCCTCAGGGTTGGAAGATTGTCAGTATACATTTGTTTATAAATGGAATAAGATTTAATAAATGAATTGCCAGGCCAATTTTAACTTTGGTGGAGAGCAAATCATTGGCATGCATTCTAAGGACCGTGTGAAACATCTATAAACTATCATAAACTATTAAGGGCAGCCTGCATGGAATTGTTAAGGGAAGCACATGTCTGACAAGCAGAATTGAATTATTTGAGCTGGAATGGAGTTGCTGTGTGGGCGGGGAGGGAGGGGGTTGGATTTGATGACAGTTGTATTTTTGAGCATTGAAAATGGAATTGAGCAAGCCTTTCGGTCTGCCTCGTCAAAAATGTAAAGCCCCATGGGATCCAAGCAAGGGTATAAATTAGGTAAGATTTTGGGTCAATGGCGAGACATGAAAAGTAATGGCTGATGGTTATTACCAGTGAGGTTCCACAGAACTCAGGACCCAGTCCCTTGTTTTATGTAATATATGTTGATGAGATGTCAGTCCTCCCTTCTTTGTAAGTTTTCAAGAGAGAGTTAGATTTAGTTCTTAGGGCTAAGGGAATCAAGGCTATGGTGAAAAAGGCAGAACGGGGTACTGATTTTGGATGATCAGCCATGATCATATCAAAGGGCCAAATGGCCTACCCCAGCACCTATTTTCTATGTTTCTATTTAACTTCTTCCTGTCCCGAAGCCCTGAAAGGTCACTGAGCTCCCACATTCCTGTACCCTGATTTCAATTGTTCCTTCATAGGCAGACCCCACTTTTAGTTGCTGAGCCCCTTAGCTCTAGAACCTTTCCATCCCCAGATCTCTCTCTCTCTCTCTCTTCCTTTAGTAAACACTTTAAACAACATTTGGTCACCTGTCCTCAGGCCTCCAATAGTGGCTCAAGATTAAATTATGTTTAACTCCGCTCCTGTGGTGTTAAATACAGTGCTATTCTCGTTAATGCACAATTGTGGAATACAAACCACAGAATTAGTGAAATACAAAAGATCATATGTCAAAAATCATATCTTCCAATGTTACAAAAGATTATTTCTCATCAAAGGCTCACGTTGTTCTTTCAAACAACCCTATTAAAATGGGAATATTGTTAACAAGGTTTATTGCAGGCACAAGTGATTAAATAACACAATTGTCATGATGGGAAGGTGCAAGGTATAAGCTGATCAATAACACCTCCCAGCTGCTTACTGCATGAATTATTGAGCTAAGATTGATCTTATTGGCTTTTCCATGCCGGCTATATACTGTACAAGCAGATAATAAATGGCCTCGAGCTAAGGTTGCTCTGGAACTCACAATTCTTCAGTCTGAAAAAGGGTGTTGACTTGAAACGCCACCTGCATCTGCAGTTCTTTGTTTCTACTCAGGATTCTTAATTGGTCTTGAGAGAAATTGAAATTATGAGAAAACTTGGAAAAAAAAAATGGAGTCATCTTTTTCCACTCTGTTTTTGATATTCCCAGTGTTAGGTTTGCAATTGTCAATCTCTCTTCGGGAAGATCTCCTGGCAACACCCCTAACTGAAGATAATAGCACCAGAGATAACCCTGCAATGTATACAATCAAGTGACCCAAAAGGAGCTGTCATTTAATAACTTTTAGGGAATCCTTTTCCTATTGTGTTTTATATTCTTCTATTATCAATCAATATTTCATACCCAGTAAAAGCACAATATCTATATTATACTAAAACTCTTCCCTTTGTTCTTAACATTCTAAATTTCCATGTGTATGCAGGGTTGCATTGGCTTTCGTTCTGATCTCCTTAATTTGTATCTTCTTCCAAAATGCTTGGCCACAGCCTTCCCATTTTCACACATGCTACTCGCATTTTTTCCCTCGATGGGATAAATATCTTCCCGTCGCATTCCAACATATATTTCCGAAGTTCTTAAAGTTTTAATCTTATTTTTCAAAAAATTAACTGATTTTCAGTGGGAGACTCTTGCAGCATTTTCCATTGATGATGTCACAGTGCCATCTCACAGACGTCCAATCACAATGGATCTCATTTACATATGACATCACGATGGGACACGGGTGGGAGATTGCAACCTTCACGTGCTTTCCAGTGTATGCAGGATAGTGCTGGCTCTCTTTTAATCTCCTTAATTTGTATCTTATTCCAAAACACTTGGCTGCAGCTTTCCCATTTTCACACATGCTACTCACATGTTTCCCCTCAACGGAATAAATATCTTCCTGTCGCATTCCGATCTATATTTACAATGTTTTTTTTTAAGCTTTAATCGTTTATTTCAAACAATTAACTGCTTTTCAGTGGAAGACTCTTGCAGCACTTTCCATTGATGATGTCACAATGCCATCTCACAGATGTCCAATCACAATGGGACAGGGGTGGGAGATTGCAACCTTCACGTGTTTCCAGGAATGCAATCAACCTGGCGTGCACAATCAAATGAGGTCAAATAGAACAAGTTGTCCTCCCCCTCCCTCTCTATTCCCCTCCCTATCTACCCCCCTCCCTCTCTAACCCCCCTCCCTATTTACCCCCTCCCCCTCCCTTTCTACCCCCCTCCCCCTCCCTCTCTAACCTCCTCCCTCTCTGCCCCCCTCTCCCCCTCTACTCCCCTCCCTCTCTAGGGAGTGGAGTATTGCATTCGGGGGCAATCCCCTGTGGTACCCTTCAATCTCCACCCCCCTCCCCCTCCCTCTCTACCCCTCTCCGTCTCTAACTGCGCCTGCGCAGTTGGTGGCTATGCGTGTGGATAGGGTGGGGGATGGGGGAAAAGGAGCAAATTAATAATATTAATATAATATCAAGGGGGGGGGGTTAGTGTGTGTGGGGTGGTTAGTGTATGTGTGTGATTCTGCAGCTCCCCACCCCACAAACGTGCATTGAGAGGATGGGACCCAATGGGTCCCACTTGGCCTAGTAAACTATAAATATATAGTTTCATTGCTCAACGGTTGTTTCATAATTACATGCATGCATACACACACACACATTGCCCGCATGCATGTGCACACACAGAATGTGTTTATTATAATTTACTAATTTTGTGCTTAATTTGCTGGTCTGTTATTTTAATTCCCCTAAACACTTGAACTATCCTACACTCTAGGTACAATTTACAATTCTTACCAAAGCCAATTAACCTACAAACCTGTACGTCTCTGGAATATGAGCTGAAATTGGAGCTCCCAGAGAAAATCCACGAGGTCACAGGGAGAACGTGCAAATTCTGAGCAGACAGCACCATAGTCAGGATCAAAACGGGTTCCATGGCACTGTAAGGCAGCAACCCTACAGGTATGCCACCCATTTCTTCAGAATTGTCCCATGTGATCTTTCAAACCTACTTATTTAATTCCACAACTGTAAGAAAACCTTTCTTTCCCTCAAGAATATATTGAAATGAACCTGGATATTTTTACATGTGTCTTTGGAAGGGACATTATCTCACATACTTCTAGCTTTGAACACTAACAAAGGAGGGTGAGCAATTTTGCATGTCAATTATGCTCATTTTGTTAATTTGCGCAGAAGAAAACTGCCCATGGAGTTCCCCTTAAAACTTCACCAGCTATTAAAGCTCTGGTCATGGTAAGTGGCACTGATTCCCAATGACAGCTAAAAATCAAAGGTGCGTGGGAGAAAAAAAAAAAGTTATTTTTTTAGCAAATTCAAAAGGAAATTAAATCCTGGTCTCTGGATGGAGATCAATTGACTATAAGATGACTATAAGAAGGGCCAGTTTCAAAAAAATATAGAGAAGCTTCTCACCTTTGGACCATTTCACCTCCTGGATTTTATTTGGGATGCACCTTGAATCCGCAGGCGTGTTCTCAGAACAGAATATCACTCTTTCTGCTCTAACGCAGAACAATAATGAAAAATGTGGTCCAAGAATGTATTAGATTTTGCTGGCAATGCTGAACTGCCTGGCTGAGCACTGCTGGCCATTTCCCTCTGAAGTCTAGTTGCAGAGCATTTTTATTGAGATTATTCTGATTTAACCTAGGGAACTTCATTTCCGATCCCGTGCCAGGTCAGTCATTTGTATAAGTACTGTAATGGAAAGGGAAAGGCAAGGAAAGTAAGTAACTTTTTAAATTAACGTGTACTGCTTAATGATAACGTTATTTTAAAACATTTAAATAGTTTTTTTTTTGTAATATTCCAGTAAAACTCTCCGATTGCTGAGAAATCCCAGTGGTTTAATATCAGTCTCACCAGGTGTTGATTTCTTTAACACATTGAGACCCCATTTTGCACACTCCTTTTAAACTCACTGAGACCCCAGTTCCCATGCTTCCATTAAACTTACCATAGTGCTGTGATCCTTTGAAAACTACCAAGGGTCTATTTCCACTCTCCTTTGGAAATCACTCAAGCCCCAATTCTTATGCTCTGTTTAAATTGACTGGGTATACTGGAAAAAAAAATTGACTGCTCTGTAACACCTGTAGAGTGAATTATACGTGTGATGGAGTAAATAATTGGTCTAGAAAATCTGTCACCATTAGAGGCTTCAGTATCCAAATTAACAGAATCTTTCTGTCAGAGACATTCAGTGTCGTTGAAAGAAATTAACAGTTGGGAAAGCTTGGGCCAGATTTGTCCACTGTCATTGGTAACCAGAGAAACGTTTCTGGGGGTGATTTCTAGCCCACCGGCATCACCCCATTTCATTATTAACTGTCACTGCTCAGAACCTTGTCAATTTGCTTTGCGGCCAACTGAGCAAGCAAGATTGGATTTCATAGAAACAAAATTGAGCAGGGGATGTGTCACATAATATTGGTTTCAGGCCTCTGAGTGTAAAATAATAGTGGGATCAAGCAATTATTAGAAATACCAGATCAAAGTCTGCACGGGCTGAATGGGAAGAAGACAGCATCTTTGATGTTCTTGTCTGCATTAGTCCATATAGCGAATATTCTTAAAATATTACCAGTATTGCAGTCCTTAACGGCCATGAAGACATAAGCCTCTCAAAACCAAAGTTAACACTTCTAAATTTCTTAATTTTGTGCTACAAGATTTAATTCAAAAGAATTCCTTCTAATGATACATAAGATAGTGAGTTTGCTTAGGGACACCTCACATAGACTTAAGTTTTGAAGCTCAATGGCAACCGATCACTCTACAAGACTGTAAAGGTGAGACACAAGAAAGTAAAGGTTCTGGAATCTTGAACAAAAAACAAAATGTTAGAGGAACTCAGCAAATCAGGCTGCATCCGTGGAGGGAAATAGATAGATGACGTTTCAGGTTGGGCGTTATCAATGTGAAGCTGAGTCCCGACCTGAAATTTAAGTAGCGATGTCTGAAAATTCTTAAAAAGTGAACTGGAACAATGAAAGCTGGAATCATTTAATGGAATGGTTGTTATTCTGGGAGAGTACAAAAATACCTGAATGAATAATTAAGAAAAGACTAATGATGTTTTCTCTTTAATGTATGAATATTCTTTCATAGGATGTGACTATTGCAGGAATAGTTACATTCATTCTCCAACTCTACACCTGAATCTGTGGGACTAGCTGAGATATAGTGTCATACAGTGTGGAAATAGGCCCTCAGCCCAACTTTCCACACTGATCTACACTAACCCACCTGCCTGCATTTTGCCCATATCCCTCCAAAACCTGTCCTATGCATGTACCAGTGTAATTTTTTGTTTGCAATTATCCCTGCCTTAACCACCTCCTCTGGCAGCTCGTTCTCTATAACCCACCACCTTTTGTGTGAAAATGTTACCCATCATATTTTCCTAATAAATCTTTCCCCTTTCATCTTAAACTTATGTCCTCTGGTTCTCGATTCCCCTGCTTTGGGCATGAGACTCTATGCGTCTACCCAATCCATTCTTCTCATGATTTTATACACTTCCATAAGATCACCCCTCACTAGACTTTCCAAATTGCAACATCTCACAATTCTCTGTATTAAATTCCATCAATCATTCCTCACCCCACCTGGCCAACCTATCAAGATTCTGTTGCAATTTTTGACATCCATCTTCACTATCAGTAATACCAACCACTTTGTATCATCATCAAACTTGCTAATCTTGTCGTGTATGTTCTCATCCAAATCGTTGAGATAGATGACAAACAGAACTCGCTCAGCACCGAACCCTGGGATATACCACTAGTCTGAGAGGCCTCCAGTCTGAGAAGCAACCTTCCACCATCACCCTCTGCTTCCTTCCATGAAGCCAATTTTCTATCCATTCAGCTATCTCTCCTTGGATCCCATGCAATCTAACCTTCCAGAGCAGCCTACCATGCAGACCTTCTTGAATGCTTTTCTGAAGTTCATATGTACAAATATCTACAGCTCTGCTTTCATCAACCTTTTTAGTCACATCTTCAAAAAGCACAACCAGGTTTGTGAGACACAACCTTACCACATAAAAAAACCATGCTGACTCTCACTAATCAGCCCTTGTCTATCTCAATGCATGTACATCCTATCCCTCAGAATGCTCTCTAGCAACTTTCCAATTACATATATTAAGCTCACTGGCCTATAGTTTCCAGCTTTTTCCCTGCAGCCTTTCTGCAATTGAGGCAAAACATTTGCCACCGTCCTTCTGGCACCTCTCCTGTATTTAATGACGACTCATAAATTTCAGCCATCTTGGTTAATAGTCAACTGCATTGCTGTGAATCTGCAGTCACATAAAGCCAAGATTGGATTAAAGGCAGTCTTCCTTAAATGTTGACAAAAACATTTCCAAAAGTTATAGCAGCTTTTAAAACAAATTTATTTCATTAATGAACTGAAATTGAATTCACCAGTAGCAAGGATGGATTTCCTCTTCTGCCTCTCCATATCTTTGGATTTTTAGTCCTGGAACACACTGCTACTGTACCCCTTGCATTCACATAATTATATCGATTTTTTAAAAACAAGGAACTACAGATTTACTCTGTGGGTAGACTACTGATTTACAAAATGTGTGTGAGTAACTCTGTGGGTCAGGCAGTATCTCTGGAGAACAGGGATAGGTGACGTTTCGCGTCGGGACCCTTCTTCAGACTTCTTAAGAATCTATTTTATGACCTGCTGAAAAACTGCAGAATACATCAACTATATTTTCTTCAGGTGATCATAATGACACTGTCATGCTGTGAGCCACGAAGAAATGCACATCAGTTGCGATGGTTTCCCTTTTATTGTTCACCACAGTCAATGAACTGGAAAGATTTTTGAATGCAGCTTCCTCTCAACATCTTTGACATGCAAACATAGTTTTTGAAAGGTTAACGAGTGACCATGTTATTGTCTGAGAGCTCTAAAGGTTCATTAGGAAGAAGAAGAGAATCTCACATATAGCCTGTCAGACATTTATGTTGATTTACTCATCCTATTTTATCCCCTTAATGCCAGGCATAGCCTATTAATTAAAGGTACCTGTTTCTCCAGAGCATTTGAACAGCCTTTGCTATTTCTGTCACGTCTTTGGCTCTTTATTTGGACTGTTCACTCAATGGAGCAAAGAAGCACAACAAGTAAACATGATTGCAGTAGGAATGTTTCATATCATCACTTGCACATCGGAAAATAGCAATTGTTGATCTGAAGAAAGAACCTTTATTACTTCGTGCAGACCATTAGTGAATAAAATTTAACTCATCGTTGACATTTTCATTGCCTCAATCTAATTACAGTCAGAATAAATGAGCTGAAACAGCCATCTGGGCTTTGCAGTGACAGGTGATCTTGATTTCTCGATAGGATTCCAGTGAGGAGCAGCGTTACTGCCAGAGACGGCACATCACTCAAAATATTCATGCGGCACTCACATATTTTATTTCTTTGTTCTAACACCTTCTTCACAAAATTGTCACATCTCTTTATGGTTCTTCTCTCCCTGCAACTTTGTTCTCCAGTATTTCAGAGCCAAGATCCTTGTTGATATTTTCTTCTCTCCTCTCTTTCATACATCTGAACCGCCTGCATCATAGAATCATAGAGCCATACGGGGTAGAAACAGGCCCTTCTGCCAAACTTGCCCATATGTCCCAGCTATAATACTCCCACCTGCCTGTGTTGGGCCCATATCCCCCCAAACCTGTCCTTTCCGTGTACCTGTATAATTGTTTCTTAAACTTTGCCATAGTCACTCCCTCAATCTGGAGGGAGGGGAGTGGGGGGAAAGGTGGGGGTGGGGGGGCAGAGGGGATGAGGGGGAGGGAGAGAGCGAAGGGGAGAGAGGGGCGAGGGTGGAGAGAGAGTTGGGGGAGAGAGGGGTGGAGAGAGAGGGAGGGGAGAGGAGGGGGTTTAAGGGGGGGGCAGAGGGGAGGGGTTTGGGGGGAAAAGGGGGGAGGGAGGGGGAGGTGGAGAGAGAGTAGAGAGAGAAGTGGGGGATAGAGGGAGGGGGGCCAAAGGGGGAGAGAAGTAGGAGAGACGGGAAGGGAAGAGGGGGGGAGAGGAGGGGGGAGAGAGGAGGGGGGAGGAGAGGAGGGAGAGGAGGGGGGGGGAGGAGGAGAGGAGCCGGGCAAGCGAGTGGGCTGTGAAAAGCGAGCGGGCAACGTCACTCACAGCGCGTGAACACAACGTGCAGCCATTGTGACGTCATCACATCATCAGCCAAAGCCAGCCGAATTTCTAAGTTATTTGAAATTTTTGAACATTTTGATTAATAACTGGAGAAATAATGCATGAATTTTTCAGATAAAGCGATTTTTGACCACGCGATAAATCTGCAGGAATATGTAAATATTTTACCGTTAGAGCATCGTTTTTTCGAGCAGTATGATCACACACACACACACACACACACACACACACACACACACACACACACACACAGTCACATCCAAGATCAGAGATTTATAAGTATATAAATATTCATACCTGCCTCGACCGCCTCATCTGGCAACTTGTTTCATAAACCCACTACCTGCTAGAGCTAGCTGGCTGGATAGAGAATTGGTTACATGGAAGGAAGCAGAGGTTGATGGTGGAAGGTTGTTTTTCAGACTCAGGGATTGGTGCTGGGCACATTGCTGTTTGCGGTTTTTATCAACAATTTGGATGAGAATTTAGAAGGCATGATTAGTATGTATGCAGGTGATACTAAAGGGGGGTGATATCGTAGATAGCAAAGACGGTTATCACAAAATACATCAGGATCTTGATCAGTTAGTCAAGTGAAGAATGATTAATGGAACTTAATGCAGATAAATGTAAGGTGTTTTTCTGGGAAGTCAAACCAGGCCAGGAACTTCATAGTGACGGCAGGGCCTTGCGGAGTGTTGGTAGAGCAGAGGATCTTGGAGTGGAGGTACCTAGTTCTGTGAAAATGGCCTCACAGGTAAGTAGGGTGATCAAGAAGGATTTGGCACATTGGCCTTCATCAGTCAGGGTAATGAGTACAGAAATTGCTGTTCAAGACATTGAACATTGAACAAGACATTCAAGACACCGCACCTTCGGGTGCATGTGATGAATAAAATTGACATTGGTGAGGCGACATTTGAATTACAGACATTCATCGACTTACGTAAGGGGTTATGTTCTGTATACCTTTGCAGATTTCATGCAAGTTGGAATCACCTTAAAACTAGGTAGAAACAAAGAACAGCAGTTGTTGATTAATACGGAAAATGATGCAAGGTTCTGGAGTAACTAAGTGGGTCAGGCAGTGAGTCTCCGGAGAACATGGATAGGTGACTTATCCGGTCGGGAGTGGAGAGGGGAGCAGACAAAGTGACAGCCGACAAGAAGCAGCGGCAACTGGTGAGAGGGAGCCCCACGATGACCGAGCGCGTCCTGCTGGTGCTGGCGACCTGAAGAATGTGCTGTTGGCCAGAGGTTGCATCGCGAGCTGCAACAGCCGCATCACCCGGATGGTGCGGCGTTGTTGCACCATGTGGAAGATGCCAGCAACTCAGCAGGAGTTTCTCTCTACCCCCTCCCTCGTTCCCACTTGCCCTCCCAGTGTCGCACCAACAGTGGCCAAAACTGGAGGAGCTGCGAGCCCGGGCGATGCTTTTACACTTATGCAACGGACAGGAAGCCCCCTGTTGCAATAACACAGGTTTTTCATGAAACGGGACCACCTGGTAAAATCTGGGGCCGTGGTAAAAGCTAGCTTCGGACGATAGCTAAAATAAAACAATTCCTCCAGTTTGATGTCCTCGAAAAGATCATCCACACATTTATCTCCTCCCGCCTCGATTACTGCAACTCCCTCTAAACTGGCATCAGCCAATCTTCCCTGTCCCGCCTGCAACTGGGCCAAAACGCCGCAGCGGGACTCCTGACGGGCACCCAAAAAAGGGACCACATCACCCTGATTCTGGCCTCTCTCCACAGGCACCCTGTGCGGTTCCGAATAAATTTCAAGATCCATCTTTATGTTTACAAAGCCCTTAATGTGATCATGGCTGATCATCCCCAATCAGTACCCCATTCCTGCTTTCTCCCCATATCCCCCTGACTCCACTATTTTTTAAAAGCCCTACTTAGCTCTCTTGAAAGCATCCAGAGAACCTGCCTCCCACCACCCTCTGAGGCAGAGAATTCCACAGACTCACCACTCTCTGTGAGAAAAGGTGTTTCCTCATCTCTGTTCTAAATGGCTTACTCCTTATTCTTAAACTGTGGCCCCTGGTTCGGGACTCCCCCAACATTGAGATCATGTTTCCTGCCTTTAGTGTGTCCAAGCACTTAACAATCTTATATGTTTCAATGAGATGCCCTCTCATCCTTCTAAACTCTGGTGTACAAGCCCAGCTGCTCCATTCCTCAGCATATGACAGTCCCCCCTCCCGCCATCCCAGGAATTAACCTTGTAAACCTATGCTTGCTGCACTCCCTCAATAGCAAGAATGTCCTTCCTCAAATTACGGGACCGAAACTGCACACAATACTCCAGGCGTGGTCCAACTGTCACTAGGGCTCTGTACAACTGTCACTAGGGCTCTGTGCAACTGAGGCATAATGTCAGGGGCGACCGCGCCTTTGCGGTTGCAGCTCCTAGACTGTGGAACAGCATCCCTCTTCCCATCAGAACTGCCCTCTCCATCAACTCTTTTAAGTCGAGACTTAAAACTCATCTTTACTCTCAAGCCTTTCTTGATGTCTTCTGAGGGAGGGCTTTATGTATGTATTTATGTATGTACTTAATCTATGAACAAATGTTGTATAACGTTAGTACCTCCACCAATGTAAAGCACTTTGGTCAACGAGAGTTGTTTTTTAAATGTGCTATAGAAATAAAAGTGACTTGACTTTACTTGACTATTGTGAATTGTTTTGCGAAAGTACAAATTTATGCAAGTTGCCTATTACCTAAGTCAGGGAGTGCCTGTATTGTATTCAGTTTGGTGAGGGCGAATGTATACAATCTTTTACCCAGAGTAGGAGACTTAAGAACCAGAGGACCTAATTTTAAGGTGAGAGGAGAAAGATTTAATGGGAACCTATGGAGAATCTTTTCACACAAAGGAATGTGTATATGGAACAAGCTGCCAGATGAGGTAATTGAGGCAGGTACTATAACAACATTAAAAAAAATACATTTAGACAGGTACATGGATGGGAAAGATGTAAAAGGATGAGGGCCAAAGTGTGCAGATGGGACTATTATAGATGGGGCATCTTGGTTGGCATGGGCAAGTTGGGGCAAAGGGCCTGTTTCCGTGTCATATGATAGTATGTTTAATACTTGTCATTAAAAAGAGGTAAAATTGCAAACTTGTTCAGTGCCCTTTGCTCCAGATTAACTTTAAGTTGATGTGTGCAAATTGGCTGTCATCTTTCCTACATTTCACCAGAGAGGACTCATTAAAAGTATTTAATTGGCTGTAAAGTTCAATGGGATACACCAAAGTCATGAGAGGTACTTTATGAATGTAATTGCTTCATCGGCAAAATTAAAATGATTAACCTTCTTTTGACTTTCCTCCTCTCTTTCTCGAATAGTGAAAATTGGGTGCCCCGTTCCTTAACCTGGCCTTGTGTCACACTTCAAGATTGCGCCATTAAGTGTGAAGCTTATTCGGGTGTGCTGTGATTGTAAAGGGAATTATTTCCAGAGTTCCAGCCAATAATTGGTCTTCAAACAACATTAATAAAACATTCTAAATTGCTATTATCACATCAGTGTTTGTGAGAGTTACAGTGCATACAGTAGTTGCTAGGTTTCCTATATTATAACAGTATGTACATTTCAATAAATTATTTGTGGCCTATGAAGTGCTTTTGGACTTTGAGGTCAGAAGAAACATTGTGCAAATGTTTTAGTTCGTATTTGAATGTTTGCATTAGAGTTGTCATCTATATTAAACAAAGAGTGTGTTTTAGACCAAAGCAATGAGTGGGTATTGTAGTTAATGATCAGAAGCTTCATTGCTGCATAAATTGTTATTAACAATGTTTTTTTCATTCGATCTATACTTACTGTAAAAACATTTTTAATATATTTATATCGTGGCACTCACATCAGAAACATGCTTCAAAGGAGAAATTCAAAAAACCCAGGATGGATAGAACAAAACTCAGAATGGATAAAACAAAAGAGGGAACAAAAGTATAACCAAATGAACAGTTGAACAGTAAAACCTGAGTAAAGTGGGACAAGGAAAGGTAAGGCAGAAAAATATTTGGAGGAAGAACCAAAAACTACCATTTGATGAATGGAAGTAATGGATGAAAGATTAGTAGTCATTAATGGTGGAACAAAGAGGGCAGGGAATGGTAGTTTTATGAAAAGGAAACCATGTTTCTTAAATGTATGAGTTTTCTTTGGAGTTTTGACTAGATGAGTAGATAAGGATGGAGTTAGGGGATATGGTAGATTATGATTTTAAAAAGGCACTTCATAAGGCGTTATACAAAAGTTAATACTGCACAGGATAAGGGTTCACAGGAAGAAGGGGCCTGAAATTTTAACTCTCCATTTCCCTCCACAGATGCTGCCTGACCCGTTGAGTTCCTCTAGCAGGTTGTTGTTTTACATAAGGTTTCATGATGTTGATGGGTAATATATCAACAAATAGAAGATTGGGAGTCAGGCAGAAAATGGAGAGTAGGGATAAAGGTCAATATTTGGTTAGCAAACTGTAACTACTGAGGTTTCAGATAGTTGCATTTTATATTATTTATTTAGTTGAAATGTACTGTGTCCACACTCTTCAGAAATTAAAGGCCAGATGGGAGGTAAGTTTAAAGGAGGGTAAAAACATGTTTGCCTTGAGATAAAGGCAATATAGCGGGTGGCACATTAGACCAGCGGTAAAGGTGCTGCCTTACAGTGCGAGAGACCCGGGTTCGATCCTGACTGCGGGTGCTGTCAGTGTGGAGTTTATACGTTCTCCCCGTGACCGCATGGGTTTCCATCGGGTGCTCTGGTTTCCTCCCACACTCCAAAGACGAACAGGTTTGTAGGTTATTTGGCTTCGGTAAAGATTGTAAATTGTCCCTAGTGTGTAGGATAGTGCTATTGTATGGGGACCGCTGGTCAGCGTAGACTCGTATCTCTAAAAAAGGGTTAGGTTAGAATGAACTTCAATCTTCCGACTGTAGAAATCCTTAGCTAAATGAGCAGTTTGTCCAAACCCAGGACCAAATCCATTGTACAGAAGTGCATATACTTTGACACAACTCAGCGTTAGATTGCTAATTTAAACAAAGGTCATAAAGAAAATTCAGATGTAAGTTTGTTCTGCTGAAACCAATTTAGTATAAATTACTGCTGAAGAATGTTAATTTCTGTGTGTATGTAATGGAATGGTAATCCAGTAATTTGTCTAAAAATACCCAAAAAAACAAATGGTAGGTGTCTGGCTGAAATTATTCAGCATCCACTGAAAATAGCTGGGTAATGTAAAGTTATCAGCAGGTGAAATATCTATTCAGCTGCAACACGATCTTCATGCTGGGAATGCAGATCTTACCCTTCAACGTGCAATTTTAGCTCTCACCTAGAGAAGCGACCCGATACATTACAGAAGGTTTGAAAAATTGAGGATGATTCAACATGAAACATTTAAGCTTCAAAGGGATATTCAATAAATACAATTTATTTTGTATGTTTTGTCTCACTGACACAAGGGAGGCAACATTAAATGCAATAAACAAACTTGGCGAGGTGCTTGTGAATTGTTGCCTGGCCTGGAAAGGCTGCTCAGCTCCGTTGATGGTGGTGAGGAAGGAAGTGTCGGGACAGCTGTTGAGGTTCCTATGTAAGTTTACACACGAGAAAAAAGTCTTGAACCCAGAAAAGTGACTGCTGCAGATTTCCGGTCAGTCTTCCTGAGAGTGAACCCATGGAAAGTAACTGACCAGGTTGGCATCCCCAATCGCATCCTCAAGACCTGAACAGAGTAATCTGGCAGGAGTATTCACGGACATCTTTAAACTCTACCACTCTTTTCTGAGGTCCAACCTGCTTTAGGAAGTTGCCTAAAAGAGGTGGTGACCTGTTGGTAACACTAAATAATAGAAGTAGTGTCATATACTTTACCTGTGAAAATCATTCCATTGAATGCCCTGTTACTCCATTTCAAAGGCAGAACGTTATGTTAAACTACAAATGAGGAATGATTCTTCGAGTCATACAACAGAGAAGCAGGCCCTTCACCCTGACAAGTCTGCACTCACCATCAAGTATTCATTTACATGCATCCCATTTTGTTCTCTCACATTCCTATCAGTTCCCTCAAGATTGATGAGTGCAAATTGTCCTCAGTGTCTGGGTGAACATACACCTAGACACTTGGGTCACTTTACACTGGCCAATTAACCTACTAATGTATATTTCTTTGAAATGTTACACCAAACTAAAGCACCAGAGGAAAACATACATGATAGGGAGAATATGCAAACTTCACACAGACTGGGTGGAGTTGAAAGTGAATGTGAGAAAATAAAATGAGATTAAAGTAAATGGGTACATGATTGTTGGTACAGACTTGTTGGGCTGAAACGGGGATACAGGAAAGTAAATTGGATGATTTTCAAAGGGTAGTATATGACAGTAATGCTATTATTAAGTATCACCAGCAGGGAATAAACTGGAGGTCAGCATTTTTAAGAGGTTGGACAGGCTAGATGCAGGAAGATTGTTCCCGATGTTGGGGAAGTCCAGAACACGGGGTCACAGTTTAAGGATTAGGGGGAAGTCTTCTAGGGCCGAGATGAGAAAAACATTTTTCACACAGAGAGTGGTGAATCTGTGGAATTCTCTGTCACAGAAGGTAGTTGAGGCCAGTTCATGGGCTATATTTAAGGGGAAGTTAGAAACATAGAAACATAGAAATTAGGTGCAGGAGTAGGCCATTCAGCCCTTCGAGCCTGCACCGCCATTCAATATGATCATGGCTGATCATCCCACTCAGTATCCCGTACCTGCCTTCTCTCCATACCCTCTGATCCCCTTAGCCACAAGGGCCACATCCAACTCACTCTTAAATATAGCCAATGAACTGGCCTCAACTACCCTCTGTGGCAGAGAGTTCCAGAGACTCACCACTCTCTGTGTGAAAAAAGTCTTTCTCATCTCGGTCTTAAAGGATTTCCCCCTTATCCTTAAGCTGTGACCCCTTGTCCTGGACTTCCCCAACATCGGGAACAATCTTCCTGCATCTAGCCTGTCCAACCCCTTAAGAATTTTGTAAGTTTCTATAAGATCCCCTCTCAATCTCCTAAATTCCAGAGAGTATAAACCGAGTCTATCCAGTCTTTCTTCATAAGACAGTCCTGACATCCCAGGAATCAGTCTGGTGAACCTTCTCTGCACTCCCTCTAAGGCAAGAATGTCTTTCCTCAGATTAGGAGACCAAAACTGTACGCAATACTCCAGGTGTGGTCTCACCAAGACCCTGTACAACTGAAGTAGAACCTCCCTGCTCCTGTACTCAAATCCTTTTGCTATGAAAGCTAACATACCATTCGCTTTTTTCACTGCCTGCTGCACCTGCATGCCTACTTTCAATGACTGGTGTACCATGACACCCAGGTGTCGCTGCATCTCCCCTTTTCCTAATCGGCCACCATTTAGGTTGGCCCTTGTGGCTAAAGGGATCAGGGGGTATGGACAGGTACAGTATACTGAGTTGGATGATCAGCCATGATCATATTGAATGGCGATGCAGGCTCGAAGGGCCAAATGGCCTACTCCTGCACCTATTTTCGATGTTTCTATGTTTCTATGAATGAACCCAGATGACTGGAGATTTGTGGTGAAGGCAATACAAGCTACACCATTGTGCCACCTAATAATTTCTGAGCAATGATACTACAGATGCAATTTTTCAGTGGAGGGACTAAGATGGCAGAAAATCCACAGATTAACTTTGAATAATTTATGAATGATCTTTTCCAAATCCTTTCTTTAAAGCATAGCCTCTTAAACCCATCACCCTCATTTAATCCCTCCTGTCTTCAACTCTAAGATCAATTTTCCATTGTTTCTTCCTCCCCGCTTCCTGTCATTGTCTATTCAAATTTGTTTCATCTCTAAATTTCCCCACTTGTGGGAAAACATCATCAACATGAATAAATATCTATCGCCAGAATTTCTAGCATTTTTCGTTTGATTTCAGAATTCCAGCATCTCCAGAAGGTTGCTCTTAATTTAAAGCTTATTTGCTCACTTTCACAAAGAATATACATTTTTTTCCATAAAGAGAATTATTTTCATGCAGCATTTTCGCCCCAACTGGAGAACCAGTTGTCAAATTTGGAAAGATTCCAAATATTTTTTGGTTCCACATATTTTTAATCTATAAATATTGAATTATATAATATTACTAATAGGCCTTTTCATTTTAAAGGATTCAGGAGCAGTCCCCAAAATAATTACTGTTAAGAATATTTCTTTCTTAAGGACATAACTAAATGGCATTATTAATTTATCATTATTTATTATCACTGAATAATTGATGAGAAAAATGTCTGGTACATTTATGTTAGCATGAAAGGAACAGTAAAGCAATAAGATTTTTTAAATGACTCACTAAATATATCTTCCAAGAACATTTATTTTCTCATGGGCTGTACATCAACCGCCACAACAGGTCAATTGGCGATCTCACTGGCTCTCCACTCAGCTCTGGACCACTTGGACAACAAAAACTCACATGTCAGATTGTTATTCATAGACTACAGCTGGCCATTTAATACCATCATCCCCTCTAAGCTGGTTACCAAACTCTCAGATCTGGGTCTCTGTGCATCCCTCTGTAATTGGATTCTTGACTTCCTCATCCACAGACCACAGTCTGTCCCTATTGGTGGAAATGTGTCAGCCTCGATAACAATCAGCACGGGACACCTCAAGGCTGTGTGCTCAGCCCCCTGCTGTACTCACTTTATACTCATGACTGCGTAGCTGGACATAGTGTGAAGTCTATCATCAAGTTTGCCCATGACACCACTGTTGTGGGATGAATCACTGATGGTAATGAGTCACAGTATAGAAGTGAGGTCAACCGATTGACCAGTGCCAGCACAACAATCTGGCTCTCAACACCAGCAAAACCAAGGAACTGATTGTGGACTTTGAAAGGGGTAGGATAGGAACCCACAATCCCGCTTATATCAACGGGACGATGGTGGAAAGGGTCAAGAACTTTAAATTCCTGGGCGTGCACATTTCTGAAGATCTCTCCTGGTCCCAGCACACTGATGCAATCATAAAGAAGGCACATCAGCGCCTCTACTTCCTGAGAAGATTACGGAGAGTCGGTCTGTCAAGAGGACTCTCTTGAACTTCTACAGGTGCACAGTAGATAGCATGCTGACCGGTTGCATCATGGCTTGGTTCGGCAACTTGAACGTCCAGGAGCGGAAAAGATTGCAGAAAGTTGTGACCAGTGCCCAGTCCATCATCAGCTCTGACCTCCCCACCATCGAAGGGATCTATCGCAGTCGCTGCCTCAAAAAGGCTGCCAACATCATCAAAGACCTACACCATCCTGGCCGCACACTCATCTCTCCGTTGCCATCGAGAAGAATGCACAGGACCTTGAAATCTGGAACATCCAGGTTCAGCAACAGCTCTTCCCCACAGCTATTAGGCCATTAAACTCGCCATCAAACAAACTCTGAACAATAACAGCCTATTGCACTTTGCCTCTTTTTTTATTGTGTCTATATATGGTCTATGGACACACTCAACTTTTATCTCCTGTTCTGTATTATGTTTACAGTGGCTTGCAAGAGTTTTCATACCCCTTGAACTTTTCTACATTTTGTCACGTTACAACCACAAACGTAAATGTATTTTATTGGAATTTTATGTGATGGACCAACACAAAGTGGCGCATAATTGTGAAGTGGAAGGAAAATGATACATGGTTTTCACATTTTTTTACAAATAAAAAACTGAAAAGTGTGGCGTGCAAAAGTATTCAGCCCCCTTTACTCTGATACCCCTAAATAAAATCCAGTGCAACCAATTGCCTTCAGAAGTCACCTAATTAGTAAATAGAGTCCACTTGTGTGTAATCTAATCTCAGTATAAATACAGCTGTTCTGTGAAGGCCTCAGAGGTTTATTAGAGAACATTAGTGAACAAACAGCATCATGAAGCCCAGGGAACACACCAGACAGGTCAGGGATAAAGTTGTGGAGAAGTTTAAAGCAGGGTTAGGTTATAATAAAAATCCCAAGCTTTGAACATCTCACGGAGCACTGTTCAATCCATCATCCGAAAATGGAAAGAGTATGGCACAACTGAAAACCTACCAAGACATGGCCGTCCACCTAAACTGACAGGGCGGGCAAGGAGAGCATTGATCAGAGAAGCAACCAAGAGACCCATGGTAACTCTGGAGGAGCTGTAGTGATCCACAGCTCAGGTGGGAGAATCTGTCCACAGGATAACTATTAGTCGTGCACTCCACAAATCGTGCCTTTATGGAAGAGTGGCAAGAAGAAAGCCATTGTTGAAACAAAGCCATAAGAAGTCCCATTTGCAGTTTGCCACAAGCCATGTGGGGGACACAGCAAACATGTGGAGGAAGGTGCTCTGGTCTGATGAGACCAAAATTGAAGTTTTTGGCCTAAATGCAAAATGCTAAGTGTGGCGGAAAACAAACACTGCACATCACCCTGAACACACCATCCCCACTGTGAAACATGGTGGTGGCAGCATCGTGCTGTGGGGATGCTTTTCTTCAGCAGGGACAGGGAAGCTGGTCAGAGTTGATGGGAAGATGGATGGAGCCAAATACAGGGCAATCTTGGAAGAAAACCTGTTAGTGTCTGCAAAAGACTTGAGACTGGGGCAGAGGTTCACCTTCCAGCAGGACAACGACCCTAAACATACAGCCAGAGCTACAAAGGAATGGTTTAGATCAAAGCATATTCATATGTTAGAATGGCCCAGTCAAAGTCCAGGCCTAAATCCAATTGAGAATCTCTGGCAAAACTTGAAAATTGCTGTTCACAGGCTCTCCATCCAATCTGACAGAGCTTGAGCTTTTTTGCAAAGAAGAATAGGTAAAACTTTCAGTCTCTAGATGTGCAAAGCTGGTAGAGACATACCGCAAAAGACTTGCAGCTGTAATTGCAGCGAAAGGTGGTTCTACAAAGTATTGACTCAGGGGGGCTGAATACTTTTGCACGCCACACTTTTCAGTTTTTTATTTGTAATAAAATTTGGAAACCATGTATCATTTTCCTTCCACTTAACAATTATGCACCACTTTGTGTTGGTCTATCACATGAAATCCCAATAAAATACATTTACGTTTGTGGTTGTAACGAAATGTGGAAAAGTTCAAGGGGTATTAATACTTTTGCAAGCCACTGTACATATTCTGTTGTGCTACAGCAAGCAAGAATTTCATTGTCCTATCTGGTACACATGACAATAAAACTCTCTTAACACTTAAAATCAATGAAACATATACATTCGTCAGAGGAGGTAATCATTGATTCTCTGCATTCCTTCAACCTGAAAAAGGGCTACCCACCCTAATACCACTTATCTGCTCCCAGTAAATGATCAAACCAAAAGCTGCATACAGAATAGTGAAAGGCTTGGATAGAGTGGATGTGAAGAGGATGTTTCCACTGGTGGGAGAGTCTAGGACTAGAGGTCATAGCCTCAGAATTAAAGGGCATTCTTTTAGGAAGGAGATGAGGAGAAATTTATTTCGTCAGCGGGTGGTGAATCTGTGGAATTCTGCCAAGTCAGTGGATATTTTTACATTTAAAAGTAAAGTGGATAGGTATATGGACGTGAAGGGAATGGAGGGGTATGGTCTGAGTGCAGGTAGATGGGACTAGGGAAAACAAATGGTCGGCACGGACTGGAAGGGCCGAGAGGGCCTGTCTCCGTGCTGTAATTGTTATATGTTATATATGTTAGTGGATATTTTTAAGGCAGAGATAGATAGATTCTTGATTAGCACAGGTGTCAGAGGTTATGGGGAGCAGGAGAATGGGGTTAGGAGGGAGAAATAAATCAGCCTGGTTGAATGGTGGAGTAGACTTGATGGGCAGAATGGCCTGATTCTACTCCTATCCCTTATGACCTTATGGGATTGAAGTATTTTCAAAGATAACGAAGGTTGCTATCACCACTGCCATATCAAGGTTAGAGTTTCAGATCTCCACCAACCATGATGGAAAGATATCTCTCCAACACCTTATTTCCAATCCTTCGATTAAATTACTTTTCTATTAAGGGATCTGCCTTCCAATCACCTCTTGATTTAATACATTTCAGTTAACTATCTGCTCACTTGAAAATAGCTTGTAATTGCTCCTTCCACATTAGGATTTATGGATTAAATTCAGACATTTTTCAAGGTCATTTTCATGGATGTGCTGTTCAAAATATGCATGATGCTGCAAATTTATATGTATTGGTGCAAATTGAGCTTCATCGAGCCTGTAGCCCATGTCCACAACAGTCGTATTACCACGGCCATACTTACTCTGTTGGCCCTACATCTCTGTTAGTCCTATTGACCTCCAGTCTTGTTGTTTTGACTATCACATAAAGTTACAAGGTCCACAATCATCAATTGAGTTTCGGATGGTGGATTCTAAGGCCCTGTTCTTTGTTGCATTTTATGACGGCTTTTCCGAATGCATTTTAAGAATTCTAACCATTCATTTCACGCCAATTTTATCCAGGTTAATATTATTTTTATTGAAACCTCCAACTATTGCTGCCCTGTGATCCTTCAGATCTTGCAGCAATGCCCACGTATTTTCTTTACTGTATCACCATCGCTACTTCATGGTTTTGACCATCTTATCAAGAGAGAAAAAACATTGCAATAGAAATTAAAGCGAACAAATAGTTTAAAACAGTGAATGAGGACAACATCCGCAACAACTAAAATTGAAGAAGAGCAATTAAAACAGGAAGAGGAAAGAAGTGGAAAGAAGAATCCAACAGAGAAAAACTCATCTGATAGGGACAATTGAAGATATTAGGAATAGGGGTTAAACAGAGGAATTATGAGGCAACAGCTCTACTGGCTGCACCACCGTGCATTAATTAAATGTGTTACGGGTAATTTAAATATATATATATATATATTTATTTAAATAGTGAAGATCTCCCTCTTCTCCCTTCTCCCTTCTCCCATCAGGCAAAAGGTATAGAAGTGTGAAAACACACACCTCCAGATTCAGGTACAGTTTTATCCCAGCTGTTATCAGGCAACCGAATCATCCAACCACAAGCAGAGAGCAGTGCTGAACTACTATCTACCTCTTTGATGACCCTTGGGCTTTACTGGGTTTGCCTTGCACTAAATGTAATTCCTTTATCATTTATTCCATTTACCTTGTAAATGGCTCGATTGTAATCATGTATTGTCTTTCTGCTGGATAGCACGCAACAAAAGGTTTTCACTGTACTTCGGTACAAGTGACAATAAACAAAACTCGAAACTAAACTGTAAGATTATTTTGAATTGGTTTTTAACACCTTTGATCATCGGAGACTCTAAAAGCAGTTGATAGGCCTTTGTCAGAAGGAGCTGCAAAATACACCACCTGAAGCCTAGTTACTGCTTGTGTACTCTGCAGATTTATGGGATGGGCATGGAGCAGGTCCAGAGCTCGGCGAGAGCCACTGACATATTAATGGGGCCGTCCCAGTTAGGCGATTTTTCAGCGGACTGCCGGCGACTGTCAAGTTGCTGGCAATCGCCTGAAAAACCGGCAACTGGAACAGCGACTGTCAGAGTGGAACACACACACACATCATTTCCTTCACCAGCCCATTATGCAGGTGGGGGACTGAGCAAGCGCGGGGAGCGCTGTCTAAAAAATTCACACGGTACAAAGCCAAGATAAAACAGACATACTGCAATGAACAAGAAGAGTGGCGCTGTAAAAAAACACAATGTATGGTAAGTCCTTTAAAAATGGGGGGGTGGGTGTGGAGAGTGGGGGAGAAGGGGGGAGAAGGAGTGGGGACAACTTTTAAGAAGTTAGAGATACACGCGGCTGTGAAGCCCGGCGGACATTAACATTACCGGTCGGTTATCCTTGGTTCTAAAAACTACTACTTCCCTTTTTTTTCCAAATGAGCCAATGAAATTCACCAGTCAGCACCGGCTGCAACCGAGAATTCTCACTACTCTCCATGGCGGCTTCATTCTAGTCGCCGTTAATTTTTCAACAAGTTGAAAAATTTGCGGCAACCACAATGAGGCCGTGACTAGTTCCCAGAATGCGGGAACGCCTCTCGACCATGAAGGCGGCTCCCCGGCAACCACCCGCGAACATGTGGCGACTGCATGGTCTCCTGCAGTCACCTAAAAAGTTGTCTAAGTGGGACAGGCCCATTAGTCAACAAAGTGGCAGGAATAACACAAAACCATAAATGGATAGGTGGCTAGATGCAGGATATTATCTCCTAATGTAAACATTGTAAATTTGCAGGACCAATCTATTTTTCTACTTTATATTGGATTTTATTTTAAAATGTCCTAATCAGATGTTAACGAATAATCATTCAGAGGAAGTATCAATTCTTGCACAAATAACCAGGACGAGAGAGAGGGGAGATCAAATATCATGCAGGCTCCCTCCATTTTCTAATTCTATTGCCTCTGCTGGATAGATTGAGCGTAGGAGCGTAGTAGTTGCATAAAAAAGGAGCTAATCTTTGGCCTTGTGGCCCAATATCTATTTTGTAGATGGTAGATGCAGATGTAGTACCCTAGATGCAGGAAAAATCTTCCCCATGTTGGAGGCATCCAGAACCAGGGGTCCCAGTTTAAGAATAAGGGGTAGACTATTTAGGACTAAGATGAGGATTTTTTTTTCACCCAGAGAGTTATGAATCTGTGGAAATCTCTTCCACAGAAGGCAGTGGAGGCCAATTCATTGGATGTTTTGAGGAGAGAGTTAAATTTAGCTCTTAGGGCTAAGGGAATCAAGGGATATGGGGGGAAAGCCGGAACGGGGTATTGATTTTGGACGATCAGCGATGATCATATTGAATGGCAGTGCTGGCTAGAAGGGCCAAAGGCCTACTCCTGCACCTATCTTCTATGTTTCTATGGTATCTGAGATCATACTTGAAAAACAGCACGAGTGATTTTGTTTCAATGGTCAATGACAGCAAAGATTCTGTTCCTGAGATGTGTATGGATATATTGTGCTGTTGAACTATTACAATCTAGTAGAATCTTCACCTTCAAAGAGATATACATTTTGAATTTGCGTTCAAAGGGTGCAGCTAAGGTATAGTCAAGATAAAAAAAGATGAAGAAAATGGGATAACAAAAAGTAGAAGCAAATTGTAGATGCTAGAAATTTGAACAGAAACAGAAAAATACATTAGAAATACTCTGCCAGTTAGGCAATGTCCGTGGAAAGAGAAACAGTGGACATTTCACGTAGAGGACCCTTCTCTCTGATAAAAGGTTTTTAATCCGTGATATTAAGCTCTCCACACTTGTTGCCTGACCTGTGAAATGTTGATAAAATTCAACATAATAAAATGGTAGAAGGCTACTGTGGATAATAAACATTACTATTATGCATTTGGCCCAAATTGCCTTTTCCATGTCTGTGAATTTTGTGAAATCCCATCTAAAACATGCCACAATCAATGATTTGGAAACTGAGGGAAAAGCCTTGAGTACTTCTCAGTCAACAATCTCCAAAGTCTGTATTTATGTAAAAAAAATAAAGACATATAGATCGAACTTGTGTAGTTTGCAAAATAAAGATTAGAAAATAATCTCACCTTCAGCAGCACAGAAACCATTTTGTAGATACAGATTATGTTTTGCATGATGAGTGTTTAAGTTGTTTAATTGCTTTTCACTTAGGTTAGACAAGTCAATGCACATTGAAATTAATTTGAAATGGAAATGTTCTCAAGCAGAATATCCAAGCATGAAAATGAATTAAAATTGCAGGGTAAAATGAGAATAAAAATAAAATTTCAAATGTAATTTCCCTCCTTTCCATTGCACTTTTCAATTTTGTTATTGAATAGATTAATAAATGTATGGATTTTTTTTTGCAGTGGCCTTTCTGAGCACTGTTCCTAATCGAATTGTTGAAAATAGATAAATGAATTAAGATTCTGCATCAGGATGCTGAGTAATACATACACATCTCATGAACATTTAATTAGGTGATAAGTGCAGGTGGAAACTTTGTTTTGAAGATTTCACTTTTTTAACTTATTTAAATATTATTAACAATCTAGCTTTACTCCAGTGCAACAGTTAAGAGAGTTATTACATTTTCAGATTCATTTCAATTATATTCCATCCATTTCATTTTCCATAGTAATCATCATACAGAATGGAAACAGGCCCTTCTCTTCACTTAGACAACACTAACAGCCATTTACACTTATCCAATTTTTATTCATCTACATTCCCTCCAACTCTCTAGGTTTTACTACTCGCCTGCATGTAAGACACAATTTACAATGGGCAATTAATCTACCGGCTCACATGACTTTGGGACAAGGGAGGAAATCACAGAAGCCAAAGGAAACTCATGCAGTCTCAGGGAAAAGGTGCAAGATCCACTCAGATGGCATCGGAGGAGAGGATCAAACTTAGGTCACTGGACCTGTGAGGCAACAGATCTATTAGTTGCACCAGTGTACGGGCGTTTATAACAGCAAGCAAAGAATAATTAAGAAACCAATTAATTGTTACATTTTCATTCAATATTTCTCTTTCTGATCAACTTTATACAACTGGACTCTGTTTCACTGCTATCGGTCTTAATTATAGGGAGAAGGCAGGGGAGTCTTCTTCTTCTTTCGTGTGGCGTGCACAGCCTAACGTTGTTGGACAACTTGTTCTACTTGATCTTCCGTTTGTGTACGTCAAGTTGATTGCATTAGTTGAAACAGGGCGGACCACGTGAAGGTTGCAATCTTCCACCCCGGCAGGGGAGTGGAGTTGAGAGAGTAAGATAGGTCAGCCATGATTGAATGCCAGAGTAAACTTGCTTAACTTATTATTAGGAAATATTTAGGAGTTATGGAATTATGTGGTTAGGAGATATTTCTTTAAAAAAAGAAGCAATTTTCAAAGTGGCAAAACAACCTGTTCACAAGTTAACTTGTAAGGATACTTTAAGGCTACAGGAAACCAGTCATCAGGTGTGGGACATTCTGATCAGTACTATTGAAGACTATCTCCATGTTAGTTGGCCCACATTGAAACCTGCATGACGAGATAGGAGAGGTCATTAATTAGCCATCACATGGATTAAGATATTGTTAAGGGCATATCCCTACCACTCAATACACAGTCTGCCTTGTTACTTAATGTTCTGTTGTCTGTGTATCCAGGGAACCATCACTTACAGTAACTAAAGAGGGATATTTTGGGTGTCTGGGTTCTGTTCTCAGAAGCTTCTAGACCGTCCATGTGAATTAGATTTCCCCAGCAAAGGTGTTTGAACATTGACAGTTGTCTTGGCAGCTGCAGGCCGGCAGCCCAGCCAGCAGCGTGTTAGTTCCTTCTACTTTTTTTTGTTTTTTTAGTATGTCCTAATGTATGTTTTTAGTGTTTCTTTGTGTGTGTTATGTGGGGGGTGCTGTGGGGTGGTAAAGGGGAAACCGTTTTGGTCGCCTCCTCCAATGAGAGGCGACTTTTTCCATGTCGCCTCCCCCGTGGCCTAACATCGAGGATCAGTGCGGCCTTTCCCGAAGACGTGCCTGGGGCTTCAGCTGCGGGCGCAGCGAGGACACTTTCATCGCGGAGCAGGAGAGGCCTCGCTGGGGCTCGACGGAGGGGAGCGCTCCGTTCGCTGGCCCGCGCAGCCTGAAGCCACGATCTGCAGAGATCCAGCTAGAGCAGCGTCCTGGGCCTGGGATCCCTCGTTGGGAACCCGGGAGGAGAAGAGCTCCAATCGCCTGCCCGCGGCCAATTTCTACCGCGGGCGCGGCGTGGATTTACCATCAGGAGCAGGGTCCCTCGCCGGGGACCCCTGGAGAGGAGCTTCGACTGCCGGCCCTGCGGTCTGAAGTGCTTCCGGCTGCCGCGCGGCAGGGACTTTAAATCTTTGACCGCCGGCCTGCGGCCTACACCAACCTGAAGCTGCGGTCTCCGGTAGAGAAGCACCGATTCAGGACGCACCTGGACTTTACCTTGTCTACACATCTGGACGACCGCAGCGGCGACTGCGGAGGGTTGGGGTCCCGACCATGTTGGAAATGGAGGAGGACTGGCCAAATTTTGTGCCTTCCAGCACAGTGATGTATGCTGTGGTGGATGTTTATGTTAAATATTTATTGTGGGGTTTTTTTGGAATTAATTTTATTAGAAGCAATTGTACAGGGATAAGGCAGTCGACATAACAGTCATACAATTATTATACAGCTTAATTTTTAACATTGAAACCTAAATCAACAAAAAAGGAAAAAAAGGAAAAAAGAGAAAAAAGAAGAGAATGAAGAAAGAGAAATAAAAGAAAGCAAGAAAAAGACCCCTAAGCTACCAAAGAAGTGCACGAGACAAGAAAAGAAATAAGAAAATAAAAGATGGAGATATACCATCCCCCCCCCCCAACTCCACCTCACCCATCCCTGGCATTGGATTTAAATTTGTGTGTAACCATTCTGTTGTTGCAGAAATTCATTGAAAGGCAACCATGTCTTGAGAAATTGATCTGCTTTTTCAGCCAAGACAAGCCTAATGTTTTCTAAATGTAGTGTCTCAGACATCTCCGTAATCCACATCTTCACTGTGGGAACAGTTGTCTGTTTCCAAAATTTGAGTATTAATTTTTTCGCCGTTATTAGGCCGTAATTGAGGAAATGTCTTTGAAATATCGTTAGCTTAGAACAGGCCGCTGACATACCTAATGTGATCAGTTTTATATCTGGTTCCAATTTAATTTTAATTATTTTAGAGAAGATATCAAATATTCCCCTCCAGAAGTTTTGTAACTTTATACAGGAAGCAAAGGAATGGGTTATAGTCGCTCCTTGGATGTGACATTTATCACAAATAGGAGAGACGTTTGTGAAGATCTTCTTCAATTTGGTCTTTGAATAGTAGAGTCTATGCCGTATTTTAAATTATATCAGGGAGTGCCTGACATTGAGAGAGCAGTAGTGTATGTATAGTTGGCTTTCCTCCCAGCTATCCTTTGAAATTAATGAACCCAATTTGTCTTCCCATGCTCGCCTAAGCATCTCAGAAGATGGGATATGTGCAATTAAAAGAGTGTTGTAAATGTAGGAGATTAACTTGCTTGCATCAACATGTCTATTCATACATTCATCTAGTACCTCTGGACCCATAAAATGACGGTCTTGTGTATATGTTTTCACATAGTCTCGGATTTGAAGATATCTAAAAAGATAGCTTGCTTTCAACTGATATTTCTCCTGTAGTTCTTGAAACGAGAGGAAAATCCCCTTCTCGTAAAGATCTCCCACCATTTTAATTCCTGAATTTTTCCATTGTGCAAACGCCTTATCTCAAGTAGACGGTTTAAACGAGGGATTGTTAGCAATTGGTAAAAGGAGAGAGAAATTTCTCAGTTTGAGACTTAATTTCAACTGTTTCCAAATGCGTAGAGTACTGTGTATTGTCGGATTTTGCTCATACGTTGATTTATTCAGATGTGTTGGTGAAAGAAGAATTGCGCCTATATTAAAAGGCAGACAGGAGTTGTGAAGGGTCTTGAGCTTTTATTGGCATCATTTCACTTTTATTCCATGTTATTCTATACCCTGAAAAGGAACCAAATTGTTCTATAATGTTTAATACATTTGGGATACTAACTTGGGAATTGGTGATGTATAAGAGTACATCGTCTGCATATAACCAAATCTTGTTATTGGTATGTTTAGTATTGTACCGTGAATACCCGAATATACTCTTATGCTTTCTGCTAAAGGTTCTATGGCTAAGGCAAATATAATTGGTGAAAGGGCACAACCTTGTCTACTACCCCTGGATAATTGAAATTTAGGTGACAGAATTTGATTATATAACAGCTTTACCCATGAAATAAAATTTTCTCCTAGCAAGGGTTTGTGGTTAGGTCTGTTCTTTAAAAGCATGCATATAAAGGGCTCGTAGACGTGGGGAAATTAAATAATTGATTTATTTGTTGAATTCATTACTGACCTGCCGTATTCCCACTATTCAGTGATTTGATAGTCTCTTCAATATCTTTTATTGTAATCTCAGCACTTAATTCTTCTCGTTCCTCCTCATTAAGTGATGGGAGGTTGCAATTGTCAAGAAAGTTTTTGATCTTTACAGAGTCGGCTGATGTTTCTGATGCATATAGATTTTGATAGAATTTTAGGAATCTTTCATTAACGTCTTTGGGAAGTGTGAGCAGCTCACTTTTTTCTGATCTAATTTTTTGAATAGTATGATCTTTTTCAATTTTTCTCAGGTGGCGTGCCAGAAGTTTGTGTGGTTTAATCACCAAATTCGAAATTGTTTTGCTTAGTGTAATGAAATATCTTAATAACTTTTGCCGACAGGATCTGATTTAATTTAAATTTTAATGCTACTATCCTATTATGTTTAACAGTAGTTGGATCAATCGCATTTTCTGAATCAAGCTGTTTAATCTGCTTTTCTAATTCCAATTGTTCCAACCTGTGTTTTTTTTTTGTTGAAAAGCTTGATACGAAATAATGCAGCCTCTGATAAGGGCTTTGAAAGATTCCCACAATAATGTAGCCGAAATACCGGGTGTGTCGTTTGTCTCATAGAATAATTCCATCTGTTGTTTCAGGTAGTCACAACAACCTGGCTCAGTTAATATTTGTGGATTAAATCTCAAAAAACTTTTTATTGTTATGCATTCTAGTTTTAAGGAGAAGGTTAAAGGACAATGGTCAATGGTCAGAAATTATGTTATTGTGTTTTTGTGTGTTCTTTTTTCATTGTACCGCTGCTGGCAAATTCATTACACTTCCACTTTATGTGCAAGTGACGAATAAAACTGATTGATTGATTGATTGATACACTGTGCACCCATTTTAAATGCATAATTCTGCAAACTTATCTGTCTCCATTCAACATGTTAAAGCTAAGCAAGTAAATATAGCCATTCAAACTAGAGTTAATTGGTTATTGTTGTCTTTGTGTTTAAAAATGCAAAAACTCTATGTACTTTGAGTTTGCGAGATTCTACTGAGTGGGTCTGCAAGAGAATGTCTTCGTCTTCTCTTGATGAATATATATCAACCAACCTCAGTCTCCAACTGGCTTAGTTCCAAAGTCACAGCAGATATGATGGTACATATGTTAGTGTGGCAGCACCATAGACCCAGGTTTAACTTTGACCTTGTGCTGTTGTGTGTGTTTGCATTCCCTCCTTGTAAAGGAATTGCAAAGGAATTCCCGCAGTTGCTCCAATTTCCTCCCACATACCAAAGACATGCTGGTCAGGAAATTGGCTACTTCATGTTACCTCCTGGTCTAGGTAAGTGGCAAAAGAATCAAAGAGGAGTAAATGGAAGTGAGAGACAATAAAATTTCAAAGCTACAGGGAAATAAGTAGAGAGAAATGGGATTCATAAGATTGCTCTGCTGAAGCTGGCAATACACCAATGGGCTTAATGGCATCTTTCTGTGTTGTAATAGTATGTATGTCAAGCCTTTTAAAGTGTGTTCCCTTAACATGAATCTACTTTTAATGTTAAGGGAAATAAAATGAAATTTCATTGTTGAAAATGCGATCTTTCAGATAAGATGCTAACGATGGCCCCATTTACTCTATGGGCTGGATAACAGAGGTCCTGTGGCACTAATGTAAAGGAGAGTCATCTTCATTATTCTGATCGCTCAAATGTTAGTCGAAGCAAATTGCCTGGCCATTACAGCATTGCTGTTTGTTAGAACTTGGTGTTGCATTGTCTGCCTCTCACTGCAAACACAGCTGAATGGGGAACCAGAGCAGACACATCTACACTGTTGGGGCGGGAGCCATTCTGATCACTCATGCTATCAACACGAAGTGAAGCACTCATAATGTGTCGTATACCACTAGGTGATCTGGGTGCTCTGGTTTCCTCCCACATCCAAAACAAATGCACGTTGGTTGGTTAATTGGCCACTTTACAATGCCCCTGATGTGTAGGCGACTGATAGATTCTGGGAGTTGAAGAGAATGTGGGGAGAATTAAAAAATAAGACTAATATTGGATAAGTATAAATGGATGTTTGATAATTGGTGCATATTTGGTAAACCAAAGAATGTGTTTCAATGCTGTATCTCTCTACGGCTTTATCTTTCTAAGAGATGTGATGAAGGGAAGTATAATGGCAAGGTCCTTCCTTCTGTTTAATCCGATCCAACTAGGAAACTCCAGTAGTGATTCCACTCTTTAAAAAATAAATCTGAAATTTTTCCCAAAAGTAAAATAATCATTCTATGAAAGGAACAAAGTGCTGGAGTAACTCAGTGCGTAATTATGCTCCTAAAGCTTACCCCCTTAGTCTAGTTCAGTAAAACACCGAGTCAGCACTGTACCACCAAGCTTTATTTTTTGAAACAATAACAAACTCCCTATACAATACCTAACCGCGGATCCGATCCTTGTCTCTGCTCATTCAAGCCCTTCAGCCTCATGCAAGCAGACACCTCCAAAAGGTTACGCAGTCCGAAGCGCCCATCCAGAAGATCAACAACGATCCTAGTGGGGATCAAATTTTATAGGTCATCGGACCCTGTGGGGCAGAACTACATGAGGGTGGCAGCCCTACAAACCAATGACAGATATTGATTACATGGTATAGTGATTGACAGTTCCCTGACCCAATTACAAAGTGCCCCATTACAATGTTTCTACAGAAGCTTATGGAAGGAAGTCAGTTAACCGAGTAATGCAACATTTTCCCAGGTTGTATAAGGCTTTACACTTCAGCCAATCATCAAACAGCAGCACAAACACCTTGCAACATGAATAACAGTATTTACAACCCCTCTGCAGCTGGGCAACCCTGATCATGCATTTGCAATACCTTTGAGCTTCTCTGCAAAGTCCTCACACAGTTTAACAATGGAGAGGACCTCTGGATCTTTCCTTATCCTGCATATAAATCTGGGGTTCAGACTATCTGATGCCACAGAAAAAGACCAAGCATGCCTTGCAAATGCAAAGATCCTCCATTTTATAATAACTCTAATTTGGCCAATATTAACAGTAGCATCCCTGGAGACAAGGAATAGGTGACATTTCAAATTGAAACCCTTCCTCACACTCAATTCTAAGGTGTCCAGTTAGCGTGGAATTAAGAAGGATAATTGATAGCTCTGAAACACTCCATAAAATCCAAGTTGAAAATTCTGCATGTTTGTGAGCTGTGGAAAAGCTTTGATCTAGGTTTCCAATCCCTTGTTTATATGCATTAAATGCTAAAGACAATGCAAGCCCTCTCCCAAGAACAAAGCAATGGAAAGAAGAAAGCTGCGGTTTTGCTCAGCTTTCTTTGAAATGACCAAAAATATGTCCCAGGCATCATATCAAGTTCTGTTTATGTTGATTCAAATAGGTTGTAGCAGCAAGTGTTGTTATGGCTGGCAGTGAAGGAATGAATAGCTTGAGTTTTCCCAGTCTGTAAATTGTGTTCATCTGTTCTCCTTCATAAACATGACTTTACGATTTAATGCACCCGTTTAAAATCTTCGAGCAGGCAAGTATCATCAATGACACAGTCTCCAGCCCACCATGCCTGTGTCGACCGTGGTGCCAATTTAAATTAATCTCATCTGTCTACATGTGATTCATGTTCCTCTATTCCCTACCCATCTGTATAAATGCCTCTTAAACATAGTGTGTCTGTCTAAATGCCTCTTAAACATACTTATCACATCTGCTACTACCACCTCCTTTGGCAATGCATTCCAGGTACCTACTAATCTCTAGCTAATAAATTTGCATCTCTTTTAAAATTTCTCCCTCTCACCTTAAATCTATGCCCGGGATGTTTGACATTTACACACGGGGAAGAAGCCTCTGGATATCCACTCCATCAGTGGCTCTCATAATTTTATATATATCTATCAGGTCACCCCTCAGTCTCTGATGCTTCAGTGGAAACAATGAAAATGAGTCCAACTTCTCTTGAAAGCTAATAAAGACCAATCTAGGCAACATCCAGATGAGCCTCTTCTGTGCCTTTTCCAATGTCTCCACATCCTTCCTATTGTGAGGCAACCAGAACGGCGCACAATCCCAAATGTGGCAGAATCAAAGTTTTATGCAGCTGCAACATGACTTTCCAATTTTTATACTCAATGACCTGACCAATGAAGGCAAGCAAGTAGGATGACTTCTTTACCTCCCTTTTCAATTGTGCTGCCTCTTTTGTAAATACGCTTTTCTAAGCTTACCCCCCAGTCTAGTTCAGTCAACAAAGCACCGAGTCAAGCACTGGAACAGCTAATCTTTATTTTTGGATTGCACAACAAACTCCCCTATACGATACATAAACCACCGCGGGTTCGATCCTTGTAGCTGCCTGGCCAAGCCCTTCAGCCTCGTGCAAGCAGAAATACTCCAAACGGTCATGCAGTCCCAAGCACTCATCCAGAAAATCGACAAAGGACCTCGTGGGGGCCGCCTTTTATAGGTCCCCGAACCTTGAGGGGCCGAACTACATAGAGGTGGTCTCTTTACAATCCACTCAAACATATTAATTACATCAGTACATTATTGACTGTTCCCCAAACCAATAACAGAATCTCACATACATTGTTTCAGGAGAAGCTTCTGGAAGAAGCTAACTTGACTTGAATAATGCAACATTTACCATGGAATTCAAACAAACCTGCCAGGGCTCAACACTTTGGCCAATCAACAAACAGCAGGGTAACTGTCTAGCAACATTATTTACAATATATACAATGCTTTTTCAGTAATCCAAACAATGTCATGCATTTTACACTTCCTTGCAAAAATCTCATTCATTCTGTCAATTGAAGAGATACTCATACATTTCTTATCTGCAACACTGATCTGGGCCCTAGACGTACTGGCATCATTCAGCAGCTTGTCTTATTTCTGCAGAGTACATCAGGCTTGACAAGATGGCCTAACAATACATGAGTCCTTTACTAAATTTTGGTGCTATTACTGCTCGGTTATAGCCAGGATTTATACTTTCATGAAACTATAGACTGGCACTCCAAGATCCCACAATACATAAATGCTTGTAAGGGAAGAAGGGTGTAATATATAGCACTTGATAAGTGAAAACACATAAAAGTGTCTTGATAAGTGAAAACACATAAAAGTGTTGGAAAATTCAAATAGAGTATGCATCAAGATTGTCAGTGCAGAAGTAATAAACCTGATTACCTAGAATCCTAGTTATTTGTTGCGTCCTCCACTGCTCATTTCTGATTTCTCCCCCAAAGTTCAAAAACATTGGAGATCAGATGTTGGCATATCTAACTTGCCACTACCAAGCTGGATTCAACACATTCATAGGTGAGTCCCAATTTAACTCTAATGAACTTGCATAAACCTTATCTCTTCTCAGCATTCGTTGCATAAGGGGAACTCCAGTTTTGTGTCTGTAGCTTCCTTTGTGTTGCTGCCTGCCAAAGGAAACCAAGATAGATCCACAAAACAGAATATATTTTATTGTGGAGCGTTACGCTAAACTAAACTATGATATTTGGGCTCAACATGTACTGTGTAATTCCAACCAGTTCTTAATGTAGCTACACTTATGAATACAGTATATACATTATACTGTTTTCTTGAAAAAAAAAATCATAGCACTAATTAACTATTTAAATTCACAATGCCACTACGAAGCTGGTGAAAATGCAGTTGTGAATTCAACCAACTATGAATTCATTCATCTCTTATTTCTTTCTTCATTGACTCTTCAGTGAAGGCTGCACTTGACATCTTTGAAGTATCCACCCCAGGTAGTAGATTTTCCAGCAGATTATTTCACCAGCAGATCTTACATACACCTACTCACATCTGGTCTTATATCCTGTTTCACAAATGTTGATGCAACATAATGCCTTTATGAATTTGTAAACATCATATTACATAGAAACATAGAAAATAGGTGTAGGAGTAGGCCATTCGGCCCTTCGAGCCTGCACTGCCATTCAATATGATCATGGCTGATTATCCAACTAAGTATCCTGTACCTGCCTTCTCTCCATACCCCCTGATCCCTTTAGCCACAAGGGCCACATCCAACTCTCTCTTAAATATAGCCAATGAACTGGCCTCAACTACCTTCTGTGGCAGAGAATTCCAGAGATTCACCACTCTCTGTGTAAAAAATGTTTTTTCTCATCTCGGTCCTATAAGAGTTCTCCCTTATCCTTAAACTGTGACCCCGTGTTCTGGACTTCCCCAACATCGGGAACAATCTTCATGCATCTAGCCTGTCCAACCGCTTAAGAATTGTTTACGTTTCTATAAGATCCCCCCTCAATCTTCTAAATTCTAGCGAGTACAAGCCGATTCTATCCAGTCTTTCTTCATATGAACCTTCTCTGTACTCCCTCTAGGGCAAGAATGTCTTTCTTCAGATTAGGAGGCCAAAACTGTACACAATACTCCAGGTGTGGTCTCACCAAGGCCCTGTACAACTGCAGTAGAACCTCCCTGCTCCTATACTCAAATCCTTTTGCTATAAATGCTAACATACCATTCGCTTTCTTCACTGCCTGCTGCACCTGCATGCCTACTTTCAATGGCTGGTGTACCATGACACCCAGGTCTTGTTACATCTCCCCTTTTCCTAATCGGCCACCATTCAGATAATAGTCTACTTTCCTGTTCTTGCCACCAAAGTGGATAACCTCACATTTATCCACATTACACTGCATCTGCCATGCATTTGCCCACTCACCTATCCAAGTCACCTTGCAGTCTCCTAGCATCCTCCTCACAGCTAACACTGCCCCCCCCCAGCTTCGTGTCATCCGCAAACATGGAGATGTTGCATTCAATTCCCTCGTCCAAATCATTAATATATATTGTAAATAGCTGGGGTCCCAGCACAGAGCATTGCGGTACCCCACTAGTCACTGCCTTCCATTCTGAAAAGGACCGTTTACTCCTACTCTTTGCTTTCTCTGGGCAAGAGACTCTGTGCTTCTACCCAATCTATTCCTTGTGTGTAGTTGAATGGTAGAACTTGAAGATCTTGTTGGAAATGTGGGGAGAGTAAAATAATATTAATTTAAGATTAGTTTAAATGAGTGAATCAGAGAGATATACAGCTTGATACACCCGTTGACTCCTACTCTTTGCTGGATCTTATTATTGATGAATTTATTAGAACATCCACGTTAAAGAAAAACATAAAAGATGGTAACTCTTATCAGTAATTACAATCTGTACTATTATAAATTGTACAATCCCAGGAATGAGTGGGTTAACATATGATGAGCGTTTGATGGCACTGGGTCTATACTCGCTAGAGTTTAGAAGGATAAGGGGGGACCTCATTGAAACTAATTGAATAGTGATAGGCTTGGATAGATTGGATATAGAGAGGATGTTTCCACTAGTGGGAGGGTCTTGAACTAAAGGACATAGCCTCAGAATTAAAGGACTTTCCTTTAAGAAGGAGATGTAGAGGAATTTCTTGAGCCAACGGGTGGTAATTCTGTGGAATTCTTTGCCACAGAAGGCTGTGGAAGCCTTAAATTGATACTATGTGGTACCCGTTGGGACCCATGTTCACACGGGAGGGCTGGTCACCCAATGCAATATTCCACCTCTCCACCAATTCCAATATTGGTGGCCAGTGTTGTGGGCCAAAGGGACATGTTTCCAAAGGGATAGTATGGACATTATGGGCCAAATGGATTTTTGGGCTGGCAGCTCAGTCACTCATGCCTGGTCGGCTAGCAGCTCAGTCATTCAGGCCTGGTGGGCTGGCAGCTTAATAACTCTGGCCTGGTGGGCTGGCAGCTCAGTCACTCAGGGCAGATGGGCTGGCAGCTCCATTACTCAGGGCTGGTGGGCTGGCAGTTCACATGGCTATTCCTTGAAATTGCATTTTAAGCAAAGTGCAGGCCACCAAATTCAATTTTGTAGCATTTCAAGCAGTGTGCAGGCCACCAAATTCAATTTCGTAGTATTTCAATCAGAGTGTAGGCCACCAGAATCAATTTCGTAGCATTTCAAGCAGAATGCATGCCACCAAATTCAATTTTGTAGCATTTCAAGCAGAGTGCAGGCTACCAAATTCAATTTCATAGCATTTGAAGTAGAGTGCATGCCACCAAATTCAATTTTACTTCAGAGTCACATGAGTGACTACGTGAAGAAGCCCCACCAGAGCGCCTGTGCGTCATTACGTTCGATGCGTTTGGCGCACCGAGAGGCTCGAGAGTGCAGCTCCACCAGCGGTAATTAAAACACTCACAGGTAAGTGTTTTAATTACTTACTCCTGTCGGGAGGCAGGCCAAGAGTAAATTGTTCAGGTCTGTCAACTCTGATGAGTGAGGCCAGAAAGACTTTTCCCTCCAAAAAATGAACATTGGGGATGTCTGGACAACGTGGAACACCTCATAGCCGAAATGATACAACCAGGAGGTGTTCCCGCCGGGGTTTATATCCCAGGGTCCGCAGCAGCTTTCAGCAGCAACCTCTAGCAGATGTCCCTTAAGCAGAAGAGCTGTACACATATGAAGGATAATATGCCTACGAGTCTGCATGGGGACCCAGCACAGCAGCACCCTGTTTAGGGCTGTGTGTGTGACCTCCTGTGAGCATGTACCGGGAGACCCAGGGCAGTATGAATCTGACCCTGAAGTATGGTGTCACTGCTTATGTGCATACACCAAAGCACATGAGCTATGCTCCGGGTGTGCCGGATGTGGCCAGCAATTTGCCATACCGGCGGGAACTAGTGAAGCCAGCAATTTAATGGCCTCTCACCAGTTCCAGGACTCCATAATGGAGGAAACTTCGCAAGACATATCAAACACCTGTTAACTGTGCATCGCTCTAAAGGAGCGCATCATGAGGGCGCATGAGTTAAGGCTGCAGAAGTCCTAAAAAACTGGTTGGAGCAGGACCAATGGCGTTTGGGCAAATGGTACAAGGGCACTACTATCTAAACAAAGCAGGATATGGACCCTGCTGTGTAATGCCCATTTTTTAGAATTTAATTATTCACGAATAACCATCCAGCCTACGCTCAACCCACGGTTCACAGCCTTGCGCAGATCCTCTAATATCCAGGGAAAGACCTGGACGATGAGACAAAAACTGAGACCAGGATGCCACCTCAAAAACCATACCCTTTCAGATTAGTAAGGGGTAATTGAATATTAGACTGTATCCGGGGGTCTCAGATAAGGTATCTCGGAAGTGCATCCACCCGTACAAAATACACCTAGTCGGGTATTGGGATTTTCAATACCACTAACTCTACAGGTGAAAGATGAAATTGGTATTTTTATTTCAAAAAAGGGATAATTGAAAGGACGGCACATCAGCCTTAACAATTTGTGTCCAATATTCGCCAGCCAAAAGAACGATGGTGGATGTCGAGTCATTCTGGGCCTAATCGGACTTAATTCTTAAGGTCCAGTATAAACGGTTTAAAAAAAAAAAAATCAGTATTGCAACTGGTATCAAAAGGGTGTTATATGGCAACCATGGATCTGAAAGATTCATAATATTCAGCTACCAAACACATGTTGAGAGGTTAGGTTCCTCACCCATCTAATTAAATCCAGATTAGTACCATTTAGAATGATTGGCTATTTGGGGTTCATCATTGATTTAATTACCATGTCAGTACTTTGCCTACGGCCAAACTGTAACTAATGTCTCGCAACGTACTAGAGACATTCTGACTCAATAACCTTTAGTTTACAAACTGATGTGAGTGCCTCGGGATGGGGAGCGACTGATATCGAGTCTGGCTGTGGCGGCAGATAGAATGTGAAAGAGGCATTAATCCTGCGGAGGATAAACTATGTAGAATTGCTGGGTGCATTTTATGACCTAAAGCATTCTGCTCAACAATGCATGATTTGCATGTGCAGCTTCAGATTGACAAAACCACGGCTGTTGCATATCAATCACATGGGTGGAATTAGGTCATTATTCTGTGACAATCTGCCTAACCTCATCTGTCACTGGTGCATTACGAGAAACATCTGGGTCTCAGATATCCACCTATCAGGTAGAGGTAATGTGAAAATTGCAAACACCAGGTCACGTAAATTCAATGACAAACACAGAATGGATGATGAATCCAAAAGTTTCAAAATGATTGTGAGCCGGTATGGTTTGCCAGACATAGATCTGTTGCATCCGGGTTAAATCACCAGTTACCTAAATACGGCATGGGAACCAGATCCAGCGGCAATAGCGGAGGATACATTCTCGCTACGTTGGAGACCTACGCTCTTACGATTTCCCCATTCGGCCTCATTAATCAATGTCTCACCAAAATAGAGCACGACTATGCTTAGGCGTTTGGTAGTTCCTAACTGGTCCACACAGCCATGGTCCCATTGGTTCTGAGACTGATGACACAGCCATTCATTATTATCCCCAATTACAGCAACTTGTTGGTTCACACTGGGACAGGGGGAGAGTTTCCCTTTACATGATCGTATTAATCTGTTGATTTGTATCTTCTGACCAGACTGTTCCAGGGACTCGGACTATCGAGTAGGACCGTCGATGTGATTACGATGGCCTGGAGAGATAGTACTAAAAAACGATATGTATCTCATATTAAGAAATGGGAGATGTTCGGTTTATAGTCAAATATATCTTATCATGTTGCAGGCATACCGGATGTATTGGAGTTCCTTGCTACATTGCATTTTTTGACAAGCAGTTAACCTATAGTGCCATTTATAGTGCTCAAAGTGCTTTGTCCTCTTATTTAGGGCAAGAGTCCGGACAACACTCTGTCGGATCTCATCTATTGGTGGCCCGATTCATAAGAGGTATTTTAACAAAACTCTCCCAGACCTAGATATTCGGAAGTCTGGGATGTGGGTATATTTCTCACACTGCTTTGGCAATAGGCTACAGTTACATTTCTGCCTTTCCAGAAGTTAATGCTCAAAGTGGTCATGTTCATGGTGCTAGTGGTAGCGCAATGGGTCCAGATATTGCAAAAGTTACGACTGGACAACATGCATTCTTCTGTAGATAATATTACATTTTATTTATATGATCTAATCAAACAGAGCAGGCCAGGGATGGCTGGAACCAAAATAAGCTTAAAATATACCCATTGACCTAAGACTATGTGCAGTTACGCATCTGAGCCAATATATCAAGGTCATCAAGAGTCTCAGAGGCTCTGAAACAGCGATGTTCATCAGCCACATAAAACCTCATACAAAGGTGTCAGTACAAAGTATTGCTAGATGGCCGAAACAGGTTTGCATTTTGCTGGAGTAGACACTGATGTGTTTAAATCTCTCCACCAGGGCGGCGTCAACGTACGCAGCAAAGGCACAGGATGTGCCATTAGACCAAATCCTCACCACAGAATAGTCCAGTGAAGGAACCTTTTTCACGATTTATGATAAACCTGTCCCGCAATTCAAAGATTTGGGCATGCTGTTTTGGGTTCTGTTTGAGTTCTCCTTTGTAATTTCCCCTGCGAAAGAAGGGTTATTACTGTTCTTTTATTGTTTAAAATGTTCATTGTCTAATTTAAACAATGTTCAATATATTATTTGTTTATCCTGTGTCAACCAAGGCAATGGTATGGAACTGTATCTACGACATGAAATCACAGAACTTTGAAATCTTCACGTAGTCACTCCCGTGACTCCGAAGTAAAATAGTAAGATTAAATGAGAACTTACCAGTTGGAAGTTTGATCTTTATTTTATGATGAGTTACGATGAGGGATTACGTGCCCTCCGCTCCCGACCCTCATAATCGCAAAGATCATTTGGTAGTTCTAGTCTTCTGAGTCTTACTATAGTTATATCACTTCGACTGTAGTTACTGTGATTTCACGCTGCTGCTTTGAAGTATGACGCGCAGGCGCTCTGGCGGGGCTTCTTCACGTAATCCCTCATCGTAACTCCTCATAAAATAAAGATCAAACTTCAAACTGGTAAGTTCTCATTTAATCTTACTATTTTATAGCATTGCAAGCAGAGTGCATGCCACCAAATTCAATTTCAAAGCATTTCAAGCAGAGTGCAGGCCACCAAAATATGACCTCATGTATTATGTAAGTTCTGTTTGTGAGGTATTTAGACAGAACTTAAACAGGCAATGCATAGATCCCAATGTGGACAAATGGTTTTAATATAGATGGGCAAAGTAGATGGCATGAATATGTCGGGCTGAAGGGCTCGTTTCTGGGCAGTACAGCTCTTTGACTCTCCAACCACAAACTCATTTGCAACAATCTTACTTTGTTTGCTTCTTAAAGATTTATCTCTTTGTGCATCCTGTTTCAAGTCATCTTGTATCCTGGTTCCTCTTCTGCCTCCCTGTATTCATCATATATTTCCTCTTTTCTGCTCTCACATTTGATATCATGAAGTCCCCAACTCTTCCCTTCCCTATTTGAATTGTCTCCAAACGCATTTGGCTCTGACATGATAGTTTTCAATCTTCCTATAATACTCCAAACACACCATGTCTGACAATAAAAATTGCATGCCTGTGGTAGCATTCTTGAGATGATCTTGAGATATTTGGAATTCTCAAATCGTCTTTGGTCGAACCAGTGAAATGGCTCATAGTGGTATCCAGTGCTGACCATTTGCTTCTCACCATGTGGACTCCTGTAATCACACAGCTGTAGTCCTAAAATATCTGTGAACTGGCTCACTTACATTATTGACACAGATTACAGATTGTTAGGTATTCCCTCCCCCTCCCCCTCCCCCTCCCCCTCCCCCTCCCCCCCCCCCCCCCCTCCCCCCTCCCACTCCCCCTCCCCCTCCCCTCCCCTCCCCCTCCCCCTCCCCCTCCCCCTCCCCCCTCCCCCCCTGGTGAATGCTATGTACTTAACTCTTTTGTTTCTCTCCTGAGTGCAGGCCCCGTGGCTGGGAGTCAGAATCAAGGGGTTAAGGGCTCCTGTACCCGATTGGCCAAGCTGCGTCAGGTGACGGGTGACTCATTGAAAGCTTAAATACCAGGAGTCTCCCAGAAACTCCCTCTCTCTTCATTGACCCCGACTCGTGAGCAAGTTGCTGGTGTGAGCTGCAGGAGGCCTGGCCACATGGCATAGAAACTTTGTGTATTATTACCTACATTTGATCAATTAATATTGAATTGGGACAGATAAGGGCTGACCTGAGGGTTTTCGTGTATTTTGTTTCAGGGTTATTTCCATTTAGGCAGGTTAGAGACTCTAGTTCGACGGCCCATTGCGAGGCTGGCTGGAGCACTGTTATCTTTGTTTATTAGTTTATTCTTGTCCTTGACTGCGTTGTTTGAATCAGGTTTGGGTTTTAACTAAATAAAATACTATTTTCTTGAACTTGAGCCTGGTTTTTGACTATGTTACGCGGCTCTGAAGTACCTGCATTCGGGAGTCGTAACAAAATGGGGGCTCGTCCTAAGCTTTGAGGACCCTAGACAGTTTTGGGTTTTTTTGGTAGGCTCCTGGTGACTGAGGAAGTCTGTGTTGTGAGGAGTTTTTTTTTTCCTCTTCCATTTGGCTAACATTTGTGACCAGGGTTTGGCTGGTGGTTTGGTCCTACATTTGATATGGAGTTTAAAGTGGAGGGCTTTACTGAGGCTCCTAGTCGGGAGTTGTTTGAGAAATGTACGAAGGAGCATTTGTTTATGCTGGCAAAGAGCTATAAGGTGCCTATTGATAAGCATTTGAAGAAACATGCTATAAAGTTGGTGTTATGGTCTGAGTTGGTGAGGAAGGGGGTATTGCCTGCTGGTGCAGACAGTACTCTATCTTCTACACAGCCTGGTCAGGAAATGAAGGATCTCATTCAATTGAAGGAGTTAGAGCTTGAAAGGAAAAAGGAGGAGAGGGCCTTAAGAGAGAAAGAGCTCCAATTAGAGCTTGAAATGAAAAAGATTGAGTTAGCGCTTGAAATGGAAAAGGAGGAGAGGGCCTTAAGAGAGAAAGAGCTCATGCTTGAAATGAAATGCCTTGAGCTGCAGGAGAAGGAGTTGAATGCCTCTCGAGTTTCTTCTAGGGAACGAGAGTTTGATATGAGCAAGAACATCCGCCTGGTTCCCCCGTTTAATGAGAAGGATGTGGACAAGTATTTTACAGTGTTTGAACGGACGGCTTCGTCCTTGAAGTGGCCTAGGGACATGTGGTCCTTGCTGTTGCAGAGTGTCCTTGTGGGTAAAGCACAGGAGGTGTACTCATCGTTATCTGTTGACAACAGTCGGGACTATGAGTGTGTGAAGTCTACAGCGTTAAGGGCTTATGAATTAGTTCCAGCGGCGTACCGGCAGAAGTTCCGGCGCTTTAGGAAGTTTGATAGTCAGACTTATGTGGAGTTTGCTTGGGAGAAGGAGGCACTTTTTGACAGGTGGTGCGCTTCTCAAGGAGTGAAGGATTTTGAGCGGCTGCGGTCCTTGATGATTATGGAAGACTAAGAACTGTCTCCCTGAGAGGGTTGCTACTTTCCTTAATGAGCAGAAAGTGACGGAGGTGTCTAAGGCCGCGGTGTTAGCAGATGAGTATGTATTGACTCATAAAACTGAGTTTGTTGGGCGATCCTATAGCTTTGGTGCACGGCCGGTTAATCATGGTGGTGTTGCCGGTGGCAGTGTGAAAGCTGTTTCTGTGCCTGCAAGTGTCAGCTCATTAATACAGGGGAAGGTCCGAGCTGATAAGGTTGACGGAGATTTCAGGACTAAGGATGGGCCTGTGTGCTACTATTGTAAAGGGAGTGGGCACATCTTAAAGTCGTGTCCCATCCTGCAAAGGAAAAATGCAAAGCCTGTGACTTTGGTGGGTACACAAAGAGCACCTGTGGTTCCTGGGATGCCTGCGTCTGATGAGTGTAGGAATTATTCTGCGTTCATCACGAAAGGTTTTTGTTCTCTCTAGAGAATGGGGGTCATAGCGTTCCAGTATCCATCTTGCGTGATACTGGTGCTACTCAGTCCTTTATATTGGATAGTGTACTGCCGTTTTCTGGGAGTCATCCGGTTGGTCCGGTGTCCCTGTGGTAGGATTCGTGGTTGGGAGGACATGGTAGTGCCTTTACATACCGTGAGTCTCGAGTCCAAGTTGGTTTCAGCCGGGTAATTGTTGGGTTACGGCCATGTTTTACCGTAGCGGGAGTTTTTCTGTGATTTTGCGGAATGACTTGGCAGGAGGTAGAATAGAATTTGTAATTACTCCTGAGGTGACGGCTGTTCCGATGGTGCAGAGTCCTGATAATAATTGGCTATGCAGCATCCGACGGTCCTTCACAGCTTGTGCTGTCACAAGGGCTATGGCTAAGAGCCAGGCAAAGTTTGAAGATGTAGTGGACCTGAGTGAGAGCATTTTTGGGGATCAGGATGATGGATCCTGTGTTGTGGAGGGTGTTTCTACATCTCAAGATGGGGTCTTGTCTGAAAATGTGCCCGTGTCACTGTCACGTGACCGGCTGGTTGAGGAGCAAAAGAGTGATCCAGGTTTATCGGATCTGTTCGACCTGAGGGGGATATGGATTCCACAGCAAAGGGGTATTTTCTGAGGAATGGCTTGCTGATGCGAAAGTGGTCTCCCTTGGATATGTCAGGGCATGATGATTGGAGCGTGGTTGATCAGATTGTGATACCTCGTCGGTATAGGGACGAGATACTCTGTTTGGCTCATGATGGACCTCTGGGTGGACATTTGGGGGTCAATAAGACGTATGACCGTATCTTACGGAATTTTTTTTGGCCAGGGTTGAAAAAGGACGTGAAGCAGCACTGCAGGTGTTGTCACATTTGCCAGGTGGCAGGAAAGCCGAACCAATCGATTGATTCCTGCGCCTTTATATCCAATCCCTGTGGTCGGGGAGCCGTTTGAACGATTCTCGTTGATTGTGTGGGTCCTCTACCTCGGACAAGGGGGGCAACAAGTTTTTATTGACAATTATGTGTGCGTCTACCCGCTTTCCGGAGGTGGTCCCTTTGCCATTACTGCCGCTGCCATTGTGAAGTCTCTCACTAAGTTTTTTTTCGTTGTTCGGTTTGCCCAAGGTTGTGCAGAGCAACCAAGGTTCCAACTTCATGTCAAAGTTTTTTGGTCAGGTAATGAAGTTGTTGGATATTGAGCATTGTTACTCCAGTGCGTATCATCCTGAGAGCCGGGGAGCTCTCGAACGATTTCACCAGACTTTGAAAATCCATGTTGAGGACTTACTGCCTGGAGTTTGAAAAAGACTGGATGAGGGGGTTCATCTCGTTATGTTTGCGGTGCGTGAGGTCGTGCAGGAGTCTTTAGGGTTCAGTCCTGCTGACCTGGTGTTCGCGCATACTGTTCGTGGTCCGTTGAGGGTTCTGAAGGAGAAATGGTTGCAGGAGAATTCAAAACGTAGTATTTTAGACCAAGTCTGTACTTTTAGGTCCAGACTGCGGAGGGCATGCGAACTGGCAATGGGTAATCTTGCTTCTGCTCAGTCTAGGATGAAGGGCTGGTTCGACAGGAAGGCTTCTAGTAGGAATTTTTCTCCAGGTGACAAAGTCCTGGTGTTGTTGCCTATTCCCTATTGCAGGCTCGGTATAGTGGTCCCTATCAGGTGGTTAAGAAGGTTGGTGCAAGGCATTACGTTATAGATACCCCTGATTGGAGGCGTAAGACTCAGCTCTGTCATATCAACATGCTGAAGCAGTACCATGAGCAGGAGCATGTACAGGTTGATGGGGAGGAGCTGTGTCCTTCGGTTTGGTCTAAGCCGGTTTTGGCTGTGGTAGTGCTGCCCCCTGACACGGGTGGTGATGTGGGTGAGGCACGGTTGTCGGTGGCAGTGACGCAGGGAAAGCTGTGCAACTCTGAAGTTTTGGAGTTGCTTCCCTTGCGGTTGTCTCGTTTGTCTGGAAGTCAGCGGGATGATCTGCTTGCTTTGGTGGGGTCAAATGGTCACTGTTCTCGGATGTGCCTTCTCAAACATCTGCGTGACATTGACGTGGCCGGTGCTGCGCCAATTAAACAGCATCCGTATCGGGTCAACCCTGACAAGCGTCAACGTCTAAGAGGTCAGGTTGACTATATGCTGCAGCATGCAATTGCTGAACCTAGTTGTAGTCCGTGGAGTTCTCCGTGTCTACTGGCTACGAAGGCTAATGGGGACGACAGGTTTTGCACGGACTTTCGGAAGGTGAATGGTGTAACTAAGCCGGATTGCTATCCTCTTCCACGGATGGAGGATTGTGTGAATCATGTGTGTAGTGCATCTTTTGTGTCTAAGTTGGACTTGCTAAAAGGGTATTGGCAAGTTCCTTTGACTAGGCGGGCGAGGGAGATCTCAGCGTTCGTTACGCCTGATAACTTTCTTCAGTACACGGTAATGGCATTTGGGATGCGCAATGCGCCGGCAACCTTCCAACGGCTAGTGAACAAGGTATTGTCTGGTTTGTCCTTCTGTGAAGCATACCTTGATGATTTAGTTGTGTGCTCCAGGTCTTGGATCGAGCACATCGGTCATCTGAAGGAGGTATTTTGTCCACTAGCGGAGGCAAACCTAACGATCAATCTGGGGAAGTGCGAGTTTGACCAGGCCACGGTGACGTATCTGGGTAAGATGGTGGGCCGGGGTCAGGTTCACGCTCTCGAGGACAAGGTGCGACATATTGTCGCATTTCCTGTTCCAACATCTAGGACTGAACTCCGTAGGTATCTGGCTATGGTTGGGTACTATAGGGGGTTCTGTCCAAACTTCTCTGCAGTGGCTGCTCCTTTGACGGATTTGCTGAGTCCGAAGGTAGCTTTTGTGTGGTCCGCTGAGTGTCAACACGCCTTTGATCATACTAAGGGTCTTCTGGTGCATGCACCTGTGCTTGCGGTACCTGATTTTGAGCGTCCATTTAAGCTGGCAGTGGATGCTAGAGATCGTGGGGTTGGTGGGGTTCTTATACAGGATGATTCAGATGGGGTGGGGCATCCAATTTCGTACTTCTCTAAGAAGTTTAATCCCTATCAGATGTGGTACTCCACCATTGAGAAAGAGACCCTTGCTGTGTTAATGTCTCTGAATCATTTCGAGGTTTATAACCATATAACCATATAACAATTACAGCACGGAAACAGGCCCTCTCGGCCCTTCCAGTCCGTGCCGGCCATTTGTTTTCCCCTAGTCCCATCTACCTGCACTCAGACCATACCCCTCCATTCCCTTCACGTCCATATACCTATCCACTTTTCTTTTAAATGTTAAAATCGATCCTGCCTCCACCACTTCTGCTGGAAGCTCATTCCACACAGCCACCACCCTCTGTGTTAAGAAGTTCCCCCTCACGTTACCCCTAAACTTCTGTCCCTTAATTCTCATGTCATGCCCTCTTGTTTGAATCTTCCCTACCCTCAATGGGAAAAACGTATCCACGTCAACTCTGTCTATCCGTTTCATCATTTTAAAGACCTCAATCAAGTCCCCCCTTAACCTTCTGCGCTCCAAAGAATAAAGACCTAACTTGTTCAACCTTTCTCTGTAACATAGTTGCTGTAACATAGTTTATGTGGGTTCCTCGGCACATCAGGGGCAAGAATAATATCTTGGCTGACGCCTTGTCGCGCCAGTAGTGTTTTAGTACTGAATAGTTTCATCCGAAGCTTATCCAGTATCTTTGGGTGGAGGTGTTAGGTACTTCCCCCCCCCCCCCCCCAGTGCATTCTATGTACTTAACTCTTTTGTTTCTCTCCTGAGTGCAGGCCCCGTGGCTGGGAGTCAGGAATCAAGGGCTCCTGTACCCGATTGGCCAAGCTGCGTCAGGTGACGGGTGACTCATCGAAAGCTTAAATACCAGGAATCTCCCAGAACTACCTCTCTCTTCGTCGACCCTGACTTGTGAGCAGGTTGCTGGTGTGAGCTGCAGGAGGCCTGGCCACGTGGCAGAGAACTTTGTGTGTTATTACCTACATTTGTCAATTAATATTGAATTGGGACAGATAAGGGCTGACCTGAGGGTTTTTGTGTATTTTGTTTCAGAGTCATTTCCATTTAGGCAGGTTCGACGGCTCATTGCGATGCTGGCTGGAGCACTGTTATCTTTGTTTATTAGTTTATTCTTGTCCTTGACTGGGTTGTTTGAATCAGGTTTGGGTTTTAACTAAATAAAATACTATTTTCTTGAACTTGAGCCTGGTTTTTGACTATGTCACGCGGCTCTGAAGTACCTGCATTCAGGAGTCGTAACACAGATGCTTCCAATGAACTAAATGTATTTGAGGTTTGCAAATTGTTCCATTGTTCTGAAAGTGCCAAATCATTGTCAATGTAATTCATTTGAGTTTAGTTTAGTTTAGTTTAGTTTAGTTTAAAGATACAGTGATGAAACAAGCCCATCGGCCCACCATGTCCACACCGACCAGTGATTCACACACTAGAGACAATGTTTGATTTATACCAAACCAATTAACCTACAAACCTGTACGTCTTTGGAGTGTATGAGGAAACCGAAGATCTCTGAGAAAACCCACACGGTCACGGGGAGAATATACAAAATCCATACAGACAGCACCCATAGTCAGGATCGAACCCAGGTCTCTGGTGCTGCAAGCTCTGTAAGGCATCAACTCTACCGTTATGCCACCATGCCACCCTTTAACTAATCATAATGCATGGACTGCCTTCCACTGGTCCTGAGCTCAGAAAATATTTTCTTTGGGACATCTCATCCTGATCTGTTTCTCTATCAAAATTGTTTTTTGACCATGTTGTTGCTTTTTCAAGATCACGTGCACTCAATACGTTCTGCCAATGTATTTTGCTGCCAAAATGATGTAAAGCTTGTTCCACTTAATAACCAAAGTACATCCACCAAGCCCTTCCTGTCTACATCCAAACAGGCAGCATTGTGAATCCATAACTCTCAAAGAATTCCTTCAGTGTGCTCTTTATGTCTCTGAAGATGTACCTGATGTTAATATTATCGACCTTCATAACAAACTCACATCTGAAGATGACACATTCTCATTCACTATGATGCTGCTTCACCTCAACCTTTGCCACTATAACACTGGAACTGTCTTAAGTTTTCAAATGACAGGATTCTGCAGGTTTCTACAAACCATCGTCCTTTCCCACCTTAAACCGCTTGGCTTTCTTTTCCGATGCAAACTCCTGTTCCCCAATGAATAGCCTATCATCATTTTTCATCTGTATTGGTACCTAAGCATTGCTACCTGTGCCTTGGTTACCTTACCTGCCCTCATGGAGAAAATGGTCTATATTTGCCGCACTAAAATCTCTACCTTTGCTTTTCCAGGTAGTGCATTCAACCACCATTTTCTATAGTTATGTCACTCAAGTTGCAACGTGTAAGCCTGGCCTGCCTTGGCTGCTGGTTAGAAATTCCTCAACATCCCCAGACTTGTTTGACTAATGTCCCATGACCGAGTCCAGATCGACCGTCGGTCATCCATTCACACTAGTTCTATGTTATTCCACATGGGCCTTCAACCCCTGAGTACATGCCGGCCATCAAACACCCGATGACACTAATAATCCCATTTAAATTCTCATCACCCCCCCCCCCCCCCCCCCCCCGCCAACAAATTCTACCACTTACCCACACTCCCTACATACTCTGTGAAATTTACAGTGGCCAATTATCCCATCAACTTGCACTTTCTCGAAACATGACAGCAATACAGAGCACTTGAAGGAAGCCCGCGTGATCACAGTAAGAATAGGTAAACTCCATAGGGTCTAACCCGAGTCATCAGACATGAGGTAGCGCAAAAGTGCCACCAGGACAGGTACTTTAGATACATGTCCAGGTATAGGCACATGTTTAGAATTACTCAACGAATCAATAATTATATCATGCTATCAACATCCACAGGTATGCAATAGATATTCTTGAGCACTTCCATTTTCATCTCCTCATTACCTGATAAACAAATTATCCACTCTAACCATACGTCTGAAAAAAAAGATTGCTTATGCTGACCAATGATTCCCAAAGTAAATTAAAAGAAGCATAATTCGTGGGCTAATTTCAATCATTGTCCTTAATTTTTTTTTGAATTTATTATTCAAGTCAACATTATTTGATGCACTTTTGTATAGAATCCCTGACCGTTTCAGCAGGCAAACCTTCAGTAGAAAATTAGAGTGGAAAATTTCTACCAAAGTAGACAATTCCTCCGGGAAATCTAGGATTGGATGGGAAAGATAAATCCATGAAAACATTCGGGTGAAACAACTTCTAAAATTACTTTGCACCATCACAATCTCAGGGTTTGTATTCACAATGTCCTCAAACTTGTGCCTGAGCTCATGAGAGGACATATGTTCCTGCTGTCTCAGCTTCACAAGACACAGAATCAATTAGTTATGGACCTGCTCTGTCTGAGCTATAGACAGGTCTCAAGCAGAGAGTCTTCGTTACAGAGCTGTGAAGATTATTTTTGCACTGATCTGGATGAATCCATCCCATGGCAGGTGACATCTGCAGAATCATTAGGCGGTGATGGAAAAGGTATGTTGTTGAGACATACATTTGGCGGGGTGCCTCCTTGTGAAAGGTTGCACTTACAGCAGTGCATTGCATCATTGCTGTGGGATGGAGGGCAAGCTTCCAGACCAGTGTCAGTAGAGAAAAGAGCAATGTAGAGAGAATGGAGGAAATGGAATTGCAGCTTTAAAGAACATTATAAGAGAGAAACATTTTCATGTGCCTCTAGCAATTTCTGGATGTAGTTCTAAATGAAAAAGGCACCCATGAACATAGAGCTATTTCTAAAGCATTCATGGGGAATGGAAAATGCACTGACTGGCTACTGCTGGTCAAACCACAAAATTGAACATAATGCTGTATTCCTGGAGGCATTCAGTGACGCTCCTGTAGATGGACGGGCATCCAAGAAAATGCAGACTCCTTCACAGTGGCTGTCATTTTCCGTAAACCTCAGTCCTTTGAACTAAAGCAAATCAGATGAATAATTGTGAGAATACCTTGAGAGGAATTGTGTTATTTAACTATATGCTCCAGTTGCTGCACATTCTTGCACGATGCTCAAGAGCACACCAACTGTTGGGAACCAGCCCATCAAAAGCTCATCAGACCTGCAAGTGGGAAACTCCTTGGAGGCAGCGCTTTGAGTTTTCAACTTATCTCAGATCAGAAATTGGTGACGGAAGGAAGGCGGAAGTTCTGGTCTAAAGATCTCTTATCGACATAGCCAAAAGGCACTTTAAAACCATCCATAATAAATTCCAAAGCACTGCCAGGATTTTAGAGAATTCATAAGATCTGCTATAACCATACAGGGTATGTGAAGTAAATTATTTACAAAAAAAAAGCTTAAGACAGACTTTGAAGAAGAATCCCAACCCGTAATGTCACCTCTCCATATTCTCTGGAGATGCTGTCTGACCTGCTGAGTTACTCCAGCATTTTAGGTCTATCTTTGGTACAAACCAGCATGTGCAGTTCCTTTATATTATATTTTATTTCAATAAAGCTAACTTCATTTCTGACTGTTTCCTCTGTGAGTCAGACAATCCCTTTACGAGGCAGTCTTTGATTAAGTTAATGCTGATCTAATCAATACTTGGTTACATACGTTTCCTAGGTAAAGTAATGAATGTTTCAATCATATTTTCTCTTATTTTTCACCCAAGCAGATTTGAGAAATAACGATTGGTGAAAGCCAGTTTCTTACTGAATCAAGAATTACGGAGTCACTAACAATGCCAGTTATGACAGATATCAATCAGTAATAGCTGTGTGAGTGAAGGCAATTTTCACTCTATATGCTAATTACTTATTTCAGACACTGCCAGATTTATAGCCCCGTCATTTGAATTGTACAGGATGGTATTAAAAATGGAATGGCTTTTCGACTGCAGCAGCAGAACACAACTCCAGATTTAGGAACAGTATCTTCCCAGCTGTTATCAGGCAACTGAACCATTCAATCAACAACCAGAGAGCCACTATCTACCTCTCTGGAGACCTTCAGACTATCTTTAATCGGACTTTACTTTGGACTTTATCTTGCACTAAACATTATTCCCGTTACATGCATCTGAGCACTGTGGATGTCTCGTTTGTAATCATGTATTGTCTTTCCGCCAACTGGTTAGCACACTACAAAAACGTTTCACTGTATCTCGGTAAACAAACTAAAGTAAACTACTGTAGATTTTGCGGATTCATGTATGTATGAGATTTATCTGAATGTAGGTATGGTACAAACATTTCTTCTAAAAATGTCATGCACTGCTCCCTCTATCCTACCACTGGACAAACCCCCCCAACTATTATACATCAACACTATTCAGGTCCAATTTTACTAGGATTTCACAGTATTGGTACAGTTCTATCCCATAGTAGGCATGGGTGCAATCTTAAGTTGCTGGCATACCTCCTCAATATTTGCTGACATAACCATATAACAATTACAGCACGGAGACAGGCCCTCTCGGCCCTTCCAGTCCGTGCCTTGAAGTTGACGTTTTCTTGGTGTGATAACCTGAGGTAAGCACATTCAAGCCCTGAAGGAAATCTTATTGTAATCTCATTGTTATGAACATTTTTTATTGGACAAATGCTGAAATAAAAATTACCTACACGGAGTTGCATTTGATTTTTAACTGCAGAATCAGGAGAAAAGTCCTCAATTAATATTTATTCTCTGTTTTCACAGCAAGATGGCTTGAGGACAGTCCACATTGCAGTTAAGTAGGTGCTGGGTGTTCTAATCTGTTTGAAGGTAGACCAATATCCTGAGCCTGATGAAATATAAACAAGGACATTGTGAGAAGTGAGAGACCAAATTGCAGGAGGCCTGAGTGAGCTATATAAACCGCCATTAGACATGGGTGAAGTGCCAGCAGATTGGAGAGTGGATAATATTGCGCTGATTTAAGAAGGGCAGCAAAGAAACCCCTGGTGTTTAAGAAGGAACTGCAGATGGTGGAAAATAGGTAGACAAAAATGCTGGAGAAACTCTGCAGGTGAGGCAGCATCTATGGAGCAAAGGAAATAGCCTATGTTTTGGGTCGAGACCCTTCTTCAGAAACACCTGGGATCAGTAGTTAGAAACATAGAAACATAGAAAATAGGTGCAGGAGTAGGCCCCTCGAGCCTGCACCGCCATTCAATATGATCATGGCTGATCATCCAACTCAGTATCCTATACCTGCCTTCTCTCCATATCCCCTGAACCCTTTAGCCACAAGGGCCACATTTAACTCCCTCTTAAATATAGCCAATGAACTGGCCTCAACTACCTTCTCTGGCAGAGAATTCCACAGACTCACCACTCTCTGTGTGAAAAAAAAGATCTTCTCATCTCAGTCCTAAAAGACTTCCTCCTTATCCTTAAACTGTGATTATAGTTCTAACATCTGAGGTATGAAAATCACTGGAGAGAATTCTGAGGGATAGGAGATACCTGTATTTGAAAAAAACAGGGTTTGATCACAGATAGTCAGCATGGTTTCGTGTATGGAAGATCGAATGTCATAAAATTAAACTCAAATTTGTTTTTTGAAGAAGTTAACCAAGAATGTTGATGAGGTCAGGAACATAGATGTAATCCACATGGACTTCAGCAAGGCATTTGATAAGGTTCAAAATAGCAAGCTGCTATGCGAGATTAGAACATATGGGATCCAGGGTGGGCTGAATACTGTATCAGTTGAATGGAAGGAAGCAGAGGGTGGGGGTAGAAGTTTGTTTTTCAGACTGGAGGCCTGTGGCTAGTGGTATTCCTCACTGATCAGTGTTGAGCTCATTGCTGTGTGTGGTTTATATCAATGATTTAAATGAGAAATGGGGAGCATTATAGACTAGAGGGATCTAGGAGTACAAAAACATAGTTCCATGAAAAAGGCACCACAGGTAGATAGGGTGACTAAAAGGCCTTTGGCACATTGACCTTCCTTAGTCAATGAATTAAGTATAGAAGTTAAGACGTTACATTACAATTTCACAAATACATTGATAAGGCTCCTCTGGGAGTATTGTGTTTCAGCTTTGGTCACCCTGCATTGGAAAATATGCAATAAAGTTGGAAAGGGTGCATTGCTGATTTACACAGATGTTGCCAGGATTCAAGGATTTGAGCTATAAGAAGGATTGAGCAGGCTAGGACTTTATTCCTTGGAGAGTAGGAGGATGAGGGGTGATCTTTTGGAGATGTATAAAATTATGAAAGATATAGATAGAGTGAATGCACAGTTTTTTTTTTCCCCATAGTAGGGGAATCAAGAAAATGAGGGCGTAGCTTTAAGGTGAGAACTGAAAGATTTAATAGGAGCCTGAGGGGCAACATTTTTACACAGAGGATAGTGAACACTTGTAATGAACCACTGGAGGAAATATTTGAGACGGGTACATTAATAATATTTAAAAGACATTTGGATAGCTGCATGGATAGGAAAGGTTCAGCGGGATATGGGCCAAAGGGGACTAGCTTAGATGGGGCAACTTGGTTAGCATTTTGGATGAGTTGGGTTGAAAAGGCCTATTTCCATGTTGTATGACTCTATGACTCTTACGAGTGACTAGGATATATTCCAGAAAATATTGTTTGCCATTAGTGAAGGCGGATAACACCTTTAGCATTTGTGATGATGTTCACATTCAACAGAGAAGCAAAGGTAAACAAAGTTAACATCCGCTGATAGGAAGCTAGTTGGAAGACAGACCTTCACAAGTCCTGACATAAGCTTAGCAGCAGATCAAACTGAATAAGGCATTTGGCATGCTTGCCTTCATTGGCCAAGGCACTGAGCATTAAAGATGGGATGCAGTTGCACACAACATTAGTCAGACTGAACTTGGAGTATTGTGTACAATTTTGATTGCGCAAGAAGGATGCAATTGCATTAGAAAGAAGCTGGAGACTAGGTTTATTCTTGCTGGAATGCAAGAGGCTGGGGGGTGACCTTATTGAAGTTTATATAAATTATATGGAGTGACAGGCTTCACTGTTAGCATGGATGCATTGGACAGAAGGGCTCATGTGTAACCTGTACAAATGTATGAATCTAAATTAGACAACATTTCAAAAGTATTTAATAGCAAATATTTATCATATTTATTATGGAATGTTATTTCCTTACATGAGAGCATTGATGGTAGAAGTGTGGACACCAGTACTATTGCATGCACATGTGTTGGTTGTACGTACCTCTCTCTGTACAAATACTCCTATTGAATTCAGTGGAATTGAATGTAAAACTGGTATCAGACAACATTAACTTTCTCACCCAGACCGTTGTTGGAACCTGGAAGAAACTGTCAGAGAAGGTGGGGGAAGCTGAGCCACGGACAGTATTTAAGAACGGCTCAGACAAACATTTACAATGGACGATAGGTGCAGGAGTAGGCCATTCGGCCCTTTGAGCCAGCACCGCTATTCACTGTGATCATGACTGATCATCCACATTCAGTACCTTTTGTTTCAATCAGCTTCTAATCCCTTTTTAATGTCAACATACAAAACGTCACAGCAATATCTGCAATGTTCTGTTTGTAATTATCACTCAATAAATATAAGTTGTTTGCTGTTTGTTAGAGCTGACTGCACATCATTTGACGTGTGATTTTACAGTATAATGATAATTTCTTGGCAGCTCTGGGCAGGAAAGGTGATTATTAAATTTGTTTTTTTTTCTTAACACTATCATACCCTTCCTTTTGTTTCTCTCTTAATTGTTTATCTGTTTGTTGCAGATGATTTCAAAGGTTGGCTTTCCTGAATGCAGCCTAACAAGAGCTAATTACGCTTCCTCTCACCATGCCTCTTGCAGATGCTATCCCCTACTCTCAATTTCTTCATCTCCACTACATATGCTGCCAGGATGAGGCTTTCCATTCGAGGAATAAGCTTTAGTGAATAAGCTTTCACCCCAGCTGTCATAGATGGATCCCTCACCCTGTTTCCTCTTTGCCCTGCAGTTCTGCTTTTGTTCCACCTCCAACCAGATGCAACAAGGATAGAGTTCCCTGGTCCTCACCTTTCACCCCACTAACCTCCGCATCCAGCACATCACTCTCCGAAATTTCCGTCACCTCCAACGTGATCCCACCACCAGTCACATCTTCCCACATCCATCCCTTTTCACACTCAGCAGAGATTGTGTCCTCCGCAACTCATGGCTTTACTCATCCGATCCCACCCAAACCACCCCCTCCCCAGGTACCTTCCCCTGCAACCGCAGGAGATGTACCCTCCCACACTTTCGTCCAGGGATCCCAGCAATCCTTCCAGGTGAGGCAGAGGTTCACGTACATCTTATACTCACCTTCCCACTCCCATACTGAACTTCTGTCTCCTCCATTGCCTGCGTGAGGCCACGTGCAAACTGGAGGAACAGCACCTTGTAATCTGCTTGAGCAGCTTGCAACCCAAACGTATAAACATTGTGTTCTCCAATTTTAGGTAACTAATTCGCAAAACAGTGTCCCCCCCCCCCCCCCCCCCCCCCGCCCCCCTGCCCCCAAGAACCACCCCCTCTTCCTTTTTCCCCACCCCCCCCCTCCCCTGAATCCTGGCTGAACTTGCACCTTGGGAACCTCATAGGAAGTGCAAATCTGAACATGTGCCATAGTCTCCATATACACCTATGAATTGAATTGAATACTTTGTCACCATGAAATTCTTTGCTATGCAAATAGTCACCCATAAAAGACACTTACAAAGTTACAAATCCTTCCCTCCTCCCTCCCCCCCCCCCCCCCCCCCACCACCGTGCCAGGTCTCCATTTCTTCTCCCCCCCCCCCCCCCCCCTCACTGTGGTCCCTCCACGCTAACCATTGTTCTTCCCCCAATAACGGGTCCTCCTCGGTTCCTTCCCTCGACAGCAGCGTCGTCCCTTCCAAGTGTCTGTCCTCGTTTGTTGGTCGGCGCCATTATCGACCGCCGCACGATGGCACCTCTCCATTAACGCTGCCAGGCTTTTCCGGACGCTTCCGTGGCGCCGACCCAGGCTCTGTCGGCCCAGGCACCGATGGCGATGCCTTCGTCGACCCACGAGGCTCCACCTCCGGCTTGCAAAAGGAAACATACAAATTACCAAAAGGATAGAATTCGATTATCACAAAGTGCCCAGAAATTTTAGCAAGCTTAATGTTTAGAAAATAGTTCACAATAGAAAAGGAAACCAGTCAACCTCAACAAGAAACATTTGAACTGAAAACCAGGAATAAAAACAGAAAACCTTGCCGTCCTTCTTTGAGTGCTGGAATCAACTAATTAATTCAGACTGTTGGCAGGTCCTTGGGACTGACAGACTCATTTTTAAAAATAATTTTCATCTTAAATTCTCCAAGACCGCTAGTATCATAGCAACATAGCCTATCACCAGCAGTAACCAGGGCAAGGTACATAGGATCCCCAGCAGAAGCACATTTTTCTCACTCCCATAGTCATTCAGTATGTCAAGTACAGATAGATATACATACATGTGATCAATGTGATTGAAATGCATCCCCCAAAGCATTGTCCAACATAATATAAATAGAAAAGCATTATATTAGAAAATAATGGTAGATTCTTCACATGAGATCTCTCACTGATCTTATTTTGTTCTCATCAAGGTTAGATCTTATTCAATCTTTCACTGTAAATAATTGTTCACAAATGTATTTCTTTTACTTTCTGGCTGTTGCCACATAGTTTAGGAGTGGAATAGGTTTCATCAGTTGAAGGGAAATGTACAGTGTGTTCCTCCTGCAGTCAGGTGAAAGGTTAGAGGGATCTTCTCCCTACATTGTGCTGATGTTTCCCTGGACCAACAGCTTGTAAAGGGACAGCTGAAGGCCACCACAAAGCCAATGACTTTCCCCAGGGACATGTGTGCAATGCCATAGAGTCATAGATTCACAGAGCTGTGTAGCATGGAAACAGGTGTTAATTTTGATGTCATCTGCACAGGTTGTTTATTTTTAGTTATGTATGTGTGGGGGGTGGGGGAAATTTGTTTTAGTCTCTTCCGCCGGGGGGGGGATGCGACCTTTTCTTTGTCGTATCTCCGTCTCCGTCTGCGCTGAGGCCTAATCGCGGAGCTGGCGGCCTCCAACTGGGACTGACCTCAAGGCTCCGGAGGCAGAGTAAGGGCTTACCATCGCGAAGCTGGCCGACTTTGGGGCTATGGTGGACTGCAGCGGCGGCGGCCAGACTTTGGAGCCTCGGAGGCTTCAGCCGCGGGCCCAGTGGACAACAACATCGGGAGCTCGCAGGTCCCAGGTTGGTGACAGATGCTCTGGAGCTCCCGCAACAACAGCTTTGTCCGCTGGACTGGAGGTTGGCAGCTTCATCCGCCCCGTGCCGCGGAGTTTGAACCGGCCCATTCGCGGAGCTCGGATTCGGCCGCAGGACTTACCATCACCCAGCAGAGGCCCCAACATCGAAAGCCTGGATCGCCTCAATGCAGAAAGAGAACAAAGAAGGAAGAGACTTTAAGACTTTTGCCTTCCATCACAGTGAGGGGGTGCCTGGTAGACTCACTGTGATGGATGTTAAACTGTGTTCATTGTGTGTTCTGTTATTTTATTCTCTGTTATGACTGCAAGGTCAACAAAATAGGGAGAGTACAGAGGAGATTTACTAGAATGTTGCCTGGGTTCCAGCAACTAAGTTACAGAGAAAGGTTGAACAAGTTAGGTATTTATTCTTTGGAGCGCAGAAGGTTAAGGTCTTGATTGAGGTCTTTAAAATGATGAAAGGGATAGACAGAGTTGACATGGATAAGCTTTTCCCATTGAGGGTAGGGAAGATTCAAACAAGAGGGCATGACATGAGAATTAAGGGACAGAAGTTTAGGGGTAACATGAGGGGGAACTTCTTTACTCAGAGAGTGGTGGCTATGTGGAATGAGCTTCCAGCAGAAGTGGTGGAGGCAGGATCGATTTTAACATTTAAAAGTAAAGTGGATAGGTATATGGACGGGAAGGGAATGGAGGGGTATGGTCTGAGTGCAGGTAGATGGGACTAGGGGAAAACAAATGGTTGGCACGGACTGGAAGGGCCGAGAGGACCTGTTTCCATGCCTTAATTGTTATATGGTTATAAGGTATTTAATTTTGTTCAAACTAACAAGTTTGAACTGCAATAAAGGATACTTTATACTTTATAACTCTGCAAGGGCCTCTACAATTCTTCGCCAGTATCCCACAAGGTCTGAGGATGAACTTTGTCAAACTCTGGGGATCTATTCACTATAATGTGCTTTAAATTTGCCATTATCTCTTTTATAAGTTGTATATGATTTAAGCTATACAACTCATATGCTTCAATTCTTTATCTTCCTCAATCTTCTTCTCTGTAAAATCATATGAGAAATATTCACTTAATTTGACCCCTTCTCTTGCGCTCCAAACAAAAAAAAAAAACATGCCAATCTTTAAGGGGACCTATTCTTTCCCTAGCAACCCTTTTACTCTAAATATAATTGTAGAACCTTTAGGATTTTCATTTTCTGACTCTGGTTGGTTCAACAATGTGTTATTTAATACGCCTCACAACAAGTAATCAAACGTAAAATATATCATATGATTTTGAAGCAACTTCATTAAAGGTTGCATGTCCAAATCTCATTATTGTTAACGTGCCTTCTCCACCTCCCTATCACCAGAAGAATATATTCCCTTGTCATTGTTATTGAGTGGTGGCAGTTTGAATGTGCAATGCAGCACAGCACAGACTTTAGCTATTTCCTTTCCCTGAATATCACTCACAAAATTGGTGGAGCAAAATTATAATTAACAAGGTTAACATTGTGTTCTACATGTGTGAAAACATATCACCATGTTTAACAATTCCCACATCTAATTACTGAATAATATATGCAGTGAAAGCTTCTGTTGCTTGATGGAAATTCCAAACATTCTCTTTACCCGACTGGGTAAAATTGGAGAAAGTAGGAAGGGTATGCTAATGTTTAACCAACTAAAATTCAGGGGCATTGCGGATTTGACCTCTGCTTCCTCAGCCCGATCAGACAATGACTGGTAGAATACTATACTGCTGACTAAGAAGAATCTTGTCCTCATTTGGAGATTTACCTCCCCCAGACTCCAACAGAGAACCATACAGGCTAGTCATTAATGGCAAAGTGTAACATTTCCAGCTCGTATCATTCTGGTTTTACACTATAATATCTGTGAAAAACAATAAACTGGTCATTGTTTAATAGAGTATCATTGCTCAAGTATCAATGGAACCAATTGCTTCTTACTTTCAATTGTCATCCACAGTATTCCAATTTAATTTATTTATTGTCAGAAATACAATGAAGCGTGTTCAGCATACTACCCAGTCAGATCATGCTGTACATGAGTACAATAGATCTTATTCTGGGACAACTTGCAGAGTTGCTACGTTTTGGTGCCACGTTTTGCTGCCACATTATTTTGCTGAAGGAAATATTTAATTTCTTGTTTTAGACAATAGACCATAGACAATAGGTGCATTTGGCCCTTTGAGCCAGCACCGCCCTTCAATGTGATCATGGCTGATCATCCCCAATCAGTACCCCGTTCCTGCCTTCTCCCCATATCCCCTGACTGCTATTTTATGAGCCCTATCTAGCTCTCTCTTGAAAGCATCCAGAGAACCTGCCTCCACCACCCTCTGAGGCAGAGAATTCCATGGACTCACCACTCTCTTTTACTCGTGTTTACTCGTCTCCGTTCTAAATGGCTTACTCCTTATTCTTAAACTCTGACCCCTGGTTCTGGACTCCCCCAACATCGGGAACATGTTTCTGCCTCTAGCGTGTCCAAGCCCTTAACAATCTTATATGTTTTAAATCAAGTTTTCTCACTTCAAGATGGGGTTGTCCTAGTGAGGCTGGATCGATGAAGTAGGGATTGGTTGGCCTGAACCAGTAGCTCCTTCCACTGCTGCTCCATGCAAAGGCTGCACTTGGTTTGCTTATTCACCGATTGCTGTAGGACCTCCCTTGAACACTTCCATCAACACCATTGCTCAGGACCACTGCAAATGTAGTGCTCATCACCTCCAGCAGGTGTCCTTTCCTTCCATGCATGGCGTCAAAGCGTCCCATTTCCCGAGTCCATCACAGAAATTTAGCGTGTAAATACGCTCTTCTCAAGCTTACCCCCCTAGTCTAGTTCGGTCAAAAACACTGAGTCAAGCACTGGAACAACTAAACTTTATTTTTAGATTGAACAGCAAATTCCCCTATACGATACCTAAACCACCGCGGGTTCGATCCTTGTCTCTGCCTGGCCAAGCCCTTGAGCCTCGTGGAAGCAGATACACTCTAAAAGGTCACACAGTCCCAAGCGTTCCTCCAGAAGATCAACCTCGATCTAAGATGGAGCCACCTTTTATCGGTCCGCGAATCCTGAGGGGCCGAACTACATAGGGGTGGTCTCTTTACAGTCCAATCAAACACCTTAATTACATCAATACATTATGGACAGTTCCCCAAACTAATTACAGAGTTTCTTGGATAATCTTCTGGAAGGAAGCTAACTAACTGTATAATGGAACATTTACCCTGGAACTCAAAACAATCCTGCCAGGGCTTAGCACTTTGGCCAATCAACAAACAGCAGGGTAACTGTCTTGCAACATTATTTACAATTCTTTTGCAGAAATCCAATCAACTTCATGCAATATACTACTTTGGAGGTCCTTTGCAAAAATCTAATTCATTCTGACAATTGAAGAGATACTCACACATTTCTTATCTGCAATATTGATCTGGCACCTAGACTTACTGGCACCATTCAGCAATTTGTCTTTTTATACACAGAAATACAGACTTGACCAAAATGGCCTTACAATGCATGAATCCTCTGCTAAACTTTGGTTCTATTCCTGCTCCTTTTTGGCCAGGATTTACAAGTGCACTTTCTGAGACTGCAGTAGGTGAGTCCCTGGATCCTTCACAGCTACAGACTTTCCTCTTTACTTTTCCCCATCAGCATCTTGAAAGACCTTAGGGGCAATTGTGTCTGATTACTGTGGGGATGTTACATGAAACAGTTTTTTTCCTTGAGCCGTTTTTTTTTCAAAACCGTTTTTTTTCTGCCTGATAAAATTTGCTGAAGCAACTTATAAGTGGTTATAGGTTCCCAGTTCCCAATCAAAATCAGGATATGTCCAATTTGGCCTGTGTAATAGAAATGGCGTTGACTAATTCATCAGTCATGGAAATTATGGAACGCGTGTTATTGCGGAACTACCTGTAGTTTCATGCAGTTTGGAGCGAATAGGATCCAGCTGAAATTTTGGAACCAAAGCAGAAAAACACTTAGCAAATAATGCAGCTTCTGTGAAGAGAGTAAAACAAACTCAACATTTTAGGTCAACGACCCTGTATCAAAGCTGGAATGGTGTGAAAGCAAGCATGTTTTAATTTTCAGAAGGGGGAGAGATGGATGGAACAGATGAAACATGGAGATCTAGGTCATCCCGGTATGTTGCTGAGAAACAAACATAACCTGCTGGGGATGTGAGATGCAGAACATAGCATTTGCTGAAAATCTGAAATAAAGGAAGACTCTGGAAATATTCAACAGAACAATTATAATCTATGCTTTCAATTTGAGAAAATCTGAGTTTATATCCTAGTTGGATGAAAATATATTGGATCTGAGCAGCTCTGACACAGAGAGGATAAGCTAATTACTTGGAATTGTTGAAAGCAATACTTAGTTCCAGAGTCTGTGCCCATATTGGACATCTTCCTCAACCAGATGGAGCAATAGATCTGGATGTAGCACTGTTAATAGCTGAATTGGATAACCTTCACATCATCCGGCCAATACAATGAAGTCTCTTTTTAAGCAATGTTAATGCATAAACTGCAATGTGGAGACTATCACTTCCATGCCCCATTATTCACGATAGAACGGAAGGCAAGCTTGCAGAAGCATGCTCCCCTTCTCAGTCACACTAAAAACATTACGTAATGTCCAATGGATAAGTTTTGCTGGTAGCGAAAACATGCTGTTGCAATTATGTAGCCCATTTAACACTGCTGATCAATGATGCAATTCCAGCCAATTAACTCTCCAGGATAATCTACTAACACCACAATGTGATTTGTTTGAAGCACAACTATTGCATTTTCAAGAGCAGACTTTCCTACTGTGTTTATTATTATTAAAGACATTAAACATAATGGCTCTATGAGTCATTAATCTACAGTACTGAGGGTCTTACTTCCAGAATTCTTATCCCAGAAAAATCTAAATAAGGCCATATATTCTCTGAGTTACCACATTCATTATGAAACCACAAGGGTGTTTTCTAAAACAATAGAGCTGACCAGAAAATTTAAAAAATCTGGGTTACACCAATTTAATTTCATTAATGTTATGCATTCCTTGGAGATTCAAAATCAAGCCTATCCATTCTGAAGAAGGGTCTTAATCCAAAATATCACCTGTCCATGTTCTCCAGAGATGCTACCTGACCTGCTAAGTTACTCCAGCACTTTGTGTCCTTTCGTGTGTTGAGCAGCATCTGCAGTTCTTTGTTTCTACTATCCATACAGCTCCAAAGTATTTATTATCTGTGCTGTTGTATCATGACCTGGAAGACCATTGCAGAGCAGCAGCAGCCAGACCAGCGAGTGAGTGGATTGGCAGAAGGAAGGCTTTCTCCTAGGTGAGTAAGTTTTGGGAGATTTTAAAACATAGAAACATAGAAATTAGTTGCAGGAGTAGGCCATTCAGCCCTTCGAGCCTGCACCGCCATTCAATATGATCATGGCTGATCATCCAACTCAGTATCCCGTACCTGCCTTCTCTCCATACCCTCTGATCCCCTTAGCCACAAGGCCACATCCAACTCACTCTTAAATATAGCCAATGAACTGGCCTCAACTACCCTCTGTGGCAGAGAGTTCCAGAGACTCACCACTCTCTGTGTGAAAAAAGTCTTTCTCATCTCGGTCTTAAAGGATTTCCCCCTTATCCTTAAGCTGTGACCCCTTGTCCTGGACTTCCCCAACATCGGGAACAATCTTCCTGCATCTAGCCTGTCCAACCCCTTAAGAATTTTGTAAGTTTCTATAAGATCCCCTCTCAATCTCCTAAATTCCAGAGAGTATAAACCGAGTCTATCCAGTCTTTCTTCATAAGACAGTCCTGACATCCCAGGAATCAGTCTGGTGAACCTTCTCTGCACTCCCTCTATGGCAATAATGTCCTTCCTCAGATTTGGAGACCAAAAAGAGTGTCAAGAGTCAGCCCGGGGCAATTACCTGTACGATCTGCAGAGCAGCAGCAGCCAGACCAGCGAGTGAGTGGATTGGCTGAGACATCCTAATTAATTGTGTGGATTGTTGACAAATAGATAAAATTAAGTTCGGGTTTAAGGGAGCGGCCTGTTGGAAGCAGCCAGTTGTTGGGGAGAAGTGTGAGTATTTGGCTCGAGAGTCTTCGGTGAGGAGGCTACACTAGCATTGGTTGTGTACTTAATTTAATATTTAAACTTGTGATGGCAGGAATGTTATTGCAGGATGTGGGAAGTCAGGGGGCACTGCTGGTATCACTGACCACTACTCCAGTGGGAACTGTGTCCAGATGCAGCTCTTCAAGGACCGAGTTTGGGAACTGGAGCAGCAGCTGGATGACCTGCGGTCCATCTGGGATGAAGAAAGCTTCCTGGACAGGACATACAGTCAGGTCGTCACTCCAAGAGTGCAGGAGGTGTGACGGGTAGAAACGGAAAGAAAAGGGATGAAGCGAGTGCAGAAGACCTCGGTGGAAGTACCTCTTGAAAACAGCTACACCCTCTTGGGAGCTGTCCGCGCAGACAACACTTCCAATCCGAGAGGCGGACATAGAACCATAGAAACATAGAAAATAGGTGCAGGAGTAGGCCATTCGGACCCTTCGAGCCTGCACCGCCATTCAATATGATCATGGCTGATCATCCAACTCAGTATCCTGTACCTGCCTTCTCTCCATACCCCCTGATCCCTTTAGGCACAAGGGCCACATCTGACTCCCTCTTAAATATAGCCAATGAACTGGCCTCAACTACCTTCTGTGGCAGAGAATTCCAGAGACTCACCACTCTCTGTGTGAAAAATGTTTTCCTCATCTCGGTCCTAAAGGAATTCCCCCTTATCCTTAGATTGTGACCCCTTGTTCTGGACCTCCCCAACATCGGGAACAATCTTCCTGCATCTAGCCTATCCAACCCCTTAAGAATTTTGTAAGTTTCTATAAGATCCCCCCTCAGTCTAGCGAGTACAAGCCAAGTCTATCCAGTCTTTCCTCATATGAAAGTCCTGACATCCCAGGAATCAGTCTGGTGAACCTTCTCTGTACCCCCTCTATGGCAAGAATGTATTTTCTCAGATTTGGAGTCCAAAACTGTACGCAATACTCCAGGTGTGGTCTCACCAAAACCCTGCAGTAGAACCTCCCTGCTCTTGTACTCAAATCCTTTCGCTATGAATGCTAACATACCATTTGCTTTCTTCACTGCCTGCTGCACCTGCATGCCTACTTTCAATGATTGGTGTACCATGACACCCAGGTCTCGTTGCATCTCCCCTTTTCCTAATTTGCCACCATTAAGATAATAGTCTACCCTCCTGTTTTTGCCACCAAAGTGGATAACCTCACATTTATCCACATTATACTGCATCTGCCATGCATTTGCCCACTCACCCAGCCTATCCAAGTCACTTTGCAGCCTCGTAGCATCCTCCTCACACCTAACACTACCCCCCAGCTTAGTGTCATCCGCAAACTTGGAGATGTTGCATTCAATTCCCTCGTCCAAATCATTAATAATTATATATTGTAAATAGCTGGGGTCCCAGCACTGAGCCTTGCGGTACCCCACTAGTCACTGCCTGCCATTCTGAAAAGGACCCGTTTATTCCTACCCTTTGCTTCCTGTCTGCCAGCCAGTTCTCTATCCACATCAATACTGAACCCCCAATACCGTGTGCTTTAAGTTTGTATACTAATCTCTTATGTGGGACCTTGTCGAAGGCCTTCTGAAAGTCTAGATATAACACATCCACTGGTTCTCCCTTATCCACTCTGCTAGTTACATCCTCGAAAAATTCTATAAGATTCGTCAGACATGATTTACCTTTCGTAAATCCATGCTGACTTTGTCTAATGATTTCACCACTTTCCAAATGTACATGCTATCCCATCTTTAATAACTGACTCTAGCAGTTTCCCCACCACTGATGTTAGACTAACTGGACTGTAATTCCCCGTTTTCTCTCTCCCTCCTTTTTTAAAAAGTGGGGTTACATTAGCTACCCTCCAATCCTCAGGAACTACTCCAGAATCTAAGGTCTGGTCACAGGACAGATCTGTGACTCGGAGACGCCCACAGGAGCCGTTGGAAGAAGAGGAGGGGGAGGAGCGACACCCGACCGGTAAGCTATAAAATCTAGCGCGGGGCTTGTTTTTTCAGAGGCCCACAGGAGCCGTTGGAAGAGGAGGAGGGGGAGGAGCGACACCCGACCGGTAAGCTATAAAATCCAGCGCGGGGCTTGTTTTTTCAGAGGCCCACAGGAGCCGTTGGAAGAGGAGGAGGGGGAGGAGCGACACCCGACCGGTAAGCTATAAAAATCTAGCGCGGGGCTTGTTTTTACCCAAATCCATAACATTCCATTTGGAGAAGTGGGTTTTTTTGAGGAAGCCGCTGATTGGTGGAAGAGGACCCGAGGAAGCAGCTGATTGGGTGCAACCCCGGGTTTACAATTTTACATTTCTGCCTTCTGGGAGTTAGGGATTCTGGGAGTTAGGGATTCTGGGAGTTAGGGACTCTGGGAGTTAGGGATTCTGGGAGTTAAGGATTCAGTATTTAGTAGTAAAGTTTAAAGGATAAGTTTTTGTGTTTTTTTAATATTTAATACAGAGTAATTTGGGAGTAAGGTATGGCAGTAGAGATTGGCCCCGTGGTTTGTTCAGCCTGCAACATGTGGGAGATCAGGGAGATGGTCAGTGTCCCTGGTGACTACGTTTGCAGGAAGTGTGTCCAGCTGCAGCTCCTGGCAGACCGCATTGAACGATTGGAACTGCGGCTGGATTCATACTGGAGCATCCACGATGCGGAGAAAGTCGTGGATAGCACATACAGTGAGTTGGTCACACCGCAGGCAAAAGGTAAGAGGACAAAAAGGGAACGGGTGGCCAATAGCCAGCAAAGCAGTAGGCAGGTAGTGCAGGAGTCCCCTGCGGTCATCTCCCTCCTAAACAGGTATATACCATTTTGGATACTGTTGAGGGAGATGGCTCATCAGGGGAATGCAGCAGCAGCCAAGTTCATGGCACCATGGGTGGCTCTGCAGCACATGAGGGGGGAAAAAAAGAGGGGAAGGGCAATAGTAATAGGGGATTCAATTGTCAGGGAATAGATAGGCGTTTCTGCGGCCGCAAACGAGACTCCAGGATGGTATGTTGCCTCCCTGCTGCAAAGGTCAGGGATGTCACTGAACGGCTGCAGAACATTCTGGAGGGGGAGGGTGAACAGCCAGTTGTCGTGGTACATGTTGGCACCAACGATATAGGTAAAAAAAGGGATGAGGTCCTACAAGGTGAATTTAGGGAGCTAGGAGATAAACTTAAAGTAGGACCTCAAAGGTAGTAATCTCCGGATTACTACCAGTACCACGGGCCAGTCAGAGTAGAAATAGGAGGATAATGCAAATGAATACGTGGCTTGAAAAGTGGTGCAAGGGGGAGGGATTCAATTTTTAGGGCACTGGACCAGTTCTGGGGGAGGTGGGACCGGTACAAACAGGACGGTTTGCACCTGGAATGGAATGGAACCAATGTTCTTGGGGGAGTGTTTGCTAGTGCTGTCGGGGAGGATTTAAACTAATGTGGCAGGGGGATGGGTACAAGAGCAGAGAGGCAGGTGGGTGTAAAATGAGGGTAGAAGCAATAGGTAGCAAGGTGAAAAGTAAAAGTGGCAGGCAGACAAAACCAGGGCAAAAATCAAAAAGGGCCACTTTTCAGCAAAATTGTATAAGGGGTAAGTGCGTTGTAAAGACAAGCCTGAAGGCTTTGTGTCTCAATGCAAGGAGTATTCGTAATAAGGTGGACGAGTTGAACGTGCAGATAGATATTAATGATTATGATATAGTTGGGATCACGGAGACATGGCTCCAGGGTGACGTAGGCTGGGAGCTGAACATCCAGGGATATTCAATATTCAGGAGGGATAGAGAAAAAGGAAAAGGAGGTGGGGTAGCGTTGCGGGTTAGAGAGGAGATTCACGCAATGGAAAGGAAGGACATTAGCTTGGAGGATGTGGAATCGGTATGGGTAGAGCTACAAAACACTAAGGGGCAGAAAACGCTGGTGGGTGTTGTGTACAGGCCACCTAACAGTAGCAGAGAATTTGGGGATGGTATCAAACAGGAAATTAGAAATGCGTGCGACAAAAGGCAAAAAACAGTTATAATGGGTGACTTCAATCTACATATAGATTGGGTTAATCAAATTGGCAGGGGTGCTGAGGAAGAGGATTTTTGGAATGTATGCGGGATAGTTATCTAAATCAACATGTAGGGGAACCAACGAGAGAGCAGGCTATTTTAGACTGGGTTTTGAGTAATGAGGAAGGGGTAGTTAGCCGTCTTGTTGTACGTGCCTCCTTGGGCAAGAGTGACCATAATATGGTTGAGTTCTTCATTAGGATAGAGAGTGACATTGTTAATTCAGAAACAATGGTTCTGAACTTAAAGAAAGGTAACTTTTGAGGGTATGAGACGTGAATTGGCCAAGATTGACTGGCAATTAATTCTAAAAGGGTTGATGGTGGATATACAATGGAAGACATTTAAAGACTGCATGGATGAACAACAAAAATTGTTCATCCCAGTTTGGCAAAAGAATAAATCGGGGGAAGGTAGTGCATCCGTGGATAACAAGGGAAATCAGGGATAGTATCAAAGCAAAGGATGATGCGTACAAAGTAGCCAGAAAAGCAGCATACAAAGGACTGGGAGAAATTCAGAGAGCAGCAGAGGAGGACAAAGGACTTAATTAGGAAAGGAAAAATAGATTATGAAAGAAAACTGGCAGGGAACATAAAAACTGACTGCAAAAGTTTTTATAGATATGTGAAGAGAAAGAGGTTAGTTAAAACAAATGTAGGTCCCTTGCAGTCAGAAAACAGGTGAGTTGATCATGGGAACAAGGATATGGCGGACCAATTGAATAACTACTTTGGTTCCGTCTTCACTAAGGAAGACATAAATAATCTGCCGGAAATAGCAGGGGACTGTGGGTCAAAGGAGGAATTGAGTGAAATCCAGGTCAGTCGGGAAGTGGTGTTGGGTAAATTGAATAGATTAAAGGCCGATAAATCCCCAGGGCCAGGTAGGCTGCATCCCAGAGTACTTAAGGAAGTAGCTCAGGAAATAGTGGATGCATTAGTGATAATCTTTCAAAACTCTTTAGATTCTGGAGTAGTTCCTGAGGATTGGCGGGTAGCAAATGTAACCCCTCTTTTTAAGAAGGGAGGGAGAGAGAAAACGGGGAATTACAGACCAGTTAGTCTAACATCGGTAGTGGGGAAACTGCTAGAGTCAGTTATTAAAGATGGGATAGCAGCACATTTGGAAAGTGGTGAAATCATTGGACAAAGTCAGCATGGATTTACGAAAGGTAAATCATGTCTGACGAATCTTGTGGAATGTTTCGAGGATGTAACTAGTAGCGTGGATAAGGGAGAACCAGTGGATGTGGTATATCTGGACTTCCAGAAGGCTTTCGACAAGGTCCCACATAAGAGATTAGTATACAAACTTAAAGCATACGGTATTAGGGGTTCAGTATTGATGTGGATAGAGAACTGGCTGGCAAACAGGAAGCAAAGAGTAGGAGTAAACTGGTCCTTTTCACAATGGCAGGCAGTGACTAGTGGGGTACCGCAGGGCTTCAGTGCTGGGACCCCAGCTATTTACAATATATATTAATGATCTGGATGAGGGAATTGAAGGCAATATCTCCAAGTTTGCGGATGACACTAAGCTGGGGGGCAGTGTTAGCTGTGGGAGGATGCTGGGAGACTGCAAGGTGACTTGCATAGGCTGGGTGAGTGGGCAAATGTTTGGCAGATGCAGTTATAATGTGGATAAATGTGAGGTTATCCACTTTGGTGGCAAAAACAGGAAAGCAGATATTATTTAAATGGTGGCCGATTAGGAAAAGGGGGAGATGCAGCGAGACCTGGGTGTCGTGGTACACCAGTCATTGAAAGTAGGCATGCAGGTGCAGCAGGCAGTGAAAAAAGCGAATGGTAATGTTAGCTTTCATAGCAAAAGGATTTGAGTACAGGAGCAGGGAGGTTCTACTTCAGTTGTACAGGGTCTTGGTGAGACCACACCTGGAGTATTGCGTACAGTTTTGGTCTCCAAATCTGAGGAAGGACATTATTGCCATAGAGGGAGTGCAGAGAAGGTTCACCAGACTGATTCCTGGGATCAGGACTGTCTTATGAAGAAAGACTGGATAGACTCGGTTTATACTCTCTGGAATTTAGGAGATTGAGAGGGGATCTTATAGAAACTTACAAAATTCTTAAGGGGTTGGACAGGCTAGATGCAGGAAGATTGTTCCCGATGTTGGGGAAGTCCAGGACAAGGGGTCACAGCTTAAGGATAAGGGGGAAATCCTTTAAGACCTAGATGAGAAAGACTTTTTTCACACAGAGAGTGGTGAGTCTCTGGAACTCTCTGCCACAGAGGGTAGTTGAGGCCAGTTTCATTGGCTATATTTAAGAGTGAGTTGGATGTGGCCCTTGTGGCTAAGGGGATCAGAGGGTATGGAGAGAAGGCAGGTACGGGATACTGAGTTGGATGATCAGCCATGATCATATTGAATGGCGGTGCAGGATCGAAGGGTGAATGGCCTACTCCTGCACCTAATTTCTATGTTTCTATGTTTCTATGAATCTTAGCACTGAGACTCGACTGGCGAGACCGTTAGGCAGAGCCATAATGGTGGGTGACTCCTTTGTCCGAAGTGCAGATAGGAGATTTTGTGACGACAGGCGAGACTCGGGGAAGGTGTGTTGCTTCCCTGGTACCAGGGCCCAAGACGTCTCAGGTCGACTTCAGAACATCTTCGAGGGAAGGTGAGCAGCCGGAAGTAGTTGTACATGTAGGCACAAATGACGTGGGTAAGAAGGGGAAGGAGGTTCTGCAACATGAGCATAGAGAACTAGGCAGATTATTTATGTCTTCACTAAGAAAGACATAAATAATCTGCCGGAAATAGCTGGGGACCGGGGGTCAAATGAGATGGAAAGGAGTGAAATCCAAGTTAGCCGGGAAGTGGTGTTAGGTAAATTGAATGGATCAAAAAGGCCGATAAATCCCCAGGGCTAGATAGGCTGCATCCCAGAGTACTTAAGGAAGTAGCTCCAGAAATAGTGGATGCATTAGTGATAATTTTTTTAAACTCTTTAGATTCTGGAGTAGTTCCTGAGGATTGGAGGGTTGCTAATGTAACCCCACTTTTTAAAAAGGGAGGGAGAGAGTAAACGGGGAATTACAGACCAGTTAGTCTAACATCGGTAGTGGGGAAACTGCTAGAGTCAGTTATTAAAGATGGAATAGCAGCACATTTGGAAATTGGTGAAATCATTGGACAAAGTCAGCATGGATTTATGAAATGTAAATCATGTCTGACGAGTCTTATAGAATTTTTCGAGGATGTAACTAGTAGAGTGGATAAGGGAGAACCAGTGAATGAGTTATATCTGGACTTTTAAAAGGCTTTCGACAAGGTCCCACATAAGAGATTAGTATGCAAACGTAAAGTGGGGGTATTGGGGGTTCAGTATTGATGTGGATAGAGAACTGGCTGGCAGACAGGAAGCAAAGAGTAGGAGTAAACGGGTCCTTTTCAGGATGGCAGGCAGTAACTAGTGGAGTACCACAAGGCTCTGTGCTGGGACCCCAGCTATTTACAATATATATTAATGATTTGGACGAGGGAATAGAATGCAACATCTTCAAGTTTGAGGATGACACAAAGCATGGCAAATGCAGTATAATGTGGATAAATGTGAGGTTATCCACTTTGGTGGGAAAAACAGGAAAGTAGACTATTATTTGAATGGTGGCCGATTAGGAAAAGGGGAAATGCAACGAGACCTGGGTGTCATGGTACACCAGTCATTGAAATTAGGCATGCAGGTGCAGCAGGCAGTGAAGAAAGCGAATGGTATGTTCGCATTCATAGCAAAAGGATTTGAGTATAGGAGCAGGGAGGTTCTACTGCAGTTGTACAGGGTCTTGGTGAGACCACACCTGGAGTATTGCGTACAGTTTTGGTCTCCTAATCTGAGGAAAGACATTCTTGCCATAGAGGGGGTACAGAGAAGGTTCACCAGACTGATTCCTGGGATGTCAAGACTTTCATATGAAGAAAGACTGGATAGACTCGGCATGTACTCGCTTGAATTTAGAAGATTGAGGGGGGATCTTATAGAAACGTACAAAATTCTTAAGGGGTTGGACAGGCTAGATGCAGGAAGATTGTTCCCGATGTTGGGGAAGTCCAGAACAAGGGATCACAGTTTAATGATAAGGGGGAAGTCTTGTAAGACCGAGATGAGAAAAACATTTTTCACACAGAGAGTGGTGAATCTGTGAAATTCTCTGCCACAGAAGGTAGTTGAGGCCAGTTCATTGGCTATATTTAAGAGGGAGTTAGATGTGGCCCTTGTGGCTAAGGGGATCAGGGGGTATGGAGAGAAGGCAGGTACGGGATACTGAGTTGGATGGTCAGCCATGATCATATTGAATGGCGGTGCAGGCTCGAAGGGCCGAATGGCCTACTCCTGCACCTATTTTCTATGTTTCTATGTTTCTATGAGAGAGTAGAGCGTAGGTTCATCAGGTTATTTCCCGGGATGGCAGGACAGAAGTATGATGAAAAGAATGGGTCGACTTGGTTTGTATTCGCTGGAATTTAGAAGGATGAGAGGATATCTTATAGAAACATAAAATTCTTAAAGGATTGGACAGGGTAGATGCAGGAAAAATGTTCCCGATGTTGGGGGAGTCCAGAACCAGGGGTCACAGTTTAAGAATAAGGAGTAGGCCATTTAGGACTGAGATGAGGAAAAACGTTTTCACCCAGAGAGTTGTGAATCTGTGGAATTCTCTGCCACAGAAGACAGTGGAGGTCAATTCACTGGATTTTTTCAAGAGAGTTAGATTTAGCTCTTCGGGTTAAGGGAATCAAGGGACATGGTGAAAAACCCAGAACGGAATACTGATTTTGGACGATCAGCCATGATCATATTGAATGCAGGTGCTGGCTCGAAGGGCTGAATGTCCTACGCCTGAACGTATTTTCTATGTTTCTATGATGTCCCAAAGTGCCACATTTGCCAAGGACATCAGTAGATTTTAGGCTTGTTGAAGTCCTTCTTCTTGTGATTGGGACTATAATCTGGAATCTTATAATAGAGGTACATATTTTTCAGAGATGGCCATTGTTACAAGCTATCAAAGCAGATGGTATAGACAGATGCCCTTTCTTAAATATTGCTAAAGGTTTTTTTAAAAGGCGCATTGGAAGGAAAGGCATAGGGAGAAATGTGCCGAATGCAGGCAAATATGAAAAGTATATAAAGGCAACACAGTTTGCATGAACGAAGTAGGTCTAAATGGTCTGTTTCTGTGCTATGTGATTCTAATCAATGCTTCAAATAGATGCATTTTCAGACATCAGAACATTAACTTCAATGTTAATCATAGAGTCCATTGGTTCTGATCATTATCAATCACACATTTCTGGTGACTTTGTCTACCATTATATCTCTATATTACTAAAAGTCTGATCTTGACCGCTTTTGGCTCGCTGTGCTGTGATTTCTGAAAGAACACCGTCATCTATGGCTGTCATTTTAGGCCACCTCGCTCAGAGCCCCCCTCCGCATTCCTGGACCAGAGGATTTTTCCCATTGATGAAAAATCAGAGAGATATTAATGTTTTTTAAAAATCGCCATTCTCTCTGCTGCCCCTGCTGGTGGCAGGGGATAGGGACTATAAAACCCGGAAGCAGTGTGCCTCACTCAATCTCTGCAAGATGGAGGAAGCGAGAGGGTTACATCTCTCTGAGCTCTGAATAACACTGAACACATATCCACTCAACTGTGTGTGCCCTTAGTGTGGTTTCAAAATGAAAATATGGTTGGGGTGAAGTGAAAAGGCACTGCAAATGGTTGTTTGGGGTGAAGTGAAAAGGCACTGCAAATGGTTGTTTGGGGTGAAGTGAAAAGGCACTGCAAATGGTTGTTTGGGGGGGGGGGGGTTGAAGTGAAAAATGCACTGCAAATGGTTGTGTGGGGTGGGGGGGGGGGGGGGTTGGGTTGAAGTGAAAATGCACTGCAAATGGTTATTTAGGGGGGGTTGGGTTGAAGTGAAAATGCACTGCATGCAAATGGTTGTTTGGGGGGTTTGGGTTGAAGTGAAAAGGCACTGCATGTAAAGGGTTGCTTGGGGGTTTTGGGTTGATGTGAAAAGGCACTGCAGATGGTTGTTTGTCAACTTCCTCTTTGCACTATTTTGATTTTAGATAAAACGCTACCACTTACAGCTGTGATTTTTGGCCATCTTACTCAGCACCCCTCCGCTCATCAGGTGCAGAGGATTCTTCCCATCAATGAAAAACAAAAGTGTTATTAGTGTTTAAAAAATGTTGAGAATCTCTCTCCTGTCAATCACACCATGAAACCCACACCCTTTTCCAGTGGGAGGGGGAGGGAATATAAAACCCGGAAGTGTGGGTGTGCATGCAGTCTCTGCATGATGGGGGAGGGAGAGATCACGACTGTCTGAGCTGTGAATCAACTGAACACACTGAATGTCTACTGAACTGTGAGTGTGATGTTTTGTGTGGTTTTATGGTGGTTTTTATGGTTGTTTCACCCTGCTTGAAATAGCATGAAACTGCATTTGAATGTGGTGGCCTTGCACAGAATGGTATGAAACTGCATTTGAATGTGGTGTCGTTGCACCCTGCATGAAATGGTATGAAACTGCATTTGAATTTGGTGGCCTTGCACCCTCCTTGAAATGGCATGAAACTGCACTTGAATTTGGTGGCCTTGCACCCTGCTTGAAGTGATATGAAACTGCACTTGAATTTGGTGGCCTTGCACCCTGCTTGAAGTGGTTGGAAATTGCACTTGAATTTGATGGCCTTGCACCCTGCTTGAAGTGGTATGAAACTGCACTTGAATTTTGTGGCCTTGCACCCTGCTTGAAGAGGTATGAAACTGCACTTGAATTTGGTGGCCTTGCACCCTGCTTGAAGTGGAATGAAACTGCACTTGAATTGTGTGGCCTTGCACCCTGCTCGAAGAGGTAAGAAACTGCACTTGAATTTGGTGGCCCTGCACCCTGTTTGAAATGGTGGGAAAATGGATTTGAATTTGGTGGCCTTGCACTCTGCTTGAAATGGAATTTCAAGGAATAGCAGTGGGTCAACTGCCAGCCCACCAGCCCTGAGTGAGCTGCCAGCACATCAGGCTTGAGGGACTGAGCTGCCACTCCAAGAATCAATTTGGCCCGCAATGTCCATACTAGCCCTCTGGAGACTAGTAGTCCCTGCAGCCAACAGCACCCATACCAGCGGTCCAGAAAGCCCCCCACCACTGGCCACCAATATTGGAATTGGTGGAGAGGTGGAATATTGCGTCGGGGGACCAGCCCTCCCGTGTGAACATGGGACCCTTACAACACATGGTTTTATTTTTCTGGCATTCTTTCATCAGGGTTTAGGACACCAATATTAATATTCGGTTCTTGGCTGTAGCTTACTCTGCAGTCCACCACTTGGTAGGGAATAGATTGTGGAGAGTGACACCCTTTCCCACTTGACGGTTCCCCATATATTTCTTGGCAAGTACGAACCTAGTTACATCATTGTGAGATCGGTGATGCGTCTGCAGGTATTATCCATGATGTATCTTCAACATTTTGGGAATCACAGCTATATTTGCACAAATAAAGTCACCACAGTGGCAGAAAAATACACTCAAATTGCTTCATGCTGTAAAATCATCCAAAGTCTAGATTTGTTTTCGGGTACTATTCAATTGTGGCAATTTTTGCTGCAACACCTGGCTTGTCAGTCCTCAAATTGCCAAAGTGAAAATCATTCAGCATATTTAGCCCAACAGAGGAATGGAAATGAACTGAAATGAAAGCTTCTGTCAACAATAACTCAATATTCAGAACAAAACTATTAATGATTCGTCAAATGGGAAATAACACATGCATAATTGAAGCTATTGCAATCAAACAAATCTGCACAATGAGATGTCATTAAAATGGGTTAAAAATAGCTCCAATCTCTTCTAATTTAAACATGAAATAATCTTTCATGGTGCAGAGATCACCTACTGACATTTCAAAATACAGTTGGCATCATTGATTATTCAAGTCTCGTGTTCATTTTTTTTAATATGAATGACATATCCTTTCTTGAAAAGCTTGTGACCACAAGTTGTAGCCTTTGTTACTTGGGTTGAAAAGGTGAAAAAATAATTCCTATTTGGCATCTGATGTGAGCCTGCACATTTGTAGTGCAAATTGGGCTACTCGCAGCATGCGGAACAGAATGATTGTTTTGTACATTACATTAGTGTGCAGAGTTGGTAGATTCAAATGACGTTCAAATTTGGGATATGCATCGTACATTTAAGTACACTTAGAACCTAGTGTTTAACAGGAAGGGGCCCCACACAACAAATTCCACCATTGAAAGGGATCATTAATTACTTTCAGGTTAATTTGGTGATTGATTTGCAATGGGTTGTTTGGAGTGAGTTATTATTTGTGTTCCAAGGGCTTGAAACAATTAGTAAACTCCACAGGGAGTGGTGTGTGGCAATTGAAAGATGGTGAGATTAAACATAGTCTTTCAAGACCAAAATAGCATTAATTGCTTTCTTCTAAATATGCATTATAATACCGTCTCTGTCATGTTCTCCATGAGACCAATGCTGAGAAGCAGTGCTGGTAATATGTTGTAAATTCTAAGGATATCTTTTTACCTTTGTGCAACTTCACTTCAAGGCTTCAGCAAACTTATGATGATCCCAGGCATTGATATGTTGGTTACAATTCTCTCTGGTACACAGAATGATAGGGAGGATGAGGAGAGAGTGCAGGAATGCTGGAGAGGAGGATGACGAGAAGGTGCAGGAATGCTGGGGAGGAGGAGGAGGATGAGGAGAGAGTGCAGGAAGGAGGAGGAGGACGAGGAGGAGGAGTCTGCACAGAGGTTTCCATTGGCAATGAATATTGTGAGAGGGGATTCTGCTTCAATAAGAAGTTTTTATATAAATACATTGGAGAATGCGTTCAAAGTCTCAGCCACTTAGCAGGGCTTCAACAGCATTGCAAATGTAAAGTTCATGTAGTCCATCAATGTTTTTTCTCAAAATGGTATAATGTACATCTGCAAAACATGGGTGTTTCCTTTTTAGTTTCTGCTCTTTTTTTTGGATCTGGGCACTACTGGAAGGCTGGTATTCATTCTGTTACCAGGAATGCTCTTCAACTGGATGACTTCCTGGACATTTGCAGCTAAGCGTTGTATTTGGGAGATCACAGGTGGTCTCTGAGAGAGAGGAAAGTCATCTCAATCACACTTAGCTGCGGTGAGAACTCAGACTTGTGGTAAGTACCTGGGATTGTGAGGCTTCTTGAGGATGTAGGGAGTCATTGACACCACATGTGAATTCCAAGATCTACCATAACATTACAGCGGAAGCTGAATGGTGGATATCACTTGATATCAAAGAAGTAGTCATGGTACATTTTTTCTGCACCTGTGGCCTCCATATTAAGCCACCATACTAAACTATAAGCTGGCTGTTGGGTAACTCCATTATGCAAGCAACACATGATATTGATGAGTGCATGATACAAGTCATTTTGCAACATAAAACCTAGTATAATAAACCATGAAAAAAAAACTTTGATGGGCTGAAACTATGCAGCATAGATATACTGCAGGTGTTTTTAGGAACACAAGAGGGTAGTGGTCTTGAGGATCATTGTTATCTGATTATTCTGCATAACCCCAACACTGCAGGGTCTCAACCCTTACCAGCAGTTGGGGAATAGGTATAGCGTAGCAAGAAGGAGACAATGAGAAGGGTATGACAGAGAAGAATCTTGCAATGTGTTGATTTTCTTTGAAATAAATTTCCATTTATTAACTTCCTCTTAAATCACCCAGCCTACCAATTCCCTAAACTATTCTGTAATTATCCTAATCTCCCTTAATCTGTCTTCCATAGGTCCTTGTTTCACTTCCTATGTTTATTTTCCCTAGTTTCCAAACTCTCCCTGAATCATGATCTCCCCTACATTTCCCTAACTTCTGACCTCTCCCTCTGATCTCCTCTCTGCCTCCTGATCATCTTACACACGCTGCATTTTTGGATTCTTGGTTTCTTGGTCCTCCAAAATATTCCAAATGGAATTTAAACTGGAACTTCCAACAATGTCATCTTCTGATTGCCACACAAGCACACTTGTATCAAGCAACTCCATTTATCCTTTAGGTAGACACAAAATGCTGGAGTAATTCAGTGGGTGAGACAGCATCTCTGGAGAGAAGGAATGGGCGACGTTTCGGATCGAGACCCTTGTTCAGTCTGAAGAAGGGTCTACCCTCAATTTAAAACAACATCTGCAGTTCTTTCTTACACCATTTATCCTTTTCTGTCCCATTCCGGCCCACTCCATTCCCCTTCCCCGATCATCTCAATGCACTCCATCAGTCTTTTTTCTGATTAACCAGTGACCCCTTTACCCAAACTCGTAACCATCTTTCCCCATCAACCACCCCTAAATTTTGTGCCTCTTTTCTTCAATACTCGTGCATTTCTAATCCCACCCCAACTACATGCCTTTTCCCAACCCCCGCAGTCGTTCCTTTCTTCCCTAATGGGATTTGGGAGAAAAGACCTACCATGTGGTTCAACAGTAATGCTAGGCGTGTCAACCTGGCACCAACCTAATGTGGCCCCATGCTCCACACTTCTTCAACACATGAAAATATATATTAAAGAGTTACTGCATTAAATATTTTCTTTTTGTTCAGTAAATTCCTTGTTATAAAGTCAAATATGGTGTCTGACTTTCAAAGGGATCTGTCCTTTGTAAGGAAGGGGAAAAAAATCATTTGAAGGCTGTGTATTTATCTAAGGAACAAAACAGTGTATAGAAAGGTTTTCCATGAGCTCACTGAGCTAGTTGCTGGAATCTCACAAAGATATTGAGTCCCCTTTCAGGATGTGGGGAGAAAGTCTTGAAAGCATCCAAATTGCAATATCTGTCCCTAATCTTTACTCACTTAATTTAGTAACACCAATTGCATTTTGAGCCCTTGACTGTTTCATGATTTTTCCTCCCAATAACAGTTTAAATGTTGATTTATTGTTAATGGAAAGTGTACACTGTATATTCAATAAAGTGTATAAAAAGATCACTAAGTCAAGGAGATAAGTTAGACATGCAAACAATTCTATGATTTTGATTCCTGGTATAGATTTCCTCTTCTACTGTGCTGACTGAAATAACTTCTGCAGTTTTTGTGTCTAATAATTATATTTGGTTTATAGTTCAAAGCCATTCTTTGAATATAAAATTGTATGTCGACATATGTCCTTGATTTGGTGGTCTATTTTAAGCATAAATGCGGGTATTTTATTGAATATCTGGCACATATTTTCCATCATCAATAAACCCACATTTAAAATTAAAATAAAATGGGAAGAAATTTTACTTCTCTTATCCGTAGTACAAATTGTGTGACATAGACTCTAATGCAATAAAATTTCAGGACCAAAGTATGATAGAGCCATATTGTCTATTTAGAACTATTGACCCAAGGCATATATTTCCAATAAGATTTCTACTGTACCTTTTCATACCTCTAGTTTCCTTCTCCCCTGACTCTCAGACTGAGAGTCAGGGGAGAAGGAAACTAGAGGTATGAAAAGGTACAGTAGAAATCTTATTGGAAATATATGCCTTGGGTCAATAGTCCTTCCTCTGGCTGCACATTTCATGCCTCTTCTCTCCATTTCTCACAGCCTTTTGTCTTATCATCACTGGCAATTGTCCAATCATTTGACAATCAAATCCCTCCACTTATCACTTGCCTTGCTTTGTCCTGTCCCCACCTCTCTTCCAGCTTTCTCTCCTCACTACAATCAGTCTGAAGGGTCAGGACCCTTCCTCAGACTAAATGTAGTGGGGAGAGAAAGCTGGAAGATGAATAGTTGATGCTTCAGGTCAGGACCCTTCAGACTGATTGTAGTGAGGAGAGAAAGCTGGAAGAGAGGTGGGGACAGGACAAAGCAAGGCAAGTGATAAGTGGAGGGATTTGATTGTCAAATGATTGGACAATTGCCAGTGATGATAAGACAAAAGGCTGTGAGAAATGGAGAGAAGAGGCATGAAATGTGCAGCCAGAGGAAGGACATAAGGGAAGGGAGAAGGGGGAAAGGGATTGGGAAATTGTGTGAGAAGTGGATGTGCATCCAGATGGGGCACAGGGAAGGGGGGTAGTTGGAAGGCAGTTGGGGGAAGGTGGGATTGAGGGTGGGGAAGGCAGTGGGGGGTGAAAGGCAGTGGGGGGAAGGTGGGGGTGAAGGCGAGGTGGAAGGCAGTGAGGGTGTAGGTGGGGAGGTAGATGGGTAGAGTGGGGTGGGGGCACAAGGAAAGGGGGCGTGATGGAGGAAGGCGAAGGGGGGGGGAGGCTGTTTGTTGGTAAATTACCTAAAGTCGGAGAATTTAATTTCAGGACCATTGGATAATAAGCTATGCAAGCAGAAAGTATTTTTGACTTTGGATTAAACTTTATTGTATCAATGCCTGGAGAAAATTGTGAAAGAATAAAATGAGCTGGAGACAGAATGTACAACATATGCAATTGTCTGGAAATCTCATCCTGTCAACGGTGTTTATTAGATTCAGTATTCTCAGGACTCACCTTTCTGTTTCCCGCATGCAGGAGTTGTCTAGCGATACTCCCAGGAGCCACATATAAAACAGCAATCTCCTGTGCTGCACCTCTGCTTGTTACTCTTTCTTCATCTCCCTCCCACTCCCTGATGCGCACGTAGACTGAAGACAGCCAGTCAGCAGCACACATCTCAGAGGACCCAATTAGTTGACTTGAGACTCTGCTAGATACATCCAACTTTCAAACTATCCCGTGCATCTCTAAGTAACTATTCAGTCACAACTGAATGGTGTTGCCTCAGTTTTAAGTATAATTTCTTCAAAAGATATTAAGCAAAGTGTTGAACTATAAATAGCAGTTTGAATGTTTGTTCAAGTGAAATATATCAATGTATAAGATGCTACAAAAGAGTGATAAGGTTGTGTCAGAGTGAATCACAGCATTTGGGAGTCACCAACAAGGCCTATCATTTAAACCCCATTCCTAATAGAGTTTGAACTAAATGTATAAGTTCATAAGTTATAGGAGCAGAATTAGGCCATTCAGCCCACAAAGTAATCCACCATTTAATCATGGCTGATCTTTCTTTCCCTCTCAAACCGATTCTTCTGTCTTCTCCCCATAAACCCTGACACCCATACTAATCGTTTAAGACTAACTAGCAGCTTCCTACGCCATTTCAGAGTGCATCAAGAATGTGGCTTATGAACCCCACTTTCACAAGGGCAGTTGGGGATGTGGAATAAATTACTATGAAAAATAAAGAAAGGAAACAACACAATAATGTTCCACAGCTGTAAGTTACTTTTGGATGCATGTCTCACAATTATCCCAATATATGATTGACTAATAAACAACACATTGATTTAAAATGGAACATTAGGTGTTTTGCCTGTGTTTGCTGAATGATTTCCCTGTGTGTGGTGCAATTTTTATTTACTTGTTTACAGGATGTGGATGTCATTGGCAATGACATTCGCTGTCCATCCCCTGTTGTCCCTGAATTGAGGAACTTGTTGTGAGTCATCTCTATTGTTATGTGTTGCACAACAGAGTAAGTAGTTTGACAGTGATTTACTAGTTATTTTCGCACTTGGTACCTAGCTTACATAACTTACATAAAATGGCTGCAGCCTTACAAACTGTGTCCCGGCCAAGTCCCGCGCTAGTCCCATGTCACCGTCCTCTGACTGGATGGTGTGTCCCGATTTACCACGCACGTGCGTACCCGTGACTTTCCTGGCCAGCAGGGATGCTGCTAGCAATTCATGAGCGTACGATACCGGCACACTTGCACGTAAGTTAACTGCTTGGGACGGATCATCTGTCACAGCATCATAGAACTTTTGTAAACAAAAGAGCCTGTGATGCACATGCCAGGTGGAAAGAAAATTCACCAACCTAATCCCAATTTCCTGTATTTCACTCATGCCCTGGTAGCAGACAGATACAAACACAGCCACCTGAGGCCCCCCTCTCCCTTCTCCACCGCCCACCCCACCCCTTCCCCAAGGCACACACCATTCAGGTTTGGAAATATATTGCTGTTCCCTCAATGCTGCTTGGTCTATCTTCATCAGAAGTACTCGTATCAGCTTTGACTCATGAAATCAGATTACCACCTTTTTGCAAAATTACTGACTTTGTCAGGATGCCCCTATCTTTTACGTGGACTAACGCGAAAATTTTAAATTGTATCTGATCGTTTCTCCTTTCAAGTCCATCTTGTTACAAATGATGACATCGCTGTCATCGTCCACCCTGAAAAGGACGCAAGCTTCCGGCGACAATCAGTGGAATCCATCACTTGTCGCAATAGATGATGGTGGTAGCAGAATTAGCTAGGGATACTTCCAGTTTCCAGCCCCGCGACTTTCTGAAAGTGCCTCGTGAGATATTTCTGTGCTTAGAGAGCATGTTTATAATTCATTCTACTTAATTGCATTTGAGAATAAAGCTAATCACCAGAACCAATCTTCAGTGGGGATAAAAATATCACTAATTTAATTTATTCTGATGGACTCACTGCCCCCATTTTGGTTGCTATTTGTGATGTTAATCAGTTTGCAGTAAAATATTTAGAAGATTATGCGTTAAATATTGTTACTTCAGTTCAATTCATGTAGCAATATAACTCTGCAAGTGTTCACTAATATTATCCACGCCCATATCTGGGTATATAGATCTATTTTTCATTAAAAGCTATGTTTAAAGAAAAAACATTAATTCACTTCAAATCATTTTATTTTTTAATGGATTAGCTGCTTCCCATAGGTGAAGTTTGTCAGTACAAATATATCCAGCTTTTCTCATTAAAAGGGCTCACGAAAATGGGTTCAGGATGAATGCTTCTGAAAAATATAAACTAAGAGATATGATTATTTCTAGCTTGAACTCAAAATAAAAAGTAGATAAAGAAATATTAAATATGCAACATGATATTCATCAGAAATTCAGCCACTTAGAACAGGTAGCCTGAATCTAACAGCCCATACTGTTCAAGGTGCTGAAGGAGAATGTCAATACACAAGAAAGGCCCAAAATACAAGGGAAAATAACTCTGCAAAATATGTGTTGATAAAAATGGAAGTGGCAGAAATATAAACAACTTCAAACACATGCCCAAGTACAATCTGTACTGATACACCAGTGTATTATTATTGGGGGTTCTGTTTTTCAGTTGTGAGGATAAACTAAGGAGGCCAATCATTGTAAGCAGCTGCTAAATTCTCACATTCATAGACACACATGGAAATCCCAAATCTGCTGTCAATTACTGGATAATTATGGGGAATGCTGGCAATTTCAACATCTGCAAAGTCTAAAGCTAATAATCTCCATTATTATTATTAAAGATCTTCTGGGCATGGGGTAAATAATCAAAACAATGACAGTGGTTAAACAATTAGCACTTTGCCCTAGTGTTGGGCTGGATTCTATTGAAGTCAGTGGGTAGCCCTTTCTGTGCCTTTATCAAACAACACAGAAATGAGGAAGGTGCTGGAGGAGGTTGGTCCCTAATACATCTGTCTTTTACTTTGGGCTTGGCAATGGACTTTGCACTGTGGGACAGAGGACAAATGTGTCAAGTGAATGGCTAGATGCACTTCCAATTCAGCCATCGTATCTACACTGGGGATGGCTGGCACTAAAATTTGCACTCATGTTTTTTTTCCCCCAAAGTCTGCTTGTTTTACAGGGAATGGAAGAACCCTTTGCCCTTCTTCTAGGGCTCACTTTCTACCAGAATGTTACCAGCAGATAGAGGTAACTGCACACATTCATCTCTGTTGAAGGCAGTAGAACTGACAGCTGTGACGGTGAATAGATGCAATGGTGTCTAGCACCAATGCCGAGGTCAAATCTCTCCTGAATAGGTGTGCGGTATATGGTATGTAGACATTACAAAAAGTCGTGGACACAGTCCAGTCCATCATACAAACCAGCTTCTCAACCTCCTTCCCCCTTCACCCCCTCCCCCATGCTTTCCCCTCCCCCCCCCACCCTACCAACTCACCTCCTCCCCCACTATCTCCTCCACCTCCTTCCCCAATAATTTAATCTACATCGCCTAGTTACATCGCCTTTGGTCGCCTAGTTATAGGAAGGATGTCAACAAAATAGAGAGAGTACAGAGGAGATTTACTAGAATGTTGCCAGGGTTCCAGCAACTATGTTACAGAGAAAGGTTGAACAAGTTAGGTCTTTATTCTTTGGAGCGCAGAAGGTTAAGGGGGGACTTGATTGAGGTCTTTAAAATGATGAAAGGGATAGACAGAGTTGACGTGGATACGTTTTTCCCATTGAGGGTAGGGAAGATTCAAACAAGAGGGCATGACATGAGAATTAAGGGACAGAGGTTTTGGAGTAACGTGAGGGGGAACTTCTTTACTCAGAGGGTGGTGGCTGTGTGGAATCAGCTTCCAGCAGAAGTGGTGGAGGCAGGATCGATTTTAACATTTAAGAGTAAAGTGGATAGGTATATGGACGTGAAGGGAATGGAGGGGTATGGTCTGAGTGCAGGTAGATGGGACTAGGGGAAAACAAATGGTCGGCACGGACTGGAAGGGTCGAGAGGGCCTGTTTCCGTGCTGTAATTGTTATATGGTTATATGGTTATCATGCTGCGTTTGGAGAATAACCAACATAATTAAGCACGATTGGTGATGTATTGGTTTCATTGTCGCATGTACCTATCGATATACAGTGAAAAATGATGTTTTCCTTTCTGTCCAGGCACAGTGCATCATACATAAGTAGAAGTAGCACAATAAACACAGTAGCAGTTATCAGTGCAGGTAAAAAAAATGTGCAGAGTCTGCAACAAGGTAATTTGGGCTCATTCGAAGAGGCCCACAGGAGCCGTTGGAAGAGAAGGAGGGGGAGGAAGGAACACCCGACCGGTAAGGTTTAAAATCAAGCGCGCGGCTTGTTTTTACCGAAATCCATAACATTCCATTCGGAGAAGTGTTTTTTTTTGAGGAAGCTGCTGATTGGTGGGAAGTGGACTAGGGTAATTTGTAGTGATTTCGTATTGTGTTGATATTGTATCCTGTGTAAGGGGGGAGTATGAAGGCAAGGGCAGTGTACTGTTCTGGATGTAAGATGTGGGAGGTCAGGGAATCTGATAGCCCTCCAGACGTCCACATCTGCGCCAGGTGTGTCGAGATGGGGCTCCTAAAGGACTGTGTTAGAAACCTGGAGCAGCAGCTCGATGACCTCCGTCTGGTCAAGGAGAGTGAGGAGGTCATAGAGAGGAGCAACAGGGAGGTACTCACTCCCAGACCACTGGAGGAAGACAAGTGGATCACGGTTCGGAAGGGCAAGGGGCAGAGGCATGGGCTAGAGAGTACCCCTGTGACTGTACACCTGGAAAGTAGGTACTCGGGTTTGCGTACGATTGGAGGGGACAGCCTACCTGGGGGCACCAACAGCGGCCGGGCCTCCGGCACAGAGACCGGCCCTGATGCTCAGAAGGGTAGCAACAAGAGGAGGGCAATTGTAATAGGGGACTCTATTGTTAGGGGGTGGGATGGGCGATTCTGTCGACGCAGTCGGGAGACCCGGATGGTAGTTTGCCTCCCTGGTGCCAGGGTCTCGCATGTGTCGGAACGTGTCCAAAAGATTCTGATAAGGGAGGGAGAGGAGCCTGATGTTGTGGTACACATAGGTACCAATGACATAGGCAGAAAAAGAGATGAGGTCCTGAAGGGAGAATTTAGGGAGTTGGGGGGAAAGTTAAGGAGAAGGACCAAAAGGGTAACGATTTCAGGATTACTGACTGTGCCACGTGACAGTGAGAGTAGGAATGGAATGAGGTGGAGGATAAATGCGTGGCTGAGGGACTGGTGCAGTGGGCAGGGATTCAAGTTCCTTGATCACTGGGACATCTTTTGGAAAGGCATGATCTGTACAAAAAGGACGGGTTGCACTTGAACCCGAGGGGGACCAAATCCTGGCAGGGAGATTTGCAAAGGCTACTGGGGAGACTATAAACTAGAAAGGCCTGGGGAGGGATCGGGTAGAGGGGGCTAGGGGACAGGGTGTGGGGCAAAAGGCAGAGAAGGGAAGCACTCGGACCCAAAATGTATGTGAGAAAGAGGAAAAAGATAATAGACAGAGAATAAGGGATGGTGGGTTTAATGTGTAATATTTTAATGCTAGGAGCATTGTAAGAAAGGTGGATGAACTTAGAGCCTGGATTAACACCTGGAAATATGATGTTGTGGCAATCAGTGAAACATGGTTGCAGGAGGGCTGTGATTGGAAACTAAATATTCCAGGATTTTGTTGCTTCAGGTGTGATAGAATTGGAGGGACCAGAGGTGGAGGTGTTGCATTACTTGGCAGAGAGGATATTACAGCAGTGCTTTGGCAGGATAGATTAGAGGGCTCATCTAGGGAGGCTATTTGGGTGGAACTGAGAAGTGGGAACGGTGTAGCAACACTTTTAGGGGTGTATTATAGACCGCCAAATGGGGAGCAAGAATTGGAAGAGCAAATATGTAAGGAGATAGCAGATATTAGTACTAAGCACAAGATAGTGATTGTGGGAGAATTCAATTTTCGAAAAATAGACTGGGAAACACATTCCGTAAATGGACTGGATGGTTTGGAGTTTGTAAAATGTGTGCAGGATAGTTTTTTGCAGCAGTACATAGAGGTATCGACCAGAGAAGGGGCAGTGCTGGACCTCCTGTTAGGAAATGAGGCAGGTCAGGTGACGGAGGTATGCGTTGGTGAGCACTTTGGGACCAGTGATCACTATACCATTAGTTTCAATATAATTATGGAGAGAGTCAGAACTGGACCTAGGGTGGAGATTTTTGATTGGAGAAAGGCTAACTTTGAGGGAATGCGTAAGGATTTTAAAGGAGTGAATTGGGACACTTTGTTTCATGGGAAGGATGTAGAAGAGAAATGGAGGACATTTAAAGCGGAAATTGTAAGAATACAGAATCTTTATGTCCCTGTTAGGTTGAAAGGAAATAGTAAAAATTGGAAAGAGCCATGGTTTTCGAGGTGAAATTGGACACTTGTTTCGAAAAAAGAGAGATATCTACAATAATTATAGGAGGCATGGAGTAAATGAGGTGCTAGAGGAGTATAAAGAATGTAAAAAGAATCTTAAGAAAGAAATTAGGAAGGCTAAAAGAAGATATGAGGTTGCTTTGGCAAGAAAGGTGAAAGTAAACCCAAAGGGTTTCTACAGCTATATTAATAGCAAAAGGATAACGAGGGATAAAATTGGACCATTAGAGAACCAGAATGGACAGCTATCTGCAGAGCCAAAAGAGATGGGGGAGATATTGAACAATTTCTTTTCTTCGGTATTCACCAAGGAGAAGGATATTGAACTCGGTGAGTTAAGGGGAAAGAGTAGAGTAGCTATGGAAACTATGAGATTCAAAGAGGAGGAAGTACTGACACTTTTGAAAAATATAAAAGTGGATAAGTCTCCAGGTCCTGACAGGATATTCCCTAGGACATTGAGGGAAGTTAGTGTAGAAATAGCAGGAGCTATGACAGAATATATTTCAAATGTCATTAGAAACGGGAATAGTGCCGGAGGATTGGCGCACTGCGCATGTTGTTCCATTGTTTAAAAAGGGTTCAAAGAATAAACCTAGCAATTATAGACCTATTAGTTTGACGTCAGTGGTGGGCAAATTAATGGAAAGGATACTTAGAGATAATATATATAAGCATCTGGATAAACAGGGTCTGATCAGGAACAGTCAACATGGATTTGTGCCTGGAAGGTCATGTTTGACAAACCTTCTTGAATTTTTTGAAGCGGTAACTAGGGAAATTGATGAGGGTAAAGCAGTGGATGTTGTCTATATGGATTTCGGTAAGGCCTTGACAAGGTTCCCCATGGAAGGTTGGTTAAGAAGGTTCAATCTTTGGGTGTTAATGGCGGAGTAGCAAGATGGATTCAACAGTGGCTGAATGGGAGATGTCAGAGAGTAATGGTGGAATGGCTGTTTGTCAGGTTGGAAGCCGGTGACCAGTGGGGTGCCTCAGGGATCTGTGTTGGGTCCACTGTTGTTTGTCATGTACATCAATGATCTAGATGATGGGGTGGAAAATTGGATAAGTAAGTATGCAGATGATACTAAGATAGGTGGTGTTGTGGATAATGAAGTAGATTTTCAAAGTCTACAGAGAGATTTGGGCCATTTGGAAAAGTGGGCTGAAAGATGGCAGATGGAGTTTAATGCTGATAAGTGTGAAGTGCTACATCTTGGCAGGACAAATCAAAATAGGACGTACATGGTAAATGGTAGGGAATTGAGGAATGCTGTGGAACAGAGGGATCTAGGAATAACTGTGCATAGTTCCCTGAAGGTGGAATCACATGTAGATAGTGTGGTAAAGAAAGCCTTTGGTGTGCTGGCCTTTATAAATCAGAGCATTGAATATAGGAGTAGGGAAGTAATGTTAAAATTGTACAAGGCATTGGTAAGACCAATTCTGGAGTATGGTGTACAATTTTGGTCGCCTAGTTATAGGAAGGATGTCAACAAAATAGAGAGAGTACAGAGGAGATTTACTAGAATGTTGCCAGGGTTCCAGCAACTATGTTACAGAGAAAGGTTGAACAAGTTAGGTCTTTATTCTTTGGAGCGCAGAAGGTTAAGGGGGGACTTGATTGAGGTCTTTAAAATGATGAAAGGGATAGACAGAGTTGACGTGGATAGCGTTTTTTCCCATTGAGTGTAGGGAAGATTCAAACAAGAGGGCATGACATGAGAATTAAGGGACAGAGGTTTCGGGGTAACGTGAGGGGGATCTTCTTTACTCAGAGGGTGGTGGCTGTGTGGAATCAGCTTCCAGCAGAAGTGGTGGAGGCAGGATCAATTTTAACATTTAAGAGTAAAGTGGATAGGTATATGGACGTGAAGGGAATGGAGGGGTATGGTCTGAGTGCAGGTAGATGGGACTAGGGGAAAACAAATGGTCGGCACGGACTGGAAGGGCCGAGAGGGCCTGTTTCCGTGCTGTAATTGTTATATGGTTATATGGTTATATGGTTATATGGGTATGAGGGATTCTTGACTATTTTCGCTGTTTTCCCGAGACAGCGGGAAAATATAGATGAAGTCAATGGAGAGGAGGTTGCTTTGCCTGATGTACCAGGCGGCAACCACAACCCTCTGCTATTTCTTGCAGTCTGGGGCAGAGCAGTTGCCAAACCAAGTTATGATGCTTCCCAACAGGATGCTTTCTACAGTGCATCTATAATATCTCTATCAACAAGATGTCAGGAAGCTCTGGTGTAAATTTCTCTGTAACTTCTGTTTAAATCAGATGTAGAATACTGCTGGTTGAAAAACTAGCCATATATTTCATCATGGCCTGACTCTCCAGCATAAACATCATGGGAATCAACCACCTCTGACTTTAGACCCTTTCAACTGGACCACTTTCAGAACAGATGGAAGAGGAATATCAGTATTTCAGCTGATTTTTTGCAACGTGGCGGGATATTTTTAAGCCAGCCCACAAGTGAGCGGTTTAGTTAAAAGTCAAAGTATCCTTTATTGTCATTCAGACCTTTCGGTCTGAATGAAATTTCATTGCCTTGCAGTCATACATATAATAAAAATAACAAAAACACACAATAAACACAAATTTAACACCCACCACAGTGAGTTCACCAAGCATCTCCTCACTGTGATGGAAGGCAAAAGTCTTAAGTCTTTGTCTCTTCCCTCCTTGTTCTCCCTCTGCGCTGAGGCGATCCAGGCCTCCGATGTTGTGACCCCACCGGGTGATGGTAAGTAAGTCCCGCGGCACAACCGTGCTCCGCGAACGGGCCGGTCCACGGCCCGGGGTGGTCGAAGCTGCCGAAACTGCCGCCCTCCAGTCCAGCGGACGCAGCTGTTGTTGCGGGAGTTCCAGAAAAACAGGTCACCAACCTAGGACCTGCAAGCTCCCGACGATGTCGACCAATGGACCCGCGGCCGAGCCTCCGAAGTGGGGCCCGCTGCCGGAACGCCGCCACAGCTCCAAGTTGGGCCGCTGCCAGAACGGCGGAACGCTGCCACAGCTCCAAGTTGGGCCGCTGCCGGAACGCCTGAACGCGCCACAGCCCTGAGGCCGCCAGCTCCGCCATTAGGCCTCAGCGCAGATGGAGACGGGGGACACGACAAGATAAAGTCGCACGACTAAACCCCTGTTTTTAAATTTAAGGTCAAAGTTGTTTAGTGGGGAGTAGTTTGGTTGAATTTACATCAAAGATTTCCCAGAGTGAGATTTGAACAGCATTTTTAAAAGTTAAAGCACAGAAACAGGCCCTTCGGCCCACCGAGTCAACAACGACCAACGATCCCCGCACAGTGACACTCTTCTTATCAAGTCCACACACAAGATTACAAGTTGTTCAGCCAGAACTGAACACACTTGGTTCTTGGTTACTTGGTCCTCCAAAATATTCCAACTGGAATTTAAACTGGAGGTGGTGAAGGGGGGGTTTAGCCGTGCCACCATCTGGCTGGGCACTCCATGCTTTAATAGTGCGTGGGAAGAACGAATTGCTGTACACATCTGTCTTTGTGGTGGGACCACAAATTGGATCGAATGCCCTCTGCTCCTGATCTATGTCTAGCTGTGCAGTCAAACGGTGAGCGTCTGTCTTGGAGAGGGTTCCACCCCAGAGAATTCAGAAGTTTGGTGACACTCGCTTCTCTCTCATAGGTGTTAGTAACAAATCGAGCGGCCTGTCTTTGGACACGTTCGATGGATGAAATGTTTTTATCTGTGTATGGGTCCCCAAGCTGCAACTGCGTAGTCCAGATGAGGTCTAACAAGGGTGAAATACAGCTTCTCCTTGACAGAAGCTGAACAATGATGGAAGTTGCGCCTCAGGAAGTTTAGGACACCTGTTGCTTTCACTGTTGCATGATGAGTCTGACCGTTCCAACGTAGATCATTCTGCAATTTGATACCAAGATACTTGGTTTGTTTGGATTCTTCAAGGGTGACACCAAGTATGTTGTAAGATGTGACGCCTGGATTCCTCTTTCTGGTGACACGCATGGTTTCACATTTGGAGGGGTTGAACTGCATGCCCCATTGTTGTGACCACTCGACCATAGTATCGAGATCTTTTTGGAGAGCATCTTCATCATCAGCTGACTTAATTGGACGGTACAGCAAACAATCATCCGCGAATAGTCTGGTCGTACTTGCGACTTTTTCATGGATGTCATTGATGTAAAGCAAAAATAGGTGTGGGCCAAGTACTGTGCCCTGGGGTGTCCCACTCAACACTGGATGCCAATTGGAGCTCTTTCCGTTCACACACACACGTGCTGAAGATGTTTTGTCAGGAAACTGGAAATCCATCGTTTCGTGTTGGAACGAATACCGTAGAAGTCAAGCTTCCGAAGCAGCCTCTGGTGTCCCTGACATCAAATGCTTTAGAAAAGTCCAGTACAACTAAATCCATGATGACGTTACTGTCAAGGTGCTTGGCCAGGTCATTTGTTGTCAGGATAAGCTGAGACTCACATGATCTATGCCTCCTAAACGCATGTTGGTTGTCGGCAAGAATATTATATTTTGCTCACGTGACGCATCAGATTACTATCAATGATATGCTCCAGCAATTTACAGCAAGTACTTGTTAGTGAAACAGGACGATAATTCGCTGGGTTGGTGGTTGAACCCTTCTTAAAGAGAGGAGTGATGTTGGCCTTCCTCCAATCCAGCGGTACATCGCCCGAGTCAAGCGATTGTTGAAAAATGAACTGTAAAACTGGAGCCAGTTCTTCGGCTGCGATCCTGAGGGCTTGATTTTGTATTTGATCTGGTCCAATTGCTTTTGTGGTATTAATGTTGAGCAATAACTTCTTGACACCTTCAACCTCAGATAACTTCTCGTCATCTGCATACAATGGTGTCTGTCTTGTGGTTCTTGTGCGTGGTGGGGGAAAGATTAGTGGAAACAGGGCCGCAACGTGAACGTTCTTTCCTTGGCCACACATTAACACTATCCTACACACACTGGGGACAGTTTTTACACTATACCAAGCCAATTAACCTACAAACATGTACGTCTTTGGAGTCTTCGACATTAATCTGGGGTGTTATCAGGCAAATGCAACGGTGGACTTCCCATCCCACCTTAGTGTATGTGTCATTTTCCATTTCATTTTCTATATTTATAAAAATTAGATCATTGTTTTTGAATGTAAAGTAAAGCTCTTATCTGTAATTGAGCCTGTTCCCACCTATTACCTTCAATCTATATTGTAGATATTTATGAAGTCACAGGATATTTCAATGTTCTATTTTTGTACTCCTGACTTTTTTTTTATATTAACTAAATGGTAAACAAGTTGGTCAAGAAGAGTTGATGAATTTAATATAATATTGAATACTCATACAAATGAATAGCTTCCACTGTTTAAAATGATCAAAAGATTAAGTGTCAATCCTGGTCATTTTAATGTATAGCTTTCCCTTTTTAATCCCACTAAGTTCTAAATTGTACCAGGCAGTGACTGTGAGTCCAGTCCAAACATGAAACATAATGCACATGCATGTTATATTTATATATAGATAACACAAGTCCTCCCCAGATTCCTGCAGTGGTCTGTTCCTGAAAACTGTCCATAAACCAAACAATTCCCAATTGGAAATGCAGCTGCATTAAATAGAAACCTAGGCCGAGCAAGAGCAAGATGTAATTAAACCATGCTGTTTAACTCAACCACACAGAATTCTCCACAAGATAGAAATATTGCCTCAAACTGAGTACACACACAGCAGAAGATGCCCACAGCCCCACACCAACCCCACAGTGGCACAATGGTAGAGCTGCTGCCTTACAGCACCAGAGACCCAGGTTCCATCCTGTCTACGGGTGCTGTCCGTACGGAGTTTGTACGTTCTCCCCGTGACCTGCGTGGATTTTCTCCAGGATCTTCGGTTTCCTCCCACACTCCAAAGACATACAGGGTTGTAGGGTAATTGGCTTGGGATAAATGTAAATTGTCCCTCCCGTGTTAGGATAATATAAGTGTGCGGGGATCGCTGGTCGGTGAGGACTCGGTGCGCTGAAGGGTCTATTTCAGCGCTGTATCTCTAAACTAAACTAAACAAAACTAAAGGAAATCATAGATTCTGGAGAAAACCCACACAGGTTACGAGGAGAATGTACAAACACTGGTATACCCATCCCACCAGTCGTCCAAATTCTCGTTCATATATATGGGCTGTACATACATTGAATAGTCACATCCAAGCGAGGTCCTGTACACATATGTATACGTATAAACTACAGATGAACACACAGACAATACACAGGAGTGCGCACACACACACACACACACACAAGCATAAGCTTGCACACAAGAACATATGTGTGCACACACATACACACAGATATATACACACCCATGGAAACACATGCATCTACACACAATGCACACTTTGCAAGCAATGAAATACAACGAAAAATGCTGAGACAATGCTCCGCAATGTCCTCCACAATGAGCCCAATATAAGGGAGCTTAGTTTCAGAATAAGTGGTGTGAATTGTATTGTAGTATTTACGATTATTGTAGATTATCTGTGTGTTATTGCATTTATGGGCCTGCTGAGCTGCAGCAAGTAAGATAATCATTGTTCCATTTTTGGCAAATATGGCAATTAAACACGTTTAACGTGGATTTAGGATGGAAAAGAGGAGGAATGTTTTCCTTTGAAACACTCATAGACTTTTGGAAAACTTTACCCCAGGGACCTGTGTAGGCAAAACCCTTAAATCTATTCAAGGCTGAGAAAGTAAAAGTGCAATCTATAGGGAAATAACTATAAAAAGCATCTTATCTGGTTGTATCACAGCTTGGTTTTGGAACAGCACTGCATAAGACCGCAAAAAATGCAGAGAGGTTTGGATGATGCCCAGTCCATTATATAGACCAGTCTCCCCACAATCAATTCTATCTCTATTTTATGCTGCCTCGGGAAAGCAACAAACATAATCAAGGTTTTAAAGAAGGAACTGCAGATGCTGGAGAATCGAGGGTACACAAAAAGCTGGAGAAACTCAGCGGGTGCAGCAGCATCTAAGGAGCGAAGGAGATAGGCGACGTTTCGGGTCGAGACCCTTCTTCAGACTGGTCAGGGATCAGGGAAACGAGAGATATAGACGGTGATGTGGAGAGATACAAGGACCTTTTTGACGCAAGTCATTCCCTCTTCTCGCCTCTCTCACTGGGTAGAAGATATGAAAGCTTGAAAGCATGTAACATATCTGGAAAAGGGTCTCATAGAAACATAGAAATTAGGTGCAGGAGTAGGCCATTCGGCCCTTCGAGCCTGCACCGCCATTCAATATGATCATGGCTGATCATCCAACTCAGTATCCTGTACCTGCCTTCTCTCCATACCCTCTGATCCCTTCAGCCAAAAGGGCCACATCCAACTCCCTCTTAAATATGGCCAACGAACTGGCCTCAACTACCTTCTGTGGCAGAGAATTCCACAGATTCACCACTCTCTGTGTGAAAAACGATTTTTTCATCTCGGTCCTAAAAGACTTCCCCCTTATCCTTAAACTGTGACCCCTTGTCCTTGTCTTCCCCAACATCGGGAACAATCTTCCTGCATCTAGCCTGTCCAACCCCTTAAGAATTTTGTAAGTCTCTATGAGATCACCCCTCAATCTTCTAAATTCCAGCAAGTACAAGCCGAGTCTATCCAGTCTTTCTTCATATGGAAGTCGTGCCATCCCAGGAATCAGTCTGGTGAACCTTCTCTGTACTCCCTCTATGGCAAGAATGTCTTTCCTCAGATTAGGAGACCAAAACTGTACGCAATACTCGACCCGAAAAGTCACCCATTCCTTCTCTCCAGAGATGCTGCCTAGCTGCCTTAACGATGAGTTACTCCAGCATTTTGTGTCTACCAGATTCAAGAACAATTTCTTCCCCTCTTTTATCAGAATACTGATTTTTTCTCTCATAAGTGTAGTCATACGTTTCTCTCACAATCAGGTGTGTAGTCTACCTGATTATGGACTTTGGACTTTTTCTTTGTAATTCTAACACTGCAATAATGTAACACTATATTCTGTACCCTGGTATTTTTCTATTTGCACTATCTTTTGTACGGATATATGGCTTGAGTTTTCTCAAGCATAGTATGATTTGACTTGACTGGAGAAAAGGTAAACAAAAGCTTTTCACTGTATCTCAATAACTAGTAACAATACTAAACCAGTGCCAACACACATGGTTTTTGAGAACTGGCAATAAAGTGGAGCCAAGGCCAAGATCTGATAAACCAAGAACTGATAAGCCAAGACTGAATGGCCAAGCAGAATTGAGTTTCTAATGTTGTTCTGATTTTATATGTAGTTAAATGTAGAAAATCAGGTGTTGGAAATGAAGTGTGAAACAGTGGCATTTAAGAGGCTTCTAGACAGGCATATGGAGTGCAGGGAATAGAGGGATATGGATCATGTACAGGCAGATGAGACCATGTCCGCTCGGTCCAATCTTCCAGTTGCCAACCATTTCAATTTCCATTCCCATACTGATCTTTCTGTCCTGGGCTATGACCATTGCCCGAGTGAGACCACAAACAAATTGGAGGAACAGTACCTCATATTTTGCTTGGACAGCTTACAACTCAGGGGTGTGAACGTTTAATTTATCTAATTTTAAGGAACTTCTACCGACTCCCCCCCTCCCCTATCCCCTACCCCCATGGCCCCTTCCTCCCCCTTAGTCATTTTAGCAGTTCCTCAGCTCTCCACATTGTAATTCTTCTTGAGGTTACACCTTCTTTGGCCAACAATGGGTCCACCAGGGCACCACCCTGCCTGAGATCACTTGTGACTGGCCCCGATTAGTCCAAGTCTTATCACACCTTCTGCTCTCCCCCCCCCCCCCCCTCCTCCCAACCAACCTGAAGAAGGGTCCCGATCCAAAATTTCACCTCTCATTTTTCTTTAGAGATGCTGCCTGACCCAGAGTTTCTCCAGCACTTTGTGTCTATTTTTGAGATCAGTTTAACTTGGCATCATGTTTGGCACAAAAATGATGGGTCAAATGGCCCATTCCTGTGCTGAGTTGTTCTATGTTTTATCACAAGGCAAGAGCATGGAACGTTTGTGTACTAGTGTATATACACATGGAATATGGCTGTGTTTGGAGAGTAGAGGGATTGGGCGGGGTGGAGAGTTGTGGGAGTGTGGGGGAGAGAGTGGGATCAATGTTCAAAGTTCAAGGTCTTTTACTGTCACGCGTACCAATTAAGCTACAGTGATATTCGATTTACCATACAACCATGAAAAAAAAGCAACAAGACCTACAACGACGTAAAAGTTAACATAAACATCCATGACATTAAGTGGGGATCTGCCTTTATTTTGTTTTGTTACTTTATTATTGTTAAAAAGTGCATTTGATTTTGTGATATATTTGGATTGAGAAAAAATAAGCTGCCAAGGGGCGTTATGGGAGGGTGGGTTAGGATTATTTTGTTTATTTTATTATTATTATTATTATTTATAAAAAACAAAATGGAGGAAAATGTAATGCTATACATCAGATGTACTGTGATTTTTTTTCCTTTTTTTCCCTCCAATAAAAAACTATTAATTTAATAAAATTAAAAAAAAATAAACATCCATCACAATGGTTCCCCACATTCTTCACTGTAATGGATGCCAATAAAGTTCAAACTTCTTCCCTATTTATTCCCCTGCGGTCGGGGCAGCCGAACTATCCACAGTTGGGGCAATCGAAGCTCCGCAGCTGGCGGTTGAAGCTCCCGCGCAGGGGCGGTCGAGGCTCCTGCGGCTTGGAGCTCCTAAAGTCGGTCTCTAACCAGGGACCGCGAGCTCCACGATGTTAAAGTCCGCAGGCTCCCGCGTTTGGAGCGCCGAGGTCGATCCCTGGCTAGGAGATCGCAATCTCCGCGATGGTAAGTCCGCAGGCTCCCGTGGATGGAGCTCCCAAAGTCAGTCTCCAGCAAAGGCCGCCAACTCCACGATGTTAGGCTGCAGTGCGGACAGATACGATACGGAAAAAAAAAAATCACATCTCCGTCGAGATAACAGATTTTTAAAAAGTTTCCCCCAACCCACCCGACACCCCCCATGTAAATAGACAATAGGTGCAGGAGTAGGCCATACGGCCCTTCAAGCCAGCACCGCCATTCTATGTGATCATGGCTAATCATCCACAATCTTTAGATTGAACACTAAAGTACACTAAAACATACATTTAACACATACTATAAACAAGCTAAAGAACACTAAAACATAAATAGAACACATAACCATATAACAATTACAGCACGGAAACAGGCCCTCTCGGCCCTTCCAGTCCGTGCCGACCATTTGTTTTCCCCTAGTCCCATCTACCTGCACTCAGACCATACCCCTCCATTCCCTTCACGTCCATATACCTATCCACTTTACTCTTAAATGTTAAAATCGATCCTGCCTCCACCACTTCTGCTGGAAGCTGATTCCACACAGCCACCACCCTTTGAGTAAAGAAGTTCCCCCTCACGTTACCCCGAAACCTCTGTCCCTTAATTCTCATGTCATGCCCTCTTGTTTGAATCTTCCCTACCCTCAATGGGAAAAACGTATCCACGTCAACTCTGTCTATCCCTTTCATCATTTTAAAGACCTCAATCAAGTCCCCCCTTAACCTTCTGCGCTCCTACATACTATAAACAACAAAAAAGGAATGAACAAGACAGACTGTTGGCGAGGCAGCCATTGCTGGCACCGCTCGGTAGATATTTGATATGTACTAAAAGGTGTGATAGAAATGCTACTACAGGTAGCTGCACAATTTAAAAGCACCATATGCAACAGCAATAAACATTCACATCTCATGAATTAATAAATATACATCACAAGTCAGGAGTCAGTTTGCTACTTCTTTGCTCCCTGGGCAGAGATTCTGTTTATAACAGTTTAATCCAGATCACTGCATTTTTCTCCCTGACTCTGTATCCTTTTGCTCATCTGTCCTTACATGGCCTGTGCTTTTTGACTATGTTCCCTTGCTCACATGATGATCCTTGGGTCATTTTCCTGCATTAAAGGGACTAAATAAATACATTGACGAAGTGTCCCAACCCGAAACATCAACCATCTAATGTATGTTCTCTAGAGATGCTGCCTCATCCGCTGAGCTACTCTGGCACTTGGTGACCTTTTAAAAAAATAAATACCTGCTCGTGCTGTTGTTGCAATTCGTAATATATGCAGAGATGGACTTCCCAGTGGAGTTAATTAAATATCTTAAACATCGCCACACGGGCAAGATCATCTCTGACTCCTCTCACCCTGACCACAAACTCTTTGAATCACTTCCCTCTGGAAGGCGACTCCGGACTGTCAAAGCCGCCACAGCCAGACATAAAAACCGTTTTTATCCATGAGTAGTTGCTCTACTCAACAGCCAAAAATCTGTAGCCTCGCTTTGATCTGGTATGTTGTTGGTTCACATGCTTGATCAATTATGTTTTATCATGTATGTTTTATTATTAGTAATGTTTAGTGTTTTCTGAGTCATCCGTAACTGTCACTGTATGGCACGTTGTTACTTGTGGGCGGAGAGTAACATACATTCCTTGTATGCGAATACTTGGCCAATAAACTTACTTACTTACTTATCTTTCTTGGAAGATTTAGAGATGGTGTGAATGTGGTACAGTGGATTCTGCCGCTGGAGAGAAAGAGTGACCTTCTTGGCCCTGATAATTTTTCTATTCTTGATGCGCTTTTATAAATGATTCTTCTTGTTTCAAACACTTGATTTGTTTTTGCAAATAAAGATGACCTCTGACAGTAGATAATGTGCAAAACATTCTAATGGTAATATTTTTAAACAACTGTCTATCCATTCATTTAACATTCATTAAACTCTTATCCCAAGAGCTGTTCTGCCAGATGTTCCATTGCATCTATCTGTTCATTTCCTCTATCAATCTAATGTGTAATGGCTGTAAATGTTTCCAGTGGCTCCCACCTCATTACCACTCTGTGCCAAACTGGACTAGCTATCCTAATCAGAATTATGTTCTCCATGAATGATGCATTGGGGAAAAAGACCAGGGCTCATAAATTCATCCATACTGTTTTAGTTCAAGTTGGAAATCATGTGAATGTGCCATTAGACAATTTTGCACAATAGTATGTGAGACTATTTGGGTGGGAGATTTCCTTGTTCCCTGGTGGTGTTTTACGAGCATCCAGCCAATACAAATTAAGTCAACAGCTGTGCCACACCTAAAGTTCTTCATCAGCTAAATATTCAATGGAATAACAAAAGGGGTGTTCACTCACAGCAGAACATGCTGTTATTAATGCAGTAGGAACAAAAAGAACATGGCCAAAAAGAATAAGGAGCCAATTGCAATGTAGTTGCAGTCACAGCCAGATTTCTGCACACCAGTCCACACACTCATAGCATTAACTGAACATGTTCCACACTGTACACTCTACCTTCTGTGCAACGTCAAGCACTTTGCTACTTCTTCCTCCTCATGTCCGGCCATCTTCTATATCACGTCTTTCCGGTTGCTCAGTGACGGTTGACGGTCGGTGGTTGCAGAATTGGCTACTTCAGTCAGTCACTGTGGTACAGTTCCTGTCGTCAGCATTGCCCGGGATGCGCCACGTGGACGCTTCTGCCTGCATCCCACTTTGCTACTTTAACTGACTCACACTGTCTAAATCTTACATTTCCTTTTACAGCTGACACTGGGGTGCAAAGGATATCCCCCATGATCCTCAGAAACCCACACGGACCAGGTCACGTTAGTCTCAATTTCACCACTCAATTCCAGCCACATGACGCATCTCACAATATCCAAAAACCAGATGCCACTGACTCCCACTGGAGCAAGCAGAGTGGGCATAGAACATAAAACAAAGCACAGTACAGCACAGGAACAGGCCATTCAGCCCACAATATCCATGCCGAACATGATGCCCAGGTTAAATTGATCTACTTTGCCTGCATGTGATCCATACCACTTCATTCCTTGCATATCCACATGCCTACTGAAAAAGCTTCTTAAATACCTTTGTTACATCTGCCTCCACCCCACCCTTGTCAGAGCATTCCAGGCACCCATCACTCGTTGTGTAAAAATTGCATCAGGCATCTCCTTTAAACTTTGCCCTTCTCACCTTAGTGCTATGCCCTCTAGTTTTTGACATTTCTACCCCGGGCAAAAAGTTCTGAGAATCTACTCTACCGATGCCTTGTTTAAATGAGTTTAGTTTATTGTCACATGTACTGAGGTACAGTGAAAAGCTTTTTTGTTGCATGCTAACTGGTCAGCAGAAAGACAATACATGATTGCCATCAACTCATCCACAGTGTAAAGATACATGATAAAGGGAATAACGTGAATAACGTTTAGAGCAAGATAAAGTCCAGTAAAGTTTGATCAAAGATAGTCTGAGGGTCTCCAATGAAGTAGGTAGTAACTCAGGACTGCTCTCCAGCTGTTGGTAGGATGATTCACTTGCTTGATAACAGCCGGACAAGAAACTGTCCCTGAATCTGGACGTGTGACTTTTCACACATCTATACATCTTGCCTGATGGGAGAAGAGAGAAGAGAGAGCAGCCAGGGTGCGACTTGTCCATGATTATGCTGGTGGCCTTGCTGAGGAGAGTTTGATGTATACATGGAGTCAATGGAAGGGAGGTTGGTTGGTGTGATGGTCAGGGATGCCCCCACAATTCTCTGCAATTTCTTGAGGACTTGGATGGGGCTGTTCCCAAACAATGTTGTCATGCACCCCGATAAAATGCTTTCTACGGCACATCAGCAGAAGAATTGTATTTACTTCCTTCATCCTCCAGTGTTTCGACAGTCATAACCTTTTATTCGGGATGGAAATAGCAATGCTCAATCCCTCAATTATCACTATGGCAGCCGTGATAAAAATAAACAGTAATCCAAAAGCAGATTAATGTTTTTTTAAGGAACTTTGGTAATGTTGTGTGCCTGTTCCTTTAAGAGTTGGCTGATGAACTAGTTGCAAGTCTAACTGATGGCAGGAACCAGAAATTCAATGAATAAAACCAGCTATTCCTGAAACAATGTGGTGTTACACAAGCAAGTCTGACAACATTGTTTTCAACTTGTGCCCATGAATTATGGTATTTTATTAAACACATTTTATGACAGCATGCCATATACTGATATTTTGATGCTCTATAAATGGTGCTGAAGAATTTCTAGGACATGTTCTCCATTAAAATAATTTTAATGTGTGCACAAATCCCAGTGGAGGTAGAGTGTGGTCTTTATATGTTAACCAATTTGGGTCAGCTCACTCCCAAACAATTTAATTAGCCAACATTTCCTAAATTATAGCATATCCTGCAAATAATTGGAGTTATTGCTGATGAAGTCCTGGATATATCACTTGCAAACAGGAAAGCAGAATTCAGGAAAATCAGAGAATTCTAACAATATCAAATAGAATAAAAATGTTAATTTATATAGAAGGTAGTGAAACGAGCAGAGTTGATGCCTCATCGTTCCAGCATCCTTTGGTTTATTTTGGATGCTCCAAATTCCTTCCACATTAACAAATGTGTCATTTGAAAGATTAAATGGCCACTCAGATTTGTTCCTTAAGTATAGATCAATGGTAGAATACTGTATGAGCAGATTTCTGTATGAGCAGAACATCAACATACCAAAATGTCACCTGGTGCTTCATACAAATGTCGTGAAAAATAGTCTAAACATCAACCAACGTCAGAAAATGTGAACACTTTGTCTTGAGTGGCCACCATAAAGGAAGCAGAAGTGTTAGAGTGGCTGAAAGGTTTTGGATGGAAATCCCAGTTTTTGGGACAAATGGACACAATTCAGCCTAGGATTGGAGTAGCATAAATATCTCTGCGCGTGACATGGATAGAGGAAGCAATTCCCCAATCATTCAGAAATCTATCTACCTTCAAACAAGTCCTGTCTTCTATCATGAAAGGGAAGTGGGGAAAGCAGGCTATGAGCTTCCACTCCAGGCCATTAAATGGCAGGACTGTTTGGAATTAATTTCAATCATTAAACAGTCTTCAACATATGTGAGCATTCAATCAGCTGTTGCTTTTTCTATGTTACAATTCTAAACACATTTCGAATTTAGTGGGCACTGTTTAAATCGGGTGTCTGCATTCTCTACTAATATATAGCTGCTTTCCTGTTCTCTATGTGGTGTCGGTGTACAAAAAACATATTTTTGCTTGGCGCAGAAAGTAACAAAATATATCTTTGTTGCTAATTATTTGCCCAAGCCACAAAATCTTTGAGCAGATCTAAAATAAATCCATTATAAAAGGAATGGATTCCCTTGAGAAAATGGAGGTGACCCCAGTTTGTAGACAATCTGGTTTAATTTCAGATTGGTGCTGGGGAGAGGACTTGAGGCAATGACCAGGAATGCTACTTACCACTGACCCATATAGTAAATGTGAATGTACCTATTTCAGATACGCCACTATCAACTCACATTCTCAGTGCAGCCTGATCCTCAATGGCAGGACCTTGAGCGACAGAAGCACCATTCTGTTTAGAGTTTAGAGATATACAGCGCAGAAACAGGCCCTTCGGCCCACCGAGTCCGCACCGACCAGCGATCGCCGCACATTAACACTACCCTCCACACACAGGGACAATTTATACATCTTCACCAAGCCAATTAACCTACAAACGTGGGAGGAAACCGAAGATCTCGGAGTAAACCTACGCGGTCACGGGGAGAATGAACTACAAACTCCGGACAGACAACCCCCGTAGTCAGGATCGAACCCGGGTCTCCGGCACTGCAAGCGCTGTAAGGCAGCAAATCTACCGCTGCGTCACCATGGCCACTTGCAGCGTCCCGTTGAGGCCCATGAAGAGCAGAAAATATATTTGGCTTATCTAGGCCACATTATTAGCTCAGCTTGCTGTTGATCATCAGGATGGTGAATGCTGTTGATGAGCAAAATCATTGAAATGCATGGAAAATTATTTAAATCAATTCAAGATGTAAAAAACATCAATTCAAGATGTTAATATTAAAACCAAATAAACACAAAAACTCTAAAAATAAAATGGAGGGGAAAAAGGTAATCACTTGAAACATTAACATTCTCTTCTTTGATGCTTTTGGACCTACTGTGTATTCTCAGGATATTTTGTGTTATTTTAAGAAACAGGAACTCATTTAAAAAATATATATATACATTTAACTCAAGACAATTGATTAAAATAAAATTAATTTCTTAATTTCTTATTTTGCTCCCGTTTAACTGCTCCATTTATTTTATTTCGTGTAGATTCTATTCCCTTGTCAGTTAAAAGCTGGTACAAATTCTGCAAAAATATCCTTATCATAAGAGTGGGGAACTTGTCACAACTTCACTATTCACTGATGTCGAAGCACCTGCTGACAAAGATTGGAAAAGTGCCGCCAACACGTTTGGCACTTGTGTCTTTGTACACATATACATAAGTGTCCAAATTTATATCAGGATGTCCAGCAGTTCTGAGAGAGTCTGGCACAAAACCCCCATAAAAAAGCTTGAAAGCATTAGACTTCTGAATGGACCTCCCATAAACTAGGATGCAGTATCAATCTAGCAACGCATCTCATTGCAGACCTTGCACCATTTAAAAAACTATAACACTATAATGCTCCAAAACTATATTCTGCACTCTGGTATTTTTCTCCTTGCACTTCCTGATATATCTATGTATGGCTTGATTTACTCATAGATTGTATAATTTGACAGGATAGCATGCAAATAAATATTTTTCACTGTATCTCAGTACATATGACAATAATAAACCAATACCAATAGAAATAAAATCTGAGTAATTCTTCATTAAGAAGTTTTCCTGTTCTCTAAATGGTTTCAGGATACAAAACAATATTATTGCTTATGTGGGAATTCATTTAAGTACATTCCCTAGAAATTCATAGATACACAGAATGTTGGAATAACTCAGTGGGACAGGCAGCATCTTTGGAGAGAAGGAATGGGTGATGTTTCGGTTCGTGACCTGAAAAGTCACCCATTCCTTCTCTCCAGGGATGCTGCCTGTCCCGCTGTGTTACTCCAACATTTTGTTCGTCTTTTGGTTTAAACCAGCTTCTGCAGTTCCTTCCTACACCCTGGAAATTCATACTGATCAACAGGGTCAGTGGAATGAATTTCTAGACAGATTACAAAGAGCGAACACTGCTCTGTTATACATAAAGTATTTCCAATGTGGGATAAATTTCCAAGGCAAATTTCCTTACTTGTTCTTCAGAAGCTAATTTTTAAATAAATTTGCAATGTAAACCATATGATTCCGAGAGCACGAGGAATTAATAAAACATGGTGATTGACACTGAAGCAGGTGTCTATCAATTTACATTTTTATTTAAATAAAAATTGTCATCTGTACAAATTTACTCTAAAAGACAGTCAAAGTGTGATAACCAACTTTTTCACTGTGACTAGAGAAATAGAGTTAACAGTTCAGATCAAAGATCATTCATCGTAAATGGGAAAGAAAAAGTAATGGAGGAACATTGACTTGAAACATTATATTTTTATCTCTTTCCACAGATGCTGCCTGAGCAGGGGTGTGTTTCTAGCATTTTCTGTTTAAATTTCAGATTTCCAGCATCTGATTTCATCTAATCTTTATCGCCAGTCAGCAGGCTAATGATGAGTAACTATTGAGATGCTTCAAGGGGATTTACCTTCTCAAAGGATCACAGCTTCCAATACACAGAAATGTAAGACACTGCAAGAGTACTGGACTCAGCCTGGTCCATCATGGAGCTCTCTCCCACCAGTGAAAGCACTACATGAGGTAGAGCCTCAAGAAGGCAACATCTATCAGCAAAGATCCCCACTATTCAGACCATGCCCTCTTCCCAACGCTACCATGAAGCAGGTAGTACAGAAGTCTCAAGGTGCGCACCACCAGGTTCAGGAATAGCTACTTTCCTACAACTATCAGGTTCTTGGACCAACTCACACAACCCTAATCCTACCTCAACAAAGGAAAACGTTGGACCACCCTTTGCACATCCAGAGATATTTTTTTCTAATAATTCTACACTAACGTCTTGTTCTTGCACAATATTTGTTTCATTTTACTGTTTTGCTGAATGTTGTGAGTAATTTATGTCCTGTGGCATTATTTGATTTTATGTGTGTGTGTGTGTGTGTGTGTGTGTGTGTGTGTGTGTGTGTGTGTGTGTGTGTGTGTGTGTGTGTGTGTGTGTGTGATGCTAGGGATGACACTTATTCTATGAATTGGGAATAACCTTTAAATGAACGTTTTGTTATTGGAAAAATGAGATATTAAAACACAAAAGCTTCAAATGAGAAGAATGGATGGTGACAACAGCAGGATGGTAACTAATTTGAGTAGAAAACCGACTTTTAATATGGTGAATGAGTTCCGAGGATTTCCTCAAAAACTTTTTCTTCTCAAACTTCTGAAAGGAGGTAATATGGCATTCACAAAAATTTAGCTCTTCAACATTGTATTGTGTACCTCTTCTTCAAAAATAGTCTCTCATTTCTCCTCGTATTTCTCCTTCTTATTCTAGCCTGCTGCAAAAATAGCAACCTTGCTGCTCAAGGTTGCTAGTTATAGTGCTCACCCTTCTGTCTTTTTTAGGGTACATCATGATTGATTGCCCACATCTCACGCTCACTACCCACAACTGGACTTCAATCACCCTTCCCCCCCCCCCCCCCCCCCCACCTCCCATCTCACCTCAAATTTTGAGTTATTGGTTACGCAATAAGCAACGTAAGACAACCCCAATCACAAAAAAATTATCCATTTCACACGGAGTCGTCTGTGAGGATATCAACCTAACCCAGTAAGTGAGATTATTGATGAAGGTTTTAGGTAGGTTAGGATGGTGGAAAGGTTCCATATTGAGTTAAATAATATCATGGGACTATTTATTTACAGACTGCCAAGATAATAAGTGGATTTAGGATAGAAAAGATTAGGAATGTATTCCTTGAAAATGCTCATAGACCTTTGGAGTTCTTTACACCAGGGACCCGTGGAGGCGAAACTATTAAATCTATTCAAGGCTGAGACAGTAAACATGCAATCTACAGGGAAACGACTATAGCAAAACATCTTATCGGGCTGCATCACAGCTTGGTTTGGGAACAGCACTGCCTAAAACTGCAAAAAATGCAGAGAAGTATGGATGCTGCCCAGTCCATCACACAGACCAGTCTCCCCCACAATCGATTATATCTATATTTTATACTGCCTCAGGAAAGCAGCAAACATAATCAAGGACCTTATTGATCCCAGTCATTCCCTCTTCCCTCCTCTTCCATTGAGTCGAAGATATAAAACCTTGAAAACACATAACATCTGAAGAAGGGTCTCAACCCGAAAAGTCACCCATTCTTTCTCTGCAGAGATGCTGCCTGTCCCGCTAAGTTACTCCAGCATTTTGTGTCTATCTTCAGTTATCAAGTGGCAACCAGTAGGGGTCCTTTGGGAGACACAGATATAGAAACATAGAAACATAGAACACAGAAATTAGGTGCAGGAGCAGGCCATTCGGCCCTTCGAGCCAGCACTGCCATTCAATATGATCATGGCTGATCATCCAACTCAGTATTCTGTACCTGCCTTCTCTCCATACCCCTGATCCCTTCAGTCACAAGGGCCACATCCAACTCCCTCTTAAATATGGCCAACGAACTGGCCTCAACTACCTTCTGTGGCAGAGAATTCCACAGATTCACCACTCTCTGTGTGAAAAACGATTTTCTCATCTCGGTCCTAAAAGACTTCCCCCTTATCCTTAAACTGTGACCCCTTGTCCTGGACTTCCCCAACATCTTCCTGCATCTAGCCTGTCCAACCCCTTAAGAATTTTGTAAGTCTCTATGAGATCACCCCTCAATCTTCTAAATTCCAGTGAGTAGAAGCCGAGTCTATCCAGTCTTTCTTCATATGGAAGTCCTGCCATCCCAGGAATCAGTCTGGTGAACCTTCTCTGCACTCCCTCTATGGCAAGAATGTCTTTCCTCAGATTAGGAGACCAAAACTGTATGCAATACTCCAGGTGTGGCCTCACCAAGACCCTGTACAACTGCAGTAGAACCTCCCTGCTCTTGTACTCAAATCCTTTTGCTATGAATGCCAACATACCATTTGCTTTCTTCACAGACTGCTGCACCTGCATGCCTACTTTCAATGACTGGTGTACCATGACACCCAGGTCTCGCTGCATCTCCCCTTTTCCTAATCGGTCACCATTCAAATAATAGTCTACCTTCCTGTTTTTGCCACCAAAGTGGATAACCTCACATTTATCCACATTATACTGCATCTGCCATGCATTTGCCCACTCACCGTCTATCCAAGTCATCCTGCAGCCTCCTAGCATCCTCCTCACAGCTAGCACTGCCCCTTAGCTTTGTGTCATCCGCAAGCTTCGAGATGTTGCATTTAATTCCCTCGTCCAAATCATTAATGTATATTGTAAATAGCTGGGGTCCCAGCACTGAGTCTTGCGGTACCCGACTAGTCACTGTCTGCCTTCCGGAAAAGGACCCGTTCACTCCTACTCTTTGCTTCCTGTCTGCCAGCCAGTTCTCTATCCACATCAATACTGAACCACCAATACCATGTGCTTTAATTTTGTATACCAATCTCTTGTGTGGGACCTTGTCGAAAGCCTTCTGAAAGTCCAGATATAACACATCCACTGCTTCTCCCTTATCCACTCTACTAGTTACATTCTCAAAAAATTCAATAAGATTCGTCAGACATGATTTACCCTTCGTAAATCCATGCTAACGTTGTCCAATGATTTCACCACTTTCCAAATGCGCTGCTATCCCATCTTTAATAATTGACTCTAGCAGTTTCCCCACTACCGATGTTAGACTAACTGGTCTGTAATTCCCCGTTTTCTCTCTCCCTCCCTTTTTAAAAAGTGGGGTTACATTAGCTACCCTCCAATCCTCAGGAACTACTCCAGAATCTAAAGAGTTTTGAAAAATTATCACTAAGGCATCTGCTTTTTCTGGGGCTACTTCCTTAAGTACCCTGGGATGCAGCCTATCTGACCCTGGGGATTTATCGGCCTTTAATCCATTCAATTTACCTAACACCACTTTCCGGCTAACCTGGATTTCACTCATTTCCTCCATCTCATTTGACCCGCGATCCCCTGCTATTTCCGGCAAATTATTTATGTCTTCCTTAGTGAAGACAGAACCAAAGTAGTTATTCAATTGGTCTGCCATGTCCTTGTTCCCAATGATCAATTCACCCATTTCTGACTGCAAGGGACCTACATTTGTTTTAACTAATCTTTTGCGCTTCACATATCGATAAAAACTTTTGCAGTCAGTTTTTATGTTTCCTGCCAGTTTTCTTTCATACTCCATTTTCCCTTTCCTAATTAAGCCCTTTGTCCTCCTCTGTTGGTCTCTGAATTTCTCCCTGTCCTCTGGTAGGCTGCTTTTTCTGGCTAATTTGTATGCTTCATCTTTTTCTTGGTGGATATTCATGGAAGAAATTATTAAGGTTTTCGACACGCTAGAGGCAGGAAACATGTTCCCGATGTTGGGGGAGTCCAAAAACAGGGGCCACAGTTTAAGAATAAGGGGTAAGCCATTTAGAACGGAGATGAGGAAACGCTTCTTCACACAGAGAGTTGTGATTCTGTGAAATTCTCTGTCTCAGAGGGCGGTGGAGGCCGGTTCTCTGGGTACTTTCAAGAGAGAGCTGGATTGGGCTCTTAAAGACAGCGGAGTCAGGGGATATGGAGAGAAGGCAGGAACAGGGTACTGATTGGGGATGATCAGCCATGATCACATTGAATGGTGGTGCTGGCTCGAAGGGCCGAATGGCCTACTCCTGCACCTATTGTCTATTGTCTATTGTCTAAAATGTATTTCTGAATAACATAATGATTTTAATAAACATCAATTTTAATAACATAAAATTCAAAATATATAACTTAATGAATAAATACATTAGAAGAACAGAACATTGTAACTAAGTGTAGTTCATGGCAGGTTATAGGATGAATATACTCACCTGCTTCTCATAAGGATGCTGGTAGATAGGAAGCACAAAATCCATAGTTATTGCTTTTACTCCAAATGACTGCAACATTTCTGTCAATGCATATTTTCTAGATTAGTCTCCAGTACCTATGATAAATGTTTGGTTGAAAATAACTTTGAATTATCCTGATTGTGATGTTATTAACTTTCTTTATGTCACAATTGGGTCTTGACTTCTTCGTACTATGTTTTACAATAATAATACTAAAGAGCATTATTTAATTTGAAAATGTTTGCAAGGATTTCCTCCAAAATTGCTCATCAAGGTTGTAATTAGGCTGGAGATTAGGTTGGGCTATAGGGAAATTATTTCGACAGGTTATACCTCCAATCTATCGCTTGACATGTCATGTGATAAAGGTAAATGATAACATTTTATAGGCAATTATACAGAAATAAATTAATCTGAACTGAAAGAGTCCAAAATAGGCCAATATTATTCCTTATGTCATACCTTCTGGAATATCAGTAACATAATTAATACATTCAGCCCTTCGAATCCACTATTCAATTGGATCAAGGCTGACCTGCATAACGACTCATCTAATCATAGTTAATTTATATCTTTTAATAGTCTTCCTTACAAAATAAAGTTATTGATGTCAGTCGAAGTTCAATTTCTTCAAGCATTCACAACCTTTCAGGAGAGAACTATTAAAAATTCTACCGCTCTTGAATTATATTATCCCCTCTACCCAGATGGATTAGTTAAGATTGCACAAGAGTTTAGTTTAGTTTAGTTTACTATTGCCACGTGTACCAAAGTACATTGAGAAGCTTTCATTTACATACTATCAAGTCATTTTGTATACCCTCCCACTGCATCCTTACTGCATGTTCCGTGTATGGTTTGGAACATGACATTAAATATAATGCTAGTAAGAGTGCTGTTATGGTCTGTAGAACCAAAGAGGATAAAAGCCTGATTTTAAATTGTCTGACAACAATCTTAGTGTCTGTAATAAGATAAAATATCTAGGGCATATTATTACAGAACAAATGACAGATGATGAGGATATTTATAGGCAACGACGCATGCTGTATATACATTTTTGTGCATTGTGCTTGAATTGTAGTTGTTTCTGGACTGCGGGCAGAAAATGGACCTGTGGCTGAAGAAGCTGCTGGGGTACAGGCAGGGCAGCACGGGTTTGACGAGAGATAAGTCGTTGGGCTGGGGAGCCCAGTATGGGATCCCTGGCAATGTTCCTTAAATTTAGCAGATCCAGGTAGACCTCAGATTTAGCAAGGTAAGAACGCTCCATTAGTTGTTTAGCGCTTTGGACAGCCCATTCGGCGAGTCCGTTGGACTGCGGAAACTTAGGGCTGCTGGTGATATGTCGAAAGTACCATCGTTGTGCAAAGTTTTTGAAAAGCTGGCTGGTGAACTGACTGTCCTTGTCAGATAAAAGGAGTGCAGGGGAACCGTGCACTTTGTTTTCCACTTCTGACACCATGTAACGAGTCAGGTCGTACACAGGGCAAGATACAACACATATTTATTAAAGCCCACTTACACCATTGGTCTGAAGGACATTACAGTAACTAGCAGCTACTCAGACTGAATTAGGTTAGCAAGATCTTGGTAATATAAGTCGCATATTAGTTGGAGTAACTACTAAGCACCAAGCACTACAATTGGTTGGTAGGAAATAACCGATCTACAAAGGGTTCAATGTGTAATAGTAAGATTAAACGAGAACTTACCAGTTTGAAGTTTGATCTTTATTTTATGAGGAGTAACGATGAGGGATTACGTGAAGAACCCCGCCTGGCGGTGGAACGGCATACTTCAAAGCAGCGGCATGAAAAACACAGAACACAATAGCCGGAGTAAGATAGTAAGGCTTCTCATAGATTTAGAACTACCAGATGATCATTTACTTTATGAGGGTGGGGAGTGGAAGGCACGTAATCCCTCATCATTACTCCTCATAAAATAAAGATCAAACTTCAAACTGGTAAGTTCTCGTTTAATCTTACTATTTTACTTCGGAGTCACGTGAGTGACTATGTGAAGATTTTGAAGCTTTCTGTGTTTTTCATGTCGTAGAATTTATTCCATACGACAGTCCGGCTCATTCAACACAGTGACGAGCGAATAACACATTTTTCCCCAAACATTGCCTCAAGTTATGTGATAAATTATTTCACATTATAAAGAATAAAAGTAATGCCCTTTCCATTGAAAGGCAAGTTTATCACAAAATATCAATTGATATATATATTTTGATGGTATGACAAAGCAACAATTATAGAGAACCCAACACTCCGTGTCCAAACCTGACACCATGACTGGTTCCTTTTTACTTTAACATTAATTTACACCCTCCTGCGGCCTTGCATCTTTGCTCGAGCGGCTCATCCCGTGCCATTCCTGTGAATGTATCTACCTCATTAACAGAGTGATTTTCCACCTTTCAGTGTCTAGTTCCACTGAGTGTATCCAATTTCTAACCATCTAGAATACATTCCTCTAGAACCATCAGTTTTTACTGAACCTAATGTGGTTTTTGTGTGTAATAAGCAGTCTCATTACCACAGAGACTCTTACCTACTTCAACATATTTCATCAATGTTCACACACACACACACACACACACACACACACACAACTTAAGGCCAGCAGGATATGCTTATAGGTTTACCTTGGTTTCAGCTCCTCTTGGTGTGCTTTGTTTGGTAAATTCATAAACATATATGATAATGCAATCTGTATCCACATGCAATTATAATGTAACATTTGCAATGTTTGCACTCTTATATTGATACTAAAGTCATCAGCATTATTATTTTCAATGTTTAACTTTTTTGAATCATTGATAGAGTTAGAGTCCATTGCCTAAGGCAATTCAGGATTATTTATCTCCCGACATATATTACAATTTTGGACAGATTATATATATATATATATATATACACATATATATATATATTTATATTAATATCCACATATATATCCCTTTCTATATCGGGATATTATGAATGCACCTGACAACTTCTTGGTTAATATATTGTCCGTTAATAGGACGGTAACACTCTGAGCCCTATTATTGGCTCTATCAATTAGATACTCAGAAAAATGCAATCCACAAGGAACTCACATATATCTAATATGATAAAATAACTTTACTGTATACACAGGCTTCCAATTTCTTATAACAAAATATTGTTTTTTAGACTTATTTCTGCAAATTGCAGGTATAACACTTCTTTTATACATAATTATTTTATTGTTATGTTGTTATATTAGTTAAACATTCATAGACTTCTTTGACCATCAGCTGTTGTAATGGTCTGGTCAACCTGCAGATAGTCAAATTCATATTTTCATGTCATGGATGCCTTTGTACAACAATAAATTACTGCAGGGTTACACAAAACTGGAGACCCCAGCGGGTGCAGCAGCATCCAAAGAGCGAAAGGAGACAGGCAACGCCTTGGGCCGAGACCCTTCCTCAGACTTCAATAAATTACTGCAACTATGAATCATCACAAGTAGTTCAACATCACTCAATATTTATGAAACCATGAAGGATCCGTATTAGGCCACCAAAATGCCTCTGGCAGTGTCCTGCTACATTTTCATCAGACACTGCCCTATCAAACAAAATGAGGAACACAAAAGAACATCTTTTCCTCATGTAATTGAGAGAAAAGCATCCACCTTCCCTGTTCTTGGTTTACCCACAAGAAACATTCAAAAGATCGGTGATTTAATCTGTATGCAACCAGATTAATCGTAAGTAATCCATATTAATGACAATATGTTTTTCTCCCAAATTTGTTGTCTCCGATACCATTGTCTCTTCCTTAGAGATAAACAGCTGGACTAAACTTTAAAATATGCCACATCTGTTTACTCAGATAATCCCATGATTGTTATTTGACTTATCTTGTGTGTTTTAACATATGCCACAGCCGTGGTATTGTTCATCTTGATACGACATGGACACTTCCATAATAAAACAATCGATATTTAATCCATAACTCCTTATACTTCAATAATTAATACAAATGTTTGGAAAATTTCTTAGGACAATCCATTTATGCTCACCTGGTATTATTGTCCGCAGTCCCAACAAGAGACGTATCAATTATTCTTATAAGAATAGATAATATTCTTATCTTTACCCAAACATTCACAGAAGCTGTACGTCATCTGTAACACTTGCTTCAGTTTGCAACAGCTGTTAATCCTATAGTTGAAGCAGCTTGTGAACCTTTTTTACATTACTTTAATCATGATAATGTATCATTTGATATTTGCATAAGCCTCTCACAAAGGCATACATATTCTTATAAGCTTCTGTATTCCTTCTTTTGGAACTTTATTTATTCTTTACCTAACCTAATGGAGGGACAAAGTATGTCAACAACAATGAGACATATTTGTATCATGGAACAATTTTCCCCCTCTTATATGGCTGAATTACTTCTAAATTCAGAATAGTAATTTATGAATATTTTATTAATGCCTAAGCATACGCTTTATGTAATGGGTCAGGTCCTTGCCTACCACCAGGTTTGTAATTGCAGCATTAATTTGCAGCTGACTCTTATAACCTTCCAATTTAAATGTAATCAAGATAACCCATGACCATGACCTCATTAGTGCAAGTGCTGATCTTTTATCAGCATAATTGTTCCTCCAGTATTCTGTTTAACAGCCTTGAACTGGTTTAATCCTTTGGACAATGTTTTAACTTGCACAGCTTGACCCACTTTAATTAATTTCAAGCACCTGTAATATTGATTAACAATTTGTTAATAGCAACTGTATTTCCATGTTCTAGATGTTTCCATTTTAATAAATGTTCTTACACTGTGAAAGTGTATATAAAATTATGTTTTGTATGGTTTATACCATCAAATCTTTACACTGAGGTAATTTTATAATATATATGTACGTACCCCTTCTTTATTGGAGTTACTTTTGAGTGCAAACCTAAAATCAATTTTTAAGATTTTCTTATACAGGTGAACCAATCCTTCCTTAGTTATATTAAATTAATGATCATAATACACCTGTAATCCCCCACAATTGGAGATTTCATGAACTTATTTTGTAACCAGATGTTTGCACCTCTTCAACGTACTTCAAGCCTTCTTTTCCCAATTATATGGGTTTGGATAAGGCTATGTTGGATTATACCACTTCTGCCTTTGTTTTGATCCATTATCAAATCTTTCATTGGATCATAGTTTTTCCCCCAAGTTTAAAGATCTTTGCCTTTGTTTTGATCCATTATCAAATCTTTCATTGGATCATAGTTTTTCCCCCAAAGTTTAAAGATCAGTAGTCTGTTCTTTTGTAATCAATATATTTGATTTATCATAAGGCAGGTTTGTTCCATAATAATCAGGAGTTTAACATAACCTGATTTGTATTGATCTGCGAATCTATAGTGCAGATTTGGTAAATTATATATATTTCTTCCCATTGAGCTCCACAAACTGATGGCAATTTATTTTATTTTTAAAAGTATTAGTTATTTGCACAACGTTTTATTTTATTTTATTTTTCTTTTTGAATAGTAATGCCATGCACCAGTTTGAAATACTTTGAAATTGTATTTCTTTATATCTCATATAATTTGAGACATGGATACCATAAACGGATTCACCGTTGATATCTTTATAAAACATAAAAGTTTTATCATATTCTGCTGTTTCAATCATTACAGCTTTGGTGAGGTTTTAGTTTCCATGTTTATTTTCATGGCCTCACTCATCATTAGTTCTGCTGTTTTAACCATAACAGCTTTTAGTGAGAGACCAACTAATTTTTGGTTTCCATGGTAATTTTCCATGGCCTCACTTCTTATTCAGGTGTTGTGCATACACCTGTGTGTATATATATATATATATATATATATATATATATATATATATATATATATATATATATATATATATATATTTTGGTGCTGTGGTGGGTACTTCATGACCAGCCACCACTATCAATGCATTTTTTAGGGTCAGTTTTTGCATTTTATTTTTCACTGCCCTTGTTTCTCCTGAGTTTTTTCCCCCTCAAGGAGACTACCTTCAGAAATATCTGAGGTAGATATTCCCACCATATTTCATCATATTTTTTCCCTTTTTACATGTGAAACCCCCTTAGGGTAGGTTAGGGAATATTTCCATTATTTTCCGTCTGAAGGCCTTTATTAACTTTTTAAATTATGGCCTTTCTGACTTATTTAAAATTTCCCCCCTTGCCAAAAGTTTGTGGAGCATCTTAAACTCCCTAACGTATTTTTAACGGTCACCAGTATCGGAACCGGCTCCGTAATTAATCTCCCGTCCCGATCGCTGGGTATTCCCCCGGGACGTTCTTTTTTAAAACTCCGTTGTATTATACAGAGTATTTTTGTTCTATTTTACTCTTTTATTTTATTTTTGTTTTTAAATTCATTTCAAATCCTGGTTCAATACACCAGGCACGGAGTTTTCCAGACCCTAAAAGTTTTTCAACTGCACTTACCTGCCGGTTCCGTACCTACCGCTGTCGACGAGCTAGCCTCTGCAGCTCTTCCTTCTGCTGTCAGCGTCGACGTAATGACGTTCCAGCGCCAGGCGGGCCTTCTTCACGTAGTCACTCACGTAAAATGCAAGATATAACATTGAAGTCCGATAAAGTTCGATGAAAGATAGCTCAAAGAGCTATCCAATAAGGTAAATGGGAGGTCAAGACCATTCAGTTGCCTGATAACATCTGGGACGAAACCGTGGCTGAATCTGGAGGTATGATTATTCCATTGCAGTCTTTGAAATCTATCGGCAATATTTAATCTTGGAAAATTACTCCAATGAAACTGTGTTACATCATGCCCAAGGCTAACATTGAATGTTGCATATAGCAAACCACAAGAAATGAAATATCATTGGTCCAAACTTTCTGCCTTCTACACTTCTCATAGACCTTTATGGTAAAAATTGATTTAGTTGATTGCAGATTTCCCAGTGCAAACCTGCTGGAAGGGACCTTATCTGCATAACTATGGTCAAAGATGCAAGGCAAAGGAATGGCATAATATTGGCCCAGGAAACAGCTGAATAAACTTCAATGAATGTCTAAGCCCACCTGCTCATCCCCAAAGATTGTGTGCAGTTTTGGTCCCCTAATTTGAGGAAGGACATTCTTGCTATTGAGGGAGCGTAGGTTTACAAGGTTAATTCCCGGGATGGCGGGACTGTCATATGCTGAGAGAATGAAGCAGCTGGACTTCTACACTCTGGAGTTTGGAAGGATGAGAGGGGATCTTATTGAAACATATAAGATTGTTGAGGGTTTGGACACACTGGAGGCAGGAAACATGTTCCCGATGTTGGGGGAGGCCAGAACCAGGGGCCACAGTTTAAGAATAAGGGGTAAGCCATTTAGAACGGAGACGAGGAAACACTTTTTCTCACAGAAAGTTGTGAGTCTGTAGAATTCTCTGCCTCAGAGGGCGGTGGAGGCAGGTTCTCTGGATGCTTTCGAGAGAGCTGGATAGGGCTCTTAAAGATAGCGGAGTCAGGGGATATGGGGAAAAGGCAGGAACGGGGTACTGATAGGGGATGATCAGCCATGATCACATTGAATGGAGGTGCTGGCTCGAAGGGCCGAATGGCCTACTCCTGCACCTATTATCTATTGTCTATTGTCAATACCACTATTGTTGGATGAATAATGGGAATGATGAATCAAAGTACAGGAGGGAGATTTGATAATCTGATTGAATGGTGCAAGAACAACAATCTTGCTCTCAGCATTAGCAAGACTTGTTATCTTCAGGAAAGAAAAGCCAAGGAAAACCTGTCTTGATCTTTATATACCTACGTGTGTATATCTCTGAAAATCTCTGCTTGGCCCAATGAAAGTACTCACAAAGAAAGCTTCTACTTCCTTAGAAGATTAAAGAGGGTCATAATATCGCCAAATATTTTATCAAACTTCTATAGAAGTGTACTGTAGAAAGCACACTGCATTATGGCCTAGTTCTGTAACTTGAAACACCCAAGAACAAAGTAGGTGGCAGTAGGGGTAGGGGAGAGGAAGGTGGGAGAGAGGGGGGAGAGAGAGAGAGGGGGAGAGAGAGAGAGAGAGAGAGAGAGAGAGAGAGAGAGAGAGAGAGAGAGAGAGAGAGAGAGAGAGAGAGGTGAGAGAGAGGAGGGGGGGAGACAGAGATAGACAGAGAGTATGTGCATATGAACTGAAGGGCATGTTTCCATACGGCATGACTATATGACTCTTATATTCTAAGTGCGGTAACTCAATATGGGTATTGGCAGACATAAGATGTCACTTAAATGGGGAAATGCCAACAGTTCCATAGAAAATAGGCCCCATCTCCCTTCAACAATACACCGGAATATTTACAAATGTAATTATTAAATTTTGATATTTCTGCATCACTGCAAAACATTCGTGAATCAAAAATGTGAAATGTTTAGTTGACACTTTTGGGCTCAGTCATCGTGTCAGAGAGGGGATAGAAGAGATTTCATAGAATAGGTGCTACTGTGATGAGGTTTCACTTCATGGTGAGAATATATGAATTGAGCTTGCTTTCCACAGAATAACTTACTATATGGAATGTATGGAAACTATATTAGATTTTAAGAATTTGGCAAAAGAATCTGTGATGAAAAATGCATTATACTTTCATTCCGAGTCATTATGATTTGGAAAGCATGACCTGAAAGGGTGATATAAACAGGTTCAATAATAACATGCAAAAAGCAAAGGATAATTACTTGCAAACTATATGAATAAAAAACAGGAGAAAGAAATTGATTGGATTTTTCTTTTAACTGCTGACAAAGGCACATTGGGCTGGATGGCCCACTGCAGGGTATCTTCCCATGATTTGGTAATCCACCTAATAGCGATGTTGATATGGGTTGTCAGGTGGAATATACAGACTCAAGATATATTGAAATGGGGCATAGCTTTCACTCGCTGCTGAAAATGAAAAGCAAAATAAACAATCAATGTGGTCTCGTGTTACATTTCTTCTACATGCAAATTTCACAGAGAGCAGCCACAATCTGATTATTTTCTGTTGTGTTGAAGAGCAGGATTTCATTATTCATGAGCTCTTCGGCTGAATCTGATAATCTTGATGTGTAACGTACTGTTTAAATAATTTTAAGAATCAATGCATTGTTAGTGTAATCAAATTTACAAATAAATGACCTCATAGATTTACAGATATGTTGCAAGGTATTCATATAGCCTATGCATAACATGTAAGGCCTCACATGACTCAAAGTAAAATGGAAGCTTTGTTGAAATTGATGACGTACTTCCAGTATCTATACTCGGACTAATTATTTCATTGGTGAACAAATGTAAAAGACTCTCTTGTCCTATTAGAAAATCATTTTCTACAACAGAAAAAGTGTGAAGTTGAGACCTAACTGTGACAAATGGAAAGATTTGTCTCAATTATAAATCATAAGAAAGTCTGTACTTCTTTGTTTATCTGTATAGGTTTGTGTTCATAACTTGACTGACTGTTTTAATTCTATTTCTCTTGCTATTGACTTAAATGATTAAACACCTGAAAGCATTATTACATATGTCACGTCTACCGCACTGAAAGTTATTCCACTTTTAACTCCCATCTGTACAATCAGTGGACCTATAGGCACAAGGATATACAAGGAACTATGGATCATGTGCAGGAAAATGAGGTTTGTTTTTCTTGGAATGACGTCTTGCAGGGACATTGTGGGATGAAGGGCCAGTTCCTCTTCTGTACTTTTCTATGCTCTATGTTTGAAATGATATCACTCACTTACCACCTCAAAGATAGCAGCGCACATAGATCTAGAGAACTTTGCGGTGCAAATTTTTCCATTCCCAATATTATGTTCATTCTGGTATCAACCGTAAGGCACCTGGCAACGTGACAGTCAGCACAGGCTAGGTAACTATAAAAATAATTATTTGCACATTAAATAATTATTATGCCATCCTTGAACATTGCCCCCAGAAAATAATTCCAAGAAATACCAAGTCAGAAAATAAAAGGCTACAATTTTTAACTGACATTTAAAAAAATTATAGAGAACAAAACATTTGAGGCAAACCCATTGTCATAAACATTGGGTTAGTTTAGAAAGCATGAAGTAAATATTTTCTGAAAACCAGATTCCAAACATAAAAAAGTTTCTCAGCAGCAGCAAAGTATTCATTAATAATTAAATCTCAGTAAAACTCAGTTACATGTCATGCAACAAATTTCAAAATTTTTACTGGAATATGGTTATAAAAAGTTACGATTCTCATCAAATGTTTTATTTCTGTGGAAGTCTTTAATAAAGGATCATTTGGACCCATTCTTACTCTGTGTAGGAAGGAACAGCAGATGCTGGCTTAAATCGAAGATAGACACAAAATGCTGGAGTAACTCAGCGAGATGCAGCATGAAGAAGGGTCTCAAGGGTCTGAAGAAGGGATTCAGACCTTCTGTCTGAAGAAGGGCCTCGACCCAAAATTTCATTCTCCCCAGAGATGCTGCCTGTCCATCTGAGTTACTCCAGCATTTTGTGTCTATCCATGCTTCCTCTGTACTTGGCAAACTCTAGACCTGGTTGTCAGTTTCACAGTACAATGCCAGCTGGTAATTTCATCAATGATACAACTTCAAAATCTGTATAATGATGCAGTGTTAATAGAAAGATTAAACGAGAACTTATCGTTTGAAGTCTGATCTTTATTTTATGAGAAGTTGGAGTGAGAAGTTGAAGAACCCGCCAGCACGCATGCACATCAATCTTCAGAGCAACTGTATGAAACCACAGGCCACTTGAACCAAAATTAAGCTACAGAAAGATTAATAACCCTTGACTTACCAAATTATATTTATGAGATTCAGGGTTGGGAGTGGAGGGCACGTAGTCTCTCACTCCAACTTCTCATAAAATAAAGATCAACCTTCAAAGGGTTCGCGTTTAATCTTTCTATTTCCCTCATCACGAGACTACGTGAAGCCTTTGAAGCTCTGTGGCTTCATGCAGTAAACCAATCTGTATGTGAACACACTACACAGATAAACCATAGATGGTAAAATAGTAATTGGCCATTAACACATGATGCTAACTTTACACACATATACATTGCCCTTAACAGGACCGCAGTCCCATTTAACTTGGAGTTACAGACAAGTACCTCATGTAGCACTGCCCAGAATTCTATCTGCGAATTGTCCAGATCTGTCAAGCGGTTTATTATATAACTTCCAAAAAATGCGCTCATCTGACCATCCTGCTGTTGCAAGAATGTGATCAAGAGGAACCTCCATTCCATTGACTGCCGACGTGGCTGCAGCCCTGGTAGAGTGAGACTTGAAAATATCTGATTCACTCCCGCTTTCGACAGCGTACACTTTATCCATCTTGAAATAGTCTGTATCTACACTCTTTTGTGTGGCTTTTTATAACTTATGAAGAAGGTTTTTTCCTCATATCGGTTCTTAGTAACCTCAATGTACTTTTTCACGTAACTAACAACACACAATCTCTGATCCAATGGGTATGCTGCCAGATCCAACTTATACCCAACCGTGCCTGACCTGCTCTGCTTTATGAGATCAGTGACATAAAATACTACCTTCTTGTCAATTACAAGAGTTATCCAGGCGGAGTTGGGGAAAGGCTGAACTCTTTGTGCTGAAGGAAATGCCATCATTTATGAGTGAGCTGCTCCAACGTTAGCGATGCAGCTGGTGCCAGTTTGCTTAGAAAACATAAAACTGATTTCACATCCCACACTTCTTTGTATCTAGGCCTTGGAGGATTCATATTAAAGACTCCTTTCATAAACTTTGACACCAATGGATGAGTGCCAATCGTTTGTTGTCCTACTCCAAGCACTAGATACGATGATAAGGCACTGCGAGCAGTTCATTGTGCTATAACTTTAGACGCTTCTCAAAAAAAAACTGAAAAAAATTCCAAAACTTCTGCTACTTCCGCTTCAAAGTAGTTCGAATGTACATCCTCACAAAACCTATTCCATTGTTTTATGTAGGAAGTATACTGCCTTCTTGTGCCATCTCTCCGTGCTGCAATGATCACGTCAACTGTCCTGCTGGGTAGTCCTATTTGCTTGAAAGATCTCCTTAAATCCTGCAAATTAATAAATCAATACGATAATGCAGTGGGTGAGGTGCCCGAGAGACAGTCTCAACTAATAATTGTTCGTGTCTGTGAGCAACCAAAGGAGCTTCGTTAGGCTGTCCTTTTAACAATGAAAACCATGGTTGAGTAGGCCAATTTGGTACTACTATAATTCCTGATGCCTTGTCTTGAATTATCTTTTGCAAGCCTCCAATAAGGCAGAATGGGGAAAAAAGCATAACATGATAATCCACCTCAGTCCAAAGAAAACACATCTACTGCTTCTGCCCCTTGGTCTGGTTGCCAAGCTACATACCTTGGTACTTGGTTATTAGGTCTTGAAGCAAACAGGTCAACCTCAAGTGTTCCATATCGAGATATTATCTACTTGAACACTGACAAATTTAACATCTATTCTGTTTATTCATTTAATATTCTTGCCCTGGTGTCTGCTTCAATGCTGTAGCTACCTGGCAGGTGAGCAGCTGACACATATTCTCCTATCTATGCACCACGCCCAAATGGACTTCGCTAGTGCATCACATGATTGAGACCGAGAGCCACTCATGTGGTTTACATACGCTACTGCTGTTGTGTTATCCAATTGTAGCCTGACATGCATATCATGGTCATTCCCACAATACGTTCTCAATGTATCGACAATAGACAATAAACAATAGACAATAGGTGCAGGAGTAGGCCATTCGATCCTTTGAGCCAGCACCGCCGTTCAATGTGATCATGGCTGATCATCCCCAATCAGTACCCCATTCCTGCCATCTCCCCATATCCCCTGACTCCGCTATCTTTAAGAGCCCTATCTAGCTCTCTCTTGAAATGCTGATAGCATTTCCAAATAGTTGATGCCATTCTTTTGGCCATGTTGCAACTCATTGCACCTCCCGCCACAACTAGAGTTGGTGTCAGTTGCACCCCAACCCTGTCCACTAGCATCACTTTGTAATGTTATTGTGGGTTTACTAGGTACAATGGAACCTGAACACTTGCGTGTGTGCTCGATCCACCACTGCAACTCTGATATCGACTCTGTCGTCAGCCTCATACATCTATCAAAATGCCCCTTAATCAATCTTAGGGCCACAACCTTCTCACGATCTAGACTTCTATAATGCACGGCCCCATATTGTGTGGCTGGGAAGGCAGCTACCATCTTGCCTATCACACTTGCAAGCTGCCGTATAGTAGGCTTCTCATTTTTAAGTAAACCTGTGAATACCTCTACAATATTCTGTTTCTTGTAGAGGGATCTTGTAGAGGATGATATGCATGCCGGTTGTCGCAAGTCTTACCCACAGAGGGAGTCTTTACCACACCCATGGTAGCCTTGTATTCCTCTTGCAAGTCTTTTACTTGCTTGCTCAAATCTTCACAGAAAAGATCATTCGCAGACTGCACATTACTTGCCTTGCACAAATGAGCTGTTTTAAGTCTTTTGACTTTGTTTTGCGATTCAGATTGTCCCAAATATTGGCATTAACCTTCGGAACATCAAGTGTCTGGCAGTTATCAGGATTAGCATACTTTTCAGCATTGTCATGCATGTTCTTTTCATTCAACTGGTGGGAAGTCAAGTAAGCAATGCTACACGCCAGTTCATCCTCTAACAGTTCTCTTATCCCCGAGGGAATGGCAAATTTTGTCACGAGTGCCGGCAGCACCATTTTAGTCGTGAGTTGAAGCGTATCAACCGCTTGTTGAGGGAATTCTAGTTAATTGTCGACTTCCCCGCAGTCAGTGTCTACCACATAAACCTCAAGTCTCCCCACCTCTAAGTGGGAGATATCATAATCCAGCCCTTGACCCCAGATATTGCCGCCGCAGGCATCTGATTGGAACTACCTGTATCGGTCGCATGTGTGCGGTGCACATTTCCTTCGACCAGCCTCTCAATAAGGTTTTCCAGTTTTGAGAGCCAACAGGTGACATCCTCAATGGATGTTGAGGCAGTACATTCCTGCCGAGTATTGTCCTTTTGGACATTTTTTTGCCGTTTTGACCTTGGTCTTCTCCGAACTCGGGGCCGACAAGCTGCTCCCTTTTGGAGCTTTTGCCCTGAGTGACTGAGCCCATTTCCCCTTGGTTTTAGGCTTCATTCTTGGGACCCAAACCAGCGTCGAAAGCAACAGTTCCTGTGAAACTTACCTTTCATCTTTAATGGTGTACTAGACTAAGTGGGACCATGTTCACACGGGAGGGCTGGAACCCCAATGCAATATTCCACCTCTCCGCCAATTCCAATATTGGTGGCTAGTGGGGGGGGGGGGGGTTCTGGAGCGCTAGTATGGGTGTTGTGGGCTGAAGGGACTGGTTTCCAGAGGGCTAGTATGGACATTGCAGGCCAAATGGATTCTTGGCCTGGCAGATCAGTCACTCAGGCCTTGCAGCTCAGTCACACAGGCATGGCAGGGTGTTCAGCTCAGTCACTCAGGTCTGGTGGGCTGGCAGCTCAGTCACTCAGGCCTGGTGGGCTGGCAGCTCAGGGCTGGTGGGCTGGCAGCTCAGAAACGACCAGGAATTTTGCCCAAAACAGGTGAGAGACTCTGTGAGAGAGAGAGAAGGGGTAGAGGGTGGAGAATCAATTTTAGACATTTTTTAATCTTTTTCTACAGATCACAGCAATGAAAGCAGTCTAACCTGGCCTGGATCTCACAGGGAGCCAATGAAGGGAGGGAGAAAAATATTGGGGTGAGGTTTAATGCTTAAAGAGGGAATACTTACTGATGGGCCGGAGGGACTCCTCTTGGCCTGATGGGCCAAAGGGTCTCTTTAAAAAAAAGAGAGTTAAATCTCAGTGAAAGGCACTATTTCTGGACTTTTCCTGGTCTGGCACAGGCCTTTTCGGCCAATATACTCCTCCTGAGCTAATATGTGCATTTTGGGCAAAGGGGATTAGTTTCTGGGCTAATAGGGTTCTTGTGGGCCGAAATGAGTGGGTTTCAGGTAGGCCAAAGGTGGGCTGGCAGTTGACTCACAGCTGGTGGGCTGGCAGTTGACTCATGGCTGCTGGGCTCACACACACACACCCTGCATCACACGCACACACCCTCCATCACACACACACACCCTCCATCACACACACCCTCCATCTTACACACACACACAATCCATCACACACACTCACAGCCACACTCACAGACACCCTCCATCACACACACAAACACACAACATATATATGACAGTAAAACTCTTTAATCTACTCACGCAGCTGAGTGTGGCCTCTCCACTGAGTGGGACTTTCAGAGTGAGCGGGACGTCCGGAGTGAGCGGGACGTCCGGAGTGAGCGGGTCTTCCGGAGTGAGTGGGAGCTTTGGACCAAGCACAGTGAGTGCAGGGTCAATAAACCAATCCATTCCATTCCATTTCAAGACAAGTCGAGCACAGTGAGTGCAGGGCCAACAATCCAATCCAATCCATTTCAAGTCAAGCACAGTGAGTGTAGGGCCAACAATCCAATCCAATCCATTTCAAGTCAAGAACATTGTGGGCTAACAAATCATTTATTGCAAGCACATTGCGGGCTAACAAATCATCATTTATTACAAGAACATTGCGGGCTAACAAATCATCATTTTTTGCAAGCACATTGCGGGCGAAACAAATCATTTATTGCAAGCACATTGCGGGCTAACAAATCATTTATTGCAAGTACATTGCGGGCTAATAAATCATTTATTGCAAGCACATTGCAGACTCACAGTTTAGTTGACTCACAGTGTAGAATCACAGTTGTGGACTCTCACTCACGATCTTCCAGAGTGACTGGCTCATGTCCGGCTTCTGGGGCTTTATACTCCTGTCCCCCCCGAAGAGGCATTACCTTCATCATGGCGACTGACAGGCGAGAGGACCAATCAGCTGATCTCATGATTTTTTAAACGTACATACGTTTTTTATTATTTCACCGCTCGAATAAAACCTTGGGGTGGCTGGAGCGGAGGAGAACGGTGAGTAAGATGGTGGAAAAAAATCATAGCGATATAGGGTAGCATTTTTAATTAAATGTTTTTACAACATAGGCCGGAAGTAGTCAAGATGAGACTTTTAGTAATCGTATAGACTACAGGGAAATCCCCGACGTCCATTTCCCCATCCGAATCTCGAGTCATGCGCCAATGTATTGATGCACATGCGTGCTGGCAGGTTCTTCACGTAGTCTTGTGACGAGACTTTGAAATAATTTTTTTATTGGGATAAATTAGCTACTAAACAAAAGAAGTTCTTGGAAGGATTGCTTTCCTGTAGATTTGTGAATGGTAATTAAAAGATAAAAAGAGGTTGTGTTGTGAAGAATGCAGAAACTTTATCAGTGTATCCGTAAGTATGCACAAGTGCCATAAAACTATAGGTGCAATAAACATCTTGCTTGTAATAGCATCACAGAGAGACTTGTAACACCTGGAGGATCAAGATGTTAGTCTGGGAGGCAACATCAATCGGCAAGCACCGAACTGATAGTTTAACGGGATTTAAGGTAGATGGGAAACTGACCTGGAATGCATTGAACAGTGGAACATAGAAACATAGAAACATAGAAAAATAGGTGCAGGGAGAAGACCATTTGGCCCATCTAGCCAGGACCACCATTCAATACGATCATGGCTGATCATCTAAAATCAGTACCATGTTTCTGCCTTTTACCCATATCCCTTGATCCCTTTAGCCCTAAGAGCTAAATCTAATTCTCTCTTGAAAACATCTAGTAAATTGACCTCCACTGCCTTCTGTGGAAGAGAATTCCGCAGATTCACAACTCTCTGAGTGAAGAAATTTTTCCTCATCTCAGTACTAAATGGCCTGCCTCTTATTCTTAAACTGTGATCCCTGATTCTGGACTCCCCCAAAATCAGGAACATTTTCCCTGCATCTAGCCTATCCAGTCCTTTAAGAATTTTATATGTTTCTATAAGGTTCCCTCTCATCCTAAATTCCAGTGAATACAAGCCCGGTCGACCCATTCTTTCATCATGTCAGTCCCTCCATCCTGGGAATTAACCTGGTGAACCTAAGCTGCACTCCCTCAATAGCAATAAAGTCCTTCCACAAATTAGGAGACCAAAATTGCACACAATACTCCAGGTGCAGTCTCACCAGGCCCGGTACAACTGCAGTAGGACCTTGTTGCTCCGAAACTCAAATCCTCCCACAATGAAGGTCAACATGCCATTTGCTTTCTTCACCGCCTGCTGTACCTGCATCCTTACTCTCAGTGACTGATGTACAAGCACACCCAGGTCTCGTTGCACCTCCCCTTTCCATAATCTAACACCATTCAGATGATAATCTGCCTTCTTGTTCTTGCCACCAAAGTGGATAACCTCACATGTATCCACATTATTCTGCATCTGCCATGCATCCGCCCAGTCACCCAACCTATCACCCTGCAACCTCATAGCATCCTCATCGCAGCTCACACTCCACCCAACTTTGTGTCATCCACAAATTTGTAGATGTCACATTTAATCCCCTCATCTAAATTGTTAATATATATTGTACATATCTGGGGCCCCAGCACCAAGCTTTGCGGCACCCCACTGGTCAATGCCTGCCATTTTGAAAAGGACCTGTTAATTCCTACTCTTTGCTTCCTGTCTGCTAACCAGGTCTCTATCCATGTCAATACCCTACCCCCAATATCATGTGCTCTAATTTTGCACAATAAAGTCTTGTGTGGGACCTTTTCAAAGGCTTTATGAAAGTCCAGGTACACCACATCCACTGGCTCTCCCTTATCCAATCTTCTTGTAACATCCTCAATAAATTCCACGCATGATTTCCCCTTCATAAATCCATGCTGACTTTGACCGATCCTGTCACTGCTTTCCAAATGCGCTGCTATAACATCTTTAACAATCGACTCAAGCATCTTCCCCACTAACAATGTAAGGCTAACTGGTCTATAATTCCCCGTTTTCTCTCTCCCTCCTTTCTTCAAAAGTGGGGTTACGTTGGCTATCCTCTAGTCCAAAGGAACTGATCCAGAGTTGAGAGAACATTGGAAAATGATCACCAATGCATCTACGTTTTCTAGGCCGCCTCCTTGAGTACTCTGGGATGCAGACCATCAGGCCCTGGGGATTTATCTGCCTTCAGCCCCAACAGATTACCTAACACCATTTCCTGACTAATGTGGATTCCATTCAGTTCCTCCCTCCTACTAGATTCTCAGTGCCCTTGTATGTGTGGGAGATTGTTTGTGTCTTCCTTACTGAAGAGAACCAAAGTACTTGTTTAACAGTTCTGCCATTTCTTTGTTTCCCATTAAAAATTTGCCTGTCTCTGATTGTAAGGGACCTACATATGTATCCACAAATCTTTTCCTTTTTACATCTGTAAAGAAGCTTTTACATACAGTTTTTATATTCCCCGCAAGATTTCATTCATGCTCTTTTTTTCCCCTCATAATGAACCCCTTTGTCCTCCTCTGTTCTAAATTTATCCGAGTGCTCCGGTTTGCTGCTTTCTCTGACCAATTTATATGCCTTTTCCTTGGATTTAACACTATCCTTGATTTCCCTCGTTAGCCACGGTTCAGCCGCCTTCCCCGTTTTATTTTTTCGCCGGACAGGGATGAACAATTTTTGGAGTTCATCCATGCGGTCTTTAAATCTTTGCCATTGCATTTCCACTGTCAACCCTTTAAGTATAATTTGCAAGTTTATCCTAGCCAATTCCCATCTCTTACCTTAAAAATCTCCTTTCTTTACGTTCAGGAACCCAGTCTCTGAATTAACTGTCACTTTCCATCCTAATGCAGAATTGCACCATATTATGGTCACTGTTGCCCAAGGTCCTTTGCACAACAAGATCGCTAACTAATCCTTCCTCATTACACAATACCCAGTCTAGGATGAACTGTCCTCTAGTTGGTTCTTCTACGTAAAAAACCATCTCGTATACATTCCAGGAAATCCTCCTCAGCGCTGCTACCAATTTGTGGAAAATAGCAGTCAGGAAGACATAACCTGCTCAAAGTACCTCCAAAGTTGTCTTAATGATGGGGGTTATTGCCATTCACATTACCCAACAACTAGAACAGTCCATTACACTAGGAAACGTGCCACTAACAAATTCAATGTTAGATAATATATAAATAAGCTTGATCAAAAAAATAAAAAAAAATAGTTTTAAAGGAGTAGAGAGAAAGGGAGAGGCAAATTCAGGAACTTTATTCAGGAAGTGATATTCAGGAACTTTAGGAATATTTAGACTTTAGACCAGACATCAGAGACGTCACAGGGAGAATGTAAAACTCCATACAGGCACCACACACTCATTTCACCATTGCCTTCAGGAAGAAGGTACAGGAGCCTGAAAATTGTAACGTCCAGGTTCAGGAACAGCTTCTTCCCAACAGCGATAAGGCTATTAAACACAACAACGAATAAACTCTGAGCTCTGAACTGCAAAAGATTATATTATTATTGCATTATATTTGTTATTTATTGGAAAGAAAATGTATCTTCCTCCGTTAAGTACTATGTTTACATATTCATATATTCTGTTGTGCTGCAGCAAGTAAGAATTTCATTGTCCCATCCGGGACATACGACAATAAAACACTCTTGACTCTTGAGTCTTGAATGTGGCCAGAATGTATCCTTTTAAGGGAAGCTGTGAACAAATCTTACGTATCCTCAGCAAACTCCACCCTGACCATTCAGTTCACACTCCCATCCATCTCCAAACAGGACAAAATGTAATTGTTTACATTGTTCATATCTTGATAATTTTGCAATAACAAACTGTCTTTCAAATTAATATGTAACAAAGTTAATAAACTATTCTGGATGAAAACCAAAACATAGATGTAGTTTTATTCCAGCATTCTTTTATAGATTGCTGGTCTGCAAGAATTACACTGAAGCATTAGCTGTAAGACGTTGCAGGGTTTGCTAGAAGCTGCGTCTGCCCTGCGATAGCATGAAGGCTGAAAATGCGGAAAAATCATCTTATGCCATGCCAAGCATCAATCCTGAACACTCCCTCATTCTCCTGCTCCTTTACTCTTACACCCTTCCAAGTCCAAACTGTCATTTCTATCTAGTCTCTCCAGTTCTTCACACGGTTATCTTATCCCTCCTCCCTATATTCATTGAGAATCTTCCTCCCTCTTCTAGCTCCCACACTTCACAAAGTGTGTTTCACCTGAAGATACAGAGTTGTAATAGATATATCCAATATATCTAATCCATCTATAATTGAATTTGATATCTCTCTCCATATTTATACATAATTATTAACTAATTAAAGGAACAGTAGAGATGGTTCCAAAACAGTAAATTTCCAAATTGTAATATTCTCTAATAGTAAACAGCTGTGCACTAGGAATTACTGAATTCAAAGCTCATGAAGAACCTGGAATATCTTTATATGCACGGGATTAGTAGCAAATGGGTTCAAGGAAAGAGCGTTCACGTCGCGGCCCTGTTTCCACCAATCTTTCCACCGCCACGCACAAGAAGCGCAAGACAGACACCATTGTACGCAGATGCCGAGAAATATGTTCAGCTCTGGCGGAGCAACTTCTAATCTTGTGTGTGGACTCGGTAAGAAGAAGAAGTAGCAGATGCAATTGAAGACATAGCTAATGGCTACAGTGACCTCTAAAAATTGAAGTGAAATTTGAAAAGAATGTGTGGATTTAGGGAAATGGCATAGAAATGAGCAGCAGAGCTGAAGCTGTCAATGGGCAATAAGCTGGAATATATTTTTAATAAGATGATGAAAATTCCAGGAACTGAGGTGTGGGTCAAGATAATTACAAAGACCTACTTTACATAAAATAATAATTAAAATCTTAAATTGGAAACATTAATAATTTAAGGCAGCTAAGGTAAATTAATTGGCTTCCAATCAAGTAAGATGAAAAAAGCCTTTAGTTGCTTTATCAGATGAACATTTTAATGATCATTTTATGTAAGCCGTGGCTTGCCGATATATTTAGTTCACAGTCTCCTGCTGAGAGGGAACATTAGTTTGAGCCCTGTTCCTCTTGACCAATCAGCTGGTGAAGCTAGTTGCCTGCATATCATAGAAAAATCCCTAGCTTCAGTTCCATTACTCAGGAGAAGTAAAAAGTAAGTGAATTTGTTAATTAATGAGATTTGCTTCACCACTTTCCTCAGCCCCTCTACCATACCACCACCCCAAACACGCTTGTGAAACATATTCCTCCTTCACCCTATTTACAATCTTACAAACGTTACTTCCTCTAAAATAGAGAGGATTTGGATCACATTCAAAGGGACATTGGTAAAGGCATTTAAGAGGAAGGTAGATATTTCTGTGAACTGCAGGCTGTATGTTAATTGTCCATCAACAAGCAAAGGACCAATGCTTGTCTTGCATAAATGATAACTCCAGAAAGGACACTGGGCTAGAAAATATAATGCAAATAAATGTGGGCATCAAAGCCGCACTGTGATGTAAAGGAAAATGGAAGGTGGTCACTTCAACATTGAACATGGAACAGAAAAGCACAGGAATAGGCCTTTCAGCCCACAATGTCCAACCAAACATGGTGTCAGGTTAAATCATTCTCCTCTGCCCTCAGGTAATCAATATCACTCCATTCCCGGTATAACCATGTGCCTATCTAAAACCCCTCTTAAATGCCACTATCATATCAGCCCCCATTATCACCGCAGGCAACCACAATTCTCTACAATAAAATACTTGCCCCACTCTTCTTTAAATTTTGCCCCTCTCACCCTAAACCTACTTAAAAGTTCAGTTGCGTGTTTCGCCCCTAGAGTGGTTATTCGAAAATGCATGAAACCAAAGCATTATTGAATCAAGGAATCAAAGAAAAGATGTGCTACATGAAAGTGCCTTTTAACTCATCTAGACTGTGCAAGCCTGTGGTGGAATAATCTTGTCGGTTCCATTCTATGCTCTTCGCCCATAGCACAGCAGATAATTGATTTTCTCTCAAGTCCCTCTTCTCTGCTAAAGGAACTGCATTATTCATTTCCCAACATTCTTGCACCTAGTGAATTCCAGTTCCTAACAAGCCTTTGACAAAAAATGATTTTCATCAGATCTCCTTTGTATCATATGAGCAAATGTTTAAATCTGTACACCATGGTCCTTGAACTATCCACTGAAGAACATCGCCTTGCATGGCTCATGCATGATAAATCTGGCCTCACAAAGCAAACTCAGATCAAAGTCTTTTCATTGCTTTCTCACATCTTCATGGAGTGGGGCCTGTGGTGGAAGTATATTGGATTGGAAATGAAAAAAGGAAATTGAACAGAAACGGGGAGAGGATTGAGAAGGGAGATGCAATCTAATGCCCCTGTCCCACTTAGGAAACCTGAACGGAAACCTCTGGAGACTTTGCACCCCACCCAAGGTTTCCATGCGGTTCCCGGAGGTTTTTGTCCTCCGGCAACCACCTTCAACTAGCATCGCAACCGGGGAGAGGATTGAGAAGGGAGATGCAATCTAATGCCCCTGTCCCACTTAGGAAACCTGAACGGAAACCTCTGGAGACTTTGCACCCCACCCAAGGTTTCCATGCGGTTCCCGGAGGTTTTTGTCCTCCGGCAACCACCTTCAACTAGCATCGCAACCGGCTTCGACTAAAAAGTTACCGATTTTCAGAACGGAAACCACTTTCTACCATTAGGGAGACTGACAAAAACCTTTGGGAACCTCCGGGAACTGCATGGAAACCTTGGGTGGGGTGCAAAGTCTCCAGAGGTTTCCGTTCAGGTTTCCTAAGTAGGACAGGGGCATAAGGATGAAGCAGTCCTTTGCAGAGATAGTCCGGGCTATCAGTGGGGAGACAATTGGAGTGAGGGGAGGGGAATGTGTAATAAAAGCCAAAACAAATGCGGATGCTGGAAATCGGAAACAAATGAAACATAAAATGTGAGAAGCACTCAATGTGTTGAGCTGATGCTGAACGTACCAGGTTGAACACTTATCATCATAGTGAATGGTCTAATTCTACTCCTTGCACTTATGACATCTGAGATCAACCTATCTGAGATATTTCTTTGTCATAATCATCCCTCTCTCACTTTCTTTCCACCTAAATATTCCACCTTACATGGTAAATGGTAGGGAATTGAGGAATGTTGTGGAACAGAGAGATCTAGGAATAACTGTGCATAGTTCCCTGAAGGTGGAATCGCATGTAGATGGGGTGGTAAAGAAAAGCCTTTGGTGTGCCGGCCTTTATAAATCAGAGCATTGAATATAGGAGCAGGTAAGTAATGTTAAAATTGTACAAGGCATTGGTGAGACCAATTCTGGAGTATGGTGTACAATTTTGGTCGCCTAATTATAGGAAGGATGTCAACAAAATAGAGAGAGTACAGAGGAGATTTACTAGAATGTTGCCTGGGATCCAGCAACTATGTTACAGAGAAAGGTTGAACAAGTTAGGTCTTTATTCTTTGGAGCGCAGAAGGTTAAGGCGGGACTTGATTGAGGTCTTTAAAATGATGAAAGGGATAGACAGAGTTGACGTGGATAAGCTTTTCCCATTAAGGGTAGGGAAGATTCAAACAAGAGGGCATGACATGCGAATTAAGGGACGGAAGTTTAGGGGTAACGTGAGGGGGAACTTCTTTACTCAGAGGGTGGTGGCTGTGTGGAATGAGCTTCCAGCAGAAGTGGTGGAGGCAGGATCGATTTTAACATTTAAAAGTAAAGTGGATAGGTATATGGACGGGAAGGGAATGGAGGGGTATGGTCTGAGTGCAGGTAGATGGGACTAGGGGAAAACAAATGGTCGGCACGGACTGGAAGGGCCGAGAGGGCCTGTTTCCATGTTATAATTGTTATATGGTTAAATATGAGGTTGTTTTCTCCCTTTCTAAGTTCAATGAATGGTCTTTAATTTGAAACGTTAACTTTGTTTCTCATTCCATGGATGCTGCCTGAGCATTTCCACCAATTCCTATTTGTGTGCCAGTGGAATAATTATGGCAGACAGGGCATGAATGCCAGATTTCCTTTGCTTTAAATGAAACATTAATTACCTTGCTCCAGTTTTGTCAAAGAAATGCAATTTGGAAATCAGAACCACCAGGTATCAGACATGGCATGGTAGATCAGGAAGCAAAGATGAAATTACATTCAGATGGATGGGAAGTACATTGTGGGTGTTCAGAAAAAATGAATGGAACAGTGAGGATCTGGGTAGGCAGGAAGAGTTGATGAGGGAAAACATTGTGCACGTGTCATATGTCCTTTGACATCACGTGCACAATGTTTTTCCTCATCTACTCTTCCTGCCTACCCGGATCATCACATCACGTGCACAAAGCGTGTGTCGGGTTTTAAAATCTTCCATGCTGCAACTTGTGTGCGACGTGAAATTTCTGAGCCTTTGTGCATTTCTGCCTTGTGATTGTCAAATCAACTCATCCTTACATTTATGGTAGATAGAAAAAAGGATTTCTAAGCTTGAGTTTTTATGGTTTTCTTGTATTCCATCTGTCAACTAAATCCTGTCCAATATAAACACAAGAGAGAATAAAAGCCACACTCAGGTAAATATTGTACGATTGCAGCTACGCATGAAAATATTTTCAATAACACTCACTAATACATGAATGTTTTGATATTTCTTTGACAAAACTGGAGAAAGGTGATTATGTTTCACTTAAAGCAAAGAAAATTTGACGTTCATCGTGTTGAGAAGTGATGATGGAGGAAATGTGAAATGAAACCTATTAAAAGAGTAACTATCAATTCATTAGATATGCGAATCTAAAACAGTGTATGAAGGAACTGCAGATGCTGGTTTAAACCAAAGATAGACACAAAATGCTGGAGTAACTCAGCAGGACAGGCAGCATCTCTCTGAAGAAGGGTCTCGACCCGATTCGTCATCGATTTATTCCTTCTCTCCAGAGATGCTGCCTGGTCCGCTGAGTTACTCCAGTATTTTGTGCCTATCTTATGTGAGCTAAAGTAAATGGTTCCGAAGTAAATTTATACTGAGTGGCTGGGGCATAAAGGGAGAACCTGTTTGGTTTGCTCTCTTATTTATGTAGAGTTAGAGGATCTCAGGCAAGGAAGTAATAGAAGAACCCAGGGTTATTATGTAAAATAAAGCTGGCCAGAAATCTCTTTATCATTGTCTTCCTTCAAGGTGACTGTGGAGGGGAACAGAAGAGAGGATCAGTGCCATTGAGCAGGCTGTGGGCTAACCTCCCATGCTCTCAGAGGTGCTCTGGGTTCCAAGGTCAGTAGTGGGAGGTGCCCCAGCGCACGGAGGTCGTAGGAGGTGTAGAGACGGAGTGTTCGTGGGTCAATGTGTCTGGGTCGACGTACCAATAGGTGGCCCGCTAGACGCCCTGCAGAGGCGGGGAATCAATTGGATCAGGTGCTGCTGGAGGCACCACTAAGGTCAGACGAGAGCATGGATCAGACATGGCCACAGCAGCGCAAAGTGACAGTGAGAAACAACAACATCATCGCCAGACCAGGCAGCTTCCTTCAATTCCAGGCCTGCGCCACCACCAGGACAATGTGCCTTTAAAGCCAAGTGAAGGATATACATTATTAAAAAGTTTGAACTTGAAGAATACAAGATGGTGCGTGAAACATGGTGACTGTTGTGTACTGCCTCAGTGTAGTCCACAATTCTTACACTATTGTACTCAGGTATGATTGCGCTTATGTATAGTAAAGTTTTATTGAATTATATGTAAGATAAAAGGATTTCACTAAACCTAGGTAAATGTGGCAATAAAGTACCATTGATTCTAGGCATGCCCTTCATGCACTTTTGTTGATGTTAAGATATGAGTGAGTCAGTGGCAATTTCCCCCGTGCATGTCTATTGTCAAAGCTTATTGACAAATTACACCTGGTCATGAGAGCAAGGTACAAAATGCTCAAGAGGTTTTCCCATCATGAAAAAGAATCATGCGAAGAGCAAGGGATGAAGTTGCAAAGAAAGTTCGCATTGAAAACCCTAAAATATCAATTCCATTGCTTCATCAATAGCCTTTGTATTGTCATTCTAATGGCATCCCCTCAACAACTGAACACAAATTGCATTAGTATTTGTACTGCAAACAGTTTTAACAAGGTATTAGATGATGATCAGTGAAAGTCATACACCAGAGTCAGTGACTTGAGGCTAACTGATGAATTTTCCATTCCATGGGTGATGCATGGGTCACATATCATTGCATTTGTATTTATGTCATGGCTTGTTGTAAGCACACATCTTCACATATTTGTTAGTCGTGTGAAAATTCAGATGACTGCAGTTAACACTAAGCAAAACAAGTTGTGAATTAAGAAAATATGTTTTGGCCCATCCTGGTAGTCCTTCATTTTAGCTTTAGAGCACGTATTAATCTTAAGTCTGAGGCACTGAATGTATTTGACAACATTAGCTGCTAGTTATATTCACCTCCATTCAACATCTTAAATGTGAAAAGGTGAGGAAAAGCAGCTGTCAATACCTTTGAACATAGTTCTGGCTGCAAAAGATGTTTCCTCCCTTTTGATGGATTCTTCTTCAGACTCAAAACATCATCTATTCCTTTTCTGCAGAGATACTGCCTGACCCGCTGAGTTACTCCAGCATTTTGTGTCAATCTTCGAAGTAACAAGCATCTGCAGTTCCTACATATTTCTTCCAATTTGTCTCTTTCTCTTTTTAAAGATAATGCCCTATCTTTTTATGTTGTCTTTGAGTTGATGGAACACAGGAAAAACATCCCAGGTGAAATGCCTTTCTTCGTGGAGGCTCAAATGAATTTTGCATTAAAACCTACAATATTACATCTTGTTCATGTTGTATTTCCAATAAAACTGAACAAAATTAATATATTTGGAGAAACAAGGAACTGCAGATGCAAAAAAGGACACAGTGCTAGAGTAACTCAATGGGTCAGGCAACATACCCAGAGGGCATGGATAGGTAATGTTTTGGGTCAGGCCCATGCTTGGGGCCTTTTGTATCCATGAATACCCTTTATATTCTGCTTGGGTACCTTACAACACAATGGTATGAGCATTGAATTCTCCAATTTTAGGTAATCTCTAACAACCACCCCACCTCCACAGTGCCCCTCTTGGACTTGCACCCATTTCTCCCCCCTCCCCCCCCCCACCCTACATTCCTTCCTCTGGCTTCACAATTTGCAACTCTTCAATTATTTTGTCTCACACCTTTTTTTTCCACCTCTGACCTTTGTTTAACCATCTGCTTATCTACAATCTCCCTCGTCTGTGTTCACCTATTACTTGCCATGCTTTGTCCTGCGCCTCTTCTCTTCTAGCTTTCTTCCCACCCCTTTACAATCAGTCTGAAGAAGGGTCCCAACCCTAAATGTCACCTATCCGTGTTCTCCAGTGATGCTGCCAGACCCGCTGTGTTACTCCAGCACTTTGTGGGGTAGATATTTGCATATATTTGGAGATGGAGAAACAGAGTAAACGGAATAGAGTCCTCACAAAGGGCAGGTTAAGAAGTATAAGCAGCATAGCAGTGGGAGTATGTGGGCTACTAGATATTTATTACTAACCCATTCTCAAAATGGAGACTTTGTTATAGCCCTTCTCTGAATATTCCCATCTATCTAGCTCTCAACCTCTCTGCTCTTTGCAATGCTGACAGATGCTCAAATCTCAATTACACATGTTCAGGCACAGAGGGAAGCACCCTCTGCTTTACAACACAACATCAATAACAGCTCCATCCAGTATGTTTGGTGTAAGCACCACAGAATGATTTTCTTCATTATAACACCTGCATTGTTGATCACGATGCATATTCTTGATTCCTGAAGCAATTTGGTTAGATGTAGTTTGTCCACTGTGTTCTATGTAATGACTGACATGTAAATCACTGCCAGACACCTGGGATTTATATATCGTCACGTTAGGCTGATTAGGAAGGGAAGGCCTTGAGATCGTCAATATACACCTTCTGGATAACAATTTGCAGATCTTTCCTGGTCATTAATACCCATCCACTTAAATAATTAAATTCTCATGAGTGCTTCTCACTGCATTGCAGAATCAGACTTTTCACAGTTTTCAAGGCACTGGATAATTTGATTTTATTGTCAACGTGGAAATATTGACACTCTCCCACACTATTATTCCACTTGTTTGATTCAAATCATCAGATAATTCTAACGTTTCAGTGCAAAAGACAAATTTAGAATTATTTCTATTGCACACAACATTTAGGTGCTTTATTTTGAACATTTTGAATCTGAGGCAATTTAATCTTTAGGTATATAAGTGCATAATATCTTAAAGATGTAACAAGAAAATGTATTGTGACTAACCCTCATAGGTTCAGTGTGATGGGAGGATGGTGAGCAGCTCTAGTTTAATAGTTATTACCCTTGGTTCTGTTAGATGGAGGCTTTGAATTCATTTATTGGAATCTATCCATCACCAGCAAATCCAACCAGCAACACCCATCCTCAATTGCCCCTGAATTGAGTAGATAGCTCAGTCATTTCAGAGGTTCTTTTAAGAATCAAACATGAGAAGAAGGGTCTCGACCCGAAACATCACCCATTCCTTCTCTGCAGAGATGCACCCTGTCCCGCTGAGTTATGCCAGCTTTTTGTGGCTATCTTCGGTTTAACCTTCCTACACATATGAGATAATTCCTCTATCGAATTTCTACCGATGTCTAGTGGAGAATATACTGATAGGTTGCTTCATGTCCTGGTTGAGTAATTCATATGCTTAGGAATGAAGGATGCTGCAGAGAGTGGTGACATTGCCCTGTCTGTCGCAAGCATTGACCTCCTCACTATCAGTGGGATCCACAGGAAGCTCTGCTCAAGATCTCATCTTGCTGCCACCATCAAAAAGGTGCCTGAGAACCATAGCCTCTAGGTTCAAGGACTACCTCTTCCCAGCAACCATCAGGCTCTTGAACCACACTGCACAGATTTGACCACTATCCTACCTCAGCAATGATCTACTATGGACTTTGAACTAAGGTTGCACAATGAACATATACTTGCACTATTATGGTCCGGTTTACCTAAAATAACTGGGGTGGGAGATCGCAACTTTCACATGGTCCTCCCTGTTTCGACTAATGCAATCAATCCAATGTGCACAAACAAGATCAAATAGAACAAGTTGACCTACAACTTTAGGCTGTGCACGCCACACACAAGAAGAAGACCTAAAATAACTGATAATTAATTGAACATTCATTTGTTCTGTTGCTGCATTTAATGTGCCTGTAAAACTGCAGCCAGTACAAATTTCAATGTTCCAGTCCCACTATGAATAACCTATGAAGGGTATCAGTACGCCTGATGAGTTTTTACAATAATCCAGTAGTTTTGCTATCTTCTTCTTTATTTTCATATCTATCTTGTTACAAATGTTGATCTCGCTGTCATCGTCCGTCCTGAAAAGGAGGCAAGCTTCACGGTGACAATCAGTGGAAGCCATCACTTGTCGCAATAGATGATGGTGGTAGCAGAATTAGCTCAGTATACTTCCAGTTTCCAGCCCCGCGACGTGGACGCTTCTGTTATGGGACCGTTTTGCTATCTGAATGATTAAGATTTGATGATTTTTCTTTACAAATATCAGATTTAACTGAGCGCTAACAGATGCTGGCTTATAGACTCAAGTTTTACTCCGCTACACCAGAGTGTTAAGTGTATGTTGAAACTCACCGGCAGTGTACAAATCCTTCCTGCTGGAAGAGATGCTGCCTCACAGCACCAGACTGACCTTGGATTCTGTCTTTGTGGAGTTTAGAAAACATAGAAAACATAGAAATTAGGTGCAGGAGTAGGCCATTCGGCCCTTCGAGCCTGCACCGCCATTCAATATGATCATGGCTGATCATCCAATTCAGTATCCTGTACCTGCCTTCTCTCCATACCCCCTGATCCCTTCAGCCACAAGGGCCACTTCCAACTCCCTCTTAAATATGGCCAACGAACTGGCCTCAACTACCTTCTGTGGCAGAGAATTCCACATATTCACCACTCTCTGTGTGAAAAACGATTTTCTCATCTCGGTCCTAAAAGACTTCCCCCTTATCCTTAAACTGTGACCCCTTGTCCTGGACTTCCCCAACATCGGGAACAATCTTCCTGCATCTAGCCTGTCCAACCCCATAAGAGTTTGCACGTTCTCCATGTGACTGCATGGCTTTCCTCTGGGTGCTCCCATTTCCTCCAACATCCCAAAGTCGTGCAGGTTAATTGGTTTCTGTAAAAAACGAAAAATCATGGGACAAAAAAATCATGGGTGTTTGAGCTGAGGAAGGATCATATCAAAATAGAAAACATAAAATGGAACCATTCCTAAAATTGTACAAGAGTATTGTTTTGAAAGACTCACAGCTATTTACTCTGAACTTCATCCAGTTCCCTAGTTCTCTGAACGTACAGTGCAGTCACTGTTGAATCTGGCATTCATGGAAATTTTCAAACTAGTCACAGACTTTATCTCCTCTTCGTCAGAAGTTCTGCCAAGACTGTGGGGTACTTTGATCATGTTTCTCAAACCTCACCCAATCCATGGGAAACCTGCCTGGTATAACTCTGTTGGATCATCGAACCAATCATCCCCTATAAGATTAAATAATATCAATAAAAATAGGTCTCCAAAATATTCAAATATCCAAAATGGAAAGCGCACAAAGAACTTCAAAATATTGATTTAATTAAACGAGTTCATTTGAATTTGTTTCTAAACGCTTCACAAATATTTGTGATTTTATTAGTCGATGTTGATGAAAATAATTCACACAATGCCCAAATCATGAGAGCCATATCTTGTTCTAGATAGGGGGAAGAGCCACAGCCACATTTTAAAATTTGGCTTTGACTAATTTTGAACGGCTAATCTGTTAAAGTCACAATTAAATAATGCCAATGTTTAGTAAGATTAGAGAAAGAGTGACACCTGTCCATCCTTATAGCGCAACAAAATTGTTAAGAGTTTAGAAACAGTAATGACTATTAATTCATTCCTAAGATCGTTTGTGCCTGTTAAGTTCAATCATTCATTGAGAGCAACATCTGAATGCTTCTATTCCTTGATTTAACTTCGGAGTCACGTGAGTGACTACGTGAAGTAGGCCGTCAGCCGTCATGCGCCTCATTACGTCTGAAACATGCACCAATGACTGACTGGCAGGCGAGTGCGTCCTTCCAGCGGTAAGTTTTAAATACCGAGGTAAGTGTATTTAAAAGTTACTTTGCGGTCGTTTTGGCAGGTTCGATTGTCTAGTTTTCTACCAACAGAACGAACCTACCATGTCGAAGGTGAGGAGACGGTCTGCGAAGCTGGCTACAGAAGACCACGGAGCTGTGGGTAGCGGGCGACTGTCCGGCTCACCTTCCAGGCCGTTGGCTGTGGAACCAGCCGCAGCAGACTTGGTGCCTCAGGAGAGCACCGTGGCAGTCCCACTGCCAGGCCCATAGACTCAGACGAGTCCGGGCCGGAGGGATCCCCTCCAACACTGGGAAGCGTCTGCGTGAGCCTCTCCCAGATGGAGCACCTGTTGGAGAGGTGGCTCCAGACTGATCTGCTCCAGAGGAGGGAGCAGTATCAGGCCGGGTCTCCATGGGAGCCTGCGCTAGCAGCACCTTTCACAGGGCTGCAAAGTGTCTCCCTCTCTGGACAGGGGAGTACACAGTCAGTACCATCCTAACTCAGAGCAGGGAGGCACATCAGGGAAACACTCTAGGGGGCATGGGGCCGAAGTGCCTCTATTGGCTTCTAAATTTGCCATTCCTACCCCTACCGGAGCACCCTTAGATGAGGAGCTGGCCACCACCATAAATTACCTGGCCTCGCACCAGCTCAAGGACCTGGTTATGGAGGAGACCACTGGCCGATACGATACACCTGCCAACTGTGCCTCCCTCAATGTGCCAGCCGTCAATCACACCATCTGGGACCATATTGGAGCAGAGGTAAGAGCACAGGAGGTTAAAATTTAAAACTACTGGCCTCAGGTGTAATGGCTTTTGCTAGGTCCATAGATGGTGGAGCTGACGGAGACACAGCAGGACGCTGTGGGGCTCCTCTGTAATGCCCTGTATGAGATTAACTGTCTGCGTAAAAACGCAATACGACCGGCACTCAACCCGAAATTTGCTGTGCTGTGCAAGGCCAGCAAAGTCCAGCCGGCCAATTATGTCTTTGGGGCAGGTCCGAGAGCTGGATGATGAGGCCAAGACTATATGCCTCATGAGCCGAGCCCCAACTACACCCAGGGGCTCCTCACAACAGGGCCACCCCTATGCCGCCTTCACCACCAGGCTAAACCAGCCTAGGGGCGCTGGGACAGGAGGAAGATTCCAGCTGTCCCAACGCATGAGGTCGAAAGCCAGGACCTCACCGGCAGTAACGTCCAAGGTAGGAGAATCTAGTTCCTTGTGGAACAACTTACACAACTCAAACTTAAAAGTTGGGGGGAGGCTGCGACATTTTTTGAATGAATGGAATTGGATCACAGCAGACCCGTTCATACTGCACAATGTACAAGGGTTTAAATTGAGTTCCTTCTTGACCCATCACCACCCACCAGTGTAATTCAGCCATGGCGTCTAGTGGTAATTGCATATGTTTCCTGAATTGGCCTGCATGAGATTTGAGAGCCCATTCCTTTGCACGTTGTAAAATTTTGGTTGTGCAAAGATCCGAACCGCACGTATGGAAAGATTTGAGGTACAAGCTGAAATTCAGGCTTTACATACAAAAGGGGTGATTCAGAGATCGAACCAGGAATCACACCAATTTGTATCTAACATATTCCGCAAGCGAAAGAAGGATGGGGAAGTCATATAATCCTGGACTTGACGGAACTCAATACCCATGTGCAGTATAAACATTTAAAAATGGCCAATTTTCGCACAACCATCCAGTTGGTTTCCAAAGGATGTTAAATGGCTTGCATAGACCTAAACGTGCATACTACTCAGTACCTATTCACAGGGAACACAGGAGATATTTGAAATTTAACTGGATGGGGGTAGATGTGGCAATTCAAGGCATTGCCTAATGGGCTGACTTCAGCTCCCAGACTTTTTACAAATTACTAAAACCAGTTCTGGGACTACTACGAGCTCAGAACCACATGGTGATGGCTTATTTGGATGACATTCTAATAATTGGGGATAGTAAGGAATCAGCAGAATCATCTGTCAGCTACCAAACTCCTGTTTGAGGGGTTGGCATTCCTAATCCATCCAGTTAAGTCAAAATTGACTCCAATTAGGGTAATTGATTACCTGGGGTTCACAATTAACTCAATTCAAATGTCGGTGACACTGCCAAGTGTTAAGCACAAAGGAGAGTTTAAAAGAAGAGAAATAGATATCCATGTATCATTGGGGAGAGAAATAATTAAAGAGGGCTTAACAAAAGAATGGCAGAGAGGATGAGAAAAGGAAGTCAGGGGTAGACACTACTTTTCTGTACAAGCTGAAGTTAGAAAAATATGTTTCTGTACATCTCTGTCCCGTAGGTTAGACTGTGTAGATTGAGGTTAGACTGTGTAGATTGAGGTTGAGACATTGTGGGTTAAATTACTGTTTGTGCATTGTAGGGAAACATGTTTCTGGCTTGTGAATGTGGGAGTAAGGAGACAGTTAAGCATGTTTTCCTAGAATGTAAAAAATATAGGGTAGAAAGAAAGGCATTGTTTGCTAGACTGACAGGACTTGGAGTTGAGGCTTTTTCTGTTTTATCTTTGTTTGGACACAGTGAGAAACATCAGCTGATATCCAGGGCTGTTCTTTAATTCCTGCATGTTACAGGACCGTATGGAAGAATTTAGTTCAAACTTTGACCTGTGGAGGGCAGTAATATGCTTAGCAGCGTCTACACTGCCGCAATCCTATAAGAAGAAGTGTTAAGCAATCTGGCTTGATGGAAGCCTGCAATGGGCTAATTGCAAACTAGCGGCCAACAATCAGACAAAGTAGCAAGGGTAATTGGCAAGCTTGTGACAGCCTTTCCAGCTGTATGCTTCAGACCTTTGCACTACCAAAATTTACAACGTGCAAAGGAACGGGCTCTCAAATCTCACGCAGGCCAATTCGGGAAAATATGCAATTACCACCAGACGCCTATGGCTGAATTACACTGGTAGGCAATTAATATACATCACTGCTCTAAGAAAATTCAAATTGATGCACCATTGGTAATATTACAAACCGGTACAAGTGGCCTGGGCTGGGCAGCAACAGATACCATCTCCAGCTGCGGGGGCAGATGGAATGTGCAGGAGTCCTTTATACTACAACAATGTGGCATTAACTACTTAGAATTGTTGGGAGCACTCTATGGTTTAAAGGCTTATTGCAGCAATATGCATCATGTGCATGTTCAACTACAGATTGACAACACCACAGATGTGGCGTATGTCAATCACATGGGTGGAATAAAATCTGTATCATGTGACAAATTGGCAAACCTCCTTTGGCATTGGTGTATTACAAGGAACATTTGGGTCACAGCTATTTACCTACCAGGTAGATATAATATGGTGGCGGACACTAGATCACGAAAATTCAATGACAACACAGAATGGATGTTGAATCATGTCCTGTTCACCGACATTGTTGCCCGGTATGGCATGCCGAATATTGACTTGTTTGCCTCCAGATTAAATCACCAGTTACCCAAATATGTCTCATGGGAGCCAGACCCAGGGGCAGTGGCAGTCGATGCATTCACACTGCATTGGGGAGGAATGTTCTTGTATGTTTTCCCTCCATTTTGCCTCATCAGCTGATGCTTGGTCAAAATAAAGCAAGACAATGCCACAGGCATTTTTGTAGTGGCAGATTGGCCTACGCAATCTTGGTTCCTACTACTCCTGGGAATCAAGACAGCCTTTAATGGCTGTTCCCAACAGCAGGGATCTCCTGGTACACCTAGTAATGGGGAGCTATCATCCGCTACATGACCGAATCAATTTATTGGTTTGCAGATTCTGAGGAGACCATTCCTGGGACTCGGACTGGCTGATCGAACAGTGGATGTAATTACAGCGGCCTGGAGGGACAGTACACAAAGGCAGAACATCACTCACATCAAGAAGTGGGAGATGTATTGTCATGCCTCCAACATCACATATGACACAGTGTACTGGAGTCACGGATATACTGGAGTTTCTGTCAACCCTATATTATGACCATAAATTAGGCTACAGTGCCATCAACAGTGCCAGGAGTGCACTATCCTCATATTTAGTGCTGGGAACGAGGGCCCACCCCCTTATTACCAGGTTCATGAAGGGAATATACAACACTACACCCCCAAGGCCATGGTATACGGACACATGGGATGTTAGCGTGGTTCTAACACTACTTCGTCAGTGGGCCCCAGCCACCACTCTATCCTTAACCAAACTCACCCTCAAGGTGGTCATGCTGATGGCGTTGGTAATGGCGCAACGAGTCCAGATGTTGCACAAGCTACGACTGGACAACATGACCACCACTGCTAACACTATTACTTTCGTCATCTATGACTTAGTTAAACAGAGCAGGCCGGGGGTACCAGGGCCCAATCTTGAGTTCCTGGCATACCCCGAAGATCCACGATTATGTGTAGTCGCACACTTGCACCAGTACATTAAAGTCACCAGGAGGCTCAGAGTTAGCTGTCCTAATCAGCCACAAAAACCCACACCACAGGGTGTCAGCACAAAGCATCTCCAAATGGCTCTCCAAAGAGGTACTGGCAGGTGCAGGAGTGGATACTGACATTTACAAATCTCATTCCACCAGGGCTGCATCAACGTCGGCAGCAAGGGCTATGGATGTGCCCCTTGACAACATCCTAGCGGCGGCAGAGTGAGCCAATGAACGGATGTTCCACCGGTTTTATAATAAAACCATTGCCGGACCAGGGGTGGTTGCACGTACCATTTTGAATCCTGTTTTATAGTTTCCCCCCAGGTTGAACGAGGTTGAGTTATTTCGTGACTCCGAAGTTATTTTGTTCAATATTTTTATTAGACGTAAATACATATTAATAGAGTATACTTCTCACATACATTCGTAATTTTATTAATATTAACAATTATGTCTTACATATTTCTATTCTTTTTTTTTACAGGTAAGAAAAGATAGAGAAAAATAAAGTAAGAGTAGGAATGAATGGAGTATTAAAAAAGTTATCCATCATTGGAGATATATCCATGAATTGTTATACGTAATTCTTCATCTATTCCATTATTCAGGCTTCAGTCAGGCTCTCGTACCGAGCCATTTTGACCCTTTAGATATTCAATAAATGGAGACCATATTCCATATAACCATATAACCATATAACAATTACAGCACGGAAACAGGCCCTCTCGGCCCTTCCAGTCCGTGCCGAACATTTGTTTTCCCCTAGTCCCATCTACTTGCACTCAGACCATACCCCTCCATTCCCTTCACGTCCATATACCTATCCACTTTACTTTTAAATGTTAAAATCGATCCTGCCTCCACCACTTCTGCTGGAAGCTCATTCCACACAGCCACCACCCTCTGAGTAAAGAAGTTCCCCCTCATGTTACCCCTAAACGTCTGTCCCTTAATTCTCATGTCATGCCCTCTTGTTTGAATCTTCCCTACCCTCAATGGGAAAAACGTATCCACGTCAACTCTGTCCATTCCTTTGATTATTGTAAAGACCTCAATCAAGTCCCCCCTTAACCTTCTGCGCTCCAAAGAATAAAGACCTAACTTGTTCAACCTTTCTCTGTAACATAGTTGCTGGAACCCTGGCAACATTCTAGTAAATCTCCTCTGTACTCTCTCTATTTTGTTGACATCCTTCCTATAATTAGGTGACCAAAATTGTACACCATACTCCAGAATTGGTCTTACCAATGCCTTGTACAATTTTAACATTACTTCCCTACTCCTATATTCAATGCTCTGATTTATAAAGGCCAGCACACCAAAGGCTTTCTTTACCACCCTATCTACATGCGATTCCACCTTCAGGGAACTATGCACCGTTATTCCTAGATCCCTCTGTTCCACAGCATTCCTCAATTCCCTATCATTTACCATGTATGTCCTATTTTGATTTGTCCTGCCAAGATGTAGCACTTCATACTTAACAGCATTAAACTCCATCTGCCATCTTTCAGCCCACTTTTCCAAATGGCCCAAATCTCTCTGTAGACTTTGAAAATCTACTTCATTATCCACAACACCACCTATCTTAGTATCATCTGCATACTTACTTATCCAATTTTCCACCCCATCATCCAGATCATTGATGTACATGACAAACAACAGTGGACCAAACACAGATCCCTGAGGCACCCCACTGGTCACCGGCTTCCAACCTGACAAACAGCCATCCACCATTACTCTCTGACATCTCCCATTCAGCCACTGTTGAATCCATCTTGCTACTCCGCCATTAACACCCAAAGATTGAACCTTCTTAACCAACCTTCCATGGGGAAGAGGGACAGAGGTTTCGGGGTAACGTGAGGGGGAACTTCTTTACTCAGAGGGTGGTGGCTGTGTGGAATGAGCTTCCAGCAGAAGTGGTGGAGGCAGGATCGATTTTAACATTTAAGAGTAAAGTGGATAGGTATATGGACGTGAAGGGAATGGAGGGGTATGGTCTGAGTGCAGGTAGATGGGACTAGGGGAAAACAAATGGTCGGCACGGACTGGAAGGGCCGAGAGGGCCTGTTTCCGTGCTGTAATTGTTATATGTTATATGGTTATATGGGAACCTTGTCAAAGGCCTTACTGAAATCCATATAGACAACATCCACTGCTTTACCCTCATCAATTTCCCTAGTTACCGCTTCAAAAAATTCAAGAAGGTTTGTCAAACATGACCTTCCAGGCACAAATCCATGTTGACTGTTCCTGATCAGACCCTGTTTATCCAGATGCTTATATATATTATCTCTAAGTATCCTTTCCATTAATTTGCCCACCACTGACGTCAAACTAATAGGTCTATAATTGCTAGGTTTATTCTTTGAACCCTTTTTAAACAATGGAACAACATGCGCAGTACACCAATCCTCCGGCACTATTCCCGTTTCTAATGACATTTGAAATATTTCTGTCATAGCTCCTGCTATTTCTACACTAACTTCCCTCAATGTCCTAGGGAATATCCTGTCAGGACCTGGAGACTTATCCACTTTTATATTTTTCAAATGTCAGTACTTCCTCGACACATGCGAGACCCTGGCACCAGGGAGGCAAACTACCATCCGGGTCTCCCGACTGCATCCACAGAATCGCCTATCCGGTCCCCTAACTATAGAGTCCCCTATTACAATTGCCCTCCTCTTTTTGCTACCCTTCTGAGCATCAGGGCCGGTCTCTGTGCCGGAGGCCCGGCCGCTGTTGCTGCCCCCAGCTAGGCTGTCCCCTCCAATCGTACTCAAACCCGAGTACCTGTTTTCCAGGTGTACGGTCACAGGGGTACTCTCTAGCCCATGCCTCTGCCCCTTGCCCTTCCTAACTGTGACCCACTTGTCTGCCTCCTGTGGTCTGGGAGTGACTACCTCCCTGTAGCTCCTCTCTATGACCTCCTCACTCTCCCTGAGGAGACAGAGGTCATCGAGCTGCTGCTCCAGGTTCCTAACACAGTCCTTTAGGAGCCCCATCTCAACACACCTGGCGCAGATGTGGACGTCTGGAGGGCTATCAGATTCCCTGACCTCCCACATCTGACATCCAGAACAGTACACTGCCCTTGCCTTCATACTGCCCCCCTTACACAGGATACAATATCAACACAATACAAAGTACACAACAAACTGCTGGAATCTGACTGTCAATCAGCTGCTTACCCTAGTCCACTTCCCACCAATCAGCGGCTTCCTCAAAAAAACCCAAATGGAATGTTATGGATTTAGGTAAAAACAAGCCCCGCGCTTGATTTTAAACCTTACCGGTCGGGTGTCGCTCCTCCTCTTCCAACGGCTCCTCTGGGCCTCTGAAAAAAAACAAGCCCCGCACTTGATTTTAAACCTTACCGGTCGGGTGTCGCTCCTCCCCCTCCTCCTCTTCCAACGGCTCCTGTGGGCCTCTGAAAAAACAAGCCCCGCGCTTGATTTTAAACCTTACCGGTCGGGTGTCGCTCCTCCCCCTCCTCCTCTTCCAACGGCTCCTGTGGGCCTCTTTCCTCTGAAAAGATCCAACTTGTCTAATAGGACAAGCCTTAATCTTTCCAGATGAAGTGTCTCCGACATTCCTGCAATCCACATTTTGATTGTGGGGGATGTAGGACTTTTCCAGAATTTCAATATTAATTTTGTCCCAATTATTAAACTGTAATCAATAAAAATTCTTTGATTTGTTTTTATTAATTGATCTGTGTCTAATATTCCCAGTATTATTAACTTTGAGTCACGGTTCAGATTCATATTAACAAAATTCAAAATTATCTTAAATATCTCTGTCCAAAATTTAGTTATTTTTACACAATTTGTAAATTAGTGCGTTAAGTTAGCTTCTAAGTGTTGACATTTATCACATATGGCAGATACATTTGAAAAAATACTATGTAATTTGGATTTTGAGTAATGTAATCTATGTAATATTTTAAATTGTATAAGAGAGTGTCTAGCATTTAACGAGCAGTGGTGTATATGTTGTAGACTTTCATCCCATATTTCAGGTCTAATGATTTGACCTAATTCTTTTTCCCATGATTGCCTACATATTTCTGTCATTGGGGCATCGTTTTCCAGTAAAATATTATAAATATATTATATCAATTTTTCTGTGTTCGGGTGTTTATTTACGCATTCATCTAAAATTTCTGTCTTTCTATTTCTAATTTCCTGAGTATTGCTTTTACATAGTCTCTAATTTGTAGATATCTAAAGTAATCTTTTGAATGTAATCCATAAATTTGTTGTAATTCTTGAAATGAAAGGAAAGAATTTTCTCTGTAGAGATCTCCCATCTTATTAATTCCATAATTTTTCCATTGTGAAAAACCTTTATCCAACATTGAGGGTTTAAATGTAACATTATTTACGATGGTAAGGGCTAGTGGTATACATTCCAATTTTAGTGTTTTCTTAATTTGTTTCCAGATACGTATTCCACTTTCTATTATAAGATTTTCACTATAGGTGTTCTTACCTATTTTAATATTGGCGAATAAAATTGAACTAATTTCAAAAGGCGAACAATCTTCTTTTTCCATTTTTAACAAAGTTGGTTGTTTATCTGTCTCTACAAACCAAAAATTCATATTTTTAATATTAACTGCCCAGTAATAAAACATAAAGTTTGGTAGTGCTAAACCTCCATTTATTTTTGGTTTACATAAATGTTTTTTATTTATTCTATGGCTCTTATAATCCCAGATAAAGTTGGTGACTATAGAATCAACCTTCTTAAAAAATTTTTAGGAAGATATATCAGAATCAATTGGAAAAGGTATAGTAATTGCGGGAGAAAAATCATTTTTATTGCATTAATTCTACCTAGCATTGAGATAGGTAATGTTTTCCAATATAAAATGTTCTTATTTAATTTATTCAATAAAAGTGGAACATTGGATTTAAATAAATAGTCAAATCTTTTTGTTACATGAATTCCAAGATATTTGATTTTTTTCGTTTGCTATCTTAAAAGGAAATTGTTTTAGGATATGTAAGTTATTTACCATTATTGGCATGTTCACTTTTATTCCAATTAACACTATATCCTGAAAATAATCCAAATTAAGATATTAATTTTAGCAAATTTGGGATACTAATTTCCGGCTTTGTAATATAAAGTAATACATCATCCGCATATAAAGACATTTTATTTTCAGTAACTCTGGTATCATATCCATATATTTCAGGATGTAATCTCACCCATTGAGCTAAAGGTTCTATTGCAAGTGCAAACAGTAATGGGGATAGAGGACAACCTTGTCTGCAGCCTCGAACTAAATTTAGTTGATAGCATTTGATTTGTTATTATTCTGGCTGTTGGATTAGTGTATAATAATTTAACCCAAGTAATAAACTTCTCTCCCAGCTTAAAAATTTCCATAACCGAAAACAAATAAGACCATTCTACCTGGTCAAAGGCTTTCTCCGCATCTAACAAAATAATTACTAGGTCTTTATTAATAACTCTTTTTGAATATATAATATTGTACAATCGTCTCAAATTATATGAGGAATATCGTTTTGGTATAATTCCTGTTTGATCAGGGTGAATTAATTTATTAATAACTGTACATAGTCTTTGTGCTAATATTTTGGTTAGTATCTTTTGATCAGTATTTAAAAGAGCTATAGCTCTATATGATCCTGGGTCATCCAGGTCTTTGTCTATTTAGGTATAAGTGTTATAATAGATTCAATTAACGTTTCTGGTAGTTTCTGGTGAGTATAAATTTATTCATAGAGTGTCTTCAGACGTGGTGCAATCAGATCATAAAATGTTTTATAAAATTCCGGGCCTATACCATCTGGTCCCGGTGTTTTACCGTTTTTTAATGATCTGATAGATTCTTCGATTTCTTTTACTGAAATTTCAGCATTTAATGATTCTCTATTTTGTGAATCCAACCCATTCAAATTACATTTTTTTTAAAAAGCTTCTATTCCTATCTTGTTTTCTGTCGTTTTAGCTGAATATATTTTTTTATAATATTGCAAAAATCTCTCATTAATATCTTTAGGTTGTACTAATGGTTCGCCATTATATGATTTAATCCTATGGATTATTTTTTTCTCCCTCCATCTTTCTTAATTGACGAGCCAATAATTTTTGAGGTTTATCTCCAAATTCAAATTGTAATTGTTTAGTGTATTGGTAGAGTTTTACAATTTGATCTGTGTATATTTTATTTAATTTATATTTCAGTGCAGCGATTTTATTATGTATAGTTATGGATGGATTAGCAGCGTTCTCTATATCTAATTGTTTAATCTCCTTTTGCAATTCATGTTGTTCCCTCCGATTCTTTTTATTATAACATGCTTGAGAAGAGATCATAATTCCACGGGCATATGCTTTAAAAGTTTCCCATAATAGGGAAGAGGATATTTCCGGTTTATCATTTATTTCAAAGAAAATCTTGATCTGTTCTATAATATATTCCTGAGTTGCTTTGTTTTTTTAAAATTTGTGGATTAAATCTCCATTGTCCCTGTTTTTCCGTTTTACCATTTATTTTAATCATAAATGTTAAAGGTGCATGATCTGAGATTATAATATTATGGTATTTTGAAGCATAAGTGTTTCAACTATTTTGAGTTGAAACACTTCAACTCCCCTTCCCATTCCGTATCTGACCTCTCGGTCCTGAGCCTCCTCCATGGCAAGAGTGAGCAACACCGCAAGTTGGAGGAACAGCACCTCATATTCCGCTTGGGGAGTCTGCATCCTTTGGGCTTGAACATTGAATTTTCTCAATTCTGTTAACCCTTGCTGTCTCCTCCCCTTCCCACCTCTCCCTCAGCCCTCGGGCCCTGGCATTCCCTCTCTCTCTCTCTCTCTCTATCTCCCTCCCCCACCCTAGTCGCACTAGCTTCTCATTTTCACACCACAAACAGCTTACAATGGCATGTTCCCTCTATCATCAATACTTTTTTGCATATCTTTCATTCATTGTTCTTTATCTCTCCACATCACCGTCTATATCTCTCGTTTCCCTGATCCCTGACCAGTCTGAAGAAGAGTCTTGACCCGAAATGTCGCCTATCTCCTTCGCTCCTTAGATGCTGCTGCACCCGTTGAGTTTCTCCAGCTTTTTGTGTACCCTGCATTTAATAGGTCACTGGAATGGGATTTGGTTTTCCTTTGTCTTGTGGATCTGTCTAAATAGGAATCTAATGTACAATTTAAATCTCCTCCAATTTATGTTATGTTGTGCTATTTCCGGGATGTTGTTAAATATTTTCTTAAAAAACAGTGGACTATCAAAGTTTGGTCCATATACATTGACAAGAATCATTTTTTGTGCATTTAATTCTCCTATTACAATAATGTATCTGCCATCATTATCAGTTATAGTTGATGTATGTTTGAATAAAGTGCCTTTACGAAATAATATTGCTACGCCTCTTGATTTGTGTGTGAAAGAGGAATGATACGTTTTATCTATCCATTTAGCTTTCAGCCTATGCTCGGCATCTTTTTTTAAATGTGTTTCTTGAATGAAAATCACATCAGCTTTAATTGCTTTTAAATGTGCTAATACTTTACCTCTCTTGATTGGTTCATTAATACCTTTAACGTTCCAGCTACAAAACGTTATTCCTTCATTCCCCATATTCATTTTTTAATCTTGCATCTTTTGTCTATGGGGGTCTATAATAGAGCCAATGGTTCAGTTCGACAGATCCGACCTTACACCCGAACTCCGAATAGACGGATTTTAAGACCCTTAACTGTCTCTCACGTGTATATCTCCTTTGATCCAATTTGTAACTCCATTCAAACTGAAAATAATAATGATAGTTTATAATAGAAAAGAAAAGAGGATAGATTAAGAAATTAGTAATGTGCACAAAGAAGGAAAAAACTACATCTAGTATTAGTGTAGTTAGTGCTAGCCATACTAACATGGCTAACCATCTACTGACTTCCGTAGTTGATGTTGCGAACTTAACCAGCCCCTTTATTTCTTGGAATTTTTATTCCATAGCAATATTTTACCGAGTGTATTAAATTTTAAAATATTCGGATTCCAATAGTCGGAAATGTGAGGATACAAATATTTAAAACTTGTTTGAAAATCTAATTAAAAAATAAAAATTTAAAAAAAAAAAAACGAAAAGAAAGGAAGAAAGAAAATAAAAATGAGAATTACTAGTAAAAAAGAAAGAAGGTTTCCAAAAAGGACAAATGAAATCAAACTCTATATTTGACCATTATAAGTAAACATTGGTCATTAGTGATAATTATTAATTCTGATTAGTAAAAATACCACGGTATAATTTTAGTTATTTGTATTAGTAGTGCATTTATACTGATTATTAGTATGCATGGGAGAGTTTCCATTCCACGTCTTTCTCCAGCTGCCTTAGTCATCACTTTAATTCCATCCAGTCCTGCAAAGTCAGTTTATTCAGTGGTGAGGGATCAAGCATCCTCTCAAGCCTTAATCTTCTGAGCAAAGTCCAATGCTTCCACAGGATTGGTGAAAAAATGTTCCTTCTTGTTGTACGTGACTCTTAGGGTGGCTGGATAGCCCAGACCATATTTCAAATTCTCCACTTCCCTCAGGATACTTTTGGTCTCATTAAATGCATTTTGTTTCCTGGAGACCTCTGCTGTGTAATCTCGATAAATACTGATCCTGTGTCCTTCAAATACAAGATTTCTGTTTCTTGATGTTTTTTGCAATTTTCCCTCCAAGACGTGGTCGTACTGTACTTTTATAATCATTTGTCTTGGGGGAGCATTTTGTCTTGTCTGGCGTCTCATCACTCTATGTGCTCGGGCTAGTAAAGGCTTTTGTTCCAGAGATAAAACCTTTTGCAGTAAATTTGCAGTGAATTCTCGGCGATCTTGATCTTTCTCTTCCCCTTCTGGAATACCCACAATTCTTAGGTTCTGTCTTCTCTGACCTTCCAATTCAGTACATTTCTTGGTTATTTTGCCCAGTAATTCAGTTAGACGTTGATTTTCAGTAATAAGCTTTGCTGTAGTCTGAGCACTTGTTTCAGCTAGTTCTTCAAGGTCTTTTATAACAGTCGTCTTCTGGTTCAGTGCCTGTTCCACCGGATTCAGCCTTTCTTCAAAGTCAGTTTTCACATTTTTGATTTTATCATTCGTCTCCTTTGCCATTCCAATCATTATTTCTGCGATTTCTTTCTTTAACTCATCCGATGTATTCTTAGTTGTGGTATTAATGTTGGTATTAATTTCAAACTTTAAGTCCAACATTTCTTCCTTGATTTTTTTTATTTCTTCACCAATATTCATCAGCTTTATTCCTTCCCTTTAAGCAGCAATTTCACCTGCAATAAAAGTTTTGAGTTCTTCACCTTCCAATTTTTCGTCGTTTTTTTCGTCACATCTTCTTGGGATAACGTCCTACCTGAGCCCAAGGCTTCAGTCGGGCCTTTTTCTCGTTCCACCGTTTTCTGCCTAGCAACAGTACGAGTTGTCGGTTTCTCCGGGAGGGGGCTGCGCTGCATAGACATGATAAATCGCGCGCCTGATGACGTCACTCACGGCAGTTGGTACAGAAGCAGCAGGCAGCAGGCGGCAGGCAGGTCGTTTTCTCCCCGGTTTTTCAGCGTTTTTTTCACGGAGCTGGCTGGCGTTACTCCTTAGCCCTCCATAGCGCCACCGGAAGTCGACTCCGAAGTTAAATAGTAAGATTAAACGAGAACTTACCAGTTTGAAGTATGATCTTGATTTTATGAGGAGTTACGATGAGTGATTACGTGCCCACCGCTCCCAACCCTCGTAGTAACAGGTAGTTCTAGTTCTCCAAATCTTACTATCTTTAGGTCAACTTGTCTTATCTGTGATTCCACACCGCTGCTTTGAAGATTGACGCGCATGACGACTGACGGCCTTCTTCACGTAATCGCTCATCGTAACTCCTCATAAAATCAAGATCAAACTTCAAACTGGTAAGTTCTCATTTAATCTCACTATTTTCTTGTACTTTTCACTCTAGTCCCAAGGGTGGGAGATTGCAACCTTCACGTGGTCCACCATGTGTCGACTAATGCAATCAACCTGACGTGCACAAACAATAGATCAAATAGAACAAGTTGACCAACAACTTTAGACTGTGCATTTCAGATGCAAGAAGAAGAAATTTCAGTCCCAAAGACAGAGGAATTTCAGTTCAATTACACTGTACAAATCAAGTTTCCACACGGTCTTTTCATATGGCCTTATAACATAGGAGAAGGTGGTGACCATTGGGCCCATCAAGTACATACCAGCTCTCTGAGCATGCACAATAATCCTATTCCCCCAGTTATTTCCCTGCAAACAATTCTCTCTCACATACCCCACATACCCATCAATTCACCCGATTCTCCTACCACTCACCAACACACCCGGTGCGTAGTAACCAATCAATCCACCAATACCTATACATGCTGGGTATATGGCAGGAAAACAGAGCACCTTGGAAAAAGCCATGCAGTCACAACGAGATCATGCAAACTCCACACAAACAGTTACGAAGATCAGGATTGAACCTAGGTCACTGGAGCGTGAGAGTCACATGAGGTAGCAGCCTTATTTTACCATCATGCCATTCCCATTGTTTATTCCACTTGGTTAAAAAAAACTCTGGACAAATACTCACTAAACCCAAATTGAACAGATCCCCTTTTGGCAGTTTTCACTCAGTGTGACATTTCTGATGAATGGTCTATGGTTTAGGTTTAGGTTCATTATTGTCACCTGCATTGATGTATAGTGAAAAGCTTTGTTTTCCCTGACAATCAATCAAATCAGATAATACTACACATACATACAAACAAGCCAAGGGAAAGAAACAGAGTGCAGAATATAATTCTCAGTGTTGTAGCATTGGCCCGAAACATTAATTATACTTCTCTTCCAGCATTTTCTGTTTGCATTTCGATAGTTGCACCCATTTGCAAGGCATCGAGTAGAGGAAAAGCTAAATTTCTTTTCACTGCAGGGATTAAAATTGGCAGCGATGGAAAGGTTTCAAATAATTTCAATGTTGTTGTTGTCAGCCATGGCTCTTTTGGCTGAACTCTTGCTCCCAAATCAAAAGACTGTTAGTTTAAGTCTCCATCGAGAGATCTGAGGTCAGAAATCCAAATAAAATTATTAAATTAATTTCGAAGGAAAAGCAGCGTGACAGCATTGTGGAAGGTGTCTTCTTTCAGATGGAATGTTATATTGATTCCCTATCTTTCCTTTATTGGATGCAAAATATTCCATGATAATATTTTAAAGATGAGACAGAGAAATCTCCCCGGTCTCCAGGTCAAAAGTTAACGCAAGATCGTGATAGCTAAACAGATTATCTAATTGTTTCCACATTGCAGTCAGTGACAGCTTGTGTAACGTGGCTGTTGCATTTCCTACATAAAACAGCTTTTATAAACTACATCACTGGCTGTAAAGTCCATCACTAGTTGTAAAGCATGTTAGACAAACTTGAATGATGCAAAATAAATTCTTATTTATTTATTTGTTTTCTTGAAGGTAGCCAAGAGATTTGACTGAAAGGCATTGCACCCATACTTGACTGAGAAGTCATCTATTTTTTGGAGAGAACTATAAAACAATCATGCCTAATGTATTTGTTTTATATTGCATGTACAGACGACTTATATACAGAGTAGCCACAAGTAAGTTGTTGATTGAAACTTAGTGATGCCACAGCACAGGTTCTTTCTCTCTTTCGTTCTCTCTCTCTCTCTCTCTCTCTCTCTCCCCCCCTCTCTCTCCCATTTTCTCTCCCTCTCTCTCTCACCTCCTCTTTATAGAATGACAAAGTTAAGCTGCAAGAAATGCTTCCTTCTGTAGTAATGAAGGCGGAGGTTGGTTTAACATGTTAACATGTACAATAGTTCTCCACTAGTGGGATGTAGAGGGCTCCATCTGTGGAGAGCTCACTCCCTCCTCCTTATTGCTTCTGAATGCCATTTTCCTGATAACACCATTTGCAATAGCACCATACGCATGTTGTCACCAGCTGCACAGAATTCTAATGCATATTTCAATAAGCTGTGCCACTTTCAGTGAAACTGCACTGTTGCATCAACATTGCAAAGGGAAATTGATAAGAAGTCCATCTATGTTTAATTCAGTCTGCGTCATTCAAGTCCACACTGTTGTAAAACAGTGAGCATGAGAGGTTGAGTTTCCCACAATAGTAGCAGCCTTTCTTTTGGCTTTGTCTCAGGAAGTAAGACATAGGATTACACAACTATTCAAGCAATAATCTTTCAGCAACTGGAGACAGTGGGTGAGGAATGAGTGCATGTCACAATAATGTGGTAATGATACATCAGAGCCCTGTCAAGGGTGCATAGCGAAAAAGAGGTATTTACTACTCTATGTAAATGTGAATTTTTCATCTACATCTGGAAAGGGTGTCGAGAAGATTTACATGATGTTGCTAAGGGCCTGTACTATAGGGAGTTATGAACTCTTTGGATTCTCCTTAACCTAATCAGCCAGAGCTATCTTTATGGTCCCCGTTTTGCTCTCGTGATTTCTTTATAAAGAATGCTCCTCAATACCCTATACACTTCCTTCATTGTGTGGGTTGGGGAAAGGCAGCTGGGATCAAATGTATGCCAAATATTTTTCATAATTTTTTTGCATACTATTAATGATTGTAGGATAGTGGAAAATTGGTGGTAATGGAAGTGGGACCCAGGAAATGGCAAAAGGAATAGTCCCTGGAAAAATACTGAAGAGTAGGAGTGGGGAAGACAGAATCCTTTTAAGGTGGTGGAAATTGTAGTTACAGTCTATTGAATCCAACGACCGGTAAAGTGAATGGTGAGGAGCTGAGGAACTCAAATCCTTGTTCCGTCCCAGAGGAGAGGGGGTGAGAGCAGAGGCACAGAAGATGGATGTGATGTGGTCAAGGCCTTTGTTAATAATGATAGAGGGAAAAGAAAATTCAGGAAAAGAAAAGACAGTTCAGGCAAAAAAAAACAAAATAGAGGCAAAGGTAAAGTCCCATAATTGGAGAAAATATGATGGGGACAAAACAACCAAGGAGAATGGAAGTGAATTCTTACATGAGGAAGGGTAGGATGAAGAGTATGTACGTTGGTAGGCTGTATAGACTTCTGGAATAGGCCGGTATAGACACATGGCATAAGCAGCCATAGGTAGTGAATCAGAACTAAGATGTACTTGGCCTTAGCTACAAAAATGGAGGACACTCAAGACTCAAATGTAGCACGATCATTTGGGCACAGAGACAATAGAAACATAGAAAATAGGTGCAGGAGGAGGCCATTCGGCCCAGCATCGCCATTCATTGTGATCATGGCTGATCGTCCCCAATCAATAACCTGTACCTGCCTTCTCCCCATATCCCTTGATTCCACTAGCCCCTGGAGCTCTATCTAAGTCTGTATTAAATAGAAGGGAGAAATTGCGAGAGTACAGTACAGAGAATACAAGTGCAGCATTTATGAAAGCAATAAAATCCTTGTGTGAAAACAAACAGCAGCTGCAATGCTTACTCTCTAGTTTATTGTCATGCAAACCACTTACAGATGCCCAGAATGAGCCTTAGTCTCAAAAACCATATGGTCCAGAATTTCAGACATTGAATGGGAATGGAACTTATTGGCTTAACGTTTCCCAAACATTTTCCTGTTAAATATTTTTTTGCTCTGATAGCTTTCATAAAAGGCTTCAAACCTAATTAAAATGATTAAAATATGTTTACAAGCAGTCATTGTTCTGAAATACATAGTTGTATTCTGGGGAAATTCAGCTTTTAAATTTGTGTGTGATTTGTTTTAATTAATTTTGCACAGGATTCCTAATAACATGGTTCCAGTTGAGAAGACACATTTCACAGGTGCAATAAGTATTCAATTGTTAATTTTTAAAGGAAAGTGTTTCTTGACTCTTAAGTCTGGATGATCTTCACTTTTTAAAAATTGTAATTGCATCTCATAACCAAAGCGAATGGATTTTTATGCAAATTGAAATAATTTTGATTATTGAAAACTCTTGGCCAAGTAATTACCAATTTTAAGGGAAGGTGTGTTGCTTTGGACAAAGCAAAGGATAGGCATTTTATTCTGATGGTTTTCACAACAATATTTATAACGTGTAACTGAATCCACTTGAAGGAAACCAGCACATCAGTAATAGATCTATGTTCCATACCATCTGTCATTTGTTATGATGAAGCTGTCAAGTATAGTTTACTGTTCCAGCCCAGAGAAAATATTCCATTGATTTACATGGACATGTGGATCTTTATTGCCCACATACATGTGTGCAGCTGGATATTAGGACTTGTCAATCAGCTAATGAATTGTGTTTCCTTCTCAAGATTCCTTACTATATGGAAGGTGACAGAAGCACTTTAAGCAAAAATAAATTAGCTTAATCTGAGGCTGTGCCCTTTACAGAAGTTAACTTTGTTTAAACTAGGGAAGTATAGAGTTGCAGATTGGATCACCACCTATTCATTGGACAGATTGATGCAATTCTATCTTGATTACCATGGAGTCACAGAGAGACAGCACAGAATGACCATCAGTTCATGCTGATCGTCAACCACCCATATATCAATCCTATTTTTTAAATTCTCTTCAACTCCCTCCAGATCCAACCGCTAACTTACACATTAGGGGCAATTTAATGCAGCAAATTATGCTATGAACTTGCACGTCGTTTGGATGCGGGAGGAAACCAGAGAACCAGATGGAAACTCGTGTAGTCACAAGAAGAACATGTAAACTCAAACATTCCAACCACCAACATGCAATGGTTCAATAGTACTTTATTTTCACATGTACCCAAGTAAATTTCTTCATTGCATACAGTTCAGTAAAACTCATGATACACATAAGCACAATCATAATTAAGTACAAGAGTGTAAGAAAAGTAGGTTATGCTGAGGCAATGCTCAAGAGTTGTCACGTTTCAGTGCCAACTTGTATCCTTCTAGTTTCAAAGTTATTAAAAAATGTAGTCTTAACTTGGCCATAAATGCCCATTGTCCTAGCAGTGGCTCTGGGTCAGAGTCAGGTCAGACGGGTAATCCTGGGCAGGCGATGCGGTCGATATCCTCCACCACTGCTTTGCCACTCAATGCCGCTACAGACTGCATCCGATCATCCGAGGTCAGGTATAAACCCTGGCGTGTGAAATGCTACATTTTTTCTTAGCCTTTACTGTAATTTATCCCTCCACAAGTTCCAAACATGTGACACCAAATTATTCATTTATGCTAATGGAAAACTGTTAACTGCAACATGATTTTGCCCCAATTTTTGGATCAGCTGCTATCTTAGAAATTGTTGATGTGTTTTCAGAATCTATCTGCAAAATGGAAGATTCTTATTCAGAGGAGCATTGTTTGACAGATCTGAAAAATGAACAAAAGTTGTTAGCATTGATAGTTGCCAAGATCTTATGAAAGTTAAAAGGTGAAACTTTAGAATAGAGCTTATGTTATGGCAAGTTAATCCAGATGCTGTGGTTATTTTCTTCCTTCCCTGGTTTTGCTTGTAAGGTCCTTGCTAATGTAGGGAGTTTGAAGAATTACCAAATGTTTTAGTCAAAAGGATAAGGTGTAGAAGTTATACAAAGAAAGGCATGAATTACTTCTACAACTGACTTCACAAATAATGGGCTGACCAAAAATATTTACACGCAGTAAAATTATTCACAGGATGTGAGCATCATTGGCAAAGCTATTTATTGTCCCACTTCACATGGCTTGGAACTGGCTTGCAAGATCATTACAATGTGTCGGAACCTTTTTTTGTTTTCAACTGAAGGAAGGAACTGCAGATTCTAGAGATAGATACAAAGTGCTGGAATAACTCAGCCTGAAGAAGGGTCTCAAGCTTAAACGTCAGCCATTCCTTCTTTCCAGGGAGGCTGCCTGGCCCGCTAAGATACCACAGCATTTTGTGAAGATCTTTACATTGGCCTATTAAGTCAAAGGCTGGGGTGTGGGTGGGGATGGGGGTGTGAGGGTGGCAGGAGGATGGTCTCAGTTCTTGTGGTGTTTTGTTAGTACTTTGCAGCTCAAAAATCAGGAGTGAAAGTAAGTCATAATTGATCCCAAAGGGTTGCCAAAGAAGAGGAAGAAATGTTACAGACTAGGTACATGCAGCACGATTTGTTCCCTAAAGCACTGTACATTAGTGAGCACTTTTTTTTACATGATCACCATGTTTCCCTGGATCTTTGATTGATTTAAGGATGCTTTTGTGTTCCTTGATTGATTTAATGCTGTATATTAACTAAATGTAAATTCCCCGGTAACTGGTGGAAGAACATAAGAATATAGGAAAATAGGAGCAGGGGTAGGCCATTCAACTCCTCAAGCTGTCCCAGCAGTCAATATGATCATGGCTGATATGCTCTAAGCCTCACATTACCATCTGTTCCAAGTCTCTGCTGTTATCAGTACTGTGACCTTTCAACATGTTCTGAACTTCCTCCTAAAATACCAGGAGGAAGTTCCTCCAGCAGTTATCTACTCTCCTCAACCGCCTTGATTGACCACATCATCCAAAAGGCAGCAGAGTGCACGGATGGAGAATTCCAGTGATCATCCATCCCCTGCATGAAGTTCCAACACATCTTATTTTTAAATGAACTGTCCCCTTAGTCTTGTAACTATATCCCCTCATACTGTATATCCCCTCATGCTCCATAGGAGCAAAGAGGTCACACTGCAGTTGTACAGGGCCCTGGTGAGACGGCACCTGGAGTATTGTGTGCAATTTTGGTCTCCTAATTTGGGGAAGGACATTATTGCTATTGAGCGAGTGCAGCGTAGGTTCACCAGGTTAATTCCTGGGGTAACGGGACTGACATACAGTGGCTTGCAAAAGTATTCATACCCCTTGAACGTTTCCACATTTTGTCACGTTACAACCACAAACGTAGATGTATTTTATTGGGATAGACCAACACAAGGTGGCGCATAATTGTGAAGTGGAAGGAAAATGATACATGGTTTTCAAATTTTTTTACAAATAAAAACTGAAAAGCATGGCGTGCAAAAGTATTCAGCCCCCTTTACTTTGATACCCCTAAATAAAATCCAGTGCAACCAATTGCCTTCAGAAGTCACCTAATTAGTAAATAGAGTCCACTTGTGTATAATCTAATCTCAGTATAAATACAGCTGTTCTGTGAAGGCCTCAGAGGTTTGTTAGAGAACATTAGTGAACAAACAGCATCATGAAGCCCAAGGAACACACCAGACAGGTCAGGGATAAAGTTTTGGAGAAGTTTAAAGCAGGGTTAGGTTATAAAAAAAAATCCCAAGCTTTGAACATCTCACGGAGCACTGTTCAATCCATCATCCGAAAATGGAAATAGTATGGCACAACTGCAAACCTACCAAGACATGGCCGTCCACCTAAACTGACAGGCCGGGCAAGGAGAGCATTGATCAGAGAAGCAGCCAAGAGGCCCATGGTAACTCTGGAGGAGCTGCAGAGATCCACAGCTCAGGTGGGAGAATCTGTCCACAGGACAACTATTAGTCGTGCACTCCACAAATCGGGCCTTCATGAAAGAGTGGCAAGAAGAAAGCCATTGTTGAAACAAAGCCATAAGAAGTCCCGTTTGCAGTTTGCCACAAGCCATGTGGGGGACACAAACATGTGAAGGAAGGTGCTCTGGTCTGATGAGACCAAAATTGAAGTTTTTGGCCTAAATGCAAAACGCTATGTGTGGCGGAAAACTAACACTGCACATCACCCTGAACACACCATCCCCACTGTGAAACATGGTGGTGGCAGCATCATGCTGTGGGGATGCTTTTCTTCAGTAGGGACAGGGAAGCTGGTCAGAGTTGATGGGAAGATGGATGGAGCCAAATACAGGGCAATCTTGGAAGAAAACCTGTTAGAGTCTGTAAAAGACTTGAGACTGGAGCGGAGGTTCACCTTCCAGCAGGACAACGACCCTAAACATACAGCCAGAGCCACAATGGAATGGTTTAGATCAAAGCATATTTGTGTGTTAGAATGGCCCAGTCAAAGTCCAGACCTAAATCCAATTGAGAATCTCTGGCAAGACTTGAAAATTGCTGTTCACAGACGCTCTCCATTCAATCTGACTGAGCTTGAGCTATTTTACAAAGAAGAATGGGCAAAAATGTCAGTCTCTAGATGTGCAAAGCTGGTAGAGACATACCCCAAAAGACTTGCAGCTGTAATTGCAGCGAAAGGTGATTCTACAAAGTATTGACTCAGGCGGGCTGAATATTTTTGCACACCACACTTTTCAGTTTTTTATTTGTAATAAAATTTGGAAACCATGTATCATTTTCCTTCCACTTCACAATTATGCACCACTTTGTGTTGGTATATCACATAAAATCCCAATAAAATACATTTACGTTTGTGGTTGTAACGTGACAAAATGTGGAAAAGTTCAAGGGGTATGAATACTTTTGCAAGCCACTGTATGATGAAAGAATAGGTTGACTGGGATGGTATTCATTGAAATTTAGAGGGATTAGAGGGAATCTTATAGAAACATATAAAATGCTTAAAGAATTGAACAGGTTAGATGCAGGAAAATGTTCCCAATGTTGGGGGAATCTAGAATCCAGGGGTGACAGTTTAAAAATAAGGGAAAGGCCATTTGGAACTGAGATGAGGAAAAACGTTTTCACCCAGAGAGTTGTGAATCTGTGGAATTCTCTGCCACAGAAGGCAGTGGAGGCCAATTCACTGGATGTTTTCAAGAGAGAGTTAGATTTGGATCTTTGGGCTAAAGGAATCAAGGGATATGGGGAAAAAGCAGGAACAGGGTACTGATTTTAGATGATCAACCATGATCATATTGAATGGTGGTGCTGGTTCGAAAGGGCTGAATGGCCTACTTCTGCACCTATATTCTATATTTCTAAGTTTAAGATTCCCCTATTAATCATAATGTCTTGGCAGCTACCAGCAATAACAACACTGTGATGTATATGTAATATAAATGCTAGTGCCCCTTTAATATAAATGCCTGTGCTGCCGTGATTGAGGTCAGGTGACCTTGGAGAGGTTTCCGTCGGTTGTGGAGATTAAACCTTACTTACAAGATGTCGGACGTGTTTTCTTTGTGCTAGTCACAACAGGGCCTTACGTGGTCTCAAACATTACATGGTGTCAAAGTAAAAAAAAAAAAAAAAGATCGAACCCCAACACCGTTGTGCGAGTACATAACAAAATGTTGGCCTAGTAACAGGCGTGATCTGCCCTCGGACTTGACTCCGTTTCATACATACCATGACAAGCTGGTTGAAGTCGATGGAGTAGTCTTGAGGGAAAACCGAATCGTAGTCCCCCAAAGCATGCGAAGGCAGATGCTGAACGCGCTGCATGAATCGCATCTGGGAGTAGTGAAACTTCAACAACGAGCCCGCAATTTATTTGCGTGGCCAGGAATGAATGCACAGATTGAGGACACTGTTGGAAATTGCTCGATATGCCAGGCGACCAGGAAAACACAGCAAGCGAGCCGCTCCAACCACACTTCATCCCCAGCAGACCTTGGTCTAAGGTCGGCGCAGACATCTTCCATCTGGATGGAGTTGACCATTTGCTTGTAGTGGACTATTACTCCAAGTAGCCAGAAATATCACAACTGACGGACATGACGTCATATTCGGTGATACGTGAGATGACGGGCATGTTTGCCCGGAATGGCATTCCTGACTTGGTGATGACAGACAATGCAAGACAATTTGTCTGTGCTGAGTTTTGTAGGTTCCAGAATGCCTGGGAGTTTGCCCATGTCACCTCAAGTCCCATATATCCACAGAGCAACGGGCAGATAGAGCGCTGTGTGCAAACTATATAAAGTATTATGAGGAAAGCCAAACGCAGCGGCCGTGACCCGATGTATGCCATCCTCGAATACCATCCTCGAATTCTGAAAGTGGCGGCGCTGCCCTGGTAGCAGCGGCTCGCCTGCAGTCCGTCTGGTTTTCTTTTTATTTGTTGTTTTCTTGTCTTGTTTTTAACGTTAGTTTGAGTTATTATGTAGTGTATGTGTGTGTGTGTGGGGGTGGGGAGGGGGGGGAGAAACGTTCTTAGTCTCTTCCTTTTGGGGGGACGCGACTTTTCTTGTCGTATCCCCCGTCTCCGTCTGCGCTGAGGCCTATAGCGGAGCTGCCGGCCTCCAACTTTAACTGCGACCGACCCGAGGCTCCGGAGGTAGAGCCAGCCAGGACTTACCAGCGCGGGGCTGGCCGACTTCGGGGCTGCGGCGGGTTCAGGCGTTCCGGTGGCCCGACTCGGAGCTGTGGCGGCTTTCCGGTGGCGGTGGCGGCGGCAGCGACTTCGGCGGCCCGGCCGCGGGCCCAGTGGACGACATCGTCGGGAGCTCGCAGGTCACAGGTTGGTGACCTGTTTTTCCGGAGCTCCCGCGGCAACAGCTGCGTCCGCTGGACTGGAGGGCGGCAGCTTCGACCGCCCCGGGCCGCGGAGTTGAACCGGCCCGCTCGCGGAGCGTGGTTCACCCGCAGGACTTATTTACATCACCCAGTGCGGTCACAACATCGGAGGCCCGGGTCGCCTCAGCGCAGAGGAAGAGGAAGAGGAAGAAGGGAAGAGACAAAGACAAGATTTTTGCCTTCCACCACAGTGAGGAGGTGTCTGGTGAACTCACTGTGGTGGATGTTAAATATGTGTTTATTGTGTGTTTTTGTTATTTACTATATGTATGACTGCAGGCAACGAAATTTCGTTCAGACCGCAAGGTCTGAATGACAATAAAGTTTTCCAAGTTCCAAGTACCACAACACACCCCTTGACGGGACAGGCGGCTATGCCCCATCACAGTTACTGAATAAGTAGACTGTTAAGAAGCAAATTGCCATCGCCTCTATCACTCTTACTGCCTCATCATGTCCCTCCCATGGGACCACAACTGGCCGTCCGGCAAGAAAAACAGGCAGCATACTTCAATGAGAAGGCAAGCGCCAAGCTGCTGCCGCGCCTCGAACAACAACAACAGGTGTGGTTTCATGCCAAACCAATCGAGTGGCAACGTGGCCGGATTGCGAGAGAAAACCTGTCACCTCGGAGCTACATCATCTCTACACCGAGCGGTACGGAGTTCCGCAGAAACAGGAAGGACATACGACCTGCACACAAAGCAGCTGAGCCGTGCCCTGGCAACACGCAGCAGACAAGTGCGAACACTCTCCCACAAGGAGGAACCCCTCTCCCAGAAGGAGCTCGTCTCCCAGACTCAAGAGAACTATCACAGGCCGCATCACAAGGTTCTCGCACACAACAGAAATACGACACAGAACGAGTTGGAAAATATCCTTTACCCTCACTTCAGTTACAAGTAATTTGAAATTTCCTTTGCAAATCAACAGAAATTGTAGTATTTGGACTGGATGCAAACAAAACACTGGAAGAACAAAGGGATTTGGAGCTGCAGAGAAGTAGAACATTAAAGGCAGCTCAGTTCAAAGTACAATAAACTAATGATGTTTAAGATTGTATCACAAGATTTTCCGAAATTTTAAAACGGGATGTTAAAGTGCTCCTATGAAATTGTTACATCATAGTCATAGAACCAGGGGGGGGGGGAGGGGGAGAACAATGGCGGACCCAGAGCGGGGGAGAGGGAGTGGGAGGCGGGAGAACAAAAGGGGAGCTGGCAGGAGTACTTTGTAACGTTTGTCAGCGCCGTATGTGGCGACTATTTGCATACCTTGGGTGTGCAAGGAAAGAAATTCATTGTGCTTTGTCACATGTGACAATAAAGTCTTCCATGCTATACTTTTACCATGTCCCCTGACGATGTGTTCCAGACAGCTACCACTCTCTTTAACACACATACCTTGCACACCTCCTATAAACGTTCCCCTTCAGAACTTAAACCTATGCCCTCCATCCTGGGTAAATGATTCTGACTATCTATCCTATCCACACATCTCGTAATTACTTCTACCAAGTCACCCCTCAGCCTCCAACATACCAGACAAAACAATCCCAGTTTATTCAACTTCTTCACCACGTCAGGCAGTCACTCTGGAGGACATGGATAAGCAACGTTTCAGCTAGAACATTCAACATTTCTTCAGATGAAGGGTTCTTCCTATGAAGGGTCGCAACTCAAAACATTGCCTATCCACGTCTTCCGTAGATACTGCCTGACCTGTTGAGTTACCCCAGCACTTTGTATTCTATGTAAGATTCCAGTATCTGTAATTCCTTGTGTCTCTCTTCTTGTAGCTAATGTGTTCACAATCCAGGCAGTATCCTGGTGAACATCTTCTGCACCCGTTCCAAAGCCCCCTCTTACCTCTGGTAATACAGTGACTGGAACTGCAAGTGGCCTAACCAAAGTTTCACACAGCTGCAACAAGACATCCTGACTCTTACACGCAATGCCTGACCAACGAAGGAAAGAGATTATTGTTTAGAAAAAGTGTGATAAAGACTTGAAAAACTAGGTATTTTTCTGATTCTGGGGTGACATGGGAAGAATGGTTCCGATCATAAGAGGGAGGGACAAGACAAATGGAAGCAGTACTTGAGGGGATCAAAAACATGAGGCCATAGATTCAAGATAAAGGTCTGATTTAAAACAGATGGCTAACGTCTATATTCAGAGAGATATGGGGAAGTGGCAAGCATGTTCCTAGTTAGCAGCTGATGAGGAAACCATGCAGAAGTAGATTTGATAATTAAAAGCAGGCAAAAGATGTTAAACTTTAGAACAAGAGTAATTAACATTTTTGCTTGTGTGGAAGGTAGGAACCACCACAAGCTAGTTGCAATAAGTGGGTTGTTTCCATGTTGTAATCTCAATCTACGCACATCAAATTACTAAAAACCCCCGTCTCACGGTGCGAGTCGACCCACGAGTGACCCCAAGTTTTCACTCGTGGTAATCTCGTACAATTAACGTAGCGGGAACATCGGAACTCGCCGACGCAACTTAGCGACTCGTGGCGCTAACGGCAGGTAGCCGTGAAACTTGTTAACTCTTGAAAAAATTCAAACATTTAAAAAGTTTTCCACGAGTCAAATTTACTGTTGAAGTTAAAAATTGAAACATTTAAACCCGTTGTAAGAAAGTAGTGGCCCGTGAGTTTACCTTAGTGACTCGTGAGTCTACCGTGGGCACTCTTTAACTCAGCGGGCAGGCAGCATCTCTGGAGAGAAGGAATGGGTGATGGGATGACGTTTCCAAATTTCTGCTGCGTCTTTGTGTAACTCCAGCACAAATTGTGTATTCCGTGTGCTCACTTTTTGTCAACTTTCTTGTGTATGACATTATTTTGTCCTTTCTTGTGTATGACATTATTTGTATCCATGGCAGTTGATTGTCGCTCCCATCAGTTTCCCAGGGGGTCGGGACGGGACTGGAGTTGGGAGGGAAAGGTGGGGGGGGGGGGAGGAGGGAGGGAGGAGGGGGGTGGGGGAGGAGGGAGGGGAGGGGGTGTTGGGGTGACTTAGTACGGGAGACAAGTGTACTGACTGTGTGAGCAGACACTTTGGTAGTGATTGCCCATGGGGTTCACTGTCGAGGACTTCATAATGCAGAGAGCATTATAAACAGTGGAGCGATTAACCCTGGAAAGGGGGGAAACTTCTCTTTGAGTCGGACCCAGGAAACTGAAGCAGGAATTTTCTTGAGGTTATTAACGACAGATAAATGGATTGGAAGGGTTAAGAGGGCTATGGGCAACACACAGGCCAATAGGACTACCCCAAGACACCAAATTGGACGGCACGGCCAAGCTGGGCCGAAGGACCTGTTTCCGTGTTGTACAGCACCATGACTAAGGCCTATCCAGTGGGATTGACATATTTTGAATTTTTCCTTTCAAAAGATGCAGTGTATTTTGGTGACTATTGCACACTGCAGACCAGAAGCGCCTTCAAAACCCAGAGAGAAGGGATGGGCGGGTTAGGTGAGCAGGAGAGTGGGGTTGTTTGCAGTTGCAGAGGGAGGGGGCAAGGGCGGTACAGTTCCCCGTCTCAGCTCCTGTTTTACCGAGCGTGTGGACGTGGACGGGTGGCTTGGTTGGCGGCGGCCCATGGTGTGGCAGAGCCGGCGTGCCTGCTGACTCCCATCCCCCCCCCCCCCCTCCCCCCGGTCCGGGGCCACGCTGGGAGAGAGAGAGCCCCCGAGCACCTGCCCTGGGGCGACTGGCACTGACCTGCTGGCGTCGCCGACGTGAAGACGGTGTGAAGCCCTCGCGCCCGGTGCAATGGGCGGGGAGCTGGAGAGGGGAGGGAAGGGGTCACACACATGGCCGGGAAGCAGAGGGGTGGGGGTCGGGATGGCAACAGACAGGGCCAACAATAAGATGGAGAAAGACAGAAACACTGACGTGCAAAGGAGACCTACAATAGTGCATGATCTCTCTCACGCTGTTCCTGACGCTAAAGCCTTGGGATCATTGCCCTTCATGTTGGTGTGGAGGGGGAGGGGGGGTAGTGTGCTGTTTGATCGCTTCCTGCTATCCCAGGGACAGGGAGACAGTGGTTTTTGAGACTGGTGGGCAATCACTACCAAAGTGTCTGCCCACACAGTCAGTACACCTCTCCTACACTTGTCTCCCACGCTAAGATCGTCCCGCAGAGAATGATCCCAGCCTAACCCAAGAGCCTTGTCACCCTGGACAGATTAATGACGCCCCCCCCCCCCGCCCCACCTCAACTCACGCCTGGGCACCAAAGCAGTTCAGGAGGCGAACCCTGAGCTCCATCTACCAACAATCAAGAGGAACTTGGGAGAGGAACTTGGTAACTCGGGAGAGGAACTTGGAACATCGCAGAAATGACATACCTGTGGGAACTCGGTTAAACTCTTGAACATAAACTTGGAATCTCGTACACAACCACAAGTCTGTTTTTTTTCTTTCACTCGGGGTCACTAGTGGGTAGACTCGCACCCTGAGAAAGGGCCATTATTCTGTATTGTTCAACTCACCAATCATACGGGATTGTAATGTAATACATGTATGCAACACCAGGCCTGTTGTTCACTTTATTTCCCTTATCTTTATTTCTCTTATCTAGTCATAGCAGCTTCTGCACCCTATACATCTTTATACTTTGAAAATATCTTCCTAGACCTTTCTCCCTGTTCCATCGATTAAAAGCCTGGTTATATTTACTCTTCAGCCAGTTTTTCTTTAACTATTTCATTAAGTGTGTCAACTTTCCTCCTCATATGGACCTTTGAAAAAAATATGAACTATAATAACAGCACTCTTCATTAAAACTCCATGAGACCGGTTATGTACAGAGCAAGATTACTCTCTCAACTAATATTGATAATATTGGCCAAATAAGTATATCACAAAATGGAGGATCTCTGCATTTGCAAAGTCTGCTTGTCATCTTTCCGTATAAAAGCTGCAAAGCCATGAGGCTCATGGCACCAGAGTGTCTGGAACCTGGGAGGAAGTCAAGCACAGGGTGAAGTCCAGATATCCCCTCAATTGTTAATATGTAAGATGGTTTTGCAGAAAGAGCCGAGCTGGGTTGCAAATGCATGATCAGGATTGGTTACAGAATGGGGTGTTGTAAAAGTATTGTTAATTATGTTGCAGTCTTTGCACTGTTATCTTGTGACTAGTCAAAGTATGGAGCCTTGCTCAAATTGTTGATGTTACCTGGGGAAATGTTTCTTTACTTTGGTGAACTGTCTTCCAACTAGAACCTTCTGTGGAAACAATGTAATGGGGTATTTTGCAGTATAAAAGAGGGGACACCACATGGATCGAGGTCGATCTTCTGGAGGTGCACTTGGGACTGTGTTGACCGTCTGGAAGTGTCTCTTCGCATGAGGCTGAATGGCTTGGATGAGTAGAGACAAGGATCGGACCCACGATGTTGGTTAGGTATCATATAGGAAGTTTGTTTGTGAGTGAGAATAAAGAGTTTAGTTGATCCAGTACTTGACTCAGTGTTTTACTGAACTAGACTAACGGGGTAAGCTCTAGGAGCATAATTACAATATCATCAAAATTAATTTGCTTTCCCCTCAGTGCTAGTTAGGCTCTTGATAATATGGGAAGTCTGGAACTGTGCCTTACATTAATGAACAGTAAAGATAGTTTAGGAGAAATATTTTGTAACTGATTCAGCACAGCTTGTTGGCAAAGAGATCATTCGTCCTTCCATAAATGTACTGAAGATGGAAGAAGAAAATAGGGAAGGTTTGTAATGTAGTAAACCTAAGTGTCTTGCATACAGGAAAAGATTAATGGGAAATTATAGGTCACACGAGACCAGTAAGATGTGTGCTTGGATGTAAACTATTCATTATTTGGTTGAACAACTCAAAGGTGACACTTACAACTTTGCTGATGACATTAAAATAAGTGGGAATATGAATAATGACTTCAATTAGAAATACACAGGTCGAGTGAATGGCTAACAGCTCTGCTGATGGTCAGACGCTATTATCCTTTTTGGTTACAAAGGAGGATTTTTCAATGGTGAGAAATTGAGAAAGCTCAAAGAGGCTTTTGGGCTCCAACCTAAAGCATCACCCGCCCATTCCATCCTCAGATGCTGCCTGACCTGCTGAGTTCTTCCAACACTTTGTGTATTCTTCAAAGAAAGTTGATGTTTTTTTAGGTGAGTCATTGAAAGATATTGTGCAGGTTTTTTGGGCAGTTCGGAAGAGGAAATTCCAAATTGGCTTCTGAACCGGAGTGGAAGCAGATTACCCTTGATCCTAAGAAGAATATCTCACTCAGCTACAACTTGTCTAATTTGATTCTCACTCGAACTCCTTGATATGAATCCATGACAATTAATTCCTTTACCTAACATAAATTCAGCAATCATGGTTTGGAAATTTCCAATTGATATGGGTTCAGCAGCTTTTTTGGGGGGGGGGGGAAATTTCCAGATGTGCGCTACCCTTTTTGTGAAGTGCTTTCTAATTTTGGCCTCAGTCGGGCAGTATTTATCTTAAGGCTGTACCCACTTGTCCTTAACTTTGAATGATGTGGGTAGTTCCTGTAATACTAGATACAAGAGATCAAGCCTCTGTGATTCAGTCCCTTGAAGATGAAACGCAGCAGATAATCATGAAATGGTGTGATTCTGCTGTTATTTGCTTGCTTCTTATGTCCTGTTTTGCAACTGGTTATTAAGCCTACGTACATCTTTACACACCATTAACAGTGTACATCAAAGGGCAGCCATTACAGAGTGATAAATGATAAGATCTCCATACTTCCTCTGTCCTTGTACATTTACATCTTACATTTGCACAGCTCACTAACCACAGGGCTGTTAATGCTGAAAAAAACCCAGAACCAGATGATTCTTTTGAAGTTACACATTTTGTATCATTAACCAACTTAACACACTACTTGCTATTAATAAACCATGACACCAGACAAGTCACTCAACAGGGTTTGTCATTTCTCAAAATTTCACAACATGTTTCCAGCACACTGCAAGAACCAGGAATGCCCAATCTCATTAGATAGCATGCTTTTGCATGGAAACACTTGCAGGATGCCAATACTATGGATAATGTTACTTTCCTGCGTCTCAAATTTCACTTGCTTCCAAGAGTCCTTTGCTTGTAAAATGGCCTTATCTCAAAAAAATATCATACAGTAACAACCATTTAAAACATGTTAGGACAGATTAAGTTTGCTCAAAGCCTCGTACCCTTCTTCCTGATTGACTAAATTTTGTTCATGTTTAGAGAGAGCACGGAGGTATCAAACGTTCTGTTCATAGAGGAAAACACTACCAAGCTCTGTTCATTATAATACAAAGGGCTTTCTGTTACAAGAAACAGATGGTCTTTTGCAGAGCTGTGAATGTTTTTAAAGCAACATCTGTATAATATTCTCCTAAGCTACAGTAAAAACATAAAGCAGCTTTTTTTTGCAATACATTCATTATGTGGTGATCGGATGGTAGGGGGATGGGGGAAATATTTTCATAGGTTTGAAACATGTTGCAGCAAAGAATTACAGTTCAAGGTAGCTTCTAATGGAACTAAGTGAAATCTGGTAATGTGAAAGTATGGATTCAGAATACTGATCATCAATATTTTCTTTTCAATCAGTATCAATAAAATGCATCTTAGATATATTGAAACTAATAGTCTTTTCTTGAAATGGTTTATATATAGTGGTAATGAGAAAATGGGAGTAGTTCACATCATTGAAAACAGGAACACTTATTATTACAATATCCAGTGTGCATTTAGCTTGATAGAGATGGATCCAATTAAATTAAGTTAAGCCCTCACATCTGTTACGACTTAACCTTTATGCTTCCTACTGCAAATCTTCAATAGTGCTGAAGTCCAAGGTGTATTGATTTTAGTAGAAATGGATTTATTCCACCTGTAATTTATATGTACTGCTTTTTTTGTCAAAACAAAAAACAAATGAAAAACTAAACCAACGGAAGAGAGAAGCCAGTATCAAACCCTGCACTGATGAAAAAAATACACCAAGCACTTATCAATTACCTAAATGAGCCAAAGGATTGTGAATAATACAACAGCTATGTCTGGGCTGTGCCAAATAAGCAACTCATTTCAAAGGTCTTTGACATTCAGGTCACCCCCTGGAACAATGAATTGATTCCTGATCGAAAGCCCTTCTACACATTGAGAGCTGACTTTGTGTTAATCAACACTCTTTATCCATCTATGTTCTTTGGGGGGCAACCGGGGCAGTGGGGCGGAAATTGGAGGGGTATGGGAAGGTAGAAGTTAGACTCAAATGAAGGACAGGCAGGGAGAGGTGAAGGAACATTGTGAAGCTGATGGGCTGAAGTGTGTTTATTTCAACGCAAGGAGTATTATGGAGGAAGCAAGTGAACCCAAAGCCTGGATCAGTGCTTGAGACAATCGAGTGGTGGCACCATCGAGTGTGGCTGCCTCACCTGCAGCTGTCTGTCCTTTCATTCATTTTGTTATTTTTAGTCTGTTTTAAAGTTTGTTTTTGGAGGTATTTTAGTCTTTTTTATGTAGGGGGAGGGGGGAGGGGGGAAGGTGGAAACTGTTTTCTTAGTCACTTCCTGGTTGAGGATGCGACTATTCTCCGAGCCGCATCTTCGCCCCCCCCTCCTCGCGGCCTACCGCCTGGATTGGCGAGGCGTTTCCTGCCGGAGACCGGTCAGAGCCTCAGCTTCAGCAGCGGTGGCGCAGCACTGGATTCCACTGCAGAGCGAGCGATGCCATACCGGGGTCGCCGTGTTGGAGCTCTGGAGTGCTGGGACTGCCAACTTTAACACCGTGGAGCTGAGGTCTGCGAAGCTTCCAGCCGCTGGCAGCGCTGACTTTCCAACCATGGGGGGCGCTGACTTGAACATCGCGGAGCCCTGGGATCTCTCGCCGAGGTCACCAGCGTTGAATCTCCGCCCAGCTCGGCCTGTGGACTTTGAAAGCCGTGGCCTCCAGTAGGAAGTGGCCGATTCAAGGCTCCGGGCCGCTGAGAGGGTTCTTCCATTCGAGGGCCTGAAACATCGGGCTCGTAGCGGCGATTGTGGAGGCCTCAATAGGCCCCGACCACGGGTGAACAGAGGAAGAGGAATTAACTTTGGTGCCTTCCCTCACAGTGGGGAATGTTGATTCTGCTGTGGGGGAATGTTTTTTATGTTTTATGTTAAATTCTAAAGTGTTGTGTTTATCTTATTTGTGTGCTGCATGGTAACTCACATTTCACTGCAACAAATTGGTGTATGTGACAATATACGTCCTTTGGTCCTTTGATGTGATGGCCATTGCAGAAATGTGGATGCAAGAGGAACACGACTGGCAGCCCAATGTTTCAACAGTTCCAAAGTTTCAAACATGATCGAGAGGGAGGCAAAAGAGGTGAAGGAGTTGTACTGCTATTCAAGGAGACTGTCTCGGCACTCAGAGTGGTTTGTCCACTGAGGTGATATGGATAGAGCTTAGAAAGAAGAGAGCCACAAGCACTCCAATGGGATTGTACTATCATCTCCCCCCCCCCCCCCCCCCCCCGCAGTAAAAAGCGAGAGAGAGAGAGCAACAGATATGCAGACAGATTATCGAAAGTTTCCAAAGCATCAGGGTTGTCTTAGTGGGTGAGTTTAACTTTCCAAATATTGATTTTGACTTGCCAAAGGATTAGACAGGGCAGCATTTGTGAGGTGTATCCAAGAGGGCTTCTTAATATTTTATGTTGATAGTCCAACCCAAGAAGGGAGCATACTGGACCTTGTGTTGGGATATGAGCCTGGCCAGGTGTCTGATGTGATAGTTGAAGAGCATTGCGGGGATAGTGATCACAAATCTATACGTTTTAAGATTGTTTTGAATAGGGAGAAGGGTGGACCTTGTCGGAAAGTACTGAATTGGAGGAAGGCAAACTACAACTTGGGACCATGTTGTGACCATTGCAGAAATGTGGATGCAAGAGGGACACGACTGGCAGCTCTGGGGTTTTGGCGTTTCAGACGTGATTGAGAGGGAGGTGAAAGACATGGAGGAGTTGCACTATTTCTCAGAGAGTAGCTGTACCTCTGCTAGGCAGGAGATTGGGAGGGTAATCTGGGACCAATTGTTATTGGGTCAGACTACATCTGAAATGTGGGTTTCATTTAAAGACCAATTGATCAAAGTTCAGAATCGCAATGTTCCTGTGAGGAGGAGGTATAAACATGACTTGGATGACCAGAGGTTGTAAATTTGGACCAAAAAAAAAGAATGAAGCACATGCAAGGTTTAAGAGGATGGAATCAGACAGGGGCTTTGAGGAGTATAAAGAAAGGAAGAAAAAACAACCAGCAGGTGATTAAGGGCTGAAAGGAGCCATTAAAAGGTTTTGGTGAGTCGGCTGAAAGAATATCCCCAAATTTTTTATACCTATATTAAAAGCAAGGAAGTAATCAGGGAAAAGGATAGAATCACTCAAGGATCAAGAAAGGAATTTGTGTTTGGAGTCTGTGGATGTGTTTTGAATTTGCGTCTGTGGATGAATTTGCACCTGTTTTCATCAAGGAGAAGGACATGGAGGACAGTGAGATCAGTGTGGGGAATATTAATTTGCAAGGGCAGTTTGAGATTCAGAAGGAGGGGCATTAATGATGCAATGAAAATGAACTTTTTTTCTCTCTTCTTCTCAGTTACCTCACAGACCAGAAATATTAACTGTTTTGCTTTCCACTGATGCTGCCTGAGCATTCCAGCGTTTTCTGTTTTTTACTTCAAATTTCCAGCATTTGCAATTTCCTTAATTTTCAATTATGTTGTCCTTTGGAAGCTTGACAAGTCAAACTGTTGCCCACCAAGTTGTTGCCCATTCTCATCCATGGAATATCCAGTGTGTTTAATATACAGTAACACTATCTGCCAACTCACTCATGTGGAATAATATTCTTTTGGGGATGAAAGTGTAACCCATCTTGGAAAATCTTGCTCCAAATTATAAACAGATAGCACTGTCGTTCAGACTTGCAGAACATAAGCCCCAGTTCAGCCATATCTAGAACTGCAGCCTTTGACCCAAGTGGAGATGTAGTTAATGCCAATGGCTTATTTTGTGTACATGGACTTTCAGAAGGTGTTTGATAAAGCACTACAGAGCCGACATGTTTGTAAAATCAAATCCCCAAGAGATTAATAGCACAGAGGCCGAGTGATTGCCAAATTGGCTTTGTGACAGAAAAGGAAGAAAACGAACTGGCGTTTATAAGCAGACAAGGAAGAGTATGGAATTGTTCACAAACGACAGTGCTGGGACCACGGTTCACTTTAATGTACATTGAACTGTGTACATACAATCATTTTAAACTTTGCAGATGGCACAATCAGTAATACAGTGAACAGCAAGGAAGACAGAAAATTATTTTCGGAGGAAGTAGACGGCCAAAATAAGCAGGCTCGCGAACAATGAAATAAAACACAAAAAGTAAAGAAGCAATTCAGTTTAAAAAAAAACACCAAATGGTACAATTATAAAGTTCAGGAAGGAAGGGGTCCAGTATGGATGCACACAGAGTGGCAGAGTCTTGCAGCTAATAACTCGGAAGCCTCACCGTTCCGCAGTCTACGTTTAATTCTTACCTTGGACACTGTCTGTGTGGAGCTTGCTTCTTTCCACATCCCAAAGACATGAGGGTTGGAACGTTAGTTGGCCACTGTAAATTGGAAGGCGAGTGATAGAAGTTAAGGGAATCAATTAGGATGCAGGGAAAATAAAAGGGAAATGTATGATAAGTGGGAAAATGGGTACCTGATGGTAAGCATGGACTCATTGAGACAAAAGGTTTGTTTCCATACTGTGCCTCTATGTGACTATGGCTATGACTATTGGGGCTAATGAAGGATGTATGAGAAACATGTTTTAAATGAAACGCCTAAACAGCTGCATTGTGATTTAAACATACTGGAGAATCTCAGCAGGTTTGAAGGGAAAAGATTAGTAGCAGAGCACTGAGAATTATTAACAATGTCCACTAACATGGGGGCCATGAAGGGAGGGTGACTGTACAACAGTTACTGAAATAGTGCAAAGGGAGCAGTAAGTGTGTTTTACGGACCAGGTGAAATTGGAAAGGTGTGAACAGGAGTTAGAAACTGATGGAAAATTCGGAACAGGAGCAAGAGGATAACTTACTGTACAAGTTACAGGAGATTGGCTGGGGTTGGGAGGAAGTGGCAGATGAATAGGTACGTGGATAGGACAGGTTTGGAGGGATATAGACCAAGTCTTGGCAGGAGGGACGTGTAGCTGGGACATGTTGGCCGGTGTGGGCAAGTTGGGCCGAAGGGCCTGTTTCCACGCTGTATCACTCGATGAATCTATGACTCTATCAAAGCCACTGAGTGTTATTGGTTTATTATTGTCAGATATACCTAGACACTTTGCGTCACATGTATCCTGTCAAATCATACCATACAATACCATACCATATCACACAATCAAACCATACACAAGTACAACAGTTAGTGCAACGGGTAAAATAAACTGAGTGCGGAATATAGTGTTACAGCTACAGAGAAAGTGCAGGTGAGTAAAAAGTACAAGGACCACAGCAAAGTAGGTTGTAAGATCGGTAATACACCCTTAGCTTACGAGAAGTCCATTCAATAGTCTGATAACTGTGGAGAAGATGCTCTTCCTGAATCTGATGGTACGTTCTTTCAAGCTTTTTGTATTTTCTGCCAGACAGAGGGGAGAAAAGAGAATGACTACTGTGCGAGTGGTCTTTGATTATGTTGGTTGCTTTCGCCAGGCAATGACATGAGTAGGTCTGCTTGTTAGGTTACAACCTAATGGTATGAACATTGAATTCTCAAATTTTCCAACTGACCTACAACTCATACCCCCCCCCCCTCTCATTCCCTCCCCACCCCCCACCCCCTTTATTCCCTGTGCCCAACCTGGACACACATCCATCTTTCCTCCTTCATCCCGTCCCACATATATTCCTTACTCTGGCTTCACAATTTTTACCTCGTCTATTCTTAGCTCCTTATCTCACACTTTTTCTTCTTTTCATCTCTGGCTTTTGTCCAACCATCTGGCAATCAAAAAAAAGCCTCTCACCTGTATCCACCTATCACTTGCCAGACTTTGTCTTGCCACCAGCGCACTTGCAGCTTTTCTCCTTCCCACCACGATCACAGCCCCGACCTGTAACATTACTAATCCATGTTCCCCAGAGATGCTGCCTGATCCACTGAATTACTCCAGCACTTTGTATCTTTTTTGTGAACCAGCATCTGCAGTTCCTGGTGTCTGAATGACCTCCACACATCTTGTTGGAGATGAAGATGTAGAAAGTCAGAAGTTATGGAGAGAAGGCAGGAGAATGGGGTTAGGAGGGAGATAGATCAGCCATGATTGAATGGCGGAGTAGACTGGATGGGCCTAATGGGCTAATTCAACTCCCATCACATGATCTTATGGTCTTAAAGTAAGATAGGGAGCCAACGGTCTGACTGTCTTTCCATCTTTTTTATAATTTTTTGTGTGTTTTAAAAGTTTGTGTTAACGTTCCCTGGTTTGTTTTATGTGGGGAGGGGGTCTGGGGAAACTTTTTTTCAATCCCATACCTTGCCGGAGATGCGATTGCTTTCCAGATCGTATCTGCGGTCGCTCTGAGGCCTAACATCATGGAGCTGGCGGCCTTGCTCGAGACCGACTTTGAGCCCCACCGCAGGGCCGTGGACTTACCATCGGAGACCTGCGATCCCTTGCCTGAGATCGACGCTCCAACCGCGGCCTGCGGATTTTAACCAAGGAGCTCGCAGTCTCGGGTAGAGACTGATGTTGGGAAGCTCCAAAGTCGCAGAAGGTTCGACTAGCCCTGAATCAGGAGTCCGATCGCCCGGTGCGGGGATCCGAGAGCCCCCCGATGCGAGAGCTTGATTGCCCCGACGCAGAGTGCCCGGCCGCCAGCTACGGGAGTCAAGATCGTCCTATCAACGGAAGGCTCGAGGCCCCTGACCGCGGGAGGACAAAGAAGGGAAGAGATTGAACTTTTTTTCGTCTTCCATCACAGTGAGGAATGTGGAGGAGTCGCTGTGGTGGATGTTTATGTTAAAATGTATTTTGTGTGTCATGTTGCTTATTTGTATGACTGTATGGAAAATCAAAATTCCTCGTATGTTGCAAAACATACTTGGCTTATAAAGTATGATTATGTTTCTGATGATTATGATGTGAAAGGCTGAAGCCATTGTCCACCATATCGGTTTAAGAGTGAAGATGGGAGCTGTGCTGGAGGGAGCAGCCTAGGATGGAGAAGGCTATGGTTTCTTGGGACATAAAAGTGAAGATGAATATGTGATGGGGGTGATTTATATAATCAGGCAGAAACTACAGAAGCTTGAAAATGCTTACCACCAGACTTAGGAGCAACGTCTTCCACTCTGTTATCAAGCTTCTGAACAGTCCTTCCATAAGCAAGAGACCTAGAGTGATATAGTGTGGAAACAGGCCCTTCGGTCCAACTTGTCCACACCGGCCAACAATGTCCCACTTGCCTGTGCTTGGCTCATATCCCTCCAAACCTGTCCTATCCATGCACCTGTCTAACTGTGTCTTACACTATGGGATAGTCTCAGCCTCAACTACCTCTTCCGGCAGCTTGTTCCATACACCCACCACCCTTTGTGTGAAAAGGTTACCCCTTGGATTCCTATTAAATCTTTTCCCCTTCACCTTGAACCTATGTCCTCTGGTCCTTGATTCACCTACTCTGGGCAAGAAACTCTGTGCATCTACCCAATCTATTCCTCTCATGATTTTGTACACCTCTATAAGATCACCCCTCAACCTCCTGTACGCCATGGAATAGAGACCCAGCCTACTCAGCCTCTCCCTATAGCTCACACTCTAGTCCTGGCAACATTCTCGTAAATCTTTTCTGAACCCTTACAAGCTTGACAATATCTTTCCTATAACATGGTGCATGGAACTGAACACGATATTCTAAATGCGGTCTCACCAACATCTTATACGTGCAACATGACCCCCCAACTTCTATACTCTATACACTGACTGATGACCAAAGTGCCAAAAGCCTTTTCGACCACCTTATCTACCTGCGACTCAACCTTCAAGGAACCATGCACCTCTACTCCTAGATCCCTCTGCTCTACAACACTACCCAGAGGCCTACCATTTACTGTGTAGGTCCTGCCCTTGTTCGATGTCCCAAAATGCAACACCTCACACTTCTCTGTATTAAATTCCATCAACCATTCCTCCGCCCACCTGGACAATCGATCCAGATCCTGCTGCAATCTTTCACAACCATCTTCACTATCTGCAAAACCACTAACTTCTGTATCATCAGCAAACTCGCTAATCTTGCCCTTTATGTTCTCATCCAAATCATTGATGTAGATGACAAACAGCACCAAACCCTGAGGTACACCACTAGTCACAGGCCTCCAGTCCGAGAAACGACCTTCCACCATCACCCTCTGCTTCCTTCCATGGAGCCAATTTGCTAGCCATTTAGTTATCTCTCCTTGGATCCCTTGCGATCTAACCTTCCAGAGCAGCCTACCATGCGGTTGAATGCCTTACTGAAATCCATGTACACAACATTTACAGCTCTGCCCTCATCGACCTTTTTGGTCACGTCTTCGAAGAAATCAATCAGATTTGTGAGACATGACCTCCCATGTACAAAACCATGCTGACTATCCCTAATCAGCACTTTCCCATCCAAATGCCTGTACAACCTATCCCTCAAAATACTCTCCAGGAACTTTCCAGCTACAGATGTTAAGCTCACCGGCCTATAGTTCCCAGCATTTTCCCTGCAACCCTTCTTGAAAAGAGGCACAACATTTGCCACCCTCCAGTCTTCCAGTTTCTTGGACGACTTAAATTTCAACCAGGGCTCCCGCAATTTCCTCTCATTGTTTGACACTGGGGGGCAGTGTTAGCTGTGAGGAGGATGCTAGGAGGTTGCAAGGTGACTTGGATGGGTTGGGTGAGTGGGCAAATGCATGGCAGATGCAGTATAATGTGGTTATCCACTTTGGTGGCAAAAACAGGAAAGTAGACTATTATCTGAATGGTGGCTGATTAGGAAAATGGGAGATGCAACAAGACCTGGGTGTCATGGCACACCAGTCATTGAAAGTAGGAATGCAGGTGCAGCAGGCAGCAAAGAAAGCGAATGGTATGTTGGCATTCATAGCAAAAGGATTTGAATATAGGATCAGGGAGGTTCTACTGCAGTTGTACAGGGTCTTGGTGAGACCACACCTGGAGTATTGCGTACAGTTTTGGTCTCCAAACCTTGCAATGGAGGGAGTACAGAGAAGATTCACCAGACTGATTCCTGGGATGTCAGGACTTTCATATGAAGAAAGACTGGAAAGACTCGGTTTGTACTCGCTAGAATTTAGAAGATTGAGGGGGGATCTTATAGAAACGTACAAAATTCTTAAGGGGTTGGACAGGCTAGATGCAGGAAGATTGTTCCCGATGTTGGGGAAGTCCAGAACAAGGGGTCACAGTTTAAGGATAAGGGGGAAATCTTTTAGGACGGAGATGAGAAAAAAAAAATTCACAGAGTGGTGAATCTCTGGAATTCTCTGCCACAGAAGGTAGTTGAGGCCAGTTCATTGGCTATATTTAAGAGTGAGATAGATGTGGCCCTTGCGGCTAAAGGGATCAGGGAGTATGGAGAGAAGGCAGGTACGGGATACTGAGTTGGATGATCATCCATGATCATATTGAATGGTGGTGCAGGCTCGAAGAATGGCCTGCTCCTGCACTTGATTCTATGATTCTATGATTCCCGCAATGTCCTCGGATATATCTGAACAGGCCCTGGAGATTTGTCTACCTTCATACACTTAAGTAATCGCTGATAATGCACTGCCGCAATTGAATTGGACATTGGACAGATATTCAACCTTATTCCAGAGAACATTACATGGAGGTTTGATAAAAACATTCAAATTTGAGGATTTTGATCGGGTAAAAAAGGAGAACCTGTTTCTTCTGGTGGAATGTTTGGGAAGAGGAGAACACATATTCAAATGGTTCACAAAAGAGTGAGAGCCATCATAAACTAAACTAAACTAAATAAACAAAACTAAACACAAGGGACAAGTAGGAATGATGTGGTGTATTGTGATTTGAAATGCCCTGCTTAATGAAGGACAGAAACATAGTTGCAAATATCATGGAGAATCGAATACATTCTTGAAATGGAAATGCTAGCAAGGCTATAAGGAAAGAATGGGAGAGTGGGGCTAATTGGAATGCTTCTTTGAAGGTACAGGGATGAGTGATGGGTTGAATGGTCTCCTGGTGTCCTGTTTATCCTATAAAAGTTTCCATAACCTTCCTTCACATCATCTGCAGGTGATCTGAAATCTGCAGAAAATGATCCCCTAAACGAGTGCCAATTTTTTTTGCACTGAAAATGGAATTTCCTCTAACAGAAACCAGATGTTAGTTATTGGTTTTAACAGAGCAGCCAACATAAGGTCTGGCTTTTAAAATCCAGTTTCCTGATCTAGCTGTAGTTAATAATACTGTAACCAATGGCCAAATGTCAGCTGAGTACTAAAATAACCAAATGCGCAAATCTATTTGCTCAGGAATGCAACCTCTGGCTGTTTCAAGCAGAGTTTTGTCTCTCTGTAGCAACCCACACTTGATGGGTGTGGTATCCTGGTAGCCACAGGACTGAGTTAAAACCCCAGAGGTTAGTGTTCAAATTCTAACATGCGAAATTGAAAACATAGCTCAAATCCCATTTCGTGAGTTCTAAATAAAGCCTTTAGATTCTGCCTTGCAAATGCCAAAATATATGTATGTTTATGTTTAATTGGTATATTTTAGTTTGCAAAATCTTCTATTCATGAGTTCAGGGGCACTACAAGGAAGCCCTGCAAACACAAGACGAAGCCTTGACATTTAAGCAAGGATAAACTTTGCTTTTGTATGTTTAATGAGCACAAATGCTACTTGACTTACAATTCAGATCGACTGTAAAGCAGACAAATTGAAATTACTATCTCTCAATCAATGTTTATCCACTGAAAAAACTAAGTCCTTTATGTCCATGTCATTCACTTTCTATGAAGGCGCCCAACCCAGGTAACGCCGTGTGCTGGTCCTAGCGTGGATCTGCAATCACTCATTACAATCGCTCCACTCTTTTAAAACTTTACTCCACAGCAGCATTTCTTATCATGCACTCTATGTGCACACTGTGGATGGTACACTCGTAATCATGTATAGTCCTTCCACTGGCTGGTTAGCACGCAACAAAAGGTTTTTCACTGTACCTCGGTACACGTGACAATAAACTAAACTAAACTAAACCAAAATGTTCCCATTCTACAGTCGGGCTGTGACCAACATTTCCTTGCAAGTATGATTTCTTGACACGTGTGTCCAATAATGGCTCGGCTCATGGCAGAGGCACTCAAGAGATCCAGGCAATTCAGTTCATTCACAGATGAGTCCACGGATTAAAAAATTGCTGGACCTCAGAAACCATTTTGAGGGCTCAAAGTAAAGTATGCAATATCATCTGGTAGCTGTTATACAGCTGATTTCCCCCCCAAGGTTTAATGATATTTTTAAGGCCTGGACTTCTCTATCTTCGTTGATTGTTGGTAACCAAAATCCTGTTTCCAGTTGTAATAGAGAATTTGGTTTGCTTGCTATGCAGAGTTCAAATGTCTCCACAAGGAAGCCTGACTGAGGAACATGCTGTCAGATCCAAGGGATTTTTATTCATTTGTGTAAGCTCAAACAGCTGAAGAACCAGTGACAAATAGCTTTTCCTATCTCCAAACCAGCCATTGAAGGTCATCTCCATCCCAGCTAGTACACAGTTGCCACACAATGACTCAAGTACCCCACCCAAAACGAGTGCAGTTAGAACATAGAATATAGAACGGTACAACGAGGGAACTTGTCTTTCGGCCCACAATGTCCATGCTATACATGGGGTCAAGCTAAATTATTTGTTGCCTGCATATGACCCATACCCCTCCATTCCCTACATATCCATATGCCTGTCTAAAAACTTCATAATCATATCTGCCTCCACCATCACCCCTGGCAGCATGTTCACCCTCTGTGTAAAAAAACATGCTCATACACCTTCTTTAAACCATGCCCCTTTCACCTTAAAGCTCCCCCTATCTATGCCTCTCGTAATTCTGTAGCCTCTATCAGGTCCCCCTAAACTTCTGGTGTTCCAGAGAAAACAATCCATGCAAGTTTCAGAAACAAATGACCAGAAAATATGACTGCTTGATATTTGTCTTTCTGATGATAATGGGAAAATATATTGTGCAGATCTTCAGAGTCGAGGAAAATTAGTAAGCATTGTAATGGTATCTTGCATGTGGTGAATTTGTCATGGAACAGCTCATGACATTGCAAATGAAAGCCTTTGCATGTCATACAAATGCGGGCAGTTATACTTGGGATGACAAATGCTGCATGTGTGCAACCACTATACCTTGGGAATCCAGCAAAATTCTGACAAAGGTCTTTGTGGGTGAAAATTGAGGGTTGATGTCGATTTCTGCATCACTGTTGGAGTTCTGTATTTTTGGTCACAAGCAAATAAGACAGTTTCAAGGCTTTTGATTGAATTGAGACCGCCAGAGCCAGTTCTCCTGGGAAAGGCTTCATGGTGTGCACCTACAGCTCCACTGAATGAGTATTGCTCATATGGTAGGAATCTCCTCTGATTGTGCATGACAAAGCTGCTTTGAATTAAAACCCTTTGCTCATGTTCATTCTCCCTGTCTGCCAGGAAACAAATTCAGTTCGTGGAATTCCCAGCATGAACCTCTGTTTTTCGATTAGATTAGAGCTCAGAAATGGTTTTGAAATAGAACACTTTCCAAAAGTCATGTATAATGAGGCTTAAACATTCTTTACTTTGAAAAACAAGAAATCTAAACTTCAACGGAGCCCCAAATTTCTAGGTCAACAACCAAATTTTCTTCTGAAAGGAACATTGATTAACAGTGCCAGCAAACCAGATTCAATAGGCAATAGACAATAGACAATAGACAATAGGTGCAGGAGTAGGCAATTCGGCCCTTTGAGCCAGCACCGCCTTTCAATGTGACCATGGCTGATCATCCCCAATCAGTACCCCTTTCCTGCCTTCTCCCCATATCCCCTGAATCAGCAATTTTTAAGAGCCCTATCTAGCTCTCTCTTGAAAGCATCCAGAGAACCTGCCTCCACCGCCCTCTGAGGCAGAGAATTCTACAAACTCACCACTCTCTGTGCAAAAAAGTGTTTCCTCGTCTCCGTTCTAAATGTCTTACTCCTTATTCTTAAACTGTGGCCCCTGGTTCTGGACTCCCCCAACATCGGGAACATGGTTTCTGCCTCTAGCGTGTCCAAACCCCTAACAATCTTATATGTTTCAATGAGATCCCCTCTCATCCTTCTAAACTCCAGAGTGTACAAGCCCAGCTGCTCCATTCTTTCAGCATATGACAGTCCCGCCATCCCAGGAATTAACCTTGTAAACCTACGCTGCACTCCCTCAATAGCAAGATTGTCCTTCCTCAAATTAGGAGACCAAAACTGCACACAATACCCCAGGTATGGTCTCACTAGGGCTCTGTACAACTGCAGAAGGACCTCTTTGCTCCTATATTCGAATCCTCTTGTTATAAAGGCCAACATGCCATTCGCTTTCTTCACTGCCTGCTATACCTGCATGCTTACTTTCATAGATTGATGTACAAGGACACCCAGATCCCGTTGTACTTCCCCTTTTCCCAACTTGACACCATTTAGATAGTAATCTGCCTTCCTGTTTTTGCTACCAAACTTCATCTGCCATGCATCTGCCCACTCCCCCAACCTGTCCAAGTCACCCTGCATTCTCATATTATCCTTCTCACAGTTCACATTGCCAGCCAGCTTTGTGTCATATGCAAATTTGCTAATGTTACTTTTGAATCCCTTCATCCAAATCATTAATGTATATATATAGCTGTGGTCCCAGCACCGAGCCTTGCGGTACCCCACTAGTCATTGCCTGCCATTCTGAAAGGGACCTGTTAATCCCCACTCTTTGTTTCCTGTCTGACAACCACTTCTCTATCCATGTCAGCACTCTACCCCCAACATGTGCCCTAATTTTGCCCACTAATTTCCTATGTGGGACCTTATCAAATGCTTTTGAAAAGTCCAGGTGCACTACAACCACTGGCTCTCCCTTGTCCATTTTCCTAGTTACATCCTCAAAAAATTCCATAAGATTAGTCAAACATGATTTCCCCTTCGTAAATCCATGCTGACTCAGACCAATACTGTTACTACTATCCAAATGTTCGGCTATCTCATCTTTTATAATTGACTCCAGCATCTTCCCCACCACCGATGTCAGGCTAACTGGTCTATAATTCCCTGTTTTCTCTCTCCCGCCTTTCTTAAAAAGTGGGATAAAATTGGCTACCCTCCAATCCACAGGAACAGATCCCGAGTCTATAGAACATTGGAAAATTATCACCAATGCATCCACGATTTCTAGAGACACTTCCTTAAGTACCCTGGGATGCAGACCATCAGGCCCTGGGGATTTATCAGCCTTCAGTCCCATCAGTCTATCCAACACCATTTCGTGCCTAATGTGGATTTCCTTCAGTTCCTCTGTCACCCCAGATAGAAACATAGAAAATAGGTGCAGGAGTAGGCCATTCGGCCCTTCGAGCCTGCACCGCCATTCAATATGATCATGGCTGATCATCCAACTCCGTATCCTGTACCTGCCTACTCTCCATACCACCTGATCCCTTTAGCCACAAGGGCCACATCTAATTCCCTCTTAAATATAGCCAGTGAACTGGCCTCAACTACCTTCTGTGGCAGAGAATTCCACAGATTTACCACTCTCTGTGTGAAAAAAGTCCCTCCATCCCAGGAATCAGTCTGGTGAACCTTCTCTGTACTCCCTCTATGGCAAGAATGTCTTTCCTCAGATTAGGGATAGTAGTGGCCAGATCCTCTGGCTACTACTATATCAGGAAGATTGGATCTGTCTTCACTAAGGAGGACACATCCAAAGTACCTGTTCAACACATCTGCCCATTTCCATGTTCCTCATAATAAATTCACCTTTTTCGGTCTTCAAGGGTCCCACTTAATATAATATAAAGAAGCACTGTCCTGCTTTTTTCTTGGTCTTACCTTCAGCTCAGCTTTTCTTCCCGTATTGTCCGACTTTTTGGTTACTGTGTTTCTTTAAACATTACCCAATCTTGCTTCTCGCTCAACCTTCACTCCCCTTGGAACCTAACCTGTTTTGTTCCACTGTGATCCCTGCTAGTGTTTCTTTCCAGTCAACTTTGGGCTTTTTCAACTTGACACCTCCGATTGTAGATTAAACCTGACCATGTTATGGTCACTGAAAGATCCCCGGTAGGTTCCAATACAATCAAGCATCAAGGCAACAAAGTTCCTAAGGATCTCCCATAACAACCACAGCATTACTTTTGATTCAACTTGCAACCTATGTCCAAGCTATTCCATACTGAATTCTACCCTTGAATATTCAGTTCCCACAGCCAAGGCACTTTGACCTCCGCCCTCCCCGAGAATCTCCTCCCAATTTGTCAATCCCTCCCCCCCCACGATTTAGTTTAAAACCCACACTGTAGCCCTAGCTACCTGCTAGAATGTCGGCCCCCCTCCAGTTAAGGTGTAACCCTTTTGTACAGGTCACCCCTCTCCAGTGGTCAATCCCTCAGCCCCTCTGCCCCTGATCCCCCTCCTGTCCTCACTAGCACGTTGGTACTGGAAGCATCCAGAGATCCTAGAAGTCTGCATTTCATCTTCCAACTCTCTAAAGTCCCTCCTTCCTCCCCATTATCGTTTGTGCCTTGCACACCACCTTCTCTCTCTCGAGGATGTTCTGAATTCTGCTTGTTCCTGAGCACACCATGGAGGCACAGACCATCCTCGAGTCTCGTCTGCTGCAAGCTGTCACACTCCTCGGACAATGGAGTCACACTGGAAACATCGTCTCCCCGGACAGTTCCCAAGAGGGCGTACCCATTAGGCACAGCCACCTGGGTCTCTGCACTCCACGATTTCCATCCTTTCTCTCCGTCACACACCTTGGTTCTTCCTGTATCCTCGGCGTGACTACCTCTTCCCAGATGGCCCTGGAGGTCATCGCGCTGCTTCTCCAGTGGCACCAACACGGTCCTTTAGAAGCTCTTGCCACAGTTGTAACGGCCAGAGGCTCCACTCCCACATTCTGCAAGCCTCACACTGTCTCATCTCTCATCACGTTCCATCCTCTCGCGCTTTATGCATACCTCCCCTCAGCCTCTCGCCGAAGACTCTCGAGCCAGAGACACACTTTACTTTTCCCTTCCCTAAGAGCCATGCTTATATTGACTTGACAAATTGCCTAATTTACCAATTTACAAACCAAATTCCTCAGTTTTAAACCCTCTGACTCACTTCTAAACTCTCCTCCCACTCAGGCTAGAGCCAATCACTGCTTTGTCCTGTGCTGCTGTTTCTTCAAAATCCACGGAAGCAAACTGTGCGCCTCTCTCAACTGTTTTCCCCCTCTGACCACTTCTATCTCCTTCGGGCTAGAACCAATCATCTTTGCTGTCAGATGTCGGTTCCCCTCCAGTTAAGGTGTAACCCATCCCTACCCCAGAAGAGATCCCAGTGGTCTCTGCAGTGGTCCCAGTGATGCTGGTTCATTGGTTAGAATTGAAAGGTGTAAGCTGGGAGTCATTAAGCTTATTCAGTAGATTATAGCCATGTCTAATAGTTTTTTATCTGTCTTCGTTGTGTCCTTTGGAGGATACTAGCGCAGACTCATAGATTTGAGTTTTATCTCAGGGGATGTGAAGGCAGTTTTTATTACAATCGCACCACGATCTCACAAACTTGATCACAACGAGACTCGAGACGCCACACTCTTATAAGAAGACACTCTTATATATTTATATGCCATAAATGGAACGGAAAGTTAAGAGTATTTATTTGATATAGAATAATAAAGAAATTAATCAAGAAGCAACGTCTGGAGAATTTGTTTTTTGCTATCATAAGAGTTCAGAACCAGGGCCCACAGTTTAAGAACAAGGGGTAAGCCATTTAGAACAGAGATGAGGAAACACTTTTCCACACAGAGAGTTGCAAGTCTGTGGAATTCTCTGCCACAAAGGACAGTGGAGGCAAGTTCTCTGGATACTGTCAAGAGAGAACTAGATAGGGCTCTTGAAGATAGCGGAGTCAGGGAATATGGGGAGAAGGCAGGAATGGAGTACTGATGGTGAATGATCAGCCATGATCACAGTGCTGGCTTGAAGGGCCACACGGCCTACTCCTGCACCTATTGTCTATTGTCGGTGAGTACGTAAACTATAGCTCCATCACATTCCTGAGAAGCCATGGCTATCGAAGTTGGACTTTGAGAAGGTGTAGAAACTGCCATTATAGTATGAAAAAAAGGAGAATATCTATTTGCTATGAGGTATTAGTTCTGTAATTTGAATAACTGTGCACCCCATGCTGCATGAAGATAGCAACAATGAGGAGCACAGTTTATTCAGTGGAGAGGTGGAACATGTTCCTTTAAAACTGAAGCACTAGCTCTCCCACCCGTGTAGGTTTTTGTAGTCAATGTACCTTTACTTTGTTAACATTTGACTAATATTTAAAATGTTTGAATCGATGCACAGGATGAAAGTTGCTCAGATACAGTCTGAATGACCACCTTCTATGATAAAACCTTCCATGATTCTCGGTGCATCTCATATACCACATTGAATGCTGCATGTGTGGGCCACTGCTTCAGCAGCAGAAACATGGCATAAACAGTCCCATCCGAAATCCCTCTTTCTGCTATGACATCACAACCAATGGCTCAAAAACAAGTGTGCAGGATGGAACTGCAGATGCTGGTTTAAACTGAAGATAGACACAAAATGCTGGTGGAACTCAACAGGATAGGCAGCATCTCTGGAGAGAAGGAATGGGAGAGGCCCCCTCCTTCACTAAGGAAGACATAAATAATCTACCGGAAATAACAGGGGACCGGGGGTCAAATAAAGTGGAGGAACTGAGTGAAATCCAGGTTAGCCGGGAAGTGGTGTTGGGTAAATTGAATGGATTAAAGGCCAATAAATCCCCAGGGCCAGATAGTCTGCATCCCAGAGTATTCAAGGAAGTAGCCACAGAAATAGAGGATGCATTAGTGATAATTTTTCAAACACCTTAGATTCTGGAGTAGTTCCTGAGGATTGGAGGGTAGCTAATGTAACCCCACTTTTTTTAAAAAAGGAGGGAGAGAGAAAATGGAGAATTACAGACCAGTTAGTCTAACATCGGTAGTGGGGAAACTGCTAGAGTCAGTTATTAAATATGGGATAGCAGTACATTTGGAAAGTGGTGAAATCATTGGACAAAGTCAGCATGGATTTACGAAAGGTAAATCATGTCTGACTTTGTCTAATGATGGGCCAAAGGGGCTCCTTTAAAAAAATAATCTGAGTGAAATCTCAGTGAAAGACACTTTTTCTGGACTTTTCCTGGCCTGGCACTGACCTTTTGGGCCAAAATATTCCTGCTGGGCTAATACAGGCATTTTGGGCAAACAGGGATGGTTTCTCGGCTAATAGGGGTCTTTGGGCCAATATGAGTGGTTTCAGGCAGGCCAAATATCTCATTTAATTTCATTTCCATTTCAATTTCAAGCACAGGGCAGGCCAAACAACTAATTTCATTTCCATTTCCATTTCTATTTCCATATCAAGCACAGGGCAGGCCAAACAGCTCATTGCATTTTCATTTCATTTCCATTTCCATTGCAGTTTCAATCACAGGGCAGGCCAAACGGCTCATTGAATTTCATTTAATTTCCATTTCCATTGCAGTTTCAAGAACATGGCAGGCCAAACAGCCCATTGCATTTTCATTTCCATTTCCATTGCAGTTTCAAGCATAGGGCAGGCCAAACAGCTCATTGCATTTTCATTTCATTTCCATTTCCATTGCAGTTTCAAGCACAAGGCAGGCCAAACAGCTCATTGCATTTTATTTTAATTTCCATTTGCATTGCAGTTTCAAGTACAGATCAGGCCAAACAGCACATTGCATTTCCATTTCATTTCAATTTCCATTGCAGTTTCAAGCACATGGCAGGCCAAACAACTCATTGCATTTTCATTTAATTTCCATTTCCATTACAGTTTCAAGCACAGGGCAGGCCAAACAACTCATTTCATTTTCATTAAGGGCTAACAAATCATTTATTGCAAGTACATTGCAGACTCACAGTTCAGTTGATTCACAGCTTAGAATCACAGTTGTGCCCACTCCCACGCGATCTTCTGGGCATCCAGGGTTTTATAGTCCTCCCCCCACACCCCCGGAAGGGGCGTTACTTTCATCATGGTGATTGACAGTTAGACCTGTTAACCTGACATCGGTGGTGGGGAAGATGCTGGTCAATTATAAAAGATGAAATAGCCGCACATTTGGATAGCAGTAACAGGATCGGTCCGAGTCAGCATGAATTTATGAAGGGGAAATGATGCTTGACTCATCTTCTGGAATTTTTTGAGGATGTAACTTGGAAAATGGATAAGGGAGAGCCAGTGGATGTAGTGTACCTGGACTTTCACAAAGCATTTGATAAGGTCCTACATAGGAGATTAGTTTGCAAAATTAGGACACATGGTATTGGGGTAGAGTGCTGACATGGATAGAGAAACATAGAAACATAGAAACATAGAAAATAGGTGCAGGAGGAGGCCATTCGCCCCTTTGATCCAGCACCGCCATTCATTGTTATCATGGCTGATCGTCCGCTATCAATAACCCGTGCCTGCCTTCTCCCCATATCCCTTGATTCCACTCGCCCCTAGAGCTCTATCCAACTCTCTCTTAAATTCATCCAGTGATTTGGCCTCCACTGCCCTCTGTGGCAGGGAATTCCATAAATTCACAACTCTCTGGGTAAAAAAGTTTTTTTTCACCTCAGTCTTAAATTACCTCCCCTTTATTCTAAGACTGTGGCCCCTGGTTCTGGATTCACCCAACATTGGGAACATTTTTCCTGCATCTAGCTTGTCCAGTTCTTTTATACTGGTATATGTTTCCATAAGATCTTCCCTCATCCTTCTAAACTCCAGTGAATACAAGCCTAGTGTTTTCAATCTTTCCTCATATGACAGTCCCGCCATCCTAAGGATTAATCTCGTGAACCTATGCTGCACTGCGTCAATCACAAGGATGTCCTTCCTCAAATTAGGAGACCAAAACTGTACACAATACTCCAGATGTGGTCTCACCAAAGCCCTATACAACTGCAGAAGAACCTCTTTACTCCTATACTGAAATCCACTTGTTATGAAGGCCAACATTCCATTAGCTTACTTCACTGCCTGCTGTACCTGCATGCCAACTTTCAGTGACTGGTGTACAAGGACACCCAGGTCTCGCTGTACCTCCCCCTTACCTAACCTAACCCCATTGAGATAATAATCTGCCCCCTTGTTTTTGCCGCCAAAGTGGATAACCTCACATTTATCTATATTATACTGCATCTGCCACGCGTCTGCCCACTCACTCAACCTGTCCAGGTCCCCCTTGAAGTGCTTGGCAGACAGGAGTGGTTGGCAGTGGCATATAAGACGTGGTTGGCAGACAGGAAGCAAAGAGTAGGGATTTACGGGTCCCTTTCAGAATGGCAGGCAGTGACTAGTGGGGAACCGCAAGGCTCGGTGCTGGGACCACAGCTATTTACAATATACACCAATGATTTGGATGAAGGGATTCAAAGTAACATTAGCAATTTTGCAGATGACACAAAACTGGGTGGCAGTGTGAACTGTGAGGAGGATACTATGAAAATGCTGAGTGACTTGGACAGGTTGGGTGAGTGGGCAGATGCATGGCAGATTAAATTAATGTGGATAAATTTGAGGTTATCCACTTTGGTAGCAAAAACAGGAAGGCAGATTACTACCCAAATGGTGTCAAGTTCGGAAAAAGGGGAAGTACAAAGGGACCTGGGGTCCTTGTTCATCAGTCTATGAAAGTAAGTATGCAGGTACAGCAGGCAGTAAAGAAAGCGAATGGCATGTTGGCCTTTATAACAAGAGAAGTCGAGTATAGGAGCAAAGATGTCCTTCTGGAGTTGTACAGAGCCCTAGTGAGACCACACCAGGTGTATTGTGTGCAGTTTTGGTCCCCTAATTTGAGGAAGGACATTCTTGCTATTGAGGGAGTGCAGCGTAGGTCTACAAGGTTAATTCCCGGGATGGTGGGACTGTCATATGCTGAAAGAATGGAGCGGCTGGGCTTGTACACTCTGGAGTTTAGAAGGATAAGGGGGGGTCTTATTGAAACATATAAGATTGTTAAGGGTTTGGACATGCTAGAGGCAGGAAACATGTTCCCGATGTTGGGGGCCACACACAGTTTAAGAATAAGGAGTAAGCCATTTAGAACGGAGACGGGGAAACACTTTTTCTCACAGAGAGTTGTGAGTCTGTGGAATTCTCTGCCTCAGAGGGTGGTAGAGGCTGGTTCTCTGGATACTTTCAAGCGAGAGCTAGATAAGGCTCTTAAAAATAGCCAGGGGATATGGGGAGAAGGTAGGAAAGGGGTACTGATTGGGGATGATCAGGGCCATATGCCCTATCACTATTGTCTATTGACATGCGAGAGGATCAGCTGATCTCAAGGTTAAACACTCATAACTTGTTTATTTTTCATCGATGGAAAAATCCTCACAGTGAAGGAGGACTGGCCATAAATCATCTTATCTTGTCTATTGTCTATTTCGTTTGCACATAGCAGCACCAAGCATATATAGTAAAAAGAGAGAAGTAAATAAAAAGTACCAAGTCAGTCTGATCTCAAGATTTAGCAGACTCTTTGGGGAAGAAAAACACTCAGAGGGGAGGATGGAGAATAGACTTTGGGGTCATTATCTTTTTGGCCCGTTGGAGGAGACGGCTTGATCCAAGCGAATCGGAAAATCCTCAGGGCTGCCTCAGCATGAAGGTCAGGACACTCTCTATTGTGCAATGTAAGTAGGTGGATCAGGAAGGCATAGCGATATAAATCATAGCGATATAGGGTAGCATTTTTTCTAAAATCAATATTCAGTGCAGACAGGAAGTGGTCAAGATGAGACTTCTAGTTATATAGAAGTCTTTTATGATTCAATGGCACTTTATGTGGCTTGGTACAGTGAAATCACTTTTTTGCAAACAATTCAAAAAAAATCTTACTACACGTAAGCACGATTATACCAAAGTACAAAAATATAAGAATAATGGATTACACTGAGATAGTTCAAAAGAGTTATCACGTTTCATGCCATCTTGTGTCTTTCATGTTTCAAAGTTCTTAAAAATGTAGCCTAACTTGGCCTTGAACACGCTTGTCCTTATGGTGGCATTTGGTCAGCGTTGCAAGGGTCGTCATGCCTTGTTGGTGTCCTCCACCGCTGCTTTGCTGCTGCATACTGCTGCTGGCCACGTCTGATCCATGCACTCGCCTAACCACTGTGGAATCTCCAGCGGTGCCTGATCCAGTCGATCCCTGCGATGCTGTTGGGCCTCTCGTGACTTGCTAAATGGACACATCGACTTCCATGGACACCACTCCGGCGCCATGTGCCAGGGGCCTCCCACAGCTGACCTAAGAACACCCAGAGTGCCCATGAGAGGTGATCCTCCAGCCCACTCACAGTAGAGCTAATAGGACTTGTTGTTTCACACAGAGAGTGGTGAATCTGTGGAATTCTCTGCCAGAGAAGGTAGTTGAGGCCAGTTCGTTGGCCATAGTTAAGAGGGAGTTGGATGTGGCCCTTGTGGCTGAAGGGATCAGGAGGTATGGAGAGAAGGCAGGTACAGGATACTGAGTCGGATGATCAGCCATGATCATATTGAATGGCGGTGCAGGCTCGAAGGGCCGAATGGCCTGCTCCTGCACCTGATTTCTATGTTTCTATGTTTCTATGTTTCAATCCCTGTAATAAGTCGGCACTCTTGCTATTTGCAGTGGGGTTGGAGTGGTGAAAGGTAGGGTAGGTACATCATCGGGGTCATCAGGTGGGCACCCTCCTTCTTTGACGTTTCATTGATAAGCCCACAACATCTCCAGAGGGTTCAACGGTGATACCTGGCGTCCCAGTTACACCCCCCTCAATTCCATACCCTCCTGTATTCATCTTGCTGCCCAATTGTTGTCTCTCCTTTTGATCCAGATCCAATTGCTGCTTTTTTCCGCAGAATTTAATAATGATTTGATTGCTTGTTGGAGGCAGCGACCCCTCACCCCCATTTTCTTTAATAGCCTGGTCATAGATGTAGCAACAAATCCCCTGCATCCCACTTCGACAGGGAAAATCTTCGTCTTCCAGCCATTCTGGGAAGCTTCAGTTGCCAGTTCAGAGTACTTGTTTTTTTCCTCTCATTCCTCTCCTCCATCTGCTGCCTCTGCCATCTTAATAGTCTTCAGTGTGGATACTCACTGTTGGTAAAATAAACAATAGACAATAGGCAATAGGTGCAGGAGTAGGCCATTCGGCCCTACGAGCCAGCACCACCATTCAATGTGATCATGGCTGATCATCCACAATCAGTGGTGAGATAGAGTGCTGTGACTCCTAGTTTATCCATTGTCCAGGTTCAAAATTCAAATGTTAAACATAGAAACATAGAAATTAGGTGCAGGAGCAGGCCATTCGGCCCTTCGAGCCTGCACTGCCATTCAATATGATCATGGCTGATCATCCAACTCAATATCCTGTACCTACCTTCTCTCCATACCCTCTGATCCCTTCAGCCACGAGGGCCACATCCAACTCCCTCTTAAATATGGCCAACGAACTGGCCTCAACTACCTTCTGTGGCAGAGAATTCCACAGATTCACCACTCTCTGTGTGAAAAACGATTTTCTCATCTCGGTCCTAAAAGACTTCCCCCTTATCCTTAAACTGTGACCCCTTGTCCTGGACTTCCCCAACATCGGGAACAATCTTCCTGCATCTAGCCTGTCCAACCCCTTAAGAATTTTGTAAGTACATCAGGGCAGCAACAAAGAACAAATTTCCACTCTAATATGTTGCCAGGGTTCCAGCAACTATGTTACAGAGAAAGGTTGAACAAGTTAGGTCTTTATTCTTTGGAGCGCAGAAGGTTAAGGGGGGACTTGATTGAGGTCTTTAAAATGATGAAAGGGATAGACAGAGTTGACGTGGATAAGCTTTTCCCATTGAGGGTAGGGAAGATTCAAACAAGAGGGCATGACATGAGAATTAAGGGACAGAAGTTTAGGGGTAATGTGAGGGGGAACCTCTTTACTCAGAGGGTGGTGGCTGTGTGGAATGAGCTTCCAGCAGAAGTGGTGGAGGCAGGATCGATTTTAACATTTAAAAGTAAAGTGGATAGGTATATGGACGTGATGGGAATGGAGGGGTATGGTCTGAGTGCAGGTAGATGGGACTAGGGGAAAACAAATGGTCGGCACGGACTGGAAGGGCCGAGAGGGCCTGTTTCCGTGCTGTAATTGTTATATGGTTATATGGTTATGGTTATGTTTTATGGAAGATTTTGGATCTCTTTTCTAATTAGTTGTCCATGTAGACTTTGTACATTCACCCTGTGACCACATGGGTTTTCTCCGGATGCACCAGTTTCCTCCCATATTCCAAAGACGTGCAGGTTTGTAAGTTAATTGGCTTCTGTAAATTGCTCCTCCCAGCTTGTCGACTGCAATGCGAGCGACGATATGTCGCGCATGCGTGCTGGCGGGGTCTTCACAAAGTCACTCACGTGACTCCGAAGTAAAATGGGTGATTGATGGTCATTGTGCATTGTCACTTTATGTGCAAGTGACGAATAAAACTGATTGTATTGTATTTTATTCATTGTATTGTGGGCCGGACCTGTTTCCACACTGCTTCTCTAAACTTTAAACTAAACTGAAAAAAGCTATGAAAATATCTGATTTACAAAGGCTGTGTACTTTGACTCTTCATGTTTAGTTTTAAGGAAAGCATTCATAATTTGCACAACCTTAATTGATTAATATGCTACTTCCCTGTTATCCACCTATCTTTTTAAGATAGTACTCAAAGTGAAAATATCAGGTACCTTACGCATAGGTTACTGTGTTAAACTATATTTGCAACAATCCATTTACAGAACTCTCATAAGTTAAGCAGAGAATTGCTTCTCAATGCAACAAGTAAAAGCAATATATTTAGAAACATAGAAATATAGAACATAGGTGCAGGAGGAGGCCATTCGGCCCTTCGAGCCAGCTCCGCCATTCATTGTGATCATGGCTGATCGTCCCCTATCAATAACCCGTGCCTGCCCATATCCCTTGATTCCACTAGCCCCTAGAGCTATATCTAACTCTCTCTTAAATCCATCCAGTGATTTGGCCTCCACTGCCCTCTGTGGCAGGGAATTCCACAAATTCACAACTGTCTGGGTGAAAACGTTTTTTCTCACCTCAGTCTTAAATGGCCTCCCCTTTATTCTAAGACTGTGGCCCCTGGTTCTGGACTCACCCAACATTGGGAACATTGTTCCAGCATCTAGCTTGTCCAGTCCTTTTATACTTGTATATGTGTCTATAAGATCCCCCTCATCCTTCTAAACTCCAGTGAATACAAGCCTAATCTTTTCAATCTTTCCTCATATGACAGTCCCGCCATCCCAGGGATCAATCTCGTGAACCTATGCTGTACTGCGTCAATCACAAGGATGTCCATCCTCAAATTAGGGGACCAAAACTGTACACAATACTCCAGATGTGGCCTCACCAGAGCCCTATACAACTGCAGAAGAACCTCTCTACTCCTGCACTGAAATCACTTGTTATGCAGGCCAACATTCCATTAGCTTTCTTCACAGCCTGCTGTACCTGCACGCCAACTTTCAGTGACCGGTGTACAAGGACACCCAGGTCTCGCTGTGCCTCCCCCTTACCTAACCTAACCCCATTGAGATAATAATCTGCCCCGTTATTTTTGCCACCGAAGTGGATAACCTCACATGTATCCATATTATACTGCATCTGCCACGCATCTGCCCACTCACTCAACCTGTCCAGATCACCCTGCAACCTCCTAACATCCTCTTCGCAGTGCACACTGCCACCCAGCTTTGTGTCATCCGCAAACGTGCCAGTGTTGCTCCTAATTCCCTCATCCAAATCATTTATATATATGGTAAACAGTTGCTGCCCCAACACCGAGCCTTGCGGCACTCCACTCGCTACTGCCTGCCATTCTGAAAAGGACCCGTTCACTCCTACTCTTTGCTTCCTGTCTGCCAACGAATTTTCTATCCATGTCAACACCCTATCTCCAATACCATGTGCTCTAATTTTAGTCACCAGTCTCTCGTGCAGGACCTTATCAAAGGCTTTCTGAAAGTCTAGATGCACTACATCCACTGGCTCCCCTTCATCCATTTCACTTGTCACATCCTCAAAAACTTCCAGAAGATTAGTCAAGCATGATTTTCCTTTAATAAATCCATGCTGACTTGGACTAATCCTTTTACTGCTATCCAAATGCCCCATTATTACCTCTTTAATAATTGACTCCAGCATCTTTCCCACCACCGGTCAGGCTAACTGGTCTGTAATTCCCCGTTTTCTCTCTCGCTCCTTTCTTGAAAAGTGGGATGACAGTAGCTATCCTCCAATCCACAGGAACTGATCCTGAATCTATTGAACATTGGAAAATGGAAAATGTCCAATATTTCTAGAGCCACCTCCCTGAGGACCCTGGGATGCAGACCATCAGGCCCAGGGGATTTATCATCCTTCAGTCCCATTAGCCTACCCAATACTATTTCTCACACCATGAAAATTTATTTCAGTTCCTCTACCCCCTTAGATCCTCTGTCCTCCAGTACTTCTGGGAGATTGTTTGTGTCTTCCTTAGTGAAGACAGTTCCAAAGTACCTGTTCAAATCTTCTGCCATTTCCTTTTTACCCATAATAATTTCATCTGTGTCTGCCTTCAAGGGACCCACATTTGACTTTGCCATTCTTTTTCCCTTAACATATCTAAAGAAGCTTTTACTGTCCTTTATATTCCTGGCCAGCTTCTCCTCGTACTTCATCTTTTCAGCCAGTATTGCCCGTTTTGTTTCCTTCTGTTGTCCTATGAAAGTTTCCCAATCCTCTGGTTTCCGGCTAGTCTTTGTTGTGTTATACATCAAAGGCTCAAGATGGCACCTGTCTGTGGCGACTTTTGCGGAGCTCCGGAACATAAAAGGCTCAACTACAACTTCCAACAACTTACCTGGATCAGAAAAACGGCATAAAACGGAGCCGTTTCAGACAAGCTGCTTGAGCACCTCAAGGCTATCATAATTTTGCGATCTCCCGCAGCTACGGGAGCCCCGGACTTTAAAATTTCCCCGCTGGCCGACCCGATTGAGGAACACAGTTACTGTACCTGGAGACCCCGGGATGACCTACAGAGCCGACGGGCTGGATCTTCCAGGAACAACGGAGCTGGAGCTGCAGCTGCCGACTTTGAGTGTAACCCCGTTCATTATGGAGCTGGAGCTGCCGTCTGTGAGGGAATCCCCGTTCCAGCGCAGGTCCGCAGAAACAGCAGGTACAGTAAACTCAGTACCTGGAAACAAATGGGAAGCCTCCATTGTGTCCGGAAACATGGCTGGCGGGCAGGACTTCAGGTCAGACTGAAGCACAGGGGACTTCGATACCCTCTCCCTACTATCCTACTGGCAAGTGTACAGTCCCTTGAAAATAAAGTGGAGGACTTAAGGGCAAGACTGCTTTATCAAAGGGAGCTGAGGGAATGCTCTATGTTCTGTTTCACAGAGACATGGCTCACCCCCACCTCCCCAGACTCAGCGGTCCAGCCTGAAGGGTTCTCCATCCACCGTATGGACCGTACACTGGCATCTGGGAATGGGAGAGGAGGGGGCGTCTGCATCATGGTCAACTCTGCGTGGTGCTCAGACGTGGCAGTCCTGTTGAACTCCTGCTCTCCACACCTCGAACATCTGGCGGAGAAGTGCCGTCCCTTCTACCTTCCGAGGGAATTCACCATCATCCTGACCGTGCTCTACATCCCACCCCAGGCAGACGTCCGTCTGGCACTGGAGGAGCTGCACGCCGTGGTCAACAAACACCAGACATCTTACCCTGATGCGTTTACCACCATAGCCGGGGACTTCAATAAGGCCACCCTAAAGAAATCGTTCCCTAACTTCCACCAACATGTTTCCTGCTGCACCAGAGGACCAAACACCCTCGACCACTGCTACATCAAGAATGCCTACCGCTCTATCCCTCGCCCTCACTTCGGTAAATCCGACCATACCGCGGTGCTGCTTCTCCCTGCCTACAGGCCGCAATTAAAGAGCGCACCCCCAGAGGTGAGGACAGTACAGAGCTGGTCGGGGGGGGGGGGGGGGGGGGGGGGGGGGCAGAGGAACAGCTACAGGACTGTTTGGAGTCTGTAGACTGGGCAATGTTTAAGGACTCGGCAACGGACTTGAATGAATACGCCACAGTCGTTACAGATTTCATCAAGAAATGTGTGGAGGATTGCATCCCTACAAAAACCTTCCGAGTGTTTCCCAATCAGAAACCTTGGATGAACTTTGAAATCCGCACTCTTCTGAAGACCAGACACTAGGCATTCATGTCTGATGATACAGTGGTCTACAAGAAGTCCAGATACGACCTTGGTAAGGCCATCAAAAAGGGCAAATGGGACTTCTGCTCCAAACTGGAGGATGAGACAGATGTTCGGCAGCTGTGGTGGGGCCTGAATGCAATCACATCCTACAAGGCAAAATCAGGAGGCAGCTCAAATGTCGGCGAAACATCACTCCCTGACGACCTCAATGCGTTTTACGCACGCTTTGATAGGGAGAACACCGATGTGCCTTCCCGAGCCCCCATTCACTGTGATGGTATTTCAGTCTCAGTCACACAGGCCGACGTCAGGAAATCCTTCAGAGGGGGGAACCCTCGAAAAATGCCTCGGCCTAATGGTATACCTGGTCGTGTTCTAAAAACCTGTGTGGACCAACTGGCTGGAGTTTTTATGGACATTTTCAACCTGTCACTTCTGAGATCCCCACCTGCTTCAAAAGGGCATCAATAATACCGGTGCCAAAGAAGAGCAAGGCAACATGCCTCAATGACTATCCACCAGTGGCACTAACGTCTGTGGTGATGAAGTGCTTTGAGAGGTTGATCATGACGCAAATCAACTCCTACCTTGACAAAAACCTGGACCCACTGCAGTTCGCTTACTGCCACAATAGATCAACGGTGGTTTTGATCTCGCTAACCCTCCACTCCGCTCTGGACCACTTGGACAACAAAAACTCATATGTCAGGCTGTTATTCATCGATTACAGCTCGGCATTTAACACAATCATCCCCTCCAAGCTGGTTACCAAACTCGCAGAACTGGTTCTCTGCACATCCCTCTGCAATTGGATCCTCGACTTCCTCATTCACAGACCACAGTCTGTTCGTATTGGTGGAAATGTGTCAGACTCAATAACAATCAGCACGGGAGCACCTCACGGCTGTGTGCTCAACCCCCTGCTGTACTCACTCTATACTCATGACTGCGTAGCTGGTAATAGTGCAAATTCCATCATCAAGTTCGCTGATGACACCACTGTTGTGGGACGTATCACTGATGGGGATGAGTCAGAGTATAGAAGAGAGATCGAGCGACTGTCCATATGGTGCCAGCACAATAACCTGGTCCTCAACACCAGCAAAACCAAGGAATGATTGTGGACTTTGGAAGGAGTAGGATGGGGACCCACAGTCCTGTTTATATCAACGGGTCGATGGTTGAAAGGGTCAAGAGCTTCAAATTCCTGGGCGTGCACATCTCTGAAGATCTTTCCTGGTCCGAGAACACAGATGATATTATTAAGAAAGCACATCAGCGCCTCTATTTCCTGAAAAGATTACGGAGAATCGGTCTGTCAAGGAGGACTCTCTCTAACTTCTACAGGTGCACAGTGGAGAGCATGCTGACCGGTTGCATCGTGGCTTGGTTCGGCAACTTGAGCGCGCTGGAGAGGAAAAGACTACAAAAAGTAGTAAACACTCCCCAGTCCATCATCGGCTCTGACCTCCCTACCATCGAGGGAATCTATCGCAGTCGCTGCCTCAAAAAGGCTGGCAATATCATCAAGGACCCACACCATCCTGGCCACACACTCATCTCCCTGCTACCTTCAGGTAGAAGGTACAGGAGCCTGAAGACTGCAATGACCAGGTTTAGGAATGGCTACTTCCCCACAGCCATCAGGCTATTAAACTTGGCTCGGACAAAACTCTGAACATTAATACCCCTTTATCTGTTATTTGCAATTTATCAATTTATTTATTCATGTGTGTATTTACGTATAAAATGGTATATGGACACACTGATCTGTTTTGTAGTCAATGCCTACTATGTTCTGTTGTGCTGAAGCAAAGAAAACATTTCATTGTCCTGTTAGGGACACATGACAATAAACTCTTTTGTCTTGACTTTGACTCATCTTTTCTTTTAGTTTTATGCTATCCCTAATTTCTCTTGTCAGCGACGGTTGCTTTGTACTCCCCTTAGAATCTTTCTTCCTTTTTGGAATGAAATGATCCTGCGTCTTCCGGATTATGCCCAGAAATTCCTGCCATTGCTGTTCCACTGTCATTCCTGCTAGGATCCTTTTCCAGTCTACTTTGGCCAGCTCCCCTCTCATGCCTTCATAGTCCCCTTTGTTCAACTGCATCGCTGACAGTTCCGATTTAACCTTCTCCTTCTCAAATTGCAGATTAAAACTAATCATATTATGATCACTACCTCAAAGCAGTTCCTTTACCTCGAGTTCTCTTATCATATTTGGTTCATTGGACAACACTAAATCCAGAATTGCCTTTTCTCTGGTCGGCTCCATTACAATCTGCTCTAAGAATCCATCTCGGAGGCAGTCTACAAACTCTTGGGGTCCTGAACCAACCTGATTTTCCCAGTCTACCTGCATATTGAAATCCCCCATCACCACAGTGGCATTCCTTTGTTACATGCCAGTTTTAACTCCTGCTGCAACTTACACCCTACATCCGGGCTACTATTTGGGGGTCTGTAAATAACACCAATTAGTGTCTTCTTGCCTTTGCAATTCCCCAACTCAATCCACAGTGACTCTACCTCGTCAGTCCGTATGTCTTCCCTCGCAAGGGACTGAATTCCATCCCTCACCAGCAGAGCTACCCCCCCTCCTCTGCCCACCTGCCTATCCTTTCTATAGGATGTATAACCCTGAATATTAAGTTCCCAGGCCAGATCCTCCTGCAGCCATGTCTCGGTAATCCCCACGATATCATATCTACCAACCCTCTAACTGAGCCTCCAGCTCATCTACTTTACTTCTTATACTTCGTGCATTCAAATACAATACCTTTAATTCCTTACACATCTCACCTTTCACATCGATCCCTATTACACTTGTCCATACTCTCCTACCCCTTTGTGAGCTTTCTTTCCCATTAATTCTAGGGTCATTAACTATCCCTTTCCCTTTAACTCTGTATTAACTATCCCAATATAACTATCCCATTTAACACTCTCCCCCCCCCCCCCTCCCTTATTTAGTTTAAAATCACCTGTGTCGCAGTGGTAAACCTGCCTGCCAGAATGTCCTCCACCTGTTAAGGTGCAATCTGTCCCTTTTGTACAGTTCCTCCTTACTCCAAAACAGATCCCAGTCTAAGAATCTAAATCCCTGCCCCCTGCAGCAGTTCCTTAGCCACACATTCAGCTCCTGTATCTCCCTGTTCCTGCTCTTGCCAGCACGTGGAACTGGAAGCAAACCAGAGATAACCACCCTGGAGGTCCTGCTTTTCAGCACTTTTCCGAGCTCGCTAAAGTCACGCTTCAGAATATTCATCCCCTTCTTTCTGACGTTGTTTGTGCAAACATGCACTATCGCTTCCGGCTGTTCACCCTCGCCCTTGAGGATATTCTGCACTCTATTCGGACCATCCTGGATCCTGGCTCCAGCATGGCAGCACACCATCCTTGAATCCCGACTGTTGCCGCAGAAACCCCTGTCCGTACAACCCCTGTTGGTTTTGACACGTCGGTTGCACATTCTTTAGCAAACACCAATAATTCAAACCTGAACAAACACCTGGGCCACAGTGGTTCCTAATTTACCTCAAACAGAAGTTAAATAAGTACAACAGGATGTAAAGAGCCTTGGTTAATGAGAATAGTTGTGCGTCGTGTCGTGTTTATTTGTCATATGAACTGAATATGGTGGAACAATGAAATTCTCACTTTCTACAATTTAACGGCAACATTAAGTGTAATAACAGCAATGATAAATATACAGTAAATTATATTTTTTTTAGTCACAATCATAGAGTAAAACAGTGTGGAAACAGACCCTTCGGCCCTACTTGCCCACACCGACCAACATGTCCCATCTACACGAGTCACACCTGATGCGTTTGGCCCGTATCCCTCTAAACTCCCAGCCATGTGCCTATCTAAATGTTTCTTAAATGTTCCATACGTTCACCACCCTTTGGGTGAAAAAAATACTCCTCAGGTTCCTATTAAATCTCCCCCCTCCCTTCACCACAAACCTATGTCCCCTGATTCTCGATTCCCCTATTCTGACCAAGAGACTCTGTGTGTCTACCTGATCTATTACTCTCATGATTTTGTGCACCTCTATAAGACCACCCCACATCCTCCTACACTCCAAGGAATGGAGTCCTAGTCTGCTCAACCTCTCCTTATAGCTCAGACCCTCGAGTCCTGGGAACATCCTCATAAATCTTCCCTGCTCCCTTTCCTGCTTGATAACATCTTTCCTATAACATGAACTTGTTGGTCAAATGGACAATTGTAAAGAGGAATGCAATCAGACACACATCTGCTGTCGATTTGTTGTGGCAATAGGTGAGTTGAAATGGATCCAGGCCAATACTGAGGCAAGAATTGTCCTGCATTCCAACTAACCACTCAAAGCACTTTATCATAATGGATATGCCCATGGAAGGATGTCACATTGTACTTCTTGGGCACCAGTATTATGGATATCCTTTTAAAGCAGATAATGAGGGTTTGAACATGTTCATGAACACTCCAGTCCGTTGGTCCGTGCGGGTTTTGAGAATGTTGCCAGGCACACCATCAGGATAAGAAGGTTGCATCAGGATAAGACGCTTTCTGAGATTACACCCTCAAGAAGGATCTGTTGACCTCAGCCTTGGGGCCTTGAGCTGTGGGGCCTCGTGAAGGTCCCTATTAAACATTCCCCCGCAGGCCTTAACCCTATGCCCTCTATTTTTAGACGCACCTATCATACCAAAAATACCTGGCTATTCACCTTATCCACAGTATGTCCCTTGTGATTTTCCATACCTTTCTACACAACAAACCCTAAAAAGTGCTGAATAATCAATTCTTATATATATATATATATATATATATATATATATATATAACAAGAATCGATTATTCTGCATATATATGGAGCTTCAATTTGTTCGACTGAACAAGCACAAAAAAGAAAATGAGGCAGCAAGGCAACTCCCAGATCCAGGGGAGGGTTAAAACTGAGCTGGAAAAGCCAAATATGTAAATGGGTACTAAATAAAAGCTATTTCTCCTGCATGCTAAAAAGTTTGACCTGAATTCTTGCATGGTTTTTCATTTCTTATAAACATATCCGAAGTTGAATTGATTCTATATTTTTCTTTGTGCAAACCTAACTGCACACTCCTGGAGGGTTCAAAATGTAAGAGAAATATTCTTAAAATGTAGACAGGATCATTGAACTTTAAGAGAAATGGTCATGCGGACTAAATTACCTGGATTGGCTGTTGAGCTAATTGGTATAAATGGGTTCAAGATGTAGATTAGATGTAGAAAATTTGCCAAATGTGAGAGCAGATTTCCTCCTTGTCATGCAAAGGGGGACAAGGGTTTCTTGCTCAAGATCTATTGAGGAGTTATTTCCAGGTAACAGGTAGCTGAAGCTGACAGTGGTCAAAGATGTAGATAGGTCATAAGGTCATAAGTAATAGTAGAATTAGGCCATTCGGCCCATCAAGTCTACTCAGCCAATCAATCGTGGCTGATCTATCTCTCCCTCCTAACCCCATTCTCCTTCCTTCTCCCCATAACCTCTGACACCTGTACTAATCATGAATCTATCTATCTTTGCCATAAAAATATCCACTGACTTGACCTCTCCAGCCTACTGTGGCAAAGAATTCCACAGATTCACCACCCTCTGTCTAAATACATTTCTCCTCATCTCCTTCCTAAAAGAATGTCCTTTAATTCTAAGGCTATGACCTCTAGTCCTAGAGTCTCCCACTAGTGGAAACATCCTCTCCACATCCTCATCTCTGGAGAAAAGGAATAGGTGATGTTTTGGGTCGAAGTCTAAAGAAGTGTTTCGACCCGAAATGTCACCTATTCATTTTCTCTAGAGATGCTGCCTGACCCACTGAGTTACTCCAGCATTTTGTGTCTATCTTTGTTGTAAACCAGCATCTGCAGTTCCTTCCTACACCATGCTCCAGACTATATTGGTGTGGTGGAACGTGACCTTTTCCTAACTCTTGGATGTCTCAGTCTCTGCAGGTTGTTGGATTCTGAGGCAAGTTTTCTGTAAATAAACAATTTCCCAAGTTTGCGATGGTGCAGGGAAAGTGGGCAACATGATGTGCCTCAGTGCAGTTGTGAATTGTTACATATTGTTCATGCACTTCCTCCAAAAGAAAAGATCAATTTTCAGATCAGCATAGCTGAAAACATTCAGGTTGTGTTGGTATCCTGAAAGAGGGAAATAGAATAAACATTACCATTAATTGATGTTTTCGCAGAACTAGATGATATTTGAAATGATGATGAAGCGAGGATGGGATGGTGACTGGAGTGGGGTAGGATATCAGTGGACAAGGTTTCATCCAACCAAGGCAGTAGATGTTAAATGGATCAAATAAGGATAGGCCCTTCTTCATGTTCTAAATCTGGCAATCCAGCAACCGGTGTTGGATATTAATGAATTGGTAATTGCTAATCCTGTAGCCAGGGTGGAGAAGCAGGGCTTTGGGTTTGGGTTGTGGGTGGGGTTTGAGGAAAGTTGATGGATTTTACTTCGGAGTCACTTGAGTGATTCCGTGAAGAAGCACGCCAGCCCGCATGCGCGTCATTACGTCTGACGCATTGCGCAATGACTGACTGGCGGGCGCGTCTCTCCTTCCAGCGGTAAGTTTAAAACGCTCAGGTAAGTGCTTATACTTTATCTGAGGTCGTTTACTATTTTTCACAGAGTACTCGAACTTTGCGGAGACTATGTCTAAGGTGAAGAGGCAGGCCGCAGCGAAGCCGGCTACTGAAGATCGCGGGCCTGCGGGTAGCGGGCGGCCGCTGATTTCGCCTTGAGGGTCGCTAGCAGAGGAGCCAGCGGCTACAGACTTGGTGCCGACAGAAAGCACGTAGGCTACCCTGCAGGGGAGAAAAGCCACCAGGAAGTCTGACAGGGCCCTGGACTCGGATTAGTCGGGCCAGGAGGATTCTCCTCCTTCTATGGGCAGTGTTTTTGGGAAACTGACCCACATGAGAGCACCTAATGGAGAGGTTGCTCCGAAGAGATATGCCCCAAAGAAGGGAGCTATCTGAGCCCGGGTATTATGGAGAACCCGCGGTAGCGGCACCTGTCTCGGGGCTGCACAATGCCTCCCTCTCTGAGGAAGGCAGCGTACGAGGCCTGTTTTACGCTGACTCAGATTACGGAGGCACAGCTGGGGTGCATGCTTCAAGGCATGAGGGGCAAACCTCGGGAGCATCCCCCATGGCATCCAAATTTGCCATCCTTTCCCAAACAGAGGAACCACTGGGAGAGGAGTTAGCCATGAGCATTAATTATCTGGCCTCTCACCAGCTCCAAGATCAGGCCATGGTGGAAACCACTACCAAATGCCATATCCCAGTAAACTGTGCCTCATTGAATGTCCCGGCAGTGAATCACTCTATCTAGGGACACATTGGAAGGGGCGTCAGAGCCCAGGGGGTAAAACTACAAAAAATGTTAAGATTACTTGCTTCAGGCATCACGGCCTTTGCCAGGTCGGTGGATGGGGGGCCCCTCTCTGATGTTCAGCAGGACGCCATGGCATTAATGTGAAATGCATATTTTGAGATTAATTGCCTCTGAAAGAATGCCATATGTCCTGCTCTGAACCCAAAATTTGCAGCATTGTGCAAGGCTAGGAACATCCAACCACCAAACCTCCTGTTCGGGGAAGATATGCCTAAGCAGGTCAGGGAGCTGGATGATGAGGCTAAAACGGTCAGCCTTATGAAGGCCCCAACACCTTCCAAGACTTCATCCTTCTGGGAGCAGTACCCCTATCCTCCTCTCTACACCAGACGGTTCCTCGTATATGGTGGGCATCACGAACAACAGGCACAGAGGCTTTTTTTAGGGCAGGGCCCAATCTGGGGCATGTTCAAGATGCGCGGATGGTGCCCTCCAACAGCCCTACCCCCCAGACCTCGGGGGCAGAAGCAAACACCATACCGCCAATAACCACTGAGGTAAGTGAGTCTGGTTGTTTGCATAACACATTTTCGATGGATCTGTTACAAGTTGGGGGGGAGATTACAATTTTTCTTACATGGATGGCATTGGATAACATCTGACCCGTTTATACTGCTCAGTATACGAATTTCTAAATTGAGGTCCTTTTCAATTCGCCTCCACCCACACAGCATACACTGAGCCGCACTTTTGTTCCTTCACAACAGGAGTGTGCGAATGCGCAAGCTGAAATCGAATCTTTACTCAAGAAAGCGGTAATTGAGGTCGAGTCATGAGTCTCAGCAATTTGTGTCCAATATGTTTACTAGGCAAAAGAAGGATGGAGGATGCCGAATCATCCTTGATTTGACTGAGCTTAACACCTTTGTGCAGTATAAACACTTAAAAATGGAAAACTTTGTTACTGCCAAACAACAGGTTTCCAAGAGATGTTACATGGCATGCATCGACCTCAAAGATGCTTACTATTCGGTGGCCATTCATGAAGACCACAGGAGATATTTGAAGTTTAGCTGAAAGGGGCAATTGTGGCAGTTTAAAGCATTGTCTAATGGGTTAACCTCAGCCCCCAGACTATTCACTAAATTACTAAAAACAGTCCTGGGGCTACTCAGGGCACAGAATCATATAGTCATGGCATACTTGGATGACTATGGAATTAGCTGAATTATCTGCGTCAGCTACCAAACTCATGTTTGAAAGACTGGGCTTCCTAAACCACCCAGTTAAGTCCAAATTGGTACCATCTAGAGTAATTGATTATTTGGGATTCACCATTAACTCAATTCACATGTCAGTGACTCTGCCTTGGGGCAAGCAATTAGAATTAATTGAAGCCTGCAGCAACCTCAATGTTAAGAACCAACCTTCTATTAGACATGTGGTTAGTATAATTGGAAAATTAGTGGCTGCTTTCCCAGCTGCTCAATTCAGGCCTTTGCACTACCAAAACCTACAACGTTCAAAGGAGCAGGCACTCAAACTTCATAGAGGTCACTTCGATAGACCCATGCAGTTGCCAGCTGAAGCCGTTGCTGAGTTACAATGGGGTGTGACCAATATTTGGTATTACTCTAGTACTATTTTAGTTGATACACCATCAGTTATCCTGCAAACTGATGCCAGTGCTTTAGGTTGGGGTGCTACCAACACCATCTCAAGCTGTGGTAGCAGATGGAATCTGCAGGAATCATTGATGCTTCAGTCACATGGTATTAACTACTTAGAGTTGATGGGAGCACTCTATGGGTTAAAGGCTTATTGTAGCAATATGCATCATGTGCATGTTCAACTTCAGGTTGACAACACTACAGCAGTGGCATGCATTAATCACTTGGGTGGAAATAAGTCTGTATCCTGTGATAAAGTGTCTAACCTCATTTGGCACTGGTGTATTACGAGAAACATCTGGGTTTCAGCTATCTACTTACCAGGTAGATATAACATGGTGGCGGACACCAGGTCACGAGAATTAAATGATAACAAAGAATGGATGTTGAATCATGAAGTGTTTAACGACATTGTCGTTCGGTATGGTATACCGGACATTGATCTGTTTGCATCCAGACTAAATCATCAGTTACCAAATTACTTTTCATGGGAACCAGACCCAGAGGCAGTAGCAGTAAATGCATTCTCGCTACACTGGGGTGGAAAGTTCTTGTATGTGTTTCCCACATTTTGCCTCATCTTGGCCAAGATCAAGCAAGACCTCGCCTCTGACATATTGGTAGTACCAGACTGGCCTACTCAGCATTGGTTCCCACTCGTCCTAGCCATGATTACATAGCCTTTTATGACTGTCCCCAAAAGCAGAAATCTGCTGGTACAACCTGTGACAGGGGAAAGCCATCCTCTTCATGACCGAATAAATTTATTGGTTTGCAGATTCTGAGGAGACCATTCCTGGGGCTCGGACTTTCGGATCGTACGGTAGATGTGATCACTGCGGCCTGGAGGAGGAGCACTCAGAAACAGTACATCACTCATATAAGGAAATGGGAGATGTACTGCTCTCTCTCGAATATTTCGTATGACACGGCTTCCATTACGGATGTTTTGGAGTTTCTTTCTACACTATTCTACGATCAGAAACTCAGTTATAGTGCCATTAATAGTGCTAGAGCGCTTTATCATCTTACTTATGGCTGGGGCCAGGGAACCACACTGTCGGATCTCACCTGAGGAATCTGAGGAAAGACATTCTTGCCATAGATGGGGTTCAGAGAAGGCTCACCAGACTGATTCCTGGGATGTCAGGATTTTCATATAAAGAAAGACTGGATAGACTCGGCTTGTACTCACTGGAATTTAGAAGATTGAGGGGGGATCTTATAGAAACTTACAAAATTCTTAAGGGGTTGGACAAGCTAGATGCAGGAAGATTGTTCCCGATGTTGCGGGAGTCCAAAACAAGGGGTCACAGTCTAAGGATAAGGGGGAATTCCTTTAGGACCGAGATGAGGAAAACATTCTTTACACAGAGAGTGGTGAGTCTCTGGAATTCTCTGCCACAGAAGGTCGTTGAGGCTAGTTCATTGGCTATATTCATGAGGGAGTTGGATGTGGCTTTTGTGGCTAAAGGGATCGGGGATATGGAGAGAAGGCAGGTACGGGATACTGAGATGGATGATCAGCCAATGAATGGCGGTGCAGGCTCGAAGGGCCGAATGACCTACTCCTGCACCTATTTTTCTATGTTTCTATGTTTCCACCTCTTAACTAACCAGATTTATGAAGGGCATTTTTAACTCTACTCCCCCTAGGTCCAAATATTCACAGATATGGGATGTGAGCATGGTCCGCACGCTGCTGCATGAGTGGGCACCAGCTTCATCTCTGTCTCTGCCTAATCTCACACTTAAGGTAGTCATGCTCATGGCACTGGTCTCAGCGCAACGGGTCCAGACATTAAATAAAGTTAGACTGGACAGCATGGTTACATCTTTTGACAACGTCACCTTTTTTGTTGATGATCTAATAAAGCAGAGCAGACCAGGGATGTCGGGGCTCAAATTACGTTTTATGGCTTATCCCTTAGACCAACGATTGTGTAGTATCTCACATACTACAATACATTAAGGTCACTAAGAACCTCAGAGGCTCTGAATTATCCTTATTCATCAGCTACACCAAACTTCATAGGAAGGTTACAGTGCAGACCATTTCAAGATGGATAAAACAGGTTCTGGCACATGCAGGAGTGGGCACTGACACTTTTAAACCTCATTCCACCAGGGCTGCATCTACATCAGCAGCGAGGGAAATGGACGTCCCTCTCGACCACATTCTAGTGGCTGCGGGATGGTCTAATGAACTGACGTACCAAAGGTTTTATAACAAACCTATCGCCAGACTTTTACTAATTCTGTTTTAGGTTCTGTTTTACAGTTTCCGCCTGGGTGAGAGGGCTCACTATTATTTTCTTTGATTATTAAAGCATCAGCATTTTTATCTATGTCATCTTTGAATGCATTAATTATTCTCACTCATCCTGGTCAACTGATGCAGTGTGTGATGCATGGACTCGTTTCCACGGCATGAAATCACAGAGCTTCAAAATCTTCACGGAATCACTCACGTGACTCCAAAGTAAAATAGTAAGATTAAATGAGAACTTACCTGTTTGAAGTTTGATCTTTATTTTATGAAGAGTTACGATGAGGGATTATGTGCCCTCCGCTCCCAACCCTCGTATCATAAAGGTCATCTGGTAGTTCTAGTCTTCTCTAATCTTACTATGTCAATTCAACTACTGTTATCTGTGATTTCACACCGCTGCTTTGAACATTGACGCGCATGCGGGCTGGCGGGCTTCTTCACGTAATCTCTCATCATAGCTCCTCATAAAATAAAGATCAAACTTCAAACTGGTAAGTTCTTGTTTAATCTTATTATTATCTAGTAATGTTACAAAATTTTGAGATTTTTAAAATCAAGTCTGCAATTTATGCCATCAGATAGAGCATAAAAGGAGGTTTAATTTGACATCTAATTCACTTTCATATCTTTAGTATTAAAAAAGTTATGGCCATTTGCATACTCGGAAATTAGCATCTTGTTCCCTATTGCTTTTCCATTGACTTAACTGAAATGCTGTGATCAAGGACAGTCAAAAGCCCATAACTTTCTTAAAAATTAAGAGAACAATGAAATTTTCAGTTATTATATATTGAAGCATTCTGAAACAAATATGAAACTATTTTGAAATATGAAATATACAATATATACACAAAATATACAAATATGAAACTACTCTTCTTCCCACCCTGCTTCATGTAAGGACTCCATCCCCTACTCCCAATTCCTCCGTCTACGCCGCATCTGCTCCCAAGATCAGGTGTTCCACACCAGGGCATCGGAAATGGCCTAATTCTTCAGGGAATGGGGGTTCCCCTCCCCTACAATAGATGAGGCTCACACCAGGGTCTCTTCCATACCCCATAACACTGCCCTCTCTCCCCATCCCCCCACTTGCAACAAGGGCAGAGTCCCCCTAGTCCTCACCTTTCACCCCACTAGCCGTCACATACAGCAAATAGTCCTCCCTCAGTTTCGCCACCCCCAACGTGACCCCACCACTCGCCACATCTTCCAAAGTCCGCTCCCTCCATAACTCCCTTGTCAATTCTTCCCTTCCCTCCCGCACCAACCCCTCCCCGGGCACTTTCCCTTGCAACCGCAAGAGATGCTACACTTGTCGCTTTACCTCCCACCTCGACTCCATTCAAGGACCCAAGCAGTCGTTCCAGGTGCGACAGAGGTTCACCAGCATTTCCTCCAACCTCATCTATTGCATCCGCTGCTCTAGATGTCAGCTGATCTACATCGGTGAGACCAAGCGTAGGCTTGGCAATCGTTTTGGCGAACACCTCAGCTCGCTCCGCATTAACCAACCTGACCTTCCGGTGGCTCAGCACTTCAACTCCCCCTCCCATTCCGTATCCAACCTCTCTGTCCTGGGCCTCCTCCATGGCCAGAGTGAGCAACACCCGAAATTGGATGAACAGCACCTCAAATGCCGCTTGGGCAGTCTGCACCCCGGTGGCCTGAACATTGAATTCTCCCAATTTCATTAGCCCTTGCTGTCTCCTCCCCTTCCTAGCTCTCCCTCTGCCCTTGGGTCCCTCCTCCTCCTTTTTCCTTTCTTCTCCCCGCCTCCACCCCCACCCTCCATCAATCTGAAGAAGGGTTTCGGCCCGAATTGTTGCCTATTTCCTTCGCTCCATAGATGCTGCTGCACCCCCTGAGTTTCTCCAGCACTTTTGTCTACCATGAAACAATCTTACTTGGATGACCTGAAATTAAAGCATATATTTAGTTAGTTACCTAATTGTAGCTAATTACAAAATTCAATTACTAGATCTAAACATCTATCCATTTCTTAAGAAAAGGCTAACATTTTTAAATAGCCTAAGTGTCCAAATAACATTCACACAAGAATTCACAATAGAACATGATTTAAAATCTCATTGTCATGAATTTATAAGCCAAATGGAAGGAATTTAGTGTTTAATTCCCGTAAATTAATGGCCATTTAAATCATCTTGCGAGTGGGATTTTGTGGAACGCGATCGATTGGAACGTTGCATTTGCAGTGAATTTAAACCCCATATCGGCAGGAAACACACTGCCGGTTCGTATGGGGCCTAAAACACCTTTTCGCAATGTTAAATTTTGATTAAAGTCATGCTAAGAAGCACGTTTATATGTAAAAATAGACGGTTTACCTTGCTTTGTCCCGTACGTGAGATCCGTCCCGTTGTCGGCGTTGACGGCTTTAGAAGACAATTTTTTTTTTACTCCTGCTATTAAATTATCCAGTATTATTCTGTATTTCTCCATCTCATTGTTGGCCCCGTCAGTCACCAACCCCACCCCCACCCCTCTGCTTCCTGGCCATGTGTGTGACCCCTTCCCCCCCTCTCCAGCTCCCTGCCCATTGCACCGGGCGCGGGGGCTTCGCACAGTCTTCATGTTGGCGACGATCCCAAGGCTTTAGACGGAAGGCAGACGCAACAAGCTGGAGTAACAACGCGGGCCAGGTAACATCTCTGGAGAATGTGGATAGGTGACGTTTCGGATAAGGTTTGTCTTCTGAAGAAGGATCTCGACCCGAAAAGTCACCTATTCCTTCTCTCCAGAGTTGCTGCCTGACCCGCTGAGTTACTCCAGCTTTTTTGTGTCTATCGTTGAATGGGTGACATTTCGGGTCGAGACCCTTCTTTCGGACTGAAAATAAAAACTTGCCTCGCGTGAAGCGGCTTGTAAATTAAAACATAAAATCAAGAAATGTTAAAGGTTGACTCATTTAATGTGCTGCTATTCATTCACCTGGCCTATTGCTGTCCTCCCTCGTCCCGCCGTGAGCGCTGGACAACTCACCGGGTGCAAACCTCCGCTGCATCCCGGGCGGAGGGGCGATGATCACCGGACTGACCGGCAAGTAGAGGCGGCGGGTCGGCCAAGCCCGCTTCCCGCCACAGGATCTCACCCATCCCATCTCTCCAGAGATGCTGCCTGTCCCTCGGAGTTACTCCAGCATTGTGTGTGTCTATCGTCGGAGTAAACCAGCATCTGCAGTTCCTTCCCAATCCCACACTCTCGGCCCCGGGGGGTGGATGGAGCATCACACGTGGACACATCCCACCCACCGCCCCAGACTTGCCCCTCCGGCAGGTCCTTAACCGCGTCCTAAAGCCGTTCATTGAGACAGAGTGACGAATACGAAGCCACGGGGCAGGCGCCTCAGTAATAAAGGACAAGTGGCAGATCATCGCAGAAAGGCCGAAGATAGACACAAAATGCTGGAGTAAATATCTCGGCGGGACAGGTCGCATCTCTGGAGAGAAGGAATGGGTGGCGTTTCAGGTAAGTCTGAAGAAGGGTCTCGACTCCATTTCTTTCTCTCCAGAGATGCTGCCTGGTCCGCTGAGTTACTCCAGCATTTTGTGTCTATCTTTGGTTCAGTCTTTACTCGATCGAACGAACAGATTATAAGAAAGTTCCCACGGTAGACTCACAAGTCACTAAGATAAACGCACGGGCCACTACGTTATTACAACGAGTTTAAATGTTTCCATTTTTAACTTGAACGGTTAATTTTGACTCGTGGAAAAAATCAAACATGTTTGATTTTTTTCACGAGTTAACAAGTTTCCCGAGTACCTGCCGTTAACGCCACGAGTCGATAAGTTGCTCATGCGAGTTCCGGTGTTCCCGCTATGTGATCACCACGAGTGAAAACTCAGGGTCACTCATGGGCCAACTCGTACCGTGAGACAGGGGTTTAAGGGGAAGAGTCTGAAAGCATGACTTGGGGTTTAGATGTGCAAACAATTCGATAACAGGTGCAAGCTTTTACTAACCACAGAATTAGTTCTCTTTTAGCTTTAACACATAAGGTTACATGTCGGATTATTTTTGGTTAAGCACAGCATCTTAAACAAGATTTTGAAGGTGCATGTCTCCCAGCACTGCAGGCTATATCAGTTTGTCTTGCAAAACCGGATCTAAATTGAGCAATTACAGACAAATGGAAAGATTATAAAAAATACATTTAAGGAACTGACTAAAAGAAACTAGACAATGGAAGCAGAAGTCACAACTCAAAGGACGTTCCAAGAAGAAAGGCTAGACAAATACGAGAATCAGATCTGGATTATAATACATCCTTTTGTTATAACTTGGTATTTGGCTTGAGCTCAAATATCACATTATAAAGGTTTAGTGTGCATCATCTTAACTGGAATTCTGTCTGATCATGAACCAATCTTCTGTTGCGTTTTACAATGCTTTCTCAGGAAACCTTAGCCAGATCATTGAGATAGTACTGACATTTAACCTATGAAAGGTTAAAAAAAATGTTATACTGAACTATTCTATCCCATGGTGGGTTCTGAATATTCATCTGGTTCCAACAGTCACTACAAACAGATATAAGGAATGAAGGGATCGGGAAAATATGTGTGTGGTGGTAGGTGGGGTTCTCTTGAAGCCACAGTGCAGTTATGGAGGTGGAAAAGGAAGCATTGCAGGGTATTTCTAAAGTCATTCATGAATCTACGAGACCAGCGTGCAAATGACGACATCCAGCAAGGCACTACCAAGGAAAAGGGAAATTAGTTATAACAATAAATTAATTTTCCTTGAATTTTCAGGAAAGCTTCATATCATCCCAATGAGTGCATCCAGTGTGACCATGGCTAGCAAGATGGCCCCACTTACCAGTTATCATCTTTGCTGAACTCAGCCAAATCACTCGATTATTGATAGGGACCATTAGTCTTTAAAATGTATTCAGGATGGGGGGATGTTAGCCAGGAAAGCTGTCCAGCTATGCCTGTTGGGTGCACCTGCAATCAAATATCCCTTAATATCCCTTAAGGAGCAATGTTCTATCAAAATAATGAAGACAGAGAATTGAAGCACTGATAGAAAATAAAAACTTGTCACCAACCTGTCAGGCCAATGTCATTTCAATTCTAAACAAGTATATTGTGAAATTGAATTTAATAAATATGTAGGCTACTTTCATGAAAAAAAAAATGCTGTTTAATTATTGTAAAAATGTCAACTGGCTCACAAACATTTTTCAAGGAACCTCAGCAGGTCAGGCAGTATCTGTGGAGAGAGAAAAAGAGCTGACATTTCAGATCAATGACCCTTCATCAGAACTGGAAAAGTAAGTGAACAATTGTGTATTATTTGTTTAATAAAGAACTGCAGATGCTGGAAAAATCTAAGGTAGACGAAAATGCTGGAGAAACTCAGCGGGTGAGGCAGCATCTATGGAGCGAAGGAATAGGCGACGTTTCGGGTCGAGACCCTTCTTCAGACTGATGTGGGAGGGGGGGGGGGGAGAAAGGAAGAGGTGTAGACAGTAGAGCTGGGAAGGGGAGGGGGAGGAGGGAGAAAGCAAGGATTACCTGAAATTGGAGAAGTAAATGTTTATACCACTGGGTTTAAACTACCCAAGCGAAATATGAGGTGCTGCTCCACCAATTTCAGGTGCGACTCACTCTGGCCATGGAGGAGGCCCAGGACAGAAAGGTTTGATTCGGAATGGGAGGGGAATTGAAGTTCTGAGCCACCGGGAGATCAGGTTGGTTATTGAGTAGAGTAGAGGTGTTGGGCGAAGCAATCGCCAAGCCTGCTCTTGGTCTCACCGATGTAGAGCAGTTGACATCTGGCAGAGCGGATGCAATAGATGAGGTTGGCGGAGGTGCAGGTGAACTTCTGCCTCACTTGGAAAGACTGCTTGGGTCCTTGGATGGAGTTGATATGATGAATATGATGAATATGATGAAGATCAGAACAGGTGAGGATAAATAAAGATAAAGTCTGGTAAAATGGAAATCAGAGGTCCAGGTGACACAAAGCTTTCAAAGCCATTTACTTTGTGGATGAATGAGAAATAATTTAAAATACAACCAGCTGGAACTGTGAGAGACAGAACCCAGGCGTAGCATTCATATATATAACCTATTAATGAAGGATTTTTGTGTAATCAGAAAAGAGGCCAAAATAAAACTAGGTATTTGGATTATTAATGCTGTTTCAATCAAATAATTTAAAGTCAAAGGATATTTTTTGCTGTATTTTGTTTGCAGTTTCATGAAAGTATAAGGTTTGATACTGTGGAAATAAACCCCTGGAACTACTTCTTAGGCAGAATGGGTATAGACTTGGAATTCAGCCATTAATTCACAAAATCTGCAACCTGCAGACATTTGCTGAGAAAGGTGTTGTTTTTATTTTGTCATATTACATGCTTATTACATGCATTGACCATTATGTTTGATGGTCAAGGCACCAGCATAATTTGATAATTTGTTAGACACATTACATCCCTCATGCTGCTAGAAAGCTTCTTCCACTGTTCCAACCATCTCTGATTTATGTAATTCATGATTGAATGGCAGATCAGACTCGATGGGCCAAATGGCCTACTTCCAGTCTTGTGACATGAATTTATAAAAATGCAGGAAGTGTTTGGCAAATCTCATGTTTAAATGATATATTAGATCATGAATTACATACCTTAGTTGGATGCATAGTGTAACTAACGCAATCTAAATATATTCCTGGCTTTTGGTACTTTATTTTGCTTCATTACTTACCTTCATTTATATGAGGTCCTCTACGCAAATCTCCTGTATTGCAATGTGTAACTCTCTGTATGGAGAATTTACCCATCAGAGTGCCTCGCCATCTAAACAGCATGCTTTAACATTTCACAGGGCAAAATTATTCCTTCCAAAAAGAAATGAACTTCCAAAATATTTATGGTGGAAAAGATTATTCAGTTTCATAATAGAAGGTATTTTTAGATTTCTAAGAAAAACATCACTGATTGCAATCATTTATCCCAGATAATTGCTAGTGACTGATTGTAAATCAAGGTAGCCTGGTGCGTATGTATAATTAATTTTACTTACATGGATAATTCACTCTTTTGAGATTTAGCTGCACTTATGCTTATATTAAGCTTCATTTCTCCTTTGCTTAATCTTCCAGTTTTTGCATAATTATTTTACACTCAATAGACAATAGACAATAGGTGCAAGAGTAGGCCATGTGGCCCTTCGAGCCAGCACCGCCATTCACTGTGATCATGGCTGCTCATCCACAATCAGTACCCCGTTCCTGCCTTCTCCCAGTATTCCTTGACTGCGCTACCTTCAAGAACCCTATCTAACTCTCTTGAAAGCATCCAGAGAATTGGTCTCCACTGCCTTCCGAGGCAGAGAATTCAACACTCACAACTCTCCGGATGAAAAAGTTTTTCCTCATCTCTGTTCTAAATTTAGAACTCTACCCCTTATTCTTAAACTTATTCTTAAATCTACCCCTTATTCTTAAACTGTGGCCACTGGTTCTGGACTCCCCCGACATCGGGAACATGTTTCCTGCATCTAGCATGTCCAATCCCTAAATAATCTTATGTTTCAATAAGATATCCTCTCATCCTTCTAGATTCCAGTGTATACAAGCCCAGCCACTCCATGCTTTCAACATATGACAGTCCTGCCATCCCGGGAATTAACCTTGTGAACCTATGCTACACACCCTCGATAGCAAAAATATCCTTCCTCAAATTTGGAGACCAAAACTGCACATAATACTCCAGGTGTGGACCCACCAGGGCCCTATACAACTGCAGAAGGACCTCTTTGCTCCTATACTCAACTCCTCTTATTATGAAGGTCAACATGCCATTAGCTGTTTTCACTGCCTGACGTACCTGCATGCTTGCTTTCAGTGACTGATATACAAGGACACCCAGATCTTGTTATACTTCCCCTTTTCCTAATTTGACACCATTTAGATAATAATCTGCCTTCCTATACTTGCCACAAAAGTGGATAACCTCACATTTATCCACATTAAACTGCAACTGACATCCATCTGCCCACTCACCCAACTTGTCCATGTCACCCTGCATCCTCCTCACAGTTCACACTGCCACCCAGCTTTGTGTAATCTGCAAATTTGCTAATAGTAGCCACCATATGCCCAATTTGCATCTAGTTCATATAAATATAAAATATTTTGATCTATAGATGTCAGTGATGAAGGCCTTGTTTGGAAAGATACTGTTGCTGCATTGAGACTTTTGATTCTCCTTGCCAGTTATCAGGGTATTTCATAGAGTCATTGAGCATGGAAACAGGCCCTTCAGCCCAACCAAGGTGTGTCATCTACACTAGTCCCACCTACCCACATTTGGCCCATATCCCTCTAAACCTTTCCTATCCATGCACCTGTCGAAATGTCTTTTAAATATTGGTATAGTGCTTGCCTCAACTACCTTCATTGGCAGCTCATTACATATACTTGCACCCTCTGTAGGAAAAGGTTGTTTAAGTTAAATCTTTCCCCTGTCATATTAAACTTATGTCCTCTGGTTCTTAAAAATCATATTCTGGGTAAAACAGTCGGGGATGTCTATAGCTGTTTCTAGTTGCAGGGAATGGTGTGGAAAATGCTGAAGGTTTTTGAACTTACTTTGGCATGGCATGACCGGGATCATAAGCGAAGACAGTTCGAACATGACAGGGAACGAGCGAAGAAGGAGGATTAGAAGGAGTAGATGGAGATGGAGGATGTGGAATCGATGTGGGTAGAGCTGCGAAACACTAAGTGGCAGAAAACGCCAGTGGGAGTTGTGTACAGGCCACCTAACAGTAGTAGTGGAGTTGGGGATGGCATCAAACAGGAAATTAGAAATGCGTGCAACAAAGGTAAAACAGTTATAATGGGTGACTTCAATCTACATATAGATTGGGTGAATCAAAGTGTGAAGATATGTGATATGTGAAGAGAAAAAGATTAGTTAAAACAAATGTAGGTCCCTTGCAGTCAGAAACAAGTGAATTGATCATGGGGAACAAGGACATGGCAGACCAATTGAATAACTACTTTGGTTCTGTCTTCACTAAGGAAGACATAAATAATCTGCCGGAAATAGCAGGGGACCAGGGGTCAAATGAGATGGAGGAACTGAGTGAAGTCCAGGTTAGCCGGGAAGTGGTGTGAGGTAAATTGAATGGATTAACGGCCAATAAATCCCCAGGGCCAGATAGGCTGCATCCAGAGTACTTAAGGAAATAGCCCCAGAAATAATGGATGCATTAGTGATAATTTTTCAAAACTCTTTAGATTCTGGAGTAGTTGTTGAGGATTGGAGGGTAGCTAATGTAACCCCACTTTTTAAAAAGGAAAGGAGAGAGAAAAAGGGGAATTACAGACCTATTAGTCTAACATCGGTAGTGGGGAAAATGCTAGAGTCAGTTATTAAAGATGGGATAGCAGCACATTTGGAACGTAGTGAAATCATTGGACAAAGTCAGCATGGATTTATGAAAGGTAAATCATGTCTGACAAATCTTATAGAATTTTTCGAGGATGTAACTAGTAGAGTGGATAAGGGAGAACCAGTGGATGTGTTATGTCTGGACTTTCAGAAGGCTTTCGACAAGGTCCCACATAAGAGATTAGTATGCAAACTTAAAGCACATGGTATTGGGGGTTCAGTATTGATGTGGATAGAGAACTGGCTGGCAGACAGGAAGCAAAGAGTAGGAGTAAACGGGTCCTTTTCAGAATGGCAGTCAATGACTAGTGGGGTACCGCAAGGCTCAGTGCTGGGACCCCAGCTATTTACAATATATATTAATGATTTGGACGAGGGAATTGAATGCAACATCTCCATGTTTGCGGATGACACGAAGCTGTGGGGCAGTGTTAGTTGTGAGGATGATGCTAGGAGGCTGCAAGGTGACTTGGATAGGTTGGGTGAGTGGGCAAATGCATGGCAGATGCAGTATAATGTGGATAAATATCAGGTTATCCACTTTGGTGGCAAGAACAGGAAAGTAGACTATTATCTGAATGGTGGCCGATAAGGAAAAGGGGAGATGGAACGAGACCTGGGTGTCATGGTACACCAGTCATTGAAAGTAGACATGAGGTGCAGCAGGCAGTGAAGAAAGCGAATGGAATGTTAGCATTCATAGCAAAAGGATTTGAGTATAGAAGCAGGGAGGTTCTGCTGCAGTTGTACAGGGCCTTGGTGAGACCACACCTGGAGTATTGTGTACAGTTTTGGTCTCCTAATCTGAGGGAAGACATTCTTACCATAGAGGGAGTACAGAGAAGGTTCACCAGACTGATTCCTGGGATGGCAGGACTTTCACATGAAGAAAGACCGGATAGAATCGGCTTGTACTCGCTAGATTTTAGAAGATTGAGGGGGGATCTTATAGAAACTTACAAAATTCTTAACAGGCTAGATGCAGGAAGATTGTTCCCGATGTTGGGGAAGTCCAAAACATGGGGTCACAGTCTAAGGATAAGGGGGAATTCCTTTAGGAGAAAAACATTTTTCACACAGAGAGTGGTGAATCTGTGGAATTTCTATGATTGTACCCGGGTCTTTGATGCTGTAAGGCAGCAACTCACTGTGCCGGTTCATGTTTCTATTGCAACAATTAGGTATTGGCTAGCTGTTGCTTATGCTACAATGGAATCTGCCGTGTTTGTCCTCTGCTGTTGTATCATGGTTGAGTCCATCCACCGAAGAATAACCTGTGAACTCTGTCAAGTTGACATCTAGATCCTTGCAGATGTTGGAAGACTTGTCATATGCCAAGCATTTCATCAGGCAGAGTCATCTATAGTGTGCCATGTTGAGTTCTGTGCAGCAGAATTCATGGAGACTTCTGACAAGTTAACATTTGATCAAGGAGGAACTGCAGATGCTGGAAAATCGAAGGTAGACAAAAATGCTGATAAAAAAACTGAGCGGGTGCGGCAACATCTATGGAGCGAAGGAAATAGGCAACATTTCAGCCAAAACCCTTCTTCAGACTGATGCAGCGTGGGGGGGGGGGCTGGAAGAAGAAGAAAGGAAGAGGAGGAGCCAGAGGGCTGAGGGAGAGCTGGAAAGGGGAGGAGACAGCAAGGGCTACTCCTTAAGGGTTAACATTTGGGCTCCACATTCCTTTGCTCCATCCACAAGCCATTCTGCAAAACATAAGTCATTACCTGCATTCCTTATACCAGGAAAACCCAAATATTATTCACTATAGGAGAAGGCAACTAAAGGAAATGTTCTGATTATCTCAGACATGCCATTGCCATGGCTGAGAATAAGTCTTCAGCCACAGTTGCATAACAGTGAGGACCACTCAGAGCTTTCAGGAAGTACTTTGAGGAGAGGTCCATGCGAGAGGGGAGTGCTGGGGTACTGAGGTGAGAACAGATGAAGTGAACTGAGCAAATGTGAAAACATAAAGAACTGCAGATGCAGGTTACTACACAGCTAATGGGTTAATAAGCAGCTGACTGGAAGGACAGATGACGTGGATGAGGTGAGCCAAATGTTTATGGGGAACACGAGGCAGATAGCTAGATAAATGGCAGGGTGTTTATAAAATATCTGGCAACAAAGTGGAAATGAGGTAGATAATGATAAAGGGTTAATAATAAAGTCTTTGGGAAAATAATGAATTGATTAGATTCTGGCAAAAACCTAGATAGGGAGCACCTCGATTCAACTTTCCAGGGAGGGTTGGTTCTTTATGTACAACTCAACTAAGCCTTCAATATCTCCTCTTCCTTCAGTGCTTGGCCATCATGGAGGATCTGGGTGAATTAATTGAGCAGTTATCAAGTGGTTACCAAACCTCAAGACACATTTTCCAAGTGCATGTTTTGCCCTTGCTTTCTATGGCTACATGAAAGAAGAAGTGGCTCAACAGTCAGTGGGAGCAGCAAGTTATATGTAAAGCTCTTGCTTCCCCTTAATCTATTGCATTAAAAAAACTGAAACTTCTTTGGTTTCTTGTATAGGTCGTCTGAAGATGTCCCATTTAATTATTGCACTGCACAGCATGCATTGTGAATAAAACATCCACCATAGATTCAAAGCTAGTTTAATGATTATCTGATAGCCCCTAATATATATTAAACATTCCTCCATTATACATTGCAACCCTTTTCATTATACATTGCATTCTCCTTTAACACTTATCACATAATCCTTCACATGCACATCAAACCCAAACTTCATTATATATCACACCCCTTCTCCATTATATATCACACCCCTTCTCCATTATACATCAATGCCTCCCCCATAATGCACCTTAATCCTCTTCTAAATTGCATCACACTTCTCCAAGGTTATACTGTACATAGCACTGCTCTTTTATTATACATTGCTCTAATTTTTCATTGCAGACCTGGCCCTTTTAAAATATATTCCATTCCTTTTTTCCTCTCACAATCTACACTGTTCCATTGCACATTGATTCCTCCTCCATTATAAATCACACCCAGGCCTAATATACATTGCATTCCATTTCCATAAACCATGCATCCATCCTCCAAAATACATCACTCCCTCTTCCAATATACATCACGCCCTCCTTCAATATGTTCTGAATCCTCCTCCATTATAATCCACACATTCATTATATATTAAGCCCTCTTCCTTTACACATCACACTTCTCTTCATTCATACTTTGCATCCACTTCAATATATGCATTAAACACTGTATATTGTACCAATATATATGCATCCTCCCCTGTTATGCAGCACATCTACCACCATTATAGATTAAAGTTCTGCATTATATGCTGTGCCACTCTTGCATAATAAATCACTTCCATTATAAAATGCATATAACATTTTCTATCACATTTTCCTGCATTATACAGTGTACACCTTTTCCATAATGTGCCATATTGTGCTTATTTTACAATGGTTCAATGGTCATTTATTGTCACGTGTATCAGTTAAAGTACAGTGAAATTTGATTTTCCATACAGTCATACCAGAAAAAAGCAACAACACAAAACAAAAGTCAACGTAAACATCCACCACAGCAGCTCCCCCACATTCCTCACTGTGAGGCAAATAAAGTCTAGAAAATAATGTAGGTTAGCGACAAAAGCTTACCTTTAGCGGTGTATTTTCTGCCGCTGGCCGTTAGTGCGCGACTTTGGCGCCCTTTAAGGGGGGAGGGGGGTGGTTTATTTGTAATAATTTTTAATGCGGTTTTCCCCCTTGCCATCCGGAATAATACTTTGTGGCAAGTATTTGACTGTCCTCGTTCACAACTTTTATGTTAAGTCAATGGAAAGGCAATTGCTAATTTCTAACTGCTAACAAGATGCTAATTTCCGAGTATGAAAATGACCATAACTTTTTTAATACTGAAGATATGAAAGTGAATTAGGTGTCAAATTAAACTTCTTTGCATGCTTTATCTGATGGGATAAATTGCAGACTTGATTTTTTAAATCTCAAAATTTTGTAACGTTGCTATGAAGTCTTATCTTCTTTCCTCCTTATTCTCCCACGGACGGGGCAATCAAACCATCCACAGTCGGGGCGATGGAAGTTCCCGCAGCCGGCAAGCGAAGCTCCCACGATCAAGGCGGTCGAAGCTCCTGCGGCTCCATGATGTTAAGTCTGCAGGCTCCCGCGGTTGGAGCTCACAAAGCCGGTCACCAGCAAGAGGCCGCCAGCTCCTCGATGTTAAGCCGCAGCGCGGACGGGGGATACGATACGGAAAAAAATCGTATCTCCATCGAGGAAAGAGATTACAAAATGTTTTCTCCAACCCACCCCACCCCACCCCCTCATAATACAAAGCTAAAGATACACTAAAACACACATTTAACAACATACTAAAAACAACAAAGAAAGAAAAGGATGAGACAGGCTGTTGTCGAGGCTGCCACCCTATATAATACATTATACCCCTCCACCGTTACATAGTAATATCCTTATCCATTATATATTACACACCTCCTCCACAATCATTCCTCCATATACATTGCCCCCCTCCGGCAATATACACCTTAGCCCTCCTTCATCATTCATCCCCCCACCATTACATGTCTATTTTTCATTAACTTTTTTTGTTTGATGAATACGTGAATACATAAATTTATACCAGCGATTTGGATATAGAACTTCAAACCAGTTGTTATATTATTTTCAGTACATCTCAAAAATCCCAAGATGTTCTTTATTGCATAATTTCCAGCTAATTCTTTCTGATAAACCTATTATAGACAATAGCATGGACGCGCAGCAGTAGAGTTGCTGCCTCACATCGCCAGAGACCTGGGTTCGATCCTGACTATAAGTGCTGTCTGTATGGAGTTTGTATGTTCTCCTCGTGACCGCGTGCATATTCTCCAAGATCGGTTTCCTCCCACGCTCCAAAAGACGTACAGGCTTGAGGGTTAATTGGCCTGATACATTTAATTGTCAATTGTCCATAGTGTGTGAAGGTTAGTCGAAGTGAGCGAAGATCGCTGGTCTGCGCAGACTCAGCAGACCAAAGGGCCTGTTTCTGCGCTGCATCTCTAAACTAAACTAAACCAAACTAAACTAAACTAATTTCTCATCAAAAATAACCCCTGTCAAGCTTCAATCACCATTACCCACCCACACTACAAATATGTTACAAAATGCAAGTCGCAGGTATCCAAGCAACCTATACATATCCATTCAGCACAATTTACAGAGCAGATGGCAGTAAACAAGAGACAATGACAAAATGTCCCTGATATCTCTTGAGTATCAACATAAACCACACAGTTGATGCACTTTTCTAACAAATCTTTCACCATACAGAAAACAGCTGCTACATTAGTTAATTCTAAGATAATTATTCTTGGATGAAACACTTTTTTATCATTCTCAGTACTTAGAAACAACTGCACAGTACAAGAGATGCTTAAAAATTAAGTGGAGTTTTACTGCGATATTTTATGGTTAATTAAGATTATTTTGGTCTCTAAATAAGGAAATTTGAACCTGTTAAATATTAAGTGATGGTAACAAATTTGTATGTGAAGCACATTGGCTCCATGTTCTGATTGTGGGAATAACAAATAGTTAAACCAAGAGAATCTTCTTAGCTTGGTGCATCAAAACCAGAATTAGGATAAGGGATTTAAGGACATGACTTTCAAGGCCTTCTACTGCACAAATATTTTTAAAAAAGGGGCGCACAGTGGCGCAGAAGCAAAGTTGCTGCCTTACAGAGCCAGAGATCCGGGTTCAATCCTGACTCCAGCTGCTATTCCTTCCGGGGATGAATAAAGTTCTATCATATAGTATCATATCGTACCTGTATGGAGTTTGTATGTTCTCCCTGTGACCGCGTGGGTCCGCGTGGATTTTCTCCGGGTGCTCCGGATTCCTCCCACACACCTAAGACGTAGATGTTGGTAGGTTAATTGTAGATTGTCCCTGGTGTGTAGTCAGTGCAGACACGTTGGGCCGAAGGGCCTGTTTCTGTGCTGTGTCTCTAAAGTCGAAAGCCTGACTCATGAATATGGCCATCGTACATGTCATCCCTCAACAAACCTGCAGAGTGCCAGTGTGCCAGGTGTGGTGGAATGTTCAAACCTTTCCACTCCAGTTACATATTCCTGAAGACCCTTCCATCCACCTTATAATTTGAATCAGTTATTCCTCCGTAAACATTATGCATGAGATAGTTCATAAGGGCTTCTGTGGCCCTGAGGGAATCTGATAGATCAGTGATCTAATTCATTTCATGCCTTGATACAGTGCAGGGATAATTTAGCTATTTGCCAATCTGCCTGGAAGTTCATCATCAGTATGCACGGTAAGTGCATCTCGGACCCAGATGCGCTTCTGGATTTCAAAGGCTGCATTAAAGAGGTAGATTTTAAGCAGTGCCTTAAAGGAGAAGGGAATAGTCCACGTGCAGCAGTTTGAAAAATAACTCCAGAGCAGAGGATAGAGGCGGTATTCAGAATGAGCACCAGTGATGAAGCAGAAGTAGTGGCAGCTGCACAAGGGACTGGATTTGGAGGGTTATGGGAATGGGTGTTGGTTGCAGATATTCAGAGATGATGCCACAGAATTGAAGGTAGACAATTGAAGATCAGTCTGAAGGAAGGACCCGACCCGAAACGTCACCTTTTGGCGGTCGCAAGAACGACAACTAAGTTTTGTAACTTATTTTATTCACAAAATAGCTTCTTAGCTCACAGGTTCTTACAACACGTCTGACGACAACGGTGTTCGATACCTGCATGCACCAGCAGGCGCTGCTACAACCTATTCATTTTCTCCAGAGGTGCTGCCTAACCCGCTGAGTTACTCCATTATTTTGTGTCCATTTTTTGTATATGCCAAGTCTGATAGATATCCACATACTTATGAAAGTTGTCTTACTTCCATTTAAGAACAAACTCAAACAGGAAGTGATAGAAGCTAACCTCTATTTCGGTCACAAACCATTTTATCGTCATCATTTCCATTTTGATAATTTCTTAAAGAAAAACAGAACCTTAGACTCAGCCCCAGACCAACACTTTTATTTCTGGTTGTTCTGATCCAGCCAGGCTTTCTGAACCACACTACAACTTTAAAAGTTTTGGGTTCAATTGGATGTGTGCTCAACAAAAGCCAGTTCCTTACTTTAAATTTATTTCAGTCTTTCTGAAAAGCAAATAAATGTATAAGGTGCCTTATAAAAGAAGTGGATCTGTTTTCTGTGCACTAACTCTGCATTGCCAAAATTTTTATATGTTCAGAAATGGAGCAATTTATGCAAACAATGTTGCTCTTATCTCCAATTACAAAATTAACCATAAAAATATATATAATTTATTTATTTTTTAGAACAAATTCAATAATTAGATAAATCAAATGCATGAATGAACTGTTTGCTCGATTTTGTAAGATTAATGGTGGTCTGAAAGTTCAAAGGCAAGGTTACTGTAAATGTTTTTGCATTCTATATTTTTGTTTTATTAGTCAGTAACCTGTGAAAATGTATCAGTATATCAGCAGTGGGTAATGTCAGTAATTGAACTCTGACCAATTTGTTCACTATGCTTCCAAAATAAATGTGAAAGGTCGTCTGCTTTATGCTGTCTGATATTCAGAAATTTTCATCCAATAGACTCTATCAAGCATGTTGCCAACTCCCTTCCAGGGAATCAGTTTGCAATGTACACTATCATATAAGCACATACTGTAGAACAAGGAAGGGAGGGGGTGCGGAATGAATCAACCCACATCCCAGCTGGAACTAGTGACTGTGTTACATAGCCCGAGGGTTGGGTAAAGTAACTGGACTGCCATACAGTTACAATTTACAATTATCGAGCTCCTCTAATTTAGTAACATGGGAGCCTTATCAAATAAAACTTCATACTTAAAGAAGTTTGATTGAAGTGAGGTTTTTAAAAGAGCAAAAGTGTAGAGGCAGAGGAATCAGAAGGGACTTTTAAGCTTAGGGCTTTGGCAGTTCAATTCGCAGCCACAAGTAATGTAGTGATTAATATCAGGGCTGCACTAAAACTCTGGTATGGACGAGTGTGCATATCTCAGAGAATCTCAAGGCTAAAGAAAATTGCAAAAATAGAAACAACCAGTTCATGGAGGGTTTTCAAAACAAAGGTGAGCTTTTTTTTAACAATAGGCAATGCTCAGCCAGAAATCAATATAGTTCTGAGGAAGGGTCTCGACCTGAAACATCGCCTATCCATGTCCTCTAATGATGGTGCCTGGTCCACTGAGTTACTCCAGCACACTGTAAATGCAGTTTCTTGTTTCCGTACTCAATATAGGATCATTGTACAGTCTAAGGATGCTGGAAATATGAAGTAAAAATGAAATGTTCAAAAATACTTGGAAAGTCTGGTAGAATCCATGCTGAGAGGAACAGGATTGAGGATTCATCTGAGGTGGGCTATAGGTCCCGTGGTCATAGATGAATATGATCAGCCATGATCATATTGAATGGCGGTGCAGGCTCGAAGGGCCGAGAGAGTTACATAGAGCTCTAGGGGTTAGTGGAATCATGGGATATGGGGAGAAAGCAGGCATGGGTTATTGATTGGGGACGATCAGCCATGATCACAATGAATGGCGGTGCTGGCTCGAAGGGCTGAATGGCCTCCTCCTGCACCTATTTTCTATGTTTCTATGTTTCTAATGGTGGCGGATAATTAAACAGAAAACAGAAGAAGAAACTCTCCATCTTTAATGGGCTCCAGCACCTTAGAGTTAATGACAAGGCTAAAGTATTCACAGCCATGTTAGTCAGAAGTACTATGAGTGATCCATCTTGATGATCTTTTGAGATTCCTATCAGCGCAGAAGTCACTTTTCAGCTTTTCATTCCATGCAAATTGAATGATGGGCCAAGAGCAAAATTACAACAAAAAAAGGGAGTAGTCAGCACCCCAGCAGTAGCACTGAAGACTTGTTCTCTAGAATTAATCAGTACTTGAGCCAAGTTGTTCCAGTACATTTACAACACTGGCATCCTCCAGCAATGTGTAAAATTGCCAGATATATCCTATTCACAAAAAGCAAATCCATGCCTTCATAAATAAATGCCTTCATTTAGTTGAAGACACAAGGAAATACAGATGATGGGATCTTGCGCAAAATACAAAGTGCTGGAGTAACAGCGTGTCAGGCAGCAGCTGTAGATGAAATGGATAGGCGATGTTTTGTGTCAGGACTCTTCTTACGATGTCAATGCCTTCTTCTGAAGATGGGTCCTGACTTGAAATATTACCTATCCATTTTCTCCACAGATTCTGCCTGGCCTGTAGTTTGCCTTCATTTAATAACTGTCATATCATACCACTCTTGCACACCAGCAGCACGATAGATGGCATCAAATGCCATCAAGTAACATTGAGAGTGACTGCCTTTGACAGCAAGAAAGCATTTTACTCAATGTGGTATCAAGAAGGGTGATAATACTAAATCCAATGGACAACAAGGTGGACAACACTCACCCCTCATAAAGATAGATGGTTATGGATGATTAGCATCAATCATCCCAGCTGCAGGACATTGTGACATGAGTTCCTCAGGACAATGTTCTCGACCCAACCATCTTTAGGTGCTTTTTCAATTACCATCCCCCCCCATCCTAAGTGGGGATATTCACTGATTATTGGAAAGTAGGATCACAGAGAATTTGTGTGAACGGGTGATGGATGGTCGTTGGGCCGAAGGGCCTGTTTCCATGCTTCTTTGATGAAGATTCGTGAATGAAAGTGAATAATGTGCAATCATCAACAAACAGGGGTGGGAGATTGCAACCTTCACGCGGTCCACCCTGTTTCGACTAATGCAATCAACCCGACGTGCACAAACAATTAGATTAAATAGAACAAGCTGACCTACAACTGTAGGCTGTGCACGCCATGTGTGCACACCAATGTGCACTCTCTGCTACCTTCAGGTAGAAGGTTCAGGAGCCTGAAGACTGCAACGACCAGGAATAGCTACTTCCCCACAGCCATCAGGCTATTAAACCTGGCTCGGACAAAACTATGATTGTATATTGTATATCTTTATTATCATTTTTCCTGAGTACTTACATACCCAGAGGAAACGAAAAAACGTTGCTCAACCAGTGTCCATTCAGTGTTCGGTAAAAAATAAATAGAAATAACAATAAAAATACATATATCATGAGTTCCAATCGGCAGCGGCACGACAATGATCGTTAATAACCCATTAACTGTTATCTGTTATTTGCACTTCATCAGTTCATTTATTCATGTGTGTATGTATTTATATAATGATATATGGACACACCGATCTGTTTTGTAGTAAATGCCTTCTATGTTCTGTTGTGCTAAGCAAAGAAAGAATTCCATTGTCCTATCAGGGACACATGACAATAAACTCACTTGAACTTGAACTTGGACATATGCAAAACGAAGAAGATCAACAAACATTCCCACTCTGATCTTAGAATAATAATAATTAGATTGTTGAAATAGCTGAAGATGGTTGAGTTTAGGACTCTGTTCTGAGGAATTCCTGCAGTCATACCCAAGGATGGGATGATTGACAGCCAATATTCACACCCATCTTTCTCTGAATGGTGTCTAACTCTTGTCACTGGGAACATATTGCTTCCCATTGATGTCAACGTTACTAGAGTGTCTTGGTGTTACATTTGGTCAAATGTTGCCTTGATGTCAAATCTCACCTCTTTGGTTCATAGTTATGATTAAATCTAAAGCTAATTGTTCTTGGCAAAATACAGTGAGTATATATTCAATGACAGCTTCTAATGCCAGGCTAGTGATTTGAATAGAGTAATTGGGCAGTAATTAGCCAGAACTAACCATTGATCACCCAATCACACTAGCTCTGGGTTATCCCACATTCACTTCCACTCCCTCTACACCAGGGGCAATTTATCAAGGCCAACTATCCTAAAGCCCCAAACGTCTTTGGAATGTGGGAGGAAACCAAAGCAACGAGAGGAAACCTATGAGGGAGGTCACATGGAGTGTAGATGGTTTATATGCAACCAATAATATAGTTACCTCAGTACCATTAACCCCGCCTAGTTAACATCAATCATAACACCTTCCCCTTCCTGGGTACAGTTCAGTAGAATAATGTAGCCAGTGCTTGAGGATGTATGTAATACCTTGTGCTATCATTAAAACATGTTGCACACTTTAAGAGTTTGTGAATTGCTTATTTACATGGTGTCAGAAGTAGGATTCAAACCCACGCCTCCAATCGGAGACCAGAATTTGCAAACCCCACACAGATACCTTCTAAGGTCAGAATTGAACTTGGAATTCTGGAACTGTGAGGTAGCAGCTCTACCAGCCAGACATGGAAAATCTACCAAATGGATATGGATGCAACCAAGCTAGTTTTCCACCAATGAGTTGGAGATTGTGGCATCAGAGACAGTCAGGGAGAGCAGCAGAATATTCTTCCGCCATCCAATGTAGGTATTGCCTGAGAAAATGATTACAAGCAGATGCACATTCGTTCACCTGAAACCAAGTTCATTGACACAATAATTGAAGGATTTTTCGACAAAGATACAAGCAGGGGGTGCTTGCACACACACAAGCAAGTCGGCTTTCGTCTTCAAGATCAAAATTTCCTGTTGATGGTCTGCACTGGTTCTCCTTTGCCAAGCTGTGGTTCACTGCTGTGCCAGCAAAATCAAGCATGTATTGCATGACAACTGATGTTGCTGCTCCATGCCTGGGCTCTTTCACGAATTATGCACAAAAACACATAGTTATATCAATTCATTGCACAATGCGATGCATGAACTATACTATTCAATTTCTACACCAGTGGCTGGATTACCTGTCCCTTTTCAATTGTGTCAATTCAGCTTAATTACTTACACATCAGCTACAAGCTGCATATTACATTTTACTCAGCATACCAAAGCTCAAAGCAAACTCTAACTACCGACCTACAAATAACTTGTTTGTATTTGTTATGATGCCACAGATACAGTGGCTTGCAAAAATATTCATACCCCTTGAACTTTTCCACATTTTCTCACGTTACAACCACAAACGTAAATGTATTTTATTGGGATTTTATGTGATAGACCAACACAAGGTGGTGCATAATTGTGAAGTGGAAGGAAAATGATACATGGTTTCCAAATTTTATTACAAATAAAAAACTGAAAAGTGTGGCATGCAAAAGTATTCTGCCCCCGAGTCAATACTTTGTAGAACCACCTATCGCTGCAATTACAGCTGCAAAATGTCTTTTTGGTATGTCTCTACCTGCTTGGCACATCTAGAGACTGAAATGTTTGCCCATTCTTCTTTGCAAAATAGCTCAAGCTCAGTCAGATTGGATGGAGAGCGTCTGTGAACAGCAATTTTCAAGTCTTGCCAGAGATTCTCAATTGGATTTAGGTCTGGACTTTGACTGGGCCATTCTAACACATGAATATGCTTTGATCTAAACCATTCCATTGTAGCTCTGGTTGTATGTTTACGGTCGTTGTCCTGCTGAAGGTGAACCTCCGCCCCAGTCTCAAGTCTTTTGCAGACTTTAACAGGTTTTCGTCCAAGATTGCCCTGTATTTGGCTCCATCCATCTTCCCATCAACTCTGACCAGCTTCCCTGTCCCTTCTGAAGAAAAGCATCCCCATAGCATGATGCTGCCACCACCATGTTTCACCATCCCCACATGTTTCACAGTGGGGATGGTGTGTTCAGGGTGATGTGCAGTGTTAAGTTTTCCACCACACATTGGCTTTGTTTCAACAATGACTTTCTTCTTGCCACTCTTCCATAAAGGCCCGATTTGTGGAGTGCATGACTAATAGTCCTGTGGACAGATTCCCCCACCTGATCTGTGGATCTCTGCAGCTCCTCCAGAGTTACCATGGGCCTCTTTGCTGCTTCTCTGATCAATGCTCTCCTTGCCCGGCCTGTCGGTTTAGGTGGACGGCCATGTCTTGGTAGGTTTGCAGTCGTGCCATACTCTTTCCATTTTTGGATGATGGATTGAACAGTGCTCCGTGAGATGTTCAAAGCTTGGGATTTTTTTTTATAACTTAACCCTGCTTTAAACTTCTCCACAACTTTATCCCTGACCTCTCTGGTGTGTTCCTTGGGCTTCATGATACTGTTTGTTCACTAATGTTCTCTAACAAACCTCTGAGGCCTTCACAGAACAGCTGTATTTATACTGAGATTAGATTACACACAAGTGGACTCTATTTACTAATTAGGTGACTTCTGAAGGCAATTGGTTGCGCTGGATTTTATTTAGGGGTATCAGAGTAAAGGGGGCTGAATACTTTTGCATGCCACACTTTTCAGTTTTTTATTTGTAAAAAAATTTGAAAACCATGTATCATTTCCTTCCACTTCACAATTATGCGCCACTTTGTTTTGGTCTATCACATAAAATCCCAATAAAATACATTTACATTTGTGGTTGTAACGTGACAAAATGTGGAAAAGTTCAAGGGGTATGAATACTTTTGCAAGCCACTGTAGCAGGAAAAATCCCAGATGTTTACTTTTCTCGTACAAGTCTTTTCTTGTAGACGATGCCATTACCTTTTGAAGTCTAGGCTTCTAATCGTGTGCTACCTTCCAAATAAAAAAATATCAAAACAACATTAATGGTACTTTAAGAAAATGTTTATTCAACAAGGTCAAGCATAATAAATGTATGATCCTTTTTTGCCGAGGCGCATTAAATTATGATGGAAGTATAGTTATGATTAGTGCCAAAGCAATGCCAATTGGCACAGACCACAAAGAAAACTCCACACAAACATCCAAGGATCATTGTAAGGAAAGATGTTCTTTTTCAAAGGCCTGCTGCTGCAAGGCGAGATTTTAAAGAAAACTATGATATCCTGTAGCTTTGAAGTCATCAAGCAACTGAGCAGGGCCAGGTGCCTTCTGTGTACTCATACTTCCCAATCTTTATAAAATGCAACATATATTAGTGTCCACAAATCTGAGGGGCGCCTGATAATGTAAAAATATGTCACAAGTAGGTTTGCTACATTCATTCAGCAGATACAAAACTGACCATGTTGAAATGCAGTGTTTAATTAAAGTCATTGTGTGACAAAAAACACAATTTGCAATCACCAGGAAATGGCTAAGCAGACACATTTTGTTTGTACAAAAACTTGTCATTACAACATCGCATTGTTTTAAAAGTGTTTAATAAAACAAAAAATACAGTTCAATCATGTGTACATCAATGCGCCTACATTTTGAAAGGTTTAGACCTGATAAAGAGTGAACATTTTACTTTAACTTTCACCTCTTAAGCAATAAACTGGCATGGCAGATGCTATCTCATAGAAGTGGCCTGTTTTCCATTTTGCTGTTGCTCAGTTGAATACAGAAGTTTATTTTTTCCCACAGACGTCTTGTAATTAATTTTAATTTATGCTTCTAATCCTAATCTTTGAAGTGGATTTTTCGGTTTAACTCGTCATCCTTGTTTGGTGAAATTATTTAATCAGTAACTTCAAAAGATACACACTCTTCATCTTATTAATAATGCATCAACACCAAAACAGCTCTGAGATAATAGTGAGATTCTATATTTTGTTATGAAATATTTGTGGTTTCTATATTGTTTTCCCTTCATTTGCCTCCCACGATTTAAATACTCCAATGAAAATAAAATGTTCTATTAAATAAAACATCCTTCTTTTAGGTAGTACAAATTGTTTTTTTAGAAATTATCTTGGGCATCATGAGACAATTGTCATTAAATTAGCTGGAAACATATTTGCCATGTAGTAAATGGCCATGTAAGGATCATTAGATTTTACACAATAGCGTATCTGTTTAATTTTCTACCACAAAGGTGATGAAGAAAGAGACTTGCATTTATATAGTTGCTTTTGTATTTTCTGAATTCCCCAAATTGCTTTACAGTTAATGAAGTACTTTTCTGAATTGTAGTTACTATTGTAATGAAGAAAGTATCACTACTAATTTGTGTGTAGCTCTATCTTACCAACAGCAAAATGTTAATGACCAGATAACCTAGTTTTATGTAGGCTGATTGAGGAATGCCTATTGCCCAACAATTCCCCTGCATTTCTTCAAAATAGTATGTGGAACATTTTACATTCACCGCAGAGAGTAGCAGGTTGACAATTGCATCCAGGAGATGACACCTATAATGATGTAGTGTTCCTTTAGTGCAGCACTAAAGACGTGAGATGGATTTTTGAGCGCTGGAGTGGAATATAAGCCCATAACTTCCTTGATGCAAACATCAACTGTGCCACAACTAACACGTAACATGGTGCAATTAGTTAAAATGATGATGAAAACCGAGTCCAGGCACAGAAATTTAATTTAAGCAACATTGTTTAATTATCCAATTGTAAAGATCCAGTGCATTGTTGATTTAGGCTCCATTATATGGTCCTTGTTCCTTATTATATCACTGAGAAATTACAAAATGTGTTCTTCTTTGTATCGTCCAAATGAATTGGACTGCTGTTTAATCAACTGTTATCATTTTTCTCTGGTGACATGGAGCCCTCTGCTTCACAACAAAGTTCCCAGTTACACCCAGATGTGGAGCACACCATTTTAAATAGTCCACAAACACAGCTTGAAATAAAACCATCACTCTATTGATTCACCACATTGTTTGATCAATGTGTTCCATCTGCCTGACTGGACTTCAGCAATTACTTTATGTTTTGTCAGTTTGTGAACATACATCATTACAAACAAATCTGCTTACAAATAAGCTCAGAACAGCTGAATATACAATTTATTTGACCGGACTCCTTCCCTAGCTACTTTGTAAGTGAAAAGTTCCTTCTGTCTGCTTGTACAGCAGCTGTGAGAATAGGATAGGAAATGTCCAACAGCTGTCTTAAAGATGCTTTGCTACTGGTATTCTCTCCTAAAAGACATATAGGTTAGTCAGGAGTCAAAGGTGACAGCAGAATGGTAAATGTGTTTGTGTTTTAAGTTAGTTTGCACAAGTTTTAAAATGTAATTGTCCAAATTGGATGAAAACATGTTAAACTTTTGAAACTATCAGAATTGATTCCAGCATCAAGTTAGACAACATTTTCCAATGCTGAACTAATTTCTTCATGATGATATTGTTTGTGTACTTATATTTCCAGAATGAAAATATTTTAATCCTTCTGCTTAGTCTCACAGTCTTTGTTTATAATTCTGTGAAGTGAAAGCAAGCTCCCCCTCCTTGATCAATGCCATGTTGCCTGAGAATACCTTTGTCCATATTTCTCTATGGACCTTTGCTTGGTAGCCTCCAATGTAAAGTAACTAACATATGGATCTCTCTGTGCGGGTAAAGCTGGTGCATTGTTCCACCCTACCTTAAAACCATAGACATTAATGTATTTTGTAATAATTTGATTTATTTGTTATTCTTGAAGCAGGTCATTGTTTCTTTAAATGTCACTGATAAGAACCTAATAGTTACCAAACTGAAAGATCTTTCTTCAATGTTAATGCAAACATTAACAGAAGTTATTCTTCATATGTTGTACCATATTTTCAAATGTTCTTATTGTGAGTGAAATATATTTCAATTGTTGAAATTGAAAAACAAATCTGAGTTGATTGCACCCACATGTATTGTTGGCTAAAATGTGGAAAATAATTGTGAAACGTAAGTGAATATGAATTCTATGGCTTATCACAACATTTGGTTTAAATCTCACCAGCATTGTGCCTTACAAGCTCTAACTTGGAAATGTTATGTCAACTAGGGGCACTAGAATTTCCTTAAAGAAATTATCTAACGATGATGAACTTCAAAATGAGTGCAGCTTTCAGGACAATATACTGTGCAGTTATGTCTCTGCTACACCTCTTGGTAACACCACTGACTGATTTGACTGCTGCGTGTGACTGCCATGGGACTGCACACTGAACTGTAAGCCAACGGGAGTCAACACCATCAGTGGAGGCGAGAAGAAAGAAAATTGCTAGAGCAAACTGTTCAGGAAAGAAGGAACCCGACATTGATCTAGAACCTAAATGTAATTCAAGTCATCTACTATATATAATTATCAAAAGTAGACAAAAAGCTGGAGAAACCCAGCGGGTGAGGCAGCATCTATGGAGCGAAGGAATGGGTGACGTTTTGGGTCGAGACCCTTCTTCAGACTGAAGTGTCTAATCAAAGAACTGTAATTTACAAATACAATTTCAGAAACCCGTTGCTAAGTTCTGCATTTATTTTCTAAACGCTGTGAGTTTTTATCTTTTCATCTTGTTCTCCTTTTTCTGTTAGTACTGTTTAACTTTAAGATGGCCTTGCTTCCCCCCTTCTCAGTCCCATCGTTCTCCTTTGCTATTTCTCTGACTGCATTTTGGAGGCTATTTCCTGCTTTTTTACCTCCAAAAACAGCAGGCAATAAACATCATTCCAATGCAAATTGATCTCGGATGTTAAGATAACAATTCTGAATATTCAAACCAAGAACGCAATCGGGTGATTCTGTCATAGATCCCACTACCTGATGAGCAGGAAATAACTGCAGATGCTGCTTTAAATCGAAGGTGGACACAAAATACTGGAGTTACTCAGCGGGACAGGCAGCGTCTCTGGAGAGAAGGAATGGGCGACCCTTCTTGGGTCTCGACCCGAAATGTTACCCCATTCCTTCTCTCTAGAGACGCTGCCTGTCCCGCCACTGCCTGGAGAGATGATCTCATTCTGAATGAAAAATACCGAGTCCTTGTTGAACATGGTTCATGTGCGGCAAACAATAAATGGGGAAGACAAACTTCCTGTTCGACATATGGAAACCATTTTCATTATTACTAAAATTGACTAAAATTCCACATCATATAATTAGAAGTAACTGAAGTGAAGTGAATCGCCACTATCACAAGATCGGATTATTTAAAAAATCATACATTTTTTTTAGAGTTATTGGCCTGGATGTATATGTTAAAGCTACGCCCACGCCGTCTTCAAAATGGCAAGCAAAAGGCGAGTCATTCGGACTCAGGTGATAACACACACTGCAAACTATCAAATCAAATGTCAACCATTTGGTCACAAGGAATAAACAGTATAATACTTTCTGCGATCCGCGTGGCCAGATTTGACACCGGGTTTGGGAGTTAAGCCGAGGACTACTACACTGCTAGCCTGCAAAAGCCGCAGCCCCTCTCCCGTGAACACCAATAATACCGCTTTCTTCTGCACTCTGCAGCTACTCTGCAGGCGGGTGAAATGGGGAAGTTGGCGAGACTGCTGAACCCGAAGAGAGAGTTGAACGCCAGACAGATAGTTAGTTATTCATGTGTTGAGCCTTGAGTGCCGGTGGGAGGGAAATGATCGGTTGATAGCTTCTTATCGGGATCATTAAAATAACATATCTGAACCGCAGTTCCCAGCAGCAACGCTTTATCGCGGCTGCCTGTGGTCGTAGACGCTACGTTTGGATGTCTCTATGGTCTTGTGGGCTTGCCCGCGCCTTGCTAAACTGTTCCAACGCAGTACTCTCAGTCTCTCCCGCACGAACACACACACACACACACACACCCGTACGAGATCCATTCTGTCGGGCAGTCGGACACTCTCCAGATCAGTATAGGTCGGCAACATGGCAATGGGGCAGTTTCGGTTCATCGGACGGCCAGGCAGTCCCGGCGCACTCCTGCGTGTGCCTTCACTCTCTGCTGAAGACATACTCGGTGTAACTGGTCCAGATCTTGTCCTCTCCCTGGTCGCTGGCGTAGGCGCAGGTCCCGGTGGAGCTACAAGCCAGCATGTGGAATCCAGCCTCGGCCAGCAGGTCAAACGCCTGCTCCAGGAAGTTGAACTTGAGGTAGTAACGGGACGTGTACCTCTCGGGCGGGCGGTCGGGGTCCCGGCTCTCGTTCAGGTTCTCCCCGAACACCTCCTTGGCCAGGGAGGTTTTGCCGCACACGGTAATCCTCGCCACCCTCCTGAACTTGGCGTCGGCTTGGCAGTCCCGGCCGATGGTGTACGAGCCCCGGTAGCCCACGGTGATGTAACCCGACCTCCTGGCTTGGCTGCCGTCCGAGGACGGAGAAGCGCTGGGGGCCAGCGGCAGCGACGTTGTGGCCGGGCTGGGCTTGTCCGCATCTCTGTCCCCTTCCTCCTGGCCGCTCCTCCAGCGCTCGCCCGCCTTGCCCTCCTTAGCGCTCAGCTGCCCCACTAGCTCCCGGAGCTGGAAGTACTCCGCCTCCCTCTGCAGCCTGCATCTCTCGGGGAAGTAATCGGGCAGGATCAACTTGAGGTCCCTCATGTAGTCCAGGATGTAACGGAATAGGAAGCCGTCCCTATCCAGGAAGAAGCGACCCTTGCTGTCCTTGGGCAAATCTTTGGGCTTTCTGCGACTGAACATGTCCCACAGCAAAGAGTCGGGCACCGCTACCAGAGTGCGGTGCCGGGTCACATACACCTGCCCACCCACGTTCAGCTCCACCACGGCCGGGAATGCAGTCTCTCCGTTGGGGAGATCGCAAGGACTGTCCGGCAGAGCCATCTCGGCTCTTGGAAGTGAGCAAGGCACCCCACCCCTACCCCCCCAAATAAAACCAACCCCGTGGAAATGCGGGCTGCCGTATGTAAATATCAGACATGGGAGGAAGAGGTTTAAATACACGCCGATGACGTTGACTTTCAACAAATCAACAAGTTGGAAGCAAAGACTGACATGTGTTCCTTTTCCCCAGAATCGCCCGGGACGTGTTGGAACCGGCAGAAGTAACTTTTTTTGCTGAGTCTCATGATCCGATATTGCAAAACCCCAAGTCATTTCCGAACGCACTTTGCAGTTACAAGCCGCGTCCCTTCGTTCCTGTTTTGCTTTTGCTTGGCCATTTATGACTAACATCTCCATAAACCGAGACCAACAAAAGAAAGGCGGTTAAAAAATCCACAGAAATGTGGGACGAGGTCGGACAATTTCTGACACGTCGCTGGAATACACGGGTTCAAAACAAATTATGACGAAGTGCTTTTTAAAATCCAGAATAGTTAATTGAGGGTTTCTTTCCACTTACGCTGTCTGACCTGCTGAATCTTGCCAGCGTTTATTTATTTTTCTTTTGCAAAATAATAACCGATATGATATGATGTCTCGGAGTGAGTAAAGGTCACGACAGCTGATGTTTTTTTTGCTGCAAAACGCCAACATTTAAAGTTCGCTTTATTTTCATAAGCATTTTGTGTTTTATACGATAACAAACATCCCTCGAGCCCCTGATATATTTTTGGTCTTCGGAGGATTGCATTATTCACAAATGAGAAGAAACAATTCCCGTTGGCCATCACAACCCCAGTGCAGATCGCGATATTAAACTACATGTGGCTGTTGCACAAATTCATCCGGCAATGCATTCCCTCCCCGCCAACGCGAACAACTCGAGTTTGTGAAGTTTTTTGTTGCCAAACCCAAAATGGACAAAAAAAGGGTGTTTTATTTTTTTTTAATAGCAATTAAATCAAACTCTTTCAGAGATCTCTGAACGTCGATACATTTGAATTTCAAAGAATAACACGCGTTTTAAGCCTTTCGCCGTTTCAAAAACCACAATGATAGAGAGCGTGGGCCCTCTGCTGGATGTATAAATGACTATGAAAAACAGCTCGATTTTACAGGAAATAACCTCGATTTTCCAGCATCTGCAGTTCCCTCTTTAACATGAAAAACAGCTTTCTTTGCTAAATGGTTTTGATGCTAAAGTTTGATAATTTAGGGTCTTTCCTGCCATTTATGCCATTGTCATTAAAAAAAATGTTATAACGCCATGGAGTTATACAGCATGGAAATAGGAACCTTAGCCCAACTTGCCTGTGCCGAACAATTCGGGATTTGTTCCATCACCCTGCATTTGGCCCATATCCTTCAAATCGTTCCTATACATTTATGCCCAATATACTCTAGTTTTAGAATCCAGTACCAGAAGAAATACTTTAATCTTACATATTATCCGTGCCCCTCATGATTTTGTATACTTCACTAAATTTACCCCTCAGTCCACTACACACCAAAGAAAAAATTTCCAGGCTCTACAGCTTCTTCCTATCACACAAACCTGCAAGTCCCAGTAATACCCTGGTTAATCTCTTCTGTACCCTTTCCAATATAATGCATCCTTCATGTAGTTAGATTACCAGAGCTTCTCACAACACAGGCTTCACTGACGACTTGCGCAACTATATCCTGATGTCCTGATTTCATACGCCATACACACCCTAACTTGTAGAAAATATAAAAAACATATTTGCATAAATAACACAGGCAAAAAACAGAGAACAAGCTGTTTTTTTAAGTGACACCACACGTTAGTCTTGCCTCGATGTGCAGTGTATGCAAAGGAACTTTGGTGGGGAGTGACATTAAACAGTAACTAATCCATGGGTTCTATCCATTAATGGCACTGTCATTGAGTGCAGGCTGCTGCAAAATTAGGCCATGGATCATTGTCTCCATGGAAAAACCAGGTTTGGGTCAATAACTGCACCCCTTCCCGTGGCAGGTAACAAATACCTTGATGTATGCCTCGGCAAACAGTCCAGGGAACTGAGAGTTTTGTGTCATTGAGTTGTCAGACATGAAATAGGACCAATGTAACTGCCTGCATGCCAATACATGAGGGAGTACTGCATTCTGTCCAACTTAAGTTTAACCAAACTAAAAAGGCATATGTATTGCTTGGCGACGTACTGTAGATCTGAAGTGAGAGGGGAATGAATTAAAGGGGAATTCAGGGACAACATTTTCACACAGATTTTGGTAGGCAAGAAGTTCCAAGTGGTAGTGGTAGACACAGGTACAACTACAATGTTTAAAAGACAGGTCGTGATCACTTCGCGGAAGACTCACATTCAGTCTGCCTTGGCCGACTCGATCTCTCGATTGCCAAACATTCATAGGAAGGAACTGCAGATGTTTGTTTATACTGAGGATAGACAAAAAGTGCTGGCGTATGTCCCTGTTGCATGGGCTGCATGGTGGTGCAACGGTAGTTGCTGCCTTACAGTGCCAGACACCTGGGTTTGATCCTGAATACGAGTGGAGTCTGTGTGGAGTTTATACATTCTCCCCGTGACCACATGGGTTTTCTGCGGGTGCTCCGGTTTCCTCCCAGGTGTACAGGTTTTTAGGTTAATTGGCTTTGGTAAAATAAATGTTCCCAGTGTATAGGATACTGCTAGTGCACGAGGTGATTGTTGGTCGGTGCAGACCCAGTGGGTCAAAGGGCCTTTTTTTGTGCTGTATTTCTAAACGTAACTAAATTTCATCTCCCTTTCCCATTTCCATACTGACCTTCTGTCCTGTGCCTTCTCCACTGTCACGGACAGAGACAGTACATAAATAGGAAATGTTTTACATAGAAACATAGAAAATAGGTGCAGGAGGAGGCCATTCGGCCCTTCGAGCCAGCACCGCCATTCATTGTGATCATGGCTGATCGTCCCCTATCAATAACCCGTGCCTGCCTTCTCCCCATATCCCTTGATTCCACCAGCCCCTAGAGCTCTAAGTAACTCGCTCTCAAATCCATCCAGTGATTTGGCCTCCACTGCCCTCTGTGGCAGGGAATTCCACAAATTCACAACTCTCTGGGTGAAAGCGTTTTTTCTCACCTCAGTCATTAATGGCCTCCCCTTTATTCTAAGACTGTGGCCCCCTGGTTCTGGACTCGCCCAACACTGGGAACATTTTTCCTGCATCTAGCTTGTCCAGTCCTTTTATAATTTTATATGTTTCTATAAGATTCCCCCTCATCCTTCTAAACTCCAGTGAATACAAGCCGAGTGTTTTCAATCTTTCCTCATATGACAGTCCCGCCATCCCAGGGATCAATCTCGTGAGCCTATGCTGCACTGCCTCAATCACAAGGATGTTGTTCCTCAAATTAGGAGACCAAAACTGTACACAATACTCCAGATGTGGTCTTACCAGAGCCCTATAAAACTTCAGAAGAACCTATACTAAAATCCTCTTGTTATGAAGGCCAACATTCCATTAGATTTCTTCACTGCCTGCTGTACCTGCACGCCAAATTTCAGTGACTGGTGTACAAGGACACCCAGGTCTTGCTGTACCTCCCCCTTATCTAACCTAACCCCATTGAGATAATAATCTGCCCCTCTTGTTTTTGCCACCAAAGTGGATAACCTCACATGTATCTATATTATACTGCATCTGCCACACATCTGCCCACACACTCAACATGTCCAGGTCCCCCTGCAACCACCTAACATCCTCTTCACAGTTCACACTGCCACCCAGCTTTGTGTCATCTGCAAACATGCTAGTGTTGCTCCTAATTCCCTCTTCCAAATCATTAATATATATGGTAAACAGTTGCGGCCTCAACACTGAGCCTTGCGGCACTCCACTCGCCACTGCCTGCCATTCTTTTTTTTTTATTTTATTTTTTTTTATATTTTTATTATAGAAACATATTTATGAAAATTACAATGTTTTACATAAACGAAAATACATCATTATATACTTTCATAATATTAATAATATTGATATTATTACTAATATAGAAATTTAGGACTGTATGCTTCTATACGTTTTTTTAATTCTTTTTTATAAAGTAAGAAAAGATAGAGGTAAATAATGAAGAAAATATGAAAGCGAATGGAGTATTAATGATTAATCCGTCATTGGAGATATAGGCATGATTTATTATATATCTTTCTTCATCCATTCTAATATTCAGGCCTCAGTCAAGCCCTCGTACCGAGCCGTTATGACTCTGTAAATATTCAATGTATGGAGACCATATCCCTCTGAAGAGATCTAACCTGTCCATTAGGACAAGCCTCAATCTCTCCAGATGAAGTGTCTCCGACATTTCTGTATTCCACATTTTGATTGTAGGGGATGTAGGGCCTTTCCAAAATTTTAATATTAATTTTTTCCCAATTATTAACCCATAATCAATAAAAATTCTTTGGTTTGTTGTTACTAATTGTTCTGTTTCCAGTATTCCTAGTATTATTAGCTTTGAATCGGGTGTCAAAGATATATTAACAACATTCGAAATTATCCTAAATATTTCAATCCAGAATTTTGTAATTTTTATACAGTTTGTAAATGAATGTGACAAATTGGCTTCTAAATGTTGACATTTATCACATATAGGAGATAGGCACTGCCTGCCATTCTGAAAAGGACCCGTTCACTCCTACACTTTGCTTCCGGTCTGCCAACCAATTTTCAATCCATGGCAATACCCTATCCCCAATACCATGTGCTCTAATTTTAACAAATCAGCAGTCTCCCAAGCGGGACCTTATCAAAGGCTTTCTGAAAGTCTAGATACACTACATCCACTGGCTCCCCTTCATCCATTTTGCTTGTCACATCCAGAATTCCAGAAGATTAGTCAAGCATGATTTTCCTTTCATAAATCCATGCGAACCTGGGACTTATCCTTTTCCTGCTATCCAAATGCCCCATTATTAGCTCTTTAATAATTGACTCCAGCATCTTTCCCACCACCGAAGTCAGGCTAACTGGTCTGTAATACCCCGTTTGCTCTCTCACTCCTTTCTTGAAAAGTGGGATAACATTAGCTACCCTCCAATCCACAGGAACTGATCCTGAATCTATTGAACTGGAAAATGATCACCAATGCATCCACTATTTCTAGAGCCACCTTCCTGAGGACCCTGGGATGCAGACTATCAGGCCCAGGGGATTTATCATCCTTCAGTCCCATTAATAATAATAATAATAATAATAATAATAATAATAATAATAATAATAATAATAATAATAATAATAATAATAATAATAATAATAACAACAACTTTTATTGTCATTACACATAAGTGCAACGAGATTTGGTTTACAACTTCCATCCGATGTCATAACTTAATCGACAAATAAAATTTAGGTTTAAATACCCTGAGAACAAGGTTTGTCAAAACTACCATTCAACGCAGACTAAAGTGCGAGGCCAGGGGAGACAGTCCATGGGGGTGGGGGGGGGGGGGGGGGGGGGGGGGGGGGGTACTCAGCAGGGCCGGTTCAGACCCGCTATAGCTCTGGTAATTAAGCTGTTCCTGAGTCTGGTGGTGCGGGCGTAGAAGGCCTTGTAACGTCTGCCGGAAGGGAGTAGTTCGAACAGTCCGTTACAAGGGTGAGAGGAGTCTTTAATGTATGCTGACAGCCTACCCAATACTATTTCTCGCCTAATGATAATTTCTTTCAGTTCCCCTACCCCCTTAGATCCTCTGTCTTCCAGTTTGTGTCTGCCTTAGTGAAGACAGATCCAAAGTACCTGTTAATCTCCTCTGTCATTTCCTTGTTCCCCATAATAATTTCACCCGTGTCTGCCTTCATGGGACCCACATCTGATTTTGCTACTCTTTTTCCCTGAACATATCTAAAGAAGCGTTTACTGTCCTTCTTTATATTACTGGCCAGCTTCCCCTCGTATTCATCTTTTCAGCCCGTATTGCCCGTTTTGTTTCCTTCTGTTGTCCTATGAAAGTTTCCCAATCCTCTGGCTTCCGACTACTCTTTGCTGTGTTATACATCTTTTCTTTTAATTTTATTCTATCCCTAACTTCCCTTGCAGCCACAGTTGCCTCCTACTCCCTTTAGAATCTTTCTTCCTTTTTGGAATGAAATGATCCTGCGTCTTCCGGATTATGCCCAGAAATTTCTGCCATTTGTGTTCCACCGTCATTCCTGCTAGGATCCCTTTCCAGTCTACCTTGGCCAGCTTTTGAGGGATATGGTCCAAATGCAAGCAAATGGGACTAACTTGGATGGCAATTCTGTGAATATAGATGAGTTATAGTAATCGTAATACTGTGTGAAAACAGGCCCTTCGGTTAATTTACCCACACGTTATGTCCCAGCTACACTAGTCGCACCTGCCTAAGTTTGGTCCAAATCCTTCCAAACCTGTCCTATCCATGCACCTGTCTAAATGTTTCTTAAATGTTGGAATAGTCCCTGACTCAACTACCTCCTCTGGCAGCTTGTTCCATGCAGCCACAACCCTTTGTGTGAAAAGGTTACCCCTCATATTCCTATTAAATCTTTTCCCCTATAACCTTAACCCTATGTCCTCTGGTCCTCGATTCACTTACTCCAGGCAAGAGACTCTGTGCATCTGCCCACTGTATTCCACTCATGATTGTATACACCTCAATAAGATAACCCTTCCTCCTCCTGCACTCCAAGGACTAGAGTACCAGCCTATTCAACCTCTCCCTATAGCTCAGACCCTCTAGCCCTGGCAACATTCTTGTAAATTTTCACTGTACCTTTTTCAGCTCGACAAAATCTTTCCTACAACATGGTGCCCAGAACTGAACACAATACTCTAAATGCGGCCTCGCTAACGTCTTATACAACTGCAACATGACCTCCCAACTTCAATGCTCAACACTCTGACTTATGAAGGCTAATGTGCCAAACACCTTTTTGACTACACTACCTACTTGTGACAGCACCTTCAAGGTACCATGCACCTGCACTCCTAGATCCCTCTACTCTACAACACTCCCCGGAACCATACTGTTCACTGTGTAAGTCCTGCCTCTGTTAGAATTCCCAAAATGCAATACCTCACATATACCTACGTTGGGCAAACTGGCTTGTTTCCCTATGACTACCTTGAATATTCTTCCATAATATAGTAAATAAGAAATATAAATTAACATCTTATCTACTGCCTTAAATGCAGTTTTATAAACCTTTGGGCAGGACACATTTGGAATAATGTGTGCAGTTCTGCTCATCAGATTGCAGGAAGGATGTGGAGGTTTTGGACAGGATGCGGACGAGGTTTACATTATTGGATTGGAGAATATTAGCTATAAGGAGGAGTTGGATAAACTTGGATTATTTTCACTAGACGTCAGTGACTGAGGGGTGATCTGATAAAAGTATGTAGTTAACCATGAGAGGCATAAATGGGGTAGATGGCTGGTCTTTTTCCCCGCGATGGAAATATCAATTACTGGAGGGCATAGAATTAAGGTAAGAGGGAAAAATTTAAAGGGAATTCTTGAGGTGTGTATTTTATACAGAGAGTGGTAACTGCATTCAACTTGCTGCCAGGAGAAGTGGTCTGAGATCTTTGGTTTCCTCCAACACTCCAAAGACGTACAGGTTTGTATGTTAATTGGCTTGGTATAAATGTAATTTGTCCTTAGTATGTGTAGGTTAGTGTAGGTGTGCGGGATCACTGGTTGGCGTGGATCGATGGGCCGCACTGTATCTCAAAACTAAACTAAAACTAAACTACAGTTAAGCATCAGAGAAAAAAAAAATTTGCATTAGTAAATTGATGAATAACTGAGAAAAAAAAGCTTGCATTTATATAGCTTCTTTTGCATTCCTTCCAGGATATCCCAAAGTTCCCTCCAGACAATGAAGTACTTCTGGCCATTGTTATAGCAAATGTGGCAGCCAGGAGGCCAAACTTTAGCACTATTCAGCTGAGGCCACAGCCAAATAAGTAACATCAATATCTAATTGATTGATATTGCATTGGCCCACCTGAATGTCAACAACATTTTCCTTATAAATCTAGGTGTTCCAGTGCAAGGGAACTGGATGCCTTCCTGCTAGCTGTGTTCCCCATTGCAGGTCTGAAGGTCTGTGTTCCCCATTGCAAGTCTGAGTTATTAGGACATCCCCAAGACCACCAGCGCCATTGTGTTTTGGTGAAGACTGAGTTGCCAGGATAAGCTCGAGACAGCTAGCACCTCCACTTAAGCCAAGACTGAGTGACCAGGGCAAACCCGAGACTGCCACTGCCTCTTACCTGCACAAAAACAATGAGGGACTGCACCCATACACAAAGGCATAGGCTGATCCACCCAGGCTAAGCCTCCCCTCCTCAATTCAAAGCTGAGCTGCCAGGAGAAGTCGGACAATGCCAGCACCGCTTCTCAAAGCCAGGGTGAACTGCAGAGCCAATCCTGAGATTGCCGTGCCGCCTCCATCGACACCAGGACTAAGCTGCTGGGACAAGCCCGAGATTGCCAGAGCCTCCTCACATGCACAGTGATGACAATGAATGACGCCCCCACGTGGACCTGGACTTTCTTGTCTCCATAAATAAACCATATTACGTGAGTTCACTCTGTTGCAAGTGTCTGTGCAGTCGTTGTTGACTGGCGTAATTCCCCGACACCACACACATACTATCCCCAGGTTCTCAATCTGAAGAAGGGTCTCGACCCAAAAAGTCACCTTTTCACCAGAGATTTTGCCTGACCCACTGAGTTATATATATAGAATATTAAATGTATTTATAGGATCGTGATAATAAGGAAGCAATCTTCGTGTGAAATTGAAATTTTATTATAGGACAGGAAATGAAAGCCAGATACAATCAACTGGGATTCAAGTACACTGTTGGGAAACACAAATGCGAGTTTCCAACACGAGTCAAGTAAGAGACACAATGTCATCAGTGATTTCTACTTTGACAGCAATATTAATGTTCAAAACGAACTGCAGAGAATCATAGTGAAAAGCAAAGTCATGCAGGTGAATTTATCTCACCTGTTGTCAACAGTTTGGCATTGTCCTTTTCATAATGTTTTCAAATAATAATTAAGGCATTGTATTCTGTACAGTTTCTGATATTTTCACTGTGCTTATGAAACAATTTATATCTTTTAGCTTAAATAATAAATAAGAATTTATTTTACATACAGAGATTCTTGTGGACCAACATGTAAAGATTTGTTTATGTTCGTGGTGTAAGCAGGTGTAATGACAAGTTCAGTAGGATTAAGTGACAGGAAAATAGGTTAAAATTAAATTTCAGTAGACTCATTTTCAGTCGGAATAGATACACTTAACATTTTTATTGAGTAGTTCTTTACCATTATAATATTTTTGAAAACATAATTGTTCTTGACTAAGTGGGACACGTTGGGGTCCATGTTCACACGGGAGGGCTGGTCCCCCAACGCAATATTCCACCTCTCCACCAATTCCAATATTGGTGGCCAGTGGGGGTGTTTTCTGGAGCGCTGGAATGGGTTCTTGGGGTGGCAGCTTAGTCCCTCAAGCCTGATGTGCTGGAAGCTCACTCACAGCTGGTGGGCTGGCAGTTGACTCACAGCTATTCCTTGAAATTCCATTTCAAGCAGGGTGCAAGGCCACCAAATTCAAATCCATTTTCCTACCATTTCAAGCAGGGTGCAAGGCCACCGAATTCAAGTGCAGTTTCTTTCCACTTTGAGCAGGGTGCAAGGCCACCAAATTCAAGTGCCGTTTCATTCCAAGCAGGGTGCAAAGTCACCAAATTCAAGTGTAGTTTCATACCTCTTTCAGCAGGGTGCAAGGCCACCAAATTCAGTGCAGTTTCAGATCACTTCAAGCAGAGTGCTAGGCCGCCAAATTCAAGTGCAGTTTCATTCCACTTCATGCAGGGTGCAAGGCCACCACATTCAAGTGCAGTTTCATACCATTTCAAGCAGGGTGAAACCACCATAAAACCACCATAAAACCACATTAAACACCAAACTCACTGTTCAGTAGACATTCAGTGTGTTCAGTTGATTCACAGCTCAGACAGAGTCATGACCTCTCCCTCCCCCATCATGCAGAGACTTGAGGCACACCCACACTTCTGGGTTTTATAACCCCTCCCACCGGAAAAGGTGTGGCCTTCATGGTGTGATTGACAGGAGAGAGATTCTCAGCATTTTTTAAACACTAATAACACTTTTATCTTTCATTGATGGGAAGAATCCTCTGCACCTGATGAGTGGAGGGGGATTGAGTAAGATGGCCAAAAATCACAGCCGTAGAGTTTTATCTAAAATCAATATACAGTGCAAACAGGAAGTTGTCAAGCCACCATTTGCAGTGCCTTTTACTTCAACCCAAAGCACCCAAGCCACCATTTGCAGTGCCTTTTACTTCAACCCAAAGCACCCAAACCACCATTTGCAGCCTTTTACTTCAACTCAAAGCACCCAAACCATCATTTGCAGTGCCTTTTTACTTCAACCCAAATCAGCCAAACCACCATTTGCAGTAAGTAGTGCCTTTTAACTTCAGCCCAAAGGAGCCAAATCACCATTTGCAGTAAGTAGTGCCTTTTTACTTCAACCCAAAGCACCCAAGCCACCATTTGCAGTAGTGCCGTTTAACTTCAGCCCAAAGCACCCAAGCCACCTTTTGCAGTAGTGCCTTTTAACTTAAACCAAAACCCCCCAAACAAGCATTTGCAGGCAGTGCCTTTTTACTTCAAACCAACCATATTTTCATTTCAAACCACATTAACGACACTCACAGTTGAGTAGACATGTGTTCAGTGCTATTCAAAGCACAGAGAGATGTGATCCTCTGGCTTCCTCCATCTTGCAGAGACTGAGTGAGGCGCACACCACTTCCTGATTTTATAGTCCCTCCAGCAGGGGCAGCAACGGGAATGGTGATTTAAAAAAAACCCATTAATATCGCTCTGATTTTTCATCGATGGGAAAAATTCTCCGGTCCAGGAAGGCGGAGGGGGGCTCTGAGCGAGCTGGCCAAAAATGACGGCCGTAGGTGGCGGTGTTCTCTCAGAAATCACAGCAAAGCGAGCCAAAAGCGGTCAAGATCAGACTTTTAGTAATATAGATAAGATAAGCAAATTCTATTAAATGTGTTTTTGCTAATTATCATTTATTGCATTCTGTCATTGGGAGAGTCATAGAGTGATGCAGTGTGGAAACAGGCCCTTCGGCCTAACTTGCCCATACCGTCCAACAAATCCCAGCTATACTAGTCCCACTTGCCTGCGCTTGGTCCATATCCCTCCACACCTGTCCTATCGATGTACCTGTCTAACTGTTTCATAACGATGGGATAGTCCTGGCCTCAACTACCTCTTCTTGCAGATTGTTCCATACACCCACCACTCTTTGTGTGAAAAAGTTACCCCTCGGATAACCATTAAATCTTTTCCCATTCACCTTGAGCCTATGTCCTCTGGTCTTCGATTCCCCTACTCTGGGCAAGATTCTACCTGATCTATTCCTCTCATGATTTTGTACACCTCTATAAGATCACCCCTTATCCTCCTGCTCACCATGGAATAGAGACCCAGCCTACTCAACCTCTCACTATGGCTCACACCCTCTCGTCCTGGCAACATCCTCGTAAATCTTTTCTGAACCCTTTCAAGCTTGACAATATCTTTCCTATAACATGGTGCCCAGAACTGAATACAAAATTCTAAATGCGGTCTCACCAACATCTTATACAACTGCAACACAACCTCCCAACTTCTATACTCTATACTGTGACTGATAGCCAAAGTGCCAATAGCCTTTTTGACCACCTTATCGACCTGCGACTCAAACTTCAAGGAACCATGCACCTGTACTCCTAGATCCCTCTGCACTACAACACTACGCAGGGGCCTACCATTTACTGTGTAGGTCCTGCCCTTGTTCGATGTCCCAAAATTCAACACCTCACACTTCTCTGTATTAAATTCCATCAACCATTCCTCCGCCCTCCTGGCCAATCGATCCAGATCCTGCTGCAAACATGCTAATCTTGTCCTCTATGTTCTCAACCAAATCATTGATGTAAATGAGAAACAGTAATGGACCCAGCACCGAACCCTGAGGCACACCACTAGTCACAGGCCTCCAGTCCGAGAAGCAACTTTCCACCATCACCCTCTGAATCCTTCCATTGAGCCAATTTTCTATCCATTCAGCCATCTCTCCTTGGATCCCATGCAATCTAACCTTCCAGAGTAGCCTACCATGCGAAACCTTGTTGAATGCCTTACTGAAATCCATGTACACAACATCTACAATCATATGGAATTTGGCAGGCATTGCTCGCTTTCCAAATTAGCTTGTGTTTTACAACCAAAATATTTTAAGTTGGAAATAGCTTTGGTCAGAATCCAGGCACCCTTTAAATATTTCTCAGATTCCCTGGATTATTTTGAAAATATTTTATCTTAAGAGGGTTTCTCCAATTTGCATTTTTCCCTGATATCCAGCTGAATTAGTGAATAATTTCATTGAGGCAAGTGAGGTGTACCCACCTTTCATCTTTCATTCCTTTAATTAGAAATAGAGTGATAGTGTGGAAACAGGTCCTTCAGCCCAACTTGCCTGCATCGCTCAACATATCCCAGCTGCACTAGTCCCACCTGCCAGCGTTTGGTCCATATCCCTCCAAACCTGTCCTATCCATGTACCTGTCTAACAGTTTCTTAAACGTTCGGATAGTCCCAGCCTCAACTACCTCCTCTGGCAGCTTGTTCCATACACCCACCACCCTTCGTGTGGAAAAAGCTACCCCTCATATTCCTATTCAATCTTTCCCCCTTCACCTTAACCCCATGTCCTCTGGTCCTCAATTCACCTACTCTGGGCAAGAGACTCTGCATCTAAGGGAATTAAAGGAACACCCAGACTAAGACGTATCTATAGTGGCATGTAAGCTTTGGGGGGGAGGGGGGGGGGGGGGCAACACAGAGAGGCACAATAGGGAGGCAAACAGTGGCAACACAGTGGCACAGTGGTAGAACTGCTGCCTCACATAACTGGAGACCCAGGTTCGATCCTGACCTAGGGTGCTGTTAGCGTGGTGTTTGCACGTTATCGCTGTGACTCCATATGGTTCCCGCTGGTGCTGCAGTTTTCTCCCATATCCCAAGGACGGGTGGGTTGATAGGTTAATTGGACTGTAAAAATAAAAGCCCGATGTGTAGGGAGTGGATGAGAAAGTGGGAAAACATCAATGGGGTGCGGGGCAGGTTTCTCTGCTGCATCTTTAAACCAAACTAAATACAGGTACTTTATTGTGTAGATTCACTTTATTGAAGATGATGGGTTGATTTAACAAAGAGAGTTGTCAAATACACCTACTATCACAAATCAGGCAGTGGTCATCATGGTACATCCTGCAGGAGGAGGACATGCTGTGGGAATGCCTTCCTAGCAGACTGTCAACGTTGTTGGATAGGTCCGGTCTGATTAGACATAGTCACCATAAATTTGTGCATGGGAAATGTCTACAAATCTGATACAATTCTTTGAAGAAGTCACCAAGAGGATTGATGAGAGCAGGGCAGTGGTCGTTATCTAGATGGACTTTAGTCTGCTAGTCTGGAAAGTTAGATCACATGGAATTCAAGGTGAGCTAGCCTTTTGGATTCAAAATAGGCTTGGAGGAAGGAGGCAAAGTTGTGGAGCATTGAACTTTCCTGATCGGAGGCCTGTTCTAAAGTAATCAGTGTCAGCTCCACTGCTGTTTGTTATCTACATTAACGATTTGGATGACGATGTAATGAACACAGTACATTTATAGAGGACACCAAAATTGGTGATATGGTGAATTTACGGGTGTACTATAGACCGCCAAATGGGGAGCGAGAATTGGAAGAGCAAATATGTAAGGAGAATAGCAGATATTAATAGTAAGCACAAGGTAGTGATTGTGGGAGATTTCGATTTCCCAAAAATAGACTGGGAAACACATTCTGTAAATGGGCTGGATGGTTTTGGAGTTTGTAAAATGTGTGCAGAATAGTTTTTTTGCAGCAGTACATAGAGGTACCGACCAGAGAAGGGGCAGTGCTGGACCTCCTGTTAGGAAATGAGGCAGGACAGGTGACGGAGGTATGCGTTGGTGAGCACTTCGGGACCAGTGATCACAATACCATTAGTTTCAATATAATTATGGAGCGAGTCAGAACAGGACCTAGAGTGGAGATTTTTGATTGGAGAAAGGCTAACTTTGAGGGAATGCGTGAGGATTTTAAAGGAGTGAATTGGGACACTTTGTTTCATGGGAAGGATGTAGAAGAGAAATGGAGGACATTTAAAGGGGAAATTGTAAGAGTACAGAATCTTTATGTCCCTGTTAGGTTGAAAGGAAATAGTAAAAATTGGAAAGAGCCATGGTTTTCAAGGGAAATTAGACACTTGTTTCGAAAAAAGAGAGATATCTACAATAATTATAGGAGGCATGGAGTAAATGAGGTGCTAGAGGAGTATAAAGAATGTAAAAAGAATCTTAAGAAAGAAATTAGGAAGGCTAAAAGAAGATATGAGGTTGCTTTGGCAAGAAAGGTGAAAGTAAATCCAAAGGGTTTCTACAGCTATATTAATAGCAAAAGGATAACGAGGGATAAAATTGGACCATTAGAGAACCAGAATGGACAGCTATCTGCAGAGCCAAAAGAGATGGGGAGATATTGAACAATTTCTTTTCTTCGGTATTCACCAAGGAGAAGGATATTGAACTCTGTGAGGTAAGGGAAAAAAGTAGAGTAGCTATGGAAACTATGAGATTCAAAGAGGAGGAAGTACTGACACTTTTGAAAAATATAAAGGTGGATAAGTCTCCAGGTCCTGACAGGATATTCCCTAGGACATTGAGGGAAGTTAGTGTAGAAATAGCAGGAGCTATGACAGAAATATTTCAAATGTCATTAGAAACGGGAATAGTGCCGGAGGATTGGCGTACTGCGCATGTTGTTCCATTGTTTAAAAAGGGTTCAAAGAATAAACCTAGCAATTATAGACCTATTAGTTTGACGTCAGTGGTGGGCAAATTAATGGAAAGGATACTTAGAGATAATATATATAAGCATCTGGATAAACAGGGTCTGATCAGGAACAGTCAACATGGATTTGTGCCTGGAAGGTCATGTTTGACAAACCTTCTTGAATTTTTTGAAGCGGTAAACTAGGGAAATTGATGAGGGTAAAGCAGTGGATGTTGTCTATATGGATTTCAGTAAGGCCTTTGACAAGGTTCCCCATGGAAGGTTGGTTCAGAAGGTTCAATCTTTGGGTGTTAATGGCGGAGTAGCAAGATGGATTCAACAGTGGCTGAATGGGAGATGTCAGAGAGTAATGGTGGATGGCTGTTTGTCAGGTTGGAAGCCGGTGACCAGTGGGGTGCCTCAGGGATCTGTGTTGGGTCCACTGTTGTTTGTCATGTACATCAATGATCTGGATGATGGGGTGGAAAATTGGATAAGTAAGTATGCAGATGATACTAAGATAGGTGGTATTGTGGATAATGAAGTAGATTCTCAAAGTCTACAGAGAGATTTGGCCCATTTGGAAAAGTGGGCTGAAAGATGGCAGATGGAGTTTAATGCTGATAAGTGTGAAGTGCTACATCTTGGCAGGACAAATCAAAATAGGACGTACATGGTAAATGGTAGGGGAATTGAGGAATGCTGTGGAACAGAGGGATCTAGGAATAACTGTGCATAGTTCCCTGAAGGTGGAATCGCATGTAGATAGGGTGGTAAAGAAAGCCTTCGGTGTGCTGGCCTTTATAAATCAGAGCATTGAATATAGGAGTAGGGAAGTAATGTTAAAATTGTACAAGGCATTGGTAAGACCAATTCTGGAGTATGGTGTACAATTTTGGTCGCCTAGTTATAGGAAGGATGTCAACAAAATAGAGAGAGTACAGAGGAGATTTACTAGAATGTTGCCAGGGTTCCAGCAACTATGTTACAGAGAAAGGTTGAACAAGTTAGGTCTTTATTCTTTGGAGCGCAGAAGGTTAAGGGGGGACTTGATTGAGGTCTTTAAAATGATGAAAGGGATAGACAGAGTTGACGTGGATAAGCTTTTCCCATTGAGGGTAGGGAAGATTCAAACAAGAGGGCATGACATGAGAATTAAGGGACAGAAGTTTAGGGGTAACGTGAGGGGGAACTTCTTTACTCAGAGGGTGGTGGCTGTGTGGAATCAGCTTCCGGCAGAGGTGGTGGAGGCAGGATCGATTTTAACATTTAAAAGTAAAGTGGATAGGTATATGGACGTGAAGGGAATGGAGGGGTATGGTCTGAGTGCAGGTAGATGGGACTAGGGGAAAACAAATGGTCGGCACGGACTGGAAGGGCCGAGAGGGCCTGTCTCCGTGCTGTAATTGTTATATGATTATATGAATTGTGAGGAAAGATATCTAAGTTTACAACAGGAATTAGCTGAGAAGGTTGGCCAAGGAGTGGCAAATGAAATTTAACTCTGAAAAGTCTGAGGCACACTAATACAGTAAATGGTAGAGCTGAAGAGAACGTTGTGTAATGGAGAGATCTAGGATTATCTGAAAGTGGTGGTTCAGGTGGGCAGTGTGGTGAAGAAGGCATTTGGTATGCTTACCTTCTTTGGGAAGGGTATTGAATACAAGAAAATAGGACATTACGATATAGCTGTGCAAATCAATTTGTGCAGACCACACTTGGAGCACTGTGTTTAGCACCTCAAGGCACCGAGCTCTGGCACCGACGATGTCATGAAGTTGGGAAAAGTGCAGAAGAGACTCATCGGGATATTACCTGGTATGTGGCCCTGCATTATAGAGAAAGGATGTATAGGCTGGGAGTTTTTAACTTTGGAGAGTAGGAGGCTGAGGGATGATCTTATTAAAGTATACTAAATCATGAGGGGCATAGATAAAGTGAACACTCACAGTCTTTTACCCAGGGTAGAGGATTCTTAAACTAGAGGGCATTGTCTTAAGGTGAGAGGGGAAAGGTTTATGAGGGACTTTAAGAGGGACACCTTTATTGCTCAGGGGATAATCTGTGTCTGGAATGAGCTGCCAGAGGAAGCTATTGAAGTGGATACAATTACAACTTCAAAAAGATATTAGAGTTTATGGACAGGAAGGGTTTCAAGGGATATGGGTCAATTAGACTAGCCAGGAAATACCACCTTGGTTGGCACGGACAAGTGAGGTCAAAGGGCATGTTTCCATGCTGTGTGGTTCTATCGCTCTCTTTGGCAGAATGCCTCTTTGCCAGAACTCATATACAAGCACCAAGACCTCGCTTTGCAGCCAGTGAAGAGGGACCCTCCCTGTCAAATCCATTCCACACATCCAGAGTTTTACTTCTACAACGTTCTGCTCTCAAGATGGGTTCTGTGCAAATAAAACAACAGTTCATCTCCTTGGGGACTGTGCATTTGCGAAAAGAGTCGGGAGAGGGGTGCAAGCTACCTTGCTGAGGATCACCCTGAGCAGCTGTGTTACAGATGACTCTCTGATCTGCAGGATGTTCCCAGGGATGCCTGCTGGGACAAACATCAACTACTGCCAGAAGGTCGCAAGAGTGACAAAAGACGCACTTTGTTCTGGCTGGAACTTGCTGGTCTTCCAGAGTAAAGAGATGACCAAAGCGAATGCCATTGACTAGCACGTTCCAGGTCAAGAGTGAAGAGTATTTAATTGTCACATACACAAAGTATGGAACAATGTAACCCTTACTTGCTGCAGCTTTACAGAAACATTAATGCAATACAACAAATAGGTATACAATAATCAATAGTACAATCAATTATCAGGATTATTAGGTAACCAGATGATAATAGTGAAAACCACATTTCATATTGCAACCTGTACAAAATCCATAGAAATCTATAGAAGGCGCTAAAGTTATAGAAGTTGTGGTTAGAGTTGTGAAATGTGGTTCAAGAACGTGGAAGAAGCTGTTCTTGAACCTGGAAGTCAGTACTCAGGTTTCCGCACAATCTGTCGATAGCAGCAGTCAGCGAGCGTGGTCAGGGCAGTGTGGATCTTTGGTGAGATCGACTCAATTTTTGAGACAGTGCTTCCTGTAGACCAGTTCAGTGGTGAGGAGGCCAATATCCTTGATGGCTGGGGCAATGCCCACCACCTTCCGCAGCCACGTTTGTTCCTCGGCAGAATTGTCCGGGGCTCAATAAATGGGATCTCAAGGGGAAGAATGAAATGAGATTAATTTGGAATTAATACGATGGTGAGGTCCAGGCTGAAATTGACTGGTGTTCGATCAAGAATGCACCTGGGTGTGAGGAAACTACCAAAAGTGAAAAGTATCCAGAAGTGGAGATGACTTGGCTGTTTAGATAACTGATGTCAATTGCAACACACCAGCACTTCCTCTTGGGGTAATAATGTTCAAGTGAAGTGCAGGAAACAAAGAGGATTTGTGTCAGAGCACAACGCACGCTGTCACATGGTAGTGATCAGGCAGAGTCCACAAGGGAAAAGGTCACGCGCACAAGAGAATAAAGTGATATCAGTTGCCTGTGCTCCAATGGCATTATATATAATTACTGCAATCAAAGTTAACCATTTGATGAAATGGAAGTCTTAACCTTGACCAAATATCAACCTTATTCACATTTAGCAATGAGGTCTGAAACAAAACTATATGAGGACACTATCACAAGGTTCTTTAACAACATTATTGTTAATTATTAACTATTAATTTTTCATCCTTACGTGCTTTAAATATGCTTCTATGCATTCCTTATTGCTAATTTCACTTCTACCATTGGACCTTTGCATTTTCCTTCCATACCTTTTATAAATGTCACACACGGGCTCTTTCTCCAAGGTTTCCCGTTTTCTGTTTATTTTTAAGTATGGCTCAGTTAAAGAATCAGATGATGGGTCTCTCAAAACATTTCTCAACTATTTTCACCACAGTGCCTGGTGTTGCTACAATATAATTAGCAAGATTAAACAAGAACTTACCAGTTCAAAGTTTGATCGTTATTTTATGAGGAGTTACGATGAGGGATTACGTGAAGAACCCGCCTCACGCTGGCAACGGCATACTTCAAAGCAGCGGCATGAAAAACACAGAACACCAAAAGCCGGAGTAACATAGTAAGGCTCATAAAAGACTCAGAACTACCATTTGATCATTTATTTTATGAGGGTGGGAGCGGAGGGCACGTAATCCCTCATCGTAACTCCTCATAAAATAACGATCAAACTTCGAACTGGTAAGTTCTTGTTTAATCTTACTATATTACTTCGGAGTCACGTGAGTGACTACGTGAAGATTTTTAAAGCTTTCTGTGTTTTTTATGTCGTAGAATCAATCCGTACGACAGTCCGGCTAAGTAAAACACATACATGAGAAACCAGACTAATGTTAGATCATTTCACAATTAACTTTTTTAATGGTTTAAAGACCATATAATAACCCTCCTTATATCTGAGGGAAAATGATTACAAGTGATAAAAGATAGAAGTGACTACACCATTGATTATAGCAATTAATAGTAAACAAAGCAGGTGATTATAGTGCTCCCAACACCGCGTGTCCAAAGCTTGTCATAGTGTGAACAGGTTTATTGTAGAACTTTGAAAAAGTTTCTTCTCTACTCCACCCTGCGACTTTTAAAATATGCTCGAGAGGTACGTCCCGCCCCTTCGCCGCGGACGTAGCTGCCGCCCTGGTGGAGTGAGATTTGAACACATCAGTGTCTACTCCCGCTAAAACCAACACCTGTTTCAACCATTTTGAGATAGTTTGAACTGAAGCTTTTGTGTGTGGTTTTTTGTGCGTAACCATTAACGCTTTTTCATTTCCTCGAAGGGTGTCAGTAACTTTAATATATTCGTTCAAATGTTTAACCACACACAAAGTAGGATCAATATGATAAGCTTGAAATGTTACCTTTGTTCCAGATCTCCCTGGTCTGCTTTGTTTGATCAACTCGTAAACACAGAACACAACATTATCTGTAGTCACATGCATACAGTCTAAACGAAACATTTGTAAAGTTTGCACTCTTTGAGCTGAGACCAGTGACATTAACATGACTAATTTCAATGTCCATCTTTCCAATATCAACTCTTCAATTGGAGTCCATTGTCTAAGTAGCGTAAGTACAACGCTCACATCCCAAATCTCTGTGTATCTTGGTTTGGGTGGATTAATATTAAAGATTCCTTTCATGAATCTAGATATTAATGGATGCGACCCAATTGATCTCTGATCAGTCATAAGCCCTAAATAGGACGACAAGGCACTGCGTGCAGTGTTAATGGCACTGTAACTTAAATGTTGCTGAAAATGCAAATTGGCAAGGAATTCCAAAACATTTGCAATATTTACAGTATCATAAGAAATATTTGACTGTGTGCAAAAGTCTTCCCATTTCTTAATATGTGTCATATATTGCTTTTGTGTGCTATTGCGCCATGATGCAACCATAACTTCCATAGTTTGGTCCGACAATCCCAGCTCCTGTAGTGGTCTGGTCAAAACCTGCAGATTAACAAATTCATATATGCATACAATGGGTAAATCTCTTTAGTTACCGGATTAGTCAAGATATCACTACAGTTAGGAATCGACATATATGGTTCTTTAATCATATTCAGCATTACTGGGAACCAAGGTTGAGTTGGCCAATTTGGAACTACCAATAATCCAGAAGCAGAATCTTGTTGTATCTTCTTCAGTGCATCTCTGAATCAAAGCAAATGGTGGAAAAGCATAAAAGAACATCTTTCCCCAGTGTAATGAAAAAGCATCTACTGCTACTGCATCTGGATCGTGTTCCCAAGACACATAAGTAGGCAACTGATGATTAAGCCTAGATGCAAACAAATCTATTTCTGGCAACCCAAATTGGTTTACCATATTCTTAAATATTACTGGCTTAAGCATCCATTCCGTATTATCTTTAAAAATCCTGGACCTTTCATCTGCTACCACATTGTCCTTACCCGGAATGTAGCTTGCTGAAATCCATATTTGGCGACCAATACACCATTGCCATATCTCATTGGCCAGACAATCACATGATACTGACCTAACTCCCCCCATGTGATTAATGTATGCAACAGCCGTTTTATTGTCTAACTGTATTAACACATGTAGACCTTGTTTAGCACAACAATATGCTTTAAGTCCATAAAAAGCACCCAATAACTCCAAATAGTTTAATACCATAAACTTGAAGAAACGCTTCTTCTTGAGCTTTCCATCTACCTCCACAACTGGAGGACGAATCTGTAGCCCCCCCATCCGAGAGCACTAGCATCCGTTTGTAAAACCATTTCAGGTTGTTTAATCATGATATTCTTAGCAGCTTGTGGGACATTTTCAACCCACCATTGTAATTCCAACACGGCTTCTTTTGTTAATTGCATAGGCCTGTCAAAGTGACCTGCCTTCTCTTTAAGAGCCCTTATTTTTGTCCCTTTGAAGATTTTGATAATGTAATGGACCAAATTCCACTGCCGGAAATGCTGCTACCAGTTTCCCAATGGTTTTCGCCACTTCTCGGATGGAGGGATAAGGTTTGTGAATGAGGTAATTACAAGTCATCAAGATGTCATTGGCCTTCTCTGTTGGCAAAGTAACTAACATAGTCACTGAGTTAATTACAAACCCCAAAAAGTTAATTGATTGTGCTGGCTGCAGCTGGGACTTAATTGGATGAATCAAAACCCTAGCTTTTCAAACAAAGCTTTAGTAACTGAAACTGAGTGCTCAGCCTGACTCTTGAGTATCATTAATGATCAGAATATCATCCAGATAAGCCATAACAATGTGTTTCTGTGCTCTTAATTGGGCTAAACTGGTTTCAACAGTTTTGTAAAGAGTCTAGGAGCCGAACTCAATCCATTTGGTAAAGCTTTAAACTGCCATAATTGTCCCAGCCAATTAAATTTTAAATACCTCCTGAAGCATTGATGAATTGCTACAGAATAATAGGCATCCTTCAAATCAATCTTAGCCATATAACACCCTGCTGAGATAAGATATTTTGCAGTACTGAATGTCTCCATCTTAAAATGTTTGTATTCTACAAACTTATTCAGATCTGTAAGGTCCAGAATAATTCTGCAACCACCATCTTTTTTATCTCTTCGAAATATATTAGAGACAAATTGATGCTTATGTTCATAAGTCTTTTCAATTACGCCTTTTCCAGATAATTTGTCAACTTCCACATTAATCTCCATTCTTTCCTCTGCAGAAAACACATAAGCACAAGCAGGTCTATTCTGTACAGGAGGATTAACCCCTTCTTTAAAAATAATAATGGCTCCCGAAACTGCTTGTAATACATATCGATCAGAAGTAATGTTAAGCCAGGCATTATAAAATTTTTGCAATCTCCCTCCAACTGGAGAGTCATCCACAGTTTCTTTAAGTATATAAGTCTTTAATACCTCTCCGTATGAGCGTGGTGGTCTCCTTCTTCCCGAATACAGGGAAGCACTTGCCTGCACAGCACGATAGTATTTTCGTGACAAACTTCTGCTTCTATAACGGAAATCGAAACCCTTCGGGTCGAAAAACCCCTTCTTTGTCCAAAAACAAAAGGTTTAACATTGCTAAAATATTTAGCTTCTTCATCCAACTCTTTCAGCTGTTTCGGCAGATTTTCTCCAAACAAATACCCAGGAGCTTGAACTCCACTTTCTTGACACAGGCTTGCAAATCTAGGGTGAAATATGGGCCGAATCGCCATTTTCCTCATGCAATTAATTTCATAGAATGAATTACATAATAAGCCCAAAGTATCCTTTTGAATCTTTTCCATTTCCAGATTCTCCATTTGCCTGCCATAGGCCGTAATGGCAGCAGAAATTAATTTGAGCACCTTTTGAAACTTCACTTCTAGGGCTCTCATACTTGGAGTCATAGACGTCCATATCATCGGATTCACCGTAGGTACTTCCAATGAGGCACAATTTCTTGGAGCTTTATATAATTCTGATGTTTCATTCATCACAGAATTGTGAAGTTGGTGAGATACCATATAATTTATGTTTGCAGCTAGGATTTCTTCCATAGCCTCACCACTTCCTTCAGGTATAGCAAAATCTTGTGCTATCCCAGGCACATTAGGCCTTTTCTTTTTACTTTGTGGTGTGCTTTCAAAAGCCATATAGCCACCAGCAGGGTCTGCCTTCTGCAGCCCTAAATCAATTGGGATATCATCCCATGAGACTTCTTCCAGCCCAAATCCTGGGTCCGGAGTATCATATTCCCAACTTGGCCCACAGCCATATTCATCATATTCAAACCCCTCAGGGATTTTTTGGGATTCATCTGGGTACTCTGACCCTTGCCTCATTATTGTTTGGAGAACTTTCTCCATATGCTCCATTTTTAGCCACATAGTTTTATTGTCTGGAGGTCTTTCAATTTCAGAGTCATCAGAAACCACGGGCCTCTCAGATTTCTTTTTGCATTTTTTAGGAACATTTTCCTCCGTGGTTATTATTTCTGGAGAATCTGGAAACTCACTATCGGGTAAATCGGCGGCCAACGGTATCGGAACCGGGTCCGCACTAACTTCGCGTCCCGTATTTTTACTTTCACTCCGGGAACATTCTTTTTACCCGCGAAAACTTCTTTCCCGATTTGTCCATTTTTCTTTAATAATCAGTGCTCAATCAGCACGTTAACGTGGCTCTAAATTTTACTTTTGGTTTCGTTTGCTGGAGCCACCCAGCGTATCCTAAAAAACGCCCCGGTCTAACTGCACTTACCTGCGGGCCGTTCCGACCGCTGCCGAGGAGCTGCTCCTTACTGCAGCTCCTCCTCGCGCCGTCAGCGTTGACGTCATGCCGTTGCCAGCGTGAGGCGGGTTCTTCACGTAGTCACTCACGTGACTCCAAAATATAATTAGCATTTATGCAGCCTATTTGTTACTGTAAAATGTGCCTAAGGCAATTCGCAGGTGACTTCATGAACAAAACTGTCATATTACCATTTACGCAGATATTGTCCAACCAATGTTGAAGGAGCAGTATGCACCGCTTTTAGTCTTTTAGGCAATTTAGAATTTATAAAAGTCCATTTTTAAGCACCACCAGAATGAAATAAAGATTGAGAATGGTAGAACCAAAAATATCATCAACAAAATTATAATGATATTCTACTATTGTATGCAATTTGAAATAATTGATCTGAGGGAATTGGACTACACATACATTAAAACATCTCTATTCCGTAAAGGTTTCTCTGGCCACAGTGCTGCCTGACCTAATGAATATTTACAGTTTAGCTTTGTTTAGTTTAGAGATACAATGCGGAAACAGGCCCTTGGGCCCAGTGAGTCCGTGCTGACCAGCGATCTCTGCACATTGACACCACTCTACACACACTAAGGATAATTTTACTATTATACCAAGCCAATTAACCTACAAACCTGTACGTCTTTGGAGTGTTGGAGGAAACCGAAGATCTCGGAGAAAACCCATGCAGTCACGGGGAGAACGTACAAATTCCGTATAGACAAGCATCCATAGTCAGGATTGAATCCGAGTCTCTGGCGCTGTAAGGCAGTAGCTCTACCGGTGCACCACCAGTCCGCCAGTATATTTGGCCTTTATTCCACAAAAGTAAAGCAAGTGTGTTATGTTGTTCAGTAGTAATTAAGGTTTTAAAATATCCCATTTTTAATAAGCGAGTTCGGTATTACAACTGCGCATGCCCCGGTCATGGGTCATTCAGGATAAACATTCTCTCCAGCTGAGCTACTGTGTGTGTACGGACCTGCGATTTCTTTTCAATGAGATTTATAAAAAAATGTATCCGTCAAATATGTCAGCAGTCGGCCACAGCGTACTACAGACTGCACAAATCCACAATTGTATCTATTTAAATTATTGACTCAATACAGCACCAGCCTTGAAAACGCAAGAATGCCTGGAACGAACCTGTCAATTATCAAATCCCTGGCATTAGCCTGAGTCACAGCCATTCAAATTCGATATTGATTTACACGAATCACAAGTTGTGTGGTCAACCAATTTGAGACAGTCCTTACATTCCTATCTAAAAAACCTTCCAGGATTGAAGGAAACGAGGAGAATGTGTTGTGTGGGGGATAGGTTGGATAATTCCAATTGGATTCGAACAGGCTGGTTAAACTTTCAAGGTGGGTTGGCTTCAATAAAGATGCTGTCGCTCTAATCTCTGGGGTTGCTTCCAGTCTGTCAGGGAACACAATTGGGAGCCGGGTCCGGGTGACCGGGCGGTGATAATTATGAGAATTTGCAGCCATTTGATCTGCAGCCAAAGTAGAGGCTTCACTCAGGAGTGGTTCACAGCTCCCCAGCTGATGGTACCTGTTCCTCTTCTCTTTGGAGGCGCCACCAGCCCCAGCAAGTGGGCAAACGCGGAGCAACCCCGTAATATGAGTGGAGCATTTTCTCAGTCAGCTTTGTCGACAGTTGGGGCGGGGAATCTGGGAGAGAGAGAGCTGGCGATGTCGCACAGATGGAACAGTTTAATAATGACCCATTAAAAGCCACCCTTCGGCCACTCGGCAACCTGGGCTGATCTGATCTGCCGGCCCTCTCGCTCGCTCACTGCGTGCCCGATCCTAACACAGAACCTCCGCAAAACCTTTGGGCTTTGGGTAACACCTGCACAAAGAGCCTCTGCTAACAAGGGCTGGCGAACTGTGCTGGTCAACGTGCACTGGGCGAGATTACTGGGGTAAACGCACCACAACCACCGCAAACTTGGAACAGCGCAGTCCCTCCACTCAACCTATCCAATACTAAAGGGCAGGCATTTCGCAGTTAAATATCTTATATCGGATTGGCGGCTCCTTCATAGGGCCAACCCTGTACTCAGCTTTCCTCGGAGATTAATCTTTGCCTTAACGGTACATTCACACCGCCTCTAGGTAAAGCATCAGCCCACATCACACTGATACAGTCGCTGCCTGCCTCAGATTAAATATATTTTTACACATAAATTATGAATAAAGATAAGAAAATGTTTCAAACACAAGTAATATTTTCTTATTCCAGTAGCATACACATTAAGGATTAAATGAAAATAATAAAAATAAACTTTTGACCCTTCATAATTGCAGATTAATGAACTGAACTAGAGCTGGGACTGTGTAAGTAGTGTGTGAACAGCAGAACAAGAAAGGAAGCTATTGAGTTGACAGAATTCTAGATTAATTCCTTGGTAGAATAGTTAACAATTTACTGTATAATCAGTTTATACCGCTGCGTTCGCTTGGTAACAGGCCCATCGAGTCTACACTAATTATTGATCACCCGTTCGCACTAGTTCTATGTTAGCCCACTTTCGCATCCACCCCCTACTCACTGGGAGCAATTTACAGAGACCAGTTAACCTACAAATCCACACATCTTTGTGTTGCGGGAGGAAACCACTGCACCTGGAAAAACCATGTGCTCACAGGGAGCATGCACAGACAGCACACGACCGCACCTAAGGATTAAATTTGTGTCTCTGGTACAGTGAAGCAGCCAAGTTTGTTCTATACATTGAGCTCCAATTGCATCTCCATTTTGCTCATCTGATTCTAGCTTATTAGTAATTATCACCAAACCTTTAGTTAAAGAATATTTAAAAGAAAGAGAGAGGGAGAAGTGGAAATCGCTATGTTTAGGGAATTACAGCTAATCGAGCAGGCACTTAAAACTGAGGTTCTGATCGGGGGAATGCAGCAAGTTGTGGGGGAGGAGTAGGGTTGCCAACTTTCTCGCTCCCAAATAAGGGACAAAAGGTCAAAATAAGGGACAAATTCCTGACGGCATAAAGTACAGAAGGCCTTTGTCGAGTCACTGCTGACGGGCTTAACCCACAGTCTTTTCCTTTTTGCAACACACACACACACACGCTGTTGTATCAGATCTTGGATCTGTCTGTAAGCGTGCCCTCTAGTGATTACAGAGTTCAGATGCTCCTCAACTTACGATGCTTTGACTTACGATACTTCAACTTTACGATGGTGCAAAAGCGATACACTTTCAGTAGAAACTGTATTTCAGTAGCCTGGCCTCGTGGCAGCGTTGGGCTGCGTTGATAATTTACTGTTTAATTAAAATTACTTTCCTGTGGTAGATTTAGATTTACGCCTGCTCTGTTAAGCACCTGAGCTGGCTTGTTAGTATTTACGATAGCCTGTGCACTTTTTCTCTCCTATTTATCTTGAAACTAACCCAGAGAATGAAAACCCACAAGCGCCTGGCTGTCCAACCCTGAACGCTCTGGTGATGGTAGGTTAGATATATTCAATGCATTTTTCGACTTTACGATATTTCCAATTTACGATGGGTTTATCGGAACGTAACCCCATTGTAAGTTGAGGAGCACCTGCTAGTAGCAGTCAAATAGGGGACAAGGGCGATTCCATACGGGACAAACCAATTTAGCCCAATATATGGGATGCCCCGGCCAATACGGGACAGTTGGCAACGGTTGGGAAGAGTAAGATATACAGATGTTGAGAGAGGATGACGTTACATAAATGTATGAAGACAGATAAGGATTATAAAAATGAATGTTACAATGCTGAGAATCACTGTCGATGAACAAGAAAATAGAGAAAAAGTGATCATGTTTAAAATAGGCAGTGAGCAGTTCAGAGACCACATTTGAGGCTTTTATCCATGATAAATATAATGGAAATACTGGATCTATAAATTGCATTTGTATTGTGAAGGTGCATTGTAAACTTGTAATCAAAATTAAAATCCTTAATGACTTTCTTGTTTGATTTGGTGTTCATTATTATTGGTATATATCAGCGAGAAGTACAAGGAAAACGTGGAACGTGGAAAACAAACGTTTATTTTTCAAGGTTTGTTCTTGCACTTTAACCTTTGACAAAAAACAATGTTCAAAGCAAAGATTATAGAGGAGCTCTTTGGTTCAAAGCACAATAGTGGAAAGCAAAAGTTGGTAGTACTTGCATTCACCACCAGGTGGAGTCACTTTGAAATGAAACTGGTTCAAGATTGGCATTCAACGATTCAAATACAAAAGAAAACCAAGAAATCAGCAAGTTATGTAAATGTTATGTGCCAAACAGTAAATATAGTGTAGTTACTATCAGCTCTCTTAGCTGACTAACTACATCCACCTGTGTGTCCTTCTGCAAAACAGTTCTGAATGTCCTGCCACGCTGTACTGTCCAGATTTAAGTTCCAGCAGAGAGCCAGTTGTAATTATGACTAGTATTGTTTTAACTTGCTGATTCAGGTAGTATTTTCTCTCTGTATTTTAACTGGAGTGATGCAAATTACTTCTTGAAAGCTTGTTCTGTGATCTTTGTCTACAGTTTCATCCTATTCTCCACTTTTCAGCTTTTCATTTCTGTTTTTATTTCATATTTCCAGTATTTGCAGGGGGTGGGAGATTGTAACCTTCACGTGGTCCGCCCTGTTTCGACAAATGCAATCAACCTGGTGTGCACAATCAAATAAGATCAAATAGAACAAGTTGTCCTACAACTTTAGGCTGTGCACGCCATACGCAAGAAGATGATTTGCAGGGTTTTTTTTTCAACTTCACAAAATGCATTCCATGATGATTTCATCATTATTTTATTCCTATCACAAGAAGTTTAACAAGATATCTTTCAGAATTGTTAATCTAAAGTAATGTTTTTTCAAACAAGCGTATACGTAGTCAGGTGCTGGTATTGGTACACTGCCTGTCCTAATCTCCGCAGAAGCATTCAATAAGCGATTTTTTTTCAAGTCAGTTAAAATACAAGAAGGATTTACTACCTACGATATAAAACAAATCTAGACATAGTTACAGATTACTCTGTTGCTAGAATTTAGACAGTAAAATGTGACAAAATGTTCTAAACTGGTTTATAGAAGTACATCCAGGAAAAAGTAACTATTCAGAGGAGAGAATTGTTCGTAACAATGCTGTATATTTACAGACTTCTATTGGACCCACTTATTTTTAAAACTGATGCATTCCCATGGATTTTCATCCTAATTTTCAAAAGTGACTAGACTAAGTGGGACCCATGTTTACACGGGAGGGCTGGTCCCCCGACGCTATATTCCAATATTGGTGCCCAGTGGGGGGGGGGGGGAGGGGGGGGGGGGCTTCTGGAGCACTGGTATGGGTTCTTGGGGTGGCAGCTCAGTCCCTCAAGCCTGATGTGCTGGCAGCTCACTCACGGCTGGTGGGCTGGCAGTTGACTCATGGCTATTCCATTTCAAGCAGGGTGCAAGGCCACCGAATTCAAATCAATTTCCTACCATTTCAAGCAGTGTGCAAGGCCACCAGATTCAAGTGCAGTTTCCTACCCTTCAAGCAGGGTGCAAGGTCACCGATTTCAAGAGCTGTTTCCAACCACTTCAAGCAGGGTGCAAGGTCACCGAATTCAAGTACAGTTTCATACAACTTCAAGCCAGATCCAAGGCCACCAAATTCAAATGCAGCTTCATACCATTTCATGCAGGGTGCAATGCCACCCACATTCAAATACAGTTTCATACCATTTCATGCAGGGAGCAAGGCCACCACATTCAAATGCAGTTTCATACCATTTCAAGCAGGGTGAAACCACCATAAAACCACCGTAAAACCACACAAAACACCAAACACACAGTTCAGTAGACATTCAGTGTGTTCAGTTGATTCACAGCTCAGGCAGAGTCATGACCTCTCCCTCCCCCATCATGCAGAGACTGAGCAACACCCACGCTGCCGGGTTTTATAACGCCTCCCCCTCCCACCGGAAAAGGTGTGGCCTTCAAGACATGATTGACAGGAGAGAGATTCTCAACATTTTTTAAACACTAATAACACTTTTATTTTTCATTGATTGGAAGCATCCTCTGCACCTGCTGAGCAGAGGGGGACTGAGTAAGATGGCCAAAAATCACAGCCGTAAGTGGTAGCGTTTTATCTAAAATCAATATACAGTGCAAACAGGAAGTTACCCAAAGCAGCCAAACCACCATTTGCAGTAAGTAGTGCATTTTAACTTCAACCCAAAGCAGCCAAACCACCATTTGCAGTAAGTTGTGCCTTTTAACTTCAACCCAAACCCCCCCAAACAAACATTTGCAGGCAGTGCCTTTTTACTTCAAACCAACCATATTTTCATTTTCAAACCACATTAACGACACTCACAGTTGAGTAGACATGTGTTCAGTGCTATTCAAACCTCAGAGAGACGTGATCCCCTGGCTTCCTCCATCTTGCAGAGACTGAGTGAGGCACACCACTTCCTGGTTTTATAGTCCCTCCCCCTCTCCAGCAGGGGCAGCAGAGAGTATGGTGATTTTAAAAAAACCCATTAATATCTCTCTGATTTTTCATCGATGGGAAAAGTTCTCTGGTCCAGGAAGGCGGAGGGGGGCTCTGAGCGAGCTGGCCAAAAATGACGGCCGTAGGTGGCGGCGTTCTCTCGGAAATCACAGCACAGCGAGCCAAAAGCAGTCAAGATCAGACTTCTAGTAATATAGATTATTGAAAAAGTGCATTTCACAATAGCTCTTCATGCACTTAAAAAGGGAGAATTAGATAAATATGAGTTTTCTAGATATTCTTGTTCATAATAGGAATTGCATGTGTTACACTTTACAAACCTTACAGGTTTACAGGACTGATTATCTTCAGCTTATATTGTACATATGAAAAGGCTGATTTTCAGAAACCCCAATGAAACACACATATCCAAATTATATTTTCAGTGTGAACTTCATGGGACAAAGGAGATGCTTCAATGTTGTAAAAGAGAGTTAGATAGAGCTCTAGGGGCCAGTGGATTCAAGGGATATGAGGAGAAGGCAGGCACGAATTACTGATTGTGGATGATCAGCCATGATCACAATGAATGGCGGTGCTGGCTCGAAGGGCCAAATGAATGATTGACTGAATGAATGAATAAGTTTATTGGCCAGGTATTCACATACAAGGAATTTAAACACACCTGAGCAATTACAAACACCTGTGAAGACATGTGTCCCAAACATTATGGTGCCCTGAAATTGGGGGACTATGTACAAACACAGCTGTAATTTCTACATGGTGAAACCAAAATGTATAAAAATACCCTTTCATAAAATCTGACAATGTGCACTTTAACCACACGTGATTGTTTCTATTACAAATCTCAAATTGTGGAGTACAAATGCAAATAAATAAATAAATAAATAAAGAGGTTTTGTCCCAATCAATTGTGGAGGGCACTGTATCTCCCGTCCCCTTCTTGACCTCCTGATTTCCTTTTTCTGCTTGCTCCTTAGTACACTAAAGTCCTCCAGGGATACACTTGATCCCAGCTGCTTATACCTGCCCTATGCCTTAGAGCCCCAATTGTCCTCATCATCCACGCTTCCTTAAGAAAAAGAATAAACTCCCAACAGATTTGTCAGGCAAAATATCCCCTTAACAAAACCATGCTGACTTCGGCCTATAGGGAGGTTTCACGGCAGTCGCTTAACAAAACCGACCCATGACCCGTGCTGTTACTACGTTACCCCAAGTGGATTACACGCGATGAACTGCAGGTAAGCACTTACAGCTAAGTGGGCCCGTTAAAACCCCCCGAAATGGTCAATTTTTGCGCTGTAAATAATTATGGAAATCGGGATAAGTGTGAGATACATTTAGCCTACTTCAGAATTCCAAAAGTGAGGAGAAATGATGGTATATAGTACCTTCATTTCGCTTCACGTTTGGAATTCTGAAGTTGGGTACATGTCTCTCATGCTTACCCCGCCTGCCACAATTTTTTACAGCGCAAAAATTCAACATTTTGGCGTTTTTTAACAGGTCGGAAAGTATGCGTTTCTTGCATTAATAACATGTACCAGAAGTTACAATGTCCTCCAGATGGATTGAGCGGCTCCGTGCGTCAAGCCCTATGACCCAGTGACCTTAGGTGCAAACCCCCTATTCACCCTCTCGGCAATCTATTTCAAATGACTTATCTAACAGGCTAGGGTACATTTTCTCTCATAATTATGTTTTTTTTTAGAGTTCCAGTAGGTCATGTATTGTTATTTTTCTGCATTTGCATGCTAATTAACTGCTAATGAACATGAGCCCCTCGCCCATGAAACAACATGGTGCACTAACCAGGGAAACACATGTCAAGTCAAGTCAAGTTTATTCGTCACATACACATACGGGATGTGCAGTGAAATGAAAAATTGCAATGCTCGCGGACTTTGTGCAAAAAAAAACAAACAAACAAACAACCAACAAACTACAAACAGAATGGAACAGAATCGCAAACTTAAAGCATACGGTATTAGGGGTTCAGTATTGATGTGGATAGAGAACTGGCTGGCAAACAGGAAGCAAAGAGTAGGAGTAAACAGGTCCTTTTCACAATGGCAGGCAGTGACTAGTGGGGTACTGCAGGGCTCAGTGCTGTGACCCCAGCTATTTACAATATATATTAATGATCTGGATGAGGGAATTGAAGGCAATATCTCCAAGTTTGCGGATGACACTAAGCTGGGGGGCAGTATTAGCTGTGAGGAGGATGCTAGGAGGCTGCAAGGTGACTTGGATAGGCTGGGTGAATGGGCAAATGTTTGGCAGATGCAGTATAATGTGGATAAATGTGAGGTTATCCACGTTGGTGACAAAAACAGGAAAGCAGACTATTATCTAAATGGTGGCTGATTAGGAAAAGGGGAGATGCAGCGAGACCTGGGTGTCATGGTACACCAGTCATTGAAAGTAGGCATGCAGGTGCAGCAGGCAGTGTAGCAAGCGAATGGTATGTTAGCTTTCATAGCAAACGGATTTGAGTATAGGAGCAGGGAGGTTCTACTTTAGTTGTACAAGGTCTTGGTGAGACCACACCTGGAGTATTGCGTACAGTTCTGGTCTCCAAATCTGAGGAAGGACATTATTGCCATAGAGGGAATGCAGAGAAGGTTCACCAGACTGATTCCTGGGATGTCAGGACTGTCTTATGAAGAAAGACTGGATAGACTCGGTTTATACTCTCTAGAATTTAGGAGATTGAGAGGGGATCTTATAGAAACTTACAAAATTCTTAAGGGGTTGGACAGGCTAGATGCAGGAAGATTGTTCCCGATGTTGGGGAAGTCCAGGACAAGGGGTCACAGCTTAAGGATAAGGAGGAAATCCTTTAAGACCGAGATGAGAAATACTTTTTTCACACAGAGAGTGGTGAATCTGTGGAATTCTCTGCCACAGAAGGTAGTTGAGGCCAGTTCATTGGCCATATTTAAGAGGGAGTTAGATGTGGCCCTTGTGGCTAAAGGGATCAGGGGGTATGGAGAGAAGGCAGGTACGGGATACTGAGTTGGATGATCAGCCATGATCATATTGAATGGCGGTGCAGGCTCGAAGGGCCGAATGGCCTACTCCTGCACCTAATTTCAATGTTTCTACATGTTCTTTTACATTTTAAATATTGTGGGCGGTATTGTGGTGCAGTCCGTCCGACTGAATGCACGGTGATATAATTAAATATCAAGAATGCATTTTGTACTGTGGAGGGATTTAGAATTGCATGAACTTTATTTCCGTCTGCAGATTACTGTTGTCATAATCTAGCTGCGGGCTCGCTGGCTGCATGTGAGCCGGGACTGGGTCAGAGGCGCTGACAGTTCAGAGGGGCGGTCGCTGTTCAGGAAGCGATTCGTGCGTGTGAGTCGGGCTGGGAAGGGGGAAGGAGCGGCGAGCCCAGCCAGTGCCGGCGGCTGCAGGATGGGCAGCGAGCTGCGGGGCTTCATCTGCCTCTGGCTGCAGCTGCTGCAAGTGTCCCGGGCAGACGAGCCGCAGACCTGGCCCGTCCCTTACAGGTGAGCAGAGTGCGCCCCAGCGTTTGGTGTTGAACCGAGCGGAAGTGTTTCCTCAAGGCAATGCATTTAAAATAAACCCCCCGACTTTGTTTTGCATGAGTGTGAAAGAAGCAACTGCAGATGCTGGAGAATCGAGGGTTACACAAAAGGCTGGAGAAACTCAGCGGGTGCAGCAGCATCTAAGGAGATAGGCGACGTTTCAGGCCGAGACCCTTCTTCAGACCTTATTTTGCATGAGCTTGTGTTTGCACTCTCGCGGAAAACTCCCACCAGAGTCCAGAAAGTATTTTAATCGGCTGAAAGATAAGACTTGGCCGGGCCAACAGGACAGAAACGTTAATAACAACAATTCATCTTTGGTGTGGGTCCAACGCTGTGATACAAATACTCTCTTAGGTGTAGAGGTTTGTTTTTTAATCTTCCGTTTCACGTTAAGCCCTCCCTCCACCACCTCCAGTTTAAATTCCATTTGGCATATTTTGGAGGACCAAGAAACCAAGAACAACCAAGAACATGCGTTCAACAAAATGCATGTCCTGAATTTTTGGTTTTCAAATTCAGTTCCCAAAAAGGAGAAACTGGGGCCAAGTACTGAAGTAGTAGCGCGTGTTACTCAGATACCATCAACAACTAACATGCTACTCGATTATATATTGTAAGATGTGTACACTTCTACATATTTAAAAAAAATGTTATTTGTAATATGAAAAGTATTGCAAAAATCCATACAAACATTTGTTAATGTAGCAACTTGCAGAGGGGGAAACAAGGCGAAGTAGATGTCTGGTTTGTTCCAGGTTTTTAGACTCTACAAGGATGCACACGTGATCAAATGATCATAAACGATGTCACAATTTATATACTACATGTAGTTAAGGGCCTGTCCGACGAGCACGCGACTCCATGCGGCAAGCGTGACCAAGCGAGCTGTACGGCCTCGTGGGGCCGGTCTCACTTCGACCGCCGGAGCCGTGTGGAGTTGTGCGGAGCTGGTCCCGACATCGCGCGGGGCTCCGAAAAACTGACCGTGTTCAAAAATTCCGCGCGGCAACTGCGGGCCTGTCGGCACGCAGCCGTCGTACGCAGCGTCTTGACGCGCGAACTTCCTGCGGACTTCGCTCGAACTTCGCGTTACTCACTCGACCTCCGCACGGCCCCCGCTTCCGGTTTGGTCACGCTTGCCGCATGCAAGTCGCATGCTCGTGGGACAGGCCCTTTAATGGTCACAAGGAAAGATGGCACCTTTGCATTTTATTTGGTTCTGAAAGCCTTTATCCTCTCGTCTACAGGAACATGCAAACGATTTTTCATTTGATTTGGGCCTTTTGACTCGGATCAAGGGAATGATTGGGTGCTTGAGTTGTGAGCGATAATTTTCCATTTGTTTTTTTTAATATGTGAATTTAAAAAAAAAAACTGCTTGTACTATTAATGCAAAATTAAAAAAAAAGAAGAAAAAAGAAAATTCAGCGAAGATAGACTCAAAATGCTGGAGTAACTCAGCGGGACAGGCAGCAACTCTGGAGAGAAGGAATGGGTGATGTTTTGGGTCGAGACCCTTAGGACTGAGAGCACACTCAGCGAGTTAGGCAGCATTTAATACAAGGAGAAACAATTGATGTTTCATTTTCTTGATTCTTTCTCCAAGTGAAGGGTTCTGGACTTGAAACATTAACTCTTTCTCTTTCCACAAACACTATCTGACCAGCTGAGTGATTCCAGCATTTTTTTTTGTTGGGGCAAAGTTAAGTTAGACATGGGCCTTTTCCTGATATATTAAAATATAAATTGCATTAGTGCTGTATTTTACTTACTAATCTATGTTAGTGCCGCATTTGAAATGACTGACTTCAATGGATTTGTGTATGTTGAGTTTGAGCACGGTCACTCACGGTGGTGCAGCGGTAGAGTCGCTGCCTGACAGCAAAATGCAACGCTGGAGACCTGGGTTCGATCCCGACTACGGGTGCTGTGTGTACGGAGTTTGTAAACCCTGTGTTCTCCCTGTGATCTGCGTGGGTTTTCTCCAAGATCTTCGGTTTCCTCCCACACTCCAAAGGCGTACAGGTTTGTAGGTTAATTGGCTAGATAAATGTAAAAATTGTCCAGTATAAAATTGTCTAACTTCCAGTATAGTGGACTCTTCGGAAGGTACAAGCATAAAGGGCTTGTCCCACCAGCATGCGATTGCATGCGTCTAGCGCGACCAAATGTGGTGTGCTAGACCAAATATTGTGTGCAGTTTTGGTCCCCTAATTTGAGGAAGGACATTCTTGCTATTGAGGAGTGCAGCGTAGGTTTATAAGGTTAATTCCCAGGATGGCGGAATGCTGAGAGAATGGAGCGGCCGGGCTTGTGCACTCTGGAATTTAGAAGAATGAGAGGGGATCTTATAGAAACATAAGATTGGTAAGGGTTTGGACACGCTAGAGGCGGTAAGCATGCTCCCGATGTTGGGGGAGACCAGAACCAGGGGCCACAGTTTAAGAATAAGGGGTAAGCAATTTAGAACGTAGATGAGGACATTTTCACACAGAGAGTTGTGTCTGTGGAATTCCCTGCCTCAGAGGGCGGTGGAGGCCGGTTCTTTGGATACTTTCAAGAGAGAGCTAGATATGGCTCTTAAAGATAGCAGAGTCAGGGGATATGGGGAGATGGCAGGAACGGGGTACTGATTGGGGATAATCAGCCATGATCATGTTGAATGGCGGTGCTGGCTCGAAGGGCCGAATGGCCTACTCCTGCACCTATTGTCTATTGACTTTAATTCTCGAAGTGGTAAAAGATGATGCTAATATCTCTGCAATGACCACAATTTCCTCCTCGCTTCCCACTTGGTCAGGCCCTGGGAATACATCCACCTTAATGAACTTTAAAACAGCCAATACCTCCTCTTTGGCAATTTATATTTAACCTAAGACATCACAACTTCTATGCCTCAATTCCCTTTGGCCCACTGACTCTGTGCTGACCTGCGATCAGCCCGTACACTAGTTCTTTCCTACAAATTAGGGGCAATTTACAATTTTACCAAAGCCAATTAACGTCCAAACCTGTATGTCTTTGGAGTCCGGAGCACCCAGAGAAAACATACATGGTCGCAGGGAGAACATACGAACTCCCGACAGACAGCACCCGTAGTCAGGATCGAACCCGGGTCTTTGGTGCAGTAAAGGGCCTGTCGTACTTTCACGACCTAATTCACCGAGTTTGCCCTTGACTCATACTCGCAGCATGATCGTCGCGAGCTCTTGGAGGTCGCAGGTAGGTCATAGCAGGCCGCGATGCTAGTCGTAGGTACTCGTGGCATCAAGTAAGTCGGGGCGTTTTTCTAGCCTGATGAAAAATGTCCACGAGTAAAAAAGGTTGTGAATTAGGTCGTGAAAGTGGGACAGGCCCTTAAGGCAGTAACTTTACTGCTGCGCCACTGTACCCAAAGTTAGTAGAAGTTAGTGTTAGTTATTTGAAAATTAGCTGCAAGGTACACCAAAACACAATAGTATCTAGTCCTGTTTTCAGGCAAACTTTGCTCCAACCCTAATTCATTTATCTTAATAACTAACAAAAGAGATTTGAAAAGGAATGGGGATTATTATCTTTTTTGTAACTGCTGTGGTTATTCTTTTGCTTTCTATACCCATCAGAAGATTAAACTCATGGGAAGCAAGAGTAGTTCTGAGAGGGTCATAGTCTGGTCATAGAGGGTCATGGTTGGTGCTTGTTAGATTTATATTTGTCACATGGGTAATGAATGTCTGCTGCTTCAGACGGTGGGTATTGTATTTTAACCTGGGACGTGAGAGAATAAAGCACTCACTATTGACTCTTGACTTGCGTCGCTAATATAACCATATAACCATATAACCATATAACAATTACAGCACGGAAACAGGCCCTCTCGGCCCTTCCAGTCCGTGCCGACCATTTGTTTTCCCCTAGTCCCATCTACCTGCACTCAGACCATACCCCTCCATTCCCTTCACGTCCATATACCTATCCACTTTACTCTTAAATGTTAAAATCGATCCTGCCTCCACCACTTCTGCTGGAAGCTGATTCCACACAACCACCACCCTCTGAGTAAAGAAGTTCCCCCTCACGTTACCCCGAAACCTCTGTCCCTTAATTCTCATGTCATGCCCTCTTGTTTGAATCTTCCCTACCCTCAATGGGAAAAAACGTATCCACGTCAACTCTGTCTATCCCTTTCATCATTTTAAAGACCTCAATTAAGTCCCCCCTTAACCTTCTGCGCTCCAAAGAATAAAGACCTAACTTGTTCAACCTTTCTCTGTAACATAGTTGCTGGAACCCTGGCAACATTCTAGTAAATCTCCTCTGTACTCTCTCTATTTTGTTGACATCCTTCCTATAACTAGGCGACCAAAATTGTACACCATACTCCAGAATTGGTCTTACCAATGCCTTGTACAATTTTAACATTACTTCCCTACTCCTATATTCAATGCTCTGATTTATAAAGGCCAGCACACCAAAGGCTTTCTTTACCACCCTATCTACATGCGATTCCACCTTCAGGGAACTATGAACAGTTATTCCTAGATCCCTCTGTTCCACAGCATTCCTCAATTCCCTACCATTTACCATGTACGTCCTATTTTGATTTGTCCTGCCAAGATGTAGCACTTCACACTTATCAGCATTAAACTCCATCTGCCATCTTTCAGCCCACTTTTCCAAATGGCCCAAATCTCTCTGTAGACTTTGAAAATCTACTTCATTATCCACAACACCACCTATCTTAGTATCATCTGCATACTTACTTATCCAATTTTCCACCCCATCATCCAGATCATTGATGTACATGACAAACAACAGTGGAACATGACAAACAATGTGTGGGATAGAACTAGTGTGCGGGTGATCGGTGGGCGGCGTGGATTCGGTGGGCCGAAGGGCCTGTTTCCGCGCTGTATCTTTAAATTAAACTAAAAACATTAAAACCAGAGACTACCCGAAACGTCACCCAATTTCCTCTATCCAAAGAAGCTGCCTGCTCCATGGAGTTCCCTCGCACAATTAAAGCATGGAATAGTCTTCACCCTACCATAGTTAACCAACCAGACACAACTACATTTGTGTACAACTAAAAAAGGTAGACAAAAATGCTGGAGAAACTCAGCAGGTGAGGCAGCATCTATGGATCGCAGGAAATAGGCGACGTTTCGGGTCGAGATCTGTAGACAATGATAAAAGTCAGGCATTGGATAAGTACTGTGAAAATTGAAAGATGAAGTTTTCTGTGGTAATTAAAATCCACTGTTGCCATGCACCTTATTCTTCTGTTATTTTCTCGGTTTAAATATTTAATTTTTTTATTCCAGAAGAGCTGATACTGAACTACAGAGTCCAAAATGCAGTTACACCCAACAATTAAAATCTACTCTGATTTTCCAAGCTAGAGATTTATTCCCATCACAAAATGTTGGGATAATACCAGAATAACAGGTTAATATCCAGAAGCTAGACACAAAAAGCTGGAGTAACTCAGCGGGACAGTAACTCAGCAAGACTGGTCTGAGGAACAGTTCTGACCTAAAACGTCACCCATTCCTGCTCTCCCGAGATGCTGCCTGTCCCGCTGAATTACTCCAGCTTTTTGTGTCTATCTTCGCTTTAAACCAGCATCTGCAGTTCCCCCCTACAGGTTAATAGCCAGTGCTATTAAGTGCTTATAAAGCGTTGAATTTAGCCTAGTTAATTAATCCTGACCAATATTAAACCCATGATACGACCACAAATTAAAAAGATCACACTGCAAAAGCCCACCATGGCAGTATTTTCACCACCAATTTTAGTAAAGCAGTTTCATACACTGGACAATTTGAATCAATGGGCTGCTGCAACAAATTGCTTGAATGTTAGAACCAAGACACTAATGGATAATCTTGATCATGTGCTCATTTATAAAGTATATAAAGCCGCAGATCATGGATATAAATAAATAAATGAATGTCAAACAGAGCCAGCTCCATCTGAATGCAGGATCTGTATTGCTGATCTCATACAATGAACAATGTAATTGATTCAACCTATTCAACCTTACAAAGCATGATGCACATGAGTTACACTTGGCAGTCGCTGATCATACCGGGCCACCACAAATATTCTGGCACCTTCTTTAATCCGGATAAAATTATGAGAGTGCCCTTAACATCCCATCCGAATGCCCCCCCCCCCCCCCCCCAATAAATGGTGTGCCTAGGCCGGGTCTCAACCTCATTTGGACTTGCGCAGCCGATTGGCGGGTGTACTTTTGCCCCCTGTGGTCGGGGCTCTGGATGATGTGCTGGCCATGGTTGTGCATATGTGCAGGGGGAGGATGTGCAGGCCGTGGCAGTGCGCATGTGCCAGGCGGCGGGCCGTGCCGAGGGATGAGGAGCGGCAGGAGAGGGAAAACTCGGCAGCCCGGGCACGGAGAGCGGGCGGAGACGGAGAGTGACAGAAAGAGGGAGAGAGATAGAGAGGGGAGCCAAGCCGGCCAATATGACACGGCTTTTAAGTTGCCCGGCTGGACTTTTGGTGGCCATTGGCACCCGGGCAACCCTTAATTTCGAGCCCTGTTAAGTGTTCTTGTATAAATTTGTGGAATGGTTTCTCTTCTCAGCTAATTTCACCATAGCATTTGATGGCATGCTGTTCTTTTCAGACGCTACGATCATCGGCCCACTCCTGATCCATTCTGTCAGCCAAAATATCCCTTCTGCCCTACAGGCTCTCCTAATGGGGAGATACCTCAACTGAAAGACCAGGATCACATTGACGTCTATCGGCTTCAGACTCCAGTCTGGAAGTTCAAATATGGAGATCTTCTGGGACATTTTGTGAGTGTTTTAAATTATTACCTCTTCTTTAGGACAATAAATCTGTCAGTTTTCTTTTTCTGCAGGTGTGATCTCATCTGTTTCCTGCACTACAGCACGGCTTTCCTACTATTTTAGTTTCTCTTTCTTGCTACCACAATGCGAAAATGCATTAAACTCCTCTCATCTTTTGTTTCCACGAGGCATAAAATATAATTGTTTCTGCCAGGAAAATAATGTTTTATTTCACATTTGAATTGCTTGATGAGATGACCAAAACAAGTAACGATAGGACAGAGGACAACGTCTTAATGGATAGAATCAAAAAGCTGGAGTAACTCAGCGGGTCAGACAGCAACTCTGGAGAAAAGGAATAGGTGACATTTCTGGTCGCGACCCTTCTTCAGACAGTCTGACCCTTCTTCAGACAGGATCTTATAGAAACATATAAAATTATAAAAGGACTGGACAAGCTAGATGCAGGAAAAATGTTCCCAATGTTGGGCGAGTCCAGAACCAGGGGCCACAGTCTTAGAATAAAGGGGAGGCCATTTAAGACTGAGGTGAGAAAAACATTTTCACCCAGAGAGTTGTGAATTTATGGAATTCCCTGCCACAGAGGGCAGTAGAGGCCAAGTCACTGGATGGATTTAAGCGAGAGTTAGATAGAGCTCTAGGGGCTAAAGGAGTCAAGGGATATGGGAAGAAGGCAGGCACGGGTTATTGATAGGGGACGATCAGCCATGATCACAATGAATGGCGGTGCTGGCTCGAAGGGCCGAATGGCCTCCTCCTGCACCTATTTTCTATGCTTCTATGTCTATGTAGACCTTAGCATGGCCTTTGACAAGGTCTTGCACGTTAGGCTAATTCAGAAGGTTAGATTACATGGTATTCAGGCTGAGATTGCAATTTGCAGACTGAATTGGCTTGGTGGTAGGATCAGAGGGTGATCGTGGGAGGTTGCTTTTCAGATTGGAGTCCTATAAACAGTTTTGTGCCACAGAGATTGCTGCTGATTCCTTTTTTTGGCATCATTTATTTATTTGCCTCTGTATTCCACAATTTGAGATTTGTAATAGAAAAACAATCATATGTGGTTAAAGTGCACATTGTCAGATTTTAATAAACGCCATTTTCATACATTTTGGTTTCACCATGTTGAAATTACAGCTGTGTTTATGCATAGTCCCCCCATTTCAGGGCACCATAATGTTTGGGACACAGCAATGCCATTAAATGAAAATAGTAATGTTTAGTACTTTGTTGCATCTCCTTTGCATGCAATGACTGCTTGAAGTCCGCGATTCATGGACATCACCAGTTGCTGGGTGTCTTCTCTGGTGATGCTCTGCCAGGCCTGTATTGCAGCCATCTTTAGCTTATGACTGTTTTGAGGGCTAGTCCTCTTCAGTTTTCTCTTCAGCATATAAAAGGCACGCTCAATTGGGTTTATATCGGGTGATTGACTTGCCCACTCAAGAACTGACCAATTTTTAGCTTTGGAATACTCATTTGCTGCTTTAGCAGTAGGTTTGGGATCATTGTCTTGCTGTAGAATGAACCGCCGGCCAATGAGTTCTGAGGCATTTGTTTGAACTTGAGCAGATAGGATGTGTCTACACACTTCAAAATTCATTCTGCTACTACCATCAGCAGTTGTATCATCAATGAAGATAAGTGAGCCAGTTCCTTCAGCAGCCATACATGAAGGCCTTAACATCCCCACCACCGTGTTTCACAGATGTGGTGGAATGCTTTGGATCTTGGGCAATTCCTTGTTTCTTCCATACTTTGCCCTTGCCATCACTCTGATATGTTAATCTTCGTCTCATCTGTCCACAAGACATTTTTCCAGAACTGAGGTTCCTTCTTTAAAGCTCTTTTAAGTACTTCTTCGCAAACTGTAACCTGGCCATCCTATTTTTGCGGCTAACCAGTTTTTTGCATCTTGCAGTGCAGTCTCTGCATTTCTATTCAGTTGATTTTGGTAAGCCTAAGGTTTGATGTCTCTAACAGTTTTATTCTTGTTTCTCTCACATAATGGCTTATTTGACTTTCATTGGCACAACTTAGGTCCTCATGTTGATAAACAGCAATAACAGTTTCCAAAGGTGATGGGAAGACTGGAGGAAAGACTAGGTGCTGAGAGCTCTCTTATACCTGCATGAAGGAGGCAATTAAACACACCTAAGCAATTAAATACCTGTGAAGCCATGTGTCCCAAACATTATGGTGCTCTGAAATGGGGGTCTATATATAAACACTGCTGTAATTTCTATATTGTGAAACCAAAATGTATACAAATACCCTTTAATAAAATCTGACAATGTGCACTTTAACCACATGTGATGTTTTCTATTACAAAGCTCAAATTGTGGAGTACAGACGCAAATAAATAAATTATGGGTCTTTGTCCCAAACATTATGGAGGGCACTGTACCTATATAGTTCCATCAAAGAGGCTACACAGGTAGACAGAGTGGTAAAGATGGCAAATTCTCCCCATATCCCCACCAATCAGTAACCCGTTCCTGCCTTCCCCCATATCCCCTGACTCTGCTATTCTTAAGAGCCCTATCTAGCTCTCTCTTGAAAGCATCCAGAGAACCCGCCTCTACCGCCCTCTGAGGCAGAGAATTCTACACTCACCACTCTCTGTGAGAAAAAGTGTTTCCTCGTCTCCGTTCTAAACGGCTTACTCCTTATTCTTAAACTGTGGCCCCTTGTTCTGGACTCCCCCAACATCGGGAACATGTTTCCTGCCTCTAGCGTGTCCAAACCCTTAACAATCTTATATGTTTCAATGAGATACCTTCTCATCCTTCTAAACTCACAACAGAGTGTACAAGCCCAGCTGTTCCATTCTCTCAGCATATGACACTCCCGCCATCCCGGGAATTAACCTACGCTGCACTCCCTCAATAGCAAGAATGTCCTTCTTCAAATTAGGGGACCAAAACTGTACACAATACTCTAGGTGTGGTCTCACTAGGGCTCTGTACAACTGCAGAAGGACCTCTTTGCTCATCATTTGCAGGAATGTTACCTAGACTGGAGGACTTGAGTGGAAGAGAGAGATTGAATAGACGGGAATTGTTTCTTCTTGGAGCGAAAGATACTTAAGGGTGATATTGGAGAGGTTTACAAAGTTAATGGGCATAAGTAGGGTAGATTGCCTTCCTCCCAGGGTAGGGGAAGTTTAAACCTCGAGGGCATAGGTTTAAGGTGAGAGGAGATTTAAAGGGGATAAGAGGGACAAGCTTTCCATACTGGGTAGTAGATGGATCGAATGAGGTGCCAGAGGAGCTGGTCGAGGCTGGGACAATCACAACATTTAGTTACATTTGAACAGTTACATGGATAAGAAACATTTGGTAGGACAATGGCCAATGTTGCTCCGGTTTCCTCCCACACTCCAACGACATTCAGGGTTGTAGGTTAAATGGATTTTGTAAATTTGTAAATTGTTCCTAGTGTGTAGGATAGTATGTGTGTAAGCGGTGATCGCTGATCGGCACGGACTTGGTTGGCTTCCGTGCAATATCTCGAAATTCTAAAGTAATGTTTGAGTTTTTAACTTTACCAGGAGGTTGGATGAGGAAGTTAGTGACACACATTGCCTTTTTATTTTTTTGAATTATAAACGTTCCATCAAAAAAAATCAATTTTGTGTAAATTATTCACCTTTAATGAAGTGGATAAGGTCAAAAGTTAAAACATATGTGGATTATATTTGGGGTTAACCTTAAAACATTGGTCATTTCTTGCACCTTATGAGTTTTTACACTCTTCACAGCATATTATGCATGATGCAATTGGCTTCAGGAGCACCTTGACAGGTAAAAACTACACCATGGAGTGGTATGAACTCTTTCAACTTGGAAACTGCACTTTTCCACATCTTCGATCCGGCATAGCTGCTCCTTTCTGGTGCAATCAAGGAGCCGCCTGTTTCTTTGAGGGAATAGATGATCTACACTGGAAAGAAAATGGGTCCTTGGTGAAAGTTTCTGAAGTATCTGGTAAGTGTGCAAGGATCAACTGGTTGTCCAGGAAGGAACTTCCACTTTATTAAATGAGAAAGGATGAAATATAAGAGTATGTTAACATGAATCAAAATGTGTTATGCTTCTTGAAAATGTTTAAAATCCAATACAATTATTTAGAATTATGGCATTGTCACAATGTTCAAGTTGTTTCTTAAATGTTCTTAAAACCAGACTATTTCCAAAAGATTTGGTCTCCATTTATCGACTTATTGCAAGTATAGGGTGCAACATAACTTTGAAAATAAACGGTTCCAGGACCTGGTGAGGGGTGTGTAAAGATACGAAGTAGGTACATCCCTTTTATCTTATTTTACTTTCTTATATTTTCTTTTTTCTATTTTTCTCTCTTTTTCTTTTGTTTTTTTTTCTTATTCTCTCTCGTGTTCTACATTTTACGGGTTTTTCCTGATCACTTTTTCACGCACTTACTATCTTATCTAACTTTCTCTATTTTTCTTCTTAAAGTTTAAAACAAGAAGTGGTACACAAAATGTATTATGTTATTTTTGGCTTATATTACTGTAATGTATATTACTTCTAATAAATAAAATAAAATTTAAATTAAAAAAAAAATGTACCCACAGCCCAATTCTAAATCTAAAACTCAAAAAAATGTGTTTTTATTTTAAATATCGAAACACAGGAGGCTAGTGAGTGAAAACACATCAGTTCCATTTTCTCATTTGTTTCCCTGTAACATATTCCCTATCACATATCCATCAAACATCCTTGTTCCTCCACATATCTCTGCTGCTAATGGCAAATATGTTACAGAGAGAATTTAAGCTCACTTGCTAAGAGATAAATCTTGAATCTTTTATTATTATTTTGAATTTTTGATAGTGAAGAACAATCATGGTGAAATGCAATTTTGTCATAAGTTGGCCTTTTATTATGAAATCAGCCTTGCATAGGAAATTAATGAGTAAAGATTTGCAGTTGAGCTCATCATGTGCTAAATTAGAAATGTACAGTTTGTATTGATCTGCTTGCAATGGGATTGTTTGTGCAGAAGTAGTTTATCTGACGGGTGGCTTTCCAATTTTGAGCATGCAAATGATGCAGACCATGAAAGTAGACTTGCCGATGGGAACAGTGGTAGCTGAAATACAGCAATAAGCCGTTGCATTTTTCCTGCCCTTCTCTGTATTACCAAGGACAGAAACTCAGGTTAGTTACCTTGTACACCGTATGCTTAAAAAAATAGCTAACGTGTAAAGTATAGGCAGAGAATGGATGGCTGTGCAGTTGAGTCTGGAGTCTTGTGCAAAATCTCAACTCTTAGCCAAATTATTTATTGTTATTGATACCATTTTAATCAAAGTGGTGCTGATGCAGTGTAAACATGATCCACTGTGGGATTGAATGGATTCATTCTGCAAATTTGAGATTGGTCTCTGGGAGTAGTTGTGTGCTCATCAGTTTGGAGCGGACTTATTTTAAATAAGGGATTAGGAATTATAATTTATTATAAATAAGGGATTAGGAATGTTTAAAGAAAGAACTGCAGATGCTGGAAAAATCGAAGGTAGACAAAAAAGCTGGATAAACTCAGCAGGTGAGGTGGCATTTATGGAGCGAAGGTATGGGCGAAGTTTTGGGTGGAAACCCTTTTTCAGTCTGTGACCCAAAACGTCGCCTATTCCTTCGCTCCATACATGCTGCCTCACCCGCTGAGTTTCTCCAGCTTTTTTGACTACCAGGGAATAGGAATAATAAGTGGCCATGTTTGTTCACCTTAACCCAGCGTGATCAAACATTATCGTTGCTTTAACAGGGAATGTGATGCAAAAACAATCCCGATTTTGATTATATGGGCTCTCTGATGTAACAGGACGGACTGTGTTATGTGGCTCTGAGTTATCGAGAAATGCCAAACTAATTGGGACGGTATTTCCTGAAATAGAATGAGTGGTGATCCTATTGAAAGATTTTAAGATTTTAAGGGGGCATGACAGGCTAGATGCTGAGATTTTCATCAATGGGTGAATCCTGAATGAGGGATACATTTACAACATTTAACCTTGATGTACGCAGAAACATTTTATTAGAGAGTGCAATCAATGTCTGCCATTCTCTTTTCCCCAGAGAGTTGTGGAAACTAGATCATAAGAAGATGTTGTTTTTAAAGTGGAGGTAGATACATTATTTCAAGATTGGAGCATTGAGGGCCAAGGGGAGGTCTGGCCCTGGGTAGATCAGCCAAGATCTTAGTGAAGATGGAGGTGTGCTTGAAGGGACAGGTGGCATGCTCTTCCTCTTATTTTTAGAAACATGGAAACATAGAAAATAGGTGCAGGATGACCATTCGGCCCTTCGAGCCAGCACCGCCATTCATTGTGATCGTGGCTGATCGTCCCCTATCAATAACCCGTACCTGCCTTCTCCCCATATCCCTTGACTCCACTAGCCCCTAGAGCTCTATCTAACTCTCTCTTAAATCCATCCAGTGACTTGGCCTCCACTGTACTCTGTGGCAGGGAATTCCATAAATTCACAACACTCTGGATGAAAAAGTGTTTTCTCACCTCAGTCTTAAATGACCTCCTCTCTATTCTAAGACTGTGGCCCCTGGTTCTGGACTCTCCCAACATTGAGAACATTTTTCCTGCATCTAGCTTGTCCAGTCCTTTTATAATTTTATATGTTTCTATAAGATCCCCCCTCATCCTTCGAAACTCCAGTGAATACAAGCCTAGTCTTTTCAATCTTTCCTCATTTTTCTTGCATTTGTGTAAGAATACAACCCTCTGGTTTTAATGTTTGAATTAAATATGCTATAGACTCGCTCCACTTATTGTCTGGATACTGGAATAAACAAAACTGGTTCCTTCCTTAGCTCTATCTTATCAAATGGTTATTGATTCTTCCTTCTGTTTCCACTGTTCTCTGCACCAGTTCTTCCTTCCTTACGAAAGGTGTGTGTTGGGACCCTTGTGTAATGGCTGCCTCTGCTACTTAATTTTATGATGAATTCCTCACCGCTGGCTTCTTCGAGTGTGGAAAATAACCTTGCCCTGTTCACTCAATCATAAACCAATAATTTAAAGCAGTTCTATTTCTGTCTGCTTCAGCGAATCTTCAGTCACTGGTTATGAATAGTTTGTCAACCTCGGACATCATCATAATATGCATTCATTTATGCAAGGCTGTTAAAACTTCACTTGGGGTTTTTTCATTTATCATCTGTCGGTTTAACCTGTGCATTACGATTGTTTAATCCATTGTTGTTGCGATCCCTGCACTTTCAGCGAAGGAAATCCTCAATTTGTGTTTCTTCTATCTGGATATTTATGGAAACTTTCTTAAACGGCTTAACAAAAGTGGTCCCTATCCCTAAAACAAATAGGTATTGCCACAGATGGCTTTGGAGGCCAAGTCAATGGATGTTTCTAAGGCAGAGATTGACAGATTCTTAATTTGTAATTGTGTCAGGGGTTTTGGGGAGAAGGCAGGAGAATGGGGTTGAGAGGGGAAGATAGATCAGTCATGATTGAATGGCAGAGTAGTCTTGATGGGCCAAATGGCCGCATTCTGCTCCTATAATTTATGAACATATTGTCAGAGGGACGAGACCAGAGCCAGTAAAACATCCCCGTTACAGATTGGGCTCAAAACAGTGGTTTAAGGTTTAAATAGCTTGTTCCATGCCCCTTGAAATTCCCCCTACCACAGCCCCACTTGCCCTCGCACCATCCCTGTGGTTGCAGCTAAGGGATGATCAAGGCTTGGGAACAACTCGAAGATTGTGCTGGACATCAAGTTCACTCTCAAGACTAGAACATCAACAAGCACACTCCGATATATTTGTGTAGATATCCCCAAACCTTCTCACTGCCTTCAGCCGACATAACATAAGAACACAAGAACTAGAAGCAATGGTAGGTCATTCGGTTTCAAATGACTGCTGTAAAAAGACAATGAATTTATGGCACCTTTTTTAAGGGGGGGGTGGAAACATGTCCAAATGTACTCTAATGAATTTGATCTACAGTGAAAATTGCAGAATTAATTATAAATTAATGAGAGACATGGAGCGTGAAATAACCTCCATGTGATATACCACACCGTGAATAGATTAACACTGAATAACACATTTAGTGAAGTAACTTTCAATGAAGTAGGTGCATCTTCTTGTCTTATATGCCCGTACAGGTTGCACAATAACACAGCCAGTAGCATTGCTGCCTCAAAGCTCCAGTGAAATCCTGACCTCCAATCCTGTCTGGAGTTTGTATGGTCTCGTAATTGCGTGAACTTCTGGGTGCTCCAGTTTGCTCCCATAATCCAAAGCCAGAGTTGGTAGATTAATTGGACAGTATAAATTGCTGCAAGGGAGTAGGTGATTGATAGAAATTAATAGGAATATTGGAGATTACAATGGGATTGGCAATGGGTCAGTGGAAATGGGAATTTTCTGCGATTGAGTTTGAGAAAGACCAGAACATTATTTTGTCCTTTGTTCAGCATTGCAATAAGATTGACATTTTACTCGAAACACCATGAAGCAGCTTGACCCATTATTTTTTTTGCCTGTCCGCATTCAACTTGCAGTCCGTGCTCTTGCCCCTCCACGCTCTCCTGTGATGGATGTGGAGCACCAAGCGAGCTGTCCCCACCAATCCATTCATGAAAGACGCGAGCCATCAGTGATTGTGTGGCCTCGGGTTGTGTGTTGCTGAGACTCTGGCCCAGGAACACCCTGACAGCCTTTCTCGGGAGGCAAGCATCTCAAACCTCTAGGACATCTCCAAGGGTTGCTTGGAGAGATTTTAGGCTGCTGTGAATAAAACTAAATTAAAAAATAAAATAAGTGAATAAATGTTAAGAATAAATGTTAGAGTTTTATTTTAATATGTTATGTAACTCTTATCTACCCAGGTGAAATATTTAACAAAATGGCCAAATGGGTAAAGGAAGACAACAGAACTGGTATATACTACGAGACATGGACTGTTCAAGCTGATCCTAATCCTGGCTCCAAAATATGGTTTGAATCCTATGACTGTTCAGCATTTGTGTTGAGAACTTATCATGTACTGTCAAAATTAGGTGCTGTCTTTAAGAGCCCAATACAGACCAATTATACCAGAATATTTCTGTATAGTGGCGAACCTACCTATCTGGGTAATGACAGCTCCATATTTGGGCCACATGGCAACAAGACATTAGCAGAACAAATTAATTCCTTTTATCTTCCATTTAGACCTCCACATTCAGCAAAAGAATTTATAATAAGCCTTTTGGAAATAGTTGATAAGGTTATAGTACAGAACACTTTTTACCTTTATTTTAATTATGAATATTGGTACTTACCAATGAAGCAACCTTATATTGAAATAACATATGAAGAAATTCCTTTACCTTCTTAACATGCACAGTTTTTGTTAGTAGACATTCAGGTATTAGGAAATGTAACTTTACTAACTCTGCTAAAAATATTAATTGATTATAAAATAATGGCCACTGATTAACTCAATGATATTATTTCAAACTTCCCCAATGTTGACTTTCAAAGGCCCAACTAAGGTTGTTGACTGATTAACCAGATAACTAGCTGGTTACGTGAAATGATGAGTTCACAAGAAATTAACAGCTGGAGCTGGAAGAGGAGGGTAATAAATGCTCTGGGACATGGTGTGATGGGAATGGATGAATATCGACAGACACACATTATGCTCTGAATTGGTTGCCTTTGACTTAATATTAGTGTTGTACCATGGATTAACGTCTTCTTAAATACAGTGTCACATTTTGTGTCCATTCTTATTGTGAAGTCCGTTATATTTTAGAGAGCGGGTTAGAATCTACCAAAATGATCGATCTTGGCGATGTCTGATCTTGACAATGTATAGCAGGTTTTCTTCCTTGAAATACATGAGCCAAATTTATCAGCCATTAGTTTCTATGAATCACTATTACTGGCTCCTATTTTCATTACAAACCAACTTAATCACTTGGCTAATCCTGTGGTGGGATTCAAATTTACCTGCTGATAAATAATTTGGGCATCTGGATAATTATAGTCTAGTAACTTGAACATTTTGCTCCCACATTTGTTTTTTTTCCCCTTGCCACATGTTGAATGCTTCCAATTTACATTTGTATTATCCCTTGTTTGAGTTTGTGGTGAAAACTCTCAAAATTGTCAAGGATGAATCAGGCAACAGATCCTCTACACCACTCCAATGCTAATGTTATTAAACTGAATTCACTTCTCTATTAATATCACGTGCTGATATAAATTCAGTTGATTCAGTTTATTGTGCTGTTCAATAAATAATGGATATTCTCTCTAAGTCAGGACCTAAAAGGCAAACCTTAATGCAAACTGTCTCACTGGGATATGCTGTATAATCATTATTTCCATGAGTTACAAGAGCTCCCAACAAAGTGAATTAATTAGCTGATGAATTTATCCTCACCAACCTTTCTAAATGAGAACTGGCATTCTGAAAACTTCTACATCTGGCAGATTGATGGCACTCTGCCAGCCCCATACTGATTTACATGAACCTGGGTAATGAGCTTCCATCAAATGGGTGGTGTCACATACATCCTTCTGTTCAACTGCTACAACAGCAGTTAATTCTGAACCAAATATCAGTCTTCTGAGCAGTGTTAATATGTAAATATGTAAAGAAACAATGTTTGTTTTGCAAAGTCATTTTATATAGAATTACTTATTAACTCAGTGGGAGGGTGGCACAGATGTAGAGTTGCTGCCATACAGTGCCAGAGACACTGGTCAGATCCTGACTATGGATGCTTGTCTGTACGGAGTTTGTACATTCTCTCTGTCACCGCATAGGTTTGCTCTGGGTGCTCCGGTTTCCTCCCACGTTCCAAAGATGTCCAAGTTTGTAGGTTGATTGGCATCTGTAAAATTGTCCCTAGTCTGTAGAAATGGAATTAGTGTACTGGGATCACTGGTCGGCATGGACTCAGTGGGCCGAAGGGCCTGTTTCCATGCAGTTCTCTAGGCTAAACTGTGGAGATGGGGAGAGAGATGTAAACATTCAAGTGAGATACCCAACAATAAGATATGGAGATCTAATTGGAAAATTAAACCTTGTTATCTGCGGTAATCTTCATTCACAAAATTGCAAACCGCAACAGCAGGAATTTCTCTTTTACAGCATGAGAATACCCCAACCCTATTGGAACGTGGTCATTCAACCTCATTAGTTGAAGAAATAGTGTTGAGAGTATTGCTGTGCCTTTGCCTATTGTGAGAAAAAACAGAGATTACCTGGAAAAAGACAAGATTTTTGCCTTCCACCACAGTGAGGAGGTGTCTGGTGAACTCACTGTGGTGGATGTTAAATATGTGTTTATTGTGTGTTTTGTTATTTACTATATGTATGACTGCAGGCAACGAAATTTCGTTCAGACCGCAAGGTCTGAATGACAATAAAGTTTTCCAAGTTCCAAGTTCCAAAACACCAAGTCCTCCTTTGCATTGAAAGGTCCAGAAGATCAAATGGAACTGTGCAAGCAAGTTAATTGCCTGAGCATCTCTCTGCACTTCATTTGACACACAACTTTTGTTATTTGTATTGTTCAACAACAGATAGAATCGTTATCTAACAGACTGTTCAATGAGGATGAAATATGTGAAATATGTTGTTACCTAAAAACATATTTGAATAAAATCAGCTCTGTACATTAATGTTTGCCAAATGTAGTATTTTTACTCTCCCTGATTTTTCACCATTGGTATTCGAATCAAAAATTAAAAAAATGCCGATGCTATATATCTGAAATAAAAACTAAATTATGTGAAGATGCTGCAAAGTTAAAGACAGGAAACTGCAGGAGTAGGTTCAGCGGGGCACCGGAATTGCTGATTGGTGTCTCTCGTTAATGTATATTATGACTCACCACTCTCCGGGGGGGTGAGGACTTCCCCACAGGCAAGCATCTAGCCTGAAGGTTTTATAAGATCCCCTCTTAATCTCCTAAATTCCAGAGAGAAACCGAAGTCTATCCAGTCATAAGACAGTCTGAATGGTGAACCTTCTCTGCACTCCCTCTATGGACCTTGTTACTCCATGGTCTCACCAAGACCCTGTATCGGAAGTAGAATGAGGGGGGGAGGCAAGTTTGCAGTTAAGTGTCTATTCTGATAAATCATTCATACCTCCACCCAACTTCCCATTACCACCACCATGTTCAGTGTCTTCAAACGATGACTGTTGTGATTGTATAGCTCTTGAGTGAGAGCGTGAGGTATTTTTTTTCCTTTTGCAGACATGATCTCGGCAAGTATTCAGGCCCAGTGCCTCATGAGTGCTGCGCTGCCAGGGGTGACAACTTTTAGATGGGAATGAAACAGGTTCTGTGTGCCCTTGGTTGTGAATGTATTTTTCAAAAACAAAATCACCGTGACACTAGTTTGGGAGATAATTAATCCCTGGTATTCTGGTCTGGTTATTCCTCCTGTAGTAAGGGGAGAGAGAGAGAAAGAAATAATGAGCTGGTTGTTAGCAAGTTGCAAATATAACACACCAAGAATGCTGGAAATATTCAGGCTAGGTAGCATCTGTGGAGAGCAGGGATCAAAATCGCCACGTTTTAAATTGCAGGGAAGGGGGAAAAGCAGTGAACAACAAAGGGAATATCTAATATATGTGAAAGACTGTGATTATATAGGTTGATTGGTTGAGGAGTGGTGAATTAACGTTGATAATGGCATCTGAATAGTGGCAAGAGAGAGATAAAAAAGTGTACTGGAAACATGAACTAAAGGAGAATGAGACAAAGCACTGGTCAGAAAGTAGCGGTGGAGAGAGAAAAAACAGTTCCATATCAGGACAGAGATTGAAAGCAAACAAACAAACTGCAGATGAAATAAATGTGAAAGAAAACTAGGAAATGCTGCAAGCATTCAGCAGACCTGGCAGTGTCAGTGGATAAAGACCTAGAGTCAACTCTCCACGTCGATCTCTCCCATCATGGAAGGTCATCAACCGAGAATTGAAGATCAAAACATTTCTCAGCAAGCAAACACTCATTTTCTCTCCAGTCAACGTGTGGCTTTTAAAATCTGATCTGACTTTTCCCGTCCACCAGAGGGAATCATTTATTTTCTTGAAAAGCTCCATCTGCTTACCTATTTGTTTCCAAGGTGAACAGACTTAATGCTTCCAATCTGACCCAAAACATTACCCTCCTCTCCAGAGACGCTGCCTTTCCTGCTGAGTCACTCCAGCTTTTTGTGTCTATCTTCGGTTTAAACCAGCATCTGCAGCTCCTTCTTACATATATTAAAACTTAAGTATTTAATTAATGTATTTCTATGTGTGTGACTCAACAGCACTTTGTTACAGGCATGGCATGACTCACCAGACCTCTCCACTGCACTGGCACTCACAGTTTAACTGACCAGTTCTGACACAAACTGAAAAGACTGTTCATCTGAAAGAGTTGAGGTCTTAAGCATGCCTTGGCCGAAGATGTGATGTTGTTCCACAAGTGTACATTGGGTTTTGTAAAGGCCAAAAGCAGAGAGCTTGTACAGGGAAGGTTTGTAACACAACTGACCGGTTCTATGGTAAGAGAATAGAACACTAAATGAACAGTGGGTTAGGCAGTATCTGTGGAGGCAGAGGGAAGGGTTGGCATTTCAGGTTGATGACCTTGCATGATGAGGGAAGGGGTAGTCAATCCTGTCCTCTCCTGGTTACAACAGAGGCCTGTTCCTGTAATCCAGTTCCCAAGTCGGAAATGCTCTCATATTTAAATAAAAACTAAACTAAGTGGGGCCCGTTGGGTCCCATTCTCACACTGGAGGCCTGGTCCCCAAACGCAATATTCCACCACTCACCCATAGCCCCCAACTGTGCAAGTGCAGCTGAGGGGTCCCCGTTGTAATGCTTCTGATCGCCCCCCCTCCTCCCCTCGTCATTGCCCCCCCCCGCAATCCACTCTTAGGGGCTCTCCCGCAGCGCAGCCATTCCTGCCCATTGGGTCCCATTGATACGCAGGCACAGCTGACAGGCATGGCAAGTGGAAAAGGTATTTGTTAAAGCTTAAAATGTGAATAACTCTTATAATATAACAACAATTTAAATGTTAAAGATGAGATTTATTTAGTCCAGTTCTTTCTTGTTTTGTCTCTTGTTGCATTCTACAGCCGGGAGAGGGGGCCGGTGGGCGGGAACATCCTGCAGCCGGGGCAGGGGGATGGCTGCAGGCAGGGGCCGGTGGGGGGAGGCTTTCTGCAGGGCCCGTATGTGTGTTGGGGCCAGAGGGGACCGGTTTCCGGAGGGCTAGTAGAACATTGTGGGCCGTGTGGACTTTTCCTGGGCCAGTACGTGTGTTGTGGGCCGAATGGAGAGTAGCCGGGGACGGCTTCAGGCGGGGGCCTGCGGGAGCGTCCCTATAGCCGGGGGAGAGGGACGGCTTCAGGCGGGGGCTGACGGGGAGCGTCCTGCAGCCTGGGGAAGAGGACGGCTTCAGGGGGGGCCAGTCTGGTGCCAGTGGGGGAGGGGGGAGCGCTGCCGTGGCGTACCGCTGCCTGCCGCTGTCGTCTACCACTGCCGCTCCCCACCGGCTTCTGGCGGGGACTGTTGGGGAGCATCCTGCACCCGGGGACGGGGACATGGACGGGTGTAGGCGGGGGCCAGTGGGAGCGTTCTGTACCCGGGGACGGGGTGGCTTCAGGCGGGGCCGGTGGGGGGGAAGCGCTGCCATGGTCTGCGGTTGCCTGCACTTGCCGCGGCCTACAGCTGGCGTGACGGGGTGGGGGGGGTTATGGGGGGTTGCTGTGTGTGGGTGGGGTTGGTATGGGGGAGGAGGGGTGTGGGCAGCAGGCATGTGGGGGGAGGGGGGGGGGGGTGAGTGGGTTGGGGGGTTGTGTGGGAGGGGTGGGGGGAGGGGGTGTGTGTGGGAGGGGGGAGGGGTGTGTGTGGGAGGGGGAGGGGTGTGTGAGGGGGAGGGGGAGGGGTGTGTGTGGGAGGGGGAGGGGTGTGTGTGGGAGGGGGGAGGGGTGTGTGTGGGAGGGGGAGGGGTGTGTGTGGGAGGGGGGAGGGGTGTGTGTGGGAGGGGGGAGGGGGGTGTGTGTGGGAGGGGGGAGGGGTGTGTGTGTGGGAGGGGGAGGGGTGTGTGTGGGAGGGGGAGGGGTGTGTGTGGGAGGGGGAGGGGTGTGTGTGGGAGGGGAGAGGGGTGTGTGTGGGACGGGGGGTGTCGGCGAGGGGGAGATACGGCCTCATAGTGGCTCGGGTGTCACTCAGCGCCTCCTGGCCCCGGCTCCCGGAAGCACTCACTCATTCGCTCCCAGCTGCACACACAGAACGGCTCCCGGCCGCACTCACTCAGCGGCACCCGGCCGCACGCACACCCTGGCTGCCAGCTGCACTCACTCACTCACCGGCTGCCAGCCGACCGCACTCACTTAACGGCTACCAGCTCGTCGTGATGGCCGACGCAGCTCGCTCTCCACACTCTGCTCACTCCGCTCCTTCAGCTTTATTCTCCTCGCCGCCGGTGATTGACAGTGGGTGCCGGAAGGGGCGTTTTTAACAATATTGTTGTATAACTTTTGTAATATTCCACCAATCAGAACAAAACTTGGTGTACTTGCAGCTCAGGAGAATGGCGAGTAAGGTGGTGAAAATTCGTAGCGTTATCGCGTACCGTTTTTGCGCAAATTTAAAAACAAAGCAAACTAGAAGTGGAGAAGATGAGAGTCTTAGAGATAGATAGATAGATAGATAGATAGATAGATAGATAGATAGATAGATAGATAGATAGATAGATAGATAGATAGATAGATAGATAGATAGATAGATAGATAGATAGATAGATAGATAGATAGATAGATAGATAGATAGATAGATAGATAGATAGATAGATAGATAGATAGATAGATAGATAGATAGATAGATAGATAAAGGATAGAGAGAGTGATTAAACAAGGGTATTTAACTCAACCACTCAGAAAATGCAACAAACTGAGTTCCCACGCGCAGAAGATGCCTGCAGTCGCACAGCAGCCAATAAATTCATCCCGTCAGTCTTCCAAATGCTTTATTGTATGGACGGGCTGTATGCAAGTGAACCTTCATAAACTGGCAAAGACCTGCATAGGGAGTGACACCACTTTTTTCCCCATGGAAGCTGCCTATCTCACTGAGTGTTTCCAGCATTTTTTGCTTTTATTTCACATTTATCATGTCTGCAGTTTGTTGGTTTTCAATCCCTGGCTGATTCTGATGTGACCACTTTTCTCTCCGCAGTTGTGGACTGGACTGAGTGTCCTGTGGCCAAACATGCTGATGGTTCGAGGACTGACGCGTTTGCAAGTTGCAATGGAAACGCAGAACACCTGCTTATGAATGCAACTCGGGTTAAGTGAATGGGTAAAATGTTGACAGGTGGAGAATAATGTGGGAAAATGTGAGGTTTTGTACTTCAGAAAGAAGGATGAAAAAGCAAGTTAGTATTTAAATGGAATAAAACAACAAAATGTTAAATTTTGGAGAGATCTGGAGCAACCAAGTCTTGAACTTGAGCTCTGTGTGGAGTTTGCATGCTCTCCCTGTGAATCATTTGATAGGTGTCTTGATAAGTTTCTTCCCATATTCCAAAGATGGTGACGGAAAGAAAGTGAGAGGCATGGCTTGAATACAAGCCCTATAGCCAGCCAGATGTGAGATCCATTGTTACTTGAATCCTATGTTCAGTGACACAGCATTAAACTCAGCCCACTGAATCCACCCTGACCATTAATCATCCTTTCACAGTGGTTCTTTGTTAAACCCACTTTCGCACCAACTGTCCACACATTATGGGCAATGTACAGAGGCCAATTAACCCTCGAACCCGCACATCTTTGGGATGTGGAAGGAAACTGGAGCAACTGCAGGAAACCCACGACAACATAGCAAGAGCATGCAAATCTCTCATTGACAGGACCTGAGGTCAGGATCAGATCCAAGTCTCTAGTGCTGTGAGGCAGCAGTTCTATCAATTTAGTGAGATAGCAGCTCTGTGCTGCCCTAATCCATTCCCTGTGCTATCCTAATCCATGCTCTCCTCGCCCCTATTAGTAGATTGGTTGCTGTAAATTACACCATGTTGTATGTTAAGTAGCAAAATAATCAAAGGGAAGTTGGACGTGAGAGAGAATAGGGTTCAGGGGTAATAAGGGGGGAATGAGACAGGTGTGATTGCTCTGCTGCGATTTGACATGGGGCGAGTGGCCACCAGTGTAACACTAAATAAAATTGTCATGCAGGTGAAGCATGTAATTAGGAATGCTGAAGGGATGTTGACCTTCGCAGCATGGCCTGTGCAATATAATTGGAAAGATGTGTTGATGCAATCAGTGGCACCACACCCAACGTCCTGCGTTAAAGTTTGGCCTCCAGATGATGGGAAGGGTTTTGCAGCAGCCTTTATTTATTCCAGCAAATTCTAATGTCTTATAGACTACTCCCTGTGCTACCCTAATACATTTTCTTTCTGGATTATTGTTCACATTTTGTGTTCTAAATTTCTCATGTCTTATCTTATGGTACTCATGGCATCCTCTGCGCTCATGGCTTTATTCCCTTCTTGAGAGTATTTCACTCCTTAGTCACAAACACAAATTCTTTAAATTGAACCAGCTTTACCAATTCTTTCTTCCTCATTGGTTCCTTCACTTACTATTTAAGGAATTTCAACAACACGTTTGATTCCATGTAAATCAAGTGTGAAGGACTTTTTAAAACTCCATTCTGTTACAACTTTGGAAGTAACATTTATTCTTTTGTCCAATCTTCCACTCAGTGCAGCCCTGATATATCAGCCTCCTAAATGTGCACTTAAATCCTGTATTAGATTGGAGCTGTCACCCATCAGGAAAAAAAAAAAACGAGAACCGTTCGTAACCCGAACAGTTCACAAGTAAGAAGTGTGTCCGTGAACCGAGTTCCCACATTGCAGAAGATGACTGCAGCCCTGCAGCAGAAGGTAATCCATCCCACCAGTCTGTGCATATATATGTATGGGCTGTGACGTTGGGCATTCGTAAGCTAGGGAGGACCTGTATGCTGTAATGGACAATATTGTTAACTGTTTAGCAAATGATTAAGGGTCAGGAAAATATATAGATAAGAGTTAAGATTCAGATCTAACAGGGTCTAATAGTGCGGCAGGCTTGAAGGCCTACTTTTGTTCCTGCACAAAGGCACTAGTGAAACTCATTACTGCAGATCCACTGGAATTTGCCAGTCATAACTTTAGGTAATTAGATTCCACCTGCTCTTTGCAACTCATCCACATCATGGTTTTGCAAACTGTTTGACCCTGCCCTTTTGGCACACATAATTGCAATGGTCTCACAATTGCAATACCCTTGGAATTTTGCTACCAATTCTTTCTCCACCAATTGCAGGTGAAATTCTGCACTGCCATCTCCCCCTGCAACCTTCCCTTCAGCAGTCAAGATAAACACATTGCAATATCAAACTTTTCCTATGTCCAACTTTCTGCTGCCATTACCACACGGGTGGTGGGAGTGATCTTTCGCAGACAAGAAAAAACGGTTCTTCCAGTCGTTATTTCCAGTGGTTCTTTATTGAAGTAGTTTTATTAACAAAACATGAACATACCAGATCCTCTTTATTCTTATACAAATTGTAGCTTTCCGTTCTTACTATCTGGTACGAACAGTTTTCTCTCCAAATTTCGTGGCTGGTCTGATCTGGTCAGTCCCTCTACCTCTATCATATATGTCAAGTATCCAATGCCCACGGCCAAGCGTTCGAAATAATACTGCTAGAAATATCTAAATAAAATAATATAGTATGCTAACAGTAACTAGCCTAAGCCTGAATGGCTCCTACAGGTACACACCGGCCTCTAGTTGTTCTACGTATATCACAAAACAATTACCAATAAACATTAAAAGGAGCTTAACATATTATCAAAAACAAAAGGTATGCACTATGTTTTGGCATTTAAACTTCTTTAATGATTCTTCAGTTTTCTCCTTTTGCTTCTTGTTTGGCTTTGACAGAAAGAGGTAACTGAGCTTTCTGCTTCTTCAGGCCATAAACACTGCTCGTGGAGTGATGCTTTAAAGACTTGCATCTCTTTATCAACCTTTTCATTTAGTTTGCCAGGATCTTCTTCATAACTATTCATAGCAATCTCCTTTCTTTTTCGAGGAAACAGCAAGAGTATTGTCCTCACTTTAAGAAGCATGTCAGGTCGGGGGGAGATCCCCCCTGCTACGGGTACCATGTAGTCCTGTGCCACCTGCTCCAAGGTCGGATAGTCGGCGACTAAACCGTCTCCCCTACCTGGTTTGCGAGGTGAGGAGGGGGCTGTGGACCTCCAGCAGGACCAAAAACAACACCCGTCAAAGGGCGGATTAGCTCCTAGTGAGCCAACGGCCATCCACACTTGCGTAGAAGTTGCGATCACTGTCGTACACAGCTTTGTAAGGTATGCCCGTCGGAAACCAGCACCATTGTGCCGCTAATGTTTCAACAATTTAATAATATAAATAATTAAGAAGCCAAGCTGTACATTCTTGCTATTGAGGGAGTGCAGCATAGGTTCACAAGGTTAATTCCCGGGATGGCGGGACTGTCATACGTTGATAGAATGGAGTGGCTGGGCTTGTATACCCTGGAATTTAGAAGGATGAGAGGGGATCCTATTGAAACATATAAGATTATTAAGGGTTTGGACAAGCTAGAGGCAGGAAACATTTTTCCGGATGTTGGGAGAGTCCAGTACCAGCAGCCACAGTTTAAGAATAAGCGGTAAGCCATTTAGAACGCAGATGAGGAAAATCTTGTTCACACAGAGAGTTGTGAATCTGTGGAATTCTCTGCCTCAGAAGGCAGTGGAGGACAATTCTCTGGAGGCTTTCAAGAGAGAGTTAGATACTCTTAAAGATAGCGGAGTCAAGGGATATGGGGAGAAGGCAGGAACAGGGTACTGATTGTGGATGATCAGCCACGATCACAGTGAATGGCGGTGCTGGCTCAAAGGGCCAAACGGCCTACTCCTGCACCTATTGTCTATTGTATACTTGGGGAACAGCACCTGTACCAAGGTTAGTGCTGGGGGCCTGCCACGTCCAATAAATGGACGTATTTTGTTCCTGGTTTGCAAAATACAAAATCAGGAAAATTGGTAGCCAGATGCATGGCTACATTGATGGGGACATCTGGTGGCCATTTAGCTGGTTTGGTAGTCGCTGGGGGACCAGACTACATTACGGCTCGATTATTCTGTTGGTGCTTCCGTTGATATTTGTCATACAGTGTATCCAACAACTCTGTGCTTCGCGGGGACTTTGATTGTTATCATGTAATGATAAAAAGAGGGAATAAAAAAGAGTTTAGAACTGAAAGGGTTAAGGGTGCATGAGTAGAGGAATAGCAGCTACGGGGAATGTGTGAGAACAAGATGAAAGACTGGGAGTAATTGAAATTGCAGATGGAATACATGGCAAAGGAAACAGATTTATGATGTGGGAACTAAAAGATAAGATGCCAAATGGCTAAGTCAAACCACTTTGAATGACAAGTCTGATCTAAACAAGATAAGTAACTGGGGTCAGGACAAACAAGGGGCATGCAGACAAAATGTGTTAAGGAATGTACTGACTTTGACTGTGTGATTAACTGCCTGTGAAACATCAGGTATAAATGTACTGTTTGTGCTCAATACAATTGAGTGGGACTGTGAGGAGCAACGGGTATGTAGCCATACTCATAGTTGCTCCTCCACTCCCACTCACGCAATAAAAAGGAATTGTTACATTCTTAAAAGTGACTAATGTGGTTTGTTGTCTGATAGCGCGGCTAGAACTTTAACAATAGTGTTCATCCATCCTCATTACTGAGTGGTTCACAATATCCAAGAACTTTACCTCTTCTCTGGACATTTCTTCTGCTTCCTTGCTGGTTCTTTCACTGAAGTTGTGATTGTATTTTGCTCCTCTCAGTTTACAGTGGGTATTCGATTGACAGCAGCAGGGCACCCATTTTCATCCCTGCTTTCATTGTCTCTTCTCAGGGGACCATAGATGACCCACCCGGGTAGGGTCCTCACGGCAAATGGTCCATCCCCTTGGTTGTTGACCAGCTCCCATGGTTCCAATACCTTTGGAGCATTTGTTCCGATGAATTGGTCGATGCCAGAGTCTATTTTAGGAATCTTGATATCCTTCAAGTAAGGCCATTGCTTCAGCTATTCCTGGCTGGGAATGCTTAGATGAGAAACAGGCAAGGTCTTATGTGTGAACACATCCAGACCAGATATTTCCAAACCCGAGATATGACGACTGATTGCAGGCTTCTCTTCATTTATGGTACGCAAGAGAATCTTAGTTGAACTTCCATGATACAAAAATGCGTATGTTTGCAACACCGTGTCTCCCTTGTGGCTCTTTACCTGTACTGGTAAGATGGAGAAGATGCAGGCTTCATCACTGGCCCCAATATGCGCACATATCTTAGATGAGGAAACAGCATCACTCAGTTGACTTTTCATTCTGTTCTGTATGCTCTGGCTTCTTCTCTGTGTTCTGTTCAGTGTGAAGTATTTCAGGATGATCTTGTTTGCACACGTCACAAGTCATATGACTCTTGCAGTCTCTTCTCATGTGTCCTTTCTTCAAACATCTAAAGCAGACTCCCTTCTCCCTTAAGAAGTTCATCTTTTCTTTGTGCCCCTTCTTTTTGATCAGTAGACGCCGCCCTAATGTGTGACCACTTTTATTACAGAACAAACAAGAACCTTGAGTATTAATGGTACACACGTCTCTTCTTGTTCCACCCGTTGTCGGATTTCCTCGCACTGCTGTTTCTACAGTTGTAAAACTGTTTCCTTTCGGCCCTGAACTTTCTCTTGTTTTAGCAAAAGTAGAACCTTTGACAGTTGCAATTGGTCTAGAATCCTGAATGTTTCCAAAAAGTGGATATGACATTATCTCCACCTGCCACTCCATGAAATCCACCAGATCAGGAAACTTAGCTCGACGTCCATGCTCTTTTCGTATCCGACATGCGCTATCCATCCAGTTGTCTCCAAGCCTGTAAGGCAATTTTAGAAGGATAGTCTTCATATTGGTAGCAACATTCATTTCCTTCATATAGGTGAGATATTCCATAGCATTGCAACAACTTCTAAGAAACGGTGAGAACACATGCAATGCCTTCACATCCTCTGGCTTGCTCACTGACCAAGCAAAAGCCTTGGCCATATATGCATTGGCAATCTTCATTACCAAAATATTCTATAAGCAGAGCTTTTGCCTTTTGATAGCCCCTGGCTGGAGACAACTGTGGACTAGCTCCTTTGAATACCATCTTGTGGGGGGTGGAAGATTGCAACCTTCACGTGGTCCGCCCTGTTTCGAATAATGCAATTAACTCAATGTGCACAAACGGAAGATCAAATAGAACAAGTTGTCCAACAACTTTAGGCTGTGCACGCCACACGCAAGAAGAAGAAAAAGAATACCGTCTTGGGTATTGCTCTAGAAAATGCAAGCAATCACTCTTATCAGTAGTTTGTCTTTCCACTTCATCCTGCAAAGGGTCACCATCATGAACAGGAATGTCTCTTGGTGGTAAAGTAGAAGAGATATTTTGTTGAGCCAGAAATCTCATTCTGCTTCTTCATTAATTTCCAGATATCACGTTGGTTTCCATCATTCCATGCAGGGAGGGTAGTACTAACATACCCCTGCATAACCCTGCTCATGTGAGCTCAGGTGGTCTGAAAGCTGTTTGGTTTGGTCTAACAACCTGTTGCACATGATCAGGCAAATATTCATCTGCCTGTAGATTTAATTTAGCTAATGTTTCCCTTTGAGCAGATCCTTTACTCACATAAGAGCTCCTCCCGTGAGATACTCTAGAGCTGCTTCTTGACCCCTTGGCATCAAGTGCATTAAACCTTGCATCGGTTGTTGCCAGCTCCGTCTCTAGTTCCAACTGTTCTATCTCTCTATTAAAATATTTCTCGAGTCTCAAGCTCAAGCTTGGCATTGGTTGCTGCCAGCACAGTCTCTCTTTTCCATTGGTCCTTTTGTGCCTCAAGCCTGTGCTTTTTCCTCCTGGCGGCTGGCAGCCCGTTCCAAGAGAACAGCCCTATCTGCCTGAACCTCAATACCAGCAGAGACCCTTGAAGATTCACATGATGAAGAATTAGATTTGTGGCTTGATCTTTTTGTGACATTTGAAAAACTGTCTCCAGGTCCAATTTCTACTGTGGCTACAACACTTTGTTGTATGGCACTTTCAACTATAGAGTGCATAGTTTGTTGTCCAATGTCAGATTACCACCTATCTACATCTTGTATAAAACCATTAAAAGATTCCATTCTTTTTTGAAACCACTGATTTTGCCTCTCAAGCTCCCGGTCAGGCATTGGCATTTCCAGCAATGACTAGTGGTGTTTTCTGACTTCATAGCAGAGCTCAGTTAATTGAACCAGGTTAGATTGTACATCCTTTGCATTTTCATCTGATTTCATGAGCTTCTTCAGCTTTTCAATTAACGTCAGCTTGTTTGCATATCGTGTTACTTGACTCCTGACATCTTTCAATGAACTATACCTGGTCTTTGTCGGTGAGTTTAATGATTCTTCTTTCTTTTCCAGAATCCTGTTCCACATCTCCCTCTTGTGGCTGAGCCTTAGACATACTGGCTCACTACCCCTATAAGACATGTTGACGTAATGCCGTACGCTTCCAGACTGGAATTCAAAACAACCGAGCGTGAATTCAAAACAACAGTGCGTTGAGATTTTCAAGGTCACTTCTCAAATCTCTATAGTAACAGCCCTTTTCCAATACAGCCGTTCCAATACAGCTTCTCCCATAGTAGCTGTTCCAATAATGCTTTATGCTGCACGTTCAGCTGTAGGTACTCACGCTGTCCCTGCACGTTGAGTTCCGAAGTTTGCAATTGTCGTTCTTCAGGTAGCGCAGGAGTCAACCTTGTCGAGTTGACGGCGTCAGGCAGATCCTTTGTTCCAAGTTTTCAAGCTCCAGTTTCACTCATAGAGATCAGTTCTTACTTTAATGTAATGGCAATTTTAAACTTTTCCAATGTCCAACTTTCCGTTGCCATTACTACACGGGTGGTGGGAGTGATCTTACGCAGACATAAAAGACAGATCTTCCAGTTGAAATTTCCAGCTTAATTGCATCTTTATTTAAGTAGTTTTACATACAAAAAAAATGAACATTCCAGATCCTCTTAATTTTTATGCAAATTGTATCTTTCCATTCTTACTATCCAAATCCGTGGCTAGTCTGATGTCACACCCACCTAGGTATCAAATGCCCACCGCCAAGCGTTCACAATAATACTGCTCGAAATATTTAGACAAAATAATATAATATGCTAACAGTAACTAGCCTAAGCATGAATGTCTCTGACACATCTTATTTAATACTTGGTGTTTTGTTTTGTTTTGGTCATTGAGGTCACTTTGTTAGAATTAATCTGTATAATTGAGCTATGCTGCGTGGTTTGAGTTTTTGTCCTGTTGCTCATTGAACAGGCCAGTCTAAGCACGCCTGGACCACAAATGGCCTTTAATTAGAAGTAATTGAGCAAAAATACAGACTGAAATGGAAGTATGCTATAGACAGAAGATATGTTGATTGTTCAACTCGGATCCTTTTTCATAAGGACCTCAGTTTTCTCATCTTTTGGCCAGATCCGGCGGTGGACTGGGACGCGGCTGTGGAATGGGAATGGGCTTTTATCGAGCCGCCGTGGTCTCGATGCCTCTTGGATCGCCGCGTAGAAGCCCGGGTCGGGCGAAGCGGCCGACAGAGCCCGTTGCTGGGGCCCGGGTTGGCACCACGGAGGCGTGAAGTTGGGCGTCGACAGCAGTGAGGCCTCGCAATGATGGGGCCTCGACAGTGGTGCAGCTTCACGGAGGTGATGCCTCGCGGGTGCGGGGGAACCACCGGAGGGGGGGAAGAACAATGAACAATGGGGGGGTAGAAAGGACAATGGGTAACTGTTGGGGGGGGGGTGGACAAAAGGAGGAGCCGGTGTGTTTTGTAACATTGTCAGCGCTGTAGGTGGCTGCTATTTGTATACATTGTGTATGCAAGCAAATAATCTCACTGTGCCCACTCACATGTGACAATAAAGTATTCCTATTTCTATCATCACAAAATTAATTGAAATAAATTTAAAATGCAAATTATGCCCATAATTAGTTATGCTTGAGTTTTTTCAGTCCTTTTTATATTTGTTTTGAAGTCAACTATCACAAAGAAGAGTGCCCACCTCCAAAACAGGTCAGTCCCCTGCCCTTGATTAGCTGGATGAGTTGCTGCCCATTGTGCTGGTGAGGCAGCTTTCAAAAATTGAGGACAGTTTTAAGTGTACAAAGAGCTCGGATCACATTGATTCACTGCAATTCCAATGATCAGTGCTAAACTGAAGCCTAATTTGATCTACAACTGCTTTCAATTTGTTTAAAATGTGTTAAAGCAATGTAATTGATCCATCCCTGGACACAAGAGCTACAACTACCAGTCTGTTGACACCAGCAATTGACTTGTCACAGCTGCAGCAATTACTTCAATATTTCTAAATCACTGAGATTAAATGGAACATTTTTGTCAATAATTATTTTAGTATGCTTCTTGATTGCACCATTTTGAGGAAAGTTTTAATTGTTTTTTTTTTGCAAATTAGTTTTGCAGAGCACCTTGACTATTAATAACTGTCAAGGTCTTTTCAGTTTTATATTAGTACACTTTTAATATAGTTGTATGGGTATTTTTAAAAAAAGGAACTACATTACAGTTATCAGTACCATACTTTTGGTGTAATTCATTCAATTTGGAAAGAGTTTGATAGTTCTTTTGGAGAATGTATTGGTTACAACTCAATGAATAATATAACTGATGGTTTCTGAATAAATGATACATGTTGCTATATCTTATGACAATAGACAATAGACAATAGGTGCAGGAGTAGGCCATTTGGCCCTTCGAGCCAGCACCGCCATTCAATGTGATCATGGCTGATCATCTCCAATCAGTACCCTTGTTCCTGCCTTCTTCCCATATAATAATAATAATAATAATAATAGTAATAATAATAATAATATGTTATTGTCGTTACACATAAGTGCAACGAGATTTGGTTTGCAACTTCCATCCGATGTCATAACTTAAATGGCTAATAAAATTTAGGTTTAGATACCCCGAGAACAAGGTTTGTAAAAAGAATGTTAGAACAGTAAAATAGTCAAAACAGACTAAAGTGCAGATGTGTCTGTGCGACGTGACCATCCGAGGGAGACAGTCCATGGGGGTGGGGGGGGGTCACTCAGCAGGGCCGGTTCAGAGCCGCTATAGCTCTGGGAATGAAGCTGTTCCTGAGTCTGGAGGTGCGGGCGTGGAAGGCCTTGTAATGTCTGCCGGAAGGGAGTAGTTCGAACAGTCTATTACAAGGGTGAGAGGAGTCTTTGTGGATGCTGATGGCCTTCCTGAGGCACCGTGTGTGGTAGATGCCCTCCAAGGCTGGTAGCGGTGTCCCAATAATCTTTTGCGCTCTGTGGACGACGCGCTGAAGAGCTCTCCTCTCCACCTCCGTGCAGCTGAGATACCACACAGAGATGCCATACGTTAGTATGCTCTCTGTCGTGCAGCGGTAGAAGGTCGTCAGCAGCTGTTGGGGCAGACCAGTCCGTTTCAATGTTCTTAGGAAGAACAGTCATTGCTGTGCCTTTTTGACCAGCACAGTGGTGTTGGTGGACCATGTGAGGTCCTCTGAGGTGTGAGTGCCCAGAAACATAAAGCTGGGCACTCTCTCCACACTGTCCCCGTAGATGGAGATTGGGGTGTATTCCCCATTCTGTGACCTCCTGAAGTCGATAATCAGCTTCTTGGTCTTGGAGGTGTTTAGTGACAAGTTGTTCCGTGAGCACCATCCGCCAGGTTCTGCACCTCCGCTCTGTAGTTTGTTTGTTCCCTGACTCCGCTATTTTTAAGAGCCCTATCTAGCTCTCTCTTGAAAGCATCCAGAGAACCTGCCTCCACTGCCCTCTGAGTCAGAGAATTCCACAGACTCACCACTCTCTGTGAGAAGAAGTGTTTTCTCATCTCCGTTCTAAATGGCTTAAGCCGTGTTCTTAAACTGTGGCCCCTGGTTCTGGACTCCCCCAACATGGAAAATAGGTGCAGGAGCAGGCTATTCACCCCTTCGAGCCTGTACCGCCATTCAATATGATCATGGCTGATCATCCAACTCAGTATCCTGTACCTGCCTTCTCTCCATACCCCCTGATCCCTTTAGCCACAAGGGCCACATCTAACTCCCTCTTAAATATAGCCAATGAACTGGCCTCAACTACCTTCTGTGGCAGAGACTTCCACAGATTCACCACTCTCTGTGTGAAAAATGTTTTTCTCATCTCGGTCCTAAAAGACTTCCCACTTATCCTTAAACTGTGACCCCTTGTTCTGGACTTCCCTAACATCGGGAACAATCTTCCTGCATCTAGCCTGTCCAACCTGTTAAGAATTTTGTACGTTTCTATAAGATCCCCCCTCAATATTCTAAATTCTAGCGAGTACAAGCCGAGTCTATCCTGTCTTTCTTCATATGAAAGTCCTGCCATCCCAGGAATAAGTCTGGTGAACCTTCTCTGTACTCCCTCTATGGCAAGAATGTCTTTCCTCAGATTAGGAGACCAAAACTGTACACAATACTCAAAGTGTGGCCTCACCAAGGCCCTGTACAACTGCAGTAGAACCTCCCTGCTCCTATAGTCAAATCCTTTTGCTTTGAATGCCAACATACCATTCGCTTTCTTCACAGCCTGCTGCCCTGAATGCCTACTTTCAATGACTGGTGTACCATGACACCCAGGTCTCGTTGCATCTCCCCTTTTCCTAATCGGCCACCATTCAGATAATAGTCTACCCTCCTGTTTTTGCCACCAAAGTGGATAACCTTACATTTATCCACATTATACTGCATCTGCCAAGCATTTGCCCACTCACCCAACCTATCCAAGTCAGCTTGCAGCCTCCTAGCATTCTCCTCACAATGAACACTGCCCCCCAGCTTCGTGTCATCCTCAAACTTGGAGATGTTGCATTCAATTCCCTTGTCCAAATCATTAATATATATTGTAAATAGCTGGGGTCCCAGCACTGAGCCTTGCGGTACCCCATCGGGGTACATCCCAATAAACATCAGGAACATGTTTCCTGCCTTCTAGCGTGTCCAAGCCCTTAACAATCTTATATGTTTCAATGAGACTCCCTCTCATCCTTTTAAACACCAGAGTGTACAAGCCCAGCTGCTCCATTCTCTCAGCATATGACAGTCCCGCCATCCCGGGAATTAACTTTGTAAACCTACGCTGCACTCCCTCAATAGCAAGAATGTCCTTCCTCAAATCAGGGGACCAAAACTGCACACAATACTCCAGGTGTGGTCTCAGTAGGGCTCTGTACAACTGCAGAAGGACCTCTTTGCTCCTATATTCGATTCCTCTTGATATAAAGGCCAACATGCCATTCGCTTTCTTCACTGCCTGCTGTACCTGCATGCTTACTTTCATAGACTGATGAACAAGGACACCCAGATCCCATTGTACTTCCCCTTTCCCCAACTTGACGCCATTTAGATAGATCTTGCTTGACTAACGTTACAATGCAGCTGCCTGGCTCTGTTAAAGGCAGTTAGCGGCCCACATATTTATAAATTGGCTACAACTTTAATCTCTCAGCATATCATGAGAAACCAAGAGATACAATATATAAGCAGCAGCAGCAGCAGAGTGGGGGCTACGGTATTGGAAATTAACTGAAATTAGCTATTTTTCTTCTCTGAATCAGAGAAGGTTTTGGTTTTGACTAACTACAAGACTGAAATCCAAACAAATAATCAATAATCAATAAACATCATAATTAAAATGAAACAATCAACTGCCTCCCCCCCCCCCCACAGGGCTGTTATTAACTGTCATATATTAACTGAGTTGCAAAGCAAACCCACACCAGCTGAGGGCTTGAGCAATACTCCACCACTTCCCACTCGTTGCTCTCTTCCAGGAAAGGTCGGACCTGTGCAACAGAGACAGGCTGCACCTGAAATGGAGTGGAATCAATATCCTCACAGGGAGGTTCACAAGTTCACTCGGGAGGGATTTAAACTAGAACAGCCATTCTAGGTGGGGTTTGGGGAAAGCATAAACTGGAGCAGCAAGTCAGCATTTGGAGATCAGTGTGATAGGAAGGGCAGGGACAGGTTAATGAACATGGTGAGACAGATGGGTTATTTCAATGCAAGGCATGTCATAGTTAAAGCGTAAGAACTTGGAACTTGGAGCCTGGATCAGTACATGGAACTATGATAGTACACAAAATTCTGGAGTACCTCAGCAAGTCAGGTTGTATTCCTGGAGAACATGGATAGATGAGGTTGGGTCGGGATCCTTCCTTAGAAGGGTCCCAACCCAAAACATCACCTATTCATGTTTTTCAGGGATGTTGCCTGACCAGCCGAGTTACTCCAGCATTTTGTATCTTTTCTTGGCAAACCAATTTCTGCAGTTCCTTGTTCAGGTTACTGAGAGGCAAGAGAGGAGATTGCTGGGGCCTTGACAATGATCATTATATCCTATCTAGCCACCAGCGCAATCCTGGTAGACTGCCAAGTAACCAATGTTGCTCCTTTGATTAAGCGATATGGGAACATCTAGGAAATCATCGACCAGTGAGTACATTAGCGGCAGAAAAGCTATTGTGAGGATTCTTAGAGATAGTACTAACGCACACTTGGAAAATAATGGTCTAGTTAGGGACAGTCAGCATGACTTTGTCTATGGCAGGTTATGACTTAAACTTCAGCTTTTTGAGGAGATTACGAAGGTGATTGACGAGGGGAGGGCAGTAAATGTTGGCTGTGTGCACTTCAGTAAGGCATTTGACAAGATCCCTCATGGTAAACTATGAGATTCAAAGAGGAGGAAGTACTGACACTTTTGAAAAATAAAAGTGGATAAGTCTCCAGGTCCTGACAGGATATTCCCTAGGACATTGAGGGAAGTTAGTCTAGAAATAGCAGGAGCTATGACAGAAATATTTCAAATGTCATTAGAAACGGGAATAGTGCTGGAGGATTGGCGTACTGCGCATGTTGTTCCATTGTTTAAAAAGGGTTCAAAGAATAAACCTAGCAATTATAGACCTATTAGTTTGACGTCAGTGGTGGGCAAATTAATGGAAAGGATACTTAGAGTTAATATATATAAGCATCTGGATAAACAGGGTCTGATCAGGAACAGTCAACATGGATTTGTGCCTGGAAGGTCATGTTTGACAAACCTTCTTGAATTTTTTGAAGCGGTAACTAGGGAAATTGATGAGGGTAAAGCAGTGGATGTTGTCTATATGGATTTCAGTAAGGCCTTTGACAAGGTTCCCCATGGAAGGTTGGTTAAGAAGGTTCAATCTTTGGGTGTTAATGGCGGAGTAGCAAGATGGATTCAACAGTGGCTGAATGGGAGATGTCAGAGAGTAATGGTGGATGGCTGTTTGTCAGGTTGGAAGCCGGTGACCAGTGGGGGGGCCTCAGGGATCTGTGTTGGGTCCACTGTTGTTTGTCATGTACATCAATGATCTGGATGATGGGGTGGAAAATTGGATAAGTAAGTATGCAGATGATACTAAGATAGGTGGTGTTGTGGATAATGAAGTCGATTTTCAAAGTCTACAGAGAGATTTGGGCCATTTGGAAAAGTGGGCTGAAAGATGGCAGATGGAGTTTTAATGCTGTTAAGTGTGAAGTGCTACATCTTGGCAGGACAAATCAAAATAGGACGTACATGGTAAATGTTAGGGAATTGAGGAATGCTGTGGAACAGAGGGATCTAGGAATAACTGTGCATAGTTCCCTGAAGGTGGAATCGCACGTAGATAGGGTGGTAAAGAAAGCCTTTGGTGTGCTGGCCTTTATAAATCAGAGCATTGAAGATAGGAGTAGGGAAGTAATGTTAAAATTGTACAAGGCATTGGTAAGACCAATTCTGGAGTATGGTGTACAATTTTGGTCGCCTAATTATAGGAAGGGTGTCAACAAAATAGAGAGAGTACAGAGGAGATTTACTAGAATGTTGCCTGGGTTCCAGCAACTATGTTACAGAGAAAGGTTGAACAAGTTAGGTCTTTATTCTTTGGAGCGCAGAAGGTTAAGGGGGGACTTGATTGAGGTCTTTAAAATGATGAAAGGGATAGACAGAGTTGACGTGGATAAGTTTTTCCCATTGAGGGTGGGGAAGATTCAAACAAGAGGGCATGACATGAGAATTAAGGGACAGAAGTTTAGGGGTAACGTGAGGGGGAACTTCTTTACTCAGAGGGTGGTGGCTGTGTGGAATAAGCTTCCAGCAGAAATGGTGGAGGCAGGATCGATTTTAACATTTAAAAGTAAAGTGGATAGGTATATGGACGTGAAGGGAATGGAGGGGTATGGTCTGAGTGCAGGTAGATGGGACTAGGGGAAAACAAATGGTCGGCACGGACTGGAAGGGCCGAGAGGGCCTGTTTCCGTGCTGTAATTGTTATATGGTTATATGGTTGTTATATGGTAATCTGATCGAGAAGATTTAACAGCATGGAATCCACAGAGTCCTTCGGTACTGGCTTACTCATAAAAGAGAATGGTGGGGAATCTGATGAGATTATACTACCCAATATCCAGCAGGAGATAGAGGAATAGATATGAAGACAGATTAAGAATATGAAGAGAGATATAAAGGAACAGAGTTGTTGCAGTGGGTAACACAGACTATAAAGGAGCATCATATTCCAACAACAGCGATGCCTCCCGGACAAGCTAAATGACTTGTATGCGCGCTTTGCTTGGGAGGAGGTCCACCCCTACCCTGGAGTATTGTGTACAGTTTTGGTCTCCTAATTTGAGGAAGGACATCCTTGTGATTGAGGCAGTGCAGCGTAGGTTCACGAGATTGATCCCTGGGATGGCGGGACTGTCATATGAGGAAAGATTGAAAAGACTAGGCTTGTATTCACTGGAGTTTAGAAGGATGAGGGGATATCTTATAGAAACATATAAAATTATAAAACGACTGGACAAGCTAGATGCAGGAAAAATGTTCCCAATGTTGGGAGAGTCCAGAACCAGGGGCCACATTCTTAGAATAAAGGGGAGGTCATTTAAGACTGAGGTGAGAAAAAACTTTTTCACCCAGAGAGTTGTGAATTTATGGAATTCCCTGCCACAGAGGGCAGTGGAGGCCAAATCACTGGATGGATTTAAGTTAGATAGAGCTCTAGGGGCTAGTGGAATCAAGGGATATGGGGAGAAGCCAGGCATGGGTTATTGATAGGAGACGATCATCCATGATCACAATGAATGGCAGTACTGGCTCGAAGGGCCGAATGGTCTCCTCCTGCACCTATTTTCTATGTTTCTATGTTGCCCCCCGAGGAGCAGAAAATAATCCTGGATATAGCCGACATGTGGAGAGCTCCACCAAGATCGACCCAGGGAAAGCCCCAGGTGTGCTCAAGGAATGCGCTAGCCAGCTGGCGGACGTCCTCGCAGACATTTTCAACATCTCCCTGAGCCAGGCTTCCATCCCCACCGGCTTCAAAGCCACCACCATCATCCCGGTGCCACAAAAGTAATTTGTCTCCTGCCGCAATGACTACCGACCCGTGGCACTGACCTCCATCGTGATGAAGTGCTTTGAACGGTTAGTCATGGGACACATCAAGAATAGCCTCCCCACCTCACTAGACCCCCACCGGTTCGCATACCGCCCTGAACGCTCCACAGATTACGCCATCTCCTTCACCCTCCACATAGACAACAAAAAAAACACCTTCGCTAGAATGCTATTTATTGACTTCAGCTGGACATTCAACACAATCATCCCTCAGAAGCTGGTGGGGAAGCTCAGCCTCAATACCCCCCTCTGCAACTGGATCAGTCAGTCCGTGTTGGCAACACCTCAAATACCACTGGTGCCCCCCTTCCCCCCAGGCACTGTGGTTAGTCCACTACATTCCACACTACTTACCCACGACTCTGCCACCAAACACACCAATCAAATTTGCAGATGACTCGACAGTGGTGGGCCTCATCAGAGACAACAATGAGACTATTACAGAGAGGATGTGGCACAGCTTGTGAACTGTTGCGAAGACAACAACCTGTCCCAACGTCACCAAGGCCAGAGATGCTTCTAGACTTCAGAACGCAGGTTGCTCACTCCCCCCTGCACATCAATGGCTCCATCGTTGAGAGGGTGAGCAACATCAAATTCCTAGGGGTGCACCTCGCTGATGACCTCTCCTGGTCTCTCAATACTACACACCTGAGTGGGAGGGCTCAACACAGGCTGTACTTCCTCAAGAGGCTGAAACAAGCGAGTCTTCCCCCACCCATCCTCTCTATGTTCTACAGAGGTACCATAGAGAGCGCCGTGACCAGCTGCATCACCGTCTGGTATGGGAACTGCGCCGCATCAGGCAGGAAGACCCTACAGCCATTAGTCAGGACAGTGGAGAACATAATCGGGGAGCCTCTCCCATCCATTCTGGACATTTTCAACAAAAGATGTCTCTGAAAAGCCCCCAACATTATAAAGGATTCCTCCCACCCCTCCCATGGACTCTTTGCCCCTCTGCTGTACCAGAACATCAAGGCCAGCACTACCAGGATGTGCACCAGCTTCTTCCCCCTGGCTGTTAGAAGGATGAACACTCTGGTACCCCCCCATTAATATCAGCATTAATATCAACTTTGTTCGAATGACAAATAAATAATAATTATTATCAAGTGGCAGGGCATTGCCTTGGGACATAATTTGTTAAGTGCATCCAAGAAGATTTCTTTAAACAGTATTTGGACAGAAAAACTGGAGATCTGTGACCAATGGTGGATCTTATTCATGATTTATATTTAAATGGCCTGGACAATGTTGCCAGGGGAACCATTGATTTGGACTTTGTGAATCAATGCTATTGTGGTGTGTAGACTGCAAAAAAATTGAGGGAGTTGCAGACAGTGGCGAAGGCAGTCAAAAGATACAGCAGGATATAGATCAGTTACAGAAATGGGTGGCGAAATGGCAGACGAGGCTAAATCTGTGCAAGTATGAGGTATTGCACTTATGGAGGTCAAATGTAACGAGAAACTATACAGCTAATGGCAAGACCCACAACAGCATTGATTCACAAAGTCCAAATCAATGGTTCCCCTGGCAACATCAACATACAGAAAAAGTGGTAGAGTAGATGGCATGGTTGCCTTCATCGGCATTGAGCACACGTGTCAGAAAGTCATGTTGTAGCTTTATAGAACATTAGTTAGGCTGCATTTGGAGTATTGTGTGCAGTTCTGGTTGCCCCTGAATGTGGTGGCTTTGTAGAGGGTGAAGAAGAGGTTTACCAGGATGCCAAGTGGATGTGGGGAATTGTTATCAGGAAACATTGGCCAAATTATTATTTTTTTCACTGGAATGGAGATTGAGGGGAGACCTGATAGGAGTTGATAAGATTATGTGAGGCATAGACAGAATGGACAGATTATTTTTCCCTAGGTGGAAATGTCAAATACTTGAGGGCATAGGTTTATGGAGAGAGGAAATAAAGTTAAAGGAGCTGTGTGGGGCAACCTTTTTGTTTATACAGTGTGGTAGGTGCCTGTAATGTGCCATTGGTGGTGATGGAAACAACTACGATAGTGGCAATTAAGAGGCTTTCAGATGGGCACATGGATACACATGGAATGTAGGAATATGGATTATGTACAGGCAAAAGGGATAAGTTTCATTTAACATTATGTTTGGTGCAAACATGTTGGGCTGAAGTCTGTGCTATATTTTTCTACGCTCGAGCTCTGTTAATGGAATGATAATGGAATAGATGGATTCATTTAGGCAATTACACAATTAGGCACACTAATTAATGGAATAAAGACAATGTAATTATAACTGGGAGAGATGCCCAATTAGGACTGAATTTCAACACGTATTACGCCAACAGAGGAGGGGTTGATGATGGGTAGTTTACATTAGATTAGATTAGATTTTATCACTTGTCATTCGAACCTCAGAGAGGCTCAAACGAAACTCTGTTTCCACAGCCAAACAACCAAAACAATTCCTCCACGCCAAACAATTCAATTTACAGTAAACATCCATCACAGTGAATCTCCTCCTCACTGTGATGGAAGGCAAAGTATTTTCTCTCCCCTGCACCATTTCTCTCCCGATATTGAAGCCCCAGGCGGGCGATGTTAAGTCCCACGGCCGTTGGGCCGCGCCGGGCGATGTACGGCCCCGCTCCAGGTCCAAAAGTCACAAAGCTGGAGCCTCCGGCGGGCACTGGAATGTCCCGCGGCCATTAAAGCCGCTCCGGGCGATGTACGGCCCTGCTCCGGGTCGTTCCAACCCCGCGACATGGGCTGGGGAAGTTGCGTTGCGGGAGCTCCGGAATGCGGTCTCCCACCCGGACTCTTGAGCTCCCGATGTCCCAACAGTCCACAGGTCTGCAGCTGCAGCTGGAGCTCCGGAGTCGGGCCACAGCAGCGAGCCACCACCCCTCCCCACGCTGGTGAGTAGTCCGCAGCTTTGCAGCTCCTTGACTGGAGCCCTCAGGTCGTCCCGGTCAGAGGCTGCTCCACGGTACTAGGCCCCAATGACAACGGAGACCCGACAGGGAAAAAGTCGGATCTCAGGTGCAGGGAAGAGATTTTAAAAGTGTCCACCCCCCCGACCCCCCCCCCCCACATATACACAGTTAGAAACAGTACAAAAAAAACACGAACAACTACATTTAACTAGACAAAAAATAAAAAAAAGACAGAAAGGGTGTAGGGGCCGCTGCAACAGTCGTGCCGCCGCACCGTCGCGACATATATTAGTTGAAGATCAAAGGGCAAGGCAGAGATACAGCTGGCAACAGCCAGCAGTTGAAGAACATGATGGGAGCAGAATGGATCCAATAAAATGTTGCCTGTTATATTCATATCCAACTATGAATTTGAAATCCTGGACTGAATTATGTTTACTGAAATGCAAGATCTTTTAAATTTCTGATCAGTGAATAAGATCCTAGTTCTGGATTTCAAATACAAAATTGAATCAGCCACAATCGTATTGGATCTATCCTGCTTCTATTCTTATGTTCATCCATTTTGAACCATCTTAAACGCAGGAATTTATTGAATACGTCCCTAATGAAATCAAGATGCTCCAATGAGTAATAGTATGTTTGGCTGAATGTTTCAGAACATTGACACAATTTGGACATGGTTCAAGAATTGATATAAATCACACAAACATTTCCTTCATCATTTGCATCACACATGTTGAAGGTCACCTTAACCAACCAGGTGACTATGTCTTTCCTACTGCCATGATTAAACCTCACTTTCAGCTTCTTCTCAGGCTAGATCTTTCCTTCCTTCAAAGATTGAGGAGAATCAATGTCAACACTTTATTGAACTTCTACGGGTGTGTGGTAAAGAGCATACTGACTGCTTGCATCATGACCTGCTTTGGCAACTTGAACACTCAGGAACAAAGGAGATTCAGAGGGTGGTAGACCCCTGCCCATCACAGGTACTGACCTCTCCACCATCGAAGGGCAGCCAATCTCAAAGACCCACGCCACCCCGGCCACACTCTAATATTGCGGAAGGAACAAGAACCTGAAAACTTACCATCAGGTTAAAAAAACAGCTTTCCCCCAGTAATCATCAGACATGAACACGACACAACGCTCACATTAGCAACTATGATCTCTTATGGACTGTATCTTTGGTTGAACTATGGATTATAGTTCACTGCATTATTTATAGTTATCTAGAATTAGTGTTATAAACTATTATTAAAGCTGAATGGCTCTTTATTGTCACGCACAACACTGAAAATTTTTGGCACAACCCACAAATGCAGTCGCCATATTTTGGCACTGTTTACAAAGAAAAATAGGCCAAAGTCCAATGTTCGGTCCATGTGCTGGAAGTCTCGATCCAGGTAAGCCCCAGGCTGCTGATGTATAATATAAATTAGATTTATCTGTGTGTTATTGCATTTATAGGGTTTTATTGCTCGGTTGATGGTGTAAGACAATTTTACTTCGGAGTCATGTGAGTGACTACATGAAGAAGCCCCGCCAGAGCGCATGCTTGTCATTACGTCAGACGCATTGGCAAGCACCGGACTGGTGGGGCAACGCTCCTGCCGGCGGTAAGTTTCAACCAAGAAGGTAAGTGTTTTTTACTTACCAGCGTTCTTTGTTCGAGCAGGAGCCTCTCTTTACAAAGGTTTCCTGCCGAATTTATTGGAGGTCCGATCGGTACGCAAAAAGATCGGGTTTTCTGATAACAGCCGCTGACAAAGCAGTCAGTGGCTTCCAGCCTGCGGGGTTGCCATTTAAATAGCGCTAGAGTCGTTGACAGTCGGTCAGCGACTCACAGACACGTTGCCCCAGGCATGGAGGTAAATAGAACTTGTGCAGCCCTATTGGAACAGGCGAGTCGGGCTACAAGAGTTCCTCTTCGATAATAAGGGTATTTCGCCCTTTACTAATTCACACTACCAAATTAGTGAAACTCCACTATAATAGTGCGGGCCTATGGGACAGGCCGCGCCAGCAGCACCTGGAACAGGGCTGCTTCATGGGAAAAAGCGCCGGTCTCTACGAGAGGCGGCGCCTGCAATGCCTAAGGACAGGGTTGCTCAAGGTCTCCCTGCTGGAGGGGGAGACCAGGACGGGTCAGTGTGCTACTGACGCCACATTTATCACAGCGTTGGCCTACGGGAGAGCCGCGCCAGCAGCGTCTGGGATAGGGCTGCTTCATGTGTAAAAGCGCCGGCCTATGGGAGAGCAGCGCTAGCAGCGCCTAGGACAGGGCTGCATCATGTAAAAAAGCACCGGCCTCTACGAGAGGCGGCGCCGGCAACGCCTGGGACAGGAGCAGCGCCTAGGAGAGGACTGCTCAAGGTCTCCCTGTGGGAAAGGGCAGACCAGTTCAGGTCAATGGGTTGCTGACACCGAACTTTTTCACAGCGCAGGCCTACGGGAGAGCCGGCCACAAGCACCTGTTGACAGGGCTGTATTTATGACCTCACGTGAGCATCAGCCGGGAGTGCCAGGACAGTAGGATGCTGACCCTGAAGTTTGGGGACCCATCACACCAGCACCTCGTTTAGGGCTGTGTGTGTGACCTCCCGTGCGCATCAGCCGGGAGAGCCAGGGCAGTAGGATGCTGACCCTGAAGTTGGTGTCACTGCTTATGTGCATACACCAAAGCACAAGAGCCACGCTCCAGGTGTCCCGGATGTGGTTAGCAAGTTACCATACCGGTGAAGTGGGGGATGACAATTTGGCCAGCAAATTAATGGTTCTCACCAGATCCAGGACTTCTTAATGGGGAAAAATTCACATATCAAACACCTGTTTACTGTGCATCGCTCTAAAGGAGCGCATCATGAGGGCGCATGAATTAAGGCTGCAAAAGACCTAAATAATAAATAAATAAATATCCAGCCTACGCTCAAGCCATGGTTCACAGCCTTGCGCAGATCCTCTAGTACCCAGGGGAATACCTGGACGATGAGACTAAAACTGAGGCCAGGATGCCACCTCAAAAACCGTATCCTACAGTAAGTGAATATTGGACTGTATCCGGGGATCTCGAATATGTATCTCGGAATTACATCCACTCGTACAAAATAGACACAGATTGGTATTCGGGTTCAATACCACTAATTCTATAGGTGGATCATGCATATCAGCCTTAACAATTGTGTCCAATTCCCCACGCAAAAGGACGATGGTGGGTGTCGAGTCATTCTGGGCCGGAACATACTTAACCCTTAAGGTCCAGTATACACGCTACGAATCCCAGTTGTGGAGACACTGGTATCGTTGTCTCATTGTACGACATTGATCATTTTTTACTCTGGATTTTTAACTTAAATATTGTGGGGGTTTTTTTTTTAAATATATAAATTATGATGTTTTTATGTGATTTACCATGATTTTATATATATTTATGATATTTGAGATGCAATGCATTTTTTAATGTAATGTTGCCCCTTGTCTGGATCTTGAGTCTGTAATAAAGTTATTATTATTATTATTATTATAAAAGGTTTTAAATAAAATGTCAGTATTGTACCTGGGATTAAAAAAAGGGTGTTATATTGGCAGCCATAGATCTGAGATATTCAGCTACCACACACCTGTTGAAAGGTTAGGTCCTCAGCCATCTAATTAAACTTAGATTAGTACCATTTAGAATGATTGGCTATTTGAGGTCATCATTGGTTAATTAACATGACTGTACTTTGGCTAGGACCAAAATTGTAACTAATGCCTCGAGATTTACTAGCGACATTCTGACTCAATAACCTTAGTTTACAAACTGATGGGAGCTTCAGGATGAGTAGCCACTGATATCAAGTCTGGCTGGGACGGCAGGTAAAATGTGAAAGAAGCATTAACCCTGCAGAGGCTGGGGTAAACTGTGTAGAATTGCTGGGTGCATTCTATGGCCTAAAGAATTCTGCTCAACAAAGCACGATTGCATGTGCAGTTTCAGATTCACAATACCACAGCTGGTACCCATATCAATCACATGGGTAGAATGAGGTCATTATTCTGTAACAGTCTGCCTAGCCTTATCTGGCACTGGTGCATTACAAGGAACATCTGGGTCTCAGATATTTACCTATCACGTAGAGATAATGCGAAAGTTGCAGACACCAGGTCATGTAAATTCCATGACAAACATAAAATGAATTAAGAATCCAAAAGTTCAAAATCATTGTTAGCTGGTATGGATTGCCAGACATAGATCTATTGTATCTGGGTTAAATTATCAGTACCTGTATTTGGCATGGGAACTAAATCTAGGGGCAGTAGCGGAGGATACATTCTCGCTACATTGGGGATGTATGTTCTTACGCTTCCCCATTTCTTCCTCATTCAATCAATGTCTCACCAAAATAGATTATGACTACACTTAGGTGTTTAGTGGGTTCTAAACTGGTCCACACAGCATGGTCCCATTGGTTTGAGATGGATGACACAGCATTCATGATCATCCCAATTACAGTAACATGTTGGTCACACGGGGACAGGAGGAAAGTTCCCCTTTACATGAGCATATTAATTTATTGATTTGTATTTTCTGTTCAGACTGCTCCAGGGACTCAGACTATTGAGTGGAACCGTCGATGTGATTACGATGGTCTGGAGAGATAATACTAAAAAACAATATGTATCTCATATTAACAAATGGGAGATGTCCTGTTTACAGTAAATATATCTTATCAAGTTGCAGGCATACCGGATGTATTGGAGTTCCTGGCTACATTGCATTTTGACGAGCAGTTAAGCTATAGTGCAATTTATAGTGCTAGAAGTACTTTGTCCTCCTACTTAGGGCAAGGGTCCGGACAACACTCTGTCGGATCTCATCTATTGGTGGCCGATCCATAGGAGGTATTTTAACAAAACCCTCCCAGACATACATATTCAGAAATCTGGGATGTGAGCATAGTTCTCACGCTGCTTTGGCAATGGGCTCCAATTACATCTCTGCCTTTCAGGAAGTTAACGCTCAAAGTGATCATGTTCATGGTGCAGCATTATGGGTCCAAATATTGCAAAAGGTATGACTGGAATGCATTCTTCTGTAGATTATATTGTGTTTTATGCATACGATCTAATCAAATAGAGCAGGCCAGGGATGGCTGGAACCAAAATAAGCTTAAAATATACCCATTGATCTAAGACTATATGTAATTACGCATCTGATCTAATAATATCAAGGTCATCAAGAGTCTCAGAGGCTCTGAAACAGTGATGGTCATCAGCCGCATAAAACCTCATGCAAAGGTGTCAGTACAAGCTATTGCTAGATGACCGAAACAGGTTTGCATTTTGCTGGAGTAGACACTGATGTGTTTAAATCACTCCACCAGGGCGGCGTCAACGTACGCAGCAAAGGCACAGGACGTGCCATTAGACCAAATCCTCACCGCAGGATAGTCCAGTAAAGGAACCTTTTAGGGTTTCTGACAAACCTGTCCTCGCAATGCAAAGATTGAACAAGCTGTTTTGGGTTCTGTTTGAGTTCTCCTTTGTAATTTCCCCTGTGAAAGAGGGGTTATTACTGTTGTGTAAAATTTTATTGTTTAAGACATTTATTGTATAAATTAAACATTGTTTGATACATTATTTGGTTATCCTGTGTCAACCAAGACAGTGTGTCATATGGAACTGTATCTGCGGCATGAAATCAGAGCTTTGAAATCTTCATGTAGTCACTCACGTGACTCCGAAGTAAAATAGTAAGATTAAATGAGAACTTACCAGTTTGAAGTTTGATCCTTATTTTATGAGGCGTTACGATGAGGGATTACGTGCCCTCCGCTCCCACCCTCATAATCTAAAGGATCATCTGGTTGTTCTAGTCTTCTAAAAGCCTTACAATATTACTTCGGCTATTGGGTTTCTGTGTTTTCATGCCTTTGCTTTGAAGTATGACAAGCATGCGCTCTGGCGGGGCTTCTTCACGTAATCCCTCATCGTAACTCCTCATAAAATAAGGATCAAACTTCAAACTGGTAAGTTCTCGTTTAATCTTACTATTAAACACCCATGATATGTTGAGATTTTCCCAGCAGTGCTAGACATTTGGGAGCCAGTTTTGTTCTCTAATTAGCCATATAGTTCAAAGTTCGATTAGCCATATGGTTTGATCTGCTAATTCAGCAAATAACTTGCTCTTCAAACCTTCTGCCTAGAATGATGATTTCCTGGTGCTTAGGTTATAAAATGATTAGCATTTTCACGCAATTCTTATCAGGTGCACTGAAATGCAAGCAATCAAACTGGTGCCGATTTTGGAATCTGATCTCTAAATCGATTCAGTCTTATAAGCAAATGCTCCTTTCTAAACTATACATTAATATGGATATCCATTCTCTTCAAGAGGCAATTTGAAGTTTCTCCAATTAATTTTGGACCTTTTGGCTTGCAATTGTACGGTCTGAATTGTATCAGGGCTACAATTGAAAATAATGAATTAATGAGGCTTTATGTACATTAAAACAATATTTAATAGTATTTATTTTAATTAAATTTTTCCCGTAAATATTTACTATTACAATCTGGAGAATGACTCTACTATTATATGCCTGTGGTTTCATGAATGGAGAAACATATGACGTGCACTTGACTTTTAAAGAAAGCCCTCTGCATGTTGCCAAGTATTGGAATCACCCCCAATTTTACTTCGGAGTCACGTGAGTGACTACGTGAAGAGCCCACCTGTCGGAACGGACCCGCAGGTAAGTGAAGCAAAGTCGGGACGTTCTTTAGCGTACGCTGGGTGGGTCCAGCAGTGAAAGTAAAAGTAAAAGTCAGAGTCACGTTAACGAGCTGATTTAGTACAGATTAAATGAAAGAAAATGGAGAAATCGGCAAAGAAAAATTTGCGGGTAAAAAGATCTTCCCGGGGTGAAAATAAAAATACGGGACAAGAAGCTAGTGCGGATCCGGTTCCGATACCGGTGGCCGCTGATTTACCCGTTAGCGAGTTTCTAGATTCTCCAGAAGTTATAACCACGGAGGGAAATGCTCCTAAAAAATGTAAAAAGAAATCTGAGAGGCCCGTGGTTTTTGATGACTCTGATACTGAAAGTCCTCCAGATAATAAAACTATGTGGCTAAAAATAGAGCATATGGAGAAAGTTCTCCAAAAAATCATGAGACAAGGGTCACAGTACCCAGAAGGTTCCCAAAAAAGCCCTGAGGGGTTTGATTATTCTGAATATGGCTGTGGGCCAAATTGGGAGTTTGAAACTCCGGACCCAGGATTTGGGCCGGAGGAAGTCTCATGGGATGAAATTCCAATTGATTTAGGGCTGCAGAAGGCAGACCCTGCTGGTGGTGATTTGGATTTTGAATGCACACCACAAAGTAAAAAGAAAAGGCCAAATGTGCCTGGGATAGCAAAAGAATTTGCTATACCTGAAGGAAGTGGTGAGGCTATGGAAGAAAACCTAGCTGCCAACATTAATTATATGGTATCTCACCAGCTTCATGATTCTGTGATGATTGAAACATCAGAATTATATAAAACGCCAGGAAATTGTGCCTCTTTGGAAGTGCCTACGGTTAATCCGTTGATATGGACATCCATGACTCCAAGTATGAGAGCTCAAGAAGTGAGATTTCAAAAAATCCTCAAATTAATTTCTGCTGCCATTACGGCTTATGGAAGACAAATGGAGAGGTTGGAGATGGATAAGATTCAAAAAGATACTTTGGGCTTATTGTGCAATTCTTTCTATGAAATTAATTGTATGAGGAAAATGGCTATTCGGCCCATATTTCACCCAAGGTTTGCAAGCCTGTGTCGAGCAAGTGGTGTTCAAGCTCCTGGTTATCTGTTTGGAGAAAATCTGCCTAAACAATTAAAAGATTTGGATGAAGAAGCTAAATATTTTAGCTGCATGAAACCTTTCGTCTTTGGACAAAAAAGGTATTTTCCGTCCAGAAGGGGATTGGATTTTGGAAATAGAGGCAGAAATATGTCAAGGAAATATTATCGTCCTGCACAGCCCAATGCTTACCCGTATTCGGGGAGAAGGAGGCCACCACGCTCATATGGAGAGGTATTAAAGACTTGTTCTATCCTTAAAGAAACTGCGGATAAATCTCCAGTTGGAGGGAGATTACAAAAGTTTTTATAAAGACTGGCTTACTATTACTTCTGATCGGTTTATTTTACAAGCAGTTTCAGGAGCCACTATTACATTTAAAGAAGGGGTTAATCCTCCAGTACAGAATAAACCTGCCTATGCTTTCGTGTTTACTGCAATTGAAAAAGCAGAGATTAATGTGGAAATTGACAAATTATCTGAAAAAGGGGTAATTGAAAAAACTTATGAACACGAGCATCAATTTGTGTCTAATATATTTCGAAGAAATAAAAAGATGGTGGTTGCAGAATTATTCTGGACCTTACAGATCTAAATAAGTTTGTAGAATACAAACATTTTAAAATGGAAACATTTAATACTGCAAGATATTTAATATCAGCAGGTTGTTATATGGCTAAGATTGATTTGAAAGACGCCTATTATTCTGTACCAATACATCAGTTCTTCCGGAGGTACTTAAAATTTAATTGGCTGGGACAATTATGGCAGTTTAAAGCTTTGCCAAATGGATTGAGTTCAGCTCCCAGGCTCTTTAACGAAACTGTTGAAACCAGTTTTAGCCCAATTAAGAGCACAAAAACACATCGTTATGGCTTATCTCGATGACATTCTAATCATTAATGATAATCAAGAGTCAGCTGAGAATTCAGTTTCAGTTACAAAAGCTTTGTTTGAAAAGCTAGGGTTCTTGATTCATCCAATTAAATCCCAGCTGCAGCCAGCACAATCAATTAACTATTTGGGGTTTGTAATTAACTCAGAGACTATGTTAATAACTTTACCAACAGATAAAGTTGATGATATTTTGGTGACTTGTAATAATCTCATTCACAAACCTTATCCTTCCATCCGAGAAGTAGCGAAAACTATTGGTAAACTAGTAGCAGCATTTCCTGCAGTAGAATTTGGTGGCAGATTACAAAGATCAAATATTTCAAAGACAAATAAGCTCTCAAAGAATGGAGGCTTAATCCAGCAATATTTAAGATTATTACATATCAGCCATCTGAGGTATGGTTTTACCAAATTATATGTCCCTTCCACTGCCAGCAGGGCTAAACAGGGGAATATTTTCTTATATTAAACAGCCAAATGGGTTTACCTGTTTAAACAGAATGCTACCCTGGTGCTCACTCGGATGGGGGCAACGTCACGCTGCGTGGGAAATTTAAAATTTATTCTCAAAAAAAAAAAATGGCTGCCGGTTGCGAGAAAACGTTTTAAAACTTCGACCTTCACATTGTCACATAAATGAATGACATAAATTACATATGATGTTACATTGTTTTAGTACCCTTATTTACAATGTTGGAATGGTTTTAGTACCCTTATTTACAATGTTGCAAATGGTTTTAGTACCCTTCTTTACAATGTTGCAATGCATATTGCAAAATGCATAGATATTAATCATATGGGGGGAGTTCAGATTTTCCTCTAGATGTCTGATAATGTCTGGTCAAATAATAACAATATTGACTGTCCTCAAATTTCGGGAGATTTCACGACATATATTGCCCTCACTAGACATATTGCCCTCGTCTTCGGGGCAGATAAAAGATCTACTTCAGGCAATATTTAAAGATAACACAGAATGGATCCCCTTCAAGGCCAGTCAATATTTATTAAGAATATTGTAACTCAATTTGGTTTACCAGAAATTGATTTGTTTGCATCAAGGCTTAATCATCAATTGCCTAAATATGTGTCTTGGGAACACGATCCAGATGCAGTAGCAGTAGATGCTTTTTCATTGAACTGGGGGAATATGTTCTTTTATGCTTTTCCACCTTTTGCTTTGGTTCAGCAATGTCTGAAGAAAATAGAACAAGATTCTGCCACAGGATTGTTGGTAGTTCCAAATTGGCCAACACAACCTTGGTTCCCATTAATGCTGAATATGATTAAAGAACCATATATGTCAATTCCTAACTGTAGTGATATTTTGATTAATCCAGTAACCAAAGAAATTTATCCATTATATGCATATATGAATTTGTTAATCTGCAGGTTTTGACCAGACCACTACAGGAGCTGGGATTGTCGGACAAAACTATGGAAGTTATAGTCGCATCATGGCGAGATAACACACAAAAAACAATATATGACACATATTAAGAAATGGGAAGAATTTTGCACACAGTCAAATATTTCTTATGATACTGTGAATATTGCAAATGTATTGGAGTTCCTTGCTAAATTGCATTTTGAGCAACATTTAAGTTACAGTGCCATTAACACTGCACGCAGTGCCTTATCATCTTATTTAGGACTTATGTCTGACCAGAAATCAATTGGATCACATCCACTAATATCTAGATTCATGAAAGGAATCTTTAACATTAATCCACCCAAACCAAGATACACAGAGATTTGGGATGTGAGCATTGTACTTACCTTACTTAGACAATGGACTCCAATTGAAGGATTGTCATTGGAAAGATTAACATTCAAATTAATAATGTTAATGTCATTGGTTTCAGCTCAAAGAGTGCAAACTTTACAAATGTTGCGTTTAGACTGTATGCATGTGACTGCAGATAACATTGTGTTCTATGTTTACGATCTGATCAAACAAAGCAGACCAGGAAGAACTGGAGCAAAGGTAACCTTTCAAGCTTATCCTATTGATCCTATTTTGTGTGTGGTTAGACATTTGAACCAATATATTAAAGTTACCAAAACTCTTCGAGGAAATGAAAAAACGTTAATGATTACGCATAAAAAATAACACACTAAAGCTTCAGTTCAAACTATCTCAAAGTGGTTGAAACAGGTGTTACTGTTAGCAGGAGTAGACACTGATGTGTTCAAATCTCACTCCACCTGGGCTGCAGCTACGTCCGCGGCGAAGGTGCGGGACGTACCGCTCGAGCATATTTTAAAAATCGCAGGGTGGAGTAAAGAAGAAACTTTTTCAAAGTTCTACAATAAACCTGTTCACACTATGACAAGCTTTGGCCACGCGGTGTTGGGATCACTATAGTCACCTGCTTTGTTTACTATTGATTGCTATAATCAGTTATGTAGTCACTTATATCTTTTATCACTTGTAATGATCCCTCAGATATAAGGAGGGTTATTATGATGTTCTTTAAACCATTAAAAAATTAATTATGGAAAGAACTAAAATTAGTCTGGTTTCTCATGTATGTATTTACTTAGCCGGACTGTCGTACTGATTAATTCTACGACATAAAAAACACAGAAAGCTTTAAAATCTTCACGTAGTCACTCACGTGACTCCGAAGTAAAATAGTAAGATTAAACGAGAACTTACCAGTTCGAAGTTTGATCGTTATTTTATGAGGAGTTACGATGAGGGATTACGTGCCCTCCACTCCCCACCCTCATAAAATAAATGATCATCTGGTAGTTCTAAGTCTATTATGAGCCTTACTATGTTACTTCGGCTATTTTGTGTTCTGTGTTTTTCATGCCGCTGCTTTGAAGTATGCCGTTTGCCAGCGCCAGGCGGGCTCTTCACGTAATCCCTCATCGTAACTCCTCATAAAATAACGATCAAACTTCGAACTGGTAAGTTCTCGTTTAATCTTACTATTTTAAAGTCATCCTTGAGTTTCACAAGGGTATATTGTGGATTGAATACTTTGTGTATTTTTACTCAGAAATGTTTTAGATTAATTGAAATAACTTCTGAATAGAAACCACCTATACAGAATGCCTTGCATGATTACTTGCTGCATTTTTTCTACAGCTCTAAATTAGACACAGACTAAGAATTATAAAGTATTGGGGAGAAGTGTTGTTGCTCCGCTCAGCAGCTTTGTCCGATTTTTCTAAGATTCCTTAGTTGCCAAATATAAATCTAAACATTTACATTAAAAGGAATCCCATCCCAGATTCAGCACTAGTTTGGAACACAACCAGATGGCAGTATTTTACTACAATAGAAATAACAAATAACTTGGCATATATGCAGAATCTAAAGTTAACAGAATTACAAAAGATGTTCCTGTACTCCAAGCTCAACACGACAATACGTACCACTTCAAAATATATCTTCAAAAGATAGCCCATTGGAAAGAACTCTGAAAGAAGAGAACAAATTGCATTAAAAAAATTGCAGATTTGGTTTGGGTTAGGTTAATCTGGTATAGAGAAACATCTGAGTGAACTGACAATCTTCACAGAAATTGCACTCAAAATTGTATTGTGCATGCAAATTGGGTAGAAACATGAACAAAAAAAGCAAACAAACTAATTTGAACATTGTCAATCAAAATTATCAATGAACCAGGAGAGTACATGTTTATCCTTCACTCTGAGCTGTCAAGGAACAGCGATTTTCTTTCAAACAGGGCTTCAGCATATCCTTGCACAAACCCTGCTTGAAAATAAAAATTGGTGATCTCTTACCAGCATAGAGCTTGGAAAATAATATCAATTGCAGCAGGCTAACATCATCTGCCTTCCTGCTGACTGCAAGTAAAGCCTTGTGGCAGTAAATGTAATTAGGCAGCGCATGTTTAGAGTGAAATTGAATATCAGTGTTAACCAGAGCAACATTTTCAGTATAACTTCATATTTTAATTTTGCTTGTTTGGAATGGAATACAGATGGAATTAGGTTTTCTATGTTTCTAGGAGAAAGTTCAATTTGATATTCTCAACAGCTAACTGATGTTCATCTGTGACTGCAGTTTGGGCTTTTTCAGTCCAATTAGGGGAAATAAACCTTAATGTATGAACCCTCAGGCTGTGTTTTAATATTAATTTTAATGTTTTATTATTGTCTGCACTGAAGTGCAGGGATATGTAACCACCAAAGCTTCTGCAAATTAATCGTGTATTGCAAGAACTCTTCCTCAGAGCGCAGGAGGATGAGGGGTGATCTTATGGAGGTGTACAATATCAGGAGAGGAATAGATTTGGTAGAAGCACAGTCGCTTTCCTAGTGGAGGAATCGAGAACTAGAGGACATAGGTTTAAGGTGAGGGGGGGAAGATTTAATAGGAAATTGAGGGGTAACATTTTCACACAAAGGGTTGTGGGTGCATGGAACGCGCTGCCTGAGGAGGCAGTGGAGGCAGGTACCATTGCAGTGTTTAAGAAACATTTAGACAGGTACATGGATAGGAGAGGTATAGAGGGATATGGGCCGCAGGCAGGCAGGTGGGACTAGTGTAGATGGGACGTTGGTCGGTAAGGGCAAGTTGGGCCAAAAGGCCCGTTTCCATGCCATCTAACTCTGTGGCTCTAAATCAAACTTAGACATCACACGTTTAAAAAAAAACACCCATTCAATAAGCTGCATGCAATATTAGCAAAAAGTGAGATAATAAATTATTCCATGCATGAACAAATTTTAATTAAACATGGAACAAAGATGTGTAATTCTTTCTATTATGCACAAACATAATACAATTAAGTCAACATAATTTGAGAAGCTTGTTATGTTTTATTTATCTGTTTAGGATAAATACATTGTGGCTATTTCAGTCCATAAATTTAAACTCCAAAGTTAGGAGTAATTTTCAAGTTTCGCAAAATTTTCAGATACACTCATTTTTGCTTTGTATCCAGACCTGTTAGCCTGTGGCTGGATTGACCTGCATCTTGTCACAATGAAACATTGTAAGAATGTATAGGTGTAATTTATCCTTTAACTTTACAAAGTCTTAACGTTGGCAGCACAGATATTGCAGAGCAACAATAAGATGGAAAAGGAACCAATATTCTAGCAATGATAAATAGGATGCATTCTGCTCATGATGTTGATCTCCTTCATTGCATACATCAGGACTTATATTTTATAATAAATATTGTATTTATTAACCAATATTCAGTGAGGTTTTCTCTTGGAAAGATGCAGCGTGAAGGTTCCTTTCGTAAATCTGAAATGATGCAATTCTGTTTATTTTCACATTTGGAAGTCCTCATGCTTGGAACTTGTCTCTTAAACATAGATTTCATTCTGGAAGATTTTGAATTTTATAACCGGTGGTTATTTTAAAATGGCACAAAGCATTTAGGCTCTTTTACAACCAAAGATAAAAACTTGCTTGGAGCAGCATTCGTTTTTGTACAATCAGATACGCAAAAAAATAACAAAGGGACATTCTGATGCACTACTTAGTACTTTAATGAACATGTTGAGTTGAAGCAAAAGTCTTATATACGGTAAGTTTACAGCATAATGGCAAGTCCAACCGATGCAATAAAAAAAAATCTTTAAACTCGTGTGACAAATAGACGAAGCCTATTATTTTTAACCCTTAGCGGGGAGGATGTTGCTTTGAGACAACTGTGCAAAACTGATGTTCTGATATGCTGTTGAAGTGAAAAGTTATAAAGCCCCTGAAACATGAAGGCAATTTTAAAATGTATCTGCACCTGCTTCATGAAAGTGAATACATTAGCACAATGCACTCTTCTGAATTAATGATTCAACTCCCATTTCCAACTAAAACTCAGTCAGTATTCTATGTACACGTACATATACACACACACACAGTGACTGAATGATTTCCCATTCACACAACAGATTTTCACTGTATAAAAATGTACAGCGGTTTTATTGACATATACATTCCATATGTTTACAGCTGCAAGATAGGAGGCACACCCAGTATTGCACTTCATTAAAATTTCAGGCTCAAACATAACCCTAGAAGTTTAAATGAAAATTGCAGTGTAACATAGCAACTTTGTAATACACCTAACACTGATACCATATATACATTATGATATTCATACACAACAAGCCCTAACACATCCTCAACAATCTATCAAATGAACCAGAATATACTTTCAACCTGTGACGTGTTGCAATTTCCAAGAATACTGTACAGGGTTAGCCAAAAGTAGTACTCGGTGTACTTGTAGCAATTCTTCAAATGTTAATTTGGAAGCTGTCCTTGCCCAAAATCCTGACTGCTTCGAGTGAAAGCATCGCCCGTCAAGGTACCTCATAGGTGTGTGATGCTTTACAGCCGAGGATTACTACTTCAGCATGCAAACACTTCACAAGTTAAAGCCTTTTGGAAAACTTGAGTCACTTAGAGCAATAAGTATGTACACAATTCTTCTTTGTTATTTTTGTGCACCACATTGTTCTTTCATTCCAATGACAGTGGACCAACCCCATTTGTTGACTTCAGAAATCGAACATATTAAAAGGCTAGGAAATCTGAAGGAACCTCTCCATGGCATGCTTAGAATGTATGAGCGTTCCTGCATACACCACAACCCAGAGCAAACTCCTCACCAGTGGATGGGTGAACAACATGAAGAGGACACTCAGCTCCCTCAAGCTGTTTTCCTTTTGGACCTGAAGAGTAGAGAAAATGATAATTTAGTGCCAAACTAGAAGATGGCAATTAAATCTATAACCAACATTTCACTATAGTTCCTGCGCAAGATATGAAATTAAAAAAAACCCTCAAAGCCAAATTCACTTTTGCAATAAATTTACCCATGTGGGCAGAGGCAAATTTGGAAATAATATGAACCAATATTTTACAACAATGCTGTTACAGGAACAATTACCATTTTCATAACTCATCATAGACTTTCAGGTATCTGTCAAAACATGGTTGAGAATGAATTACTGAAAAGGGACAATTAGAGAAAAATGACATGGATTTGAGGGCCAGTGGCTTGATTCACTGATTTCCTCTGGGAGGTTTGTATATTTACCTTACATGGTATGTAAACATGCAAGGTGGTGAAATATTGCAACCGTAAAGGGAATGCTGGGAAGATGTCAATGAAAAAGCTTAAATTAAAATCTGACACATTTGACTAGAAGACTAAGGTAACCCACTGATCTTAGGTGAAGGAAACATTCTTCAACAGGATGGCAGTAAAGGGAGTATCACAACAATAATTTTGTCCTTATTGGCAAAAAGACAGATGCCAAATCAAATTGAGAGCTCCAATGGAAAAAAAAAATCCTGTTTATTATTTGGCTATTATATTGTTAAACTGAAATGTGTTTACAGTAAATTCATAATTTTCATTCACATCCACAAAGCAATCTAGAATGCTAAGGGAGGGACTAGTGTATATTGGAGTTAACCTTTGTTTAGACACATGGAAAAGAGGTGAGCTTTGCTCAGAATAGAAATAGGTAATATGGCCTAATAATGTTTCAATGCTGATAACTATTGTTTTAATGCTATTATATATTAACATTGTATGGTTAAAGAAACTAATTGCAATTAAACTGCATCAAAGGCAACTGAATCATTCTCAGTCTATCTTTTAACCACCTCCCATAACATCTCTTCTTACATTTGTCCCTCATTAATAAGATCTTAATAAGGCTCAGATTCCATTTCTAAAACAATTTAATTTTCCCCCTACGGAGCGAAGGAAATAGGCAACGTTTCGGCCCGAAACATTGCCTATTTCCTTCGCTCCATTGATGCTGCCGCACCCGCTGAGTTTCTCCAGCACTTTTGTCTACCTTCGATTTTCCAGCATCTGCAGTTCCTTCTTAAACAATTAATTTCCCCCCCCTTATTGATACAACAGTAACTGCTCTTTGGCTTGTTCTCGCATAATCCCTTGTTGCTACCCAAAGTCCTATATCCTGAACTGAAATGAAAACACTGCACTATTTATTTAAACTGGTAGGTTCGGAGCTCTGGAGCTCTTCTCCTACACTATAGCTTTTGAAACCAATCCTTAACTTGTACCTCGTCACCAGTTCATTAATTTAATCTTTTCTCCCACATTATTGTCTTATTAAAGCTCTTCACCTATGTTTCTCAGTTACACAAAAAAAACTCTTTCCCAGGTATTTGAAAAGGTGTTATGCCAATGCTAACATGGTGAATTTGGAAAATGTCTGCACAAATATATATTGCTGGAAAGCATAAACACAATATGCTGTCAATAGCATAGAAACAAGATAAGACTCTCACCCACAATCACACAAGATGAATTTATGAAATTTACTATGTATTTGCCCTTCCATTGATTTATGCTGCACTAAGGTTATGGTTTGACAGACACCAACAGATCCCTGCTGCTTAAACAATAATTTGCTCAAAACAACATGGTTACAAAGCACTGTGGGACATTATTGCCAAATATACAATTGCATCAAATCATTGCTTAGCATTGAGGAATGTGAAAAAAAACAACACAATTTCTCTTCCTTCACTTTATAAATCAGTTACACTGTTGATATGGTTCAAATCTGCTGAGACAGTGTGCACCAATACTGGGTCACAAATAGAGCCTTGACTGATTTTTGCACACTTGCATAGCAAAATAGTAGAGTGTGGTGAATCTCTGAAACCTATTCCAGAATCTCAATTTATTAAAAAAAAAGCAAATGTCTTTGTGTTCTTTGAATAGGTTGTGAGTGGTAGCTGTATATAGATGAAAAATGCACAATACCTGCAGGACAATGGGGAAGTTCTTCCTTCGGGATACTTGTCATTCTTTGGAAGTCATCATGGCAAGCATTGCAGAAATGCGTTGTTCCAAAGCAAAAAAATACCGCCACAGAGCAGCAATACCGACACTTATACTCCAGGAAATCCGTACCATGTTTGGGACACATCTGTTGATGATTATCATCGGCCATGAGATACTTCTAACAGATAGTATTGTTCCTCAACAATTCCAATTACTTGTACAAATGAGAAGAATTAGCTATCCTTTTCTAATGACTTAAAATTCAATTTCTAAGAGTCAACTTTCAAATATTAATGTCCTAATACCAAAGTAAGAAGAACGATTATGCTCAAATACATGTTGGAATTTGTACTGCAGTTATACAGAGTATTAGTGAGATCACATCTGCTTTACTTTGTACAATATGGGTCACCTTCAGTGAGAAATTATTTACTACAATGATCAGGTTGACATGAGAAAATATGTAGTAGACTAGGCTCATATCTGTGGAGTTTAAAAGAATGAGAGGGGCGTTGATTGAAACACGATTATGAGGGTCTTGACAAGGTGGATATGGAGAGTATACTTCCTCTTGTGAGAAAATCTAGAATGAGGGTCACAATCTCAAAAGGAACTGTTCGCTTATTTAAGAAAACAAGGTTAGGATTTTTTTTCCTGAAGGTTATGAGTCTTTGAAAGTCTACAACAGGGCATTGTAAGTAAAGTCCTTGAATATTTGAAAAAACAGATGTGGACAGATGCTGGATGAGAATATTGATGTTATTGCGAGATCAGCCATTGTCTTGTTGAATAACAGAGCAGACTTGATGTGCAGAGTGGGTTACTCGCCCTAATATCTATGCCCATAATCACATTTAAATTATTTGCAGAATGTGGGTAAACAAAGAATACCTGTGCTCTGGAGACATCTGAACAAGCACCACAGATCAATTCCCTTGGGTCATAGTCATCACCCTGGCCTGCTTCAGCATCACATCGTGCTTCACCCCCAAAATAAGCCTACACAAAAGGGACAGATCAAAATGTTGTAGTTAGTTTCTTCATGGCATGCATAAGGTGAAGAGTCAACAACTGAACTTAGTGTTCTTCAGGGAAAAATTGTTAACGGTGCTCAGTCTGCCAATTAATTACTTGGAATCTAAAGCACAGAATGCATATCACCTCCGGTAAAAAACCTACAATGCGTATTGATTGCATAATGTAATATGAGTGAAAAAAAGCTTGGGAGACATTTCATGAGTTCCAACCTACTTAGCAATGTAGCGTGTAAAAGACACAGACAATTCTGATAATACCCTTCCTTAGATTAGCACTTTCTCCTCAAATACCAGCAGGGCAAAATTGTGAAATGGCAAAATAAAAAAGTTTTCATTCTGTTTCCTGGGACAAAAGACATTTTACTTAATGGCTGCTTCTTTCCAGGAAATCAGATTGGATATAATTATTACAGCGTTTACTTACTTTTTTACATTTATAGCAGACGTAGTAGGCATATCTATTCATTGCAAATCCAGCAGGATCATTGTAAAACCGAACACCAGGAGTGGTGATGGCATCACTTTTGTGCAATCCTTCATATTCTAGCCTCATTAGAGCCTTCCTCTTTACATCTTCATACAGGTCTTTGATAGGATCAAGCAAATCTTTCAAAACCAAATGATTTATTTTGTTCTAAAGAAAAAGCAAAATCACAAGAAATGTATAACCGAGTGAAAGCAGCGCTACAAATTTTAACCCAGAGTGTCATCGAAACAAGTTGCTCACCTTACATATTGGACATGCCATAAATCCAAAGGTTATTCTTGGACCAAGCCACTGATTTTCAAGAACCCGTCTACAGCAATGTAGGTGGAAAACGTGACTACACTCCAACTTGAGAGCAAAAGACAAATCAGTCAGTTATGATGTAGAGTCCAACAGACTTTAGAAATCCAAAGTAGACAACAGATATGTTTCTGTCTTAATATTAAAAACACAAGGGGTATTCAAATGTTACTAGTAGAAATAAATATGCATTCTTAATAGACATTGAGAAGGGTTGGATAATGTTCTAGGATCAGATACAATCCTAGTGCGCAAGTCAACTTTTATCTGTGGAAACAGATGGAAGATTTGGAAAAGTAGCAGCCTCCAACTGAATCCAGTTCAAAACTGTCAACAAAGCTGAATAAAATCAATTTGCACTTGTAGTGCCATCAACATGGTAATAATGCACTCTGGCCAAAGAGCATCAAGATGATTTGACAAACTAGCCAAACTGAGAACTATTAAAGCAAGTGATAAAAACTGGGGTTAATAAAGTTTTAAAGAAGCATCGAGAGGAAAGGAAAGTGAACATAAGATTCAGAAAAGAAATCCCATCTTTTAAGACAATAGAAGTTGCTATAGTTGTCAGGTGAAAATCAAATTCATGCAAAGGACCAGAAATGGATAGAGCCAAAATTCTTAGGTCTGTAGCAGGAAGAAATGAAGGGTTCAGGATATGAACACTAGGAAATCTTTAAAAATTGTCAGACAGTGGGACAATGTAGGACAGTGATCCCTTTGTACGATTTTGGAGAGAAGCAGCACCATTTTGGATGAGCTCAAGATTACAGCAAAAGCATTCCATTATTTTCAATATAAATTTGCCAATATTACTCGCAAACTTTTCTCAATCTGTGAGACGTTGATTTCATTTTTTAACATAGTTTAGAACTTGTTCACACTGTTCAACAAACTGAATTCCCAACCTGCATAACTTTTGTTAATTTTGTCTCCATGAATGATATGACTGACCTGAACTGCAGGAGCTGCTGAAAGTGCCTCAGTGAAGCATATCATGCACATATCATCAGCATCTTGTTTGAGAGATATTGCATTTTTGTCACAGCCATGTAAGCAGGGTAAACAGCGCTCCTCATCTTTAACTCCCCCACAGAGGTGGCCACAGGAATGTGTTTTACCACAGGCGGTTTTAGCATATTCCTTGTTTAGGTGAGTAAAATACATCATACAGTGAAACCAAACATCTCAAAAAACCCAAGATACAAAAATATATTTTGCTGCAAAGTATTAAGAGCTTTAAATCATTGTAGTTTGATAATATTCTGCATAGGACTTTAGTTTACTCACTTGGCAGTCAGCATCAGAACACACACTGCCCACCGCAGACAGTTCTGTTCCATTTCTTGATCCACAGAATCGACATGTTTCTGAACTGCTTGAAGCAGGTTTGCCTGTAAATCATTTCAAATTCAGTTGCAATTTAATTATTTGTCAACTAAAGCACGACATGTATTTATGCACATTAGCGGTAAACCGTCCACACTTGCATGCAACATTACTGGGGATCACAACTATTAGCTGCAACTTCATGGTCCAAATAATGTTGTCAAGACATTAATTTATGATAAAACACAAAGGAAAGTTGTAATTCTAACAGAAATGTCATGCAGTAGTTGGGTCTTCAATTCTGACCTGTATGTTCTCGGAACTCTATCATTGCTTTCATGGTTTTTGAGTCTGCAAGTGCCATTAGCCAGAACAGTTTAGTTCTTCCACAACCTTCATGAAGATCCACTTTAATTGCTTCCTCCTCCTCTTTAAACACCTATAATTTGAAAATCAGATTAATTCAATGGGAATAACTATGTAAATTTATTTTACATTTAAAGCCAATCATGTGTGATATGAAAATGTGTTATATAGCCAGGTGCAAGTATTTTAACTTCTAATTATGTCGAGTTAACAAAATCGATTGTCTGCTTTTTACTAGAAACCAAACATTTGCTCATTTAACATCTTACAAATATTTGTAAAGTAATCAATTTTGTTCATGACCTGACAGGCTTCAAATCATTAGAGTAAATGTTTACTTGCAGAAACATTTGAAGAGTGCCAATATTACAAATGTGAAGATCAATAATAAATTATATTTTCATTCTTTTCTACATTTCCCCTTCCCCATTTAGGCCCAATATTAATTAGCGTTTCACAAACGATTGTTTGAAGTATTTTGGGGAAATCATAAGGTTCCGTCATTAAACTAAAAACAGTGTAAAATATTGCTACAAAGCTGGTCCTGTATTAGTTAACCGCATACAAAAATATTTCTAAATCCTTGTGTTTTTTAATATCCTAAGCATATATTTAAAATTTAACTCTTGCCTGTCTTTGATGCGATCTCGTCCTTCTGTGAAGATGGAGAAACCGATCACAGTCTGTGCAGAGATTCCCACACACGTTGCAGTGGATTATTGCTGGAGTCTCACCATCATCATGGTTGTCACACATGGGCTAAGATTAAAATAGATCGATCATTTTAGTCAGTTAAAATAAATACAAAAGATAATACCTTTGATTAAGTGCATTCAGCTGCTAGTTCAAATAAATCTCAATGATGAACATTGTATTCTAACGTACATCTGTGAATATCCCAGGCAATATAACTTGCTTGATCTTTGCAAGAAGAAATTACAGTTGCTAAAATATTTATATTATACCAACAATGAGATTTGGCCAAATATATTTAATTTTTAAATGCAATTCATATCACCTGCTTTAATCTAGAGTTTATATAGACTTCTAATTTTCAGAATATCTTTGGTGAATTTTAATTTAGATACCATTTAACTAGAGGGACAAGATCACCCTGATCTTGCTGCAGTGTCCTCCATAATGTTTGGGACAAACATTTATTTATTTGCCTCTGTACTCCACAGTTTGAGCTTTGTAATAGAAAACATCACATGTGGTTAAAGAGCACATTGTCAGATTTTATTAAAGGGTATTTTTATACATTTTGATTTCACAATATAGAAATTACAGCTGTGTTTATACATAGTCCCACCATTTCAGGGCACCGTAATGTTTGCGGCACATGGCTTCACAGGTGTTTGTAATTGCTCAGGTGTCTTTAAATTCCTCCTTAATGCAGGTATAAGAGTGCTCTCAGCACCTAGTCACTTCATCACCTTTGGAAGATGAATACTTTCATCTATTCAGGTGCCCCGAAACTACGTATATAAATGAAGCATTTATTAATTCCAAGCTCAGTCACCTACAATGTTCAACACGGTCATCCCCACCGAGTTCACCACCAAACTCCACCAGCTAGGCCTCAGCTCGCCGATATGCGACTGGATCCTGAATTTTCTGACGGAGCGACTGCAGGTAGTGAGACTGGGCCCGCACCTGTCCTCCACTATCACCCTGAGCACCGGCATACCACAGGGCTGGATACTGAGCCCCATGCTCTACTCCCTCTTCACACACAACTGTGTTCCCGTATTCGACGCCAACACCATCGCCAAGTTTGCAGACGACACAACGGTGATCGGGCTGATCACCAACGGTGATGAAGCAAAATACAGAGCGGAGGTGCAGAACCTGGCGGACTGGTGCTCACGTAGCAACTTGTCCCTAAACACCTCCAAGACCAAGGAGCTGATTATCGACTTCAGGAGGACACTTTATGGGGAATACGCCCCAATCTCCATCTACGGGGACAGTGTGGAGAGAGTGCCCAGCTTTAAGCTTCTGGGCACTCACATCTCAGAGGACCTCACATGGTCCAGCAACACTGCTGCACTGGTCAAAAAGGCACAGCAACAACTGTTCTTCTTGAGAACATTGAAAAAGATTGGTCTGCCCCAACAGCTGCTGACAACCATCTACCGCTGCACCACAGAGAGCATACTAACGTATGGCATCTCTGTGTGGTATCTCAGCTGCACGGAGGCGGAGAGGAGAGCTCTTCAGCACGTCATCCACAGAGCGCAGAAGATTTTTGGGACACAGCTACCAGCCTTGGAGGGCATCTACTACACACGGTGCCTCAGGAAGGCCGTCAGCATGCACAAAGACTCCTCACACCCTTGTAATAGACTGTTCAAACTCCTACCTCTGGCAGACGTTACAAGGCCTTCTATGCCTGCACCTCCAGACTCAGGAACAGCTTAATTCCCAGAGCTACAACTGCTCTGAACCGGCCCTGCTGAGTGCCCCCCACCCCCATGAACTGTCTCCCTCGGATGGTCACGTCGCACATCAACCCGGTACAAACATATTTGCACTTTAGATTGTTCTACTGTTCTTTTTATAAATCATGTTTCTCGGGGTATCTAAATTTTATTAGTTGTTTAAGTTATGACATCGGATGGAAGCTGCATACCAACTCTCGTTGCACCTATGTGCAATGACAATAAAAGATATTATTATTATTATTGTTCCACATTCTACTAGTGGGCTGATTCAAAATCATTGGCTCTACAAACATAGGCATCACAGCAGAAAAAAGCACATCCGCGAGCATAGCAATAAATAAATGGTGGATATAGGAAAGTTTGTTTGTTTGTTTGAAAGGAAGTAGGACAAATGGAAAATTAAGAGCTCATATTTTCAGTCAATTTTATGGAGATCTTACTATATTATCTTTAAATTCACCAACAATACCACTGTCAAATAATGCGTAACAATGAGTCTGTGTACCGGAGGGTATCAATAATCTGATTAAATGGTGGCTGAACAACAATCTTGCTCTTAACATTGGCAAGAACCAGGAGCTAATGGATGACCTAAGGAGGGGAAAGCCAAGGACCCATGAACCTGTCTTCATCGACAGGATAGCAGTGAAGAGAGTCAACAGCTTCACATTCCTTGGCATGTGCATCTCTGAAGATCTGCCTCAAGCCCAGCACATTGACGCAAAGCTCATGACGCCCCTATTGCCTTAGAAGACTGAAAAGATTTGGTGAATACTCTAAAAAACTAAAAAAATAGCAGACTGCAGAAGGTGGTAGACATTGGTGGTCCATCTCAAAATCTACAGGGATGCTGCTTCAAAAAGGCAGCTAATATCATCAATGACCTACACCATCCTGGTCATGTTCCCACCTCGCTACTAGTGGAAGGAGGTATAAGAGCATGAAAACCATGAGTTTCAAGCATGGTTTCTTCCCAGCAGCCATCAGGCTCTTGAATACTGCACATCACTAACCATTACCTCAGCAACAAAGATCTACTGTGGATTTGTTTTGGTTGCAACACGGACTTTGGTTTTGCAGTATTATAATCTGATTACCTCATATTACTAATTATAAATTTATTGTATTATTGATTATTTTATATTTATTTTATGTTTTGCATTAATGGGCCAGCGAAGCTGCAGCAAGTAAGAATTTCACTGTTCCGTTTATTGGTATAAATGACAATTAAACACTCTTGATTCTTAAAATTATCTTCTACTGGAGGTGATCACCCTTACACTATACTGAAGCAATAAATGGATGAAAACTCATCCAAGTACTGACAACTTGTTATTTAATCAATTTATTTTACTGTGCAATTTGCATAACCTAAAAAGCTCACATTTTGCTCAACATATATTTTTGGAAAGCCAATTCCAACTCCAATCCTTTTTTTAAACATAATTTTTCAGATCAACAGGAGTGTAGTGTATACTGTTAAAAAATAACGTGTCAAATGGGAGGCAATTATTAACAAAGAACCAAAGAACTATCAATTATCAAGAGAAAGATATAGCAAGGTGGATCAAATCTTCCATGGCCTGCATTTATTTAGCTTGACTACGTTCAATATTCAGATCACTTTGGTGGCAGCTCTTCAGCATTGCCAGTGAGACTCTAGTAAAACTCCCAAATATTGCCCTAAATTCTAACACCAGTTGAGATTGCTCTCAAAGCCAGAATTGACTCAGATGGATGGAATGGTTTCCATCTACAGCACAACGAAAAGTGAAATTAGGCACAAACTACACACTGCTTATTTCACTGTATTCAGAACCCTGCACATATCTACATTAAATTTTATCTGACAGTGATCGTCACCTCCCCTCCCCCAATCCAGAACAATAGTTACTTTATACAAATCACACTATATTTCCTTAGATTTAATGGGCCTTCATGTTTGGGTTATGCAAGAAATAATCAATAGTAGTATTGAAATGTATTAAAACCCTTTTCCTTACCATTTGTTTTTGCTGACCATCCTTCCCCATCCATCTGCCAGAGGAAAGCCTATCAACGTGGTCTTGATCCAGCACACACAGTGAAGCCAAAGCCAGCCATAACTGTGAAGCGTAATGACAAAGATTGTAATCATTTGCATCGTATATTCACTTCTGATTACTGCTTTTACTCTTCTTTTTCTTATATACTTTCCATATAATGCAAATAATTATTACCCTGGTTGTTGTAGTGCACTGAACAGGCACCCTGTATTCTTCTTCCATTTTTGTTAGAGCAATTATTGTTTCAGCAATAGCATTTTTGGTAACACGAGACCAGGCTTCTGACAGGTGCCCCTAAAAAAAAAAAAAGATTTAATCCAAACATAATATAATCTATTGCCCTATTGCTTACTAGTTATCAAAATTCTTCAAATTCAAAGTTTTTGTTTTTGCATGTGCATCAGTTTTGGTTTTGCAAAAGACCTTGCAGTCTCTTCAGATATTTATGAAAACATGACCAAAATGATCTATACTGAAATTAAATATACCTAATCATGTAAATCCAGAATGGTTTGGCCCTGTCCTCGTGTGTGCACGACGTGTGTGCACATATTTCAACACATTTCCCACAATACATTTATGCTCCAAAATAAACTGGTTCTACTCCAAAATACCAGCTAAAGTTCTATGAACAAATAATAGTTATAAAAGTATCTAGCAAAATCTAATAAATGGTTACAAAACAAGCAGCGACCATTTATCAAACAGAATAAGTGAAGAGATATAATTGCAATAAAATGTTGCCTCAAACTGAAAACATGTGCTATAAATATTCAGTGATCACGCGTCATCTGTGCGGAAAGTGTTAATATTTCGGGTCAACCGATTATCAGGCCCGTTTATCGGGACAGGAAAATTAGAACGCATGTGTGTTTAAATTGCAAAGATGCGGAAGGGTGGAAAGAACAAAGAACTAGGCATTACTAGAATGAGGTGATCCTGGATGGTGATAAGAATAGTTGCTGCATCTCTTGCAGTTGCATGGATAAATGTTAAGAAAATGTTTGAAGGGGATGGAGCAGTGCACCAGGGAATTGTGAAATGATCTCTTCAAAACACGGGGAGCAAAAACTCTGTTTTTGTTCCAAATTGTCTAAGATTTAGTTTTTTTATTATTTTCAATTCGTATTAACTTTTTCAGCATTATCATGGGTCAACAGCATGCAGTGAGGTAGAATTGTAACACATGCACCAGAATCTAAGTCTCTGACAAGTTTTGAATAAATCTATTAGGTCAAAGTAGGGATTATTGTCCTGACTTGATTCCTCACAATTATACTTTGGATAAATGCAAAACTTGCTATCACCCAACAACTTGATGGTGTGAGCATTTGCAATCCAAACACTTGCGAGAAATATTTTGTCAGTATTTCTGAAGGAAATTATTAAAAATTATAAAATAACAGAAGAACATCAGGACTAAGTCATTTATTTGCTCAGTGTGGGACTGATATGAAAATCATTCTGCCTGTATGATTTTCTGGATTTATTCTGGATCTATTAGGAAAATAAAATTCTTACACAATTAACGATTGCAAACTCCTTAATAGTAAACCCATGAAATTAGATTGATATTCCTATATGCAAAACACTTGGTTTGTCATCTTAACATGTACGTACGTAATTGCTCTGTTACAGTATCATTTTTTTTTCACTATTCGAGACTCTTTTAATGAAGCTAAATAATTATAGAATTGCAACTTACTGCTGCCATATCCTTTATTAGTTTAATTATTATTTCAGAAATTTGTGGGGGTGTTGAGCCTTTCATCCACCAGTGACTTTCACCTCGACGAATGGAGCTGTGGGAAGACCATGACACATCAGGCAAACTTTTTCATAATATTTGAAAGCATTTTTAGCGAGGTTTTGTAGTAAATATATAAACAAATGTGATACCTCTATCAGATTTCAGGAACCCAAATAAAATTGACCTACCGTACTAACCAAACCATATTTCTTAAGCATACGTCTGATAGCTCTGGCACATAATATTAAGGAATATCTAAAGGGATTTTATGTACATTAAAGGGAAACAGGGGGCTGGAGAAAGAATAGGGCAAAACTAGTGTGTGGAGCAGAAGGAGATGAGCAATGTCCTTAATGAGTATTTCTCCTCTTTGTTTACTGTGGAGAAAGATGTGAAGACTGGGAAAATTGGGACAGTTAATGGGAGTTTTGAGAACAGTCAGTATTACAGTTACGTTGGTGTTAAACTGGAAAGGTGACAGAGAAGATTTATGAGGATGTTGCCAAGACTCAAGGGCCTGAGGTATAGGGAGAGGTTGAGCAGGCTTGGACTTTATTCCATGGAGCGCAGGAGGATGAGGGGTGATCTTATGTGGGTGTATAAGATTATGAGGATTATACAAGGTAAATGCAGTGTCTTTAACCCACAGTAGTGGTATCAAGAACCAGAGGATATGGGTTTAAAGTGAGGAGGGAAAGATTTAATAGGAACCCGAGTGGCAACTTTTTTTTTTACACAAAGGGTGGTAGATAGATGGAATGGGCTGCCAGAAGAGGTAGTTGAGGCAGGTAATATCACAATGTTTAAAATACATTTAGACAGGTACATGGATAGATAGGTTCAGAAGGATATGAACCAAATATAGGCAGTTGGGACTAGTGTAGTTGGGGCATGTTGATCGGTGTGGGCAAATTGGGTTGAAGGGCCTGTTTCCACGCTGTATGACTATGATCACCGAGAGAAAAATGGACTACTAAAGTGACCTTGCCAATATTATAGGCAAATAAATGAAAGGTAATGTGCAATAGTTGCCGGTAGTTGGGAAGGCAAATGCTATGTTGACCTTCATTGCTAAAAGATTTGAAGAGAGTAAGCATTCCTTACTATAGTTATATTGGCTTTCAGTGAGACCACACATGAAGTATTGGAAGAAAGTTTCAACTCTTTACCTAAAAGGATATAATTACTACACAGGGAGAGTGGCAACATTTCAGCGTATCAGTTCCTGAAATAGCAAGTCTGTCACACAATGAAATAATAAGCAGGCAAGCCTCTGTTATTTAGATTTTTTAAGTTATTAAAATAGAATTTATTTTTAAAATATGGAGAAGTCCACTGGCTGAAGAGTCCAGAACATGGAATCAAACACAAAGGATGGTAAATCCTTGGAAATCTTTACCCGGGAAGGTTGAGTACATCAATTTATTTAAAGCCTAAAGTGGTTGCTTTCTGGAATATTAGGGGAATCACAGGATGCAATGATGGGCAGCAAAAGTGTTGTGGTAGAAGATCAACCATGGTCTAATTGAATGATAGAAATCAAAAGCACTGGCGAGTTTGTTTTAAAGCTATTACATTGACATCATTTCAGTATGACTGAGATTTGGAACTCAGTATTCCAGGTTATTTGATAGTCAAACAGGCCCTTTTGCCCAACTTGCCCACAAATAATATTCCAAATAATTCAGCAGAATAATCATGTTCCAAATAATTCAGCAAAGTCAAAGTACCCATGGTAGGAATGTTAATCAAGCAAAGTATAAATGTAGCAGAAAGTAGAGTTATGGGAGCAATGGATTGTGATGTGAAATGGTTTGGATGGAAATTAGGAAAATCGGGGGAAAGAAGTCATGAGTGGGACTAGTTTGAAGGCCTTGAAAAGATAGGACAAAGCAGAAATGGGAAAACATCAGACGGCTAATTATGTATAGTCTTTTCATTGACTGGATAGCACACAAAAAGCTCTTCACTGCACCTGTACACGCAACAATAATAGTCAAAACCAAAAATAACTAATTATCATGGGCCATTAGATCTGTATATTGATGCACTAATTAAAATGACGAAAGTACCGTGAAATTTGTGGGGTTTTAGGAATTGATTATTCGAGCAACACATCATGGAACCTACTCGCCAACAGGCTTTGTTAGATGCGGTCATTCATAAACAAGTAGGATTAATAAGAGAACGTAGTTAAGGATCCTCTTGGGAATAGTGATCACAATGTGATCGAATTCCAGAGACAGTTTGAGGACAAACACTTATATTCCAAAACAGTATGAAGGAAGAATTGTCTAGAATGGACTAAGAAAATAGTCTAAAGAAAAGAGTTTTAGTAAATGAGCAGTGGCAGATATTTCATAATACTCAGCAGAATTCTATCCCAATTATGGAGAAGGACTCAGCAAAAAATAAAGTAACAAAGGAGGTCAAGGAAAATACAAAATCAAAAACTGGAACATAAAATGTATCAAAAAAGTGGTAGAACAGATGAGTGGGAATATCTTAAGAACCGGCAGCAGAGGACTAAAAAAAACTAACATGAAGAACAAAAATTGATGATGAGAGTAGACAGGCAAGAAACATCAAAACAAACACCAAGAGTTCCCATGGAGAGTAGCCAAGATAAGCGTACGTTCCCAGGAGAACGAGACTGGAGAATTAATAACAGGAAATGAATGACAGGTAATTTAAATGTATACTTCATTGTGGTTTCAATTAGAAGAGAAGAACTTGTAACATTTCTTATCACAAGGGCCACAATGTTAGATAAACTAATGGGACTAAAGATTGGGAAGTTGTCAGGACCTGATGGCTGCATCGAGGATTTAAAAACAGTGCCTGGAGAGACAATAGAGCCATTGTTGGACTTTTTCAAAACTCAGGAGCCCTGCAAGGACACTAGTAGATTAAATAACAAGCAAATGCTGGGGCATTTACTCTCCATCCTTTTTTTTTTTTAAGAAAGGAAGGAGACAAAAAACAGGAAACCATAGGCCAGTTAGCATATATCAGTTGTTGGGAAGCTACTGGTCTATAATTAAAGAAGTAAATGTCGGTCATTTCGAAAAATCTAATTCAATCAACCCAAGTCAACAGGGTTTTATCTGGTCGGGCTATTTGTAGTTGCCACAAACAGAGTCAATACAGAGATGAAGATGGTGTATCTGAGATTTTCAGAAGTAATCCAATAAGGTATCACAAATAATGTTAGTGCTCAAGAGATTGCAGTGTTGGGGTAAGTGCGTTAATAAGGATTGAAGACTGGTTATCACACAGAAGAGCGATAATTAGAATCAATGCGTAATTTTCAGACTGGAATGGTGTACTTGATAGTGTCCCAAGGATCAATCCATAGGTTTCAATTATTTATTATCTCAATTAATGACTTGGAGGAAGGGATAGAATGTAAGGTATCCAGTTGTTGATGATCCAAAGATAGGTGGCACTGCACAATATGAAAAAGTTAGCATGTTGTAGCAGCTCGTAATTGAGTGGCAGAGGTTTAAAGCACTAGATCACCATCATATTCAGAACATTTTAAGGTATAGTCATGTTAACAATATTAAGGCTGCTCACATCCCACGAGCGAGTGAAGAGATATGGAAGGTATTTGATTTAATTTCTAGCTTAACATGATTAATTGTGCGATGACACAATGCCAAGGAAGATTGGAAAGGGATCCTAGCAGGAATGACGGTGGAACAGCAATGGCAGGAATTTCTGGGCATAATCCGGAAGACGCAGGATCATTTCATTCCAAAAAGGGAGAAAGATTCTAAGGGGAGTTGGAGGCAACCGTGGCTGACAAGAGAAGTTAGGAATAGAATAAAACTAAAAGAAAATATGTATAACACAGCAAAGAGTAGCAGGAAGCCAGAGGATTAGGAAACTTTCATAGGACAACAGAAGAAAACAAAATGGGAATTATGGGCTGAAAAGATGAAGTCCGAGGGGAAGCTGGCCAGGAATATAAAGAAGGACAGTAAAAGCTTCCTTAGTTATGATAAGGCAAAAGAGTAGCAAAGTCAAATGTGGGTCCCTTGAAGGCAGACACGGGTGAAATTATTATGGGTAACAAGGAAATGGCAGAAATGTTGAACAGGTACTTCGGATCTGTCTTCACTATGGAAGACACAAACAATCGCCCAGATGTACTGGAGGACAGAGGATCTAAGGGGGTAAACTGAAATAAATTTTCATTAGGCGAGAAATAGTATTGGGTAGGCTAATGACACTGAAGGATGATAAATCTCCTGGGCTGATGGTCTGCATCCCAGGGTCCTCAGGGAGGTGGCTCTAGAAATAGTGGACGCATTGGTGATCGTTTTCCAATGTTCAATAGATTCAGGATCAGTTCCTGTGGATTGGAGATAGCTAATGTTATCCCACTTTTCAAGAAAGGAGCGAGAGAGAAAACGGGGAATTGCAGACCAGTTAGCCTGACTTTGGTGGTGGGAAAGATGCTGGTGTCAATTATTAAAGAGGTAATAATGGGGCATTTGGATAGCAGTAAAAGGATTAGTCCAAGTCAACATGGATGTATGAAAGGGAAATCATGCTTGACTAATCTTCTGGAATTTTTTGAGGATGTGACAAGTAAAATGGATGAAGGGGAGTTAGTGGATGTAGTGTATCTAGACTTTCAGAAAGCCTTCGATAATGTCCCCCACGGGAGACTGGTGACTAAAATTACAGCACATGGTATTGGGGGTAGGGTGTTGACATGGATAGAAAATTGGTTGGCAGACAGGAAGCAAAGAGTAGGAGTGAACGGGTCCTTTTCAGAATGGCAGGCAGTGGCGAGCGGAGTGCTGCAAGGCTCGGTGTTGGGGCCGCAACTGTTTACCACATATATTAAGGGGTTGGACAGGCTAGATGCAGGAAGATTGTTCCCGATGTTGGGGAAGTCCAGGACAAGGGGGTCACAGCTTAAGGATAAGGGGGAAATCCTTTAAGACCGAGATGAGAAAGACTTTTTTCACACAGAGAGTGGTGAGTCTCTGGAACTCTCTGCCACAGAGGGTAGTTGAGGCCAGTTCATTGGCTATATTTAAGAGTGAGTTGGATGTGGCCCTTGTGGCTAAGGGGATCAGAGGGTATGGAGAGAAGGCAGGTACGGGATACTGAGTTGGATGATCAGCCATGATCATATTGAATGGCGGTGCAGGCTCGAAGGGCTGAATGGCCTACTCCTGCACCTAATTTCTATGTTTCTATGTTTCTATGTTTCTATATTAATGATTTGGAAGAGCGAATTAGGAGCAACACTAGCAAGTTTGTGGATGACACAAAGCTGGGTGGCAGTGTGAACTGTGAAGAGGATGTTAGGAGGTTGCAGGGTGACCTGGACAGGTTGAGTGATTGGGCAGATGCGTGGCAGATGCAGTATAATATAGATAAATGTGAGGTTATCCACTTTGGCGGCAAAAACAAAGGGGCAGATTATTATCTCAATGGGGTTAGGTAAGGGGGAGGTGCAGCGAGACCTGGGTATCCTTGTACACCAGTCACTGAAAGTTGGCGTGCAGGTACAGCAGGCAGTGAAGAAAGCTAATGGAATGTTGGCCTTCATAACAGAGGATTTCAGTATAGGAGTAAAGAGGTTTTTCTGCAATTGTATAGAACTCTAGTAAGACCACATCTGGAGTATTGTGTACAGTTTTAGTCTCCTAATTTGAGGAAGACATCCTTGTGATTGAGGCAGCGCAGCATAGGTTCACGAGATTGATCCATGGGATGGCGGGACGGTCATATGAGGAAAGATTGAAAAGACTAGGCTTGTATTCACTGGAGTATAGAAGGATGAGGGGGGATCTTATAGAAACATATAAAACAAGCTAGATGCAGGAAAAATGTTCACAATGTCGGGCGAGTCTAGAACTAGAGGCCACAGTCTTAGAATAAAGGGGAGGCCATTTAAGACCGAGGTGAAAAAAACGTTTTCTCCCAGAGAGTTGTGAATTTGTGGAATTCCCTGACACAGAGGGCAGTGGAGGCCAAATCACTGGATGGATTTAAAAGAGTTAAATAGAGCTCTAGGGGCTAGTGGAATCAAGGGATATGGGGAGAAGGCAGGCACGGGTTATTGATTGGGGGCGATCAGCCATGATCACAATGAATGGCGGTGCTGGCTCGAAGGGCCGAATGGCCTCCTCCTGCACCTATTTTCTAATGTTAATAAAATGGAATACAATCTCATTTTTGGTCTTTTTTATCACAATGTTTATACCATTTCCATGATATCACAAGAATAACATTTCAATGATATTCAATTCTTCTATACGTCCAATGCAATATTGAGAAGCATAAAATACAATCATGGTAAAAACAACTACAACAACTACATAGATCTAAAGGGAACAAAGTCACTCTTACCCAGAGTTGAAGACTGATGGCAATGTAATGGAAGTCACCCCTTTCCCAGCAACCATGCCAGGAAAACTGCTCCCTTTGGCTTTTAGCTGCACAGTGAGGGCTTTAGAAATGCATCCCAAAAACATGTCCAAAATTCCTAATTTATTCCAATCTCCTTTTTCTGTGGAGTGAATAATGTCACTAATGTCTGCCGGAGGAAGAGATTTTACGCCTATTATACTAGCAAGTCGGACTGGTGTTACTTCTGGCAGAACGCGGCGTAGCAAAGACGTCACCTGTAAACACAAGGGTTTGAATTTTAAACCATTTTGTAATCGATTGTTTCACAAAACATGCAAACAGGACAGACAGCAATTCACAAAACATTTGCAGGAAATTAAGCAATGCTCTTCCTTAAAAAAATGAACTTAAGTAATGTCTTTGTGTACCAAAGGCATTTAAATAAGTAACAACAAAATCCATACAAACCTGTCTTTGAACCCTGGGTGAAGCTGTATGCAGCAAGGAGAAAAGGTCTTGTAATAATGTGAGCTGCTGGGCCAAATATTGCCTTCCTACATTAGACCCACTCAGTGCAAGCACCATAGATAGAAGCTCAAAACAGTATGCATCTGAAGAAGCATCCTCATCGTTTGGCTGAGAATTAGCATTTTCCTTGCTAGATATGGCATGTTCCCATTCTTCTCGCACACGTGTAGCTTCCATTCGAATGGCCTGGACTATATGTGCACATACCTGTTAAGATAGATATTCAACTGGTTTCAAGGGTGCAATCAAATAAAAGGGATCAGGATTGAGTTTGATTCAACAATTTTTAACTCATCGCATCTTTAATAAGTATCCCCAAAGTACAACTTATTGATGACTTGTTAAATCAAAAAATGCAGTAAGACCCCTCGAATGCTGCCTATCAAATAAATAATTTTACTTTGCCAATTCAAAGCTAAAATATCAGACATAAATAGTGATTAAAATATCATCTTAACAATGTGGATCAAAGTTTTAATATTTTTAAAGTCTGAAGTTAACATTAACAGTGGATGCAGCATCGGAAATTTGTGACCCGAATAGATGATTTTATCTGACACAAAGTCAACAAAATAACCAAAAGCTTGGACAAGAGGTAAATTTTAATCAACTTCTTAGAGGAAGAAATAGTGTAAATGGAGCTGAAGAGATTTAGCGATGAAGTTGAAAACATGTAAGCCGAAGGTAAAAGAATAAAATAAACAGATGATCGAGAATGTAGAACTGGAGCAACTATCTTGAAGGGCTGCAAGGCAGGAGATTACAAAGAGAGGGATGGCAAGGTCATGGAATGATTTAGAAGTATAATTTCCAGAATCAATTCATTGCTTAACTATGAATCAGAATAGGTTGATAAAAGCAGGGAAGTTGTGTCAAAGGGCACAGATTGCAGAGGAGTGCATAGATATGAATGCAGTAAATCAATTTAATTTTTTAATAGAGGCCCTAGTGGTGCTTTTTATTAAAGTAACATTAAAGAGGATTGCTGCATTAAATAATTATCTAATCCTGTTAAAGATTTATGATGCTGCTTCTACTGTTATAGTAATGCATAGAAGTTAACCTCAGACTTGAAAATATTTAAAACTTTGATCCACATTGTAAAGATGATATCCAAGACTTAAAACACAATTTATGTCCAATATTTGAGAGTTGAATGAGCAAAGTTAAGCTATTTATTTGCTAGACAACGTTCCAGTACTCGCTGCATCATATTCTTCTCAGCTGATTCCTAACCAGCGTAACTTTACATTTGGATTTAAACCAGTGATTAAAATATCATGTATGAAGCCAGAAATGAATATCATTTGGCTCCAACAAATAGCTTGAATATATTTAATAGCTTTAAGGGATATATGAATGACTATTGAAAAGACACAAAATCCAGGAGTAACTCAGCGGGACAGGCAGCGACTATGGAGAGAAGGAATGGGTGACGTTTCGGGTCAAGACCCTTCTTCAGACTGAAGTCAGGGGAGTGGCATAGATAAGGTCTAAGTTGTGAAAATAGGACAAAGGGAATGGAGACCAAGGAAAATGTATAATCGATCATTGTTAGCTGGGAGAAGGTAACAACAAAGCAAACAGATAAAATGTAGTTGGAGACAGTAAGACTAGTCGGAGAACTGGGAAGGGGGAGGGATGGAGAGAGAGGGAAAGCAAGGTATACTTGTAGTTAGAGAAGTAAATGTTCATACCACTGGGGTGTAAGCTGCCCAAGCAAAATATGAAGTGTTGTTCCTCCACTTTGCACGTGGCCTCACTCTGACAATGGAGGCGGCCCAGGACAGAAAGGTCAGTATGGGAATGAGAGGGGGTTCAAATGTTTAGCAACTGGGAAATCAGGTAGGTTTAGGCGGATTGAGCGGAGATGTTCAGCGAGACGAATGCTGAGCCTGTGCTTGGTCTCGCCGATAGGAATCCACACCTAGAACAGTGGATACAGTAGATGAGGTTGGAGGAGGTGCAAGTGAACCTCTGCTTCCCCTGAAAAGACTCGGGGTCCTTGGACAGAGTCGATGGGGGAGCTATAGGGACAGGTGTTACATTTCCTGCGGTTGTAGGTGAAAGTATCTGGGGTGGTTTGGATGGGAAGGGATGAGTTGACCAGGAGTTTGCAGAGGGAACGGCCTCTGTGGAAATGGGTGGAGATAGGAAGATGTGACCACAGGTGGGATCACGTTAGAGGTGGCGAAAATTTTGAGTACGAGGGGACCCTGTCCCTGTCACAACTGGGGGGGAGGGGGAGCAAGAGCAGAGCTGTTGGATATCGAGGAGACACTTGTGAGGGCCTCATCCATGATGGAAGAAGGGAAGAAGGGAACCCCCGTTCCCCAAAGAACAAGGACATCTCTGATGTCCTGGTGTGGAACACCTCATCTTGGGCACAGATGTGGTGTAGACGGAGGAATTTGGAGTGGGGGGGGGGGGAAGATAGAGTGTTTACAGGAAGTAGGGTGGGAAGAGGTGTAGTCTAGATAGCTGTGGAAGTCAGTGGGTTTATAATAGATGTCAGTTGATAGTCTGTCTCCTGTGATGGAGATGGTGAGACCAAGAAACAGCTTGGGAGATGGTCCAAGTGAATGACTATTGGCATCTTTTTTAAACATTCAATTGCTATTCGAGGGAACCAATTACTATTCAATGCCTGCTTCCAAAGATTAAACCCTTGAGGAATTGCAAATATTCAATAAATTACAAGAATCTGTGAAGATTCAATTTAAAAAAATCACTGAAGAGCAACAAATGTATTAGAAGGAACAGCATGAAGTAGTTTACAAATAGCAATCCAAGTTCATTAAATGCCACATGAGAAATAAAGATTATTCATTTCAAACCTGTTTTTGTAGATTGGTTAACTTGCTTCGGCTAAATATAATTCCCACCATGTGTTCCTTTAAATCAGCATCAGATACCTCCAAGAAAATAAGATACAAATAATTTTAAAAACAGCAGAACTTGGAAAAATATCCTCATCAATGATTCTGTCCTTGACTGCACCCACAGCAAACTATTTGGCAACCACCCAGAGCATCAAAAAGGTCATATGCCAACTGAAATGCAAAAGCTTGGAAGTAAATGGTAACCCAGCTGAGGTTCTAAAACACGATTTCCAGTCACCAGTCAATCTCATCATCTATATTAGCAAAAGGGGAATATAACTGGGGACCTCAGACATTCTAATTGTGACATCTTCAAGAGAGAAAACATACAATTGCAGAAACTTGGGGGACTCCTTGCTTTCACAATACAGGTTTGTTGCCAGGTTTCCACTCAACTGCTTTCACCAATGACCAACTAACTAATATTTGCATCAGGTTATTTCTGGCCATCTAGCAGCACAATTGATATGATCTACACTCGGCAATAACCCAGAGAATGGTGTAGAGCAGTATCAGCACAACATATAGCCTGTTTTGATCTCCCAAAAGTCCTTAATTCTGTCCATTAAGGGGGATAGAGGAGTATCCTCATCAAACTGGTCTACCAACGGCAATTCATCCCAATCTTGCTCATCTATTACATCATGGCATGTAATCTGTCACCATAACCAACCGGCTCACAATAAACCTAACTGCAGAGCACACCGGTGTTACGCAAGGCTACTTTAGTGTCATACCAACACTTGTTTCAATCTATCTTGGAATGCATCTCATCAACAAGTACCCCACTCATACCTTTTCTTCTCCTTCTGGTGAAGACAAAATGGTTTTGTCTTCTAATTCAGGTGTAGGTTCAGCATCACCACAAATTAGTTTGCCAAATACCTGTAAATACATCAGAAACCAGTTCCATCAAGACAGGAATCATTGACAACTTCTACTATTTCATTCCAATCATGATGATCTTTCAAACTTTAAAGCAGATGGTCTACTTTTACCAGGATAAATGTGAAATGGATAATCAGTTATGAAACATTATCAACTAGTTCTGAGGAAGCAGGCAAGGTTGCCAGGAAAATCAGAGAGAGGGGCAGAAACAGAGAGGGGGAGGGGGAGAGGGGGGTGAAGAGGGAGGGGGAAGAAGTGGAGGAGGGGGGGAGAAGAGGAGGAGTAGGGGGGAGACGAGGAGGGGGGTAGAGGACGGGGGAGAGGAGAAGGGGGGAAACGGACCCGACCAGAGACAGACCCGAGAGCTCGTTCTTCACTCGCAGCACGTGGAACACAGTGCACAGATCCATTGCGACATCATCAGCGAAAGATGCCGGTTTTCCCCCCCAAAGTTTTTTCAGATTTCTAAACATCTTCATTAATAACTCGAGAAATAAAGCATGCATTTTTCAGATAAGGCGATTTCGAACAACATGGAATAAATTTCTATCGGAATATGTAAAACATTTAGCCCGTCGTTTTTGATGTGATAATACACAAACAAATAAACATACACACACACACACACACATCCAAGATCAGAGTTTTATAATTATAGAGATATGATATAGGGAGCAAGAAATCGTCTGATGGAGGAAGAACCTCAGTAATAGTTGTGGCAAATTTTATAAGAATAGAAGATGTCTGTAATGAAGGGGGTTTTGGATGACAAAGACAAGTATTTGTGCCATAAAACAAATGGATGAGTCCAACACAGTGACTACACATAGCCATTATGCACAATATCTACAGTGCCCTCCATAATGTTTGGGACACAGACCCATCATTTATTTATTTGCCTCTGTACTCCACAATTTTGAGATTTGTAATAGAAAAAAAAAATCACATGTGGTTAAAGTGCACACTGTCAGATTTTATTAAATACCATTTTTATACATTTTGGTTTCACCATGTAGAAATTACAGCTGTGTTTATACATAGTCCCCCGTTTCAGGGCACCATAGTGTTTGGGATGCATGGCTTCAAAAGTGTTTGTAATTACTCAGGTGCGTTAATATTGCCTCCTTGATGCAGGTATAAGAGAGCTCTTAGCACCTAGTCTTTTCTCCAATCTTTTCATCACCTTTGGAAACTTTTGTTGCTGTTTATCAACATGAGGACCAAAGTTGTGCCAATGAAGTCAAATAAGTCATTATGAGACTGAGAAACAAGAATAAAACTGTTATGGAGACTTCAGCCAAACCCTAGGCTTACCAAAATCAACTGTTTGGAACATCATTAAGAAGAAAGAGAGCACTGGTGATCTTACTAATCGCAAAGGGACTGGCAGGCCTTTTGTCATCACCTCCACAACTGATGACAAAAGAATCCTCTCTATAATAAAGAAAAATCCCCAAACACCTGTCCGGCAGATCAGAAACACTCTTCAGGAGTCAGGTGTGGATTTGTCAATGACCACTGTCCGCAGAAGACTTCATGAACAGAAATACAGAGACTACACTGCAAGATGCAAACCACTGGTTAGCTGCAAAAATAGGATAGCCAGGTTATAGTTTGCTAATTTAATAAGAGTTGTAATACGTAATAACACTTAAAAGAGTTCTTGTGGACAGATAAGACAAAGATTAACATATCAGAGTGATGGCAAGAACCAAGTATGGAGGAGGGTAGGAACTGCCCAAGATCCAAAGCATACCACCTCATCTGTGAAACATGGTGGTGGGAGTGTTATGGCCTGGGTATGTATGGCTGCTGAAGGTACTGGCTCACTTATCTGCATTGATGATCCAACTGCTGATGTTAGTAGCATAATGAATTATGAAGTATATGTTTCTGCATTATTTCACTGACGATCCTGACTGCAGCAGATCCTTCTTCTTCAAAACAGTTGACGATTTTTTTTATCTTTTCAAAATTTGCAGCATAGTAGAGTACAGCAGAAAGCCACGAACCCCACCTAGTCAAAATAGGCTGAGGAAGTAGCGGAATCTCGGGTGCCATTTCCTTGAACTACTGTACACGTGATGGTGCTTAGAGGAAGATTTTCTTGACATTGGAAACTAGGCGATCGACATTTGGAAACAAGCTACATATGTGCTGGGCAATTCTATGGAGTCCATGAGCTAAGCATGTCAAATGCAACATTTTGGGGAATAAAACTTTACGAGCACGAGCGGCTTTTTTCATGTACGGAGCTGCAGCAGTCACAAACAGAAGAACATTCTCGTGTTTTACACCTTCTGGCCAAAGTACAAGTGAAGATGTAAACAACTGAGCAATAGTTGAGCTGTTTGACTTCTCCAATACTTCTGGTCAACAAATACTCCTTTGATGGTTGACCTGCCTCCAGTGTACCGATGACCACATTGGCAACATATCTCCCCACAGCATCAGTGGTCTCATCAATAGAGATCCATATTTTGTTGTATGCAACTTCATCTCTAATTTTCTGCACAACAATGTTCAAGTTGCTGTCATCATAATGTTTCCGTAATGATGACTCGCTCAGTATATGTTCCTCTGTTTATTTCTCTAAAAAATCTCTGAAAGATTTGTTTTCCAATTTCCACAGTGGAATTCCAGCATCAATTAATGCTTTGCACAAATCACTCAAACTCAGATTTGCGACTGGAGCCAGCAGTAAATGTAGTGAGGAGACAAGCTTGGTTATTTCCTACCTTCAGTTTCTCTGCCGCCGACTTGTGTTTAGCTGTCTGTACATGCTGGGAGACGAAATATTTCTTCTCATGATGCACTGCTTTCTCACATGCTTTGCAAAACAGCACACAGTTGTCTGCAGAGAATATATCACTCCCGTACACTCTCACTCTTGATGTTTGCAGGGGTAGATCCCACAGGTGCGGGGATGCAAGCCAAGTACATGCTGAGAAGAGGAATCAGAGCTGCCAAGGAAAGGTACTCTGAGAGGTTGGGGAGCAAGTTCTCAGCAAATGACTCTTCTTCAGTGTGGAAGGGCTTGCAAGAAATCATAAGCTACAAGAGGAAAATCACCCGCTCCTTGGACAATCGTCAGCTGACAAACGACCTGAATGAGTTCTACTGCAATTTCGAAAAACAGAAACTTAACCCTGGTACTCCCATACCCCCTCCCCAACCAACACTTCACACCTACTCACAGCCCGACTCCAGTTTGAAAAGAATGGACCCTTCCCCACCTACTCCTCCCAAATCACTACTTCACACCTACTTAAAGCATGACTGGACCCTTTCCCATGCATATAATGCCTTTCAAGTCTGACTTTTTTTGCCGTTTTCGCCCCAACGGTGTAAATTTTCTTGTAAGTTACGTTAACAGGGCAAATATAATTATGGAGAGAGTCAGAACTGGACCTAGGGTGGAGATTTTTGATCGGAGAAAGGCTAACTTTGAGGGAATGCATAAGGATTTAAAAGGAGTGAATTGGGACACTTTGTTTTATGGGAAGGATGTAGAAGAGAAATGGAGGACATTTAAAAGGGAAATTGTAAGAGTACAGAATCTTTATGTCCCTGTTAGGATGAAAGGAAATAGTAAAAATTGGAAAGAGCTATGGTTTTCAATGGAAATTGGACACTTGAAAAAAGAGAGATATCTACAATAATTATAGGAGGCATGGAGTAAATGAGGTGCTAGGGGAGTATAAAGAATGTAAAAAGAATCTTAAGAAGGAAATTAGGAAGGCTAAAAGAAGATATGAGGTTGCTTTGGCAAGAAAGGTGAAAGTAAATCCAAAGGGTTTCTGCAGCTATATTAATAGCAAAAGGATAACAATGGATAAAATTGGACCATTAGAGAGCCAGAATGGACAGCTATCTGCAGAACCAAAAGAGATCGGGGAGATATTGAACAATTTCTTTTCTTCGGTATTCACCGAGGAGAAGGATATTGAACTCTGTGAGGTATGGGAAAAAAGTAGAGTAGCTATGGAAACTATGAGATTCAAAGAGGAGGAACTACTGACACTTTTGAAAAATATAAAAGTGGATAAGTCTCCAAGTCCTGACAGGCTATTCCCTAGGACATTGAGGGAAGTTAGTGTAGAAATAGCAGGAGCTATGACAGAAATATTTCAAATGTCATTAGAAACGGGAATAGTGACTTCCGGTGGCGTCAATGGTGGGGTGAGAGACGTCGCTGTTTCGCTCTGCTCCCGAAGAATGTTTTAATGTGCTAAAATATGAGTTGGAAGACGGGGGAGTTCTGAAAATAACTACCGGAGCTGCTATTTAATTGTGTGTTATCAGAATCCTGCTGATAACAGAGAATAATTGCAGTTTTAAATGAAAAAACAGAAACCTCGCCAGAAGTCTGCAAAAGCCACTTCAAGACCTGCTACAAAGAGCCTACTTGAAAAAACCTGAAAAGACTCCTCAATCCCCTCAAACATCAGCTGGAAGTTCAGAAGAAGAAGTTGATTCCCGAAATCCTTCTACAGAATTGACTTTAATGGAGGAACAAATGGAACACCTGGAAAAGTCAGTATTAGCTTCAGTCACTGAAGTTATTTCAAAACTGATACGAGAGGAGAACCTCGTGCTGGACAAAAAGCCTCTCTGAAAAAATTAAACAAAATGATACGCTGATGGGGAAAAATTGATGACTTAACCAAACGTGTGGTCGAAGGTTGAGGAGGATTTAAATAAAAAAATTAAGCAGGTTGATAAGGATTGTAATAAAAAAACTGGATACAATGCATAAAATCTACTGAGGTGGCTATGGAAGGAATGGACAATACGATAACTGAGATGGCTAAGGAGATCAAGAGACTAAAAACAGGAACAAGAAATCATTGGGAGGGAGCTTGCTAAAATGAAGTTATAAATGCACGGACTTGAGGCAAGATCAAGGAGACAAAATTTGAGGATAATTGGATTAAAAGAAGGAAAAGGAGATTGGACAAAACTTTCAGGAGTTTGCTGCCAATTTACTCAAACAAGTACTTAAGCTGCCTGAAGCCCCGAGAATAGATATGGCTCACCGAGTCCGACGTAAGGCTCAAGCAAGCTTAACTGCCCCCCCAAGACAGATTATTCTGAAATTCTATGACATTTCAACCTTGGAAGGAATTATGAAAAAGATTCCATATGGAGGGAATTTGATGTTTGGAGAAGACAAACTAAGATTCTCCGTGATTTTCCAGCTGAAGTCATGGAAAAGAGGAATAAGTTTACAAACACGAGAAGACTACTGAAAGAGGTCTCGGGAGTAATGATATGGGATAGTATATCCCGCTAAATTGAGAATTTCTTATAACCATGTTGAACGTGCATTCACGGATCCAGAAGAGGCATTTAAATATGCACAAAGTATCACAAAGGAGCCTACTGATCGTTAGGAGTTGGTCCTCCTACAATAACATCGAGGAGAAGCGACAAAGAAAGGACTGTGTCTCTTTTTTTTTTAACATACAAAAAAGACTGCTCTTGTTAAAATGGCGAATCTTCCTCGAGGCACTGTCTAGACTTTATCTGTGGAATGTTAATTCAAGGTCGGATTTTAAGTTTTCATTTCAACAAAGGACTGACAAAGAAGAGAAACTGTGGCGGGGAAAATAAAATTGAGAATATAGTGTAATATAGAATACGATTTAAGAAACATATAATTACATACTAACATAAAATATAATTAATAAAATTGGGTAGTATTAATAACATACTAACACATTTTATGGATACAGTAGACTTAATCTAGATCGTGCGTAAAGGGGGAGGAGATTCAGATACTTGGAAATTATCCAAGGGTCTGAATTTCGTTAACCCCTTGGGACCTGCTGTTGTCTGATACAAAAGTTTGAGACTTAATTGTAATAAATCTAGGCATATTGATAGATATGGATATATAATTAACATAATTACTGTTATATTAAATATATAATTAATTTGGAAACTACTTTTTTATTTTGTTTTTCCTCCTGGAAGATAAATCTCTAATCTAGCTATTGGAGTATGTTTTATTATATATATATATATAATATAATTTTGAACTTTGTATCGCTCTCCTCTTCCAATTAATAATAATTGGTCAAGGGGCAGAGCGAAACATATAAAAACATCTACGGAAGTCAATAACAATTTTTCTACCACCTGTTGGTGGCTTGTTTTTAATTATAATATCTTTATTTTTGGATATTATAATATCACTTTTTGTTTGTTAATTATCTTTTCACGACTCTACACTTTCTGGTCTTTTTCAAGTTTATTCTGAAGGAGAGATGCCAACAAAACTTAACAGCTGGGATGATCATCCTTCATCTGGAGTTATAAGGTTCTTGGTTGCACCATATGAAGTAAAGGTATTAACATGAATCCATAATGCAAGACGATAAACAAAATAAACTGGAGGAATCACGTTTTGTAGTTGGAATTATAAGGGGCGCTAATGACCAATTAAAAGGGGTAAGATCTTTGCCCAATTAAAAGCCTTAAAAAGTGACATTATTTTTCTTACAAGAGACGCATCTGAAATATCAAACACAGATAAGATTGAAGGCAAATTGGATTGGGCAAACATACTACTCTTCATTTACTTCTAAATCTAGAGGCACGGCTATTATCATTCGTAAAGGTATACCATTTAAATTAAAGAATACTATAGCAGATAAAGAGGGGAGGTACGTCATAGTTACGGGAGAAATTTATTCTACTCCACTTACTTTGATAAATATTTATGCTCCTAATTTTGACAACCCCCCAATTTTTTAGTAAAATTTTGGATATAATTTCAGAACTTAATCATCAAAATGTGATAATAGGGGGAGATTTGAATTGTGTTTTAGATCCATATTTGGATAAATCAGCAAAACAAAAAAGGACTAACATAAAATCTAAAACGAGTGAACTCCTAAATACATACATGAAAAATTCTAATATAACAGATGTATGGAGGATCGCTAACCCAGTAAGTAGGGAATATTCATTTTATTCAACAGTACATAAAACATATTCACGTATTGATTATTTCTTAGTGGACACAAAACTAATTACCATATTACATATAATTCTAAATATCATAATAGTATCATTTCTGATCATTCCCCGTTAACTTTTTCTTTAAAATTAGAAGGAATGCCCGATAAAAATTCGTTTTGGAGGTTTAACCCCAAATTTTAAATAACTCACAAGGTTGCACATAATTTAAAAGAGCAGATGAGATTCTTCTTTGAGACAAATGATACACCAGATATTTCACCCTCTTTATTATGGGAAACTTTTAAGGCATTTATTAGAGGAATTATAATCTCATATCAAGCTTTCAAAATAAAAAAGAATAATACTGAACAATTGCAGTTAGAACAAGAAATTAAGACAATTAGATTCAGAAAATGCCAAAGAACCAACTATAGATAAAACATAATAAGATAATAATACTAAAATATAAACTAAATAAAATTTTATCGGCCAGAATAATGAGATTATTTCAAATTACAAAACAAGAAAATTTTGAATTTGGTGATAAACCTCATAAACTCCTAGCACGCCAACTGAAAAAAAGGGACACAGAAAATACAATTACTAAAAATTAAATCAGACAAAGGGGAATTACTAACACTACCTAAAGATATTAATAAAAGATTTGCTCATATTTTACAAAACTTATATACATCGAAAACTCTGCAAAAATACTCAAATTACAAATTTCTTAGATAATTGTAATCTTCCAAAATTAAATATTTGGTGGAGAACAAGAGGCATTAGGAGCTCAGATTACACTACAGGAAATAGAAGAAACAATTGTTCGTTGAAGAACGGCAAAACCCCAGGACCAGATGGCTTCAGTAATGAATTCCTATAAAAGATTCTACGAAATAATTTCTCCACGGTTGCAAGATTTATATATATACATTTTTAAAGAAAATAAACTACCAGAAACACTAACTGAATCAACTATTACACTTATACCAAAAAAGGATAAAGATCTAGAAGACCCAGGCTCATATAGAGCTATTGCACTCCTAAATACAGACCAAAAAATATTAACGAAGACCCAGCGAGAAGATTGAGTAAATATGTTAGTAAACTAATAAATCCGGACCAAACAGGTTCATACCAAAGAGATACTCATTTAACAATTTGAGACGGTTGTCTAATATAATGTACTCACATAATACTGAAAGAACTAGCAATTATTTCATTGGCTGCAGAAAAAGCTTTTGATCAAGTAGAAATGCAATATTTATTCAAAGTATTGGAAAAATTTAATATGGAGATAATTTTATTTCATGGTAAAACTATTATATGATAAATCCGACGGCTAGAATACTGACTAATAAAATATTATCCCTGAAATTCCATTAACAAGGGGCAATAGGCAGGGTGCGCGTTATCGCCCCTGCTTTTTGCACTAGTGATAGTGCCTTTAGAGCTGAAAGTATAAGAAGCCATCCGAACATTCATGGGTATAATTACCAAACACTCAAATAATAAAAATTTCATTATAGCAGATGACAATATTATTATATATTACAAATTCGCAAATTAGCATACCAAATATACTAAATTTAATAGAGGAATTGGTTCTTTTTCAGGATATAGAATTAAATTGGAACAAAAGCGAAATTATGACGATAAAAACCTCAAGAGTCGACACATTCTGTTGAAATTCCCTTTTAGAATTACAACAGAAAAATTTAAATATTTGGCATCCAAATTACTAGAACTATAAATCATTACTCAACGCAAACTATGCCTTTATTACTAAATTAAATGGGCTGATTAAATTTTGGAAGACACTGCCGATGTCATTAATAAGGCAGAAATAAACGCGATAAAAATGATCTTCTTACCACAAATATGTACCTATTACAATCAATACCAATATTACATACCTAAAAAATTCTTCAAAAAACTAGATTCTGATATTTATAAACTTTATATGGGATTATAAATCACACAGATAAAAAAAAAACACTTGTGTAAATCTAAAGAATCAGGGGGACTGACACTCCCTAACTTATTGTATTATAATATTGGGCATGAATATTTAAAAATATAATCTACTGGTTGGACAGTTCTGCCCAACAGGTAGATTGGATAAGAATTGAGAAAGAGGATTGTTCCCCTTATAATATCGGAGCGTATCCTTCTTTCCCCGATAAAACTGAACAATGTAATATACAAGAAGAATCCAATTATTCATAGTATAATACGAATTTGGAAACAAATAAAATTAACTTTAAAATTAAGAAAATTATCGCTTCTTTCTCCAATAGCTAATAATCCCTCAATTCAAACCATCCATTATTGATAAAACGTTTACCCATTGGGAAAGAATAGGAATTAAAATGATGGGAGATAATGTATGAAATGGGAAAACTTTTTATCATTCCAACAATTACAACTAAAATATAATTTGAAAAGTAATCAATATTTCAAATACCTTCAAATTCAAGATTTATTTGAAAAAGTATATACAAGGATATCAAACTTTAACCCCAGATCTACTGGAGGAAGGAATGAAATAGAAAGGCAGAATCAAGCAATTTAAATATCTTACTTATATAATATAATTCTAAATATAGAAACACCAACGACAGAAGCAATTAGAAGAGACTGGGAACAAGAGTTTATTGATAAAAATTCCGAACGATAGATGGGATTAAAAAATCTATTATATGTAAACAAATGTTCAATGAATGTAAGACATAACCTAATTCAATTTTTAAAATTTTACATAGATTATATTATTCGAAAACAAGACTGAATAAAATATTTTCAAATGTTTCCCCCATCTGCGACAAATGTCTAACTCAAAATGCCACTATAGCACAATTCCCTTTTGTCTCTTGTAGAAAACTGTATATACATTTTGGAATGAAATTTTTGGAATTTTTACAAAACTATTTAACACAAAATTGAACCCCAATACTGAATTGATTATCTTTGGATCAATGGAAGAGGGAAGTAAACTAACTATATCCCAAGAAGCCTTTCTTTTATGGTCTAATAACAGCGAAAAAACTTATACTTAAATTTTGGAAAAACGCACCTACGCCAACATTCAAAATGTGGATCTCAAATATGTCTGAAACGCTACATCTTGAAGAAATGAGATTCCTCTTACTAGGCAAAGTAGACCAATTCTTAAAGATTTGGTCTCCGTTTATCAACTTTATACAAGCATATGGTGCAACATAACATAACCTTAGAAATTAAATGGTTCAGAACGGGTGAACGAATGGGCAAAAATATGAGATAGGTAGATCTCTCCTAATCTTTCATTTCTTATTACTTTTTCCTTTTCTTCAATCTTTTAACATCTCACCTCTGTCCTTATTTTTTTTTACTTTCTGTTTCTACTTGCTTGTCTATCTATTCCGACACTCTTATTTCTCTTTTCTCTCACTGTTCTTTTATTATTGCACCAAAAATATGAAGTTGTACAAGAATGAAAATATGTATTTATGTATTATGTATTAGGTACTTAAGTACCAGACTACTGTACTTACTTCTAACAAAAATAAACAAAACAAAAAAAAAATAAAATAAAATAAAATAATAAAATATTAAAAAAAAAAAATAAAAAAAAAAAAAAAAAAAAAAAAAAAAAAAAAAGAAACGGGAATAGTGCCGGAGGATTGGCGTACTGCGCATGTTGTTCCATTGTTTAAAAAGGGTTCAAAGAATAAACCTAGCAATTATAGACCTGTTAGTTTGACGTCAGTGGTGGGCAAATTAATGGAAAGGATACTTAGAGATAACATATATAAGCATCTGGAATAAACAGGTTCTGATCAGGAAACAAGTCAACATGGATTTGTGCTTGGAAGGTCATGTTTGACAAACCTTCTTGAATTTCTGAAGCGGCTACTAGGGAAATTGATGAGGGTAAAGCAGTGGATGTTGTCTATATGGATTTCAGTAAGGCCTTTGACAAGGTTCCCCATGGAAGGTTGGTTAAGAAGGTTCAATCTTTGGGGGTTAATGGCAGAGTAGCAAGATGGTTTCAACAGTGGCTGAATGGGAGATGTCAGAGAGTAACCTTGGTGGATGGCTGTTTGTCAGGTTGGTAGCCGGTGACCAGTGGGGTGCCTCAGGGATCTGTGTTGGGTCCACTGTTGTGTGTCATGTACATCATGATCTGGATGATGGGGTGGAAAATTGGATAAGTAAGTATGCAGATGATACTAAGATAGGTGATGTTGTGGATAATGAAGTAGATTTCAAAGTCTACAGAGAGATTTGGTCCATTTGGAAAAAGTGGGCTGAAAGATGGCAGATGGAGTTTAATGCTGATAAGTGTGAAGTGCTACATCTTGGCAGGACAAATCAAAATAGGACGTACATGGTAAATGGTAGGGAATTGAGGAATCGAGCTGTGGAACAGAGAGATCTAGGAATAACTGTGCATAGTTCCCTGAAGGTGGAAATCAGCATGTAGATAGGGTTGGTTAAAGAAAGCCTTTGGTGTGCTAGCCTTTATAAATCAGAGCATTGAATATAGGAGTAGGGAAGTAATGTTTAAAATTTGTACAAGGCATTGGTAAGACCAATTCTGGAGTATGGTGTACAATTTTGGTCGCCTAGTTATAGGAAGGATGTCAACAAAATAGAGAGAGTACAGAGGAGATTTTACTAGAATGTTGCCTGGGTTCCAGCCACTATGTTACAGAGAAAGGTTGAACAAGTTAGGTCTTTATTCTTTGGAGCGCAGAAGGTTAAGGGGGGGACTTGATTGAGGTCTTTAAAATGATGAAAGGGATAGACAGAGTTGACATGATAAGCTTTCCCATTGAGGGTAGGGAAGATTCAAACAAGAGGGCATGACATGAGAATTAAGGGACAGAAGTTTAGGGGTAACGTGAGGGGGAACTTCTTTACTCAGAGGGTGGTGGCTGTGTGGAATGAGCTTCCAGCAGAAGTGGTGGAGGCAGGATCGATTTTAACATTTAAAAGGAAAGTGGATAAGTATATGGACGGGAAGGGAATGGAGGGGTATGGTCTGAGTGCAGGTAGATGGGTCTAGGTGAAAGCAAATGGTCGGCACAGACTGGAAGGTCCGAGAGGGCCTGTTCCCGTGCTGTAATTGGTATATGTTATATGGTTATTTTGAGATTTTATAAATCAAGCCTGTAATTTATCTCATCAGATAAAGCATAAAAATAACTAATTTGATACCTAATTCACTTTCATATCTTCAGTATTAAAAATGTTATGGTCATTTTCATACTTGGAAATTAGCATCTTGTTCCCTATTGCATTTCCATTAACAACACAAAAGCTGTGATCGAGGACAGTCAATTGACATAAAAGCTCATAACTTTGTTAAAAAAGAGAACTGAATGAAGATTATATTATAGATTGAAGCATTCTGAAACAAATATGATACATCTTACCTGGTTGATCTTAAATTAAAGCATATAATGAGTTAGTTACCAAATTGCTAATAATTACAAAATTGACCGTTGTGATGGAAATAGTAATAAACACCCAGACTGCCTTGACAATTCAAAATAATTCTATTCTCAAGAACAGAACTTTAATATTATTGTAAAGTTAAAACAAATAGTAAATACCCCAAAAAAAAAATCATATTCATCAGTGTCATCAAATCAATTAAATTCATCTAAATTCAATTACTACATCTAAACATCTATCCCATTCTTAAGAAAAGGCTAAAAATGTTTAAAATAGCCAAAGTATCCAAATAACAAACTGATCCCATTCACACAAGTATTCACAATATAACATGATTTTTAAATTCACTTTGTCATGAATTCTATGCCAATTGAAAGAATTGAACGTTTAATTCCCATAAATTTTACTCTGTTGGTTTATAACACTGCTGCAGGCAAGGGTCGTTTTACAAAGGCATTTATTCAAAATCCACAAACATCCACTGTTGAGATAAACAACATTTTTTTTTGCACAATCATGTCACAAAAATATCTAAATTATCTATATTTTGTGTTATTGTGTATGCATGATAAATATTTTCATACTAAACCTGACTAAAAACTAAGTACTGTGGAAGTTTTCAATCAGATATTTAGTATGAAAATATTGATCATGGATTGACAATAACACAAAATATAGATGTCAGATGTTCTTATGACGTGATTGTGCAAACAAATAATGAATTTGATTATCTTGAGAGTGGATTGTGATAGATCAGAATGTGGCCACTGCCATGATAAGCCCCGCGATATCGGCAAGCAAGACATGGACGATATTGGGGCCTAAATAACATATTTGAATCATCAGATTAAAATGAAACCACACCAAAAAGCAAAGAAAGATGTTAAATAAATGATATAACTTCTGTTTTGCCCTGATGTGGAAGTCCTTGATGTTGATTTTGATCTGTGATGTCGTAGGCGTTAGGTCACGTTTAACTTTAATCCAGCTATGCAATCGACCAGCAACTTTTTTCCTTCTTTTTTTTAAACGGGAATGGAAGCGCAGAACAAAAACATTTCATCAACTTGTAAGTCCGAGCAAATACCTCTCCAACAACCAATACAAACCTGTATTTTAATCCCGTGCCCCCCCACCCCCGGAATCACACACACAGGCAGTGGCAGATCTGGTGCGCCGCTGATGGTAGGTTTTGTAACAATGCTGCATTAATAATCTCTTTCAAAATGTCCCCTGTTGCAGTTGACCTTTGACCACACCTACTCATCAAACATTCTGTCACCCAATCCAAAATAATATTGGGTACACAAAAAGCTGGAGAAACTCAGCGGGTGCAGCAGCATCTAAGGAGCGAAGGAGATAGGCGACGTTTCGGGTCGAGACCCTACTTCAAAAAAATATTCATTTGCAAGCTTATACCAAACATCAATTCATAACCTTCCATTACCTCTCACAACCTTTCATTATATATGGTCAGACTCTTTGATATACAACTTGCTAATTGTTAAGGGGATGCACAAGATGTCATTCAATGAAATGACAGAGGAATCTTGCAGCTCTGTATACATTTGTGTGTGAAGGAGAGCACATAGAAGAAATTAAATACAAAGTTAAACAATTTAAAACTGAGGAATTAAAGGAAAGTTAGCTAATGAAGAGTAGCCATGCAGGGATGCTGAATGAACTGGGATTTATACGTCAAAGAGGACACTTTGACTGATATTAATGGTGGGCAATACGTAAGGATTAATGGGTAGAACACAGGAATAGTTAGATCTAGGCACATATTTATGATAATACCACCTTTTGCCAGGAATTTGAATTTTCCTGAATTTTAAATCTTTATTACAAATCCTTGCTCTTTGAAATATCTGTTTTTTGGCTTTTCAAACTAGTCACATTTTACACGTTACGATGCCATAAACATTTAACAATGGCCAATTAAAGATTCTGAATAATAAGAAAAGATAGACTTTAAGAAATAAACACAACATACCTGTGATGTTATAAGTCGGAAAACTCTTAGAGTCTCTGCTTCACAATTCTTCTGCTGAGCAACACTTGCTGAGATTTGTCCACCAATTGTGATGCTTTCACTATCCTTCCACCCTAAAACTTTGACTTGGCGAACTCTCAGGGTGTTCTCAGGTCCTTTGAGTTCTATTTTAGTGATATGATTGTCTCCTCCCAGAAGCTCACTGGTTATCCATCCCATATGTCTGGAATCCATATCGGCCTTAAAATAGAGGAGAAAATACGACTCAAATTTATTCTTAAAAGCAAATATAATTTTTAAATGGAAAACTAGTTTTTAAACAAAGCGACTCAACATTATAAAATCAGAAATGTGTTTCTATCAACCAAGGATAAAGATTTAAGCCCAAATATATAAAAGCCAGTCCATATTCCTCTTCATTATCCATGTATAAATGTCTCATGAGGAAATTCTGCCCTTGCAGGGTACCATCTTTTTTAGAACCCCTCAAACAAATCAGTGATTTATGAATATTTATATAACCAACAATCTATTTTCTCAACAGGCCGGTAAGTCTCTGAGTTTTGACAAAAGTTGAATTCACCATGGTATTGAGCAATGGTTAAGAGACATCCAAAGTTTGATATTTAAGTAAAGAAATAATAATCTGCAGCAACAGGTTTCACAGAAGTAGGCATGGAGGGAAAGGGAGAGAATAAAACATACTGTGATGAAATAAGCTTTGCTTCTAAGAACAATTTCTTCCAAACTCTTACTTGTTTAATTCTGCTTAGGTCTTCAGTTGACTTTCCAGAATAAAAGGTCATAGAAGATACCTTGTTCTGTATTGGGAGGGAAATGTATATTTCAATTGTTAGCATTCGACAAAAATAATGTTTATGCCTGGTAAATTAATTCTCTTATCCCTCAACTTACATTTTATTCATTAAAACTTTGAACAAGACGATGAAGTACTTAAGGGGTTGGACAGGCTAGATGCAGGAAGATTGTTCCCGATGTTGGGGAAGTCCAGGACAAGGGGTCACAGCTTAAGGATAAGGGGGAAATCCTTTAAGACCGAGATGAGAAAGACTTTCTTCACACAGAGAGTGGTGAGTCTCTGGAACTCTCTGCCACAGAGGGGTAGTTGAGGCCAGTTTCATTGGCTATATTTAAGAGTGAGTTTGGATGTGGCCCTTGTGGCTAAGGGGATCAGAGGGTATGGAGAGAAGGCAGGTACGGGATACTGAGTTGGATGATCAGCCATGATCATATTGAATGGCGGTGCAGGCTCGAAGGGCTGAATGGCCTACCCTGCACCTAATTTCTATGTTTCTATGTTTCTATGATATTTTGGTTTCAATATATTTAATAACTGCCAAAACAAACAGATTCTAAAAAGATGAAATATGTTAGAAGATGCAGATGCTGGTTTGAACCGTAGATAGACACAAAAAGCTGGTGTAACTCAGCGGGACAGGCAGTATCTCTGGAGAGAAGGAATGGACGATGTTTCAGGTCGAGACCCTTCTTCTCGTCGGAAGAAAGGTCTCAACCTGAAACGTTACTCATTTCTTCTCTCCAGAGATGCTGCCTGTCCCGTTGAGTTACTCCAGCTTGTAGTGTCTCTCTTTGATTCCAAAAAGAACTGGATCTGTTCTTACAAAGAACAATAAATTGAGGGGTTAAGGGGCAAGATTAAAAATTAATTGACCGGTCTTTCGATAAAGAGAGCATCAGCCAAATGGCTTACAACTATACTTAGAATATGACACAATTCATCTACAAGCTTTGACAAAGTGAGAGTTTGACTGTAGAACATTATTGTTAAATATCTGTGAAAGGTATTGCAATTGTAATAGACATAAAAAAATAAAATATTCTATATCCTTACCCCCAAGTCGCGAGAATTATCCACATGGATTGATACATAACGAGCACAAATTCCCTTAACACAATTTATCGTTATGCTCTTTGTTTTGTTCTTGTCCTCATCACCCGATTCCCAGAAGGTTTCTGTGGATCCATCTGTCAGACTACCAATCATGGCTGGTCTACTGGACGTCTTAATGTCTACAATTCCTGTGAGGTCCTTCAAGCAAGCTACTGTACACAGCTCCTGCTGTGAAAGGCAAAAGAGACAGTCTGATTTTTGACTCTTTACAAAACGTTGTAATGAGACAAGTTTTTATTTCCACAACAGCAACAATTACTCTCAAGTTTTGCAGATAAAAATTGATTTTTTTGTGCGGCAGGAGAGATGGAGGGAGGAAATAAGGGAACAGAGGATCAATGCACGACGCAAATTGACAATTATCCAAATAGGTCTGGTCTTCCTATGGTTCTAAACAGCCTATGGTTAATTGAACAATTAATAAAGTTTTAATCATATACTAAAATAAATCTTTAAGTATCCATGAGATAAAAAATGGAATCATTAGAATTTTCAAAATGTATTACCTACATATTCAAGCTGTGCAAGTATCTCTCCATTGATTCAATGAGTTTAAGTAGCTGTGCAACAGTTAAGATGCCTCAAAGCTGATTCAGTCAATGCTTTTAGAAGGATGAGGGGATATCTTATAGAAATATATAAAATTATTAAAGGACTGGACAAGCTAGATGCAGGAAAAATGTTCCCAATGTTGGGCGAGTCCAGAACCAGGGGCCATAGTCTTAGAATAAAGGGGAGGTCATTTAAAACTGAGGTGAGAAAAAACATTTTCACCCAGAGAGTTGTGAATTTATGGAATTCCCTGCCACAGAGGGCAGTGGAGGCCAAATCACTGGATGGATTTAAGAGAGAGTTAGATAGAGCTCTAGGGGCTAGTGGAGTCAAGGGATATGGGAGAAGGCAGGCATGGGTTATTGATAGAGGACGATCAGCCATGATCACAATGAATGTCAGTTGGCTCGAAGGGCCAAATGGCCTCCTCCTGCTCCTATTTTCTATGTTTCTATGAGATGGCCAATTTCAGATCAATAGCACCGATGAGCCCCATATACCTTGTAGTTTCAGGTGGGCAAATTTAATATTTTGCTTACAATGCAGTTGGTAAGCACACGGGAATGAGGAAAGTACTGGGCAAATTATTAGATTAGTACAGTAAACCCTCGCAATAATGATAGCACACCAAGGCTCCTGTTGCACCACTTCTCCACCTCTGCCAGTTACCCAGTGAGCTGGTGAGCTTCTGGTTGCAGGAGCAGAGAGAGTGAGCGGCATGAAGGGGGTGCGCGTACTGGACCCGTCCCTGGCGCATCGCGTATTGGTTCGGTAGCTCTGCAGTTCCCCGGCCTATGAATTCCCGCATGCTTAATCCCTCCTAGTTTCTTCTCCCCCCCGGCCTTGGGTTAAACATTATCCCCCTCCCTCGGGCAATAACGGACGCCACCTCCAAAGTCTGTTATTTCGAGGATATACTATACTTGAAAAGAATGATGAAAAGCAACATCTTAAACCAGATAGATACTCAATAATACATTGGACCTGAAAACGGTGGGCAAATCTTATACTGGAGTCAATTAAATTAAAAAAAAACTTTTATTAATAATATTCGGTTTAAAAACACGAGCATTCATTGTACCTGATTTAATGCTTCAAAGCCTGATTGAACGCTGATGTTAAAGTTTTCTTCACTATCACCATCATCAGATTTAGAAAGAATGTTATTGATATGGTGAAAAACATTACTCTGATGAAGGAATTGGTGATCAGACTGCTTGAATTTCAGGCTCCAGCATCTATACACAAAACGAAAATATATTAGCATAGAAATGGTTTCATTTGAAGACAATTGCACATTGGGGTCAGAAATGGATGCAAGGAGAAAAACAAAAGGATAATCTGTAGACCCAATGATTTGACCATTATACCTGGTCTGTACTGATTACCCATAAGGACACAATTTCCAACTGTCATGATTGGTGACTTCATTTTCTGAATATGAAATGGAGTTGTGCAATTTTATTTGACTGTGAATTTATAGGTATTCCGTGTCATCACACAATGCACATTCTAGCTCTCCTACACTGCCCAGCTAGTAAATAGTGATGAATGCTGCATCCAGTCGATTTGCATTTAAAACTGAGATAATGTCTGAGCCACATAGTGAAGTGAATACATAAGCAATCCACAACCTAGGAGTGGATTTCTTACTCATGGCCATTGGAAATTTAATTAAACAATTTGATGTCATCTTTGAGGGTTAACATTTGTTTGGTCATCATCCTTTCCTCTGGTTTACCATTTCACTCCCTCCCTTCCTTCCTATCAGACTCCACCATTAGCATCTGTTTGTCTTCTCCACCTCCTGCCTCAGTTACAATGTCCACCCTTCTTTCCTCACCTGACTCATCTGGCAATCAAACCCTCCTCATCTGGATTAACCGGTAACTAGCTCTGACCCCAGTCCTTCCCTTCACCTCTTTCTACAAGCTATCTTCCCTCTACTCCATTAGCTTCACGAGGATCCTGACCCAAAATGTTGTCATTCCATTTCCTTGCACATATGCAGTCTGATTCACTGCGTTCCTCCACATGAGAAAAGTTAATAAATATTGATGCTTTACATTTTAAGTGGTAACTTGAGCATAATTCCTGTGACAAAAAATAATCATCTGATTGGCAAGATGTATGAAATAATAGCATAAACCAACAGTCGGAAAGGGACAGATTAAACAAGGATAATTAGCATGGGTTTAAGGAATTTATGCCTGACTAATAAAATAACATTTTGAGAGTAAGGAATCTAAACAACTTGAGATACAGAATAAAAATGAGCTGATACGAAACGATAAATAGACAGACAGAAAATACGAAAGATGCAACAAATGTAACCGATTTTTGTCAGGTGTTCGTGTTACAGTAAATCACAATATTGATGGTTTTCTTACGTCCAGAAAAAGAAAGTGTGACTACAGGGCTAGATTGATAGCAAGTCTTGACTGAGCCTAATCTCACTCATTAAATTTCTCTACTGACCTCACCACAGCAGACTACAATCCTAAAATTCCAACTTAAATTGACTGCATCCTCAAGATCATTTGAAGTATTTGTCTTCAAATACTAAGTAATTTTTAAATAAATAAATCCTCACCCACATCATCATTGGAGGGGGGGGAGTCGTGATACACACCTGCAATTTCACCCAAGTGACTATCTCTAAATTCAAGTGAAGACTCCATGTCTTCCAAAGAGGAAGAAAGATTCTAAGGGGAGTAAGAGGCAACCATGGCTGTCAAGGACAGTATAAAAATAAAATAGAAGTATAACATAGCAAAGATGAGCGGGAAGCCAGGGGATTGGAAAACTTTTAAAGAGCAACAGAAGATAGTTAATAAGGCTGATTGATATCTGAATGGTGTCAAGTTTGGTGAAAAGGGGAAGAACGAGATCTGGGTGTCCTTGTACATCAGTCACTGAAAGTAAGCATGCATGTGCAGCAGGCAGTGAAGAAAGCTAATGCTTGTTGGCCTTCATAACAAAAGGAGTTGAGTATAGGAGCAAAGAGGTCCTTCTGCAGTTGTACAGGGCCCCGGTGAGACCACACCTGGAGTATTATGTGCAGTTTTGGTCTCCAAATTTGAGGAAGGACATTCTTGCTATTGAGGGAGTGCAGCGTAGTTTCACAAGGTTAATTCCCGGGATGGCGGGACTTTCATGTTGAAAGAATGGAGCGTCTGGGCTTGTATACACTGGAATTTAGAAGGATGAGAGGGGATCATATTGAAACATATAAGATTATTAAGGATAAAGGGGAAGTCTTTTAGGACCGAGATGAGAAAAACATTTTTCACACAGAGTGGTCAATCTGTGGAATTCTCTGCCACAGATGGTAGTTGAGGCCAGTTCATTGGCTATATTTAAGAGGAAGTTAGATATGGCCCTTGTGGCTAAAGGGGTCAGGGGGTACGGAGAGAAGGCAGGTACAGGATACTGAGTTGGATGATCAGCCATGATCATATTGAATGGCTGTGCAGGCTTGAAGGGCCAAATGGCCTACTCCTGCACCTATTTTCTATGTTTCTATGATTGGACACGCTGGAGGCAGGAAACATGTTCCCGATGTTGGGGGAGTCCAGAACCAGGAAGCACAGTTTAAGAACAAGGGGTAGGCCATTTAGAACGGAGATGAGGAAAAATCTTTTCACTCAGAGTTGTGAGTCTGTGGAATTCTCAGCCTCAGAAGGCAGTGGAGGCCAATTCTCTGGATGCTTTCAAGAGAGAGTTCGATAGAGCTCTTAAATATAGCGGAGTCAAGTGATATGGGGAGAAGGCAGGTACTGATTGTGGATGATCAGCCATGATCACAGTGAATGGCGGTGCTGGCTCAAAGGGTCGAATGGCCAACTCCTGCACCTATTGTCTATTGTATATTGTCTATTGTCATGACAGAATTAAGTCAAATGCTGTTCTTGTCTATTTCACAGCAATGTGTATACACTGTGTATGTAAGCAAAGAATCTCACTGTGCCTAGTCACGTGTGACAATAAAGTATTCATATTCACTGACAGTCTCTGGAATGCAAACTTGCCAGATTTTATTTGGCACTGCTTATGATTGTTGCAATTGCAACACTTCCATGATTGTTCAAACTGATGCCTAGTAACTCAATTATCATAAATTCAACCAAATACTCTCCGTTAACCATTACTTGACAGTGCATAATTCAGTGCAGGTTATTAGCTGTAACATGAGTTCAAATAAAGGTGAATCTAACCCTAAAACATTTGCAAAAAAAGGCTAAAACCAGAAGCATGTAAAGCTTGGAGTATCACAAGAAATAATTATGCCAGAAGGTCTACTTTGGTACCAGTTTTCAAACAAAGTTACACTTCTTCATGATTTCCAACACTGCCCAGTTAGATGATTTACAAACTAATTTTTTATCTCTTCTACATACAATCCCTAAAATTTCGTAGGAATGAAATTACTTCCTATATATCAATGGAAGAACTTTAGCATACCGTAAAGCCATCTGTTGCAATGAACTGCCACTGGGGAGTGACATCATCAAGTCTGAAATAGTTTGCAGGAGGCGGTGGAACGTTTGAGGTAAAGGATGAGCTGCCTCCCCAGCAATCACAATATCAGACAGTGGGTGCTCACACACTCCAGTATCTTTCTCCTAATTTACAATAAGAATAAAGGTTATTAGCGGCTTCACCATTGAAAACAGTTTAAAATCGAGCAATGTCATTCCCTTTATTCATATTATATTGGTGTGTATGTTAGTTTGTGACTTTATTTGAAGCAGAAATAATATGTGAATGCTTGATTGAGCATAATTCAGACTGGTAACTACGCACTTCGTCCGAGCTCATTATCGCACGCGTCATGCAAGCTGTCTTAAATGACCACCTAAACTATCATTTTTTTGCAACCTAAAAAGCTGCCTAGGTTGCCCGGCTGGAAACAAAGAAAAAAAGTTAAGTGGGAGCCCTCATCAGGAAGGCTTGGCAAGTGATAAGTGAACACAGGTGAGGGTGTTTGATTACATCAGAGAACCATTTACAGCATGTTGTCAATTAAGAACTCCTGCTTTTTACAGGCTCTTTGTTTCGTGTCCAATGTGTCAGTGCCTACACGGTAAAATGACTAAATGACTGCAGGTATCACTTGTGCTCCAGTGTTCATTAGTAGGCAGACGTTATACTAAGTACATTAAACAAAATCAAGAAATATTATTCACTCAACTTAATCTTAATGGATTGCAAATTGGTGTTCATCCTGCTCTCTTGCGCTAAAAATCAGTTTTCTCCCAGATGTAACAACATCTGACAGCAAGGCCAATGGTCTAGATGTTTATGGTTAGAGCAAATCAACACCACTTTCTATTGATCTTCGAGAAAGCAACTTAAAACAAACAAGTAATCATTTTGTCCAATGTATTTTTTTTTTCCAGCATCAGTTCAGTGATCCTGAGCACATGCAATTCAAATCATTGAGAAGCCAATTAGAAGGAATTCTCTTGTTCAGGTAAAGACAAAGCATTATTTTCCTTTAAAAACAATCAATATGGAGGGCAAAATAATAACTGGAATATACACAACACAAAAGATGAAATAACACATCTTAAAACAAATAATTTTTAATTTGAAATATTCAACTGAATTGGCATTCATATAAAATACTTCTTTGTTAGGCGACAGAGAGCTTGTTTATTAAACCTGTAAAAACCCAATCTTACGTATCCAAGTATAATGTTTTCGGATGTTTGGCAGAAAAGGACTAGATCATATACATCTAAACCCATTAATTCACTGATTTCCTTTAATTAAAATGGAAGATGGCTGAAAGTATTTCCTGCCACAGGCTGAATCACTGACGGCAATTTCTGGATTGCCACATATAATGTAGTAATCCCGAGTCACTGTCAGTTTCAGGGGATAAGAAGAAATGACTTTACTTATGCCTCAACTACATTTGGAGTGATACCTCTAACTTCTTCATTCACTACATTCCAGAGAGTTTGGATAATGTCATTTGGCCCATTCAAAAACATTCAGCCATTGCAATATTTAACTAACCTGTTCTCCATTTTCTTTGTTCACTTTGTTGTCATCAACTTCTTCATCTTCTAATTCCATGGGAGCTGGAGTCAGAGATGCCACAAAATGCCAGAGAATATCATGGAGAGCAGTTGTCTGAATTACACTGCACAACAGCCAATTGAAGGCCTGTTAAATTTGAAAAAAATAGCCACAAAGTTAACACTTTATTCTTGAGGCAAAACAAAGCTTTGATCCAATTAAAGCAGTTATTTTAATCATAAGTTGTCAACCGCTTAGAATTCTTATCTGTAAAGAACATTAACAACACGTTGCTTAATGCAGAAAGTGCATACAGACACTGAATGTGGAGAACTACTGATTATACTGACCTCCAGAGCATACACTCGGCAAGCAGATTTCCTTAGGGCATGTCTCATTGCCATTTCCAACCCTTCTAAATCATGGTGCTGGATGACAAATGCTAGAACAGGCCACTGGAAATTTCTTTCTCCCTTGGGCAGAGAACTATGAGCCGAGATCAGGCGAGAAAGTTCAGGAGATGGATGTCGAAGGAGAGATGACCCCACTTCTACTCGAGAAGAAAATTTAGTGACTAAAACGTTTAAACATAAATAAAACACGATGACATTTTTCCACTCTGCTTACATTAACCTATGTCCCTATAAACTTACAACACTTTGCTAAGATCAGTAAAAACACCGATTACATGTGTTGACAAGAGTGACACTGCTGTTGTGTGGCGAACCAAACTCTTAATTAAAAAATCTTAGTACTAACCATCCGACATAGTCTTGGACCACCCACCGGATCAACAATTCACCCATTTTGCTTCCGACTGATAAAAACCTCATCTTCACTAAAGAGCTTCTCTGTATAGCCTCTACCCTCAGACCTCTAAACACACATGCATCCCTTGTGCCAGGGTCCAAGATGTCTCAGTCCGACTTAAGAACATCCTCAGAAGATCGCCACTAATCTTCTGGAATTTTTTGAGGATGTAATAAGTAGAATGGATAAGGGAGAGCCAGTGGACATGGTGTATCTGGACTTCCAAAAAGCCTTTGACAAGTTCCCACACAAGAGAGTAGTGTGTAAAATTAGAGCACAAGGTATTGGGGGCAGGGATGAGGATGCAATGAGGCTGCAGGGTGACTTGGACAGGTTGGGTGACTGGGCAGATACATGGCAGATGCAGTATAATGTGGATAAATGGGAGCTTATCCACTTTGGAGGCAAGAACAGGAAGGCAGATTATTATCTGAATTATGTCAGATTAGGCAAAAGGGGGAGGTGCAACGAGACCTGGGTGTCCTTGTACATTAGTCACTGAATGCAAGCATTCGGGTACAGCAGGCAGCGAAGAAAGCAAATGGCATGTTGTCCTTCATTGCGAGAGGATTTGAGTTTAGGAGCAAAGAAGTCCTACTGGCGTTGTATAGTGCCCTGGTGAGACCACATCTGGAGTATTGTGTGCAATTTTGGTCTCCTAATTTGAGGAAACACATTATTGCTATTGAGGGAGTGCAGCGTTGGTTCACCAGGTTCATTCCTGGGGTGGCGGGACTGACATATGATGAAACAATGGGTCGACTGGGCTTGTAAAGGATTGGACAGACTAAATGCAAGAAAAATCTTCTCGATGCTAGGGGAGTTCAGAACCAGGGGTCACAGTTTAAGAATAAGAGGTAGGCCATTAAGGACTGAGATGAGGAAAAAGGTCTTCACCCAGAGAGTTGTGAATCTGTGGAATTCTCTGCCACAGAAGGCAGTGGAAGCCAATTCACTGGATGTTTTCAAGATAGTTTTTAGGTTTAGCTCTTAGGGCTAAAGGAATCAAGGGATATGGGTAAAAAGCAGGAATGGGGTACTGATTTTAGATGATCGGCCATGATCATATTGAATGGCGGTGCTGGCTCGAAGGGCCTACTCCTGCACCTATTTTTCTTTGTTTCTATCCTGCATCTAATTTCTCTCAATGATCCGCAAGCAATCCAAGCTTGAGGAGCATCACTTTTCATCAAGACACACAACAGCCTTTTAGACTTAATCTAAAATATTAGTCACCTTTCCAGTTCCAACATTTTTTCAAACCATTTATGCCCAATTAACAACCACTTTTTGTCTTGTGCCATCATCCTTTTCTGGAAGTTAATCTCTCAGCAGCTCTGCAATTTATACACAGCCCAGAAAAAAATTATTGAATGCTTCCAAACATATTTTGCAAAGATTAATAATATGTACAGAAGCATATAATTTTAAAGATATGTTGAAAAATGAAATACGTGAGCACATTCAAAATCATCAAGGCCTTCTCCTTAATTTAAGAAAAATACTTTAATGAGAGTCTAAACTGAGTAAAAATAGAGAGTAAGTAAGGAAACAGTAATTAAATTAAATCAAGTTTAAGCTTCAAAGCCTCAAGACTGGATAGAGGAAATAGCAAGACAAGATGTAGAGATTTTATTTAAATTCAAGGGTGAATGCTTACAATAGATAGAAACATAGAAACATCGAAAATTAGGTGCAGGAGTAGGCCATTCGGCCCTTCGAGCCTGCACTGCCATTCAATACGATCATGGCTGATCATCCAACTCAGTATCCTGTACCTGCCTTCTCTCCATACCCCCTGACCCCTTTAGCCACAAGGGCCACATCTAACTCCCTCTTAAATATAGCCAATGAACTGACCTCAACTATCTTCTGTGGCAGAGAATTCCAGAGACTCACCACTCTCTGTGTGAAAAATGTTTTCCTCATCTCAGTCCTAAAGGAATTCCCCCTTATCCTTAGACTGTGACCACTTGTTCTGGACTCTCCCAACATCGGGAACAATCCTTCCTGCATCTAGCCTATCCAACCCCTTAAGAATTGTGTAAGTTTCTATAAGATCCCCCCCTCAGTCTTCTAAATTCTAGCGAGTACAAGTCTATCCAGTCTTTCCTCATATGAAAGTCCTGACATCCCAGGAATCAGTCTGGTGAACCTTCTCTGTACCCCCTCTATGGCAAGAATGTCTTTTCTCAGATTTGGAGACCAAAACTGTACGCAATACTCCAGGTGTGGTCTCACCAAAACCCTGTACAACTGCAGTAGAACCTCCCTGCTCCTATACTCAAATCCTTTCGCTATGAATGCTAACATACCATTTGCTTTCTTCACTGCCTGCTGCACCTGCATGCCTACTTTCAATGATCGGTGTACCATGACACCCAGGTCTCGTTGCATGTCCCCTTTTCTAATTTGCCACCATTCAGATAATAGCCTACCCTCCTGTTTTAACCTCATATTTATCCACATTATACTGCATCTGCCATGCATTTGCCCACTCATCCAGCCTATCCAAGTCACCTTACAGCCTCTTAGCATCCTCCTCACACCTAACACTACCCCCCAGCTTAGTGTCATCTGCAAAGTTGGAGATGTTGCATTCAATTCCCTCGTACAACTCATTAATATATATTGTAAATAGCTGGGGTCCCAGCACTGAGCCTTGCGGTACCCCACTAGTCACTGCCTGCCATTCTGAAAAGGACCCGTTTACTCCTACCCTTTGCTTCCTGTCTGCCAGCCAGTTCTCTATCCACATCAATACTGAACCCCCAATATAGTGCGCTTTAAGGTTGTATACTAATCTTTTATGTGGGACCTTGTCGAAAACACTTGGGACTTTGGTGCTTAAAATAAAGTGGAAAGTTGCCAAATTAACTGGTTACATCAATGTAACAGCAAGGAAATCCACCAGCCTAACTTGGCAATGACAAATCTTTAGCATATGGGCAGTTTGCATACTACAATTGATATTTACATATACAAGCTGAATTGTACACCAATAAATGCTGGTCCTTTCAGCATTTCAGACTTGAGAGTCTCAATCAAACTACTGACTAATAGAGCACATTCCTCTCACAAAAATCCTTCATAAGCAGCCCAGAATTTTGTAATTTCTGATCAAGAAACACTATCAGCAATTAGTTAAATTCACCCTATCCCTTTAACCTCCATGATGTTTCACAATTAAGCTGATGGACTCTGGGTATCGAGGATCAGAATTAACAGGGAAAGCTACTTGATATCACCTAACCAATCAGATTGAAAAAGTCAAATTAAATAGCATTTTAGAATGATCAATGAACAAGTACAGAGGAAAGTGAGATTCATGCATGAGAGAGAGAGAGAAAGAGAAATAGAGAGGGAGAAAGAGAAAGAATAAAAATCTTCAACAAATAAAATATAAATGAATACAATTTTTAACATATACTCCTGTGGAACAGTAACCATAATTAACACATGTCACAGGGTTAAAAGTATACTTAAATTGAACTGGGCACGGTTTATTTTTTTGTGGCATGTTTAGCTTGTAATGGCTTTTTAATTCAATGTTACGTTAGATGATGGGCAGTCACTCCCCGTGCCTTGCACACAAAAAAAAACTGTAACTTATATTAGATATACCATCTTGTTGACAATAAAATCAGGGGAAATACATAATCTTTAGATTATTCATGTTTGTCACCAAGATGCTAATAAGAACATATTTAGATTATGCATGTTAGTTTGTCACTAAAATGGTAATAACCATTATATAGTTGAACACATTTTTTTTATCTTTGAGACAAAATAAATTAAAATAATTTATGCATTATTTTACTAGCTTCAGAATTGCCTGACCTGCATCACCACTGTTAACCCTGCGCCTGGGAATAGCTTTCACCCTGGCAGGTGACGTTGTGTGTTGTTTGTCGTATTCTGATGCAACAACAGAGTATGATCGTTGGAAGACGCTGCGTTTTGCTGTATCATTTTCCATTATAGGACTTGTTTCAAGACTATAAAGTTAGATGAAATGCACCATTAAAACAACTGAAGAAAGCAAGGGCATTCAAGCTATGACATTTAATCAAATGTTATGAGTTAACAAATTTTATTATGGACGTACCTGGGAGGCATTGATTTCAAATTAGTTTCAGGCTCATCAAAGACATGAGGACAAGCGTCTGGTGTGACAGAAATGTATGGTGCCGGTACAGAAGTGGAACGAAGGTATTTCATTTCATCTTGGAAAAGATGATCGTCATGGTAGCTAGCAAAGTTTTCTGAATGTTGTCTATTTGGCAAAGTTTACAATTGTGAATCTAAGTGGAATTGTATTAGCAAAACAAAATATGCTTCATATTTTAACACCTACTCAAATATCTTTGCATACTAACCCCATTGAGAAGGAGTGCAAGTTACAACTAGGTTATATTGGCTGGAAAGAATACACACAACAGAAGAACAGACACAAAAGTAATCCATTAAAAAGATGGAGACATTGATAGATTGATTTAAAATGGTCATGTTGCCTGTTGTTGAGTGCCCCCATCCCCACAAAATCTTTTGATTTCATCTTACAATTAAATTATATTAGCTTATTTATTATGTGTGAATATATAAGCTCTCTAGCATGACAAACACAGGTGAACCAATTAATCTGTGCTGGTGCACAAGTAAAGTTGTTTTGTTTCATAGACATAGTGTTTCATTAAAATGTATTTGTACAACAGTATGTCATCTTGCAATGTTACCAGTTTTTGAGAAAGATCCCATATCAGTTTTGAACAAATCTCATACTGTACCTGGCAAGTGTCTGTAGGTATAGGCATGGATATTTGTTGGGGAGTTCATCAGAAATGGTTTCCTTCAAACTTGGAAGATGTGGATGGAAGGGCCTTGGCGTATGGTAACAGAGGATATTTGGTTCTGCTGCACTACTCAATGAGAGCAAGAACATGGAGTTGGCTTTAATCACTTGATGTGCTTCCATGGAGGGCAATGCCCGTGGAGTCTTCACCTGCACAGGCTTTTTTCTGGCTTGTTTAACCTGAAAAGGTAAAATCACCCACACTAATTGGAATACTATTTTTTCACTAAATTATAAAATTGAACAAAAAAAATCAAGCACTCGCATAAAAAAGTAGTATCATTACTGTACCTAAAAATTAGTAACAAATAATATAGCAGTGGTACACAGCATAAGGCCCAAAAGCTACATTCAGCTAAAATCATTCTCATTTGTCTTCTTCACTGCCTCCGAGAGCTCTTAGTACTTGTCTAATGGGTCGGTAAAGGGTGTTTATTTGAGTAGTCCAATCAATAATGATCAGACATGCAACTGAAGACATAAATGCTAGAGTAACTCAGCGGGTCAGGCAGCATCTCTGGAGAACATGGATAGGTGATGTTTAGGTTCGGGTCTGAAGAAGGGTTCTGAAACATCACCTATTGATGTTCTCCAGAGATGTTGCCTGACCCGATGAGAAACTCCAGCACTTTGTGTCATTTTTGTAAACCGGCATCTGCAGTTCCTTATGTCCTCACATGTGCAAAAGAATCTTGTGGTGCCACCAGGAAATAGGTTGCATGACTCAATTTTACTACACTTGAGCTTCCTCCTAATTGGACCATTCAAAACCCTTCTCCCAATGACAAATCACTGGCCATAACAAGAGAGGGAGTGAAAATAAAATTATAACCAACGAATGTTTACATTTTTATTATTCATCATAGATAAGTCATCTTTTAAAAACTTTTAACCAGTATCTTCCATAAATGTTGACATCAGTATCATGCACAAAAGTTTTTACAAATTTGCGCAGGACTTCAGTTGTACAATGCAAAGTTGCTTGATAAAATAATTTTCATAATGGGCTGGTCAAAATAGAGACCAATTTCGTCACAGAATACACACCTTTTCACGCGCTGCAGCCTGTTTTTCCCGGAGATATTTCTCCCTGCAACGGTCACATACCAGATACCAGGTGCTTCCTCCAACACCACCATCGCCACAGTTCCCTGCCCATCCACCACAGAAATGGCCAATGCTATTATAGCCCTGTCCTCCAGCATAGCGACCACAACCTTTATCAAGATAAAATGTCTTGTAGATGAAACAGGAAGATGATGAATTTTGCTAATCAAAGTATAATCAAATTAAAGGGAAATTCCATTCTAAAGTAGTTTTAATTCCATACTAAAGTAGTAGATTTCAGAAAAAAAAGCATATTTCCTCAATATCAGGTGAAAGTGGCTCATTTAATTTACAAACAAAATGGGTGGAGTTAACAATGATTCATGCTCTGGATTTCTATTCAAAAGTGCATCAACAGAGCTGAAAAATGTTAGTGCCAAGGAAAGAATAGCCAGGCTGATGTATCTTGAGCAAAGGAGGAGTGTAGATACAACTGAGTTTTTTTTTTAAAGATTCCCCATATAAGAAGGGCAATTAGCAATGAGGCCAATGAGCAACCAGGATATATGGTCATTGGTAGATGACAGGAGAGCTGAAGAACATAGCTTTTAATCTGAGGAGAAATGGGCATCAGTAATTTACCAGCTAAAATTGTGGATGCAGAAATCCTTTCCCTACTTAAAATGGTTGAGCTCTTGAAGTGACACAAGTACAATAAATTGTGGATTGGATTTTCATAAATAGCTCTTGCGGCTAACACTGAGTGGCTGAATGGCCTCCTTCCATACAGTGAATGTCCAGGCTTGTATGAAGTGAAGGGTTGGCTTGAAGCCCCCTTGTCTTATGTAAGCCACCCAGTCCCCGATAATAATGGTACCCGGGCAAAGGTGGGGATAGAAAATCCTATCACAATACTGAGGTTTTATTAGTTCATTGTTCCCCTATGTCCAGGGTGACTGCAGAACATGTAGTGTGACCCAGACTGACGTGCGGCACCGTGGCACAGCGCTAGAGTTTGTACGGTCTACCCCTGACCTGCGGGGCTTTTCTCAGAGATCTCTAGTTTCTTCCCACACTCCAAAGACATACAGGTTTGTAGGTTAATTGGCTTGGTATAATTGTAAATTGTCCATAATGTGTGTAGGATAGTGTTAGTGTGTGGGGATCGCTGGTCAGTGCAGACTCGGTGGGCCGAAGGGCCTGTTCGCGTGCTGTATCACTAAACTAAACTCGTGGGAAGTACAGGAACAGATTGGGGCCAAGATTAAGAGAATATCAAATCTAGGGCATAAAAGCAAAGGTTGATGGTGGCTGAATGATCACTTTAGGGGCAAGGAATATGACTTATTTTGTTTCTGGGTCAAAAATGCAAAAAGTCTTCATTTCATTGAGGGAAGAAGTTATGGAGATTGTTAGTTGCCTGAAACTCTCAGCTTTATCATTCACTCTTAAATTTAAATCACTATACCAATCCTTTATTTTGTGGGAGTGGGTTTGAGCAGCTGAAAAGGGAACACAATGGGAGCTGTGTAGCCCAATGTTGGCACAACCAGCCTAATCCTTACATTGCTTGGGTAAGTTTCAATGACCCATAACTCAGTGTATGAGTTACTATGTCACAATGTTTAAGACTATCACAATATTTAGCAAACATATAGACAGGTATATGGATAGGATAGGTTTAGAGAGATATGTACCAAATGCAGGCAGGTGGGGCTAATGAGCAAGTTAGCCGAAGCGCCTGTTTCCATGTTGTATGACTAGTGGTAGACGAGAAGTAAAACCAACTGAAGTAATACTAAGACCACCCATAGAATTTACGAGCAGTTCAAACATCCTATTCTGCAGCTGAGGATCAAAAACTTTGAATTATGACTGAACTAGTCTTGAAACATGTTGTCAAGCACTCATTTAGTAGATCAATATATTATGCTGCATTGTATAAAGTGTGTGGGTTTGGTGCTGCGTTTCAAACAAGTAGAAAATCAAAATTAAATTATCTCAATAATAAGAATACAAATATTTTCTCCAAGGATAATTAGAGACCTTTTAAACTGGATTAACAAGTAATTTAGTTACCTGGATGAACTTGTCTCATGTGATATGTTACAGGATATTGATGAGATTCACCACACAATTCACATATAGTATCTTTCTCAGGGCCTCCCATTGCAAGCTGTGCCATTTCTCCAAAAAGATTTCCTCGTGGTCTTGCTTCTGCTTTGTCTTTCTTCTTCTTTTCTTTTTTGCCCTTTTTGTTATCTTTCTCATTCTCTTTTTTCTTCAATATCGCACTTGAACCAGGACTAGGAAAGATCATGTTCTGAGTGGCTGCTTTTATGGTTGCCATCGAAATATCATCCCAAAAGGCAACCAGATGCTGCAAAGTAAGTGGCAATGGGGACTTACTCTTCACAGAATAATTATTTGAAGATTCATAGGTTGTTGAATCTACCTTTCCATCTTCATTTTTCTCAGGCAAAGGAGGTTCTTTGAGCATTGAGAGCACTTTATTTTTATTAATACTGCCCATTTTAGATATGTCTGGACCATGAGGTGAAATATTAAACATATTTAGAGCAGATGATATTTCCAACGAGTGCCTATTCTTTAGCTTTGTCTCTTTTTCTTCCAACCCTGGTTGGTTGTAAAGACTGCTTCGCATTGGTGCATGTTCTTTACTAAGGTCAGGATTGAACTTCAAGAAAGATGAGCATGCCATTGCATCGTGGACAATCCCTTCATGCCATAAGAAAGCAGCAAACACAGCCCGAGCGCATTCTGCAACAGAAGGAGACATTGCTCGCTTTGGTGGCTCAACAGAAGAATTACTTTCTTCTTTTAAAATAGTTCCAATTTTCTCCTTCTTGGGTCTTGTGTGCCTACCAGTACTCTTGCGACTCATCTTAGGAGATGATCGAGTTTCTTGTTCTTCTTTGGGAGGTGCTTTGCCAATACTGAAATGGACCTTTGGGGAAGAATCTTCAGGGGTTAGAATTTCAGCGATTTGTTCAGATACTGTATCTGAATTGCTGGTTGTTGTCAGAGTACTAGATGTACAAATAGCAACTATCTCACTGTGAAGATTTTCCTGCACAACCTGAGGGGATGGCACCCTGTTTTCCACATTGGTGGCAGGTTTAGCTTCCTTAGGCAGCAATTTTGGTTTTGGTGAAGTTGAGCGCCCTCGCAGGTTCTCAGTTAGAGGAACTCTTTTCTTGCGAACTGTATCTGGGTCCAAAGTGTATGAATCAGACTTTGATCTTTCTCTTGGTGGATCCAATCTAATTTTCGAGGCTGTATTGGCTTTATGAGTTAAGTTTCTATCATGTGGCGAGTATGGCCTTTGAGAATTAGCACTTGGTGGGCTGCCTTTTCCAGACAACTTTTGCTTTGGCAATGCTGACCGTGTACCTGGTGTTGGTGACTCTGCTCTTGGTCCAACTGTGGTCTTCTCATCTGTTTTTACCAATTGTAATGTATTGTGATTTGGGGAAAGAGATCTACTATGAGAGTCTGACCTCAATTTAGCAGCATCAGATTTAAGCATTAGAGATTCACTGGCAGTCAAATTCTCTGCATTCTTTGCCTTTGTTTGTTCTACTGCAGCCTTGCTGATCCGACCTTCAATCTTTTGCAATCGATTTTCAGCTTTGTGTTTGAAGGTCAAATCATAGTTTCCTGAAGGAGTTGAGGGTCTTCCAGATACTACAATGTTTCCTTTATCACCTGAAAATTATTTTGGAAAAATATTCAGTACTTTATCTCTAGAACAAGAGCAGCTTATTCCATTACATACCCTAATGCATGGTAGATAGGATTAATTCCTGTAATGGCATTTATAACAACAAATGTAATTTGTAGATAGTTTCATTTGCAATAACAACCTTTTTCATGTTTCAAACTGATAATTTATGACAGTGTGAAAACTTTTTAAATTGCAGCATTGGGAACTGCTGTTCTGACTAAATAATGCAGCAGTATTGATCCCAATGTTTTTTCAAGTCTGTTTATTTGACAAAAAAAAAAATCCTTTTGATGTTAGACCACTCGCAAAAATGGGACAGCACTAAATGGTTCAGGTAAGTACTGAAATGAAACATGCCTTTCATGATATTAAAATGGGACAAAAATATCTAACATACTTCTCTGAAAGCAAAGCTGGTAAAAGTAACTTAAATATTGCACCATTGATTTTTCCAGTTTAGTTTTTCAAATAAACCTTCTCTGAATTTTACACAATGCATTTTACTAAGAGATTAAATATTTTTAAAGCCAAAGTGCAAATGTCATCAAGCATTCCAGTCTTTCCATGTTGATCCTTGAAAACAAACAGATAATGTAGCTCTGGTTAAGTTTCACAGTCCTCATTTTGTAAAACATCACTTAAAATAACCAAATAACTGTGGGTAGGCAAACAGAATACAGTTATTTCCTAAGTTTAAGGTAAAATGGACAGGTATCTCTTCCATATAAAATATTAAATGTATCTCTTCCATATAAAATATTATATTTATGCCTTCAATAATCATAGCATATTCAATGAACCACCTTTGGCTTACCCGACTTAAAAAAAGAGCGTTATTCACATACACCAAAATAATTATATCTCAAACTTCATCCTCAAGAATCTCTATAACTTTGTGAAAATATTATTTTGGCAACAGAAACTAGAGGAAAAAAAGGTAAGCGTTACAGGAGTCAGTACATTAAGTACAGTACTAGCCAATTCTGAATTCCAATATGCAAATAAGAATCAATACTAGTGCACAAACATGAGCAAAAGCAGCACTGTTGTCCTCTGCAGGGTTTCAATAGTCACATAACCAGATATTAAAAATACCCACCCTTTGACTTCAGAGATACAGAGCAGACACCTGACCCAGGCCCTGTGCACGAGCGCTCACGTGAAGCAAGGCTGCGTGAAGCGTCTACAGAGGAAAACAGTGGCAGATAAGCAGCAAAAGATACAGTAATAGAAATGCCAAAGCAGCAAGAACAAGCAGAGCTGCAGAACTATTTGCAGATTTAAAAATATATATAAAGTATAAACTTAGTCAGCTGTATGCTTTCAAAAGAACAAAAACGTCTTGTTTCTAATTTTTGCAATTGGCACATTTTGGCATTTTCAGTTATAATCCAATGGACCCAATTATTTATTAAATCTTAAAAAAGCTCGGTAGATAGTAGAGAGCATTCCAGTCTGCACAAGTTACTACTCTGCAACAGAATGTTGCAAAATATGCAAATTCAAAATGAATTTGGTACACTACTGAAGGAAGAGGGTGTACAAAAGTACAAAGTAAGGCAAGAGGAAGGAATTTGTTAGGCAGGTGAGACAGACAGACTTACTCAGAAGCTGTGGTTGAGACTGCGGCAAAGAAAGGGGTTGTCCAAACACAAATGGGCTGTGAACAAGGGAAGAGGAGGGCTTTGCAGCTTGACCAAAGACGCTAGAAGCTGGGAGGAAAGGCTGTGACTGAATGGTATTCAGTATGGAGCTCAGTTGGTCACCTGTAGCAGGTAAAATTATACAAGACTAGGTTTGGTTCCTTAACTCCCTTAAATCACGCCTTCTAGTGGTATTATACAATTATTAAAGTAATTTGAACATAAAAATGATAACAAATTTTATCATTGATGCCAATTCGCTGCAGCAGTTTATATAAACATGCAGTGAATAAATGGTGAGCTGTACTCCAAACTTATTGCTTCAAGTAGTTTCAAAACATTTAGGTAATAATGTTTTGATTAGTGAGATGACCTGATAAACATTTTACAAACAAAAATTAAATTGCATCAATTTCTAGTTCAAACAATAATACCAAATAATCAGGAAGACCTTTGAAAGCACATGCGGATGAGAAGTAATATTCTCCAAACCTTTCTTCAGAAGGAAGCTACCAAGTCCAGCATTGATGCTCTCATCTATATAACTAAAAGTCTAATCTTGACCACTTCCTGTCTGCGCTGTATATTGATTTTAGAAAAAACGCTACCCTATATAACTCTGATTTTTTGGCCATCTTACTCACAGTCCTCCTCCGCTGACGGGGGGGGGGCAGGACTATAAAACCCCAGATGCCTGGACGTGAGTCAGTCACTCTGGAAAATCGCGTGGGAGAGGCCACACCTGTCATTCTAAGCTGTGAATCAACTGAACTGTGAGTCTGCAATGTACTTGCAATAAATTATTTGTTAGCCCTTAATGACAATGCAATGAGTTGTTTGGCAATTTGGTGGCCTGCACTCTGCTTCAAATGCTATGAAATTGAATGTGGTGGTCTACGCTCCACCTGAATTGCTGTGAAATTGAATGTGGTGGCCTGCACCCTGCCTGACTGTGAAATTGAATTTGGTGGCCTGCCAGCTGCCTGAAATGCTGTGAAATTGAAGGTGGTGGCCTGCACTCCACCTGAAATGCTGTGAAATTGAAGGTGGTGGCCTGCACTCCGCCTGAAATGCTGTGAAATTGAATGCGATGGCCTGCACTCTGCCTGAAATGCTGTGAAATTGAATGCGATGGCCTGCACTCTGCCTGAAATGCTGTGAAATTGAATGCGGTGGCCTGCACTCTGCCTGAAATGCTGTGAAATTGAATGCGGTGGCCTGCACTCTGCCTGAAATGCTGTGAAATTGAATGCGGTGGCCTGCACTATGCCTGAAATGCTGTGAAATTGAATGCGGTGGCCTGCACTCTGCCTGAAATGCTGTGAAATTGAATGTGGTGGCCTGCACTCTGCCTGAAATTGAATGTGGTGGTCTGCACTCTGCTTGAAATGCTGTGAAATTGAATGTGGTGGCCTGCACTCTGCTTGAAATGCTGTGAAATTGAACGTGGTGGCCTGTACTCTGCTTGAAATGGAATTTCAAGGAATAGCCGTGAGTGAACTGCCAGCCCACCAGCCCTGAGTGAGATCTGCCAGCTCACAAGCCCAGAGTGACTGAGCTGCCAACCCACCAGCTCCGAGTGACTGAGCTGCCAGCTCACCAGGCCTGAGCTGACAGCTCACCAGGCCTGAGTGACTGAGCTGCCAGCTCACCAGGCCTGAGTGACTGAGCTGCCAGCCCAAGAATCTATTCGGCCCACAATGTCCATACTAGCCCTCTGGAAACAAGTCCCATCGGCCCACAATACCGATACTGGCGCTCCAGAAAGCACCCCGCCACTGGCCACCAATATTAGAATTGGTGGAGAGATGGAATATTGCGTTGGGGGACCAGCCCTCCCATGTGAACCAACGGGTCGCACTTAGTCTAATTTTATTATTAAAAGCTGGTAACAAGTGATGCACTGGGGACAAATTAATACTTTGTGTAATCTTCTGAACTGAACTGCATTTACTCAAGCTCAATTGGACTTTCAGTGAAAAACAGTTAAATATTTACAATTTGCTGTTAGCAATGATCAAGATTGCTTAGTCTCAGCTCATTAATTGTAATAATTGTGTACAAAATAGTGACTCGAGGACCTTGTTTGATTCTCCAAATGATCCAAGTTTTTTGACATTTTTATGCTGATGCACAGAGCATTTTATTCCTTCTTTAAATTTAACTCTCCAATATTTCAATTACTCATCACATTATTTGCTGTGTAGTGTGCATCTCTCCCTTTTGGTCCCTAGGCTCGGTCCTGACATTTTATTAATGTCAAGGCTGTATTTAAGTCCTGACCATGGTCTGTTGTTTCTTTTGATTAAATTGTTGAAACCATGCCCACTGACAAAACCTCAAAATAGTAAAATAAGTTACAATTATATGGAAATAGTATTCTGGAATGCATAGTAGTAGACAAGTACTATGCCTTGATTCTGATATTTCCTTTACAGTAGAATATAAACCAGACTGAATGTGGACACAACTTTTCCTAGAGAACAAGTGAACCTGGTGGCCTTCGCAACAATCTAATAGTTTCATTGATAAAAAAATAATAATTTTATTAAATTTCTTGCAATTAAAATTTCCAACTAAGATGTTAAGATTTAAACTAAAAGATTCAGGCATCTGGATACCAGTCCAATAATTTAATCACTTTGCTACCATTAGGCTAACTGAAATTGAACCTAGCAGTATTTTAGAAAATGGCACCAAGATGATCAGAGAAAGGACGTGTTGGACTGATCTTTACTGTGCCCCTGCTTAATGGTACACAAGATTTGAGTAAGCAAAATAAACTTTCCTCTTGCACCCCTAAAGGAGGAACTTGAACTTGCCCAATAATAGACCATTGGAACACATTATACAAAACAAAATGTAATGCACGAGCCAGAATCGGTAAGGCAAAAAAGAACTGTTGGATGAAAAAGAACTGCAGAAATGGTGATTTTATTTATTTTGGTTCCATTACTGTCTTACCAGCTCTTGAACCTGAAATATAGGTTGGAATAATATTGGAAGTCTGAAACAGCAGGCACTGTTTCACTACAAGGAGGAAAAGCAGAGAACGTTTAACATATTATTAACTGGTCAATTCAAGGATTCATTGTACATCACTTTATGGTCGAGTTTGGACAAGAATGTGGTTTTGAAGTATTAGGTTCTTGAATGACCAAGGTTAGTGCAAGAACAGGAGAGGGAAACAATGTATATGCTGAACGAATTGTAGAATAAGGTTAAGACATAACATATGAATAATTTAACTGATATTTTACACGTGACTGAGGTTATCAATTTTGACAACAGTTGAATCATGATGTCCTGAAAAGTTGCTTAAAACATATATTTGGAACAAAGATGGAACCGTTTTCATTCCAGAACCTTTGCAATAAACTGATTAAAAAATATCATAGACACAATGTTGCTGTTATTTAAAACATGTACCAAGCATCCATGTGAAATATTGGATAGCATAATAAATTACTGTTAGTTCAAAATATATGAGACTGCAAGAATAATCCTATGAATAACAATGTTGAAGTTACTTTAATGCGAAACTGGATTTTAAAGCTTTGTGTTCCACTTAAGCATTTTACAAATTCACACACTCAGATTATGTTGATGTAACAAATAAAAACAAAGTTTTTGTTGAGAATGGCAGATTGTATATATACTGTATAGCTGGTAATAGTAATTTACATTCCTAGCTTTACTCAAATGCAGTTAACCCCGTAATATTGCCACTTACCAGGTTCTGTGTAAGACTCTAAATCAAGGTCTGCAGTTACTTCATCTTTAAAAAAGAAAAATTGAGAAATTCTTTGTCATGTTCCAATATGGTAATTGATATAATATAAAACAGAAATGGCTCAACTAGAAACTATGGTAAATAGTTCATTTGTTATATATCACAAACAATAACTTTGTTACATAACACAAACATTAAAGTGCTACTCCGTTATCCTCAATATTTACTTTGGAAACCTTTGGCAAATTTTGAAAGACACTGAATGAAAATACAGCATCAACTATAGACAATGGACAATAGGTGCAGGAGTAGGCCATTCGGCCCTTAGAGCCAGCAACGACATTCAATGTGATCATGGCTGATCATCCCCAATCAGTACCCATTCCTGTCTTCTCCCCATATCCCCTGACTCCGCTATTTTTAAGAGCCCTATTTAGCTCTCTCTTCGGGAACATGTTTCCTGCCTCTAGCGTGTCCAAACCCTTAACGATCTTATATGTTTCAATGAGATCCCCTCTCATCCTTCTAAACTCCAGAATCTACAAGCACAGCTGCTCCATTCTCTCAGCATATGACAGTCCCTCCATCCCGGGAATTAACCTTGTAAACCTACTCTGCACTCTCTCAAAAGCAAGAATGTCCTTCCTCAAATTAGGGGACCAAAACTGTACACAATACTCCAGATGTGGTCTCACTAGGGCTCTGTACAACTGCAGAAGGACCTCTTTGCTCCTATATTCGATTCCTCTTGTTATAAAGGCCAACATGCCATTCGTTTTCTTCACTGCCTGCAGTACCTGCATGCTTACTTTCATAGACTGACGTACAAGGACCCCCAGATCCCTTTGTACTTCCCCTTTTCCCAACGACGCCATTTAGATAGTAATCTGCCTTCCTGATTTTGCTACCAAATTGGATAACCTCACTATCCGCATTAAACTTCATCTGCCATGCATCTGCCCACTCCCCCAACCTGTCCAAGTCACCCTGCATTCTCATAGCATCCTCCTCACAGTTCACACTGCCACCCAGCTTTGTGTCATCTGCAAATTTGCCAACGTTACTTTGAATCCTTTCATCCAAATCATTGATGTATATTGTAAATAGCTGCGGTCCCAGCAACGGGCCTTGCGGTACCCCACTAGTCACTGCCTGCCATTCTGAAAGGGACCCATTAATTCCTACTCTTCGTTTCCTGTCTGCCAACCATTTCTCTATCCATGTCAGCATTCTACCCCCATTATCATGTGCCCTAATTTTGCCCACTAATCTCCTATGTGGGACCTTATCAAATGCTTTCTGAAAGTCCAGGTACACTACATCCATTGGTTCTCTCTTGTCCATTTTCCTAGTTACATCTTCAAAAAATTCCAGAAGATTAGTCAAGCATGATTTCCCCGTCGTAAATCCATGCTGACTCGGGCCGATCCTGTTACTGCGATCCAAATGTTCGGCTATCTCATCTTTTATAATTGACTCTAGCATCTTCCCCACCACCGATGTCAGGCTAACTGTTCTATAATTCCCTGTTTTCTCTCTCCTGCCTTTCTTAAAAAGTGGGATAACATTAGCTACCCTCCAATCCACAGCAACTGATCCTGAGTCTATAGAACATTGGAAAATTATCACTAATGCATCCACAATTTCTAGAGTCACTTCCTTAAGTACCCTGGGATGCATGTCCCATCAGTCTATCCAACACCATTTCCTGCCTAATGTGGATTTCCTTCAGTTCCTCCGTCACCCCAGATTATCTGGCCACTACTATATCAGGAAGATTGTTTGTGTCCTCCTTGGTGAAGACAAATCCAAAGTACCTGTTTAACTCATCTGCCATTTCCTTGTTCCCCGTAATAAATTTACCCTTTTCAGTCTTCTAGGGTCCAACTTTGGTCTTAACTCATTTTTTCTTCTTCACATACTTAAAAAAGCTTTTACTATCCTGCTTTATATTCTTGGCTAGCTTACCTTTGTACCTAATCTTTTCTCCCCGTATTGTATTTTTGGTTATCTTCTGTTGTTCTTTAAACATTACCCAATCCTCTTGCTTCCCGCTTATCTTTGCTACGTTGTACTTCTGCGCTTTAATTTTTATATTGTCCCTGACGTCCCTTGTCAGCCATGGCCGTCCCTTTCTCCCCTTGGAATCTTTCTTCCTCCTAGGAATGAACTGATCCTGCACCTTCTGTATTATTCCTAGAAACACCTGCCATTTTTGTTCCACTGTCATCCCTGCTCGTGTATCTTTCCAGTCAGCTTTGGCCAGCTCCTCCCTCATGGCCCCATAGTCCCCTTTATTCGACTGCAACACTACCACCTCCGATCTACCCTTCTCCCTCTCCAATTGTAGATTAAACCTGACCATGTTATGGTCACTGCCTCCTAATGGCTCATAAGCACACATGCTTCCTAGTAAGTTGGTTGCTAGGTAAGTCTACTTCAGTGATTAAAACACACAATTCTAGTCTAAAATTCTTCTGCAATCCTAAGGGAGCCTCTGCTTTTCAAAGTGCCATATTTTATTGAGCAAGATGTTACACCAATGTTGCACCTTTCTTTTCAGGTGGATCTATTGGATTTTAATTTCTAATTTCTGAGTCCTCCTGACCCATATCGAAGTCATAGAACTTATATTTCTTAGTATTCCCACACAATTGTATGGGATAGTCCAAAGAACCATTAGTTTTTTTTGTTGACTGTAATTTTTCTAAACACAAACTTCACCATCAAGATATATCAATTGCTGAACAAATCGCAATGAGCTAAAATTTCAGTGATCCACGCAGTTACCCAAGAAAAATTGTAAAACTACAGACACTTTTACAAACTTAGATAACTGGTTGAAGTGACAGCCAAATTAACTACTTCCCCCCCCCCCCCCCCAAAAAAAATTCTAAAAATGTATACCATTTCTCTATGAAGAAATTATATATAAAATAAATAGATATTTGAAATGAAAAACAACAGGTGGCACAATGAAAAGATAAAGTTACCTTCAAAAACAATCAACATGCTTTATCGAAATGTCTGTTTCATCAAATGCTGCAAAATCATTTATATGACCATCCTTTCACCAAGTTGCAGAGAATAATTTAGTTACAAAGAATAGTTAGAGGCATCCTTTCACCAAGTTACAGAGAATAAACAAGTATGTAAACAAATTATTCTCGATTTTCCAGTATATGTTTGGTGCAGGAATGAGAAATGTTATAATTTGGCTGTATTGTAGTTTATATTATAAACATTATTTTGCCATAACCAAATATTTAGCATGGAGAAATATGAAACAAGCAGAAAAAACAATTTGAATATACTTTAACATGTATCACACATAAACAACTGCATTAGCAGCATGCAAAAACAATAAGCGACACAAATGAATTCACACACCTTTGGTATTTGCAAGGTGATAGTCAAATCCTTGACTGTTGTTGCCAGCAGCACTCCTGTTGAAAGCAGGAGCTGTGAAAGGACTGGGAGGAGGTGTCTGAGGTGCTTGATCTAGTAGTGCTTGTTCTGTCAAAGACAACTAACTATTAAGAAGCTTTTTGCAAAGAATCTATAGTAAACAAAAGTACTCATTGCAACTGTAAAAGTGTGTTTTTTATTTGTAATTTGATCAAAATTTATTTGGTGTAATGTTTTCTTTTTTCACATTTGATTTTCAAGGATTTTTGCAAATATTTGCGACCAATTGAGAATGTGATCCTTCGAGCTTGCATTCGGATAATCTAGAATACCTGTAGCTGGATGCCAGTAGAGGAGGAGAAACGTTGTAATGGTAGGGGTGGGACTAGACATGACAGAGCAGCAAGTCCAATCCTCTGTTTTGGCATCTCAGATCTTCTTTGACATTTTAAGAAGGGCCATTGAACAGTTTTGATCGTTCACTGGGTGAGTTCACTTTGAAAATTGATAATTTTACATCTTTGGTATGCTTTCATGGAATTGTTTACTTAATAAAATATGCTTGAAGACAAAAGGAGCATGCATTGAAATATCCAGTGTCTGCTGTGCCACCTTTGTATTGACATATAGAGAAATCTTGGGAGTGCAAATCTTTTGCACCCTAAAATTAGGCAGGGTGATACAAAAGTAATCATTGATACTTTCAGGGATAGAAAAGTTGGGAAGTTGGAAAAGTTGCAACTGGATACATTTTTTGGCAGTTCACATTTGGAGTATTTGCAGCCCTAAATGTTGCATTATAGGAAGGATATTAAGGCTTTGGAGTGGCTGCAAAAGAGATTCACCAAGATGATTAGAGATTATTGACTATATCGAGAGACGGGACAAACAAATCATTTTCTCTGTTAGTACTTTGTAAAATTATGAGAAGAATAGATAGTCTGAGTTTATTTTCTGCAACATGGAAATGTCAAATACTAGAGAACATAGGTTTATGGGGAGAAGTGGAAAGATTAAAGGAGATGTGCGAGGCAAGTGTTTTATTTACACAGTGGTGGATGCCTGGAAAACACTGTCTGGGGAAGGTGTGGAAAATTGATTTGACATGAGAATTAAGGGACAGAAGTTTAGGGGTAACGTGAGGGGGAACTTCTTTACTCAGAGGGTGGTGGCTGTGTGGAATGAGCTTCCAGCAGAAGTGGTGGAGGCAGGATCGATTTTAACATTTAAAAGAAAAGTGGATAGGTATATGGACGTGAAGGGAATGGAGGGGTATGGTCTGAGTGCAGGTCGATGGGACTAGGGGAAAACAAATGGTCGGCACGGACTGGAAGGGCCGAGAGGGCCTGTTTCCGTGCTGTAATTGTGATATGGTTATATGGTTTATATGATACAATAAGAGGCATGTAAGAGGCATTTACACAGGCGCATGAACATGCAGGGAATGAAAGGATATTGATGAAATGCAGGTAGATGAGATTAATTTAATTTGGTATCATAGTTAACACAGACATAATTGCCAGAAGGGCCTATTTCTGTGCAGTACTATTCTACGTTCCATCATTCACAGTGCCCAAGTGCATCATTACGCCTGCTTACAAGAGTTACATTATACCAACATGGCATCACTCTTTCTGTTCCCAAACATTTTGTCAGCCCCTCAGTGTCGGGAAGCAAGAGAAGCCCAAGATAAGGCCTTGGTACTAGTAGCTCAAAGCTTCAATGCATCCCTCAGCATGTAGTCTTGGGCCTTTGAATACGCTAATCTGCAGTAAATCTATCAGAGATCTGGTCCAGGTCCAGAGCTCGACTGGGCATAGCTTTGGAAACATGACTACAATCTATATCTAACAATGAGATAGGTTGCGAATTTATGATTTTTTTCCTTTCCCCATTCTAGTTATAAATGAAGATTAAGATGTCTACAAGGATTTTGACATATATGTAGCTGGAATGCTTCGGAGAAGAATACAATTCAGCTGGTAAACCAATTAATTTTGGTTGAGATATTTCGGTAATAAAATGTACAGTAATTCAATCAAGACATGTTATAATTATAATTATACTTTATTAGCCAAGTATGTTTTGCAACATACGAGGAATTTGATTTGCCATAGTCATACCAATAAAAAGCAACAAAACACATATTACCTTCATTCACTGTACCAAGCAATGCAACACATTCCCTAACACAAGAGTAACTGAATTATCAGCTACCTACCTTCTTCATGTCTTAAGTACTGATTACCGCCTCGGTCTCTAGCCAAGGACCAGGCCTCGCCATCACCACTTTCACAGAATTCCACCATGCTGTTCTTATCAAGTTGGATCCATGTGCCCTCATGGTTTGTCACCTATTATACAAACAACACTTTTATTCTGTTTCATGCTTAACAATGGAATTGTGATCCTTGTAGAACTGAGATTGTTTAAATGTTTTACATCTTCATTACAAATATCTTTAGTGTTACAGGTTACAATTGAACAGAAAGACCACTTTTATGTGCAAAACGTTGCAAAAAGCAATGCAAATAAAGATATTGAATCAGGGCGTTTCACCTTCTTGATTTCTGTAGTTTCAACCAATAGAAAAAAAAAGGTGACTGAATTTTGACAATGGGCCAGAATTTGCTGGAGAAATGGAGCTTACCACATGCCTGGTTAGTGGGGACCCTTTTTCCTGCAACCATAAGCTCCAAAATAACTCTGATTTTCAAGATGTTGGAAGTACGAGTTGACAAGAGTGCATGAGTGGCAACAGAGCATCTGGGACTTGATTAAGAACAATACCAACTTTACAGTAAAATAAATTCAATGAAAGAAATGCAAAATGGATAAAACAAAGGCAACATATCAGATTAGTTACATTAAGAGAGAAGAACAAATGGACTGTGAGATGGAAAGAAGAGAAGATTGACAATTATTTGACATATTAAGAAATACCATAAGAAGGGAGGTAGAACAATTTTATTTACTTTCTGGGGCAGAGAGATTAATTGGCAGTTATTAATATGTATGTTGAAACTTAACTATATGTATGAAATTAATAAGCAATAGAGTGACCATGAAAAATAAGGTGGCCAAGTGCAGTGTTTTAGTGAAGCTAACTTTGGAGCTGTGCCAGTTACCCAGCAACATGCAGTAATTTACAATTCATGGGGGATCCTGTCCTTGTTCCAAATTGCCAGACAATTTTCCTATTAATCACAGCATGCTTCATTCACATGCTGTTATTGCATTCAGCAAATTCCAGCCCAACAGATTTTCTAGTATTTGTAATTGTTTTTTTCAATGTACAGCACTATTCTCAATTGGTCTTTCAAATATCATAGTTACATATGAGGATCTGTAAGAGCAATGACTAAGTCAGAGTAACCACATGATCAGGAATGAGATAATTTTCACAGTTCCATTTAACACTTACTGTAGTAACTAACTTCTAGAATCAATTTCACACTAAACTGTACACAAATATCAGATTGTTAAGTAATTTCAGTAAAATCTGGTTTATTACTCAATTATTTAAATGATTAAATGACTTAAAGCTTTTAAATTCTATAAAAACAAAGAGAACGTAGAGATGTTTACATCAATTTATATACTTCACCAAATATAGCATTTTAAAATCAAACTGCCATTTAAAGATAGAGTGATTAAAGTGTGAAATAATTAATAATGAACATTAGTTTCTGAAGTTTAGAAGAAATGAAAGAAAATCAAAGCAACAGATCATGTTGAATCATTGGAAAAATATAGCTCAGAGGCAGAGTATGCACCAGCAAATTAGCAACTTTGGTAAGCATGGTATAAAAGCTTCCACCATTTGTTAAGCACCCAAATGCAACAATACCTTTTTTAATGAAGAAATTATACCAATACCAGATGTCCTCTATAATACTATGCAAAAGCTTGAGAAGACATCAATTTTGCAGCATTTGCTCTAATGTGTTGATTGGTACCTGCAATAACACACTTTCATGAATCCATACCTCGCCTAATGCCTTGACTCTGTTCCCAAGAACTAACATTCCAATGGGGATACCTCTAAGGTTAGGGCAGCTCCTGATGTTGTGCCCTGAAGGCCCAGTCTTCACTACCTTATATACTCCTGGTCCGCCTTGCAGGAACATCTTTTCCTGCTCTTTCAACACTACTTCATGGCACCGACGTGAATTTACTTCTCTGAAGTAATCATCAGTGATGGATTTAGGCTCCTATAAATAAAAAATATGTATATTTGTGTTCGTGCATACTTCAATATAGCTCAATTAAGCCAATTTATACTGCAGAAAATAAACTTCAGGTTCTGTCGTTGAAACAGCAAAAAATGGTGTTCACACAAAGTAGAACACAATGCAATCTGCTTCATGGGGTCCAAAACTTTGCTATCAATGTGCAAATGTGAACATCCAAACCAAGAATGTAATCACTTGGTACATTATCAAAGTGTCCTGGAAAGAGATTTGTACAATTCTTCTAACTAAAAAGGCAGACTGAAAGGGTATGTGGATTCTGAGATTCAAATTTGAAACATTTTCCAAACGGAGTGCTCAACAATGGTGACTGTTAATCATCATCAGATTCAAAATTGAAAATAACTTCTCAAAGGTCAATGAAGCTCTCATCTTGGCAAATTCTTCTTTTGTTTCTAGAAAAAAATGTAATAGGCACCCTGATGCATATTTGTGATTTAGGAAATCACTATCATGAAATAAATAATGTAATAACTAATCTAATTATTTTTTTGTTGAAATCAGTATAATTATAACCCAGTGAAAGAAAAACAACACTTTAACTGTAGCCAATATAACAAAACTAAATGAACATGACTGGAAACATTCATCGATTGCACAAACACCTGTAAAAGCCAAGTTGGTGCCTTGCATGCAGCACACCACTAGAAGGGGAATGGAAGAAAATATTTTATTAGAGTACAATATTAAGTGCATTTTTTTTTAAGTAGTAGAGATAAAGTAATTTGAACTAGAGAAAAGTTGCAAATGAGGCAACCTGATGATAGAAAAAGATACTCTAACAAGATGTAAAAGTTAATGCGCATCTTTAATAAGGGAAACAAACTTGTTAATGCCCAGGATGACAAAGAGCACAATAATAAAGCTTGTAAGGGGGAACAATGAAAACAAATCATAAAGGTTTAGAAATAAAAACAAATTTACAGTAGTGGGAAAAACAGATCATACTTCCTCTCTGTAAATACAGGTCCACTACCGATTTTCTGCAAACTGATTGTCCAGTACTTCCTTTAATCCAGACAAAATCACAAGAGTGTACTTGAAATACCCCCCTGGTAGTCCCCTCCCGAAAATGTGGCACCTAGGCTGTTGAGGCGGCGGATCTCAACCTCATTGGGACTTCCATGCCAATCTGCGGGCCAAATGTGCCACCTGCGCCCAGCGCTGTAGAACTCTGGCCTGGCAGGAGCCGGCAGATCCGTTCCCATAGCAGAGTTCCAAGGCCAATCAGCAAGTCGAATTTGCCCCCTCCGGCCGAGGCTCTGCACTTCGGCCCAGCCAGAGCTGACAAATTGGTTCCCATTGCCCGCTTCCGAGGCCTAGGTGTATCGTTCCATTACTGTTGGATTCCTCTCAGAAGCCATGACCTCTTTTGGTCCGGCAAAACAGATAATCCAGATAGGCTCTGGAACCAAGGGTGCTGGAAAATCAATATTCTGATATTTGGATAGATCTGCAATTACAATTCCCAGACCCCCAGTACAATACATATAAATGACAAAAGTGTGTTATTCTTAACTTTGCGAGCAATGCCAAGAAATTCACCTCACATCTTTTCGCAATTTTTAAATCACTAATCCCACTGATAAGCACATTTGCCTAACCTGAATCGAGAAATCAGTCCTATCTTTTATGTATAAATATTGGTTATCACCCACAGCAATAGATTCTTATTGAGCTAATTGTAAAATGGTGCAGTTAGCATTCTGGGAAGAACTTTAAGCCGTGGGTTATACGGATGCAGTGGGTTACAAGCCGTGATCTACGGATGCAATGGGTTACTTCACGCTAACTGCACCATTTTACAATTAGCTCACTAAGTAAGGAATATTTGAAAGATAGTAATCATGTTGATTACTATGATGAACCAAAATATGATTGGTTATTGCATGTGAACCAATCATAGTAGAGTAGCATCATTAACCCCATCTTACTGTATGCTTTATATTAACACCTACTTCTTACATTAAGTAGTCTTGGAAGTGGTGATGATGAATTAACAACTAACAACCTGCTGTTACAATTAAAGATGACTTTAAACTCCAGACCTGTGTAACATAATAAATTACATGGTGTCAGTCAGCGTGAAGTAACCCACTGCATCCGTATATCGGGTTTTATTTGTGTCTATCAGTTTCATTTGTATCACCATGGCTCACTCGTACCGCAAACCAGCGCAGCTCATCTTCGATTCTGACATCAAGGAACCATGGAGGCTATTTGAAATAGACTACCAACACTATATCAACATCATCCATCATAATGAACCAGATGCTGTCAAGGCTTCTCTTCTACTAAACCTGGCTGGACCGGAAGCTCTGATGAGAGCGCAGACCTTTGACTTCGCCGTTGTCTGCAGGTCCCGTGGGAACAGAACCTCCAGCTCAGCGTCTAATCTGCATCTGTTGCAACATGACTCACAGGACCAGCTCGAATCTGCCCACGAGAACGATCCAATTAGCACATATGAGGAGTCCACTCCTTCACACAGCTGGTAAGCTTTTGGATCCCTCTGTATCAATGTCAATTAACGACAAGCCTGTGAAGGCCAAGCTGGATACTGGTGCCCGCGTGAATGTAATGTCTGTGAATGTCTACAGCAAGATTAAAAAATAATGAGACCTTGACTAGAGATTGCTCTATCTTACATGATTATAGGGGGGGGTCTTGAATCCACTTGGAAGAATTTCCTTTAAATGTGTGCTGCAAAACACCACACTGACTATCTATATCTTAAAATCGGACTCTGTTACTCTACTGGGCATCCATGTGTGCCAAGACCTAGGGCTAGTCTCCTTCGACCACCTGTTCACAAGTTACTAATATCTGAGGATCCGATAAAAAGATAGCCTGATCGATTCGATGGCAAGCTAGGGAAGCTGCCTGCGACTTATAAGATCGCCATTGACCCCACCATCGACCCAGCCGTCCGTGCCCCCCACCGTGTGCCACTTGCCATGTGAGACAGAATTGAGATTGAACTAAAAAACATGGTCTCCATGGGTGTACTAGCCGAAATCAGCGAACCCACAGACTGGGTCTTCACCATGGTTGTCACTTATAAGAAAGACAAAAATGAGCTCCGCGTGTGCATTAATCCAAAAGACTTGAAGACTGCCATCAAGCGCCCGCTCTATCCGATGAGAACTGTCGAGGACGTCGCTGCACAAATCGGGTGTGCAACAGTATTTTCTGTACTTGATGCAAAAAGCTCGTTTTGGCAGATACCACTGGATGACGAGTCATCAAATTTCACCACGTTTGCCACACCATTTGGCAGATTCAAATTTCTTAGGATGCCATTCGGCATCAACTCGGCCAGCGAGGTTTTTCAAAGAATCATGGAAAAGCTGTTCGAAGGACTCCCGTGTGTCATCATTGTAGATGACATCCTGGTTTATGGCAAGGACATAGCGGAGCATGACAACAACCTAAAGCGTATTATGGACAGGGCACGTGAGATAAACCTGAAAATCAACCCTAATAAATGCAAGTTCAGGGTTCCAGAGGTCACCTATGTCAGACATGTGTTCACCTCTGATCGCCTTAAGCCCGATCCGAAGAAAACTGCTGCGTTCCCACCCTGACCTGAAGCGTCTTGTCACGATAACCTGCGATGCCTCACAATACGGGCTGGGCGCAGCCCATATTTTGCCAACATCTGCCAATGGAACTGTACGACCTGTATCTTACACTTGGCCAACCAATGGAACTTCCACCATGTCACAAGCAGCCCTGAATACCCTCATAGTAACGGGCTCGCTGAACGGGCCGTCAGTAGCGCAAAACAACTAATGGAAGCTCCCACCTGGCCAAGTCAGATGTGTATCTAGACCTCTGAAACAGACACATCCCTAGAGACGGGATCCTAGGCTCACCAGCCCAATGCCTGATGACTAGGACAACACGACCTCCGATACCAATTGCCCAGCAGAAGCTGGTGCCACAGGTGCTGAAACCAGCCGCGGCCCAGAAGCGCATCCGGGAGAAACACAATATCCAGAAACAATCCTATGACAAGTCCAGCAAACTGCTGACACTGCTGCGTCGTTTGCAGACTACTGTGGGACATTCCCGTCTAGGTTTCGTTGTCGGCCCGTCTAAGGAACCCCGCTCCTACCTTGTCGACGTCGATGGTGCTGTGTACAGGCGGAGCCGCCAACACTTGCTGCTTGTGAAAGAACCTCGTCCGCCACCAGCCGATCCCTTTGCTCCACCTCTGATGTTCAAATTGTCTGCTGCCTAGTCCCAGCATGTCCCATTCTCCGCCACGACCGGCGGTCCTGTCTAACAATAACACTACCTCTCCCGCATGCTCACCCTATCGATCGCCTAAAGTGCCCCCAGCTGCTTTCTCCCCTCCGGGTCACTGCCTCCCTCCCCCACTAACTTTTCTGGTGCGGAGGGAGAGGAGTTGGTCCGTACGCATTCGGGTTGTATTAGTAGACCCTCTGACAGATACGGTGAGTATGTTTAAATTTGCGCATCTTACATGTGCTTAACTATATTCGCTCTTTACGGGAAAGGATGTAGATTGGTTATTGCATGTGAACCAATCATAGTAGTAGCATCATTAATCCCACCTCACTGTATGCTTTATATTAAAAATGCAATCAAACAGACATTTGCCTTTCATACTTTCAATTAATTTAAGGATGATTTAAGTTAACCCTGCAGCAAAGCAATGTTATGCACAGATGCTGCACGGCATACAATCAATTCTCTTCCCTCCACTCCAATTCAGGTTACACAAATAAAAATAGCCACAAAAAGGAATGGGATATAACGAGAAACAAAAAGGCTGAAAACATTTATATTGTTAAATAAGAATTTCATGTAGCTTCAATTTTATGGTAAATGAAAATGTTTGCTAGTTCAAATCTCCAAAGTCTTTTGCACTGGACACGTTCCTGACGCAACGTTCAAAAATCTGCAAAAAAAGTCTTGAACTATTCTGTATTGGTTTTAATACAAGGATGTTGGAATACAAAAAAGTCAAAGTTGTGTGCAGTTGTGCAGTACCTTGAGGTGTGGTGTGCAATTTTGGTCTCTGTGCCAGAAGGAAGTAGACCTGTATATTTGCCTTGGAGGCAGCACATCCTAGATTCACTAGAATGATTTCTGGCTTGCAAGGACTGACCAATGAGCCCAGTCTGATTAAACAACCTGTACACATTGGAGTGCAGAAGAATGAAAGGCGATTTAAAAACAAAGACTTCAGGGGAATTAACCAAATAGAACTGGTTTCCTCAGGCTGGTAGGTCCACAACTCGAGTGAATTGTTTCAGTATAAGCTATTTTTTGGCTGAAAGTAGGACTTTTACCTTAAGGAGAAATGCAAATTTTTAGAAATCACTATGCCACATTGAAAACGCTGGAGCTCCGGTGAGCTGAAGACTTGCAGGTGAACATCGCGGAGCTGCGGGGCGGGCGGCGGCGCTGAAATTTAAATCGGGAGCCTGGGATCTCTCGACGAGATCGCCAGTTGTGGAGCTCCATCCAGCGCGGCCTGTTGGCATCGGAAGCTGCGGTCTCCAGCAAGGAAGCAACCGTTACAGGCACCCCGAGCCGCTGAGAGGGTTTTCCCGCCGCCGGAGCACCATCACCCGGCGAAGAAGGGCCTGGAACATCAGCCCCATAGGGGCGACTGTGGAGGCCTCAATAGGCCTGACTATGGGTGAACTGGGGATGGGGCCTGGACTTTGTGCCTTCCCTCATAATGGGAACCATTGTGGGGGGATGTTTTTTTATGTTTTATGTTAAATCCTGTAATGTTATGTCTTATTTTTATCTATGTGCTGCATGGCAAGACAAATTTCACTACACCAATTTGTGTATGTGACAATAAATGTCCTTTGTCCTCACTGGAGATTAGAAGAATGAGGTGGGGGGAAACCACATTTTTTTCTATGTTATTCGAATTCAATTAATTTCGAATTTTAGGCCCAAGTCATAATATTTTCGGTGATTTTAGTTTAATCACAGAATTTAATTCTACAGTATTGTAGACTGGGACTGAGCTATTGTGCTAATAGGTAAGCAGAGAAGTTAAATAATGAGTGCAATGTTAATAGTTACTACACAGGGAAGAAAATATATTGCATGAGAGGTTAAAAATAATTCAGATTTTCTCTTGTCTGTCTTGCAGAGAAATAGCTTCATTGTGGTAGAAGATCTTAGACTTTCTAAAAAATATATTGTTTTTGTTCATAATTCAACAATTTCAGCACAGGATGGTTACATATTAGGAAACCATCTATGTCAAATGAACCAAAGCGGATGTAAACTGAGAAAACTGTAAAATTCAATGTACAGTAATACTTCAAGATAAATTTAATGTAGATCTGTATGACTTTCCATATAATGCAACAACTGGTACACGATGTATGACATGACATGAAGCAAAGATCTGAGTATCAATTTCAGTCTTCTCCCCCCCCCCCCCCGCCCCTCCACAAGAGTATTGCACTCATTAAAATCAACACACTCTTGAATACTTTTATAGATAAAAGCAAAATATGAAAATGAAATGCATAAAATAAATGTTATTCAGTAAAAAGCTGGATATGATGTGCATGATTGTTTAAAATAAATAGTTACAATTAAAGAAAATGTTGAACTGAAGCAAAAAAGCAATATTCCATTGCGCAACACTGAATGTACGAAACAAGTACCTCTCTTTTGACTTTTCCTTAAACTCAAATATAAGTAATGGAAACCTGCTTCACAATCCATCTCTAATCTTGCAACACAGGTCTTGTAGCAGCATACACATTAGTCATATCTTCATTTGGACTGCAGGTAATAAACCAGTTTGCTTGAGATTGCAACTGATAGTGCATGTTGTTTAACTTTCACCTACTAACACCACTGTGTTTCTCCATTCCATTAACCATAAGCTGCCATTAGTGAAACATTTGTAGATTTAGATATTTCTTTGTGCTAATACAATGTGTTGCCTTGTTGACAGTTTATGTTTATGGATGTTAGAATATAAATTAGATCCTTTTCATTTGGAAACAAAATTAATTGCAAAAATATATTGTATCCACAGAAATGTAAACACATTGGAAACTACAAAACTGCCTAGTGCTGTTTTAGCCAATTTCAATAAAAATGTAAACACATTTTAGATTTTGTCACCATAAGGTAATTAATAGAATAAAGGGGAGGTCATTTAAGACTGAGGTGAGAAAATACTTTTTCACCCAGAGAGTTGAGAATTTATGGAATTCCCTGCCACATAGGGCAGTGGAGGCCAAATCACTGGATGGATTTAAGAGAATTAGATAGAGCTCTAGGGGCTAGTGGAATCAAGGGATATGGGGAGAAGGCAGGCACGGGTTATTGATAGGGCACGATCAGCCGTGATCACAAAGAATGGCGGTACTGGCTCGAAGGGCCGAATGGCCTCCTCCTGCACCTATTTTCTATGTAATACCAAAATAGAGGGTTGTTGTCCAATCTTTACCCCAAAAAAGGTAAAAAGTACTTGATATTTCACTGTTTTGCAAATTTTCAATTTCTTTTCAATTATCAGCACATAACAAAAGTCAAAGCTAAAAATGATTAACTGCCTATCAGTGAAAGATGCAAAATTGCAGTAGCAATCAACTGTTTTATGTCTTTATTATTTCAATTATAAATCTCTCAGAATTGAAAAAAATAACCTACAGAACAGGGCCCAAGAACTGTGTAAATTCTACTATTGAAGTTAAAAAATTTAAAATAACATTTATTTGTATCTTGTCATGTCCCTTACTACACAAAGACTGGAGCATCACTGGTGATACAAATACTGCACATGGCCAAATCATACTATTTGATTTGAAGGAAGAAGTGCTTCATCTATCTTATATATATATATTACTAAAAGAGAGTGCGAGTGCGTGTGCGTGTTCCTGAAATTACGCCAAAAAGGCACACGACAGCGCTATAATTTTTCACCACCTTACTCACAATTGTCTTGTGGGGGTGTGTTTTTTTATCATTTCATTCAGATTGATGTTATATTTTACAAGTTATTCACATATTTAACTTTACAAAATTCAGTTTGTGAAAGAATGACTTGAAAAGTGGCAGTTGCTGGCAGTTACAGCTATGACATTTCATTTCTATCTCATTTACATAACCTGCCCATCAACAGTGTTCCACCCAGTGCAATAAGAGATTTGTTACATTGTTGTAAGGAGAGGGAGGGAGGGAGTGACTGAGGGAGTAGTGGGAGAGGGGAGGGGAGGAGGAGAGGGGAGTGAAGAGGAGGAGGGAGTGTTGGGGGATGAGGGGCAATGAGCCGCCCCTGCGCAGTTGGGGATTATGGGTGAGTGGTGGACAATTGCGTTGGGGGAACGGGTGAGTGGTGGAAACGGGTTGCGTTGGGGGGGGGGGGGTGGGGGGCAAGTGGGTCGTGCAATATTGCGTTGGGGGAATGGGGTCCCAACGGATCCCACTTGGTCTAGTTTTAAATAAAAATTAAACCTTTAATTTGACAGGCTTTTAAAATATTCAACTTTCTATTTTTCCCCCAAAACACCTATCAACACTATAATTCTGATGACTAAACAATAGTATTTAACAGTGCTGAAAACAAATTAAAAGTATTGCTTATGGTCATACACTTGTAAATCACTTCTCAAATTGGTTCCCATATATATCTGTTAATGAACACACCACACTGTCTTATCAAGCCCACAATTCTTGCATCATGCTCGGTGCATGTCCAACAAAAACAACTTATATTGTCACTATCTTGCAAGGCTATGAACTGGTATTCTACAATAAACTGGTATTAGTCTCTTGCGTTACAGGTGCTGCTGTTATCAAGTGGTGACTTGTTTCGATATTCAATTAAATGTTTCTTAAAATAAAATCAAATGAATCCATGAGTAGGCAGAATTGCAGTTACTGATAAAATATAGCTTATGTTTACATGTACAGAAACGTATACCATTTTCCTGATAAATGACTGAGCTGAAGAAGTATTCAATAATGAACTCAAACAATTTTCCTTCTCTCGTTTACTGAAAAATGTCAGTAGCTGTGCTTAGTGTTTCAGGTTAAATATTTTATTAGTTTGGTGCAGTGTTAGTTTCCCTGTACTAATTTAATAATATTGTCACTTGAAAGTGAATGCTTTAGCGAAACCATCCTGTCTCTTCCCATCATGCTAAACTTTGCGGTTTATTAAAGCATAGGCTTTCAAATAAGTAGTTTCATCCTTGAGAATTAATTGTAACAGTTAATATTTAAAAGGTGGAAGCAAATATATTTTTAATTAATGCATTTTAGAAAATAGTGTATAACAGTGCTCACAGACAGCAAAGGGGTTAAACTGCCAAAACAGGCATTTCACCTTTGGCACCTTTACTTACATCAACAGGGACCAGAAGGCTCTTGCCCAGGTGTTGGTTAAAAGAGAGGCACCAGGCTTCAGTGTAACCATTCATGTTGGGAACATACTTCTTTACAGTCTCATCATTCAGTCTCAGCCATACCCCATCATCATTGTGGATCTATGGGAAACAAGCAACAAAAACGAGCCGTGCCCTCCTGTAACTGCCCCAGAGCTAGAAAAGACTATGAAGCTCCAGACTAATGATAAGGTGGGCATCAGTGACTAGGTTTTAGCCTCGATACAACTAATAAAGTCTTCTTTGACGGTGATGGCAGACTGACCAACACAACATCAGAGGCGTAATCTTTTATTCGCCATGAGTTCCAATGGGAAGCTGTAAGCTGGCTCTGCTTAAAATCAATCAAAATAATTGGGAGAAAAGAAACAATAAGATGATGCACAGAAGTCAGTCCTGGATTTGCAGGACCATGCAAATCCAGGGAAATAATTTACAAAACACTTTGCTCGTTATGTGCTCCAGTTGCAGTCATCTTATGTACAATGCTCTCATTACAAACCCAAGAATGTCAATCATTGATTTTAATATTAGACAATATTTAGCCAATTTACTAATCACGGTGCCCTCCATAATGTTTGGGACAAAGGCCCATCGTTTATTTATTTGCCTCTGAACTCCAAAATTTGCGATTTGTAATAGAAAAAAAAAAATCACATGTGGTTAAAGTGCACATTATCAGATTTTATTAAAAGGTATTTTTATACATTTTTCACCATGTAGAAATTACAGGTGGTCTGTACATAGCTCCCCCCATTTCAAGACACCTAAATGTTTGGGACACATTGGTAATTAAATACCTCCTTAATGCGGGTATAAGAGAGCTTCGGCACCTAGTTTTTCCTCCAGTCTTTCTATCACCTTTTAATGTTGTTTAACAACATGAGAACCAAAATTGTGCCAATAAAATACATTATGAGACTGAGAAACAAGATAATTCTGTTAGAGACATCAGTCAAACCTTAGGCTTACCAAAATCAACTGTTTGGACCATCATTAAGAAGAGAGCAGTGGTGAGCTTACTAATCACAAAGGGGCTGGCAGGCCAAGGAAGACCTCCACAGCTAATGACAGAAGAATTCTCTCTATAATAAAGAAACATCCACATCACCTGTCCGACAGATCAGAAACACACTTCAGTGTGGATTTGTCAATGACCACTGTCCGCAGAAGGCATCATGAACAGAAATACAGTGGCTACACTGCAAGATGCAAACCACTGGTTAGCTGCAAAAATAGGGTGACCAGGTTACAGTTTGCCAAGAAGTACTTAAAAGAGCAACGACAGTTCTGGAAAAAAAACGGCCTCCACCACCCTCTGAGGCAGAGAATTCCAGACTCACAATTCTGTGTGAAAAAGTGTTTCCTCATCTCCGTTCTAAATGGCTTACCCCTTATTCTTAAACAGTGGGTTCTGGTTCTGGACTCCCCCCAGCATCAGGAACATGTTTCCTGCCTCTAGCGTGTCCAAACCCTTAATAATTTTATACGTTTCAATAAGATTCCCTCTCATCCTTCTAATCTCCAGAGTATACAAGCCCAGCCGCTCCATTCTCTCATCATATGACAGTCCCGCCATCCCGGGAATTAACCTCGTAAACCTACGCTGCACTCCCTCAATAGTAAGAATGTCCTTCCTCAAATAAGGGGACCAAAACTGCACACAATACTCCAGGTGTGGTCTCACCAGGGCCGTATACAACTGCAGAAGGACCTCTTTGCTCCTATACTCAACTCCTCGTGTTATAAAGGCCAACATGACATTCGCTTTCTTCATTGCCTGCTGTACCTGCATGCTTACTTTCATTGACTGTTTCTTTTCAGTTCCCATTGTACTTCCCCTTTTTCCAACGACATCATTTAGATAATAATCTGCCTTCCTGTTTTTGCTACCAAGTGGATAACCTCACATTTATCCACATTAAACTGCATCTGCCATGCATCTGCCCACTCACACCACCTGTCCAGGTCACCCTGCATTCTCATAACATCATCCTCACAGCTCACACTGCCACCCAGCTTTGTGTCATCTGCAAATTTGCTAATGTTACTTTGAATCCCTTCATCTAAAAGATTGATGTATATTGTAAATAGCTGCGGACCCATCACCGAGCCTTGCGGTACCCCACTATTCACTGCCTGCCATTCTGAAAGGGACCCATTGAAAGGGACCCTTACTCTTTGTTTCTTGTCTGCCAACCAATTTTTTATCCATGTCAGCACTCCACCCCCCAATACCACGTGCCCTAATTTTGCCCACTAATCTCCTATGTGGGACCTTATCAAATGCTTTCTGAAAGTCCAGATACACTACATCCACTGGCTCTCCCTTGTCCATTTTCATAGTCACATCTTCAAAAAATTCCAGATTAGTCAAGCATGATTTCGCCTTCGTAAATCCATACTGACTCGGACCGATCCTGTTACTGCTCTCCAAATGTGCCGCTATTTCATCTTTTATAATTGACTCCAGCATCTTCCCTACTACCGATGTCTGGCTAACTGGTCCATAATTCCCAGTTTTCTCTCTCCCACCTTTCTTGAAAAGTGGGATAACATTAGCTATCCTCCAATCCACAGGAACGGATCCTGAATCTATAGAACACTGGAAAATTATCACCAATGCGTCGACGATTTCTAGAGCCACTTCCTTAAGTACATTGGTATGCAGACCATCAGGCCCTGGGGATTTAACAGCGTTCAGTCCCATCAGTCTACCCAACACCATTTCCTGCCTATTGTGGATTTCATTCAGTTTCTTTGTCACCCCAGATCCTCTGGCCACTACTATATCAGGATGATTGTTTGTATCCTCCTTAGTGAAGACGGGTCCAAAGTCCGAAGAAGGGTTTCGGCCCGAAACGTTGCCTATCTCCTTCGCTCCATAGATGCTGCTGCACATGCTGAGTTTCTCCAGCATTTTGTGTACCCTCCAAAGTACCTGTTCATCTCATCTGCCATTTCCTAGTTCCCCATAATAAATTTACCCTTTTCAGTCTTCAAGAGTCCAACTTTGGTCTTAACTAATTTTTTCCTCTTCACATACCTTCACTTATCTTCATTGATGATACAACTGCTCATGGTAGTAGCAATTATCCCAAACATACTGCTAAGCAACAAAGGAGTTTTTCAAAGCAAAAAATGGTAAATTCTTGAGTGGCCAAGTCAATCACCCGATCTGAACCCAATTGAGTGCCTTTTATATGCTTAAGAGAAAACTGAAGGGGACTAGCCCCCAAAACAAGCATAAGCTAAAGATGGCTGCAATAAAGGCCGGGCAGAGCATCACCAGAGAAGGTACCCAGCAACTGGTGATGTACTTAAGTCGCAGACTTCAAGCAGTCATTACATGCAAAGGATATACTAGTTCCCCATAATAAATACTAAACATGATTACTTTCATTTACATGACAATCCTGTGTCACAAACATTATGGTGCCCTGAAATGGAGGGAACTATGTATAAACACTGCTGTAATTTCTACATTGTGGAACCAAAATGTATAAAAATGGCCTTTATTAAAATCTGACAATGTGCACTTTAATCACGTGATTTTTTTCTATTACAAATCTCACATTGTGGAGTAGAGGGGCAAATAAATAAATGATGGGTCTTTGTCCCAAACATTATGGAGGGCACTGAATATTAACTTTCTACCGTAATATTCCTGTGTCTGCCTCTATTAGACCGCATCTCCAAATAACAGATTGGCAAGTAGGACCCAAAAATCAAATAACTTGTGCTTTGGTATCCAACTATACCTACTTATCCAGACTCAATTAGCTGCAACTAATATTTTCGTTGACTGTACGAATGCCAAAGAATATTGGCAAGCTCCTAACCATTCATGGATATGATTCCGTTTTTTTTTAAATTGACATAAATCAAGTAATTCTTCTAAAACCTAGAACAAATGATTAAAGATGCCCACTTATAGCATTTCCAGACTGTAGCCTCAAAGTTACTTGCATGTGTGTCAAAGCAAATCAAAAATGAAACTGCATATACAATCTAACTGTTGCTGCAAAAATTACTGAAGCTTGTGATGGAAAAACTGCTCATTTCATTCCACTATTGCAAATGCATTCTTTATTTTGTTTTAAATACTTTCCCAACATTTATGTAGATAAAAAGAAAAAACCCTAGTCTATTAATCCTCCTCTTAAGTAATATTCTTTACCTCATCATTGAAAGTGATGGTTCCATTGACCTTCACTATGCCTATCTGCTCACTTTGGAGAGAAGGGTGGCTACGTATACGAAGCCCTGCACTGTCCTTTGTCACAAATCTGCGGACCTGAGAGAAGCAATGAAACAGTAAGACAAAGAAATAAGATAAAAAGCTGTTCAGATTAAAAGCAACAGATTAAACAAGTAAACTAAAACAGCTGCAGGTTAAAAAGCTGACATTGACAGAGAGATTGGTTTGCATTAGGTGTAAGTCACAGAAATTGACCGCATCTTCGCCATCATTGACAATTGCTCCAAGCACAATTCTGTTTTATAATAAAGATACAGCAAGCTGAACTGGTATTCTTGGAGTCAACCTGTAAACTTTAAAATTACATGTCATTGTCAAAAATTGTCTATTTCCAACACTCAGGAAATTAAATGCATACATGTCATAATTAATCTACAAGATAGAACAATAATTAACAGAAATAAATGAGTATAAACGGTTCTGATACAGGAGTCAGTCTAAAAACATATTCCAATGCAAATATATTAAATCCACAAACAAGTTACATTATGAAGTTTCCATTACCTTTGTAACAAAAAATATTAAAGTATCAGCTTGGTACTGTACCTTGCTTGGTTGCTGTTCAACCTTAGGTTTGACCATTTGAGAGCCTGGAGGTATCATCCCCTTTGGTGCATCTTTTACTTCTACTTCTAGACCAGCATCTATCAATTCAGAAAAACAAATTCCATGTAAAACACAGCACATCAAGAAAGAAAAAAAGAATACGTTACTTCTAAAATCCAACTTTTTACATGGACAAATGTTTACATGGACAAAACTAAGATATTAAACATGGTTTGGTAACATTTGATTCAATACACAAAATATAGCATTGTAGAATTTCAAAAACGATCAATCCAAACATTTTAAAGAAGTGTAGCAGTAATCCTTTACTGTAATTCAGATTATGTTATTCAGCAAAATATAAATTTTACTTCGGAGTCACGTGAGTGACTACGTGAAGAGCCCGCCTGGCGCTGGCAAACGGCATTACGTCGACGCTGACGGCAGAAGCAGGAGCTGCACAGACAGCTCCTCGACAGCGGTAGGTTCGGAACCGGCAGGTAAGTGCTGTTGAAAAAATTTTTTAGGACTTGAAAACTCCGTGCCTGGTGGAAAACCAGGATTTAAAGGTTTTAAAAACAAATTAAAAGTCTAAATTGAACAGATATACTCTGTTAAAATAACGGAGTTTTAAAAAGAACGTCCCAGGGAATACCCAGCGATCGGGACGAGAGATAATTACGGGGCCGGTTCCGATACTGGTACCGTTTAAAATACGGTAGAAAGGTTTAGATGCTCCACAATTTTGGCAGGATATTTTAAAAGTCAGAAAGACTGTATTTAAAAAAAAAAAAAAAGTTAATAAAATTCACGATATGGAGAAAGTACTCCATAATATATAAAAAGAGACTAGGGTCACAGTACCCAAACAGTTCCCCAAAAAAGACCCTGAGGGGCTTGAATGTACTAAAGACCAGGGTCACAGTACCCAAACAGTTCCCCAAAAAAGACCCTGAGGGGCTTGAATATACAAAATATGGCTATGTGCCAAATTGAGATATAAAAACCTGGATAGGTGGAGGAAGTCTCTTTGGATATAATTCCAAGTGGATCAGGGCTGCAAAAGACAGACCCTGCAAGTGTGATGTGAATTATGAATGCACACCACAAATAAAATAAAATAAAAGTGAGGCCAGGTGTGCCTGAGATAGCAAAAGTTTTGCTATATCTAAAGGAAGTGGTGAGGCTATGGGAAAACCTAGCTGCCTACATTAATTATATGGTATCTCACCAACTTCAAGAATACGATAAAACTTTATGTTTTATTTAAATATCAATGGTTAATCCATTTATAAATATCCATGTCTCAAATATATGAGATATAAGAAATACAATTTCAAAGTTCAAAATGGTGCAAATATGTAAAATATAAAATAAATTGCCATTAGTTGTGGAGCTTAATAGGAAGAAAAATATATAATTACCGAATCTGCATTATAGGGTTGCAGATTAATACAAATCAGGATATATTAAACTCCTGATTATTATAGAATACCTGCCTTATGATTAATCAAATATATTAATTACAAAAGAACAGACCACTGATCTTTAAACTTTGGGGAAGAAAAACTATGATCCAATAAAAATTTTGATTATGGATCAAAACAAAGACAAAGATCTTTTATTTTACGGTGGAAAAACTATGATCCAATGGAAAATTTGATGATGGATCAAAATAAAGGCAGAAGTGGTATTATCCAAACATAGCCTTATCTTAACCTATATAATTGGGGAAAAGAAGGCTTGATGTACGTTGAAGAGGTGCAAACATCTGGTTACAAAATAAGTCATGAAATCTCCAATTATGGGGGATTACAGGTGTATTATGATGGTTAAAACTTAATATAACTAAGGAGGATTGGTTCACCTGTATTAGGGGAAAACTGATTTCAGGTTTGCACTCAAAAGTAAATTTTAAAAAGAAGGGGAACGTACATGTATATTATAAAATTACCTTAGTGTAAAGATTCATGTATAAAACCATACAATAATATCATTATTTACACTTTCACAGTGTAAGAAAATAGAAACATCTAGAACATGGAAAACTGTTGTGATTAACAAAGTGTTTAATCAATATTACAGGTGCTTGAAATTAATTAAAGTGGGTCAAGCTGTGCAAGTTAAAACTTGTCCAAACATCAATCAGTTCAAGTTGTTAAACTGAACACTGAAGGAACAATATACTGATAAAAGATCAGCACTTGCACTAATGAGGTACATGGTATGGTTATCTCGATTACATTTAAATTAGAAGAGATAAAGAGCAGCTGCAAATTAGTGCCTGCCATTATAAACCTGGTGGACTTGACCCATTACATAAAGCATATGCTCAGGCATTAATAAAATATTTTTAAATTACTATTCTGAATTCAGAATAATTTAAGCACCATAAGAGTGGGGAGAATTGTTCCATGATACAAATATGTATTATTGTTGTTGACATACTTTGTTCCTCCATTAGGTATGGGGAAAATATAAATAAAGTTCCAAAAGAAGGAATACAGAAGCTTATAGAATATGTATGCCTTGTGAAGAGGTTTATGCAAAATATCAAATGATACGTTATCATTATTAGTAGTGTAAAAAAGGTTCATAAGCTGCTTCAACTATTTAATTACAACTGAAGCAAGATTACAGATGATGTACAGCTTCTGTGAATGTTTGGGTAAAGATAAGAATATTATCTATTCTTATAACAATAATTGATATGTTTTTTGTTAAGCGGACTGCAGACAATTATACCAGGCAAACATAAATGGTTTGTCCTAAGAATTTTCCAAACATTCGTATTAATTGTTGAAGTATAAGGAGTTATGGATAAAAAATGATCGATTGTTTTATTATGGAACTGTCCATGTCGTATTAAGATGAACAATACCACGGCTGTGGCATATGTTAACTATGGTCAAATTTGGGAGGAAAATATATTGTCATTATTGTGCATACTTACGATTAATCTGGTTGTATACAGATTAAATCACTGATTTTAAATATTTCTTGTGGTCACAAGATAAGTTAAACAACAATTATGGGATTATCTAAGTAAACAGATGTGGTATGTTTTAAAGTTAGTCCACCTGTTTATCTCTAAGGAAGAGACAATGGTATCGGAAGATAACTAATTTGGTAAGAAAAACATATTGTCATTAATATGGATTACTTACGATTAATCTGATTGCATACAGATTAAATCACTGATCTTTCGAATATTCTTGTGGGTATCTAAGAACAGTGAAGGTGGATGCTTTTCTCCAAATTACATGAGGAAAAGATTCTTTGTGTTTCTCTTTTTTGTTTAATAGGGCAGTGTCTGATGAATATGTAGCAGGACACTGCCAGAGGCATTTTGGTGGCCCAATATGGGTCCTTTATGGTTATTTATATTGTGTGATTTTGAACTGCTGGTGATGATTCATAATGGCAGTAATTTATTGAAGTCAAAAAAGGGGTCTCGACCTAGGTCGTTGCCTGTCTCCCTTTGTTCTTTGGATGCTGCTGCACCCACTGGGATCTCCAGGTTGAGAAACCCTGCAGTAATTTATTGTTGTACAAAAACCTCCATAAGTCAAAATATGGAATTTGACTATCTACAGGTTGACTAGACCATCTCAAACAGCTGATGGTCAAAGAAGTCTATGAATGTAAACCAATATTACGATATATCAATAAATAATTATGTATAAAGAAGTGTTATACCTGCAATTTGCGGAAATAAGTCTAAATAACTATATTTTGTTATAAGAAATTGGAGGTCTGTATATACAGTAAAGTTATTTTGTCATTTAGATATATGTGAATTCCTTGTGGATTGCATTTTCTAAGTATCTAATTGATAGAGCCAATTATAGGGCTCAGAGTGTTACCGTCTTATAAACGGACAATATATTAACCAAGAAGTTATCAGATGCATTCATAATATCCCAATATGGAAAGGGATATATATGTAAATGTTAATAAAATATATATATATGTGTGTGTGTGTATATATATATTATAGATATAGATATAGATATATGTATATGTATATATAATCTGTCCAAAATTGTAAAAAATATAAAGGCAGGAGATAAAAAAATAAAAAAAAATCTTGAAATGCCTTAAGAAATGGACTTTAACTCTATCTATGATTCAAAAAATTTAAACATTGAAAATAATAATTCTGATAACTTTAGTATCAATATAAGAGTGCAAACATTGCAAATGTTACGTTTATAATGGCATGTGGATACAAATTGCATTATCATATATGTTTATGAATCTACCAAACAAAGCACGCCAAGAAGACCTGAAAACGAAACCAAGGTAAACCTATAAGCACATCCTGCTGGCTTTAAGTTGTGTGTGTGTGTGTGTGTGTGTGTGTGTGTGTGTGTGTGTGTGTGTGTGTGTGTGTGTGTGTGTGTGTGTGTGTGTGTGTGTGTGTGTGAACATCGATGAAAATGTTGCAGTAGGTAAGAGTCTGTGGCAATGAGACTGCTTTATTACACACAAAAACCACATTGGGTTCAGTAAAACTGATGGTTATAGAGGAATGTATTTCTAGATGGTTAATAATTGGATACATTCAGTAGGAAACTAGACACTGAAAGGTGGAAAATCACTCTGTTAATGAGGAAAATACATTCACAGGAATGGCACAGGATGAGCCACTCGAGCAAAGATGCAAGGCCGCAGGAGGCTGTAGATTACTGTTAAAATAAAGGAACCAGTCATGGTGTCAGATTTAGACATGCAATGTTCGGTTCGCTATAATTGTTGCTTTGTCATGCCATAAAAAATATATATCAATTGGTATTTGTGATAAATTTGCTTTTAAATAGAAAGGGCATTATTTTCATTTTTTATAATGTGAAAATTATTTATCACATAACTTGAGGCAATGTTTGGGGAAAATGTGTTATTCGCTCGTTATTGTGTTAATGAGCCGTACTGTCGTATGGAATAAATTCTACGACACGAAAAACACAGAAAGCTTTAAACTCTTCACGTAGTCACTCACGTGACTCCGAAGTAAAATAGTAAGATTAAACGAGAACTTACCAGTTCGAAGTTTGATCGTTATTTTATGAGGAGTTACGATGAGGGATTACGTGCCCTCCACTCCCCACCCTCATAAAATAAATGATCATCTGGTAGTTCTAAGTCTATTATGAGCCTTACTATGTTACTTCGGCTATTTTGTGTTCTGTGTTTTTCATGCCGCTGCTTTGAAGTATGCCGTTTGCCAGCGCCAGGCAGGCTCTTCACGTAATCCCTCATCGTAACTCCTCATAAAATAACGATCAAACTTCGAACTGGTAAGTTCTCGTTTAATCTTACTATTATTCATTGTTGCTGACAACAATCATTTCTTGGTTTGTAGATTTGAGTGTTTCAAATGGCTGGGGATTTCCTGTGGAGATTAACCTATGGATAAAGATCACACTTGCAGATGTCCTGAAGGCGATTCAAAGCACTGACTCCTACCAAGTTAGTGAAGCCTTGATCAGGCTTTCTGCTGGTAAATCCTATCACAAAGACAGTAGATATCATTGTATAAGATGGTATCCTTGTATACCAAGATCTGCAGGCACACTGCTGACATATAGCAGTCACAAGATCAGAACATGCACATTCATGGAAATTTGTGTAAAAATCCCTAACCTACTCTTGCTTACATGGGAAATTTATATCCTGCATGGTACTATCAGTATTTTCTCACAAAATAAATACAATATTGGACAGTCATGCTATCAAATTTCCAAATGGCTGTGACGAGGAATACAAGGAATCCCAGTGGATCCTAAGATTAAATTAATTAAAAGCAATTTTCAAATTTATACAAATTTCATTATGACACAAAAAGATCTTACAAATTCTGAACAGTACATATATTTTGGAATTTTCTAATATAAAGTGCAATTCAGTAAGCTCACCCGTTTCAATGCCATCTATTGTGACATGGATAGTATAAAGACCTACAGTTCCAGGTGTCCAGTTTGCACTGTATGTGCCATCATTATTAGCCCGAATTAACATATTTTCACTTGGCCTAAAAAGGTTAAAGCAAAGTACAAATAATGTCAGAGGCAACATTTGTTCTGGTGCCAGACGACAAAACTTTTAGGTGTATTATTTTCTTTTACCTTTTAGGTGTGGGCGATGCAAATCGAAGCTCTTCAAATGAATAATTTTCATAAGCCTGCAAAGCGATGATAATATATAAAAGAAATACAGCCAAATACATTGTGAGAATTCAGGCTTACTGGTATGCCCACCAGACTATGCAAGTAAAATGGGGCAATAGGGTCTCAGCCCCATTTGGGGTTAGCAATGGTGTCAGACAAGGGGGAATTTTGTCCCCAGTTCTTTTTAATCTCTATATTGATGATCTGTCCAAACAATTGAAAGCCTGTAATACTGGGTGCATGATTACTATTACTCTAGTGAACCATATTATGTATGCAGATGATCTTGTGGTCTTTATGTTCTGTGTATGGTGTGCAACATGATAGTAAATATAATGCTGGTACGAGTGCTGTTATAATCTGTAGAACCAAAGAGGATAAAGGTCTAAATACTTTACAATCTGTCTTAAGAAATCTTATGTATACATTTATTTGCCGGATTAATGACTCTGAAAATGAAATAATCTTGGCCTTATCAAACATACAGTTTAGCACTACATTCTACCAATCCCAGCTGTTATAGTTGTCTCGTTGTAGGACTGATTGTTTTTATCCTTGATCTTAAACCATGTATTGTGCTTTTGTATATAATTTATTGTGCTTTTTTAACAAATTTTCTGTGATTTTGTATGTGATTTATTGTGCTTTTGTATGCAATTTATTCGATGTAATACTTTGTCTTTTATCTGGACCTTGAGTCTGTAAAAAGAGTAAGAAAGTATAACAAGAGGAAAAAAACTCCACTGGAGATCTGCCTGTTCATTAACTAAAGCTAACAGAAACATGATTGCAAAAGGTGTGATTTCCAGTTTAAATCTACAATTGGAGAATTATATCTGAAAGACTTGATCAACCTGGGCAATATCTGGAGACAGGCATATACAGTGGCTTGCAAAAGTATTCATACCCCTTGAACTTTTCCACATTTTGTCACGTTGCAACCACAAACGTAAATGTATTTTCTTGGGATTTTATGTGATACACCAACACAAATTGGCGCATAATTGTGAAGTGGAAGGAAAATGATACATGGTTTTCAAATTTTTTTTACAAATTAAAAAAACTGAAAAGTGTGGCGTGCAAAAGTATTCAGCCCCCTTTACTCTGATACCCCTAAATAAAATCCAGTGCAACCAATTGCCTTCAGAAGTCACCTAATTGGTAAATAGAGTCCACTTGTGTGTAATCTAATCTCAGTATAAATACAGCTGTTCTGTGAAGGACTCAGAGGTTTATTAGAGAACATTAGTGAACAAGCAATGTTCCTTGGGCATCATGAAGCCCAAGGAACACACCAGACAGGTCAGGGATAAAGTTGTGGAGACGTTTAAAGCAGGGTTAGGTTATAAAAAAATATCCCAAGCTTTGAACATCTCACGGAGCACTGTTCAATCCATCATCCGAAAATGGAAAGAGTATGGCACAACTGCAAACCTACCATGACACGGCCGTCCACCTAAACTGACAGGCCGGGCAAGGAGAGCATTGATCAGAGAAGCAACCAAGAGGCCCAAGGTAACTCTGGAGGAGCTGCAGAGATCCACAGCTCAGGTGGGAGAATCTGTCCACAGGATAACTATTAGTCGTGCCCTCCACAAATCAGGCTTTTATGGAAGAGTGGCAAGAAGAAAGCCATTGTTGAAACAAAGCCATAAGAAGTCCCATTTGCAGTTTGCCACAAGCCATGTGGGGGACACAGCAAATATGTGGAGGAAGGTGCTCTGGTCTGATGAGAGCAAAATTGAAGTTTTTGGCCTAAATGCAAAACGCTATGTGTAGCGGAAAACTAACACTACACATCACCCTGAACACACCATCCCCACTGTGAAACATGGTGGTGGCAGCATCATGCTGTGGGGATGCTTTTCTTCAGCAGGGACAGGGAAGCTGGTCAGAGTTGATGGGAAGATGGATGGAGCCAAATACAGGGCAATCTTGGAAGAAAACCTGTTAAGAGTCTGCAAAAGACTTGAGACTGGGGCGGAGGTTCACCTTCCAGCAGGACAACGACCCTAAACATACAACCAGAGCTACAATGGAATGGTTTAGATCAAAGCATATTCATGTGTTAGAATGGCCCAGTCAAAGTCCAGACCTAAATCCAATTGAGAATCTCTGGCAAAACTTGAAAATTGCTGTTCACAGATGCTCTCCATCCAATCAGACTGAGCTTGAGCTATTTTGCAAAGAAGAATGGGAAAAAAATTCAGCCTCTAGATGTGCAAAGCTGGTAGAGACATACCCCAAAAGACTTGCAGCTGTAATTGCAGCGAAGTATTGACCCGGGGGGCTGAATACTTCTGCACACCACATTTTTCAATTTTTTATTTGTAATAAAATTTGGAAACCATGTATCATTTTCCTTCCACTTCACAATTATGCACCACTCTGTGTTGGTCTATCACATAAAATCCCAATAAAATACATTTACGTTTGTGGTTGTAACGTGACAAAATGTGGAAAAGTTCAAGGGGTATGAATACTTTTGCAAGCCACTGTAAGTTCATAGGCAAAATTCTATATTAGTATATTGGTGAGGAAAATGTCTACGTTGAAAGCAAAAAACCCCGCACAAAATTACCTTCATCATAGTGATTGCTGTATATCGAGCTTCTTTTACTATCATTGGTTCATAGGATACTTCCAGTTTGGGAGACGGCAAACCACCAAATGTCATATCAGTACTTGATGCTATCATTGGTGGGCTACCAGGAAATCGGTGCAATTTTTTAGTATTTTCCTGTTGGACAGATTTCTTTTGAGAGAGAGGGATAGCTTTCACCTCAACCTGCCATAAACAAAAATAAATTAACAGATTTCCCTATAGTTGTCTGATGTACAAAAAACATTAATATGCAATTAGCTCCTTATTGTACAAGGCAAATGTGTATATGATAAAGCATGCTTGTAAGAGGACATTCTTTTTATCGGAACTTAATATAACATATTGAGTAACCATGACAACATGGTGTTTCCACTGATGGGAAAGTCTAGGACCAGAGGTCATAGCCTCAGAATTAAAGGACGTTCCTTTAGAAAGGAGATGAGGACGAATTTCTTTACTCAGAGTGTGTTTAATCTGTGGAATGCCACAGAAGGCTGTGGAGGCCAAGTCAATGGATATTTTTAAGGCAAAGATAGATAGATTCTTGATTAGTACAGGTATCAGGTGTTATGGGGCGAAGGTAGGAGAATGGGGTTAAGAGGGAAAGATAGATCAGCCATAATTGAATGACCTAATTCTGCTTCTATGGTGGTCTGCTGAGAGTATATTTTCCTTTTACTGAGGGGAAATTCAAGAGACAGGACTAAATTAAACGTAGTAGAAAAAAAAAATAGGACTTCCCTTCTTCCACCTCCTCTGCCTCAACCCCCAGTGTTAACTTTGAATATAATTTTTCTTTAACAAAATGTGTCAAAGCAGCTATGTGGAAACCTCAATTTGGAAAAGTTAATTGTATTTAAATAAGTCTGATACATTTAAGGCCCAAATGATTTCATAGCATATTACAAAGTACAACTCATTCACCCTTCCAAACCAGAAAGGAACATTAGCACCTGTTTAGTCACCTAGAAAGCAAAGTGTTTTTAGGTAATCTGTTATTCTTTAATTCATCTCACTCCAATCAATAGAATGAAATATCTGAGTAGGCAGGAAAGAACTGCAGATGCTGGTTTAAATCAAAGGTAGACACAACATGCTGGAGTAACTCAGCAGGATAAGCAGCATCTCTGGAGAGAAACCTAAAATTAGTTGGACATCAGTCTGAAGAAGGGTCTCGATCCAAAACATCACCCATTCCTTCTCTCCAGAGATGCTGCCTGTCCCGCTGAGTTACTCCAGCTTTTTGTGTCTACCTTCGAAATATCTGAGTAGCTGGGTCAGTCAGAAAACGGGCTCATATCTCATATTCTTCATTGCCCTTTTCACATTTCAAAGTGATTTTAAAATGACACGTCATGTGAATTCAGTTAATTCTGATTCGAATGTTTTGAACAAAAATAAAGCTAAACGTAAGTCCCAATCAAGCTCAAAAGTGTAATAGAAATTAGATGATTTCCAAAAGCAAGACCATTTGAAAAATTAAATTCAAAATTACTAAATTGTGTAATGTTTATCAAAATTTCTTCCCTAGGTTTTCTTTGCACGGTACACTGAATTAAAGAAATGTATCCTTTGTTGAAAATGCATTAGCTGGATTTTCCCTAATCATGTCTCAAAGTATTAACTGAAATTTTCCTTTATTATAATAACTTCACCTATGGTGAATGTTCCAAGCCCATATAAAACAGATATTTTTAATCCTATACAGTTTGAGTTTACAAAATATGATGGTCAGTTTGCTCTTAGTCACCCATTTCTTGTGCGTTTTATACCTTGAGATTTGGAACATGAACTACATCTCCATATTGGTCCTTAGTCTGGATTGTAATGGTGGCAGGCCAGCCACACTTAATATAATCTTTATTCAATATCAGTGAAGTTTTCTGTGGATCTGCATAGGAATCCGGTTGAAGCCACCTGACAACAGAAGACAGCAAATTAAATTATGTGTTATATATTTTAACAGAGGCATGAAATGTAAGATCTCAGATTTAAATGTTTTGATGTACATAATACCTTGCAAGCCGTCCACCACTAGAGCCGGGTATACAGGCAATGAAGTCCTCCAAAAATGAATGTTCATTGCTCTGCAGATGGAGGGGAAGATTACCATCAAGTGCCTCCAAAATAGTTGGTGCATGCGACAAAGCAAGACCCTTTCCTAGTAATCCAGCATGGTTTTTGCAGACCTAGTAAAAAGGAAATATGTGAGAGCAAAAAAAATGAAAACTATCAATAATTTAACTGTCGCAATTGAGAGCTTACCTGCAAAGCTGATTCCTCAAGAATTTCAAGATCTTCCTCTACTTCATTGCCTGTCCAAAAACACTTAATTTGAATGCAGTGCAACTTTGCTAAAAACATAGCATTTTTGACTAATAGTAAAAAATACAGTAAATATTATGGATAGCAAATATATCATTAATCCATAAATAATCATTAATCCATCAATAAAATAAGAATTATGGGCAAACTTTCACTAAAATAAATTTGTGACCGTCAAAAGTAAACATCCATACCAACAGGAAGTGCAAGATCTTTTTTCATTAGTGATGCTGCACACATACTTCCAAGGTATGCCAATTCCTTCTCTAGTTGTAGGATGCTCTGAAAAACAAATATACTTTTGTACCATTTTAGTTTTGGCAACATTTAAATTGGAGAAATGTTTGACCTGGGATTATAAAAATAAGCAAAGCCAATGATTCAATTTCCCCAGGTGTTCGACAATTTATGATAACTGAGTTCAGGTTACAAGTTAGAATCAGAAACTTCATCCCAAATTATTTTAATTAGATTAGCTCGGATTTGGTCTTAAACCTTGTGGCAGAAGTGGAAAACTATCCCATTCTTAGTTGATGTGGTTATTAAATTAATAATTGCTTCACTACAACTAGCTGCAAGAGCCAGAATACAAATAAGTCATTTTAAAATCTAGTTTAAATGTTACACTAGATAACTGCTTTGTTTTATGGTGTTGATGAGGTGATGGGCCACCATATTGAATCTAACAAATTTCCTCTCCAATGAAATCACCTTAGTGTTTCTAGAATGTACCCATTTATTTCAGATTTTCAGCTTCTGCAGTTATTTTTTTGGGGGGATGCAAGGAGAATTCTCTGCCCTTCTTTGAAGATGGCAATAATTTTCTTGTTAAAAAACAAAAATGGTTTCAATTAATGTCTTGTATGAGAAAACAGCATTTTCAATAGGTTCTGCCGTTAAAATGTATTTAGAAAATATCATAGGTGTATGCAGGACAATGATTTGCAAGCTTTACAATTACTATGCTCAGGTTCAATTTAGTTATATTTTGATCATTCATAATGCATGATAGTTGATGAATGAATGGCTGAAGACTTAAAAAAAAAAAATCAGATCTGTTCTGCTGGATTCCTTGCTACTTTACGCAAGAAAGCAAATATTTTGCAAACCTAGATCGAGAACAAAGCATGGGCTGATGGGTCTTATTAATACATCATGTTGGTACACCAAGCTCAAGGACACCCTTTGTTCAAATTGAACAGAAAAAGGTCCATTGAAAGTGTGCATGCCAACATTTCTTCAAATGTCAAAATTGCACATTACTTATTTTTATCTACAAGTTCATGACAACTGCTGGGACCAAGTGATCCAACCAAGAGTGTCTAATAAGCAGCAACTTCTGAAGCTAACACATATCTTTAATTTGATGAAAATTTCCTGCAGATCTAACATGGTATTGTGATGTGAATTACAGAACCTTAAAGCAAAAAAACAGAGCTGCTGGAAGAACATCAATGGTGCATCTGTGGAGGGAAATGGGCAGTTGACAGTCGACTGCTTTGAATCAAGACTCTTAATCTAGACTGGATGAGGAATCCCAACCCAAAATGGCAATTGTGTTGGAAAGAACTGCAGATTCTGGTTAAAACTGAAGATAAACACAAAATGCTGGAGGAACTCTGCCAAAATGGCAATTGTCTATTTCCTTCCATCGGTGCTGCCTGACCTGCAGAAGTCTTCCAGCTGCTTTCCTTTCTTGCTACAGATTCCAGTATTTACAATCCCTCGAGCCAACAGAATCTTAAAGTCAAGTAATTGTTTTGCTGCAGAAAACCTGAAGCCCAAGTTATTTCAATGCTATCCAAATGTTCAGTGGAAATGAGAACAAAATGCAAGGTGATAAAAACCCAGACGATTAACATAAAGAAACCCCACAACACATTTTTAGCAAATGCTGAATTCAGCATCTGTCAAGAATTTCATGGAACGGACCATTCTTTAGGGTCAATTTCCATGCTGTGTTTAGACTGAAGCAAGGACCAGGTATCAAGTAAAAGATGGTGAAACTTGGCAATTATAGACATATTAGGGAGGAGCATTTTCCACTCTTTTGTGTTAAATGTCCCCACCTTTGCCTCCCACCTCTCAATCAATCATAAAAGGAAATAGCGATTCTTTTGAAATCCAGCAAAGATAAGGTCAGCATCCAATCATTTGCAACAACTCTCAGAATTCAACTCCCATAAGTATGGTGTACAATTTTGGTCGCCTAGTTATAGGAAGGATGTCAACAAAATAGAGAGAGTACAGAGGAGATTTACTAGAATGTTGCCAGGGTTCCAGCAACTATGTTACAGAGAAAGGTTGAACAAGTTAGGTCTTTATTCTTTGGAGCGCAGAAGGTTAAGGGGGGACTTGATTGAGGTCTTTAAAATGATGAAAGGGATAGACAGAGTTAACGTGGATACGTTTTTCCCATTGAGGGTAGGGAAGATTCAAACAAGAGGGCATGACATGAGAATTAAGGGACAGAAGTTTTGGGGTAACGTGAGGGGGAACTTCTTTACTCAGAGGGTGGTGGCTGTGTGGAATGAGCTTCCAGCAGAAGTGGTGGAGGCAGGATTGATTTTAACATTTAAGAGTAAAGTGGATAGGTATATGGACAGGGCCTGTTTCCGTGCTGTAATTGTTATATGGTTATATGGTTATAATAAACATGGCTGTTTCATTTGCTTCAGTAATGATCAGTTTTTCACCAGTTGCTTACTAATTATGGAAATCACAAGACCAATTCTCATCTGCCTGCACATAATTCACATCTCACCATATCCATATGCCTATTCAAATGTCTCTGTAATACCACTATCGTATCTGCCTCAACCACTAGTCCCGACATCGCATTCCAGCACTCACCACCGTCTGTGTAAAAAAACCTCACGTTTAAATTTTTCGCCTCTCACCTTCCAGCTATGCCTTCTATTATTTGATATTTTAATCCTGGGGAAATGGTTTTTGATTGTCTACCTTATCTATGCTTCTCATAATTTTATATGCTACTATCAAGACTCCCCACATCCTCCAGCGTTCCAGAGAAAACAATTTATGTTTCTCCAACCTCTCTCTGTAGCTAATACTCCCTAGTCCAGGCATAATTCTGGTAAACTTCGTCTGCACCATTTCCATAGCCTCCACATACCTCCCGTACGGGGGTGGCCAGAACTGCACACGTCAGTCAAAATGTGACTTAACCAAAGTCCTATAAAGCTGCATCAATATACTGCATTGAGTATATGAATTTTGCTGATTCTTATACTCAATGCCCCGATCAATGAAAGTAGGCAAACCATACACCTTCTTTACCACTCTAGAATGCAAGCATAACATATCAGGAGTCAAGAGTATTTTATTGGCTTATATCCCAAATCAGAACAGGTCCCAAGTGCAATATGGGCAGTCCGTTGTTCATGTTGGGGTTCAGTGTTCAATAGACTGATCGTTATTGGGAAGAAGCTGCTCCTGAACTCGGACATTACTTTTCAAGCTTCTAAGCATTCTTTCCGATGGCAGGGGTGAAATAAGAGGATATCTTCTTTACAACTCTAAGATGCATTGGATCCATGGTTGTTTGGTTGTTGGATTGAAAACTGGCTCGAAGTCAAGGGGGATTGTATACAGTGAAAGGCAAGACTCTTAAGGGCCTGTCCCACTTGGTGATTTTTTTCGGCGACTGCCTGCATCATTGACAGACGTATCATGTCACCGAAAAATACGCGGCATGATGACGTATGGCGTGGCATGATGTATGACGCGGTGATTTTTCAAGTGTCTCAACCACTTTTTTGTCGCCGCTGGATTTTGAAATGTTCAAAATCTTTTGTCGGCACTGATACGACGCCTGCAAAATCGCCAAGTGGGACAGGCCCTTTAACGGCATTTATGTATGGAGGGATCTTGGAGTGCAAGTCGATAATTCCGTGAAAGCGGCAATACAAATAAATAGAGTGGTAAAGGTGCATGTTATGCTTGGCTTCATTAGTTGGAGCATCGAGTATAAGATTCTGGAAGTCAAGTTACAGTTTTATAGGACTTTGGTTACATTGAATTTAGACTATTATGTGTAGTTCTGGTTATCCATTGCAGGAAGGATGTGGTGCCTTTAGAAAGGGTCCAGATTCGTTTCAGCAGAATGCTGCTGGATTGGAGAATATTTGCAACAAAGGAAAATTGGACAAGCTTGGATAATTTATCTGGGATTTGATGTCGAGGGGAGCTTGATAGAAGTATATAAGATGATGAGTGGCAAAGGCTTGGCAAATTACCAAACCTTTTAGATCCCGAGGGCTTTACCAAAATTCTGACATGCTGACAATCAAAGTTCAAGAAATCCATCTGACTTAACTGCATGATAAAATTTGATATAATCAGAAGCTGAATGAAAAATAAAGAATTAAAACGGTGCGGAGTGCTTAATGTCTAAACCTGCTATCTGTAGTTTTCCGTTTGAAATGGACATAATTTCAAGATCCAAATTATTTATATTTCACTTGTTTTTATTTTATCCGGTTTTTGTGCTTGTCCATGCATACAGTTTTCACTGTTGTCAGAGAATATCAGAGCCACTGCAAAATCTCCCACTAGTTCACTTGACTAGGACTTATATGGAAGACTAATCAATTAAAAAAAAATTGCAAATAAATAAATTAATTGTTTAAGAATGTTCCCACTTGTATCGAGTATTCAGCATTCATTTCGAAACAACAGGAGATACTTTAATCGACTTCCACAAAGCCAAACTTTACCACAAAGCCAAACTTTAATGCTTTTTTCTTGCAGTACTGAATTGAACACACTACAAAAATAAAATTACCTCATCAAGTCCAGGGCTGAATTCGTAACCCACAACAACACACTTGAAACCATAAAAACAGGCCTTTTCATCCTTCACGTAGTCTGATGCAGTCTCCAAAGAAAAGATGACATCATTTCCTAAAAAAGATCAATTTTAAATTTTAATCTCAAAAGCCAAAATTCCAGCAGTAGCTACATGCATCACACGGCATGCAAACATTACTTTTCATAATTTGAAATTTCAGCTTCATTTGTTTTCACTACTCGATTTCTTCAAAGTATTTTCAATTTGGCAAAGCTGCAGAGGGAAAATGTGCCTAAAGAGTTATAGCACAAGTTAAAATATGAGCTCTGCACACACATTTCTTACAATGTTTAAACTTAACTGCTGCGATCCATGAAGAGGATATGAGGAATTTAGAATAATGACGATCATGACTGCATATTCAAAATAGTCAAGGCAAAAGATTGAGTCTGATCTTATTACACTTTACTAAATGCCTGTGCATCACAATAGAAATTATAACCTCCACATGAAGTACTTAATCAGTTTGCCTTCTCCTTTTATATTTCTCCTATTCATATTTTCTTTGTACGGCCAACTCTAAAATGTTCTTTACCATTACCTTTCTATGGCATTTTTCTTCCACTCTTCCACATGTTCACAGGCAAGGCTCAGATTTTTGAAGGGGTGCCAAAGAGGATTAGCATGGGCAATGATATAGATACCATCTGCATGGAATTTGTCAATGACTTTGACCAGGTCCCCATGGTAGGTTCGTTTGGAAGGTTAGGTTACATCGGTTCCAAGGTGAGCTAGCCAATTAGATGCAAACTTGGATGGTGGAAAGAGTTAGATGGTGGTTGTGGAGGGTAATTCATCAGTTGGAGGCTGTGACCAGTAGTGCTGGGTTCACAATCTATATTAACAATCTGGATGGTAATGTTGAGTTTGCGGATTACTCCAAAATTAATGGTGTAATGGACAGTGAAGGCTATCTCAGATTACCCCAGGATCTACAATGCCCTCCATAATGTTTGGGACAAAGACCCATCATTTATTTATTTGCCTCTGTACTCCACAATTTAAGATTTGTAATAGAAAACATCATATGTGGTTAAAGTGCACATTATCAGATTTAATTAAAAGATATTTTTATACATTTGGGTTTCACCATGTAGAAATTACAGCTGAGCTGTACATAATCCACACATTTCAGGGCACCATAATGTTTGGGACACATGGCATCACAGGTGCTTGCAATTGCTCAGGCATGTTTAAATGCCTCCTTAATGCAGGTATAAGAGAGCTTTCAAAACCTAGTCTTTCCTCCAGTCTTTCCATCACCTTTGGAAACTTTTAATGTCGTTTATCAACATGTGGGCCAAAGTTATGCCAATGAAAGTCAAAGAAGCCATTAGTAGATTGAGAAACAATAACAAAACTGTTGGAGACATCAGCCAAACCTTCGGCTTACCAAAATCAACTGTTTGGAACATCATTAAGAAGAAAGAGAGCACTGGTGAGCTTACTAATCGCAAAGGGACTGGCAGGCCAAGGAAGACCTCCACAGCTGATGACAGAAGAATTCTATAATAAAAAATCCCCAAACACCTGTCCGACAGATCAGAAAGTCTTCTGGAGTCAGGTGTGGATTTGTCAATGACCACCGCCCGCAGAAGATTTCATGAACAGAAATACACTGCAAGATGCAGACCACTGGTTCGCCGCAAAAATAGGATGGCCAGGTTACAGTTTGCCAAGAAGTACTAAAAAATTGCCTTTATTAAAATCTGACAATGTGCACTCTGACATGTGATTTTTTTGGTATTACAAATCTCAAATTGTGGAGTACAGAGGCAAATAAATAAATTATGGGTCTTTGTCCTAAACATTATGGTGGGTACTATAGATGAACTGGATAAATGAGCCAAATGGCAGCTGGATTGAACTTTTACAAGTGTGAGATGTTATATTTGATAACAAGGACAGAACTTGCACGATAATCGTAAGGCCTTGGAGAACGTTGTAGAACAGAAACACCAAAGACACCGTGTACAGTTGCCGGAACCTGGTGACAAGGGTAGATGGTATGGTCAAAGTGGCATTTGGCACACGTATCTTTATCAGTCAATTCACCATTGCTGTGTGTTGGAACATCACCACGCACCTGTACAAATTGTTGGTGAGAGCACACTTGGAGTACTATGCACATTTCCAGTCACTTAGCAAAGGGAAAGATATCATTAAGCTGGAATGGGTGCAGAAAATATTCACAAGATTGTTACCGGGATTTTCTTTATTCAGACCTGCCAATGACATTTCATGAACCATTTTGCTCCTTCTAATTGCCTATTTAAGTTATTTCCTCAATAGCCCTGTCAAATTTCATCTTTCTAAACCTTGTATATTTTCCTTATTCTTTTTGACCAAATTTACAAATGTCTGATCATCCAAGATCTCTTACCTTGCCATCACTATCAAAAACCTGAAGAAGGGTCTCGACTCGAAACGTCGCCTATCTCCTTCGCTCCTTAGATGCTGCTGCACCCGCTGAGTTTCTCCAGCCTTTTGTGTACCTCGATTCTCCAGCATCTGCAGTTCCTTTTTTAACACTATCAAAAACCTCCTTCCTGGAACATTCTGATCTTGAATTTAGCTGTTTTTAAACAACTCCCACATTTGATGTAGACTTACTCAGTTACAGCTTCTCCCAATTTACTCTCCCTGTTGTAATGCAGTAATTTGCCTTGCCCACAATTTAGTACTTTTTACCAAGGTCCAGACATATCCTTATTCATAACTATCTTTAATCTTATGCAATTGTGATAACCATTCCCTAAATGCTCTGTCTCTGAAACACAAGTCACCTGGCCAAGCTTGTTTCCCAATACAAGTTCTCGTCCCTCTTTTGCTGAACATTAATCTGTATGATGCAGAATAAGTTCAGAGGCATTTAACCATTATGAAACTATTGACGTCATTCTGGACCCAAAAACTTAAATTTCTATTGTTGGTAACAGATATCACTAAAGCAATATCAAGTAACACTCCAGTCTAGCCAAAAGTAGTCTCACCTTATGCAGTAGGCCTGAGAATCAGTTAATTTGCAAAAACTGAATTCCACAGGATATTATTTTCTTTTTGATGAAAAGCCTCCTGAAGCTTCAACCTGCAAGTGAAGAAATTACCCACCACATACAGAATTATCACCCTCTATAGCAGGTCCAATATAGAAATGATATATTTTAATTAGGTTTCCATATTTTAATAAAGCATATGCAACACTTGTTTTCTTCCTTATACCTGGTAAAACAAGGACTGTGGCCGGCCATCCAATGGAACCCGAAAATTTCTTTAATTCTATCCATGAATTAAGAACTTCATGACTTGAATTCTTAGACCCAAATCCTGAACTTTGGAAAGCTTTATTTGGAATCAGCAAACGGAGGACATCCTCTGGCTGTGCAGTACCACACAATGGGTCAAACTCAACAGTCATCCACCTCACACAATCTGGGAAAGTTACCTAAAAAGAACAAATACACAATTTGTTTTCTCCAAAGCAGCAGCTATTTAAAGGGTCCTTACTTGGATCAGAATGTCAATAGAACTCAAAAACATTAAAACAGGTTTGAACAATCTTATTATTAATTCACAATGTAAAATTAACTATTTTCAGCACAATTTTTTACAGGTGAGAAGAACAATTACAATGAGCGGAAAACAAGAACAATGTATGTATAACATACCATGGCCACTTCTCTAAAGTATTATTTGCAGTACCTTGAACACAATGCTAACACTAACCTGATCATCTCAGGCAAGATTCTATTCCGTTACTTTCTCCCACTTTTTTCCCCTCGAACTTTGTGAATTTGCTGCTTGATATATTTAACCCTCCGTCTGAAGAAGGGTCTCGACCCGAAAAGGGATCACCTATTCCTTCGCTCTATAGATGCTGCCTCACCCGCTGAGTTTCTCCAGCATTTTTGTCTACCGTCAATTTTTCCAGCATCTGCAGTTCTTTCTTAAACATCTTCTAAAATACAATTGCTGGATTAATATTTTTAGCAGTAAAAACTTAGGATGAGGTCATCCTGTGATTTCATCCTGTTTACCTTAGGATCTTGGTTAATCCTTCATCTCAGTTCCACTTTTCGTTGAAATTCCCATTTTACTTACTTCCCTTAGTAACTATAAATCTAGTTTTTGGCTCAAAATATGCTCAATGACTGAGCAGTTAAGATTTGCAGAAATAATTTTAGAAGATTCACTAATCTCAGTGATGAAATGTCTCAGCAGTATGACTGCCTACCATGATATTGTGATCCGTGGCTCTACACTCTTGAGCCAGCAGCAGTCAATACTATTTAAAATGCAATATTCACCATTCAGTCAGCTCAGTACTTATAGATCTCATTTTAGAAACTGAACATTTCTTAAAGAGGGATCTTCACTATAAGCTGTTTTAATTATTATTATCCCAAATGTGAAGGGCACAAATTTTGTAGTTACTATATAGCTGATAACTATATACTATAACTGATTTAGCTTAGTATGTACCTTTAATTGACTGACACTTGCAGGTTTGTAAGGATGGTCACTCTCCACTGCAGCATAATGATTAGAAGTAGTACAAGCTGATAGACCTTGGTCAGGCTGGTTGCCTGTTGCGCTGTCTGTTGACTGATTTGGATTGAAGGCAGGTGGAGCATATTTCTGATTTAATGTTGCAACTGGAGGCAAAAGTTCATGTACAAGACCAAAAACTTCAACTGCAGCCTATTCGGAGAAAAAAACATGATAGTTTGTCGAACAAACAAAATAATTCAGTGGATAATCACGTTGATCAAACCAGCAATAAAAGTGATAAAACAAACTTACTTTTGGTACACCGGCAGCAACTGGTGCAATGTAAGCCAAAATAAGTGGAAGCAGCATTGATAACAGGCTGGACGAGCTGAGTAATTCTGGAATATCTTCAGCTGAATAAAAGTACAAACTACTTTACCAATTATTATAGTTGCGAGCAAAACATTAGTGTATTGACGTAAAGATATATTACATATAATGATAATTGTTACATAAAGCTGCAGGTTTGTGCTTCTCAACAGTCTGCACCAATTTGTTATGTTTAATAAAAAGGTACAGCCTTTTAGCCACTGTATCACAGTAGAATTACCGTTGAATTCAAAAGTGGCTCAAGTTAAACTGAGCCCTCATAACTCTTAACTGAGATATGAGATAAATGGAAGAGAAGCTTCAATGAGCTTTTAGGCCAAACAAATTTAAAATTTGCGTAATTTTTGTTTATCTGCAGGAGCTGAGATAGACAATTTGTTACCTATATTTTGTCCTTATTTTTCTGAAGAAAATGTGCAAAGATTTACAGTTCAATAAATATCAATAAACATCAGTCCAGCACCATTAATACCAGAATAACCAAGTAATTCGAACCTGTTCGATTTGAGTTTCTCTTCCCATCAACACTGGTTCCTTCAACAGCACAGACATACTAACTATGTTGCAAATTACTTGCTTTCTGTTGAATATGATCTGCATTTTACACTTCAATTTTACTTTGATTGAAATTGCCAATTTAAGAAAAAACAATTTTTACCATCAACAGCCAGAGCTCTATGCAACAAATCCTTAGCTGCATAAACAACTGCAGACACAACGGAGAGGGCTCTGCTGCAGTTTTTATCTTCCTCGTTTGCTTTGCTAAGCAGTTGTGATTGCAGGTCTCCATCAAACTCACTCCTGCAGGTTAAAATAACATATTAAATGGTATGAAATACCTCTTTACATATGATCTATTATGCACTGTAATTTAAAAAATGTTTAAATAAGCTATTCTATTCAAAACAAAAGCTAACCGGGCACCATACTGTAGAAAATATATATATTTTTTAAACAATATTTTTATTAGAAGTAATCCATCATAACAACGGTATAACAACTTTTCAAATACACAACCAACATATTTCAATAAGAATACGGATGTTACAAATAATTCTTATAAACTTCTATTTTTTATAAAGTAGAAAAAGAAAAGAATAGATTTTAATCAATAAGAATAGTAATTAAATAATAATTTTGATTATATAGAGAAAGAGAAGAGAAAAGAAAAGAAAAAAAAGATTATAGTATACATCTTTATAGTGAATAACACAATTTCAAATAACGATATCAATAAGAGACATGCATACAAATCCAAAAAAAAAGGAATTATTTTCATCTAATCCTGCCAGGTACCCATTGAGTTGTGATGCCAAGAACAGCTACCCCTTCAAATATTCTGTATATGGAGACCATATCTGTTCAAAGAGTTCATATTTGTCCATTAGGACAAATCTGATTCTTTCCAAATGCAATGTCTCCAACATTTCCACTGTGCACATTTTAATTGTGGGAGATAGTGTTCCCTTCCAAAATTTCAATATTAATTTTTTCCCTATTATCAAGCAGTAATCCAAGAAATTTCTTTGGTTTACTGTTAATATTAGATTTGAATCCGGAACTCCTTAAATTATTAATTTTGGATCTAGGTCCAGTTTAATTTTAAGAACTTCAGAGATAACTCTAAAGATTTCTGTCCAATAATAGTTGAGTTTTATACATGTTACAAAACTATGCGTTAAGTTAGCTTCCAGGTTCTGACATTTATCACAAATAGAAGAAATGTTAGGATAAATTCTATTTAATTTCGTTTTTGAATAATGTAATCTGTGTAATACCTTAAATTGTATCAATATATGTCTAGCATTTAATGAGCAACGATGTATACGTTGTAGGCTTTCTTCCCAAGTTTCCTTCGTTATAGATAAACCTATTTCATTTTCCCATGCTTGTCGATATATTTCCGAAGTTGGGATTTCCCAATCCAAGATAGTATTGTATATATACGCTATTAATTTTTCTGTATTTGGGTGTTTATTAAACAATTCATCTAATAATCCTGGTTTTCTATTTTTATAGTCTTGCGTATTTGACTTAATATAGTTTCTAATTTGTAAATACCTAAATATGTTATTTGTCAGCAATCCATAGATATCCTGTATCTCTTGAAATGAAATTTTCCTTTCTTGTAAAGGTGTTCTATCCTTTTAATTCCTAAATCATTCCAGTGTTTAAACCCCTTGTCCAATACAGAGGGGTGGAAAAATAATTTACTACAATGTATACACAGAAAGAAAAAAAACAGGCACTGTATTCATTGCATTAAACCCAACAACCACATGCTGGATTTGATATCTCTAGATTTTCCCCACCCCCAGACCAAATGAGATTGGCATAAGTAGTATAAGTAGTTAGGAAAAAGGAAATCCATGAACATTGGGTGACAAAAAACCCTGCCAGAATCTCACTTTTGTTTGTAAACTAATCAACCATTCATTCTGCAAGTGGTTTTCCACTATTGCTGTGTTTTTTCAATTGGCTTCCTGTAGGTCAACCACAGTATTTTAGCAACAAAACAAGACCAAAACCAGTATTAAAACTCAGTCAGCTACAACCTTACTAGTGCTTTCAACCATTTCATCACCCTCTTTTGGGTTTCCGAGCAACTCAAGATTGACCTAATACATTAATATTACAATTCTCACGTGTAAAGTCCACCGTGGCCTTACCCATGTTTTCTTTTGCAGCTTTCCTCAATCCACCTCTTACATTCCACTTAATACAGGATGATGATGCAGTCACTGCCACCTGCCATTTCACTTTGAGTAGTTGCTTTGCTAACTCAGATATCTTTCACTTTGACCTGTCTTAAGGCCCCACTATGCAAAAACCTCAGATTTCCTAGAGCCCTCAGACCCAAAAACTGCAATTATTAATATAAATAGGCAATCCCTGAAATACCCAATGGTTTAGGCAGCAAGAGCAATTAAAAAAAAAAATCAATGGGTACCATAGGTTATAGATTTAGTTTCCGTTTTCATCCTTCCATTTACGATGCACTGTAGTGTATATCTAAATCAATAATATCCCACATATCTAGATTCAAACAGTTAAAAAGAGCAGGCAACATCATCTCCTGTTTGAATTTTGGGTGATTTAATCACTTTGCCAATTCCATTTATTTTTTCAATTAGAGAATAGATGGTTGAGTTAGTCAGCCAAGTGGATTTTCAAAAGAAACAGAAATGATGAGCACAGGCAACCCCTGTGTTATGGGGGGGAGTGAGGAATTTGTATTCCTAAAAATGCCCGCACCAGGATTTTCCTCAATACAAAGCAGTAATAACTGTACATGTTAAGGAACATTAGTTGAACATTTTTAATTTTGATTTTTGCTTATTTTTCTTTCTCCATAAAATAATTGAGAGTATTTTATTCTGCAACTCGCGGTTTTGGGAAACGATTTGTGAATTGATTGCAAATTTCTTCTATTTGAGTGGCTGTAACATGGGCGTTAGAGGTATCTTTTTTTTTCTCTAGGGATGCAGATTCAAATATGGCTTTCAAAGGAAAGATGGGTAAGTAACAAAAAAAAAAAAAAATTGCAGAGGACAGGGAAGTGAAACTAGCTGGATTTTCTCTTGTACATGGACGTGGTATGGACTCAATAAGCCTAATCGGCCTCATTGTGTGCTTTGACAATAATGTGATAGATGTATCACAACATGAATAAAAGTAAGGTTAAAATATAACTGGACTAAAGCACCACAAAATGTTATATAAACAATGCCGGTGGGTATTTATTATCAGAAAAATGTCTTGGCAAATTCGGTTCTTAATCACAAATCTGAATGATTTTGTCTGCTGGTTGGTAAATTTTAATTTGAAAAGAATGAAGATAGTTGCTCACACCTGTAATAAAGTATCTGAGGGATTTGACCGCGAGTCTGGTTAGTTCCATTACTACTGAGGCTGCATGTACTAAAAGTGAACGTTACACCATCTGGGCATTGAACAGTGGTCATCCCTCCATCTCCATTTGCAGTCCGACTTCCATAGTTCCTTAGACGTACAGCATATTTCACATTTTCCTGGAAATAAAAAAAAATGTTTTGCAGGTTTATTTATACACACAATACATATTTATTTGGAAGCTTAAAACTGCATTCTCATGGAGAACAAATGTGCAACAAAACTTGCAGATACACAAAATATTCTCCGAATGCTTCAAGTAAGATATCAGCTCAAACATATGGTTACATACCTTTAAAGGCACAGCTTTATCCAATCTAATCTCTGCCGTGTCACTAGATGAGTCATCTGTGCTGTAGGTTCCTTTTACTAGTTCTAAGGAAGTCCACCTGTGAGAATGTGCTGAATCACCAGTGTGCTCACTCTGTCAAAGAAAGAATAACAGAGATCATTGAATTCCACCTTATATTAATTTACAAAAAACATAATTTTCTATTTGAAGTCAAAAACAGTAAACTTACATCATCGACTAACACTTCTAGTTCATATTCATGAATGCCGCCTCCTCCATAAACATGGTACCCGACCACAACGACACCAGGTTTGTCAACAGAGAAACAGATTGCATCCGGTGACCCATTACCAGTATTCCAACTTCGCCCTTGGCTAGTTTTAATAAATCGGTTTGGTGTGGCTTTGACAGAGTGAAGGGAATTCAATCCATCAACCTGTGAAACAAATCAAACTTTTCATAGAAGCTGGTTTCCAACCAAACATTATCATGAAAAATCAAAAAGCGAAACACAAAAATGAATGTTTTTCAAAAGAAGCTTCACTTTTGACATTTAGTCTTTAGTGCTCATGCTTGATATCACAAGAACTGTTGAATAAATGCATGCAACAAACAATGATACCATAGAAAGAATTCACAATAATTTTATCCCCACCCCCCATAACTTTTGGATAGATATTAAATTAACTTATGAAAAAAATTGAGGAACTAAAGTGTCATATAATTTTCTTCTCGCTTTCTCTGACAGTTCTGTTTGGCTTACAAGTTAAAAGTGTAATCAATAGACAATAGACAATAGGTGCAGGAGTAGGCCATTCGGCCCTTCTAACCAGCACCGCCATTCAATGTGATCATGGCTGATCATCCCCAATCAGGTCAAATAATTCAAACTATTGCGTTACTGAAAAAAAAGCAAAATATTCTTTTTTTTTTCCTCAATACAACAGAATCATTACATGTTACAATGAATGCAGTGTCCGATATCTGTCTGTAAACCAAGTACAAATAATTTGTTACAAATATACAGTGCCCTCCATAATGTTAGGGACAAAGACCCCTCATTTATTTATTTGCTTCTGTTTTGCACAATTTGAGATTTGAAAAAGAAAAAAAAAATCACATGTGGTTAAAGTGCACATTGTCAGATTTTAATAAAGGTCATTTTTATACGTTTTGGTGTCACCATGTAGAAAATTACAGCAGTGTTTATACATAGTACCCCTATTTCAGGGCCCATAATGTTTGGGACACAGCAATGTCATACAAATGAAAATAGTCATGTTTAGTATTTTGTTGCATATTCTTTGCATGCAATGACTGCAATCACCAGTTGCTAGGTGATGACAATCACCAGTTGCTAGGTGTTGCTCTGGTGATGCTCTGTCAGGCCTGTATTGCAGCCATCTTTAGCTTATGCTTGTTTTCGGGGCTAGTAACCTTCAGTTTTCAGCCTATAAAAGGCATGCTCAATTGGGTTCAGATCGGATGATTGACTTGGCCACTCAAGAATTGACAATTTTTTAGCTTTGAAAAACTCCTTTGTTGCTTTAGCAGTAGGTTTGGGATCATTGTCTTGCTGTAGAATGAACTGCCGGCCAATGAGTTTTGAGGCATTTGTTTGAACTTGAACAGATAGGATGTGTCTATACACTTCAGAAATTATTATGCTACTCCCATCAGCAGTTGTATTATCAATGCAGATAAGTGAGCCAGTACCTTCAGCAGCTGTACATGCCCAGGCCATAACACCCCCACCACTGTGTTTCATAGATGAGATGGTATGCTTTGGATCTTGGGCAGCTCCTTCACTCCTCCATACTTGGCTCTTGCCATCACTCTGATATGTTAATCTTCATCTCATCTGTACACAAGACCTTTTTCCAGAACTGTGGTTGCCCTTTTAAGTAGTAGTAGGCCCACTTCCGTCATGACAGAAAGTGGTGAATCTGTGGAATTCTCTGCCACAGAAGGTAGTTGAGGTCAGTTCATTGGCTATATTTAAGAGGGAGTTAGATGTAGCCCTTGTGGCTAAAGGGATCAGGGGGTATGGAGAGAAGGCAGGTACAGGTTACTGAGTTGGATGATCAGCCATGATCATATTGAATGGCAGTGCAGGCTCGAAGGGCCGAATGGCCTACTCCTGCACCTATTTTCTATGTTTCTATGACTGACCATGGATGATGCATGCTAGTTTTCAGGTGATGTGTGGTCGGATGCAAGCCCGAGCGATGTCATATGGAGGACAGGCTGTTGCCCGTGCAGTACGTCCCCCTTCTCCACATCGCTGATCGATCCAAAAGAACAGCAGGGCCGTTACAGTTTGGCACCAGCACCGTCGCAGGAGCTGCCAGAGCGAGGTTGTAGACAACGACAAACTGCCTTAGGCGCTCCGACTCTGGATTTTCTTGAGGTTTACTCCAGGAGCCTTTTCCATGACTGGATATGGCCACAAGGCAGTGGAGGTTTTAAATCAGTTTTCCTTCTCCTAGATGGACTGCCTTCCCCGGCTGACGAACCCCATCTGCCCAAGACTAATGGGGGCAGGAGCGTCTACCTTCCCGTGCAGGTCTATAGCACCTGCCCACTGCCCTTTTACGTACTTCTTGACAAACTGTAACCTGGCCATCTTATTTTTACGCTTTGTGGTTTGCATCTTGCAGTGTAGCCTCTGTATTTCTGTTCATGATGTCTTCTGCGGACAGTGGTCATTGACATATCCACACCTGACTCCACAAGACTGTTTCTGATCTGGCGGACAGGTGTTTCGGGAATTTTCTTTATTTATAGAGAGAATTCTTCTGTCATCAGCTGTGGAGGTCTTCCTTGGCCTGCCAGCCCCTTTGCGATTAGTAAGCTCACCAGTGCTCTCTTTCTTCTTAATGAAGTTCCAAACAGTTGATTTTGGTAAGCCTAAGGTTTGGCTAATGTCTCTCACAGTTTTATTCTTGTTTCTCAGTCTCAGTCTTTTATTCTTGTTTCTCAGCTTCTTTGACTTTCATTGGCACAACCTTGGTCCTCTTGTTGATAAACAGCAATACAAGTTTCTAAAGGTGATGGAAAGACTGGAGGAAAGACTAGGTGCTGAGAGCTCTCTTATACCTGCATGAAGGAGGCAATTATACACACCTGAGCAATTACAAACACCTGTGAAGCCATGTGTCCCAAACATTATGGTGGGCTGAAATGGGGGGGGGACGGGGGGACACTATGTATAAACCACTGCTGTAATTTCTACACTGTGAAACCAAAATTAGATCCTGGGCCAAGGTCCATTTTTGTTTCATGTTGTGACCCACATCCCATATCTACCTCTATTTATAACATATTGTGTAAAAATATTATAGAAATTATATCTGAAACTTCAAGAAAAAACCTGCACATATTTTTAAAATGTGGAAAAAACCTCAAAAATTCGGTCAACTTTCCGAGTCGTAATTGTCCAATCAAAGCACGTTTAACATTGAGTCAGACGCCAATTGACCAATCACACACTTTGTTTGAGGCTAGCAAGGCAGGGAGCCCACTGGGATCATGGCGGAGAGTACTTTGTCTGATGCTCGTGTGACGGAAGATTCCGAGGAAGCTGTGTGTGCCTCTAACAACAGTGATTAGGCAGATATATATGGAGCACATTGGGGAGAAAAAAAACACATCTGCCTGCCTAATGATCATTGGAGATATGGGGAAAATGAAAACTCATCCGACAGCTCCCCCTTTCAGCTGCAAAGTCAGAATGAAATACAGGAAGTGAATATCAACAACATAGGCAGACTCACCCACCCGCTGTATATCGATATAGGTTGGCTAGGAGGCTGCTGTCCGAGAGCCTTTGGCGCAGAAAGTTCATAATTTGAGCAGAAACTGATGGTGCAAGACAGGCAGGGGCAGGGACAGAGGGCAAAAGATGCAGAAGACGAGCAAGGACTTTCACAGGTCTGGCAGCTCCGTGCAAACAGCGAGCTGCTGCGCCCTGCCTTTATATGTGTGCCTCTAACGAGCACCCATGTGGAGCATCACAACTGCACATACGCTGAAAACAGTTACTGCATGACACTAGTCATCCCTGCCCCTTGCTCCTCTCTTCCCTCTTCAAGCCAGTGCCTCAACCGCCTCTTCTGTAACAGCCCATACCTCTCCGTCTTGGATGTTATAAGGAGCCGTCACATGTTATCCAGTGATTCCTCCCCCCCCCCCCATATCAACATACAGCGGGTGGGTGAGTCTGCCTATGTTGTTGATATTCACTTCCTGCATTTCATTCTGACTTTGCAGCTGAAAGGGGGAGCTGACGGATGAGTTTTCATCCTCTCCATATCTCCAATGATCATTAGGCAGGCAGATGGTTTTTTTCGCTCCATATATATCTGTTCTCCAATGTGCTCCATATATATCTGTTCAATCACTGTTGATATATATAACAGATATATATTCCTCGGAATCTTCCGTCACACTAGCATCAGACGAAATACTCTCCGCTATGATCCCAGTGGGCTCCCTAGCTAGCCTGAAACTAAGAGCATGATTGGTCAATTGGCGTCCGACTCAATGTCAAAAGTGCTTTGATTGGACAATTACTACTCCAAAAATTGACAACATTTTGGAGGTTTTTTTCCATGTTTCAAAAATATGTGCAGGTTTTGTTCTTGACGAGTTTCAGATATAATTTATATAATACTTTTACACAATATGTTATAAATACAGGTAGATATGGGATGTGGGTCACAACATGAAGCAAAAAGGCACCTCGGCCCACGGTCTAAATGTATAAAAATACCCTTTAGTAAAATCTGACAATGTGCACTTTAACTACATGTGATTTTTTCTATTACAAACCTCACATTGTGGAGTCGAGAGGCAAATAAATAAACGATGGGCCTTTGTCCCAAACACTATAGGGGGCACTATAACAATGTTGAAAACTATCACAATGCCTTCCATTTAGTACATTATTCACAGGCAATATACAAATCTTTTTGTACAGTATTTAATCTAAAATAGAGCAAATAGTAAAAAAGAATGACAGTCCGCCTCAAATGTAGAATTCATACCTCTGATCCCAGTGCCGATGCGGTGAGTTCGCTCACTATACTGGCAAGAAGACCACAAGTGTTAGACACCAGAAGAGGAGAAAATAGCTCTACTTCTCTTCTAAGACTTTTGCGAACTGGAAGGACGACAATGACCAACATTTTTTCCAGCACTTCTCGAAAACTTGTCATACTTGTAATATTTTCTTCAATCTAGGAAGAAATTGTATTCAAGAATGGTTTCAGTTCAATTTAACTTGTACACCAGGTGGCACCGTCAGTGATGGCAGCCTCGCCAACAGTCTATTTGTCTTCTCGTCTTTTTTGTTATTTTTAGTGTGTTTTAAAAGTAGGTTAATGTTTTCTGGTTTGTTTTATGTGGGGGGTGGGGAGGGGGAGGTGGGAAACTCATTTCAATCTCTTACCTTGCCGGAGATGAGATTGTTTTCCGGTCGTATCTCTGGTCGCTCTGCGGCTTAACATTATGGACCAAGCGGCCTTGCTCAAGACTGACTGAGCCCCACCAGGACTTACTATCCCTTACCATCCATTGCCTCGGATCAACGCTCCAACATCGAGGAGCTTGCAGTCTCGGGTAGAGGCTGATGTCGGGAAGTTCCAAAGTCGCAGGAGGTTCGACTAGCCCCGACCCAGAGTCCGATCGCCCACGCGGGGGAGCTGAGATACCCCCGGTGCGGGAGCTTGATCGCCGGGTACGGGAGCAAAGATCGCCCCGACAACAGAAGGCTCGAGGCCCTCGACCCCGGGAGAACAAAGAGGGAAGAAGATTGAACTTGTTTTTGCTTTCCATCACAGTGAGGAATGTGGAGGAGTTGTTGTGGTGGATGTTCATGTTAAAAAAAATATTTGGGTGTGTTGTTCTTTAATGCTATGACTGTATGGCAAATCAAATTCCTCGTATGTTGCAAAACATACTTGGCTAATAAAGTACTATTATGATTATTATGATTACTATTTAATGATGCTCTTTTTTAACAAAATACTTTCAAAGCCTCAGTATCACTTGTTATCCTCCCAATAATTTAAGCTTTACCTGCAGACTTACTAATAAACTCAACTTGCACATTTCTTCTGAAAATCTTTGGGGATTTCTGTAAATTTGATTCCCATCTCAAAATCGATTGTGGTTTATATGTCCTTTAGTGTTCTGATTTAACATGACCACAAGACCATAAATTAAGCATTATACTTCTGCTTTATTCATTCAAATTGAGAAAAAATATTAGTTATAAAACTGAAAATGATAGAAACACTCAGCAGAACCCTCCTCAAATTGGCTTAAACCTGATACATTAACGGTGTTTCCGTTCCCACAGATGTAGCCTAACATGCTAAGTAGTTCCAGTATTTTGTATTTTTATTTTTACATTTCCAGCATCTGCATTTAAAAAATATATAATCAGTTACTTTTGCAATATTTAGACTATCAAAATGTAGAAATATAGAAAATAGGTGCAGGAGTAAGCCGTCCGTTCCTTCGAGCCATTCAATATCATGGTTGATCATCCAAAATCAGTACCCCGTTCCTGCTTTCTCCCCATATTCCTTGCTTCTGTTCGCCCTTAGAGCTATATTTAATTCTCTCTTGAAAACATCCAGTGAATTGGCCTCCACTGCCTTCTAGATACATAGAAAATAGGTGGAGGCGGCCATTTGGCCCTTCGAGCCAGAACCGCCATTCATTGCGATCATGGCTGATTGTCCCCAATCAATAACCTATGCCTGCCTTCTCCCCATGTCCCTTGATTCCACTAGCCCCTAGAGTTCTATCTGACTCTCTTAAATCCATCCAGTGATTTGGCCTCCACTGCCCTCTGTGGCATGGAATTCCACAAATTCACAACTCTCTGGGTGAAAAAGTTTTTTCTCACCTCAAGCTTAAATGGCCTCCTCTTTATTCTGTGACAGAGCATTCCACAGATTCACAACTATCTGGCTGAAATACTTCTTCCTCATCTCAGTGCTAAATGACCTTGCCCTTATTCTTAAATGCTAATCTTCACTGCTGAATTTTATTGGCTGAGATTGATTATGCATTAAAGAGTCCTGCTGAACTCGACATGCTGTAGATTGTCAACCAAACTAGAAACACTGAAATATATGACAATATTTGCTGCTCTTACCTGGCTGAGTTTCTCCATATGAGACACTAATAGACCAAATCTGTGAATCATGCTAGATTCATTTTCTGTGCTTGACTGTTTCACCAGGGATCGAAGCAGCACTTCTCCATCATAAGCTATGGGAAGGATTGTGGTCAATTTGACAGAAGAGTGGCAAAGTGCAGACATGACTGCTGCAAGCAACCGGCTACTTGATGTCTTGAAGTTTGCTTCCTGTATATCCTATCGAAAGAATTACACGTTATTGATCACACACATGCTTTGTTTAAAAAAAAAGATCCATTGCTTACTACTAGTTTAACAGTACAACGTAACTATTAATGTTAAAAAAAATTGCCCCACATAAGCACACACTGGTTTAACTTTCAAAAATGAGCCCAGGAGTTTTTTCCTCATTTTGTCTAAATAACAAATAGGAAAATTAACACAAAACCTGTATTTCAAATATTTCAAATGTATTAGTGACGATTATTAAAGCAAAGCCCAACCAGGAACAGCATTAATTCCTCGAGCATTTGGATTTTGCTAACATTAGTAATGCAAATGATTGAGGGATTTATGCTGTTTCTGGTTGACATAATCACACCAGAATCGGGGTGCCAAAAGAAGTGGCAAAATTTTAATAACAGGTCAATTTCAAAGGACATCTTAGAGTACAGACATATGAGAGGTGCAGGAAGGAGATTCCATGGGTAAGACCAGAAGCAGCAGTTGGCACGGTTGTCATTGATGCCACAACATTTCTTTTAAATTTAATTGAACAAATTTATAGGAGATCTAAGAGCTGAATTTTGCACCTAGATGGTAGTGGTAGTAGAGAACGAGTTGTCATAGGAAATGGTAGAGGCCGATTCATTTCAAAGACATTTGGCTGGGTACTTGGGGAAGGAAATGTTAGAGAGATACAGGCCAAAAGTTGGGATTGAGTTGATAGGCATCAGGGTCAGCATGAACATGTTCGGCTGAAAAGGCTGTTTGTGGGCACCATGACCCGTGGACAAAACTAGAAAGGCCAGTATTTATCGATCGCTCCCAATTGAAATTATCACATTGAAATTCAATACTAGATACGAAGAATGAGCACAGCAGTTTCCATTGGATCACGTAGAGTTTCAGGCCACATGTCAAAAACACAGAATACAAGAATCCTTACAACAGATTAGTTCAAAGAATGATGATACTACGTGCATGTGCAGTAAATTACTTCAAAAACATTCTAGCTGTGAAATTAATTTAGCAGATATACACAGATATAAAGAGCACTATAGTTCAATACTCTGTTGCGTGAAACTCAAATTAAGTTTTTGACATTTAAAAAAAAAAATCAAAGGTAAACCTGATATTTTACCAAAAGATAAGTAACAACTTACCTGATCTAGGCAATTAAGCAGGTCACAAAGACAAGCCCATTGCAATCCAGGAGTGGGATAAAAAGAATGAAAGCAAGCTGTAAATGTGTTGTGGCATTCTTGAAGAACTGCTTCCAATAATGTCTTGGGTTGTGAGTGGTAGCCATGAGGATCATTGTCAAGCCTCAACATACAATGGTCAACTCCTTCTGATAAAATCTTTCTCAGAAGAGACCGAGTCTTTCCCACACATTCTGCCAGTTTGCTGGTTTCCTCTACAACAGCTTTAGCACCAGCTGCAGCAGAAAATAAAACCAAGACATCTGAGTACACTACAATGATTCAGAACTATCCTGATATATCTCAGTGAATTGGCATATAAATATATAAACATTTACCATGAATAGTTAACAGTCTGTAATATTGATAATTGGGCCTTTCATTATTATTTAGTTAAGCACATCAATTTGTTGCATATAAACACAATCCCCGAGTGACAGAAATTCTTTAAATCAAAAGTTAATCAAACTAAAGATACTGTACTCAATGTTGCATAAAATAGAATAAAAATCACATTAAAAAAAATTACGTAAGAATTTCGGCAGCACAGCCTTATAGTGCCAGACTTGCTGCCTTATAGCGCCAGAGACCCGGGTTCAATCCTGACTATGGGTGCTGTCTATACGGAGTTTGTACGTTCTCCCTGTGACCGCATAGGTTTTCTCCGGGTGCTCCGGTTTCCTCCCACACTCCAAAGACATGGGTTTGTAGGTTAATTGGCTAAAGTATTTGGTTGGTGCAGACCCAAAGGGCCTGTTTCCACAGTGTATCTCTAAAGTCTAAAGCAATACATGATGGGGGTCATTATTTTCTGGAATTCCGACCATACCTGATATAGGATATATTTCGCAGATGTAGACACGCAGCAGACGTAGGCAGCAAGTACCAACAAATTTTAGACGTTCCAAATCCAGTAAAGTGGCTGTGTATTGAAAACCTTTTAAGCCCTGAAGCTCCTCCACTCCCAACACCAGTGTTGTCCAGCTCCACTGAAGAATGCTCAGCAATGAATCAAAACATTCCTAAATTTAAATTTGATAGATTCAATAAAAGTACAATACATGTATAGGACAATGTTATAATTTTTAACAATGAATCATGCACCAAGACTGTTTTCAGCAGAATACTCATATCACAAATTATAAACTAGCAATTGAAACAAAGAATTTTCCATCCACCAACTAAGAAAAAAAAATTGTAAGAAGATATTTTGCTTTTGAAGGGCGAATTGAACAGCATTCATTTTTATTTGGCATTCAAAATAGCATAATCAATATTAAAGATATAGTGGCAATCTTATTTCTCAAACTGACATTATAAAAAATGTTTATTCTAACAATTGCAGTAAAGCAGTTCAGAACTACTGGTACCAATTCAATAATGAAATATGAATTTGAAACTGCCAGAAGACCAAGGAATTCCTTATGGATGTGCATCTTGATTCCAATACATTATTGGTCAAGAGAAAATAATTTATATTCTATTTGTTCACTCACCACTGAGACAGTCCTTGCAAAAGATCTTCTCAATATATGCACTGGTTCACTGGGTTGTTGCTTTCCTTTTCCAGAATTGCCATCGCTTGATGGTAACCTGAAACCCAGATAATCAAATTTAACACATTTTTATAAAATGAATCAGCATATTTATGAATGTAATAAAAATACGTGCAATGTTAAAATCAATAGCATACTTGCAATTTGAAAAAAAAAATCACCTGTATAATAGCTGTGGTATTTGACCTGCATTCACATCAGTCCCATTATTCGACTTCTTTGAGCTTTTGAACTGGAAAACCACCCTGAAACAGTTAAAATATATATTCTTAAAGCATTATTTTCAACTTCTCTGCAATTTTCTCAATCAAATTTTTTGAAACCTAAAATAGACAATAGACAATAGGTGCAGGAGTAGGCTATTCGGCCCTTCGAGCCAGCACCACCATTCATTGTGATCATGGCTGATCATCCCCAATCAGTGTCCCGTTCCTGCCTTCTCCACATATCCCCTGACTCTTTAAGAGCCCTATCAAGCTCTCTCTTGAAAGTGCCCAGAAAACCGACCTACACCCCCCTCTGAGGCAGAGAATTCCACAGACTCACAACTCTCTGTGTGAAAAAGTGTTTCCTCATCTCTGTTCTAAATGGCCTACCCCTTATTCTTAAATTGTTGCCCCTGGTTCTGGACTTCCCCAACATCGGGAACATGTTTCCTGCCTCCAGCGTGTCCAAACCCTTAATAATCTTGTTTCAATAAGATCCCCTCTCACCCTTCTAAATTTCAGAGTGTACAAGCCCAGCCGCTTCATTCTCTCAGCATATGACAGTCCCGCCATCACAGGAATTAACCTTGTAAACCTACGCTGTATTCTTCTCAATAGCAAGAATGTCCTTCCTCAAATTAGGGGACCAAAACTGCACACAATACTCCAGGTGTGGTCTCACTAGGGCCCTGTACAACTGCAGGAAGACCTCTTTGCTCCTATACTTAACTCATCTTGTTATGAAGGCCGGGGGTACACAAAAGGCTGGAGAAACTCAGCGGGTGCAGCAGCATCTAAGGAGCGAAGGAAATAGGTGACGTTTCGGGTCGAGACCCTTCTTCTGACTGGTCAGGGATCAGGGAAACGAGAGATATAGATGGTGATGTGGAGAGATAAAGAACAATGAATGAAAGATATGCAAAAAGGTATTGATGATAAAGGGAACAAGCCATTGTAAGCTGTTTGTAGTGTGAAAATGAGAAGCTAGTGCGACTAGGGTGGGGGGGAGAGATAGAGAGAGAGGGAATGCCAGGGCCCGAGGGCTGAGGGAGAGGTGGGAAGGGGAGGAGACAGCAAGGGTTAACAGAATTGAGAAAATTCAATGTTCAAGCCCAGAGGATGCAGACTCCCCAAGCGGAATATGAGGTGCTGTTCCTCCAACTTGCGGTGTTGCTCACTCTGGCCGTGGAGGAGGCCCAGGACCGAGAGGTCGGATACGGAATGGGAGGGGGAGTTGAAGTGCTGAGCCACCGGGAGGTCGGGTTGGTTATTGCGGACCGAGCGGAGGTGTTCGGCGAAACGATCGCCAAGCCTCCGCTTGGTCTCACCAGTATAGATCATCTGGCATCTGGAGCATGCCAATGAAGGCCAACATGCCATTCGCTTTCTTAACCGCCTGCTGTACCTGCATGCTTACTTTCATTGACAGATGAACAAGGACGCCCAGATCCCGTTGTACTTCACCTTTTCCCAACTACACACCATTTAGATAATAATCTAAACCTTCCTGTTTTTGCTACCAAAGTGGATAACCTCACATTTAGCCACATTAAACTGCATCTGCCATGCATCTGCCCACTCACCCAACCTGTCCAAGTCACCCTGCATTCTCATAGCATCCTCCTCACAGTTCACACTGCCACCCAGCTTTGTGTCATCTGCAAATTTGCTTATGTTAGTTTGAATCCCTTCATCTAAATCATTGATGTATATTGTAAATAGCTGCGGTCCCGGCACCGAGCCTTGCGGTACCCCACTAGTCACTGCCTGCCATTCTGAAAGGGACCTGTTAATCCCTACTCTGTTTCCTGTCTGTCAACCAATTTTCTCTCCATGTCAGCAGTCTCACCCCAATGCCATGTGCCTAATTTTGCCCACTAATCTCTTATGTTTTCTTATCTTTTCTGAAATTCCAGGTACACTACATCCACTGGCTCTCCCTTGTCCATTTTCCTAGTTACATCTTCAAAAAATTCCAGAAGATTAGTCAAGCATGATTTCCCTTTCGTAAATCCATGCTGACTCGGTCCGATCCTGTTACTGCTGTCCAAATGTGCCGCTATTTCATCTTTTCTGATTGACTCCAGCATCTACCCCCCCACCAATGTCAGGCTAACTGGTCTATAATTCCGTTTTCTCTCTCCCACCTATCTTAAAAAGTGGGATAACATTAGCTACCCTCCAATCCCCAGGAACGGATCCTGAATCTATAGAACCTTTGAAAATGATCACCGATGCGTCCACGATTTCTAGAGCCACTTCCTTAAGTACCCTGGGATGCAGACCATCAGGCCCTGGGGATTTATCAGCCTTCAGTCCCATCAGTCTACCCAACACCATTTCCTCCCTAATGTGGATTTCCTTCAGTTCCTCAGTCACCCCAGATCCTCTGGCCACTAGTACATCAGGAAGATTGTTTGTGTCCTCCTTAGTGAAGATGGATCCAAAGTACCTGTTCAACTCATCTGCCATTTCTTTGGTCTTAACTATTTTTTTCTTCATCACATACCTAAAGAATATTTTACTATCCTCCTTTATATTCTTGGCTAGCTTACCTTCGTACCTCATTTTTTCTCCCCGTATTGCCTTTTTAGTTATCTTCTGTTGCTCTTTAAACATTACCTAATCCTCTTGCTTCCTGCTCATCTTTGCTACGTTGTATTTCTTCTCTTTATTTTATATTGTCCCTGACTTCCCTTGTCAGCCACGGTCACCCCTTACTCCCCTTGGAATCTTTCTTCCTCTTGTGGAATGAACTGATCCTACACCTTCTGTATTACTCCTTCACCAATATGGCCCAAATTTAGCCTGAACTAAACAGGGTACAAGTCCCTTCCATGAAAATATGTTTTGGTAAAATCCAGCTCAGACTGTATTGTAGATGCTGGAATTCTGAAGTAAAACCAAAAATGCAAGAAATACTCATAAGGTCAGGTATCACATGTGGACACAGACACAGAGCTAAACATTTCAGGTCAAAAAAGTTTTGTTCTCTCCCCACAAGCACTCTCTCAACTTTCAGATATCACTAGCAATTTATAGCTACTTTCAGGTAATCTCAATTGTGCTGTTATTTGGAAATTGGCTCAGAGCACAAACTTCGTAAAGCAGCAAGATTAATGTAATGAACATATTTGCACTGCCGTTGGCTTGTACCATTAATATGCAGAATAAACAAACTGCATTGACATGTTTCATTTGAAACATGAGATCTCATGAGACAAATATTTCCTACCCATCGTCCGTGGTGATAGAGGCTTGTCCATGGGAGCCACAATCACTGCTGGGTCCCGATACACGAGCCCAAGCCACATAACACCAGCCAGCCTGCAAAAGTACAGGCTCATCAAACATCATTGCATATTTCTCCCTGTAAAACACAAAGGTATATAAAATGAATATGGCATGAACTAAATTATTTAATCCATGGCAAAGTAAAGAGAAGTGGTGACGGGCATAGCTTTCATGCAAAACACATTTAGATGGGAGGGACCAGTGGACTGTGACAGACAGTTACAATTCAGTCCCCCATTTTAACTTTCGCAACAAAAGTGCAGAAGAGATTCACCAGGATGTTACTGAGCTTGCAGACTTAAGATACAGGGAGAAGTTGGATAGGCGAGGATATTTTTCCTTTGGTGCATAGGACCTGACTCTTATTGAGGTGTACAAGATCATGAGGGGCAAGGATAATGTGAATGCTCACAGTCTTTTTTGCACGATAAAGAATTCTAAAACTGGAAGCTTACAGTGAGAAAGGTGAGATTGAAAAGGTACCCCAGGTGACATTTTTTCCACTCAAAGGGTCGCCCTTATTGGGAATGAGCTGCCCTCGGAAGCTATGGAAGCGGATACAATTATATCTTTCAAAAGGCAATAAGGCAGACAAATGGATAGGAAGTGTTCAGAAGACTATGGGCCAAATCGGATTAGCCTACTATGCCTACCAATTTGGCATAGACAAGCTGGACTGAAGGGCCTATATCTATGCTGTACCCCCCTTTGACTGTATGATACAATGAAACTAGTTGGATCAATGTGCCACTGTCTTGCCATATCATTATGTTCGGGATGTTAGTGCAATAAACGTGAATGTGCAAGATTCCATGGTTGGAAGCTATGACCCAATGTTATCAATTTAGTTTAGACATCAATGCATGAATCAGTATCTGTCCACAAATTCTCTTTCAAACTTTTCAGAAGAAAGCTACCAGTCGAGTCAATTTGATGAAAAGAACACTTTAAATATAAATTATGTACCTCGCAGCACAGTCATAAGCCAAGACATCAGTTTCTGCCAGCAGGTCACCATCCGTTTCATGATCTCCTCCATCAGGACCCAGCTCAAATAGCTAGTTTAAAAATAAGATATTTTTCAAAATGTCAAAACATATTTTATATCCTGGGCGTCGTCCAATGCCAGTGTGAGGCCACATGCAAACTGGAGGAACGGCACCTCATATTCTGCTTGGGCAGTTTGCAACCTAACGGTATGGACATTGAATTCTCCAATTTTAGGTAATTAGTCTACAACCAAACTCCCCACCCCCATCTCTTCCCTGTGCCCCCACCTAGATGCAACCATTTCTCAATTTCCTCCTCCCTTTCCACCTATATGCAGAGATGCCAACCCTAAATTTAGTTCACAGTAACATTCAACTCATTTGTCCGTAACAAATGGGGGTAAATGCATTTCTCTCAGTAAACATACTACTCACTTGGGGTTGTTGCCGGCGGCTATGCGCCTACGCACTGGTGGAGATCAGCGGGCTGCCGGCGGGCGGGTGCAGCACATGCGCACTTGGCAAGGTTTGCCGGCGGGTCTGCGCCTGCGCACTGGGTGGGGGTGGGGGGGAGGCCCGGTGAGCGGCCGGCTGGCAGCAAGAAACGTCGCCGTGTCGCTGATCGCGCGGGCCGGCGCCGCCCGGGCTCTGGGCCGGGCGTGGCTGCGAGCTGCCGGGCTGGCAAACCGGGGCACATGGCGCCGGCGTTCACCACGGGAGGAACACCGGCGCGGTGGTGTTCGTAACAACATGTTTGGCTGCCGGAACACCGTAATATGGTTATTTCGCCGGGACAAAATACGGCGAATCCGGGACACTTGGCACCTCTGTATATGCCTTCCTCTGTCTTCACAATTGGAACCTCTTCTATCCTTATCACACACCTTTTTGCCTATTTATCTTTGGACTTTGTCCAACCATCTGCCTATCTAATAACCCTCTCACCCACCAATCACTTGCTTGACTTTGCCCTGCCCCCCCCCCCCCCAGCTTTCTACCACCCTCTCATCACAATCAGTCTGAAGAAGGATCATGACCCAAAACATCATCCATTCATGTTCTCCAGAGATGCTGCCTGACCTGTTGAGTTACTCCAGCACTTTGTGTCTTTGTTTTGTAAACCGGCATCTGCAGTTCCTTATATCTACATATTTTATACATTTGGTTTAACTTATTGCATTATACTTAAAATGTTCTAACTCAATCAGTTCCACTCTTACATTAATCCACCAAGCAATATATTTGAACAGAACTAATTTTCTTGCACTTCCTATATTTTCTGCACTTTCTGCTCACCCTATGATATACAAATTGCCACAATACATCAGAAAGTTTGCTTTTCCCAATATGTAACATTAGAATCCTATTAACGGGAGTGCAGGTTAGTTGCTGCTGACATACAGAACACACTTGAATTGCAATTAATTTGATTGCAAGAAATAAATATTATTATTTGCTAACTCACCTTGATTTTTGCTGTGTATTCACCTCTCCCACCGAACAAGCCAAGACCTCCAAGCAGTAGGTCTGTGTCTGCAGTAAACCGAATGGCTTCGACAGAATGAGCAGAATACCCCCAGCCACCGCCATGAGCTAAATATTACATGCAGATACAAATGGTGTGAGTACAATACCTTTCTCAGTAGTGACAATAATTTAATTATATGAGTTTATTATATATGTAAACCTACTTTCAAATCGATTAACCACGCTATAATCTTCTTTTGAATACACTTTAGTAACAGCTTGTATCTCCTCTTCTGTATTAGTAACTCCCATTTTCAGATCCTGCATAGCAGCCAACGTATCCAAACAACCTGTTTTCATATTTGAAAATAATTACTCAACAAAATTGAAATACTTTACATGTGCATTTCGTATCTTATTAGACCATGATTATTAATTCAGTTGACATAATTAGTCATCAATATTTTCACTTACCCAAACAGTGCACAATGAAAGTGCATACATTCAAATCACTCAATTCCAATAATCATGATATGGTAAGTGATGGGACTGCACTAAAGCCGAGTGCTCACATACCAATGCACCAATCCTCTTCATGGAATTAAATCTGCCATCCTTATCCCATATGGCCTACAAACTACCTCATTTAAAGGAGTCCACCTTCCCAATTCAAAGGCAATTACAAACGGGTAATAAACATAGAAAATAGGTGCAGGAGGAGGCCATTCGGCCCTTCAAGCCAGCACCGCCATTCATTGTGATCATGGCTGATCGTCCCCTATCAATAACCCATGCCTGCCTTCTCCCCATATCCCTTGACTCCATTAGCCCCTAGAGCTCTATCTAACTCTCTCTTAAATTCATCTAGTGACTTGGCCTTCACTGCCCTCTGTGGCAGGGAATTCCATAAATTCACAACTCTCTGGGTGAAAAAGTTTTTTCTCACCTCAGTCTTAAATGACCTCCCCTTTATTCTAAGACTGTGGCCCCCTGGTTCTGGATTCGCCCCACATTGGGAAAATTTTTCCTGCATCTAGCTTGTCCAGTCCTTTTATAATTTTATATGTTTCTATAAGATCCCCCCTCATTCTTCTAAACTCTAGTGAATACAAGCCTAGTCTTTTCAATCTTTCCTCATATGACATAAAGTCCCGCCATCCCAGGGATCAATCTCGTGAATCTACGCTGCACTGCCTCAATCACAAGGCTGTCCTTCCTCAAATTAAGAGACCAAAACTGTACACAATACTCCAGATGTGGTCTCACCAGGGCCCTATACAACTGCAGAACAAATGCTGGGTATTACCAAAAGTAGTTGAGCTTAACATTATTTTGAAGACACATAGTCACTATTCAATTCATTCATCATCGGTGAAGACATTAGCGACGCAGTGGTGCTGGTTTCCGACGGGAACGGTGACGGATGCACCACGCATCTCTGTCTCTCGGTTCCTGCGGACTTCCGCCGCTGGAAGTATAGGATTTGTGTGTGTGCTTTATCATCATTCCTTAAAATGCTATGTACAACAGTGATCGCAACTTCTACTGAGGTGTGGATGGCCGTTGGCTCCCTAGAAGCTAACCCGCCCTTTGACAGGTCTTGTTTTTGATCCTGCTGGAGGTCCAAAGCCCCCTCCTCACCTGGCAAACCAGGTGGGGGAGACGGTTTAGTCACTGACTATCCAACCATCGAGCAGGTAGCATGGGACTACTTGGTACCCATGACAGGGGGAATTCCCCCCGACCTGACCTACTCAAGAAACCAGGCAACAAAAAAGTTAAGAATGATAATTTCATTTTCCTAGGTAACATTTGAGAAAGGGAATTACAAATGGAGGAGGGTATGGACTATGACTATGGACTATGGACTATGAAGTTCCGTATAAATTAGAGCTGCTGGCTATAAATCAGTCCTTCATTTGAAGGAGACACAAGAGACTGCAGATGCTGTAATATGGGGCAAAATACAAAGCACTGGAGGAAATCAATGTGTAGCATCAATGGGGTAAAGGAATGTCTTGATGTTGCAGGTCCGGACCCTGTATCAAGACTAAGTGAGAGGACTCAAAGGAGAAGGGTTTAATGTAAGGTGGCATTTGGTATGCTTGGTTTCATAAGATGGGGCATTGAATATCAGGAAGTCATGATGCAGCTTTATAGGACTTTAGTTATTCCACATTTGGAGTGTTGTGTGGAGGGCTTTATAACCCTGATAGGGTATTAAGGGGTATGTAGACTGGATGTTCACAGTGAAGATGAGGAAGTGAGAGCCAGCGAATGTGAAGTTCTCAAATGGAGGACATGCAAGGTATCCTGGATATAGGTTGGGTGGCACTAGTCATGGGGATACAGGATTGAGACAAGATATGAGGAGATAACTTCAGTAGGATAACACCAGGCAGAAACAACCAGCCAACCAGGATAGTCCTATTTGTGGCTCTCGGGCAAGAAATAGAAGTGGGAAGTGTGGGAATAGAATACTATCATAGAAACATAGAAAATAGGTGCAGGAGGAGGCCATTTGGCCCTTCGAGCCAGCACCGCCATTCATTGTGATCATGGCTGATCAGATAGGAGGCTGTGGATGGGAGATCTCCTGATGTGATGAGATGTGAGACGGAATAGGAGACAGTGGCTTGCCATTATGTTGGTAGGCTTATGGTTCAAGGGTAGATATGAAGAGTCCTGATGCAGAATCTCGACCTGAAATATGATAATTCCATATCTCACGCAGCAAACCTCCTGACTCACTATGTTCCTCCAGCAGTATTCTTCTTGCTTAAGATGAAAAACAAAATTAAAATAGTCTTGAGGAATATGAAATTCAGACAGCAATGATCTGAAGCAGTAAATACAGAGCTGCCAAGTTTTGTCAGAGCATTTCAGTATTCTAGTACCTGAAAATCAGTATTTTCCTGAGGAAATCAGTATTTTTACGCGGTACCATTTTGCTGAAACAGGTGTTATTTTTTATGAGTGGTCATACCCATGTAAGTGTACAAGATTGCATAACTTTGCTACCAATTGACATGTCTTCTACGCACCTTACATGACAGTGCATTCATTGCCTTCTCTTTGTATACTGCTGTTTGAACGGCTGCTTCCTGCTTTTAGCACCAGATGATGATGTGGAAGCCATTTTGGAAGCCTCTCTTTCCCTCCCTCGCTCTCTCTACCTCCTTCCTCTCTTTCCCTCCTTCTCCCTCCCAATCCATGAACCTGAACAAATGTCTTTTAAATGTTGTTATAGTACTTGCCTCAACTTCCTCCTCTACCTACCACCCTCTGTGTGACTCTTGTGCTTTAAATCATATGAGCAGTTAGAAAGTATGACAACAATATGGAATTGATTTTGAAAATGAAAAGACAAATTAGACATCCTCCTATTTGCAGATGTCAATTCTTTAATTGTAAGTAATAGCATGGAGATAAATACTGCAGGATTGTCATTTGTTCAAGACAGAAGACAGTACTCTCTCTGCAAGCTGCATATCAGTGGATAGAAGACCAAGGCAAATATTAGACAAAACTATTTTTTTTTAAAATTGTTCACAAAGGATACTATTTTAAATTGTACTTTCTTAAAATTGGTATTAAAAGTTTAACTAAACTACTGCACAAATCATCTGAATGTTTTTTCAAATATCAGATGTAATCACATTGTTGAGCAATTATATCTCCAATTCAGATTGTTATACAAAATATATCCCCAAACCTCATTAGAACAAATGTACAAACAACAGTGCAATAAATACATGCTATTGCAGAACCCTAGGTTAGTGTACACATTATTATTCTTACCAAGAATGTGCAAAGCCCCATGCGACCTAGTGGTATTTGATTTAGATCCTGTTGGTAGTGCAAGCTCAGGACTCAATATGCTACACTTGCTGGGCATATCTGATCCTGCAGGGAGCCGAGCATCTGCTGTAACTGCGTTGTAGCACCAAACTTCTTTTTTGCCTGGTAAGAACCTTGAGAGAAAGAGAACACTATCAATTTTACTTCTGCAGGGGTTTTATGGAGTATTGACATATAAAATACCAACTATGACCAAAGTTTTCATGCAGTTCCTCGTGTTTACATGCCTTATTCTTTGTTTTAAGACCATAATACACAATAATTAATTCCAAGCCTGGATACAATAGGCCAGTCAGCTCTCAAGGATATACACTTCAGTCTAAGGAAGGGTCCAAACCTGAAACATCACCTTTCTATGCTCCAGAGATGCTGCCTGAGTCGCTGAGTTACTCCAGCACTTTGTGTCTTTGTTTTTACTCTCTTCTTGAGCAGTCCTTCAGAATTGAGGAATAATTGCTTCTACTCCAGTTTTGTTGGTACTAAGATGACCAAGATAACTGTGAGAATGGCAGGCTCTTTCACTGATAAGCCAAAAGATGTCTGATGGGGCATTATGTGACGTGGAGTCCCCCTTTCGCATTTAAAGAGATCTTCTATATGTCCCTGAATATTAGACTCAAAGTTCTTCATACCCAGAAGGTATTTCCAAGAATCAGTTAGGATGCAGCACTGATATATGAAGCGGTCCATGTTTTTCAGGGTCTTGCCGTGAACCTTTCTTGTTTGGGGATATGATCGTGCAGCAGGTCAGATTGGTAGAGGATGTTTGCCATGTGGATATTGAGTACAAGGCCATTCAGGGCGTATAATCCAGCAAATTAATTAATTAATTAATTGATAATGGCCCAACTTCTGAACGCACACAAAATCAAGTATTGTATGCATACTGCAGGTTGACTACAAAAGTTCAAATTATGTTTGTTCCAGAGCGTAGCTGCCATGTGTTGAATCGTTTCCATTAGTCATCTTTAACACTGGTCTTTACTGAGATTGGCTCTGATGTAAATTTACTTGTTGCGTCATAGCTTGAAGTACATATCAAATAGTAATGCATTACTGTGGACAGCTGAATTTGAGGTGGTGTTTCATAGACTGCCCCATGGTGCTGCTTTCTGCATTTTTCTTGGAGTTGCTGCAATCCACACTGCAATTTAGGATCAGCTCTATGGCATTGTAAGGAAGCAAGTTAAGACCTAGGCAATAACTTTCTCTGTATTAGGCAGCAGGAAGAACACTCTGTAGTTACCATAGTCAGTCTTGTTTGCCTTCATAAAGTTCAATCAGAACACTTCTGAAATTCCCCAGTATTGTCTCTCTTTCCTATCTGTGAACAAGGAGATTGTAGATTTGTGTAGAAACAAAGAACTTCAGATGCTGATTAATACACACAAGTACACAAAGTGCTGGAGTAACTCAGCACTCTTCTTCAGTGTCTCGACCCTAATTGTCACTTATCCATGTTCCCCAGGGATGCTACTTGACCAATTGTAAATTTATGATGGATTTGCACTTCACTCCGTTGCACTTCTGTGAAAATATTAACCACTCTCGAGGAGTTATTCTTTTAAGTTTAAAAATGACCTTTGAATTCTTGTCAGTCAGAACTTGTGGTGGGTTGGCTGAATGAAAAGAATGCAGTGTAATGAGTCAAGGACGCTCACAAAGGTGGAGAAGGTCTTCAAAGTGCTCCTTCCAGCAATCATTGACTGACTCTACTGTTGTAATTTATTCATGCATATTCATGTATATGATGAGTTGGTGTTCAATATATGCAGGGAATGTTGGGTAATAAATCTCTCTCTCGTGATCCAGGCAACCTGTGTGTAAGTTGTTATTCATTCTGCCGTCCGGAATATAACAAAATTGGCGATGAGGATAGAAACAAAGAAAATAGGTGCAGGAGGAGGCCATTCAGCCATTCGAGCCAGCACCGCCATTCATTGTGATCATGGCTGATTGTCCCCAATCAATAACCCATGCCTGCCTTCTCTCCATATCCCTTGATTCCACTAGCCCCTAGAGCTCTATCTAACTGGGATAGAGTTTGTGAACTCATCCTTTAAATACAGTGCAGGACTGTTTTGCAACATGCAGTATTGTTTAACATTTTAAAAAGTAAATACTGAGTTGTGTCGCAGTTGTTTGCGAGCTGGACACGATAGGTCACAGATCCTTCTCTGAAGGGGATTGTAGTTTAAAACAGCAGCTGGACAAATCGTCGAGAGTTTGTCAGGCTATCGCTATGTTGTGTCTACGTGGCAAGTTGCCGTCCTTGGGATTGTATACGTTTTTTTTGTTGAGTTCCTCAAGCTGAATAGCCATTGTACAGCTAAGTTTTAGGTGAATTGTTACACCAGAACAGACAGGAAATCGGGGTTTTTGAACGGACTTTAAAAAAAGAGAACAACATGATGGGAGCGTCCACGGGCTACATCGGAAACCTTGGCACTTTCGACAAGAGTAGAGAGCCGTTCAGCACCTATATGGAGAGAGCAAACACGTTTTTGCCGGCAAACAACATAATGGAGATTAGTGGTGAAGGAGAGATAGTGACTGAAACAAATAAGGCTGTTTGCGAACGCATGAAAGCGATTCTACTCACGGAGATCGGTCCTGAAGTGTACGGCACACTTGTGAATCTCCTTGCGTCCATAAAGGCAAAATACGTGCTATTCAATGACATTATGAAGTGGTTGGAGGAGCATTTCAACCCAGGCCGCTGGAAATTGCAGAAAGCTATAAATTTGGCAATAGGAACCAGAAGCGGAATGAGACATCAATGAGTACATTGTTGCCTTGAAAAACTTAACTTTGCACTGTAACTTTGGAACCTTTCTCGGACGCGCACTACACGACAGATTTGTTTGTGGTCTAGTGGATGAACAAATTCAGTCCAATCTCATGAACACTCCAGATCATACATTCGAGAAACCATGCAAGATTGCTACCATAATGGAGATGGCATCAAAGAATGCTTGCGAGTTTCTCCCACCACGGACTGCAGTGGCCGTATACAGTCACAAGGCAGTGCCTATGCCCAAACCAACAGGCGCTAAAGCAAAATATGGTGGGGAGCCGAGTTCAGCCAGTTGTTATAATTGCAACGGTAATCACTCATCCCAATTTTGTCCGTTCAAAATGGCCAAGTGCTGTAACTGCCAGAAGAAAGGCCATTATGCCTCAGCATGTCGGGCCGAGCTTAAAACAGGAAACCAACAATCTGCAGGAAACAAGCGACAACGCCAGAGAGGAGTTCACAACTTGGAGGTGAACCCAGATGGAAATGAACTTGGGTTGTACACCATTTATGCAACCAACATCAATAAGCCTACAACCAGTCAAGGCAAGGACTTTCGAACTAAAGTATTGATAAATGAACAGTTAATCGATATGTGTATTGACACGGCAGCAGATTGTTGAGTCATGAGCAAAGACCTATACGAAATAAAGCTCCCACAGATACCATTGCTTGAGAGTAAGGTCAAGCTGAAAGCCTACTCGGGCGAAGTTTTGGAGACATATGAACAAATGAACTGTAAAGTTCAGCATAATGGTCAGTCAGTAACACTGCCCATCATAGTGGCCAGCTACAGAAATAAACCAACCTTCCTTGGAAAGGATAGGCTGAGTAGAATAGAGTTAGACTGGAAGAACATTTTCAGCGTTGATTTGTCCAAATCACGTCTTGAAAACGTCATAAGCAAATATGCATACATTTTTGCTGACAGTTACACTGGAATAACAGGGTACTCTGCACACATTCGACTTAAGCAAGATGTGAGACCTGTGTATTGTCGACCAAGACCAGTACCATATGCACTAAAGGGACAAGTGGAGGAAGAACTCAACAGGTTAGAGCGGAATGGAGTACTCGTGAAGACAGACCAGAGTAACTGGGCAACGCCAATTGTGGCTGTACCCAAGGACGACAAAACTGTTCGACTGTGGTGACTACAAAGTCACAATCAACCAAGCCGTTGATGATGAACAATATCCGTTACCAACCTCGCAAGATCTGTACGCAGAACTTAGAGGAGCAAGTGTCTTCACTAAACTGGATTTGTCTCACGCTTACGCCCAACTCAAGGTCAACAAGGAAAGTCAGCAGTACTTGACTATCAACACACACAAGGGCTTGTATTCATATACAAATCTGCCCTATGGTGTGAAATGCTCCCCGAAAATCTTTCAGTCTGTCATGGACAAAATGTTACAAGGTATTCCGCATTGTGTGCGCAACCAGGATGACCTACTGATATTCACAGAGAGCATGGTAGAACATCTGGAAATCCTTGAGCAAGTTCTCACATGACTGAACTGCCACAAGGTCAAACCGCGACAAAGTAAATGTTCATTTGCGCAGTCAGAGGTGGTTTACCTTGGATCAAAGTAGATGCCAACGGACTTCACCCTGTGAAGGCGAAAGTGGAAGCAATAGTGAATGCTCCAAAACCCAACAATGTGTCAGAGCTACGATCATTCTTTGGGATGGTGCAGTTCTATGCACGGTTCCTTCCAGATTTAGCAACTGTGCTAAAGCTACAACATCATCTGCTACAAAAAGATGTGAAATGGACGTGCGGAAAGGAATATCAATGTGCATATGACAGCTGTAAGGAAAACTTGACAAGTGATAAACTCCTTGTTCACTACGATACGACACGCGAGATGAAACTAGCTTGTGATGCTTCAAGTTGTGGTGTAGGTGCAGTGATCTCCCACGTGATGAATGACGAACAAGAAAAGCCTATTGCTTTTGCATCCTAACTCCGAGTGAGCGCAATTATGCACCAATAGAAAAGGAAGCATTCAGCATCGTGTTCGGAATCAAGAAATTCCATTTGTTTCTTCTCAGCAGACCATTCACCCTAGCGACTGATCACAAGCCACTACTAGTGATACTTGGTCCCAAGTCAGTTATACCTTCCATGGCGGCATCAGGGATGCAGCGCTGAGCAATTTTGCTGTCCCAGTACGACTACAAGGTTGAGTACAGAAGCTCCAAGTGCAATGCAGTTGCAGATGCGTTGTCCCGGTTGCTCCATGTGAACTCAGATGTGGGAAGTGAGAACTCAATCTACACACTGTAAGTTGTAGATGAAGACTTTCCAGTGACTGCAACAGAAATTGCAGCAGAAACAAAGAAAGACAATGTGCCGAAGTGGGTCTATGAACAGACATTGAATGGTTGGACTGAAATCGATAGTGGATTGAATTCAGAGCTGAAGCCTTTCCATAATCGATGCCATGAATTATCATGTGAGCAGGGGTGCATTAAGTGGGGTTACAGAGTGGCTGTACCAGTCTTTGAGAAACAAAATTATGAGTGAACTTCATGCCGAACATAGAAACATAGAAAATAGATGCAGGAAGAGGCCATTCGGCCCTTCGAGCCAGCACTGTCATTCATTGTGATCATGGCTGATCGTCCCCTATCAATAACCCGTGCCTGCCTTCTCCCCATATCCCTTGAATCCACTAGCCCCTAGAGCTCTATCTAACTCTCTCTTAAATCCATCCAGTGACTTGGCCTCCACTGCCCTCTGTGGCAGGGAATTCCATACATTCACAACTCTCTGGGTGAAAACGTTTACCTCAGTCTTAAATGACTTCCCTTTTATTCTAAGACTGTGGCCCCACATTGGGAACATTTTTCCTGCATCTAGCTTGTCCAGTCCTTTTATAATTTTATATCTTTCTATAAGATTCCCCTTCATCCTTCTAAACTCCAGCGAATACAAGCCTAGTCTTTTCAATCTTTCCTCATATGACAGTCCCGCCATCCCAGGGATCAATCTCGTGAACTTATGCTGCACTGCCTCAATCACAAGGAAGTCCTTCCTCACATTATGAGACCAAAACTGTACACAATACTCCAGATGTGGTCTCACCAGAGCCCTATACAACTGCAGAATAACCTCTTTACTCTTATACTGAAATCCTCTAGTTATGAATCCTGGCATAGTAAGCATGAAGTCAATTGCCAGAAGTTTTGTGTATTGGCCTGGTATTGACAGTGACATCGAGTCACTGGTGAGCAAATGTAGCATCTGCCAAAATTGCCGGAGTAAACCACCAAAAGCACCACTGCAAACCTGACCAAGTAGACCTTTTCAGAGAGTTCATGTAGATTCTTGTGAAAAGGGTAATGATTACTTTCTGGTACTAGTAGATAGTCTTTCCAAATGGATTGACATTAAGCATATGGGGTCAAGCACTACTACTGGGTGTAGCATAGATGAGTTGAGATCCATTTTTGCATGCAGTGGTTTACCGGAAGAACTTGTTTCTGATAACGGGCCTCAGTTTTGTTCAATGGTTCAAAGAGTTCATGCAGCGGAATGGTGTAAAACACACACTTGTTCCCCCATACGATCCAACGGGGCGGAGGAAAGGTCTGTTAGAATTGTCAAAGATGCTCTCAAGAAACAGGTTTTGCAGTGATGTTTCATGCTGAGCTTTGAACTACGTTTGACTAATTTCTTGCTGAAGTACAGAACCACACAACACAGCAGGTTACTCACCTGCAGAACTGTTGGCGAAAAGAAGGCTAAGAATATGCCCAATTTGGCCTTGAGAGTTGAGCAAAAACAGTTGTCAAAAATGCCATTTTGACTCCCACAAAGAGGAGAAGTACTTCAAGCCAGATGAGCAGGTTCATGTTCTTAGCCTTCCCAACAAGTCCAGTCGAGACAAATGGGATGTTGGGAAAATAGTGGAAGTGTGTGGAACAAAAAAATACTTGGAGTTGGAGATAGGATCAAAAGTTGTCATGTTGATCAAATGATTCCAGCCAAGGATGAATCAAAAAACTGAGCATGAAGACCTAATCCCTGAGTTTTTATCTGAAAGTGAGTTGGAAGAGACCACTGTGATTGAAACAGAGTTCAATTCAAAGTACAGACAAAGAAACAGATTCCTCTGGTCAGAGTCCGGGTACTAAAACAGAGCCAAACAAGCCAACAATTGAGTCAACACCTAAACCTGTTACACCTGTTACTGTTAGACGATCAGGCAGGATCCGTAAACCAGTAGTCAGGTTAGGTTTGTAAGTGAAGTAACTCACTGTATAAGTAAAATGAAAATGTATAGATATGTAAAATAAATATATTATGTTTATCATTTAAGATTTCATAAATACTGGTTTAAATCAAGTATCAAAACAACAAAATTGTAACTGAGTACTTAGATTTAATACTTAAAAAAAGGAGAACAGTGTAATGTATTCATGCATATTCATGTATATGATAATGAGTTTGTGTTCAATATACGCAAGGAATGCTGGGTAATAAATCTCTCTCTCGTGATCCAGGCAACCTGCGTGTAAGTTGTTATACATTCTGCCGTCCGGAATATAACAACTGCTAATAAACTCCCCTCTGTTTTTGACTCAGTGGGATGGGGCCTTAGTCATTGAGGCCACAAATATCCTTCTCCTTAACAGTGCTGCAGAACCTATGTATGTTATTGCTGTTAGCAGGCTGCTCAGTCTCCAGCACTCTCATCATTCACCATCTGCTCTTTCTGCCATAGGTTTTTCTGTTCTTCCTCTAACATGAGGTGCCGATAAAGATGTTTATTTTCCCTTGAAGAACGATGAATTAGTGATAGGTAATTCAATTCGATTTGCCCAATTGTTCCATACACCCTGGTGCCCATGCCTAATAAACATTACTAAAACTGTTTCAGGAAATTACAAGAAACCCAACATGATTCTTTCCTGTGAAAGAAGGATCTTACCAACTTAAGTAAAAGAGGGCAATTTGACAGGAAATACATTCATAGAAACATAGAAATTAGGTGCAGGAGCAGGCCATTCGGCCCTTCGAGCCTGCACCGCCATTCAATATGATCATGGCTGATCATCCAACTCAATATCCTGTACCTGCCTTCTTTCCATACCCTCTGATCCCTTCAGCCACAAGGGCCACATCCAACTCCCTCTTAAATATGGCCAACGAACTGGCCTCAACTACCTTCTGTGGCAGAGAATTTCACAGATTCACCACTCTCTGTGTGAAAAACGATTTTCTCATCTCGGTCCTAAAAGACTTCCCCCTTATCCTTAAACTGTGACCCCTTGTCCTGGACTTCCCCAACATCGGGAACAATCTTTCTGCATCTAGCCTGTCCAACCCCTTAAGAATTTTGTAAGTCTCTATGAGATCACCCCTCAATCTTCTAAATTCCAGCAGTACAAGCCGAGTCTATCCAGTCTTTCTTCATATGGAAGTCGTGCCATCCCAGGAATCAGTCTGGTGAACCTTCTCTGTACTCCCTCTATGGCAAGAATGTCTTTCCTCAGATTAGGAGACCAAAACTGTATGCAATACTCCAGGTGTGGCCTCACCAAGACCATATACAACTGCAGTAGAACCTCCCTGCTCTTGTACTCAAATCCTTTTGCTATGAATGCCAACATACCATTCGCTTTCTTCACAGCCTGCTGCACCTGCATGCCTACTTTCAATGACTGGTGTACCATGACACCCAGGTCTCGCTGCATCTCCCCTTTTCCTAATCGGTCACCATTCAAATAATAGTCTACCTTCCTGTTTTTGCCACCAAAGTGGATAACCTCACATTTATCCACATTATACTGCATCTGCCATGCATTTGCCCACTCACCCAGTCTATCCAAGTCATCTTACAGCCTCCTAGCATCCTCCTCACAGCTAACACTGCCCTCCAGCTTCGTGTCATCCGCAAACTTCGAGATGTTGCATTTAATTCCCTCGTCCAAATCATTAATGTATATTGTAAATAGCTGGTGTCCCTGCACTGAGCCTTGCGGCACCCCACTAGTCACTGTCTGCCATCCTGAAAAGGACCCATTCACTCCTACTCTTTGCTTCCTGTCTGCCAGCCAGTTCTCTATCCACATCAATATTCAGACGTTGTCACGAAAAAATAACTACAAACATGCTAGTTGGGAATTTGAAATGCATATACAAAAAACATTTTTAGAGAATACTATTCATATATTTAAAATCTGAATTGGTTCACCGATTCAAAAAAAAGGGCAGCATAAAACCCGAGTGAACAATATGGTCTTGAAGATTTGGGGTAACGTCCTTACAAAATGGAAATCAGTAAATAAATGCTTCAAGATAGTTTTAAGCAGGTGGGAAAGTAAGATTAAGGTGTGGTATTCAGAATGGAAGAAGAAAGTAATTCAGTCGTGGTCATTATAGGTAAAGTTCTAAACAAATCTTATTCATATAGTTTCTTAATATCATCAATCTGTGTAGAATAAACATGCTATTAAATAACTAAATAAGCACAGCTAATATTTTTTTCCGCTTGAAAATGCAGAGAAATGGGAAATTTATATTTAATGTGGTTGGAAATTCTTCAGATGGAAAGTGCATTTACATCTTTGTCCTCCGAAGTTCTATGGTTGGGAAATATTTCAACTTACCTCCAAATTACATCATACACAGGATCCAGGCAAACTGCAAACCCTCGCAGGTCTTCCTGCTCTGAATCGTTAAATGTCCTACAGCTTCCATCCAGCTTATTGATTAGCAAGCATTTAAAGGGTGGTGGCTCAGTGACAGAAGCAGGTACCAAACCTATATGAACAAACACCGTAGTTCAACAACAGCAAGGCTTTTAGTCATACCGTTACATCTCTTCAAAAATGTTTATATTACAGATGTCCCCTTTTTTATGCCATTTGGGTAATGGACATTTACCCCCAAGGAATTAACATGACCAGAAAATCTAAAATACAGGATGAAAATTTGTTCTTACAAAATCTGTGAGATAAGTAAATAGCACATGCTTTTCAACTCGCATTTGTTCACTCACATGTTTTGCTTTACAGATAATTACAATACAAACCGTTTTCTAGGATCGTAATCCCCATATAACGAGGGTGTGGAGCAAGGCTGCCTGTACTAGTGAATCTAAAATTGCCCCTACATTTCCTTTCTCCTGAGAAATTTGGTGTAGCAGTTCATTCCTAATCTACAATGATAAAAGCACAGAGTAATGAATTTATCATTATGCCATAAGAAAAGCTGATCTGATTTTACTTGAAATAGCTCTACCATGCTTTGTGGTTTACTATTCAGACTACAAATTGATCATTCTGAAACTACAGCTTAAATTGACAACAAACCTTTGAGTTCAAAACATTCACCACCAAATGCAGAGCATTCAATTAATTGGACTTGCCTATTATGCTTCTGCTGGCAAAGATTTCTGAAGTTGACAAAACATGCGAGTTGATAAGAGCTTCATCGATACGCAGAAAGGTTTGGTCTCCACTTGCACCTATCCAAGTTGCCTTACGACCATATTTTGAGCCTATATTTGGCATAGGAGATGGCCTTGTGTTCCAGAAAGGCATATCCAAAATTGGTCTACCAAGTTGTCCTTTCTAAAAGGGAAAGGGACATTTTTTGAAACATCTTACTTTAATTTCCACTGATATGCACATAATCAACAATACTAATCTTTTATCCTACAAAGCATTCCCAAACACTTCATAGAAAATATTTTCTTGAAAATTAAACAACCGTAAGAGATGCAAGGTAGGGTGATATATAGTTCTAGTTCTAAACAATTCCTGTTAATTCTAAATAATGCTAGTTATGAACAAGGTTTATGAAGATTGATTCAGGAAACAATTAAAGATGTGGTTTAGGCAAGAATTATTAAATGAAAGAAGGGAGTGAAGAATCAGAGGCTGGAATGCATGCATGGAGGAGATTCAGACTGAAGATTGGGCGAGATGCAAGTCAATGGCGAATTTAATCATCTGGATGAGAATTAAATTTAGGAGGCTGGGAAACCATTAGCCAATTAGTAAAGTATATTCTTGGTTCTTGGTCCTCCAAAATATTCCAAATGGAATTTAAACTGGAGGTGGCAGAGGGTGGACTTAAGCAAAACAGTTTTCTTGGAGAAGAAGTGCTACATTAAATTTAGTTGTGTCTGGTTGAGTAATTATGGTAGGGTGAAGACTTTTCCATGCTTTAATTGTGTGGGGCAAGAATGAATTGCTGCACACATCTGTCTTGGTAACTGGTATCTCAACTTGGATCGAATGCCGTCGTCTGCTCCTAATAGGTTTGGGTTTGGTGTAAGTTTGGTAATCTGTCATGCTGACCATTAAACATTTTGTAAAACAGGTCAAATGGTGAGCTTTACGTTTTGGAGAGGGTTCAACCCCAGTGAATTCAGAAGTTTGGTAACACTTGCTTCTCTCTCATAGGTATTTGTAACAAATCGAGCTGCCCGTCTTTGGACAGGTTCGATGGAAGAAATGTTTCTATTTGTGTATGGATCCCATGCTGCAATTGCGTAGTCCAAATGTGGTCTAACGAGGGTGAAGTATAACTTCTCCTTGATAGAAGTTGAACAATGATGAAAGTTGCGTTTCAGAAGATTTAGGAGACCTGTTGCTTTCACCGTTGCATGATGAGTCTGACCATTCCAATGTACATCGTTCTGTAATTTGATGCCAAGATACTTGGTCTGTTTGGATTCTTCAAAGGTGGCACCAAGGATATTGTATGATGTTTCGCCTGGTTTCCTCTTCCTGGTGACAAGCATGGTTTCACATTTGGAAGGATTGAACTGCATGCCCCATTGTTGTGACTCAACCATAGTATCGAGATCTTTTTGGAGAGTATCTTTATCATCAGATTACCTAATTGGATGGTACAGCAAACAATTATCAGCGAATGGTCTGGTCGTGTTTGTGACTTTTTCCATGGGACGTCATTAATGTAAAGCAAAAACAGATGTGGGTCCAGCACTGTGCCCTGAGGCGTACCACTTAACACTGGACGCAATCAGAGTTTTTTCCATTCACATACACGTGCTGAAGACGTTTTGTCAGAAAACTGGAAATCCATAGTTTTGTGTTGGAACAAACACCGTAGAAGTCAAGCTTCCGAAGCAGTCTCTGATGTGCTGACATCAAATGCTTTAGAAAAGTCTAGCACTACTAAATCCGTGATGACATTGCTATCAAGGTTCTTGGCCAGGTCATTTGTCGTCAGGATAAGCTGAGACTCGCATGATCTATGCTTCCTAAATGCATGTTGGTTGTCAGCAAGGTGTCTCATCAGATTACTATCGATTAAATGTTCCAGCAGTTTGCAACAAGTGATTGTTAATGAAACAGGACGGAAATTCGCCGGGTTGGTGGTTGAACCCTTCTTAAAGAGAGGAGTGATGTTAGCCTTCCTCCAATCAGGGGATATGGGGATAAGGCAGGAACGGGGTACTGATTGGCGATGATCAGCCATGATCACATTGAATGGCGGTGCTGGCTCGAAGGGCCAAATGGCCTACTCCTGCACCTATTGTCTAATCTAGCGGAACATCACCCGAGTCAAGCGACTGTTGGAATTGGACTGTTATTGGATTAAGTCTAAAAATTATACAAAAAAGTTGAAATTTGTTTCATTGACAAATTTTTAGACCCGGGGATAAAAGGGTAGCCACAAAATTGACTAAGTTTGAAAATAGATTAAAACATTTTTTTTTTGACTGAAGGGGGGTATACTGTGTTTTTCTCCAGGGTTTAGACCCGGGAACACTGGTGAATTTTGGATAATTCAATACGTCATATTTGAAGGATGGTACACAATTCTGACATAATAATAGACTAAGAGCAGAGAATGATTGAGGAATGAACAATGATATTCAATAAAAATGAGATAATACATGTTGGTAGGAAGAATGAGGTGGTGCAAGAAGAAACAAACATTAATTTATTTTCCGATGGAAGTCATTGAAGATAGTTGGATAGGCTAATATCTCTAAAAATAGATAGGCTAATGAAGTTAATAAACCACATATGTTCACAAATAAAACGTAACAATCGCAAATAAGTTACACATAACACCTACAGCACTCAGCACGAAAAGACAGCAATTTAGATTTTATAAACACAGCTCTGTCTGCCCTTGTGAATTAACAAAATGGCTCAGATGGCATAATTTGAAGGCAAGAGCATTGACAATCTAGTAAGGAACATAATATATAATATGTATTCATTATTAAATATCTGAAAAGCTAATTAAAGGCACAAAATAAATTAGTTTAAAAAAAAATTAAGCCAAATAGCTGTTGCTTGTGGTTTACAAATCCATGATACTTAATGAGAGTATGATAAATATCTAGGATACATAAGAAATTTAACAGCCCTTTAAGGTGGCCGGGAAAGGTTAAGGGAGGGTAAAGGAGGCGATCTTTCTCTGAGCGAGAATATGGGTTTAAAAACATATTTCAGGATTACAAAGAGCATTTGAGATTGGTAACAGTATATCTTTAAACATCACACATTTGAAATACATTATATATATTTTGCTTCAAATTGCTTCAATTTGAACCATTGTCCAACGCTTCATTCATAGGCATGCCGCACCACAAATCATATTTATTACAAATTAATTATTCATTTTGAATACGTTTATTATTATTCCAGAAAGAACCAATGTATTATATAGTTCACAAGCTGCAATTGTCACACTGGAAAAGTACAGAGGAAACAAAATCTAAGATTTATTCCAATATTAATTAAAGTAAAAATATATCCATGAAATGTACAGCAACATTTATTGAAATTGTACTTATTACTCAGAATTTGTATGTTATATTATGATAGTTTTCTTACAGAGAAGCTTCCAAATGTGAAGACTTGTCCATCTGCTAATAGTAGAGCTGTGTGGTTACTGCCTGCAGTTACTTGAGTGCAAGGAGCTGGTAAGCCCTGTACTAATGTTGGTGACCCTCTGAAATAAAAATAATATTTAGCAAGGTAATCTCAATAACAATATCAAAACAAAAATCAAAGCTTCCATTTTATTTGGTACCTTGAATTGACATCTCCGTGTCCAAGCTGACCGTGTTGCCCATATCCAAATGTATACACATCACCGTTTTCCATTAGAATCACTGCAGGTCATTTAAAAAGCATGAAAATTATTATATTAATAGATATCAGTAACATAAACATTTACTTTGTTCCAAAAGATACAATTATACCGAGTTGTACACACAAGTCAAAACATCCAGCAGATTTCATGTAATAAAGTGGAAATTACAGGACACCATTATTTTCTAATCATGTGTTGAAATGAAAAATGCTCAATTCCCTTGATCAAGGTTACCCGGCAGATAGTTTTGTTATACCTCATATTTGGTTAACTACTTTTGAAGTAAGTGAGATCCACACACAATGGCAAGTCTACAATTTGCTACTTAATTTTGAGGTAAACATGTAATTGTAAAAGAGAGGACAGAGCCACAAAGTCGAGATCACAGGGGGGATTCAAGTCTGATTGGTAGAGTAATAATAAGGGGAAAAAGGAGGTAGGAGTTTTCCAATGACCATCTTGACCAGAAAAGGGAGGTAGGAATTTTCGAATGAACCTAGCTGGCACAAAACAAATGAAATGAGCAGGCCCAAGAATCTGAGGGAACATTTTGGGAATAGAAACATAGAAAGTAGGTGCAGGAGCAGGCCATTTGGCCCTTCGAGCCTGCACCGTCATTGAATATGATCGTGGCTGATCATCCAACTCAGTATCCTGTACATGTCTTCTCTCCATACCCCCTGATCCCTTTAGGCACAAGGGTCACATCTAACTCCCTCTTAAATATAGCCAACGAACTGGCCTCAACTACATTCTGTGGCAGAGAATTCCACAGATTCATCACTCTCTGTGTGAAAAATGATTTTCTCATCTCGGTCCTAAATGACTTCCTTCTTATCCTTAAATTGTGACCCCTGGTTCTGGACCACCCCAACATCGGGAACAATCTTCCTGCATCTAGCCTGTCCAACCTCTTAAGAATTTTGTAAGTCTCTATAAGATCCCCCCTCAATCTTCTAAATTCCAGCGAGTACAAGCCGAGTCTATCCAGTCTTTCTTCATATGGAAGACCTGCCATCCCAGGAATCAGTCTGGTGAACCTTCTCTGTACTCCCTCTATGCAAGAATGTCTTTCCTCAGATTAGGAGACCAAAACTGTACACAATACTCCAGGTGTGACCTCACCAAAACCCTGTACAACTGCACTAGATCCTCCCTGCTCTTGTACTCAAATCCTTTTGCTATGAATGCCAACATACCATTCGCTTTCTTCACTGCCTGCTGCACCTGCATGCCTACTTTCAATGACTGGTGTACCATGACACCCAGGTCTCGTTGCATCGTCCCTTTTCCTAATCGGCCAGCATTCAGATAATAGTCTACTTTCCTGTTTTTCTGAATAGGTATCCTGAATTGTTTTCCTGAATAGGTATCAAAGCACCCTCAAGTTTAAAGTATATTTGCAAAAGGTAAAAACAATTAGAGAAGGGCCAACATCACCAAGCTGAGAACAAAGAAGAACTGAACGATGTGCAGCCTGCAAAGAGGAACTAATTCTGGGACAGCCCAAGTACTTCCCTCAAATTACATGGTAGAACAATTAAAGCTGGAGCTCCCTGAATGACCAGAGATAACAAAATAAAACAGAAAATAGAGCATGTGACTTGATAACAGATTAAAATTATACCGATTAAAGAAAATACATACAAAAGTAAGAGGAAAGATAAAACAAATATCCAGGAATACACTTTAGACAGGTAACCAATAACCAAGTAATCAAACGCCAAGCAAGGCCGAGGGTAACAATTCTTTATTAATACGTGCATTATTCAAGAACCTGGGCTTTAAAAAAAAATGTCCACACACCCACGATGGAAATATTACAGGCTTTGTGTATTAACATTTCTCCAACTACCCATTTGGTTAAAACAAAACTGAAATAATGAACAAAGTTGACCTTTTGCAAATTTATAAAAATGAATAGTTATAAAGAGCTTACAACGTATGGAGATATTCAAAACACTTAATGGAATAAGGTGGTGTTGGATAAAACTCAAAATAGTCAAAAAATTATCAAATAACTAATCGATAATGGTTTCTCAAGAGTGTTTAATCATTATATGTACCGACAATGGAGCAATGAAATTCTTACTTGCAGCAACATAACAGACCATAGGACCAATTTATAATTGTATTGCAAGTTAATTAGACCTTTAGTACGAAATTTAAACAAAAAGTCATGCATTAAGGATTTTGAACTTCAGGAACAATATGGGTTCTTACAGTCCTACACATTCTTTCACCAAACAAACAATTCAAATTAGCTAAAAAAATGAGAAGCATATTCAGATTTATTGAGATGACACCACATAAGCATTAGTTCGCTTTTCCTTTCTATGTATTTTCAACACAATAGAGCAGGCGTACCTGAGTGGTGGAATCCACAGCTAATCTGGATGGCCTGGAGGTCATAGTCAAGACATACGGCGCCCGGGGGATATGTTGCGATCTTGCTGGCATCCTTATCCCCCCTTTCTCCATTAGCATCTGTAAATAAAGGTCCAACTTCACCCTGATCCACCAACATGCAAACACTGAACACTGCAACAATTTAGTCTGATACTTGCTCTATATTCTCAACTATAACCCACAAAACTTGGGTTTCATCACAAAGCCAAAGCACACGGTGGAAATGTTAAAATTATCTCCTTTGTACTTTCCAATTAACCTGCATTTATGGATGCACTCAATTTAGTTGCAACCATCTTTTGCTGCTTTTATTTTTTAAAAGGTGAATGTGCCAACAAACTAAAAAATACAGGCATGTGAAATATGATTACATCAATATCTGCAAATCTTTTGACAAATATTAAATATCATAATTCCAAGTCAGAGCAAAAAAAACTTTAGTTAATGAAGGGAACAGTAAATACTGCTTCTATGCTATCTATCTCAACCACTTCACGTGGTAGTAAGCGCCATATTTTAGCAACATTTCTCATGAATGCTGCACTGATATTTTTAATACTCTAGTATTTGATTCAAAGTAATATCAGTCTTCCAATAGTCATAAGTCATACACCTCAGGAAGCTGGCGGTTACATTGTTCTATACGAGGGGTGATAATCCCATGCCACATACAAATTCTTATGGCAGGTACTTTGATCTGCCATAACTGATTAATTTGTACAATCATTTTGCATCCAATAGGGTGTTTACAGATTAAGCTCCATGATTGTCCAGTTATTCTCATCAATTCTCAAAAGAGCACAGAAGTGCTTTTGGTGTTTAATTAGTTAAACATGTCCATTTTAACATAGCTATTCTTTGCTATCAAGGAAAGACCTCATTTACTCAAGAAACCGTGACTACCAAGTGATAGGTAAAGACGATGCTGTGACAAACAATGTAAACATGATTGAGTTCTAAATTTCCCAGCCATAAACACGCTCCATCCAATTTCCTACTGTTGTTCTTGCATTTTATTCTGCAGAGTCAATGGATGCTTTCTTTTTAGAAAGCTGTGGTAGTAGATACAATTATTATTATCTCTTGAGCATGAGAAGTACTGTCTGAAATAAAAACAAGAGGTTTGTCCATGCATTCCATCAAACAGTAAATTATTTCAGCTGAATACCTCTCCAATGTCAGCAGATATAGTGGTGCTTATGACACATCTAACCTGGTATTTTAGTGAGAGAGGAAAAATGTTACTCATCTGAAAACAAGTCATTCTCAATTCTGTTAAAACTGGAGCATGGAGTTATGTTTGGGAGATCTACACAACTGACTGCCTTACTGAGATCTTAAAAAAAGAACTGCAGAAGCTGGAAAAAATCGAAGGTAGACAAAAATGCTGGCGAAACTCAGCGGGTGAGGCAGCATCTATGGAAAGAAAGAATAGGCAACGTTTCGGGTCGAGACCCTTCTTCAGACTGATGTTGGGGGGAGGGGACGGGAAAAAGAAAGGAAGAGGCGGAGACAGTAGGCTTGTGGGAGAGCTGGGAAGGGAAGGGGAAGGAGAAAGCAAGGACTACCTGAAATTGGAGGTCTTCTTGGAAGCCAAAGGTGCTACATTAGACAGGGACCAAAAATGTGAGTACTAATGTTTAATATTTAATAACAAAAAGTACTGTTTTACTTTGCTCTTCCGATTACGTAACCAAGAGCATTTTCATTAAAGGAATGTTCAGTAGAAGCACAGCATTAAATAGCCCTAAAGATCTGGGTTTTCACCTAGAGAGTTGTGAATCTGTGGAATTCTCTGCCTCAGAAGGCAGTGGAGGCAAATTCTCTGGATGCTTTCAAGAAAGAAAGAGTTAAAGACATGGGGTAAGGGGATATGGCGAGAAGTCAAGAACGGGGTACTAATTGTGAATGATTATCCATGATCATATTGAATGGGCTTGAAGGGCCAAATGGTCTACTGCTGCACCTATTGTCTTTTGTCAGTGTCATGGATGTATAATTTTAGCATTCCCTGCTGGAAATAATATACATCTACATAATGTGTGCCTTGGCTTTATAATTACTGCTTATTTCTTGAATCATGTTTACAAATTAATAGTTCGGAAATGAACGTTAAAAATAACAAGTAGAAACAAGAACCTGTAGATAATTGTTTACATAAAAAGAGTGCTGGAGAAGAATGGCCTGTAGGGTCCTGATCCGAAACGCCACTAATCAATGTTCTCTAGTCATGCTGCCTGACCAAGCTACTCCAGCACTTGGTGTCTTTTTTGAAAACAAGATCTGAAAGAAGCGTTGCCACTACAAATTCAATTAACTGTCAAAAATATTCGTGCAACATTAACTGGAAACATTATATAGCTGTACAATTAAATTTCTGAATTTAAGTTTTATCTGGAGACATGCATGTCAAAATGTCAGTGGTTGCCTATCATTTGTGGTGGGAATAACAGGAAATTATTTGAAAGCATCACGCAATGTTAAAGCACAAGTGTTGTTAAAGTTAAAGTTTAACTTCATTTTATTGAAACAATATATTAAAGCCTGGTAACAACACTAATATAGTGTGCATTAAATTCCTGTGAGTATTTAGAAGATTAATAAAAAGTGGATTGCTTGACCCAGAACAATGCAGAACTGTGCCCAATATGACCCTATTACTAGGTAATCAGAGATTAAGAATGTATCTACATTTTAAGTTAAAACAAAATTAAAATGAATTGGCACTATTTAGGTGCAAATATGCTTTGCAAGCAGAGTTCAGGTTCAAGAAGACATTTCACACAATTTAACCCTTTTCAGTCAAAAATGAAAAGCCACCTTTCTACAAGTCAATGATCTGTTTTCTCAAGTTTGAGTCGATAGTAGTCAAATTTTTAAATCATACATTCTCTCCCTCCCCCCCCCCCCTCACACACACACAATTTACAGGAGTATTCTCATTATGAAGTTGTTCCTTATGTCAAAATTATTTCTCAGATTTCACCATTAGCCAGATCAATTGGCCTGTTTTATATATGGACCAGAATGGAATTTAATATCTCCAATCACAATCTTTAGAGATAAACTGCATTAATTTTGCTCAATAATGAGAGTGAAACTTCAAGTAAGCGAACTGTGGTTCTTGGGTTCCCCTTAAATATACATATGGCAAATATATGATGCCATAAATAGTTGATCAAAATGACAAAAAATACTTTAGTCCAAGACATTTTGACTGGAAAAGGTCAATAGCAGTTTCAGGGTAAATCAGCTGAGAAGTTTTCTTCACAAGAAAATAGAAAGCACAAATACAATGGATAAGTTATACAATGTACAGCAACCTCTAAGTTGAGTAACATTTTAGCACATAACATATTCTCCTGTTCTCTCAAGCAATCTCCATTCTTCAAAATGGAATTGCACAATTTAAGAACAAAGCAGCAGTGAAGAACAAAATCTGAAAAGTAGGCAGCATTCTTTCCTGTTTCAAATAAAACAATGTCCTGATTCCACCCTACCCAATCTTAAACCAAAAAGCTTCACTTCCTCTTTGAGTAGCTCAACATTAAGACATAAAAAGCAGATTCATTCTGTACAGTTGTCCACATTAGACAAAGATTCAGCTGACAGTAGAATACGACTGGCAAGATTGATGGTAGTCCTCCTGCCAATAAGGAAGGGTGACCAAGTACCTTTATGCTTGTCCCGTTTATGCTTTAGCTTTGCTGGAAGGGGTCTTAGCCTGGCTATGGCCTGTTCTCGATGATTCAAATAAATGGGACCAGGAAATACAATGGGGCCTGAGGAGAAATAACTTGCACATGCATAGGAAATCTCACAAATGAAATAACTTCAAATTAAAAACAAAAATATATCATCTGTCTATAATATAAAAGGGAAATGGCAACCACAGAATGCGAGACATGAATAAAAAAGATATAATGAAGGTAATAATATGAAATAGAAAATTAAAATGCCAATGAACAATATCTTGGTAAGAGGACAAGTTATTAACGTAACAAGTTTCAAACAAATTCTGCTGTGCTGTTTCATTAGTTACAGCATAACAAAATTGCAATTAAATTACAAATTATGAATTTTGTAAATGTTTCGAATTGGCTTGATAAAGTGGTAACCTGCTATTTATTTCATGTTTTTAAAAAAACTTAAAATGTCTGTGTAAGAAAATGTATTGTACTCATAATTCAATTTTGCAGTCGTGCTTAGCGATAAAATAACAAGCTTTCATATTTTGTTATAAATAAATTTAACAATCTTTGGGGCAAAATTGGAACAAAATAATTTGGAACAAAATATTGATGGACTTCTATTTAAATATTAGTACCTACACTGATCATTGTAACTATTATTTTCAAAGTTTGAATAACAGAACAGAAAATACAATATTCCACTACATTAAAGATCAACTCCCTTAACCTTGCCATCCCAATTTCAAGTAAATTCACTGTCTTAAAAAGAGAAAAAGGAAAATAAAGTGTACCTCTTTAAAAATTGTACAAGCCATGGAAAACCAAAAGTATATGATAATGGGGAAAAGGAACATAATCCGGTTACAACATTTACTATTCTACTCAACATGGTGTTTGTGCCTCTGGCCTAGAGATGCTTTTTTTTTTAAACATGACATTAAAATTGAGCCTCTTCTGTCTATCCTGGTAATTTAGCCAGGCTTTAACCACGCATCAACACTTCTTTAACAAGAGTAGGAAATTACATCTTGCTATATTTACCTACATGTAAAGACAAAATGAATTAATTGTAGACCTATCTCAATATTGTTTTGAGGCTTTTATGATCCTTCAGCTGCTAATGATTTGTGGGGATAAAAATAACTACATTAATGATACACCGTGAGAGATTGAAAGATGTCAAGAAATGATAAGGAACTGTATAAATACAAACTTTTAAAAATCAATTGTATCTGCTTGAAGTGTATTCTTATGTCATTTGATATGTGGAACATTGAAGTGTGTGAAAATGAGCTACTGCTCAGACTATGCGACATGCTTTGTCAATCGGTGACATGCTTTGATCAAAAATGTGGGCAAATAACTATGATGGATATTAACTTTAGGCAACTAAGAACATACATGTCAACTTAATGGATTTCCTTCTAACAGATAAACCCTTTACCTGACATTTGTCAAGAGTTTGTAGAGGTTTAGTTATTCAAACAAAAGTACTTATTTTAAAGTTGGCATTGTTGTCTTAATTCCCTCCATTACACAAACTCGACACAGGTCAAAAACTTTTTAGCACTGCCATTGCACACCTGCAATCTTCTTTCTGGACCAACAACTATGATATTGACAATGTTTGACAACTTTACACTGTAAAGTTTCACAGCAGCTTTGGCAATTCCTCGTGCACGGTTTGCAACAGAAAATGTCAGTCATTGTCAGTGATTCAACCTCCTTCAGTGGTTGCATTGCTGGGAGCCTTCTCCAATGAAAACCAAATAATCACTAGAATTGGCACTAAATAGACCCACTAAAAAGAATCTGAAAATATTAATTTGTTGCATATGCCAAACCATAATTACTATTCACAAGTTTTATTTTCAACATATGAACAATTTTGTATGTGTGTTGCAGTTTACACATAAATCAAAAAAAAAACATTTTAATTGTTTAAAATTGATTTAAACTTCTACTCTTACCAAAATGCATGTTCCAATCTTTATTTAGCTGCATAATTTAAAAATGTAATTAAAAACTGTGTTTTTGGTGTCTCTGGTTTGCCATCTGTGAAGATTCCTTCATGCGATTAGCTTTTATCATCCATTGGATGTCTCTCTAGTTGGCAAGGCCATAATTATTACAAATCCCTAACTGCCTTCGGAAATGTGGTGGTGAGTCAATGCCTTGAAGTGCTGTAAATCTTTTTTGTGGAGATATTCCTACAGTATTCATGCTTACAGCAATCAGAAGTTTTAACAATAAGGGAATAATGACATACTTCCATGTCAGATTAGCAAAGAGATTTGATGGGAACTTGTGATACCATTCGCAGCTATGTTCCAATCTTGTTTGGCTGGGTGGGAGAGTTCATGGGCTGGGGAGTCATTGTTGAAGATACTTTTAGGATATCACAGTTGTTGAGCACCAAAGATCACAGAGCTGATGCCTTACAGCAAACAGAAAGAGGCTCAGAAGCTGTTAAATCTTTATATGTGGCTCTCTTCATGTCTGGTGGCAAGAATGCATTCCTCTCCCATTGACCACTGCCTCCGGGTTACTCCATTATGATATACATCACATTTTGCTTTAATCACTTATTTGTACAACCACTTATAACCTTACTACAGTGAAGGCGTTTCATTTAATCTATTTGCAATTAGTGTTGATTCAACTATTTTTAAGTCAAAATACAAGGCTAGCAAAATGTCCTATATATTAAACAACCAGAATATTTGTTTATAGACTATAAGGGTGGAAAGCCGGATAATTAATTAAGTAGGTTTAATCAAACAAGCAACAATAAGAACATTTAAGATACACAGTCATAGGTTTAACATCCATTCAGGATGACATTTCAAATTTAGCTTTTAACACTGTGCATAATTAAGTGTAATTAACATGTTAAGCCTCCAGACTAATTACAATGTGTAAAGATTATCATTTACTCAGCTCTGAACACCCCTCTTTAGAAAGATGCCATGTACTGTGCATGCCTGGTAGAAAACATACCTCTCACTTCTTCCAGCCTGTGCCTTCTACTTAATCGCTGTCTCTTTTCTTCTTGTCGCAATTGAATATGTTCTTCTATGTTAACACCAGGTGGCACAGGTCCTGCTGAAGAAACCAAAGTCAACAAAAATCAAAACAACGCAGACACTGTCATTATCCTTCCAATATTCTCAGCTTCATTTAAGCTCTTGGTATTGGCATTAAAAAAAGTGCACAACCCCACGAAAGAATATTTTAACAGCCAAGGTGAAAGTTAGAATAACCATATCATTAATTTTACCTACAGCACAAATGATTTTAGTGTTCCTCTATCTTTTGAACCCAAATGCAGAATTTAAAACATGTTCTTTGGTTTTATAACAGACAATAGGTAAATACTGTATTAACCATATATTTTACAAAAGTAGAGCGATATTTTCCAAATACGCAGAACTAACTTTTCCTGCTGTAAATCTTTCAAAGTTGTGAAAATCATTATTAATAATAACCAGTTCACAAAGCACATTAAATGTCTTCCCACAAAATAGATACCAAAGCAGTGACTTTTACATCAATTAGTTCACACACAATTAAAATCAGAATACAAAAATACAATAGTGAGAGTAAAGTGAGACCTAGCAATCACACACTTCTTGAGTGCTAAAGGATCTCCATTTGTGATGTAATTTATAGACTTTTATTAAATGTTGCAAAACATGTCACTATACACTCGATTACATATTGCCAAAAGTTATGGAAAATTGGACACATTTCAGGTGTACTAAAAGATCTAAATAGGCGAGTATAAAAGTCACATTAGTTTGAAACTGCAGTGCAAGCCAATCCATTTAAATAAACCTTTCCTTTCAGCTGAAATTTACATTACACTCCTGGAATTCATTACAACACATTACTGGAACTGGCATTGACACCGTGCTAAGGAGAATCAGAGTTAAAAACACTCACCTAAAAGAAGATCTAAAGGGATCATTTCTTTAACAGCATCTAGAATTCCCCGCTGCCTTGCTTCTTGGCCATCCAGTTCTCGAGCACAGGCCTTACAACATCCACACAGAGCGCAACCCGACTCACCAGACCCACATCCACAAAGCCTAGAATAAACAATAAAACCAAGCAATTAAAACATTTTCATTTACATATGCCAGATGTTTATTTTAATTAATTAAGGCAGTTAGTATTTCTTACATCCTAATCTTACAATCTAGGGCTACAAATGGTAGATTAACTTTACAAATTGTAACACATGAGATTTCTAAAGAACTGAAGATGAATCAGCAGAAAGGGAATGCGGCAGTTAGAAGCCTGGAGAATACAGTACAGCAGTGAAACCAGAGCTAACCAGTAATATAAGATCAAAATGTTGTCACAGATGATGCAATTGACTGGACATTATACAATTAGAATTTGATAGCATCAATCAAAGTATTAAAAAATGCAGATATGCAAATAATAAACTGAGTAATTGCATACACATTGAGGATCCATGCATAAGTCAGTTGTACATCTTCATAAGAATGAAGACTGAAATGGAGTTTTAACTGATCGATAGAAGTTCACCTCTAGGAGAGCTTACTGGGCTTAAAACATTTAGGACTGCTGCTATTTTTATCAGGTGACTGCCCCCAATGGCTTATGTCTTTCATCTTACCCGTTTCTGAAACACTTGCTGCTTTGAATAGAAGAACAAAGAATTCAGGCAAAACAAAAACTGAAATCCACTACGGAGAATAAGAGTAACAGCCATCATAAACTACAATTGTTTGCCTGTTAGTCATTTGGTTGAGATGATTATACTTCAGACGTTCTCTTTGGTCAAACACTCTGACCAAAATCAAAATGTTGGAACTTCCCGGTTGGGATGGTAAATTATTTTAAATAATTATTTTGTAAACTTCCAACTATAAATAAAATTTGAAAAAAGAGAGTTAATTATCAAGGCCAATAAAATTTAAAAAACAGCCATTATGACATTTACATTGTTAAAAATTCACCTGCACTTGAAAGGATGGAAATTCACTGAGTGACATGATTATTGATTAAGAGTGGACAAATATTAAGACTGCACACTGCTTGAGTACATTGGACCACTGTTCATTCGGGGTTTGGCAAGGTTTCTGGAGAAATAGAGCAATGCAGATAGAAGTGGCTGTTTTGGCTCCATAGCTACTTATCCTGGAACATTGCAAATTGCTATCCATTTCACTCGTTAAGTAACGGTTAATGTCAATGGTTAATTTCCCACCCAAAGGGGAAGGACATTCTTAACATGGAGTAACTTAAAAAAATGACTCAGGAAACATTGATCTAAACTGAGAATTTTACACAAGCTATAGAAGCAGGTGGTTTTAAAACTTGATATACGAGTGGCTTGAAGGCTATATTACTAATTGTAGTACAAAATATTTTCATTAACAATGAAGCAAAGCATTGAAGTCTGTCATATAATCTAAGTGAAAGGGGATTAATAATGAGCAAATCAGCAGTCAGACCCAATTTTTACAGAAACAAAATTCGAGGCTATTTCCTTATATTCTTTCTTTACCATTCCTTTCAAAATACAACTCCACAAATCTATTTTGACATGAATAAGTAACGTTTATAATTACAAGCTCAAGTGCCGAGATAAAAGGATCCCAGACACATAGAGTGACTATGTCAACAACTTCCCCAGAGATCACTCTATTTTTATTTTATGATAAACACCAAGCCTAATTCATAAATAAAGACACAAAGGGCAGGAGTAACTCAGCAGGTCAGGCAGCAGCATTGGAGAACACAGATAGGCAAGGTTTTGGGATGGAACCCTTCTTGAAACTGATTGTAATGATGAATGTTGGTAGATAGGTGGGGGTAGGACAAAGCCTCGCAGGTGATAGGTGGATACAGGTGTAAGGAGGTTTCAATAGATATATGGTATGTGGCTTCAATTGGTATATGGAAGGAAGGAAGGAAATAGAGGGAGGGGGACTGCTCATCCATAACATTTAAAAAAAATCCCACATGATAAACATAGATGCTCCAAGAGTGGATTAAACATTATTTTACACATTTTAAAAAGCAATCAAGGCAGAAAATGTAAAATTCATAAACAATTTCATATTATTTAACCTCAAATTTTATTATTTCACACAAAAGATAATTAGATTCACAGGATGAGAGTTTTGATGAAAAATCAAAATGTAACAAGCTCTTTAAAGATGATTTTTGACCTAGTATTTCCATTATTCTCTCTTGATATTTTAAATGTTAATACTTTGTTTTTGTTCTCCATGTGTCGCTTGGTTACTCATTCTTTGCTCAAAAATGAACAACACCAGTTTGTGAACCTACCCTCCAGGGACTCTGTCTGGCCGTCCACTGCTGACACAGCTGGCTCCATAGCCTGTGCAGTCTCCACATACAGTGCAGACCATGCACTGGTCTAACTTCCATTTGTGCATTCCAGGGGGGCACATTATGGATTTCTCATCCTTTTCATCCAGCTCCTCCTCTAAATCTTCATCCATCGCAGTAGCCATATTTTCAACGTTAAAACCTTCTCGAAAGCAAACATAAGGGGCATTGCAGACAATATATTACAGCATACACTATTATTATTCATTAACATCTACATATAATAATGTAAACCAGCCAAAAATAAGACAATTTAGACGACATTGATAAACAGAATGTATCTCTAATTCTCCATTATTGCCTTTTCTTCGTTATCTCCGAATCAATTATTTGGATGAGAACATAGAGGGTTAGCGAGTTTGCCGATGATACAAAAGTGGGTGGTATTGTAGATAGTGAAGATGGTTGTGAAAGATTGCAGCAGAATCTTGATCGATTGGCCAGGTGGGCTGAGGATTGGTTGATGGAATTTAATAGAGAGAAATGTGAGGTGTTGCATTTTAGGACGTCTAACAAGGGCAGGACCTACACAGTGAATGGTAGGCCTCTGGGGTGAGTTGGAGAGCACATGGATCTAGAAGCACAGGTGCATGGTTCCTTGAAGGTCGAGTCGCAGGTAGATAAGGTGGTCAAAAAAGCTTTTGGCAGATTGGCCTTCATCAGTCAGAGTATTGAGTGTATAAGTTGGGAGGCCATGTTGCAGTTGTATAAGACGTTGGTGAGACCGCATTTAGAGTATTGTGTTCAGTTCTGGACACAATGTTATAAGAAAGATGTTGTCAAGCTTGAAAGTGTTTAGAGAAGATTTACGAAGATGTTGCCAGGACTAGAGGGTCTGAGCCATAGGGAGAGGTAGAGTAGGCTGGGTCTCTATTCCTTGGAGTGCAAGAGGATGAGGAATGATCTTATAGAGGTGTATAAAATCATGAGAGGAATAAATCGGGAAGATGCACAGAATCTCTTGCCCAGAGTAGGGGAAGCCGAGGACCAGAGGACAAAGGATCAGGGTGAAGGGGAAAAGATTGAATAGGAATCTGAGGGGTAACTTTTTCACACGAAGGATGGTGTGTGTATGGAACAAGCTGCCAGAGGAAGTAGTTGAGGCTGGGACTGTCCCAACGTTTAAGAAACAGTTAGACAGGTACATGGATTGGAGGGATATGGACCAAACGCAGGCAGGTGGGACGTGTAGCTGGGGCCGAGAACATGTAGAATTGGGGATACTTTAGGACTAAGGTTTAAGTATTCTGAGTTAAGTTGGTTCAAGTATTCTGAGCTAACTTTTAATTTCTTTATTTTGACATCATTTGGTTAAGTTTCATTATCCTTGCTGTTTTTCCTGGAAAACATGTGATGTTTAATGCTATTGTAATCGGCTAAGAAGTATTACGCTGTGTATGGTTGTAATTGGGTAGAAAGATTGTCCCCACCTATATAACCATGTGATACTGTAGTTATTGGTCTAGATTCACCACCCTTTGTAAGTTACCTCCCACTGTATCAACCATATATATATGCTAATTCCTTTGTTTGAGCACGTGTGCCACTCCGTGATCCACTGGGAGAGCTTCCCAGGGCCGTACAGAGAAACCTAGTCACCATGGTGAAATAAAGGATGATTTAAAGTATTCTAGTTGGTGTTTTCACTGAACGGACTAAGGGATATAAATACCGGAATTATCAGGGCAAGTTGGGCCAAAGGGCCTGTTTCCACATTGTATCACTCTATGATTCTATTTCAACAGTTATATACAAAAAGCTCTTAACCTCATGCATAAAACTGACCTAGCATTATTGCAACATGAAGATAATTCGAAACACCATCTATGGCTGAAGTCTTTGCTAACTATACTCCTGAAAGATTTGGCTCTAATTCTTAACACTTCACATTTTGCAAAATCATCTAAGCCATAAAAATAATTTCTTAAGGTCATTTTTAATATTAAGCTGGAAAGGCTCCCAGTATATTTGTGGGAATGACATTGCAGCAGACCTGATTGAGCAAGTTCCAGTGCAGTTGTCTACATCTTTTTTACATGTTTTCAGGGCACTTGGAAGTATCACAATCAGTGAAAACAAAAGAGTTGCTTTAGCCCAGGCATTCAAAAAGCAGATCTAATGATAGATTACAACTGGAATATCAAAGTGATCACCACATTAATAACAATCAAAACTCTCTCCCATTTTGAAGCCATTCTAAAACTTTAACTAAACTTGCCACCAAAGCAAAAATTCTCTCTTTATATTTTTGCCATTTTTAGTTTACACATCAAACGATACCAAGTTGCAAGATAAAATGTACACTATTCCGGTCAAGATTCAAGGCTTGCAAATAGACACCATTGCATATTTTATTAACAATCTATTAAGGATCACTACCAACAATGAGGTAGCCTTGAATGATGTTCCTTACCTTTCCCTCCTTGACAAAGTGCGCCAGTTTCTCTGCCACATTGTCCCTTGTTGTTCACACCAAATGTCCAAACTTCTCCATTCTTTGTTAATACGCAGGTGTGTGCTTTACCCAAAGCTACTTGACTCACATAATGCCCCTTTAACTCAGTCACAAGACCTATTTATAGATTTGCATTAAGAATTAAAAAAAATATAGGATCCAAGGATTAAAGAAAAATTGAAGAACAATAATATAAAATCTTTATGACTTTTAGATTACTAACCCGAACTGTCACAGTAAACAGCATCTTTTCCAAACATGTACAGTTCTCCCTCCTTCGTTGTGATACCACTACTTCCATTGTTGCATGCTGTATTGACTGCTGTTTTACTTTCCATTTTTATCATTTTCTTTGGCTTGTAAGGTTTTGGCTGGCGTCTGCTTTTAGCTACAATAGAGGACATGAAAATATAAAATGATAATTGTTACTGTTTTTTGGGATGGAAATCAGTTCCAGAGATAACCAACATTCCAAGTATCTGAATCCCATAATGTATTCAGATTCTTACATCTCAAATCTTCCACTTGGAAGAACAATTGCATGAAAGTGAATAGTTATACCATGTCAATGCAACTGTTCTCAGATGTACGCTCTGCCCTTAGACATGTGGCTAACTGCCACCTTGTAATCTGATCTTTAAGCACAAAGAGCAATGAAGGAATGGGCTGATAGATGTTAGATACTTATCTTCCATTCTATCACTTACACTAATGGATGATAAGTACTTTCAAATAGAGGAGGAAATTTTAAACAATTAAAAGTAGTATTAACACTTCAATTTTACATTCCTTTAGACATTAGATACCCTTGATAATGAAACAATAAAGATTAGCACAGCTCAATTGCTAATAGAGTTGTTACCTCGGTTTTCAGTGATCCAAGTTCAGTCTCTGTGTGAGCATGTTGGTTTCCTCTGGGTACTTATGATTTTTCCCCACTTCTTAAAGCTGTGTAGGTTGTTAGGTTAATTGGCCACTGCAATGATGTCCTAGTGTGCAGATTAGTGGTAAAATCTGGCTATCTATGAGGGTGGAAGATGGGGACCAAGGGCCAGGAATTGATGAGAATTAGGTGAAAATAATGTAGAATTAGTGTAAATTGATGATTAATAGTCGGTGCGAACCCAATGGGAGGTGGGACAGTTTCCTTGTCCTGTGACTTTGACTATGACGAAAGATGTCATTCAGCCCATCAAGTCTGCATTCACTGAAGAATCCGAGTCTGAAGAAGGGTCTCGACCTGAAACATCACCTATTCCTTTTCTCCAGAATGCTGCCCGACCCGCTGAGTTACTGCAGAATGTTGTGTCTATCTTCGGTGTAAACCAATGCCTGCAGTTCCTTCCTACACGCGTCTGCATTCACAGAAGGAATGATTAAATTAGATCCCATTCTACACTCTTGCTGCATATTGCTAATTTATTTCCTCCTGCACTCCAATTTAGGGCTGTTTTCTGATTAAATGATCAATTTTGAAAAGTGACTAATCATCAATAACTTCCCAATTTCAAATGTTCATGATTTTAATGATTTTCAAATTAAAACTCATTTTTTCTTGGCAAATGTACCTTTATTTCACAAACGCAAACCTAGTTGAGACAGTCATTAGGTATGATCTCAAAAAAAGGTATCACAGGTCTCATCATTCAAAGATGTGCACAACTTTGTGACAAGGTGGCCTGCAGCAATAAAACATCTTTTTGATTCAACTGAGCTAGGAAGAATTGTCATGCATGCTCTGAACACTTTTTTCCAAGTATGCTTGGGCATCTCGATGCGCTTTCTTGAAAAGCCATTTCTCGCATCAATATCTTCAAAATGTCTTGCGGCTTTGAATATGACTTCATTAGCTTCGGCTTCTTAACATTCTTTGTGGAGAGTATGGCATCGAGCTCTTCTGATTTACTTTGCTTCGCTGTGGGCTCAGCTTGATCCTTCTTCAACATTGTAATCAAATAATTAATTGTGTTTGTTTGAGAACAGCTATACGTAAACGTCTCACTCAATTTTGGCAAGATAATTTGTTGGTGGGAACTCAAGTCAGGAGTTCGAGGCAAAGCCATAATCCATTGGATCATCCAAATATCTGAGGAGTCTTGACATGCCTGGGTTTCTTCTCTGTTCAATCCTAGTGTGAACAGCTTCATACAGTTTTGTGCCAGTATAACCAAATTGCTGCTCCAACATGAAATCAAATATATTTTGTCAGCTTTGTTGCAATCACGTCGTCCAAGGGAGAGGACACTCATTTCAATCAAATCTAACCTTTCAGCTAACTCAGATTACAGCTGCAATTCAATTTCAGTTGGGAAAAGGTGGCTTCATGAAAGCTCATGAGGCACTGTTGATATGACATCTTTCAATTCCAAAAACTGCCTCAGCATAGTCAGCATTGAATTACAAGTTGTGTTGCAGTCAAGGATCGACACCATCTCATTTCCTTTTTCACGTTTGGCTAGATTTTGCAATAAGTCACTTCTCATAGGTGATTTGCAGAAAACACTTAACAGTTCTTTGGATTTTTCTCATCAATTCAGCAATATTGTCTGCAGTTGGAACATCAGCATCCACAGATTGATCTTCAACCCACTCGCCGATGGAGCCATCGTCATCTTCACTCTCTTCAAACACCTCAATCCTTCTCTTCGTCATAGATGTCCTCATCGCAACTTCATCAACATCAGCAGACATGTTACGCAGCCACGTACAACACATCACCCATGGTCATGTAAATGCCATGTGAATGATAATTGCTGGAAAATGCCTGACGTTTGACCAGGCTTCTTCACGGGACTGGCTCCATTAGTGGTTTTCAAAACGACATCAAAAGTTTCAAGGGTATACAAAAAATGCTGGAGAAACTCAGCGGGTGAGACAGCATCTATGGAGAGAAAGAATAGGCAACGTTTCGGGAGAAGCTTCTTCAGACTGATGATGTGTTTAAGAACTGCAGATGCTGGAAAAATTGAAGGTAGACAAAAATGCTGGAGAAACTCAGCAGGTGAGGCAGCATCTATGGAGTGAAGGAATACGTGACGTTTCGGGTCGAGACACTTCTTCAGATTGAAGTGGAGGTGGGGGAGCACGGGAAGAAGAAAGGAAGAGGCGGAGATAGAAGGGAGTGGGAGAGCTGGGAAGGGGAGGGGAAGGAGGGAGAAAGCAAAGAAATTGGAGGTCAATGTTCATACCGCTGGGGTGTAAACTACCCAAGCGAAATATGAGGTGCTGCTACTACAAACCCACTGACTCCCATGGCTATCTGTTATAATATTTTTATTAGAAGTAATCCATCATTACAACGGTATAACAAATTTTCAAATACACAACCAACTTATTTCAATAAGTATACGGATGTTACGAATAATTCTTTATAAACTATTTTTTTAGAAAATAGAAATGAAAAGAATAGATTTTAATCAATAAGAATGGTGATTAAATAATAATTTTGATTATATAGGGAGAGAAAGAAAAAAGAGAAAAAAAAATAAAATAAAAAATAATTGTTATATATATTTAATTAAAACAAATATTATATATATTAAAAAAAATTAGAGTATACATCTTAATAGTCAATAACACAATTTCAAATAACAATATCAATAGAGACATGTATACAAATCAAAAAAAAAGAATTATTTTCATCTAATCCTGCCGGGTACCCATTGAGATGTGATGCCAATAACAGCTACCCCTTCAAATATTCTGTATAGGGAGACCATATCTGTTCAAAGAGTTTGTATTTGTCCATTAGGACAAATCTGATTCTTTCCAAATGCAACGTCTCCAACATTTCCACTGTCCACATTTTAATTGTGGGGGATAATGTTCCCTTCCAAAATTTCAATATTAATTTTTTTCCCTATTATCAAACAGTAATCAAAGAAGTTTCTTTGGTTTACTGTTAATATTAGATTTTAATTCGGAACTCCTAATATTATTAATTTTGTATCTGGGTCCAGTTTAATTTTAAGAACTTCAGAGATAACTCTAAAGATTTCTGTCCAATAATAATTAAGTTTTATACATGTTACAAAACTATGCGTTAAATTAGTTTCCAAGTTCTGACATTTATCACAAGTAGGAGAAATGTTAGGATAAATTCTATTTAATTTCGTTTTTGAATAATGTAATCTGTGTAATACCTTAAATTGTATCAATATATGTCTAGTATTTAACGAGCAACGATGTATACGTTGCAGGCTTTCTTCCCACGTTTCCTTCGTTATAGATAAACCTATTTCATTTTCCCATGTTTGTCGATATATTTCCGAAGTTGGGATTTCCATATCCAAGATGGTATTGTATATATACGCTATTAATTTTTCTGTATTTGGGTGTTTATTAAACAATTCATCTAATAATCCTGGTTTTCTATTTTTATAGTCTTGCGTATTTGACTTAATATAGTTTCTAATTTGTAAATACCTAAATATGTTATTTGACTGCAATCCATAGGTATCCTGTAACTCTTGAAATGAAAGAAATTTTCCTTTCTTGTAAAGGTGTTCTATCCTTTTAATTCCTAAATCATTCCAATGTCTAAACCCCTTGTTCAATACAGAGGGCTTAAACAAAGGATTATTCATAATTGGCAAACAAAATGACAAATTATCCATATGTAGGGTCTTAACTATTTGTTTCCAAATACGTCTATTGCTATGAATTATAGGGTTGTCACCATACGTTTGTGCAAAAAGAATCGAACCTACATCAAAAGGCAAACAGTCTTCCTTTTCCATCTTTAGCCAGCTTGGCTCATAATCTAAATTTACCAAAATTCATATTCTTAATCTGAACTGCCCAGAAATAATATAAGACATTTGGTAGTGCTAGTCCACCATTTATTTTAGATTTACATAGATGTTTTTTACTTATTCGATGATTTTTATAGTCCCAAATAAAACTATTAACCAAAGTATCTATTTAAAAAAAAAAACATTTTAGGGAAATATAAAGGGATGGCTTGAAATAAATATAACAATTGTGGCAAAAAATTCATTTGTATAGCATTTATTCTACCGATCATTGAAATAGGTAGTGTTTTCCAATATAACATTTTTTTTAAAAGTTTATTTAGCAATTGAGGGTAATTATTTTTAAATAGACAGTTATAGGATTTAGATACATTAATTCCTAGATATTTAAATTTGTCCGTGACTATTTTAAGTGGGAATTGTTCTAATATATTTAATTTTATTCCAGTTATAGGCATAATTTCACTTTTATTCCAGTTAATTCTATACCCAGAAAATGTGCCAAACTTAGTTATAACATTAAGTAGATTGGGAATACTAATCTCCGGTTTTGTGATATAAATTAAGATGTCATCTGCGTATAAAGATATTTTATTTGTTGTAGTTTTGGTATTATATCCATATATTTCTGGTTCTGATCTAATCATTTCGGCTAATGGTTCTATTACCAGAGTGAATAGTAATGGTGATTACGGGCATCCTTGTCTACAACCCTTAAAGAGATTAAATTTTGCTGATAACATTTGATTTGTTAATATTCTTGCAGTTGGATTCGAGTATAAGATTTTTACCCATTTGGAAAATCTATCCCCCAGTTGAAATTTCTGCATTATTTTAAATAAATATGGCCATTCAACCTGGTCAAATGCTTTTTCAGCATGTAAGGATATGACAGCTAGTTCAAATATCATTCACTCTTTTTGAGTATATGATATTGAATAGACGTCTCAGATTATAAGATGAATAGCGTTTTGGGATAAAACCTGTTTGGTCATGATGTATTACGTTATTAATCACTAAACTTAGCCTCCGAGATAAAATTTTAGTTAGTATTTTTTGATCAGTGTTTAAAAGAGCTATTGCTCTGTATGACCCAGGGTCTTCCAAATCTTTATCAGCTTTAGGGATAAGTGTAATTGTAGATTCATTTAATGATTCTGGTAACTTTCCTTGTTCATAAGCATATTTATATATTATATGTAAACGTGGAGAGTTCAGATCATAAAACTTCTTATAAAATTCAACACTTAAGCCATCAGGGCCTGCGGCTTTTCCATTATTTAATGATCCAAATGATTCTTCAATATCTTTTATTGATATATCAGCATTTAACAAGTCTCTACCTTCCTGATCCAAACTATTAATATGACATTCTTGTAGGAATGTTTCCATTCCATCTGATTGTCCTGCTAGTTTAGAAGTAAAGATTTTGATAATATTGTAAAAATGTATAATTGATATCTTTTGGTAAAGTCAATATTTCTCCTTGTTCAGATCTAATTTTATGTATTATTTTCTCCTCATCTAATTTTCTAAGCTGGCGTGCCAGTAATTTTTGTGGTTTATCTCCAAATTCAAAGTGTACTTGTTTAGTCTGTTGAAAAAGTTTAATAATCTGATTTGAGTATATTTTATTTAGCTTATATTTTAATGATGGAATTTTATTACTTAGCCCCTTTGAAGGGGATATTGCATTTTCAACTTTTGTTGAGTCTTTCAATTTTCCTTATTAAAGTATGCGTGTGCTGATATTATCGCACCACGCATAAATGCTTTAAATGTATCCCAAAGCAGTGATGGTGAAATTCCAGGTTTGTCATTAGTTTCAAAAAATAATTTAATCTGTTTTACCAAGTAATCATAACAAGCCTTATCATTTAATATTTGGGGGTTGAGTCTCCAGTTAGAGGTTTTAATAGTTATGTCTTTTATTTTTATCTTAAATGTTAATGGAGCATGATCCGAGCTAATAATATTATGATATTTTGAGTCATACGTAAATGGGATTAGTTTTGAATCTATTAAAAAATAGTCTATCCTTGAATAGGTTCCGAATACAGGGGAAAGAAATGAATATTCTCGAGCAGATGGGTTATCTGCTCTCCAGATATCCTTAACATTTGCTGTGTTACCATATAACCATATAACAATTACAGCACGGAAACAGGCCCTCTCGGCCCTTCCAGTCCGTGCCGACCATTTGTTTTCCCCTAGTCCCATCTACCTGCACTCAGACCATACCCCTCCATTCCCTTCACGTCCATATACCTATCCACTTTACTCTTAAATGTTAAAATCGATCCTGCCTCCACCACTTCTGCTGGAAGCTCATTCCACACAGCCACCACCCTCTGAGTAAAGATGTTCCCCCTCACGTTACCCCGAAACTTCTGTCCCTTAATTCTCATGTCATGCCCTCTTGTTTGAATTTTCCCTACCCTCAATGGGAAAAACGTATCCACGTTAACTCTGTCTATCATGTGTTAATAAAATAATTTATGTGTACTTGACTTAGAAGGGGTTTTCCTTTTCATTGATGATCTATCTAAATAATTATCTAAGGTACAATTAAAATCACCTCCAATTATTAGATTATGTTGAGTGGATATAGGGATATTGTTAAATATTTTCTTGAAGAATAATGGATTATCAAAATTAGGACCATATATATTCATAAGGAATACTTTTTTAGAATGTAATTCACCCGTAATTATTATATATCTACCCTCAACATCTTCTATTATTGAGCTTTGTTTAAAAGGTATACTTTTACGAATAATTATTGCTACCCCTCTAGACTTATGTATAAATGAAGAGTGATATACTTTGAAAATCCATTTTGCTGTCAATCTATACTGCGCGTCTTTTTTAAGGTGTGTCTCTTGGAGAAAAATAATATCAGATTTCAATCTATTTAATTGAGCTAAAACCTTACCTCCTTTAATTGGTTCGTTAATTCCCTTAACATTCCAACTACAGAAGGTGATTCCATCACCCCCAATCCTAGTGTTTATGTCATACGTGTTATTATTAAGGTGGTTTATAATGGAGTAGATGTCTCAGCTCATCGAACCCAATCCTATACCCAAACATCAGATCGATGAAATTTAATATCTGTGTCATTGTCTTATACACACGTCTCTTTAAACTAACTATATAATACCAATCATACTTAAATCCATATAATATATAATATGAGATAAAATACATAATATAAAAGTAATAATAAAAAATGTGAGTAGAGTAAGTGATGTTAGTAAAGTGTAAGGGGAAAAAAATGACTACAACTATAATTAGTGCAGTTAGTATTAGTGTAAGCCACACTATAGTGGCTATTAATCTACGGACTTCCGTGGAAAAAAAAAGATGTTAATAATTCCAGCTCCGTTTTTGCCTTAAGGGCTATATATGTCGGGGTGGGGTATTAAATTTATATACTTAATAATTAATCATACTTCTAATATCAAATATAGTTAGTGTCATAACACTATATTAGGAGAGCTAACATACATTTTTAAGGGGTAGTTAATACAAAACTATATTTATTAATAATCCATCCATCCCTCCTTGACCCCAAGATAAAGTCCATGTCCATTGTTCCTCCTCCTTCCCTGCGGAATAAAGTCCATGTCCCATTGTTCCTCCTTTCCTTCAGTGTGAATCCTCCTCCTTTTCTGTGGGTGGGCAGTATCATCAGGTAAGTGATCAATAATATTCAGTATTCTTCATCTTCATCAACTTCTTCCTCTACTTCTTCCTCTTCCAGTTTCTTCTGAATGTTTTGAGCGAATTCAAGAGCCTCTGTATGTTTGGTGAAGTGGTGCTCCTTATTATCATAAGTTACTCTTAATGTTGCCGGGTACATCAGGCCATATCTCAGATTCTCTATGTTCCTCAGGATACCTCTTGTTTCTGTAAATAAAGATCTTCTCTTGGCCACTTCCGCAGGGTAATCTCTGAAGATACTGATGTTGTCTCCCTCATATTTGAGATTTCTCTTACGTATTATTATCTTCAACATATCTTCAAAAACATGATCGTAAGCCACCTTCACAATCATCTGTCTTAGGGGAGCATACCTCCTAGGGATACGTCTCAATGCCCTGTGTGCTCGGCCCAGCAGAGGTTCTTGGTCCGAGTTCAGAATATCTTTTAGGAGTTTTGCAGCAAATTTTCGAGGGTCTTGATTTCCCTCTTGGCCTTCACTCAACCCAACAATACGCACATTCTGATGACTTTGACGTCCATCCAAGTCAATGCATTTCTCAGTTATTTTGTGTAATAATTCTGATAAACGCTTGTTCTCGGCAAGACGCTTCTCGGCTGATTCAGTCAATTCTTTTATTGCGTCATTTTGTTGGTTAAGTGAGATTCTAATAGGTTCTAACTTGGTATCCAGCAGCAACTCCATCTCACCAGTTTTACGGTTTACGTCATCCAACTGTTGTTGCAAATCAGTACCCGCTTTATCTTTCCATTCGTCCATCATAGTCTTTACAGTGGCTATAACTTCTTTTTTGAATTCTTCTTTCAAATTTTCATGATACACCAAAATATCTGCTCTTAAAGTCTTTATTTCCTCTTTATATTCTTTTTTCATATCCTTAAGCATTTGTTTTAGCTCACCCATAATAATTTTTTTGAGGTCATCCATCTTTAAAATATCTTCCTGGGAAGCACTCAAACTCAAGCCCGCGGCTCCAGCCTACTTCCCTTTTCGCAGGCTTTTTCCCTTGGTGGGGGGGGGGGGGGGCCCTGATGGCGTCACGCACCTTTTTAACGCTACCGGAACCGTTCACACCCGTTCTCCTCTGGTGAGTAGTTTCAGTTAACCCCTTTAACCCCCGTTTTTTATACAGTTTTTAAGCGGAGCTGAATGGCGCGAGTTCCACTCACTCCATAGCGCCACCGGAAGTCCCATGGCTATCTGGACTACGCTTCTTCCCACCCCGCTTCCTGTAAGGACTCTATCCCCTAGATAGAGTCCAATTCTAATTCCTCCGTCTACGCCGCATCCTCACCCAGGATGAGGTGCAAACCAGGGCATCGGAGATGTCCTCATTCTTTAGGGAACGGGGGTTCCCCTCTACGACTATAGATGAGGCTCTCACCAGGGTCTCCTCTATATCCCGTAGCTCCCCTCATTCCCCATCCCCTGCACTCGTAACAAAGACAAAGTCCCCCATGTCCTCACCTTCCACCCTACAGCCGTCGCACACAACATATAATCCAACATTTTCGCCACCTCCAATGGGATCCCAAAACTGGCCACATCTTCCCATCTCCTCCCCTTTCGGCTTTCCACCAAGACCATTCCCTCCATAACTCCCTGGTCAATTCGTCCCTTCTCACCCAAACCACCCCCTCCCCTGGTACTTTCCCTTGCAACCGCAGGAAATGCTATACTTCTCACTTTACCTGCCCCCTCGACTCCATCCAAGGACCCAAGCAGTCTTTCCAGGTGAGACAAAGGCTAACCTGCACCTCCTCCAACCTCAACTATTGCATCCGCTGTTCCAGCTGTCCACTGCTCTACATCGGTGAAATCAAGCTCAAGCTCGGGGATCGCTTCGCCCAACACCACCGCTCAGTTCGCAATAACCAACCTGATCTCCCGGTGGCTCAGCACTTCAACTCCCCCTCCCATACCGAATACGACCTTTCTGTCCTGGGTCTCCTCCATGGCCAGAGTGAGTCCCACTACAAATTGGAGGAGCAGTACCTCGTAATTTGCTTGGGTAGTTAATACCCCAGCGATATGAACATTGACTTCTCCAATTTCAGGTAGTCCTTGCTTTCTCCCTCCTTCCCCTCCCCTGCTCTCCCACAGCCTACTGTCTCCTCCTCTTCCTTTCTTTAACCCCCCCCACCATCAGTCTGAAGAAGGGTGTGGACCCGAAACGTCACCTATTCCTTCGCTCCATAGATGCTGCCTCACTCGCTGATTTTCTCCAGCATTTTTGTCTACCTTCAGACTGATGATCAGTTTATTAATGGTCAGTTTCTGTCCTTTCTCGGCAGGTATAGAACCATTGATTTGTGTCATCTCGAGGCCAAAGAGCTTGTCAGTGTTGAGGCAGATGCTGCATTGATTTCTCTTTGAGGTCTACTCATCTAAAATCAGTGAAAAGCTGTCCCCAGATACCAGTATTTCCTTCAGTTCCTGCTTTAATTCTTCCTGGATTTTTGTTCCAAACTTCATGACCACATTACAAATTTCCTCTCTCGTACTTGGGATTTTCAACCCTTGTGCCTTCCAGCCATTTTTGATGTCGACACTTTTGGCTAAATTTGCAAACACACTTCTGTCTTGTGCCCCTGTCCCACTTAGGAAACCTCTGGAGACCTTGCGCCCCACCCAAGGTTTCCGTGAGGTTCCAGGAGGTTCCGGTCACTCTCCACTAGTCATCAAAGATTTTGGTCACTTGCCTGGAATGCCTCGACCGAAGCGCGAGCTGCATCTACTGATCAAAGATCCTATAGGATCTTTGCTACCGACCGCGCACACACACAAACACATCGCGAAGGTGGGGGCCAGGGACAGCAGAGGAGCGCTGTCAGCGCGATGAAGAGGAAGGTAAACGGCTGCCACAGAGCACGGTAGGTCCTTTGGAGAACGCGGGAGAGAGAGATGGGCAGAGAGAGGGGGAAAGGGGGTGCGGGGAGAGGGGAGAGAAGGGGCGGGGAGAGAAGGGGCGGGGAGAGAAGGGGCGGAGACAGTTTTAAAACGTTTAATAAAGTTAGCGGGCATTTTACCTTCCGGCGGATCTTCTAGGTCCTGAAACAAAGATCCGACAGGATCTTTGCTGAAATCTCCCATGAGTCAATCAAAATGGCCAGTCAGTGAAGGAGATTGACTTTGACTGCCTGTAAGTAAATAGCAACCCCACTCCTATTTTTAACCTATTTTTAGTCGAGGCCGGTTTAAAAAAAATAAAATAATTGCAGGAACATAGAAGAAGCCTCGACTACGCGGAAACCACTTTCCACCATTAGGGAGAGTGACCGGAACCTCACGAAACCTCCGGGAACTTCACGGAAACCTTAGGTGGGACGCAAGGTCTCCAGAGGTTTCCGATCAGGTATCCTAAGTGGGACAGGGGCTTAAAGCTGTCTAACATGCAATAACAAACTCGGGTGTTTCTGTTGATTTCTTCTTGAAATGCAAAATAATGCATGCACAATGCTTGCACTTCACTAAATTCCTATTGTTTCCGTTCACAAGAAAGTTGTACCAAATGTCTAACTTCTAAAAACAAATTGGTTATTCGACATTTTGCTGTCTGAAAATTTCTGAGTGCACTTATCTAATTGAATATGTTAATTTGTTTGCTTGGATTTACAAGATAAAACTGTGACTGGGACAGGTTGGGTTGGGACTGGGACGGGTTGGGACTCGGACAGGTTGAGTTGTGACTCGGACAGGTTGAGTTGCGACTCGGACAGGTTGAGTTGCGACTCGGACAGGTTGAGTGAGTGGGCAGATGCAGTATAATAATGTAGATAAATGTGAGGTTACCTGGGTGTCCTTGTACACCAGTCACTGAAAGTAAACATGCACGTACAGCAAGCAGTGAAGAAAGCTAATGGCAAGTTGGCCTTGATAACGAGAGGATTTGAGTATAGGAGTAAAGAGGTCCTTCTGCAGTTGTACAGGGCCCTGGTGAGACCACATCTGGAGTATTGTGCGCAGTTTTGGTCTCCTAATTTGAGGAAGGACATCCTCGCTATTGAGGCAGTGCAGCGCAGGTTCAAGAGGATAATCCCCGGGTTGGCGGGATTGTCATATGAAGAAAGCGTGGAAAGACTGGGCTTGTATTCTCTGGAATTTAGAAGGATGAGAGGGGATCTTATAGAAACGTCTAAAATTCTAAAAGGACTAGACAAGCTAGATGCAGGAAAAATGTTCCCAATGATGGGGGAGTCCAGAACCAGAGGCCACAGTTTAAGAATAAAGGGACGGCCATTTAAATGAGATGAAAAAAAAATGTTTTCACCTAGAGAGTGGAATTTGTGGAATTCTCTGCCACAGAAGCCAGTTTAGGCCAATTCACTGGATGAATCTAAAAGGGAGTTAGTTGGAGCTCTTGGGGCTAGCGGAATCAATGGATATGGGGAGAAGGCACGCACGGGTTACTGATTGTGGATGATCAGCCATGACAACAAAGAATGGCGGTGCAGGCTTGAAGGGCCAAATAGCCTCCTCCTGCACCTATTTTCTGTGTTTCTAAAATGGCTGAAATATTACCAAAGATTTACTTACAAAACAAGGAATTCTGGTAGCATCCTATTCTAGAACTAATTTTAAAGAGAGAGTAGAAATGTAATCATTTTCAGCGAATAATCATGATTAATCATGGGTGATTAATCATGAATCACTTTTTTTTTGAAAAACATGAATCAGAGCAGTCTTCCTCCAATTCCCTTCAAAATAACACTGGATCCATAACCACCACCATCATGTGATGCTTCACAAATATTAAACACATTGTAATAGTACATTTACTCATGTCACATCTAATTCTTTTGGCTATGACAAGAATACTAAACACGGATTATTCAACTAAAAACTACACTATAGGGATATAGAAGTTGGGAAATAACTTTAATAACCAATGTTATACCACTGTTATACCAATGTATATACCAATGTTATACCAATGTTACACTGGTACTGACTTAAAATTGCAAATATTCAATTATCAAGTTTTCTATTCACTGAGGGCAACCTTAAATTTGACACACCAGGCTCCCAACAAATCCATTCCCCAAACCATTATTTCCTACTTCTTGCTGTCAGAAGAATTAATATCCTGAAATGAATCTAGGTTTCATAAATGTACAGCTATTACATATCAGTAAATTGATAAAGAAAATGTTTTTCATATACCCATGTTTGCATCTGTACCTGATTCACCATCCTCTCCTTTACTAGCCAACCCAGTGAAAAAAACACTTCCATCTTCAGCCACCATTAAGGCATGAGACCCATCGTGACCCACAGAGAATTGTACAATCTTTGGCGATTTTGTGATGGGTAATTCGACCCACTTTCCGGCAGTAGGACCTCCTTGTTTGATGCCAAGGCTCTGATATTTGCCAGTATAATACATCTAGGATGAAAAAAAATGATACTTTCTTCAAAAATATATCTAGACATTCCAAAAAAATTCCATCAAGCCAAACTGCATTATTCATGATGTGAATCTATACATCTTAGAGATATTTACCCATTGTAAAACAGTTTAAAAATCCAAACTAAAAGTAGAATAGGATTTATAATGGTCCTTTGTCATTAATTACTGATGAACCAAACAATGAAATTGTTCACATCCAAATTATAACCTGACCTTTGATTTTAAAGCAAAGCACACATTTACTATAAAGATCAGTTTGACAGTATTCCTTGCACAAATTACAACTGACCAAGAGTATATCATGCAAATTCTCTTTAAATATTATCTACATTAATAGTCTCCCAGAAACAATTAAATATTAATACCAGTATTTGACAATTATACTCTTGGCCCAAATCAGAACCAAATCAAGCGTCAAGCCCCTCATGTTTTAATCCATCTATCATGGGCAGTAGTGTATAAATACCCTGGGCATTTGCAAAGCAACTTAAAAAACTATAGTTGAAATAGCTAGGTGTGTTCCTTAGAATATCTACCTCATCTATAAATAAGATAGGTAGTTTGGCTAGACAAGGGATCAGACTCAAGTATCGTTACAAACACAAATGAAGACAGAACCAGGATGCACCAGTTCAGGGCCAAATAAAGTACAGGAATGCAAATAAAATTATATTCTATCAGGGCCAAGAAGGTTCAAGGGAGGTGCAGATAAGACAAGGAGAGACAAAAGTACAAGAGCAAATGACAAAAGAAAAGGTAATTTGAACAGTTTCCATGATATAAATATAAAGGAATTGAATTACATTTTTAGCACCACAAAAATCCATTTGGTACCAATTATCACATAACATGATTACAAAAAACATTTACATTTGCACGGATTCGCAAAAAAAGTGAATTGATAATCTCACTTTTATACATACTACACAACAAAAAAAATTAGCTTTTTGATGCATCTTAAATTCTATATCTTCATTTAAGTCTCATGAGAATCAGAGAGTCATGAAAAGGTTAAATGTTTTTAAATATATAAAAGATACATGGTGGAATACTTGACTAGGTTGTAGCTTATATTCCAAGAGAGAGAGACAACCCCAGGCTTGTGTCAGGTTAATGTATATTGAGACAATGACCGATGACTTTGAAATGTCGTGTCCGGAAAGTATCATCTCATAAGAGACAGATGCCTTTGAAATGTCTTGTCCTGAAAGTACCAACTGATAAGATGCCTTTGAAATGTGTCTACTAATTGATACAGACAAGCTCAGACACATCCTGTACTGATGTTTAATGGCTGCATCTTGACCTTGACTGCTATCTTTGGAATGTGACTGAGTGACACACACAGTATAAAACACCGTGCAAATCTTTGTTCATTGAGGTGGTAGCACGGGGAAGTCAAGTGTCTGTTGCTTACTTGACTGGTGTATCCCCGCCACTTCCGCCGGCTGATGATCAGTAAAGCTTGAGTTGGTTTACCTAACGTTTTGTGAGTTGTCTGTTTATTAAGAAGTGAACCTAATTATTGCTGCTTTCCATATAACCATATAACAATTACAGCACGGAAACAGGCCCTCTCGGCCCTTCCAGTCCGTGCCGACCATTTGTTTTCCCCTAGTCAGATTTTCTTATTACAGGGCAACTTTATCAATCTGATTTAAACCAACTGGAAATACAATGCTACGACGACAATCTTGATTCACTTCAATGTCATATTTAAATTCTTAAACCCCTCACTTTCCAAATTTACATTTTCTTTTCCAGTTTTAAAACAACTTGCCATAGTTCCTATTTCACTTTTTCATTTAATAAAAATGGTGCCATTTTTCTTTCAAAGAGTAGAATTTCATAGAATTTCGTAAAATTAAAGACAATAGCCAATTCACATGGTTGTTGTTAGATAACAGGCTTTTCTGCAGCATAGATTCCAAATGGTTCCATATAGGAAATGACACCACTGGCACTGGTTTACATGCAGGATCCAGAGAAGGCTTTTCAACAACTTGAACAGTAATAGTTAGCAGGAGTAAACGGGTCCTTTTCAGAATGGCAGGCAGTGACTATTGGGGTACCGCAAGGCTCCAAGTTTGCGGATGATACGAAGCTGGGGGGGGGGGCAGTGTTAGCTGTGAGGAGGATGCTAGGAGGCTGCAAGATGACTTGGATAGGTTGGGTGAGTAGGCAAATGCATGGCAGATGCAGTATAATGTGGATAAATGTGAGGTTATCCATTTTGGTGGCAAAAACAGGAAAATAGACTATTATCTAAATGATGGCCGATTAGGAAAAGGAAAGATGCAACGAGACCTGGGTATCATTGTACACCAGTCATTGAAAGTAGGCATGCAGGTGCAGCAGGCAGTGAAGAAAGCAAATGGTATGTTGGCATTCATAGCAAAAGGATTTGAGTATAGGAGCAGTGAGGTTCTACTGCAGTTGTGCATGGTCTTGGTGAGACCACACCTGGAGTATTGCGTACAGTTTTGGTCTCCTAATGTGAGGAAAGGCATTCTTGCCATAGAGGGAGTACAGAGAAGGTTCACCAGACTGATTCCTGGGATGTCAGGACTTTCATATGAAAAAAGACTGGATAGACTCTGCTTGTACTCGCTAGAATTTAGAAGATTGATGGGGGATCTTATAGAAACTTACAAGATTCGTAAGGGGTTGGACAGGCTAGATGCACGAAGATTGTTCCCGATGTTGGGGAAGTCCAGAACAAGGGGTCACAGTTTAAAGATAAGGGGGAAGTCTTTTAGGACCGAGATGAGAAAAACATTTTTCACACAGAGTGGTGAATCTCTGGAATTCTCTGCCACAGAATTTAGTTGAGGCCAGTTCATTGGCTATATTTAAGAGGGAGTTAGATGTGGCCCTTGTGGCAAAGGGGATCAGAGGGTATGGAGAGAAAGCAGGTAGAAACATAGAAACATAGAAAAATAGGTGCAGGAGTAGGCCATTCGGCCCTTTGAGCCTGCACCGCCATTCAATATGATCATGGCTGATCATCCAACTCAGTATCCCGTACCTGCCTTCTCTCCATACCCCCTGATCCCTTTACTACAAGAGCCACATCCAACTCCCTCTTGAATATAGCCAATGAACTGGCCTCAACGACCTTCTGTGGGAGAGAATTCCAGAGTCCTAAAGGAATTCCCTCTTATCCTTAGACTGTGACCCCTTGTTCTGGACTCCCCCAACATCGGGAACAATCTTCCTGCATCTAGCTTGTCCAACCCCTTAAGAATTTTGTACGTTTCTATAAGATCCCCCCTCAATCTTCTAAATTCCAGTGAGTACAAGCCGAGTCTATCCAGTCTTTCTTCATATGAAAGTCCCGAGGTATGGGATACTAAGTTGGATGATCAGCCATGATCATATTGAATGGCGGTGCAGGCTCGAAGGGCCGAATGGCCTACTCCTGCACCTATTTTCTATGTTTCTATAATAAGTGTAAAACGTAAAATTTGAAAAACGACTGAGTGGGTATACATGTCTGAAAGCTTCTAACGTATTGCAGTTTTTTCTTTGTTTCTAGTCATAGAAACATAGATAATAGGTGCAGGAGTAGGCTATTTTGCCCTTGAGCCAGTACCGCCATTCAATATGATCATGGCCGATCATCCAAAATCATGACCCCGTTCCGGCTTTTTCCTCATATCCTTAGCATTAAGAGCTAAAACGAACACTCTCTTGAAAACAAATTTATTGTACAAATAAATACCTGATCAACTCATAAAATGGATAATTAATATAGTTTGAATTTTTTTGTTGACTTCATTGAAGATATTGAAAACCTGAACATCAGCACCCATGGACTTTTTTTTTGCATGAATCAAATGGTGTTACATAAAGATGCCACTGCTTCCAATGGTTGTATGTTTCTATGCCAAACGTTCACTTCAGGTGTAGGAGGAAGAAAACTAAAATCAACTTTATACCCAATTAAATTTCTCCATTAGATGTCGCTAGTGAAATATCAAAGGGAACAGGCTTCCATCCTCCATTGACATGTACATGATCAATGAACAAGAAATTATATCAGCACAAGGAATTAATGTATTAAGCATCACATAATTATTTTAGCAGAACTATAAAAGCATTATAAGAACTATAAACACCATTACCAAAAAGCTGACAAAAGAGCTCCTAACCATTAAACCTTGATACATACCTTTCCATTAGCACTTTTCATTAATGCAAATTCTCGACCTGCTCCAACGAAAGCTGACTCCTCATCAAATCCTGTATCTGGTAACAATATATTTGTGGAAGGATGTCAGACATACATAATATGCAAAATTGCTGCAAATCCCTCAGCATGATGTCAACGTCTTAGTGGTACATTAAATCTATAAGCCCGTGTTTTGATAAATAAATTGACTTGCCATTTTCAAACAGCAAAGATGTTCAAAAAGGGCATTAATCATTAAACAATCATCACTTAAAAAAATAATTGGTTGGCATTTTTATCTTCTCCCTCCCCCTCGTGGAGGGAGATCTTGGAAAACACAATTCAGAGCACAATGCAAAGAAAATGTGATCCTGGAAAAAGGGCAAAAACACAAATGTGGTCGAAATCATGAATGCAAGAGAGACTTGGAGCAGAACAAAGCAACAGCCAAAATTTTTTACTTTTCCTTGTGAAGAAATGTAGGTATCTGTGGCAAGACCAACATTTGCTTCCCCTGAAATGTCCTTGAATTTAGCAATTTGTTAGGCAATTCCAGTAGCAGTTAAACTTAACCTGTGCACATGTAGTCTTGAGACACATATGACCAGATTAGGCAAAATGGGAGATTTTTGCTTCTAAAGAACAGCAATCGGATTGTTTTTTGCATGATTATAACTGATTATTGGATTTAATAAGCAGAATTAGAATTCCAAAACAGCAAAGTTGGATTTGATCTCATTAAATTATCACCATCTTGTCATAGCTTCTGATTGTTAGTCTAATTAACAGCAAGAACACTATACATTCATAGTCTTATTGCCATTCGTCTATTTACATTTTTTTTGTCTAAAATTCTGAGATCTACACTGGCCATGTTTCATTTAACTATCCAAAATTGTTGTAGCATATGGTAATTGTAAAAGCTAAGATGGTAATGACAAATAGGTCACAAGATGACACAAAGCTGGGTGGCAGTGTGAACTGTGAGGAGGATGCTATTAGAATGCAGGGCGACTTGAACAGGTTGGGGAAGTGGGTGGATGCATGGCAGATGACGTTTAATGTGGAAAAATGTGAGGTTATCCACTTTGGTAGCAAAAACAGGAAGGCAGATTACTATCTAAATGGCGTCAAGTTGGGAAAAGGGGAAGTACAGCGGGATCTGGGGGTCCTTGTTCATCAGTCTATGAAAGTAAGCATGCAGGTACAGCAGGAAGTGAAGAGAGCGAATGGCATGTTGGCCTTTATAACAAGAAGAGTCAAGTATAGGAGCAAAGAGGTCCTTCTGCAGTTGTACAGGGCCCTAGTGAGACCACACCTGGAGTATTGTGTACAGTTTTGGTCCCCTAATTTGAACAAGGACATTCTTGCTATTGAGGGAGTGCAGTGTAGGTTTACAAGGTTAATTACCGGGATGGCGGGACTGTCATATGCGGAGAGAATGAAGCAGCTGGGCTTGTACACTCTGGAGTTTAGAAGGATGAGGGGATCTTATTGAAACACATAAGATTGTTAAGGGTTTGGACATGCTGGAGGCAGGAAACATGTTCCCGATGTTGGGGGAGTCCAGAAACAGGGGCCACAGTTTAAGAATAAGGGGCAAGCCATTTAGAACGGAGACGAGGAAACGCTTTTTCTCACAGAGTAGTGAGTCTGTGGAATTCACTGCCTCAGATGGCGGTGGAGGCAGGTTCTCTGGATGCTTTCAAGAGAGAACTGGATAGGGCTCTTAAAGATAGCAGAGTCAGGGGATATGGGGAAAAGGCAGGAACGGGGTACTGATTGGGGATGATCAGCCATGATCACATTGATTACAGGGCGGTGCTGCCTCGAAGGGCCGAATGGGGAGTTGTAAATACTGTTAATAACGTTGCAGGTTGTTTGTACTGCTGTTTGATGATTGGCTGAAGTGTGAAATTATTTGAATTGTTTATACAACCTGGGAAAATGTTGCATTACCTTGTTCGATAACTGACTTCAGTGTTTTTCCAGAAGCTTACACCTGTGTAGAAACATTGTAATAGGGACAGAGTTTGTAATTGGGTTAGGAAACTGTTAATAACAGTATGTTGTAATGAAATATTTGAGTGTGATTGGTTTGTAGAGGCTGCCACCCCAATCTAGTTTCGCTGGAGCCACAGCTTTTAGGTCCGAACTTATGATGCTGGCCTATTGTAAAAGTGTACCTTTAGATAGGTTGCACTGTAGGATATCAGGTTTCATCTGGGTGACTCTAGCTTATCTTGCCTTCTTTCATTTGATGACATTTGCAAAGCTTTAGAAACCCAGTTAGCTCATTGGAAATATAAATCACATTTGAAATGCAGTCATAGGGAGTGGACTGGCCAACTGTCTTCATCAAGACTGGAAATGAAAGATTGATGTCTGTTGAATTCGATCCTGTAATTTTTAGGTAAAAATTAATAACATCTGTTGCTTTAAGTGTTCGGAGTGTGGTTACACCGAACAGTGGAAGGAGCTGGAAACAAGACATCAGATGTTAGCACCTGGCATCATAATGTCAAAATGCAAGTTTATTCATTATGGTATTTTCTGGAAATGGTGGGAAGGAATCACGTATAGGTGAGATGAACACACTAAAACGGAATTTGCCATTAAATACTTCAAATATTTCCATGACTGAAAGCAAATGATAAATCCTTACTAATGATGTGCAAGTCTTTCTCCAGATCAAATAAAGAAAGGCCACAAGCGTGTAGACACTTCCTGGCTAACTTGAGCTGCAGCTCCTGTTGAAGTACAGGCTCGGTGTTTGTTGTGTATATCCGAACTACAAAACCATCCTGCAAGAAAAAAAGAATTGGAGATTACCTTGGGTAGATGTTTTATTGCCATTGCAGGGTATCTAACTAGATAGCAATCACAAACAAATATATTAATCAAAATCGTTTGAAATATGGTTACAAAAAATATACTTGCATCTTTTGACGCAGTAATCTGATTGATGTATTCTCCATCTGTGAATAGAATGTTCTGTCCTCCAGGTTGACAACCTGAAAGTAATTTTTAATCTGTTTGTTTATAGTCCTCAGCACCAAACATTTTGCAATTTAGGTTAGTAAAGATATTGTCAAGCTTGAAAGGGTTTAGAAAAGATTTACAAGGATGTTGCCAGGACTAGAGAGTGTGATCTATAGGGAAGAGGTTCAGTAGGCTGGGTCTCTATTCCATGGAGAGCAGGAGGATGAGGGGAGATCTTACAGGTATACAAAATCATGAGAGGAATAGATCGGGTAGATGCACAGAGCCTTTTGCCCAGAGTAGGGGAATCGAGGATCAGTTCAAGGTGAAGGTGAAAAGAATTAATAGGAATCCGAGCGGTAAACTGTATCACGCAATGATTCTATGACGGGTATTGAATCTTTTGGTTGTAATGATTTTCAACAATTTAACTTTGAGATATTAATTTGATTAAACAGAACAGATTTAGAGAATTCTGTCTTTAAAATAAAGTGTCATATAGCTGGTATTTAGTACAGTAATGTAGTGACATTGTTTAAGATTCAACTAAAATCCTTAATTGGTAGACATTGATTAATAATTACTGAGAGAACATAGCAGAGGGGAAACAATGTTTTTGTTTTAAAAAACTTGGGCAAAGATTGATGATTTAATGACTGCCAAGAAAGGAAAACGAAGCAGATTCAATATCAAATTTCAAAAGAGTGCAAAAAAAAACCAAACTGCTTGAGGAACTCAGGGTCAAACAGTATGTGTGGAGGTAAAGGGATAGTCAATGTTTCTGATCAGTTCTCTGCATCAGACTGCTCTTTGCCTCCATGCACACTGCTGAGCTCCTCGAGCAGTTTGTTTCTCTGATGCAGATTATTGCATCCACGGTTGAAACAAAAAAAACCCGATGCTATATGGAAAGAAAATGGAAGTGGTGCAAACTGGATAATATTCACAAGAATTAAAAAATGGACAAATTTAAGATTATGCTTGGAATTAAATTTGTGGGCAGACTAGGCAGATCAATAGATTGTTCACAGTTGCTGCCCATACCCTATTGCACTGCACTCAGGCCATTAATTTCCAAGTAGAAATTTACTGCAAAATACAATATCCTGGGAACCTCCTTTGTAACACATATCCATCATTGAAAGGCTTTTTTTCATTAAAAAAAATACATTGCCAGTAAAATTGGGACTATAGCTCTCATTGTCTTTCCCCCACCTATAAATATAAGCAATTTGATAATATAGCAGTTTTCAGTGACATACCTGGAAGATTAACTGTGCTTTCTTGTTCCAGGGTTTCTGGGTTGATGGACATTGCTGTCATATTATGGTTATTTAAATCCCTGTATAGTAAAGAACCCTACAAAAACAGACAATAATAATAATCACAGCTTGGATTGACATTATTTGTGTCCAAAATAGTTTGTTTCAAAAATAAAGCAAACCAATAACAAAATTAATATTTTAAAGCAAACATTTCTCAAACTGTTGCAATCACATATGAAATATAACATCTTGAAATAACTAAGGCTCATATCAACAAATGATGACACCAAATTTTTAATTTGGCATACCTGTGCAAACCCCAGCCATGATCTTCTGTCCTTTCTTTTCCTGATCCGGGAGGTTGAGTTGTACACATGGCCCTTTTAAACAATGAAAATGTATATTTTGTTTTACTTATATGAAGTTGTAGTAATGTGCACAGTAAAGTCAACAGTGAGGATCACCCTCATTCCTATTATTTTTGTTAATATAAATTAGTAAAAAGTTTTAAAAAAATGACAGGCCTATCACCCATGGCAATGGTCCTGAATCATATTCCTGTTATGAAGGTACAATGAAATGCAGATGCTGGAAGCTTGAGCAAAATACAAAGTGCTAGAGTAACTCAGCAATGGTGGGTGCATTCCTTGCTTTTGCACCCTTTTCAGTTCAATGACATCCTTCCTATAACAGGTGGATCAGAACTGTAGGTAGTACTCCAAATATGACCTTACTAACATCTACCGCTGAAAAATGACATCCCAAACCGTGTACTTTTCACACTGACCATTGAAGGCTGCATGCAAATGCCTTCTGCACCAACCTGTCGACAGGAGTCACCACTTTTAGGGAACTATGTACCAGCACCTCTAGATCTCTCTGATCTATAACACTCCTAAAAACCACTCTTTTGTTATGCTAGCCCTATTCTAGCTTACCGAAATGCAACTCCTTGCACTTATCTGAATTAAACTCCATCTGCCTTTCCTCAGCCCATTGACCCAGTTGGTAAAGATCCCACTGCAATTGTGGATAGCCCCACCAATTTTAATGTAATTACTTCCATTTTACTAAACATGCCACCCACATTCACTTTTAAATTGTTAATATAAATGACAAACAGTGGACCCAATACTGATCCCTGTGGCACACCACTTGTTAAAAACCTCCAGTCTGAAAAACTACCCTCTACGACCACCTGTTCTAACCTTCAAGCCAATCTTGTATCCAATTGGCTATCTCTCCCCGAGTCTCATATGATCTAACCCTCTACATCAGCCCACTGTACAACACCTAGTAAAAGGCCTTTCTAAAGTCCATCTAACAATGTCTACCAGACTTCCCTCAACCTTCTTGGTCACCTCTTTTAAAAAAAAACCCCACAAATTCATGTGGCATGAAACCCATCATCCCTAATCAATGCTTACTCTTTCCAAATGCATCTAGATTCTGTCTCTCCGAATTCCTCCTAATAATGTACTGATGCTAGGATTATTTGAGTTCATATTTTAATCATTGAAACAATGATTAAAATATGATATGGACATCATGAGCAATTTAACAATTTCATTGTAACAAATTTAAGTTCACACACACTTAAAATTGTACAATGACAGTAATTTCCGATGTTTTTGAATGAAAACAGCTGTTCAAATTCAATATAAATAATCTTCCAAAAATGGCTGATGTTATGACAGCTACTGCTTTTAAGAAATCAGGGCTAACCCAGAGAATGACAGGGTCTTCAAACAGCCCATACATAGCCAGGGACGCTAGAACACCAAGAACATTTATTGTTTACTGTGAGATAATTAGTTATAAAATTAACATTGTTATTAAAGCTTTGTGAACTCACTGTAATCTTTGCCCGATAACTCTTATTATGGGTCTTGCACTTCAGGATGGAAATCACTGTTAGAATTACGTTAAATTATGAAATTTCTAAAACTTTGTTCCCTGCTAAATCTCTTCAATGCAAAATGTTTTTCAATATAAAGACTATATTGGTTTTCAATCTAAATGTTTTTCTCCCCAGCTTCCTACTTCAAAAGAGCGTGGTGTTTTTCATATTAAACACATACTCGAAGTTTCTCGATGTGGGCCATTGCATTAAGCAATAAAGAAACATAAGCGAAGCCCAGTAGCAACATTCAAAACAAATTCTGATCTGCCTTTATCCTTCTGTGTCACTCAGCTACATTCTTTACATTTTGCAAAGTGTCTTGCCATTCCCAACAAAAGCCCATAAGACTGCACTTGAAAAATTTAGTCTTATATAAACTACCGGGCTGAAGCAGCCATACTTATTTTTCTAAATAGTGTCTTGGACGCACCTCAAGTGATTCTCATTCTGTATGTTGATTGCCAAGATTTTTTTTATTTAGTGAAAGCAAAGCAATATTTGGAGGAAGTTTGAGCTATAAAATGTGCCGAGCCACCAATAAAACTAAATCACAGTGCACACTGAACATAATTCAGCTTCATCATTGGAATCTGTGATGAAGAACACGTACTTGTCGTACAGAAGCTGATAACATTATTTATTTGGTCACTGACTCCAGCACTAAGTGGCATTTCGACTGCTTGGCATGCAACAAATTAACATTGTGATAAATCAGGATCCTAATCAATGGAAATATACCTGGATAAGTAATAGGTACTACTTCACAAAATGCAGATCTCGCATATCGCAAATTCTTGACTATTACAATTCTATGGCCATCTTAGCCATGCCATCTCACTGCTATTATCATGCAGAAGGTACAGAGGCCTGATGTCACACACCCCCAAGTTCAGGAACAGCTACTTTCTTATGACTATAAGGTTCTTGAACCAGCCTGCACAACCCTAATCCCACCTCAACAAAATTGCTCTTCAGACCTCCTCTTTCACTACAATGGATTTGCTTATTATGCACACTGCAAGGCTCCGCTCCATGATCTTTGGTTAATATTTCTAATCAGAGACTCTTCACCAGAGCTGATTCCCTCTTCATGTTTTTTTTTCCGATATCTAGCATCTGCAATTTTCATATCTACAGGCCATCCTCGTAAATTAGAGAAACATATAAATCACTTAGTAGGGTAACAATACCCCTACAGTTTTGCAATGAATGGCATCAAAAGTGCACAAGACTGGTAAGAACAAAGAATTACTAACACTGGAGAGAAAAGAAACTGATATTGCCATATGTATGTACATACATCGGACTTTGAATTTAATACTATGGGCGCTTCGTCATATGTGCGGGTGTTCATAAGTCATGTGTTCATAACCCAGGATAGACTGAATTCAGATATCAGCTGCAACAAAATTAAATGGAGTCAAGGTGATATACTAGATGCATAACAAGACATTGAGCTTGGGATCACTTGATCATACACACAGGGAAAATGTCTAAATCTGGAGGTTAATGTGATAGGAACTGACAGAATATTTTGTTAATTCCAAATGGAATTATACTTGGATTTCCAAACAGACAACGGGGTAACATTGCAATGTTGGAAGAGTATATGAAAACAGGGAGGTAATACAAATATCTGGATACAAAAGGTGCTCGTGTGCAGATGACATGCAAGGTATTTTATAGCAAGTTTCATCCTGTCTTGATAGATCAGATTAAATGAAACTTGAGAACTGAAAAGTAATGAGGCTTGATGAACAGCTGAATGCATCAGAAGGCAGTTTTTCTGCATTAATGGACTATACACCTGGCTTATATCAGGAAATGGGGCAATTAAATAACAGACTTAGAATCTCTTAGAAAGCATAAACGTAGCTGAAGACTTTCTGACTTTGCTTCAAATACGTCATTGAACTAAAACAGACAGGGAATTCTGAGTATGTGGCCAAGCTGGTGCTAGTGCACGAGTTCTGTATCAGAGGAATGCAGAATTCTGGGAAGTTGCATAGCTGAGAATACTAGAAAGCTAGGGATGGAATGACCCAAGGAATGACTATGAGCATGAGAATATTAATATTAAGCGTACTGGTGAACAAGATGTCAAAATAGGTTAGCATACTTCAGGACAATGGCCAAATACAACAGAACAAGTTTGGATATGTACAACAACGCATTGGATGTTCATTTATCTTGGTCGGAGACACTGGAACAATGATTCAGAGGTGAACACAACAGTGTACAGGGATAACAGCATCACACAAGTTTGTAAACTAGCAAAATTTGTCCAGAAAGTGTTTAGCAAAAAAACCTTTAAAAACTATAACTGAAATGGAGTAAACTTACTTGTGACTTATTCCACCTTTCAATACATCTATCTAGGCAGTGGAGCTCTCTGCCACTGAAGGCAGTGGAGGCCTATTGACTGGATGTTTTCAAGAGTTAGATTCAGCTCTTGGGGCTAAAGGAATCAAGGGATATGAGGAAAAAGCAGGAACAGGGTATTGATTTTAGATGATGATCATATGAATCAGCCATGATCATATTGAATGATGGGGCTGGCTCGAAGGGCCGAATGGCCTACTCCTGCACCTATTTTTCTATGTTCTATGTTTCTAACATCATACTGCCATGCCTCATATTCCTCAGCCCTCTGAGAATGAATTCCACAAGTTCACCATTCCCAAAAAGTAATCTCAGTCCTAAATCCTTATCTACAACTCGATCTTGAACCACAGATTCTAGACCACTAAACGTGAAAATATCCTCCCTGCATTCAACCTGTAGAGAGAACCCAGTCAGAATGTCCTATATTTCAATTAAATAACCCTCATTCTTTTAAAATACATTGCATTCATAAAGTATTCAGATCCCTTCACTTTTTCAACATTTTGTTACGTTACAGCCTTATTCTAAAATGTATTAAAATCACTGAAATATCATATTTACATAAGTAGACTGGGAAACACATTCTGTAAATGGGCTGGATGGTTTGGAGTTTGTTAAATGTGTGCAGGATAGTATTTTGCAGCAGTACATAGAGAAGGGGCAGTGATGGACCTCCTGTTAGGAAATGAGGCAGGTCAGGTGACGGAGGTATGCGTTGGTGAGCACTTCGGGACCAGTGATCACAATACCATTAGTTTCAATATAATTATGGAGAGAGTCAGAACTGGACCTAGGGTGGAGATTTTTGATTGGAAAAAGGTAACTTTGAGGGAATGCGTAAGGATTTTAAAGGAGTGAATTGGGACACTTTGTTTCATGGGAAGGATGTAGAAGAGAAATGGAGGACATTTAAAGGGGAAATTGTAAGAGTACAGAATCTTTATGTCCCTGTTAGGTTGAAAGGAAATAGTAAAAATTGGAAAGAGCCATGGTTTTCAAGGGAAATTGGACACTTGTTTCGAAAAAAGAGAGATATCTACAATAATTATAGGAGGCATGGAGTAAATGAGGTTCAAGAGGAGTATAAATAATGTAAAAAGAATCTTAAGAAAGAAATTAGGAAGGCTAAAAGAAGATATGAGGTTGCTTTGGCAAGAAAGGTGAAAGTAAACCCAAAGGGTTTCTACAGCTATATTAATAGCAAAAGGATAACGAGGGATAAAATTGGACCATTAGAGAACCAGAATGGACAGCTATCTGCAGAGCCAAAAGAGATGGGGGAGATATTGAACAATTTCTTTTCTTCGGTATTCACCAAGGAGAAGGATATTGAACTCTGTGAGTTAAGGGGAAAAAGTAGAGTAGCTATGGAAACTATGAGATTCAAAGAGGAGGAAGTACTGACACTTTTGAAAAATATAAAAGTGGATAAGTCTCCAGGTCCTGACAGGATATTCCCTAGGACATTGAGGGAAGTTAGTGTAGAAATAGCAGGAGCTATGACAGAATATTTCAAATGTCATTAGAAACGGGAATCGTGCCGGAGGATTGGCGTACTGCGCATGTGGTTCCATTGTTTAAAAAGGGTTCAAAGAATAAACCTAGCAATAATAGACCTATTAGTTTGACGTCAGTGGTGAGCAAATTAATGGAAAGGATACTTAGAGATAATATATATAAGCATCTGGATAAACAGGGTCTGATCAGGAACAGTCAACATGGATTTGTGCCTGGAAGGTCATGTTTGACAAACCTTCTTGAATTTTTTGAAGCGGTAACTAGGGAAATTGATGAGGGTAAAGCAGTGGATGTTGTCTATATGGATTTCAGTAAGGCCTTTTTCAAGGTTCCCCCCATGGAAGGTTGGTTAAGAAGGTTCAATCTTTGGGTGTTAATGGCGGAGTAGCAAGATGGATTCAACAGTGGGCCGAATGGGAGATGTCAGAGAGTAATGGTGGATGGCTGTTTGTCAGGTTGGAAGCGGTGACCAGTGGGGTGCCTCAGGGATCTGTGTTGGGTCCACTGTTGTTTGTCATGTACATCAATGATCTGGATGATGGGGTGGAAAATTGGATAAGTAAGTATGCAGATGATACTAAGATAGGTGGTGTTGTGGATAATGAAGTAGATTTTCAAAGTCTACAGAGAGATTTGGGCCATTTGGAAAAGTGGGCTGAAAGATGGCAGATGGAGTTTAATGCTGATAAGTGTGAAGTGCTACATCTTGGCAGGACAAATCAAAATAGGACGTACATGGTACATGGAAGGGAATTGAGGAATGCTGTGGAACAGAGGGATCTAGGAATAACTGTGCATAGTTCCCTGAAGGTAGAATCGCATGTAGATAGGGTGGTAAAGAAAGCCTTTGGTGTGCTGGCCTTTATAAATCAGAGCATTGAATATAGGAGTAGGGAAGTAATGTTAAAATTGTACAAGGCATTGGTAAGACCAATTCTGGAGTATGGTGCACAATTTTGGTTCGCCTAGTTATAGGAAGGATGTCAACAAAATAGAGAGAGTACAGAGGAGATTTACTAGAATGTTGCCAGGGTTCCAGCAACTATGTTACAGAGAAAGGTTGAACAAGTTAGGTCTTTATTCTTTGGAGCGCAAGAAGGTTAAGGGGGGGGGACTTGATTGAGGTCTTTAAAATGATGAAAGGGATAGACAGAGTTGACGTGGATACGTTTTTCCCATTGAGGGTAGGGAAGATTCAAACAAGAGGGCATGACATGAGAATTAAGGGACAGAAGTTTCGGGGTAACGTGAGGGGGAACTTCTTTACTCAGAAGGTGGTGGCTGTGTGGAATGAGCTTCCAGCAGAGGTGGTGGAGGCAGGATCGATTTTAACATTTAAGACTAAAGTGGATAGGTATATGGACGTGAAGGGAATGGAGGGGTATGGTCTGAGTGCAGGTAGATGGGACTAGGGGAAAACAAATGGTCGGCACGGACTGGAAGGGCCGAGAGGGCCTGTTTCCGTGCTGTAATTGTTATATGGTTATATTGTTATATGGTTAAGTATTCAGACCCTTTACTCAGTACATTATTGAGGCACCTTTGGCAGCGATTACAGCCTCAAGTCTTCTTGGGTATGACGCTACAAGCTTGGCACACCTGTATTTAGCTAATTTCGTGTCTGCAGATCCTCTCAAGCTCTGTCAGGTTGGATGAGGAGCGTCGATGCACAGCTATTTTCAGGTCCCTCCAGAGATGTTCTATCGGTTCAAGTCTGGGCTCTGGCTGGGCCACTCAAGGTCATTCACAGACTTGTCACAAAGCCACTCCTGCATTGACTTAGTTGTGTGCTTAGGGTCATTATCCTGTTGGAAGGTGAACCTCTGCCCTTATCTGAGGTCCAGAATGCTCCGGAGCAGGTTTTCATCAAGGATCTCTCTGTACTTTGCTCCGTTCATCTTTCCCACAATCCTGACTAGTCTCCCAGTTCCTGCCGCTGAAAAACATCCCCACGGCATGATGCTGCCACCACCATGCTTCCCTGTAGTTATGGTATTGGCCAGGTGATGAGCAGTGCCTGGTTTCCTCCAGTCGTGACGCTTGGCAATCAGGCCAAATAACTCCTTCTTGGTTTCGTCAGACCAGAGAATCTTGCTTCTCTTGCCTGTTGGCAAACTCCAAGTGGGCTGTCATGTGCCTTTTACTGAGGAGTGGCTTCCGTCTGGCCACTCTACCATAAAGGCCGTGATTGGTGGAGTGCTGCAGATACAGTTGTCCTTCTGGAAGGTTCTCCCATCTCCACAGAGGAACTCTGGAGCTCTGTCAAGAATGACCTTCTCCCCCGATTGTTCAGTTTGGCTGGGTGGCCAGCTCTATGAAGAGTCCTGGTGGTTCCAAAGTTCTTCCATTTAAGAATGACGGGGGCCACTGTGCTCTTCGGGACCTGCAATGCTGCAGAAATTGTTTTATACCCTTCCCCAGATCTGTGCCTCGACACAATCCTGTCTCGGAGGTCTACGGACAATTCCTTCGTCTTCATGGCTCAGTTTTTACTCTGACATGCACTGTCAACTGTGGGACCTTATATAGACAGGTGTGTGCCTTTCCAAATCATGTCCAATCAATTTGATTTACCACTGGTGGACTCCAATCAAGTTGTCGAAACATCTCAAGGATAATCAATGGAAACAGGATGAACCTAAGCTCAATTTTGAGTGTCATAGCAAAGGGTCTGAATACTTAAGTAAATGTGATATTTCAGTTATTTGTTTTTAATTACTTTGCAAAAATTTCTAAACACCTGTTTTTGCTTCTTCATTCTGGGGTATTGTGTGTAGATTGATGATAAAAAACATTTTTTTAATCCATTTTAAAATAATGCTGTATAGTAACAAAATGTTGGGGAAGTCAAGAACAAGGGGTCACAGTTTAAGGATAAGGGGGAATTCCTTTAGGACCGAGATGAGGAAAACATTTTTCACACAGAGAGTGGTGAGTCTCGAATTCTCTGCCGCAGAAGGTAGTTGAGGCCAGTTCATTGGCTATTTGTAAGAGGGAGTTAGATGTGGCCCTTGTGGCTAAAGGGATCGGGGGTATGGAGAGAAGGCAGGTACAGGATACTGAGTTGGATGATCAGCCATGATCATATTGAATGGCGGTGCAGGCTCGAAGGGCCGAATGGCCTACTCCTGCACCTATTTTCTATGTTTCTATGATTTTCTTTCAGCTGTCCTCACCACTCTCTGCATGGACTTCCAGTCAGAGGCTTTACAGTCCCCAAACCAGGCAGAGATACAGCTGGTCAAAATACTCTCTATGGTACCCCTGTAGAAAGTGGTGAGGACGGGATGGGGGAGGTGAGCTCTTCTCATCCGGCACAGTAAGTGCAACCGCTGCTGCACTCTCTTAACTGTTGATGAGATGTTATTTGACCAGGTCAGACTGTTAGTAATCTGCACCGCCAGGGACTGTGCTGGTTTTTCCTGAAGTCGACAGTGACCTCTGGAATTCTCTGCCACAGAAGGTAGTTGAGGCCAGTTCATTGGCTATATTTAAGAGGGAGTTAGATGTGGCCCTTGTGGCTAAAGGGATCGGGGGAATGAAGAGAAGGCAGGTACAGGATACCGAGTTGAAATGATCAGCCATGATCATATTGAATGGCGGTGCAGGCTCGAAGGGCCTATCCTGCACCTATTTTCTATGTTTCTATGTTTATCACATTCTCTCTCTAGCAAGTATTTTTTATTCTTAGATAAGATATCAAAACCATACAATCATCTACATCTGATCTCACCAAAGCCTTCCCCGATGAAATACCTTCGGTTCTTAATAATGTTAACTGAATGTTTCCATGTACACATCTTCTGCATAATTTTAGTTTTCATTATTTTTATTTATCTCATTTGAAGAGATCATCGTCCAATTGCTTGTCAATCCACAAAAAAAAAACATTTCAATCTAGTAGTTCTAGTCACAAACCACTGATAATTCTTTTACACTGGTTGGGGACACAATTGTAAATCATTTTATGGTGACTTTTCAAACAAACAGATTTTGTTGTTTACAATAGCAAAATTATGAAATTCCCCTAAAGCTACTATGATTATGAGAGCCTGATAAATCTCATCACCATGCTAAATTAAAAAAAGCCTAATTTTCTCATTTTTTTTCCCAAATGAAAATCATGATAAGCTGCAGGCGATTTATTCCATCTACCCTGTTCAACCAATCTGGCGTTACAAAAAAAAAAAAAAAAATCAATTTTTGAGTAAGTAATAGCAGTACATGGAAAACTAATCTAAGCAAGCAGAGAAGTAAAACTTCATGAAGGGGAAACCGTGCTTTATGAATCTATTTATTTTTGATGAAGTCTCAACAACCATGGATGGAGAGGAAGTAGATGATGCATTTGGACTCCCAGGAATTTGACAATGTTCTTTCTAAAATGTGAAATGCCATGGATAGGATGGATAGGAAAAATTCTAATTGACAGAAATCAGCAAATTGGGATTAAGGGGTCAGTTTGAAGTTCCTGTGTTATCTGCATCAGTTTGCAATATATCTTCATGACTTTGAGGAAGGGAGTTAATGCAAGATCGAAAACATAGTAGACAGCACAAAAATAGGTGAGAAGCAAACTATTAGGATATAGTTCATGGAGAGATGTTAATCGGTTAGGCCAGTGGGCAAAAGCTTGACAAATGGAATATAATGAGGTAAAATATTAAGCCAAAGACACAAAATGCTGGAGTAACTCAGCGGGACAGGAAGCCTCTGGCGAGAACAAATGGATAACGTTACGGGTTGAGACCCTTCTTCAGTCTAGTCAGGGGAAAGGGAAACAAGATATATAGACAGTAATGGAGAGAGATATAGAACAATTGAATGAAAGGTATGCAAAAAAGTAACGATGATAAAGGAAACAGGCCATTGTTAGCTGTTTGCTCAGTGAGAACAGGAACCTGGTGCGACTTGGGTAGGGGTGGGTTATTTGAAGGTAGAAAAATCAACATTCATACTACTGGGCTGTAAGGTGGCCAAGCAAAATATGAGGTTGTTCCTCCAATTTGCAATTAGCCTCACTCTGACAATGGAGGAGGCCTAGGACAGAAAGGTCAGTGTGGGAATGGGAAGGGGATTTAAAGTGTTCTGTTCATTTTGAAACAAAGAACAAAATAACAGTACAGATCCACCATTAATTTTTCAGCAGCCTAAGTTACAGAGCCTTTCTGGATTCTCCATTTTGCCAGACAAACGTGTCCTCCGTGGGGAATCCAACCGAACCAGAACTGGCCTAGGCCACCGAGGGACTGAGATACTGGCCCGCCATGTAGGCCTCGGAGGTCGGCTATGGGAACAGATCTGCTGGCTCCAGCTGGGCTGGTGTTCCAGAGCCCTAGCCACAAGGGGTAAATTCAACCCCTCCAGTCGGTGCAGAAGCCCAGATGACGTCAAAATCAGCCACCTTACCCGGCCGAGGCGCCACTTTTACGGGGGGGGGGGGAGGGGGGCTTCCAAGTGCACTCTCGTGATTTCGTCTGGATTAAAGGAGGTGTCAAACCAACAGTTGCCACTAACAAAAAAAATATCGGTGCTGGACCTGTAATAGTAAAATGGAGAAAAATGCAGAAAGGTGCTGCACAAAGGCATACCTGCCAACTTGTGAGAATGAAAAATCGGAATCCTATTAGTCTGACGTCAGTGAGGGCGGGGCACGTGACGTCAGTAAGGGGCGGGGCACGTGACGTCAGTAAGGGGCGGGGCACGTGACGTCAGTAAGGGGCGGGAAAGTGACGTCAGTGCGGGGGGGGGGGGGGGGGGGGGGGCAAGTGACGCCGAACGCCACCGTGGCGGGGCGGGGTCATGCGGCTGCGTGCTGACGTACACCCGTGCGTGCCCCCATAAGCGGCGCAGGCGCGGTGCGCTCTCTCCTCGCCACCGCCGCCGCCATGGGTCGCATGCACGCTTCCATCCCAATTCCGAATTCCAATTTTTTTCGGAATATTGAGGAAAAAAATCGGAATTCGGAATTGGGATGGAAAAATCGGAAGAATTCCGCCCAAATCGGAATGGTTGAAAGGTACTGCACAAAGGGATTCAGGTGTCATTACACATGAAACAATGATGCAATTCGAGTGTAGAAACGGAGAACTGCAGATACTGGTTATTACATAAAAGGATAGAAAGTGCTAGAGTAAATGCTGCCTGACCTCAACAGGCCAGGCAGCATCCCTTAGAACCTGCATAGGTTAAATTTCGGGACTGTCTTTTCTAGTTTGGCAGGAAATAGGGGAGGATAATGGAACTTTGGCCTATTTTTCCAAGAGGCTGGCGTATAAAATCTAACAGGCTTGCTGCAAGTGTACAAAACACTAGTAAAATTATGTCTAGATTTCTGTGACTAATTTCAATCCCTCAACATATGGAAATATATTTTTTCAGTGGAAGTGATTCAGAGAAGGTTCACTAGGTATGGAGGGGTTGTCCCATATCCCTGATATCAGGTTTGGAGGTGTTGTCCCATAAGGAAAAGTTAAATAGATTGGGACCACACTCATGGAGGCTCGTGGCCCATGCACTAAGACTGGCTGAGACACAGCAAGGAAGGTGGTCAGATAGTGATTGTGATACGAGAGTCATTAACAAGGAGAGACAAGTAATATTTCTTGGGTACACAAAAAGCTGGAGAAACTCAGCGGGTGCAGCAGCATCTAAGGAGCGAAGGAGATAGGCGACGTTTCGGGCCGAGACCCTTCTTCAGACTGGTCAGGGATCAGGGAAACGAGAGATATAGACGGTGATGTGGAGAGATAAGAACAATGAGTGAAAGATATGCAAAAAAGTATCGGTGATAAAGGGAACAAGCCATTGTAAGCTGTTTTGTGGTGTGAAAATGAGAAGCTGGTGCGACTAGGGTGGGGGAGAGATAGAGATAGAGGAATGCCAGGGCCCCAGGGCTGAGGGAGAGGTGGGAAGGGGAGGAGACAGCAAGGGTTAACAGAATTGAGAAAATTCAATATTCAAGCCCAAAGGATGCAGACTCCCCAAGCGGAATATGAGGTGCTGTTCCTCCAGCTTGCGGTGTTGCTCACTCTGGCCGTGGAGGAGGCCCAGGACCGAGAGGTCGGATATGGAATGGGAGGGGGAGTTGAAGTGCTGAGCCACCGGGAGGTCGGGTTGGTTATTGCGGACCGAGCGGAGGTGTTCGGCGAAGCGATCGCCAAGCCTCCGCTTGGTCTCACCGATATAGATCATCTGGCATCTGGAGCAGCGGATGCAGTAGATGAAGTTGGAGGAGGTGCAGGTGAACCTCTGTCGGACCTGGAAGGACTGCTTGGGTCCCTGAAAGGAGTGGAGGGGGGAGGTGAAGGGACAAGTGTTGCATTTCTTGCGGTTGCAAGGGAAAGTGCCCGGGGAAGGGGTAGAGTGGGAGGGGAGGGAAGAATGGACAAGGGAGTTGCGGAGGGAGCGGTCTTTGCGGAAGGCAGACGGGGGGGAGATGGGAAGATGTGGCGGGTGGAGGGGTCACGTTGGAGGTGGCGAAACTGGCGGAGGACTATATGTTGTATTTGCCGGCTGGTGGGTGAAAGGTGAGGACCAGGGGGACTCTGCCCTGTTTGCGAGTGGGGGAATGGGGAGAGAGGGCAGTGTTGCGGGGTATGGAGGAGACCCTGGTGCGAGCCTCATCAATAGTGGGGGAGGGGAATCCCCGTTCTCTGAAGAATGAGGCCATTTGTGATGACCTGGTGTGGAACACCTCATCCTGGGAGCAGATGCGGCGTAGACGGAGGAATTGGGAATAGGGGATGGAGTCCTTACAGGAAGCAGGGTGGGAGGAAGAGTAGTCCAGGTAGCTGTGGGAGTCAGTAGGTTTGTAGTGGATGTCGGTCAGGAGCGTATCACCTGCAATAGAGATGGTGAGGTCAAGGAATGGTAGGGAAGTGTCGGAAATGGTCCAAGTGTATTTGAGTGCCGGATGGAAGTTGGTGGTGAAATGAATGAAGTCAGTCAGTTGTGTGTGGGTGCAGGAGGTGACACCAAAGCAGTCGTCGATGTAACGGAGGTAGAGGTCGGGGATGGGGCCCTGGTACGCCGAGAACAAGGATTGTTCGACGTACCCAACAAAGAGGCAAGCGTAGCTGGGGCCCATGCGTGTCCCCATAGCTACGCCTTGTGTTTGGAGGAAATGGGAGGAATCAAAAGAGAAGTTATTGAGGGTGAGGACCAACTCTGCTAGGCGGAGGAGGGTGTCAGTGGACGGGTATGGGTTGCTCCTCTGGTCGAGGAAGAACCGGAGGGCTTTGAGACCGTCCTGGTGGGGGATGGAGGTGTAGAGTGACTGGACGTCCATGGTAAAGATGAGAGGATGGGGGCCTGGAGAATGGAATGCACGGAGGCGACGGGAGAGTGTCTGAGGTGTCTTGAACATAGGTGGGGAGGGATTTAACAAAGGGGGACTGCCCGACTGCCCTGGCAGACCCATTGTCTCTGCCTGTTCGTGCCCCACCGAACACATTTCCACATACCTTGACGCCATCCTATCCCCCTTTGTTAAATCCCTGGTCCCCCCCCTGGTCCTCACCTTTCACCCCACCAGCCGGCAAATACAACATATAGTCCTCCGCCAGTTTCGCCACCTCCAACGTGACCCCTCCACCCGCCACATCTTCCATCTCCCCCCCTGTCTGCCTTCCGCAAAGACCGCTCCCTCCGCAACTCCCTTGTCCATTCTTCCCTCCCCTCCCACTCTACCCCTTCCCCGGGCACTTTCCCTTGCAACCGCAAGAAATGCAACACTTGTCCCTTCACCTCCCCCCTCCACTCCTATCCAAGCAGTCCTTCCAGGTCCGACAGAGGTTCACCTGCACCTCCTCCAACCTCATCTACTGCATCCGCTGCTCCAGATGCCAGATGATCTATATCGGTGAGACCAAGCGGAGGCTTGGCGATCGCTTCGCCGAACACCTCCGCTCGGTCCGCAATAACCAACCCGACCTCCCGGTGGCTCAGCACTTCAACTCCCCCTCCCATTCCACATCCGACCTCTCGGTCCTGGGCCTCCTCCACGGCCAGAGTGAGCAACACCGCAAGCTGGAGGAACAGCACCTCATATTCCGCTTGGGGAGTCTGCATCCTTTGGCTTGAATATTGAATTTTCTCAATTCTGTTAACCCTTGCTGTCTCCTCCCCTTCCCACCTCTCCCTCAGCCCTGGGGCCCTGGCATTCCCTCTATCTCTATCTCTCCCCCACCCTAGTCGCACCAGCTTCTCATTTTCACACCACAAACAGCTTACAATGGCTTGTTCCCTTTATCACCGATACTTTTTTGCATATCTTTCACTCATTGTTCCTTATCTCTCCACATCACCGTCTATATCTCTCGTTTCCCTGATCCCTGACCAGTCTGAAGAAGGGTCTCGGCCCGAAACGTCGCCTATCTCCTTCGCTCCTTAGATGCTGCTGCACCCGCTGAGTTTCTCCAGCTTTTTGTGTACCCTCGATTCTCCAGCATCTGCAGTTCCTTCTTTAAAAAAAAGTAATATTTCTTGCTGTAGTAACAGTTCTATTTGACACCAGTCCTAGAATGTCATCACCAGGTTCCTTCTTCTGCTGGCTGAAGAAATGCTCCCAAGTCACAGTATCGGTTTTATTCATCTTGAGGCACATACGTCACAATAACAGGCCCTTCAACCCACAGTGTCAGTGCCAAACATGATGCCAAGTTAAATGAATCTCCTCTGCCTGCAAGAGATCAATTTTCCTCCAATCCTGCATATCAATGTACCTAATTAAAAAAAAACCTCTTAAATGCTCCTCTAGTTTCTGCAATTCACCAATCCAGGCAGAGCCTTCCAGGCCCTCATCCCCTCCGTGTAAAAAAAAACATACCCGGCATTTTGTCTTCAAACTTTGCCATCTCACCATAAAGCTATATGCTATGGTACTTTACATTTCCACCTTGGGGAATAGTTTCTGACCCAACCTATACATACATTTTATATATCTCAATTAGGTCTCCCCTCAACCTCTCGTATTCCAGAGAAAACAATCCATTTATCCAACCTTTTCTTAAAACCAATACTCGAATCCAGGCAGCATTCTGATAATACTCCTCTGCATCACCTCCTATGCCTCCGCATCCTTTCTGTATTAGGGCGATCAGAATTGTACACAATACTCCAAATAGCTTGACCTCTGAGGGCAAGCCTTCTTTATCACTTTATCTAATTGTGTTGCCACTTTCTAGGGGCTATAGACTTGGATCACGATATCCCTCTGTACATCACTGCTGTTATTAGGTTTTAGGTTTTTAGGTTTATTATTGTCACAGTGTAAAGCTTCGTTTCGCATAATATAAAAACAGATCACATAATCCTTTACATAAATACAATGAAGTCAAATTCAAGTAAATTAGATAGAGTAAAGATGAAGAAACAGAGTGTATAATATAGTTCTCAGCATCGTAGTGCATCAGTCCCATGGGGTTTTGCCACTAACTGTATATTTTCCCCTTGTACTCCATCTGCCATCTCTCCACCCCTTTCTACCGCTGATCAAAATCCTTTTACAGCCTTCCTCACTGACTGCAACTCCACCAGTTTTGATGTCATCTGCAAACTAACCAATCCACTTTTACATCCAAGTGCTTTATACAAGTGCTCTCTACTGATGTGGATTGGTATATAAATCACAAGTAACAGAGGTGCCCGCACAAATCCCCACAGAACTCCACTGGTCACAGATCTCTAGCTAGAATAATACCTTTCCACCTGTAGACAGTCACGGTGGTGAAGCGGTAGAGTTGCTGCCTTACAGCAAAATGCAGCGCCAGAGACCCGGTTTCGATCCCGACTACGGGCGCTGTCTGTACGTTCTCCCCATGACCTGCGCGGGCTTTCTCCGAGATCTTTGGTTTCCTCCCACATTCCAAAGGTGAACAGGTTTGTAGGTTAATTGGCTTGATAAATGTAAAAATTGTTCAGCATAAATTGTCCAACTTCCAGTATAGTCCCTGGTGGACTCTTCGGAAGCGATGACCATAACGTACAAGGTACCTCAACCTGTCTTCTTTGTTCCAAATCACTACGACAATTTATTGTGGATCTCACGCATCTTAATCTTCTGGATTAGCCGACCAAAAAGGACCTTGTCAAATGCCTTACTAAAATTGATGTAAACAATATCCACCGCACTACCCTCATGAATCGCCTTCATCACATCCTCAAAAAAACGAATTCATTGGTCATAATCTGCACTATACAAAGCTTGGCTGACTGTCCCCAATTAGCCCATTCTCTTCACAATGTGAGTTAATCCTATTCCAAAGAATCCGACCAATAGTTTCCGTCCCAATAGCTTCACTACATGAGGCTCACCGGCCTATAAATACCTTGACCATTGGCTACTCTAGTCCTCTGGGACAAGGCTCTGCAATCCTTTTCACTGCCTCTTACAATGGCTTGGAATAAATCCATTATTTAAGAAAGGAAGATAGTTGGAAGAGAGGAGGGACAGAACAACGCATGTCAGGTAATGAGTGAACACCGGGGAGGTGGGGTTTTGATAGGCAGATGACTGAACGAAGACTTAAAAAAAAAAAGAGGGTGTCAGTTACAGAGTTGAAAACTTGCGAATTGTGAAAGGAATGTAGGGAGATTTTTCAGGGGGAGAGAAGAAGAAGGGCGAGTGTGGAGGAAAAAGGGGAGGAAAGGAGGGCAAGGGGGTGTGTTAGAAACATAGAAAATAGGTGCAGGAGTAGGCCATTCGGCACTTCGAGCCTGCACCGCCATTCAATATGATCATGGCTGATCATCCCTCAGTATTCCTGTACCTGCATTCTCTCCATACCCCTTGATCCCTCTGGCCACAAGGGCCACATCTAACTCCCTCTTAAATATAGCCAATGAACTGGCCTCAACTACCTTCTGTGGCAGAGAATTCCAGAGACTCACCACTCTCTGTGTGAAAAATGTTTTTCTCATCTCGGTCCTAAAAGATTTCCCCCTTATCCTTAAACTGTGACCACTTGTTCAGGACTTCCCCAACATCGGGAACATTCTTCCTGCATCTAGCCTGTCCAACCCCTTAAGAATTTTGTAAGTTTCTATAAGATCCCCCCTCAATCTTCTAAATTCTAGCGAGCACAATCCGAGTCTATCCAGTCTTTCTTCATATGAAAGTCCTGACATCCCAGGAATCAGTCTGGTGAACCTTCTCTGTATCCCCTCTATGGCAAGAATGTCTTTCCTCAGATTTGGAGACCAAAACTGTACGCAATACTCCAGGTGTGGTCTCACCAAGACCCTGTACAACTGCAGTAGCACCTCCCTGCTCCTATACTCAAATCCTTTTGCTATGAATGCTAACATACCATTCACTTTCCTCACTGCCTGCTGCACCTGCATGCCTACTTTCAATGACTGGTATACCATGACACCCAGGTCTCATTGCATCTCCCCTTTTCCTAATCGGCCACCATTCAGATAATAGTCTACTTTCCTGTTTTTGCCACAAAAGTAGATAACCTCACATTTATCCACATTATACTGCATCTGCCCACTCACCCAGCCTATCCAAGTCACCTTGCAGCCTCCTAGCATCCTCCTCACAGCTACCACTGCCCCCCAGCTTTGTGTCATCCGCAAACTTGGAGATGTTGCATTCAATTCCCTCGTCCAAATCATTAATATATATTGTAAATAGCTGGGGTCCCAGCACTGAGCCTTGCGGTACCCCACTAGTTACTGCCAGCCATTCTGAAAAGGACCTGTTTATTCCTACTCTTTGCTTCCTGTCTGCCAGCCAGTCCTCTATCCACATCAATACTGAACCCCCAATACCGTGTGCTTTAAGCTTGTATACTAATCTCTTATGTGGGCCCTTGTCGAAGGCCTTCTGAAAGTCCAGATATAACACATCTACTGGTTCTCCCTTATGCACTCTGCTAGTTACATCCTCGAAAAAGTCTATAAGATTCGTCAGACATGATTTACCTTTCGTAAACCCATGCTGACTTTGTCCAATGATTTCACCACTTTCCAAATGTGCTGCTATCCCATCTTTAATAACTGACTTTAGCAGTTTCCCCACTACCGATGTTAGACTAACTGGTCTGTAATTCCCCATTTTCTCTCTTCCTCCCTTTTTAAAAAGTGTTAGAGGTTACCTAAAATTGGAGAATTCATTGTTCGTACTGTTGCATTGCATGCTACCCACGCGGAATATGAGGTGCTGTACCTCCAATTTTCGTGTGGCCTCACTCAATCAATGAAGGCCCAAGACAGAAAGGTCAGTATGGGCATGATGGTAAAGGCAATTAAAATCATGAGCAACCGGGAGATCCAATAGGCCTTGGAGGACTGAGCTTATGTCTACATTTGGTTTCACTGGTTAGTACACATCAGGAACACTGGATGGCAGAGGAGATACACGTGAACCTGTCTCACTTGGAAGGATTGCGGTAGTCCCTGGATTGAGGGAGGTGGTATAGGGACAGGCGTCACATCTCCTGTGGTTGCAGGGAAAGCACCTGGCGAGGGGGTGGTTTGGATGAGAAGGTATGAGTATATCAGGAAGTCGCAGAGGGAACGGTCTCTGCAGAAGGTGAAAAAGTGGTGGAGATGGTGGTGGGATCATGTTCGAGATGAAGGAAATGTCAGAGGGTGATGCATTGGATACAGAGGCTGATGGGGTGAAAGGTGAAGACCAGGGGAACCCTTTCCTTGTTCTAATTGGGGAATGGGGGAGTGAAAGCAGAACTACTGCAGGACATTGAGGAAATGCGAATAAGGAATCCATCTATGACAGCACAGAGGAAACCATGTTTACTGAATAAAAAGGAATTGAGAGCAAGGGATACTGTCTTTGCAAGAGGCAGGGTGGGAAGAAGAATAGTTGAGATAACTGGGAATCTGGCCATTTTGACCCTTCTAATTGGCTGCTTGAATTATTTCTTGCTTGGTTTATATTCCTCAAAGCCCTGTCTGATTTCTTTCTTTCTAAACCTTCTATACGCTTATTGTTTTTTAAACCAAATTTACAACTTCTCTTGTCATCCAAGGTTCCCACTACCTTGCCATCCTTATCCTTCCTCCATACTGGAACATACCGGTCCTGAACTCTGATCAGCTGGCTTTTAACGACTCCCATATGTCAGATGTGGAATGACCAAATAAGTCCAATAAGCCAATTGCTCCCAATTTACTCTCCCTCATTCTTGCCTACTGCTGTAATCTGCTTTAGCCCAGTTTAGTACCTTCTACCAAAGTCCAGAATTATGATTTTTCATAACTATTGCAAAACTTGAAGTTGTGACTACTGTTACAAACATACTTGGGAACTGAGCTGTATCCATATTGTTTCAGTGGACAAACCCTTCAGTATGTCCTCTCTGAGTATTGTCGTAACATTCTCTCTGATTAAGAAAGCAAATATTTGCTTTCTATCACATTATCTCTCTTCCTATCACATTAGAAACATTGAAACCCTGGAATGTTCTGCTGCCAGTCATGACCGTCTCACAACTAAGTCTCTGCAATGGCAATAATGTCATAGTTCCAAACACTGATACAGGCTCTAAATTCATCTGCTTTCCACATGATACTCTTTGCATTGAAATAAACACACTTTAATCCATCAATCCAGCTTATTTGTTCTACAAATCATAAAAGCCTTGAAAAAAAACTGCAGCCATGTGAATGCTAAAACAAAAGATGGAAAATTCCACTATATTGTTGGCAGACACCAGAACAATTGAACATGGAAGACAACTGATATTTGTCATTCTAAATCTGACTAGTTTACCAAAAACATTCCGGTCACAAAACCATCATTCATAGCTTATCTAACCTATAACAATTCCTATTGTAATTTTAGGCCCATGATTCTGATTCTTTGTGACCTATGAACTAATTTGCCAAATAAAAAACTTACTAACACAATTACTGTGAAGCAAGCTATGTTGTGCAGAACTCAAAGTTAAGTTGCCCGGCTGCCAATGGCAACCTAAAGTCCAGCCGGCCCTAAAAGCCGTGTCATTTTGCCCGGCTTAGCAAGCACCCGGGACACCTGCCGTTTAACTCTGAGCGGGTCTCCCTCTCTTTCTCTCTCTCTCTCTATTTCTCTCTCTGCCACTCTCCGCCTCCGCCCACCATCCGTGTCAGGGCCGCCAGATCTCCGCTCCCCACTGCTTCTCATCCGCTGTCACATCCTCCCCCTGCACATGCGAACAACCACGGCCAGCACATCATCAGCCGCCCTGCACATGCGCACTGCCACGGCAACTGGTTGACACTGGCTACTTTCTCCCTTCCTTTGCATTGTGGGAGATCTGGCCCCCATTGCTGTCCGGTTGCTGCGACCGCTGAAACCCAACGCAGAATCACTCCCTGGAGCTGGAGTAACTCCCTGGAGTAACTCTTGCTTCTTGGTTTCCTGGTCCTCCAAAAATATTCAAAATGGAATTTAAACTGGAGGTGGTGGAGGGTCCGCCAACAAACTTCAAACTCTGAACAACAACAGCCCATTGCACTTTATCTGTTTATTTATTGTATATATATATGGTCTGTGGTATATAAACACACTGAACTCTTATCTCCTGTTCTGTATTAGGTTTACATATTCTGTTGTGCTGCAGCAAGCAATAATTTCATTGTCCTATCTGGGACACAGGACAATAAAACACTCTTGACTTATACTAAAGCAAAAAAGGGTTCTTGGGAAAAGAGCTACCTTAAATTTAGTTGAGTCTGGTTGGGTAACTATGGTAGGGTGAAGACTATTCCATGCTTTAATTGTGCAGGGGAACTCCATGGAGCAGCTAGCATCTGTGGTTAGAAGAAATTGGGTGACGTTTCGGGTAGAGACCCTTCTTTAGACTCCATCTGGTTTTAGTGTTTTTAGTTTAATTTGAAGATACAGTGTGACAGTGTGGAAGTAGGCCCTTCGGTCCACCGAGTCCACGCCAACTACCGATACACTAGTTCTATCCCACATATTAGTGATGTAAGTCAAGAGTGTTTTATTCTCTCACGTCCAAGTATACATATACACTCACACAATTTCCCTTCTGGGATTAATAAAGTTCTATCGTATAGTATCGTGTGTATAGGAAGGAACTGCAGGTTTAAACGGAAGATAGACACAAAAAGCTGGAGTAACTCAACAGGTCTTACGGAATATCTGGACAAAAGGAAAATATTACATTTTGGGTTGGGTCTGAAAAAGGTTCCTGCACACCTTTGGAATGTGGAAGGGAACAAGAGCACCCAGAGAAAACGCATGCGAACAAATGGAAAAGGAGCAAACTACATACAGACAGCACCCATATTCAGGATAAATTCCGGGTCTCTGGCACTTTTAGGCAGCAATTTTAAGGCCAATGTACCGTCCCATAGCCTTGAACTGAATTAAAACATACAGTAGCTGTAAAGGGGGACATAGCGTAACTTAGAGATTTAAGACTGAAAATGGATAGTTTCTTTTTTTTTAAGTAACCAAAGTTATCGACGTATAATTTTTTGTGTGTTGGAAAACAAAATATAGTGGCACAGCTGGTAGACTTGCTGCCTCACATGCCAGAGATCTGTGTTCGATCCTGTCCTCGGGCACTGTCTGTGTTGAATTTGCACATTCTCCCTGCAAGCCTGCGGGTTTCCTCCCACATCTCAAAGACGCATTGGCTTTGTAGGTTAACTTGTCTATGTAAAATTGCCCCTAATGTGTAGTGAGTGGGTGAGGAAAGTGGGATAACAGAACTTGTTCAATGGGTAGGCAAAAATGCTGGAGAAACTCAGCGGGTGAGGCAGCATCTATGGAGCGAAAGAAATTGGCGTCGTTTCGGGTCGAGACCCTTCTTCAGACTGATGTGAGGGTGGGAGGGGGGGGGCGGTAAGAAGAAAAGAAGAGGCGGAGACAGTGGGCTGAGGGAGAGCTGGGAAGGGGAGGAGAAAGCAGGGACTGCTTGAAATTGGTGGTCAATGTTCATACCGCTGGGGTGTAAACTGCCCAAGCGAAATATGAGGTGCTGCCCCTCCAATTTATGGTGGGCCTCACTCTGGCCATGGAGGAGGCCCAGGACAGAAAGGTCGGATTCAGAATGGGAGGGGGAATTGAAGTGCTGAGCCACTGGGATATCAAGTTGGTTGTTGCAAACCGAGCGGAGGTGTTGGGTGAAGTGATCGCCAAACCCACGCTTGGTCTCACCGATGTAGAGCAGCTGCCAACTGGAGCAGCGGGGGGGGTGGGGGAGACGAGGCGGAGACAGTAGGCTGTGGGTGAGCTGTGAATGGGAGGGGAAGGAGAGAGAAAGCAAGGAATACCTGAAATTGGAGAAGCCAATGTTCATACCGCTGGGGTATAAACTACCCAAGTGAAATATGAGGCGCTGTTCCTCCAATTTGCGGTGGGCCTCACTGACCATGGAGGAGACCCAGAACAGAAAGGTCGGATTTGGAATGGGAGGGGGAGTGGATATGCTGAGCCACCGGGAGATCAGGTTGGTTATTGCGAAGCGATTGCCAAGCTTATGCTTGGTCTCACCTCTGAATAATCCAACCACATTTTTGTTTGGAAGTGGAAAGAAATAATAGAAATCGCATTCATTGCAACGTGTAAAAAGAGTTGAGATACTCTATTATAATTTTGCTGCATGTCATTGCAGTATATATCATGTCTTCATTTGTGAATAGGTTTAGTTTGTGACTTTATTTGAAGCAGAAATAATATGTGAATGCTTCATTGAGCATAATTCCGACTGGTAACTACGCACTTCGTCCGAGCACAGTATCGCACGCGTCCTGCTAGCCGTCTTAAATGACCATCTAAACTGTCATTTGGCAATCTAAAAAGCTGCCTAGGTTGCCTGGCTGGAAACAGAGAAATAAAACCTGTTATGGTATTTGTGTATCTTTTGAGAAGCAAAGGAAAAAGCAAACTGACAGATATATCGCTAATTAAATGCAATGTATATTTCAATCATAATATTAAACATATTTTTCACTACATATACACACAACTTTAAACATTGATTTGTAATAATTCAATTGTAAAATATTTTCTTACCCTGACTGTTCCACTGTAACCAGAACCAATTTTATACAGTCCATCTTTAGCCAACAGATACAGAAATGAGCCATCACTCTGCAGTAGGCACTGATCATCTTCATCTGTTAATACTTCCTTTAAAATCCATTTATGCATTAAAGCTACCTTCTTTATTCCATTACTGAACCAGTCCTGAATTTGAATTTTTCCAACTAAAACTGCTTGCACACTCCTTTGAAGAGCATTTAGAATGGTTGGCACCTAAAAGCAAACAATAACTAAGATGAATATTCACACAAAAGCTTACAATTTAGAGCAATCAATTGAATAAGCAATCACGTACCTCTAAAGCATGGCATCCATTTGATATAAAATCTTTAGTTATTGCATTTTGTGAAAATATACAACAGCCTAACTCATATTTGTATTGCATACTTCAGTATAAATAAAATAATTGGGAAATATGTTGCCCATTTAACAAGCAGAGCATTTTTTCCCCTAAGGCTTGCATTCTCATGCATATATGAACAGCTTTTAAGAAGTAAGTTTCCCCATTAAGAAGATTTTTTTTTTTTTTTTAAATTGCAGAAGCCAACCACCCATGTTAGTAAATTTGAGGTCCCAGGACACCTAGAGAAACAAAGGAAATTAGAGAACCTAGTAACCTAATTTATGCATTACCTTTCTTTCAAGAAATTATGCTTCATAAAACTAGAACACTTGCCTCTAGTATTTTGCCCCAGCAATCAAAATGACAATAAAATGCAAATGCAGCTAAGCAGAAATAATATCCAGCACTGAGAGAAAAAAATAAATCCAAGCAGTTGGCCATTCAGCCCTTCAAACCTATTCTCGCATTCTATCAGATCATGACTAACCCTCATTCGCTCTTCTCGCACCTCAATATCTAGATGACCAGAAATACATCTACTATTTATAAAATATATTCATCGATTTGGCCTCTATGATCGCACTCCGAGAACTGACACTTCACGTAGTCTATTACACATGTTTTACCTATTGTCCTGAGATTACGAGTCACTCTGGACCCCAGTCAAGGAAACAAACTTCCTGTATCCTGCACATTCAACCTTGTTTAAATTTTATTTGTTTTAATGAGATAAATTCTCATTCTTCTGAACTCTAAATGTTACACAACCAGTCAACCCAATTACTTCTTTCAGGACAGTTCTACCTTCCCAGGAATCAATCATGTGAATTTCCATGACGCTTTCTTTATTACAAGTATATCCCTTTTTGGTAGAGTTCAAAAGCTACCCACAATATTCCAGGTGTGGTCTTATAAAGACATCGTATATTGTAGCAAAGCATCCTTGCTCTTGTACTAAAAACTCTGGCCAGTGTATTAGTTGCCTTAACAGCTTTCTACACTGTGTGTTTGCTTTCACTGACTGGTGTACAAGGACACCAGGTCCCTTTGTCCATCAACATTTTTCAAACTTTCAACTTCAAAATAATAACCCTACTTTGTTTTACCTACTAAAGTGTGTAACTTCACACTTATCAACATTAAACTACAGGTTGCCAAACAAAATGTTCCTTTCTTGTTGACTTTGTCCAATCCCATTGAGTGTCTTTTAAAGCGTGTATTTTTGTAATCATAGACATTATAATAGACTAGCAAATTTGATGCTATTGATGTTAGAACTAGTCTCTGGTTCCCCATTTCCTCTCTTCCTCATTCTTTAATGATGAATTAAACATTTTTGCTTCACATACAGTTCATTAAAAAGTATAAAGAACAATTAAAATAATAATTAGTCCCATCCACAGCATTCAGTGTAGCAATAATTCATTACACACAATACATACATATCCGGTACAATATATAGTCTCAAACGAATGTCTGAACTTCAAATCCACATTTACATTTGGAAACAATTATATAATTCCTCTAGTGCAAGTCAGGCATTATATACAACTGAATTGCACGGAAAGTGATTTAGTATTTTGAATGATTATTGAATATTGGCCAACTCTATATTCTCTTTACAAAAAACAATCATATGACTGCAATCAGTTCTGAACTTTAAAATTTGTCTCCAGCTCCAAATATGTCATTCCATATATTTTGTGCCTTATGACTTCAGTAGTGCAGCTGATAAAGCTGCTGCTTCACAGTGCCAGGGGCAAGTTCAATCCTGACCTCCAGTCCTGTCTATGTGGAGTCTGCATGTTCTCCCTGTGACTGCGTGGGCTTCCCTTGGATGCTTCAATTTCCTCCCACATCCCAAAGAGATGTGGGTTTGGTGGTTAATTGGCCTCTGAAAATTGTCCCAGGTGTGTAGAGTGGATGAGAAGGTGGGATAACATAGGTCATAAGGGATAGGATAGAATTAGGCCATTTGGCACATCTAGTCTACTCTGCCATTCTATCAAGGCTGATCTATTTCTCCCCCCGAACCCCATTCTCCTGCTTTCTCCCCATAACCTCTGACACCTGTACTAATCAAAAATCAATCTCTGTCATAAAAATATCCATTGACTTGGCCTCTATGGGCTTCTGTGGAAAATAATTCCACAGGTTCAACACTCTGACTAAATAAATGTATTCTCATCTTCTTAAAAGAACATCCTTTAATTCTGAGGATATGACCTCTCGTCCTAGACTCTCTCACTAGCGGAAACATCCTCTCCACATCCACTCTATCCAAGCCTTTCACTATTTTCTATGTTTCGATGAAGTCCCCCTCATTCTTCTAACCTCCAGTGAGTACAGGTCCAGTGCTGACAAACACTCATCAAAAGTTAACCTACTCATTCCTGGGATCATTCTTGTAAACCTCCTCTGGACCCTCTCCAACCCCATCCTTCCTCAGATATGGTGCCCAAAATTGTTCACAATAATCCAAATAAATCAACATTAAGAACATACTCTGAAGAAATACCTATTCAAAAGTAGAATTTCAAAATCTTGGGAATTTATTATGGTAAAACATTTTTGGAAGCCCAAACAAGTTCTTTCTGAATCATAATACGCTAATTTACTTAACGTTGACCGTGTATTCTTTGGTCCTTAGCTTTTATTCAAATTAGGCAAAGCAAAATATTACAGGCTAAACACACTTGTCAAAATGACAAGTGTCTGTGATCTTAACCCCATATTTGCTTCATCTAGCCAACATCCTTACATAACACAAAATATGATTGATCTAATTAATGCAGCAATCGTAGTCTTTGGTATAAGAATACAGTTTATTTTCTAGAATTATGTAGGACACCCAATGTACCCAATGTCAATCCAATAGACTGAAAAACATCAAAAAATTACCTGAATAGGTTGGCAAGCATGGCTGCCATTACTAGTAAGAATTGCTGACACAGCCTGTAGAACCTTGCCTGTATCTCCCCAAGCAACAACCAAACTGAAGAGGCAGGCACAAGAAAAAGCAGTAAGAGACTGGCTGATATTATCTGCCATTCCAGTGCTTCGTATCGTTGTTTCTAACAATAAATGGAAGAGAGATTCTGTGGAAAAAAAACAAAGGACAGATTATTGTTTCTATACAAATGATTCAATCAATGCATTATTATACAATCAAATTACCAAGATCAAATCTTTCATTATCACCCATACACAGCATTATACTAATAGAAATTTGAAGACGTCTCTCCAGTACAACCCCAACCCCTTTTAGATTTACACAAATTGGATATAAAGCGATTGATGACCGGAAATACTATTTGTATTATGTAGGCCAATTTATTTATTAAGTAAAATTAGAGAACAACTTAAAATCTACTTTGGAAGTTGACAAGCAAATAAATACTGTCTTGGAAGAAAGTCTGGAAGGAAAAAAGCAGTTGTCAAGTAACCTCACTGCAGTAAATCAGATACCATTGTCTCTTAAGAATAGTCTCTCAGTTCTTTCTCTTCTATTGACACTTGTGCAATGATACTCCATTCAACAGTAACATACAGCCTTTGTTGTTTTAGCAGTACAAACAAACTTATAGCTATTAAAAAGGCCTTTGAAAGTTCTGCTGAAGAAAAATAATTATTGCGTCTAAAATTCTCAAAGCCTACGTCCTTTTCTTCATTGACAATTATTTTTATAACAAAATTTTCAATTATGCAAAAGAGGATTCTATCCAAGAGCATGACAACAATAGGATTATCAGCACAACTTAGGGGAAGAGCAGTAGAGGCTGTGAACATCTTTCTATTCCAATGTCAGAATTCATTTTTTATTCCTTAATGGAATGAGTGCTCCGTTGGCAAGGTAAATATTTAATGTTGAATTGTAATTTCCTGGAAAGATAATATATTTATTTCTTGAAATGTTGCAAGCAGAAAAGCTGCTGTCTGAGAAAAATGAGAGAAAAAAAATTCTGTTGCCTTGTAATTTCACTGCAATAATCAAACACCATTGTCTCTTGAGAACAGTCTGCTAAGAACAGAATTTAGGCCCAGAAATGAAAGAGGAATGGCCAATTTTCGAGGGTGATCTGTAAATGGTTACACTCCTATGTGCTTGTCGCCCTCAGCGTTTATGACAAAGATAATGCATTTTGGAGATGGCATTAAAATAGCCTAGGATAGTCCCCAGTTTATTTTAAACACCTCGCAGCCACAGCGCACTCGTGGAAGTGATGGGAGGGATATTTCAGTAAGCAGATGCTTTGTTCAGAAACATGCCATAGAAACATAGAAATTAGGTGCAGGAGTAGGCCATTCAGCCCTTCGAGCCTGCACCGCCATTCAATATGATCATGGCTGATCATCCAACTCAGTATCCCGTACCTGCCTTCTCTCCATACCCTCTGATCCCCTTAGCCACAAGGGCCACATCCAACTCACTCTTAAATATAGCCAATGAACTGGCCTCAACTACCCTCTGTGGCAGAGAGTTCCAGAGACTCACCACTCTCTGTGTGAAAAAAGTCTTTCTCATCTCGGTCTTAAAGGATTTCCCCCTTATCCTTAAGCTGTGACCCCTTGTCCTGGACTTCCCCAACATCGGGAACAATCTTCCTGCATCTAGCCTGTCCAACCCCTTAAGAATTTTGTAAGTTTCTATAAGATCCCCTCTCAATCTCCTAAATTCCAGAGAGTATAAACCGAGTCTATCCAGTCTTTCTTCATAAGCCATGCTTTGCATATTGTTGCAAGTGAATGAACCTAAGCTGATCCAGTATATGTTTTCCTACTCCTGACTCATGCCCTTCTGATAGAGAATCAGAAGACGATTTGCTAGCTGCAAGATTTTCATTTTCTTACCTGCTCTTTTAGCCAAATTATCCAAGGATCGTTCAGTAAGTTTGTGGTCAATGGTGAACCCACTGTCGACAGAGGGAGACTCAGTGATGCAATGCCATAAGTGTGAACGCTAGCTAATTATATTCGTGCTCATTGGATATGCGCATTGCCTGGAATATCTCTGGTTTTACCTGCCATTTATTTATCCAAAGATCATGCTGCACATGGATATGGGCTGCTTCATTCTTGAAGAGTTGAATGTCACTATAATTATCAGCAAACATCCTCTCCTCTCCTCTTTAATGCACAAAGTAACTGAAGATGATGCAGCCCAAGAAACTATCCTGAAATCTCAAGTCTCAAGAGTGTTTTATTGTCATATGTCCCGAAACAGAACAATTAAATTCTTACTTGCACCAGCACAGGTATGAAAACATAACTCTGTAAACACCATAATAACAACAAAAAGTACAGTATACAAAATGTAAAATGCAAACAACCAGTAATTGTGCAAAAACAATGTCCCCAAGTCTATGTAGTTTGGAGCTTAGTTGATGTAGTGTTCAATAGCCTGATGTTAGGAAGAAGCTGCTCTTGAACCTGGACCCTTCTCTCAATGACAGGTTTGAAATGAGAGTGTGGTCAGGATGGTGTGTCTCTCTGATGATACTGGGTGCCTTTTTAATACGTCCACTCAATATTGGGGAAATCAGTATTCGTAATGGACTTCACCACTTTTTGCAATCTTCTTCGTTGCTGGGTGTTCGAGTTGTCAAACTCAACAACCCAGCAAGGGTGCAGCCAGTCAATATGCTCTCTGCTGTACACCTGTAGACATTCACGAGCATATTTGTCGTCATACTAAATCTCCTCAGTCATATAGATAGACAGTTACATAGAACATCTGAGGAAGTTGAGGCGTGATGTGTTTTCTTCATGATTGCATTAATGTGCTGGGTCCAGGACAGATCTTCAGTGATATGTGTACCTAGGAATTTGCCATTTTTGATTCTCTTCACCATCATCCAGTCGTCATCAGCCTTCCCCTTCTGAAGTCAACAAACAATTCCTTGGTTTAGAGCGAGGTTGCTGTTCCGGCACCATTCGGTCAATCAATCGATCTCCTTCCAATATTCTTACTTGTCATCATCAATAATACATCCAATTTGTTGTTAGCAAATTTAAAGATGGGAGTTGGAACTGTGTTCGGCTGCACAGTGATGGGCGTAGATCGAGTACAGTAGGGGAGCTCTGCACAGCCTTGAGGTGCTCCTATGCTGATGGTTATCAAGCAGAGGTGTTGCTGACAATTCGTACTGATTGTGGTCGATAAGGAAGTTGAGGATCCAACTGCAGAAGGATGCACAGACCCAGTTCCATGAGCTTGGCAACCCCTTTTGTAGGGGATGATGGTATTGAACGCCGAGCTGTGGTCTACGAACAATAGTCTGACTAATGTGTTTTTATCCAAATGGTCCAGTGCAGAATGGAGAGTTAGTGAGATCACATTCTCTGATGACCTGTTGTGACGGTAGGCAAATTGTAATGGGTCCAGGTTCTTGGTGAAGTAGGAGTTCTTTTATGTGCAATAACCAACCTCTTAAAGCACTTCGTCACGATGGACATTAGTGCAATAAGTCTATATTCATGGGGGCATGTCACCTTACTATCAAGGGCTATGGGATCCTGGGAAGGCACATCAGTGATCCTCCTTTCAAAGCGTACGTAGAAAGCATTGAGAATGGTGGTTCGGTGTCGCTTGAGACTATTGGGGGCTATGGGATCCTGGGAAGGCATATCAGCGTTCTCCCTTTCAAAGTGTGCGTAGAAAGCATTGAGCTCAACTGAGAATGATACTTCATCGTCACTTGAGATGTCCGCTGGTTTAACCTTGCAGGAAGTGATGATGTGCAAGCCATACCACACCTGCCAAATGTCCATCTCATCCTCCAATTTAGAGCAAAACTCCCTTTGGGCCCATTTGATGCCCTATCAAGGTCATATGTGGACATTGTATGAATCTGCATCGCCAGACTTGAATACCCGACATCTGCTTTTCATAAGATTGCGGCCAGGTTGAAATTCCCAACATATTCATATTGGTTGTCGTGTCCATCACTTTCCAACCACTGTTGAATTTTGCCCTAGGTTCCCACTGACTTTATTACTAAAGCTCCTTGATGCTATTCTCCTGCTACTACCTCAATGTACTACCTCAAATCCTGCTACTACCTCAATATAGTCAGTCACTGCACACTAAAAGTGTTTGGACCCGAATGGTAAGAAAACCTGGAGCCAAATGGCCCAGTAAAATCCCACAATAGCCTGTGTGAGAAGATTTTGAGTGAATAACAGCTGTTTGACAGCATTAACAACATTTCCCATCACACTGCTCAGTAACATATTATGGTAATTAGCCATTTTTGCTTTGTCATACTTTTTATAGATAATTAACTGACCAATACTAGAGAGCAAAGGGGAGTGCTAAAATATAAATTTAAACCAATTCTTCTCTGAATATACACTCAGTAATTTATGTGAAAATGCCTATTATAATACATGATAATTCATTAAACAATGGTAATTTTCAAACCTCCTTCATCCAGTTTCAGCTATTATTCTTACCTAAAACATCAGGTGGCTCTGACTGGAGACCTTCGGGCTGTTGCCCCTGAAGCATGTCAAGTAGAGCATGTAAACTTCTCAGACACAGTGCAGGATGAGAGAATCTTGTCTCTTTTATAAGCTCAAAAACACCACAAAGCCCAATTCCTATGATCTGTTAAAACAACACACAGCTTGTAAACAAATGATTGAATAACAGCTGTATATATTTATTAAGGCAAATAGCAGAGTCTGCTCATCAGCATTGAAACCGTTACAGGATTACTACAGTAATTTTTCATTTTGAGTCTTATACTAAACCACCTTACTAAATGCAAGTTATCGTTAATATATTCCCCATTCAGTTTAGATATGTTACCATTTACGAACATGATGAAATAGTAAAATATTTTTTCCAAACCTTCATAACTGACATCTTGAAAATTTAAAACAATAAGGACCAGCAAATATAATCTTACATGAAGCCAAATAATAAAGATGAATATGTCATTAATACTCGCACATATACACTGCATGTAGAATTTACTAATTGATTGAAAATATTGTTTTAGGAAATAATTCATCTACTGTCCCCTCCTTCTTACATATATTTAAATGATCTTCCTGGAAAGAGACAAGGGAAATAAGTATGTGTCTTTTTATAATACTGCACACAAAAATGTGTCAAAGGGGGTTAAATTTCAAATTCCTTCAAAAAAGATGACAATCACTTTATTGGGATCATGATGAACATAGTATCAACAAAAAATACAAAAGATAGCATATTGATAGCAAGTTTCTGAAAATGGCATCAGAATACACAAATATATTTTGTGGAACAGTTGTCGCATGGTGTCCACCAGTGACCTGGTTTGCACAGTAAGTGCACGTATTTCTTATTCCTTTCTATGTTTATGAATACCACATGGAACAATAAAATTGAAAAAACTTTGTCCACTTCATTCACCTGATCATGTAGCAGAACACTGCATCCATCTGAGTGGACATCACAACGCACGTTACACATCATACACACAAACGTACGTTGCGGTGGGCACTAAAAGGATTGGCGCCCCAACAAATGAACACTACATTATTAGCGAAAACCAAACATTTTCACCAATGTGAACTAAACGGTACACTACCTTATGGATTTGAACTATATCGATGGCTGATAATACGTCAGAAACGTTTGATTTGGGCCAATTTTTTTAATTAAGTAAAACGTCTCCGTAACGGTCGTTGCAGAGCTTCCCGACGTTGACATGAAGGAATGAAGTTAGCGACTTGGTCCGTACGAAAGGTGAAAAAGAGACAGTGTGTTGCCAAATTCAATTACCAATTTATGTCCAAATGTTTTTTAATTGATTCTAAAAACGTCGGAAAATATATCGTAAACGGTCGTTGCGGTTTTGACACCATGATATTTTTGATATATTAAATTGGAAAATAAGAAAAAAATAATTAACTCGCCAAAAAATCGCTACCTACATAGGATAACTCGTTGGGTTTTTGAAAAGCATTAAGAGGTTTGGAGCCTCAGTGATTTAACGTACGGCGGTACCGACCCCGATAACGATCATTGTGACAATGGACATCAAGCACAACGACCATTACGGGATCTTTACTGTACTGTATTATCTTAATGTTACTGTATTTTTCTCCTGGTATTGATGAAGATATTTCCCTAGATCATTAGCAAAACGTATGTGTATGAGGGGCCAAATGAAGTTTATTTATGAATTAAATATTCGTGACTAACTGTGGCTAACAGAGATTTTAATGTCATATTTTTGGTGTCCAAATTGGTGGTAAAACAATGAAGATTTATCCGTCATGAACAAAGTTTTTGACTTTTGGTGTTGAAGTTATCTAATTTATATCTGTTATTTATAAGGTTTCACATTATGGGTAGATATGGTGTATTGGTGTAAAAAACTGTATAATAATCGTTCCTCAAAATCTCTCCAAAAAGACACATATAGAGATTATTTTACAACAGGATTTAACTTCTCTCACAATAAAGGACAGGGAGCTGGACAAAAATGCTGGAGAAACTCAGCGGGTGAGGCAGCATCTATGGAGCGAAGGAATAGGTGACGTTTCGTGTCGAGACCCTTCTTCAGACTGATGTGGGGGTGGGGGGAGGCGAGAAGAATAAAGGAAGAGGTGGAGACAGTGGGCTGTGGGAGAGATGGGAAGGGGACGGGATGGAGGGAGAAAGCAAGGACTGCGTGAAATTGGAGAAGTCAATGTTCATACCGCTGGGGTGTAAATACCCAAGCGAAATATGAGGTGCTGCTCCTCCAATTTGTGGTGGGACTCACTCTGCCCATGGAGGAGGCCCAGGACTGAAAGGTCGGATACGGAATGGGAGGGGGAGTTGAAGTGTTGAGCCACCGGGACATCGGGTTGGTTAATGCAAACTGTGCGGCGGTGTTGGGCGAAGCAATCGCCAAGCCTGCACTTGGTCTCACCGATGTAGAGCAGTTGACACCTAGAGCAGCGGATGCAATAGATGAGGTTGGAGGTAGTGCAGGTGAACCTCTGCCTCACCTGGAAAGACTGCTTGGGTCCTTGGATGGAGTTGAGGAGGGAGGTAAAGCAACAAGTGTAGCATTTCCTGCTGTTGCAAGGGAAAGTACCAGGGGAGGGGGTGGTTTGGGTGGGAAGCGACAAATTGACCAAGGAGTTACGGAGGGAGTGGTCTCTGCTGAAAGCCGAAAGGGGAGGAGATGGGAAGATGTGGCCAGTGGTGGGATCCCGTTGGAGCTGGTGAAAATGACGGAGGATTATTTGTTACAGGACAGGGACAATACATTACTTGCACATTAACTATTCTGCTAAAATCTCAGACAAAATAGCATGGGGAAATACATATCTTAATTGCCTATTCATTGCCTTTGTCAAAGCTGAAAATGTTGTCCTCCAAACAATATCCTGGACCTCTGATGGAAATGACAAGAATGTTTATCGCCACCACTTAATTTTGCAATAAGGGCAAAAGATGTCACCTCTGTAGATATAACACTGGGGAAGCTTCAGGACAAGACTTGGAAGTGCATGGTTACCAACAAATAGATAATATGCAGCTTTGTCCAGGAGCAATAGGACAAAGCTTGTGCCAAGTTATCACACAAATACCCATGATTCCAAAATATACAATTGAGCATCTACCTCTTTTATTGGCAGCAATTTACAAGTTTAAGTGTTTCTGTGCCACAATATGAGAAGGCCAAGGAAGAACTGACAAAAATGAATTACTTCACATAAATATGTGAAGTAATATGTGTTGATTTAAAATACGTTACCTTGGGCAATTTAATTGGCGGATCCCTTAATTCTTCTTCCTCATCACTGTCCGACTCTCCACTTTGGACTGAATTCTTTGAGGCCAAGGCCAGGGAGGCTTCTTTCCGTTGCCATTCCAGAACACATTGACGCACATTACAGTAAACATTGAAGGCTGAAGGGTTGCTATGGATTTTGATATCTGGAATTGGTGAAGCATTTTCCAAATTTTCTGTCTGAAGAAAGAAACCAAAGATTTTGAATTACACTGCAGCTCAATCCTCAATCCGCATGAACTGATAAGATACAGCGTGAAATAAGATCTAACAAAAAAAGTTCTTGGCTCTATCAATTTATCAATGTCTTCAAAACTGCTGTGCCACGAGTATTAACCTTGCTTTAACCAAATGTGTTGACAACCTTTCTATGTTTCTATTTGATAGCAGACGATCAGCCATGAACCCAATGAATGGCGGTGCTGGCTCGAAGGGTCGAATGGCCTCTGCCTGCACCTATTTTCTATGTTTCTAACCGGCACAATATTAAAACAAATTTTACAAGAGACTCTGATAATATTGTCATTGATTTATCTAGTCATGCAAAGTTATTTCATTTATTTTTATATTTTTCATAAAACAAGATGATTTTATTCATGTTGTATTCATGATAACAGGATGGTCAGTATAAGAAAGACATAACATAACAGTACAGTACGGGCACATGCCACTCGGCCCACAATGTTGATTCTAAAAATGACAGCAAGATAAACTAATCTCATCTGCCTGTACATGATGACACAGACAAACTATGCTGGAATGTTTGAAGCTTTTTTTTTCAAATAGTATTGGTAAAGATGCAAAATAATTTTTAAAAGGAACAGTTAAATCAGGACATTTTTAATACAGGAACCAGAAAGAATGAGGTTCAGACACACAATCTTGATCACAATCAAAAGCAAAGTAAACAAGATCATTAATATTTGGATAAACTGAAGCAATGCAAATATTTGGATAATTTAAACACACAAGTCACTTAAATGAACAATGTGACAAAAAAGAATTCCTAAAAAGTAGTTAAAATACTTTGCGTTAACAGGATTAAAATTTAAAATTTGATAATGAACAAAATTGCCAGAATTTTCTAAAATGTTGTTTGCCACACATCCCCATTCACTTCCTTTGGATCTGGGAAAATCAATGTCACTGTGCCAGACTATCCAAGATCTGTGTAGTGAGACCCTAAACAGCATTAAACCAAGGCCCACAAAAACATAAAATCCCCTGGGAAGCCTTGAGACGTGATAGTTGTGATAGCTGGCTCAGCCTTAGTTCCAGCTTTGCCATTTGTCAAAATCTGTGTTTTTAAATGTTAATGATCATTAAAACTAATGTAAAAGTTAAAGTGGACCCAAAAAACTAAACAAATTGGAAAAAATGCAATTTATTTCAGTCAATGGATGTACAACCAAACAGGTCCCATTCCAATGAATGGGCTCACTGATTCTGTCCGATCCAACCCAGCAGCTTAGCATCAGAAAGCAGATTCCAGTGTGCGGTTCCAGTGTGTAACCTCAGCAAGGTCCAGCTCCTCCACTATATTCCATAAATTGTCCTGCATCACAGTACAGCAGAACAGGTTGTCGGCAGAACACAGCACCTTCAATTTGCAAGTTCGACATTTGTTTAGGATCCCAAACATTAAAGAAACTTAACTTGAGACATGCTGGTAGCTCAATGTGGCAATCCAACAAACCCAACCAAAGCAGTAAATACCAAAAGATCACTGCTTACTTTAAATTGATAGATGCCAACCCTAAATTTAGTTCACAGTAACATTCAACCCATTTGTCCGTAACAAATGGGGTTAAATGCATTTCTCTCCGTAACATACTCACTTGGAGTTGTTGCCGGCGGCTATGCGCCTGCGCACTGGTGCAGATCAGCGGGCTGCCGCGGGCGGGTGCGGCACATGCGCACTTGGCAAGGTTGCCGGCGGGTCTGCGCCTGCGCACTGGTGCAGATCAGCGGTGCTGCCGGCGGGCGGGTGCGGCACATGCGCACTTGGCAAGGTTGCCGGCGGGTCTGCACCTGCGCACTGGGTGGGGGTGGGGGGGAGGCCCGGTGATGGGGCTGCCGCGAGCGGCCGGCTGGCGGCAAGAAAGTGCCGCTGATCGCGCGGGCCGGCGCCGCCCGGGCTCTGGGCCGGGCGTGGCTGCGAGCTGCCGGCTGGCAAACCGGGGGCACATGGCGCCGGCGTTCACCACGGGAAGAACACCGGCGCGGCGGTGTTCCGTAACAGCATGTTTGGCTGCCGGAACACCGTAAAAAGGTTATTTCGCCGGGACAAAATACGGCGAATCCGGGACACTTGGCATCTCTGTAAATTGTGTAAATTAAATATCCTATTTTACTTCGGAGTCACGTGAGTGACTACGTGAAGAACCCGCCTGGCGCTGGCAAACGGCATTACGTCGACGCTGACGGCAGAAGCAGGAGCTGCACAGACAGCTCCTCGACAGCGGTAGGTTCGGAACCGGCAGGTAAGTGCTGTTGAAAAAATTTTTTAGGACTGGAAAACTCCGTGCCTGGTGGAAACCAGGATTTTAAAGGTTTTAAAAACAAATTAAAAGTTTAAATTGAACAGATATACTCTGTTAAAATAACGGAGTTTTAAAAAGAACGTCCCAGGGGAATACCCAGCGATCGGGACGAGAGATTAATTACGGGGCCGGTTCCGATACTGGTACCGTTTAAAATACGGTAGAAAGGTTTAAATGCTCCACAATTTTGGCAGGATATTTTAAAAGTCAGAAAGACTGTATCTTTAAAAAAGTTAATAAAATTTGCGATATGGAGAAAGTACTCCATAATATAAAAAGAGACTAGGGTCACAGTACCCAAACAGTTCCCCAAAAAAGACCCTGAGGGGCTTGAATGTACTAAAGACCAGGGTCACAGTACCCAAACAGTTCCCCAAAAAAGACCCTGAGGGGCTTGAATATACAAAAATACGGCTATGTGCCAAATTGAGAAATAAAAACTCTGACCCTGGATAGGGTGGAGGAAGTCTCTTTGGATATAATTCCAAGTGGATCAGGGCTGCAAAAGACAGACCCTGCAAGTGGTGATGTGAATTATGAATGCACACCACAAATAAAATAAAAATAAAAGTGAGGCCAGGTGTGCCTGAGATAGCAAATGTTTTTGCTATATCTAAAGGAAGTGGTGAGGCTATGGAAAAACCTAGCTGCCTACATTAATTATATGGTATCTCACCAACTTCAAGAATACGATAAAACTTTATGTTTTATTTAAATATCAATGGTTAATCCATTTATATAAATATCCATGTCTCAAATATATGAGATATAAGAAATACAATTTCAAAGTTTCAAAATGGTGCAAATATGTAATACTTTCAATTTAAAATAAATTGCCATTAGTTGTGGAGCTTAATAGGAAGAAATATATATAATTTACCGAATCTGCATCATAGGGTTGCAGATTAATACAAATCAGGATATATTAAACTCCTGATTATTATAGAATACCTGCCTTATGATAAATCAAAGATATTAATTACAAAAGAACAGACCACTGATCTTTAAACTTTGGGAAGGAAAACTATGATCCAATAAAAATTTTGATTATGGATCAAAACAAAGACAAAGATCTTTTATCTTACCGGAAAAAACTATGATCGAATGAAAAATTTGATGATGGATCAAAATAAAGGCAGAAGTGGTATTATCCAAACATAGCCTTATCTTAACCTATATAATTGCGGGAAAGAAGGCTTGATGTACGTTGAAGAGGTGCAAACATCTGGTTACAAAATAAGTCTTGAAGTCTCCAATTATGGGGGATTACAGGTGTATTATGATGGTTTAAAACTTAATATAACTAAGGAGGATTGGTTCACCTATATAAGGGGAAAACTGATTTCAGGTTTGCACTCAAAAGTAAATTTTAAAAAGAAGGGGAACGTACATGTATATTATAAAATTACCTTGGTGTAAAGATTCATGGTATAAACCATACAATAATATCATTATTTACACTTTCACAGTGTAAGAAAATAGAAACATCTAGAACATGGAAAACTGTTGTGATTAACAAAGTATTAATCAATATTACAGGTGCTTGAAATTAATTAAAGTGGGTCAAGCTGTGCAAGTTAAAACTTGTCCAAACAATCAATCAGTTCAAGTTGTTAAACTGAACACTGAAGGAACAATATACTGATAAAAGATCAGCACTTGCACTAATGAGGTACATGGTATGGGTTATCTCGATTACATTTAAATTAGAAGAGATAAAGAGCAGCTACAAATTAGTGCCTGCCATTACAAACCTGGTGGAAGGTAGGACTTGACCCATTACATAAAGCATATGCTCAGGCATTAATAAAATATTTTTAAATTACTATTCTGAATTCAGAAGTAATTTAAGCACCATAAGAGTGGGGAAAATTGTTCCATGATACAAATATGTATTATTGTTGTTGACATACTTTGTTCCTCCATTAGGTTAGGGGGAAATATAAATAAAGTTCCAAAAGAAGGAATACAGAAGCTTATAGAATATGTATGCCTTGTGAAGAGGCTTATGCAAAATATCAAATGATACGTTATCATTATTAGTAATGTAAAAAAGGTTCATAAGCTGCTTCAACTATAAAATTACAACTGAAGCAAGTGTTACAGATGATGTACAGCTTCTGTGAATGTTTGGGTAAAGATAAGAATATTATCTATTCTTATAACAATAATTGATATGTTTTTTGTTAAGCAGACTGCAGACAATTATACCAGGCAAACATAAATGGTTTGTCCTAAGAATTTTCCAAACATTCGTATTAATTGTTGAAGTATAAGGAGTTATGGATAAAAAAGATCGATTGTTTTATTATGGAACTGTCCATGTCGTATCAAGATGAACAATACCACGGCTGTGGCATATGTTAACTATGGTCAAATTTGGGAGGAAAATATATTGTCATTATTTTGCATACTTACGATTAATCTGGTTGTATACAGATTAACTCACTTATTTTAAATATTTCTTGTGGGTCACAAGATAAGTCAAACAACAATTATGGATTATCTAAGTAAACAGATGTGGTATGTTTTAAAGTTTAGTCCACCTGTTTTATCTCTAAGGAAGATACAATGGTATCGAAGATAACAAATTTGGGAAGAAAAACATATTGTCATTAATATGGATTACTTACAATTAATCTGATTGCATACAGATTAAATCACTGATCTTTCGAATATTCTTGTGGGTAAATCTAAGAACAGTGAAGGTGGATGCTTTTCTCCAAATTACATGAGGAAAAGATTCTTTGTGTTCCTCATTTTTGTTTAATAGGGCAGTGTCTGATGAATATGTAGCAGGACACTGCCAGAGGCATTTTGGTGGCCCAATATGGGTCCTTTATGGTTCATTTATATTGTGTGATTTTGAACTGCTAGTGATGATTCATAATGGCAGTAATTTATTGAAGTCAAAAAAGGGGTCTCGACCTAGGTCGTTGCCTGTCTCCCTTTGTTTCTTTGGATGCTGCTGCACCCACTGGGATCTCCAGGTTGAGAAACCCTGTAGTAATTTATTGTTGTACAAAAACCTCCATAAGTGAAAATATGAATTTGACTATCTACAGGTTGACTAGACCATCTCAACAGCTGATGGTCAAAGAAGTCTATGAATGTAAACCAATATTACGATATATCAATAAAATAATTATGTATAAAGAAGTGTTATACCTGCAATTTCCGGAAATAAGTCTAAATAACTATATTTTGTTATAAGAAATTGGAGGTCTGTATATACAGTAAAGTTATTTTTTCATTTAGATATATGTGAATTCCTTGTGGATTGCATTTTCTAAATATCTAATTGATAGAGCCAATTATAGGGCTCAGAGTGTTACCGTCTTATAAACGGACAATATATTAACCAAGAAGTTATCAGATGCATTCATAATATCCCAATATGGAAAGGATATAATATGTAAATGTTAATAAAATATATATGTGTGTGTGTGTATATATATATATATATATATATATATATATATATTATATATATATATATATAGATATGGGTATATGTATATATAATCTGTCCAAAATTGTAAAAAAATATAAAGGCAGGAGATAAAAAATCTTGAAATGCCTTAAGAAATGGACTTTAACTCTATCTATGATTCAAAAAACTTAAACATTGAAAATAATAATTCTGATAACTTTAGTATCAATATAAGAGTGCAAACATTGCAAATGTTACGTTATAATGGCATGTGGATACAAATTGCATTATCATATATGTTTATGAATCTACCAAACAAAGCATGCCAAGAAGACCTGAAAACAAAACCATGGTAAACCTATAAGCACATCCTGCTGGCTTTAAGTTGTGTGTGTGTGTGTGTGTGTGTGTGTGAACATTGATGAAAATGTTGCAGTAGGTAAGAGTCTGTGGCAATGAGACTGCTTATTACACACAAAAACCACATTGGGTTCAGTAAAACTGATGGTTATAGAGGAATGTATTTCTAGATGGTTAATAATTGGATACATTCAGTAGGAACTAGACACTGAAAGGTGGAAAATCACTCTGTTAATGAGGAAAATACATTCACAGGAATGGCACAGGATGAGCCACTCGAGCAAAGATGCAAGGCTGCAGGAGGCGGTAGATTACTGTTAAAATAAAGGAACCAGTCATGGTGTCAGATTTAGACACGCAATGTTCGGTTCGCTATAATTGTTGCTTTGTCATGCCATAAAAAATATATCAATTGGTATTTGTGATAAATTTGCTTTTCAATAGAAAGGGCATTATTTTCATTTTTTATAATGTGAAAATTATTTATCACATAACTTGAGGCAATGTTTGGGGAAAATGTGTTATTCGCTCGTTATTGTGTTAATGAGCCGTACTGTCGTATGGAATAAATTCTACGACACGAAAAACACAGAAAGCTTTAAACTCTTCACGTAGTCACTCACGTGACTCCGAAGTAAAATAGTAAGATTAAACGAGAACTTACCAGTTCGAAGTTTGATTGTTATTTTATGAGGAGTTACGATGAGGATTACGTGCCCTCCACTCCCAACCCTCATAAAATAAATGATCCTCTGGTAGTTCTAAGTCTATTATGAGCCTTACTATGTTACTTCGGCTATTTTGTGTTCTGTGTTTTTCATGCCGCTGCTTTGAAGTATGCCGTTTTGCCAGCGCCAGGCGGGTTCTTCACGTAATCCCTCATCTTAACTCCTCATAAAATAACGATCAAACTTTGAACTGGTAAGTTTCTCGTGTAAATTAAATATCCTATTATCATGCACTTGTTCTATTAACTTAACGGATGGGAAAAAATTCTGCTCTTTGTGAGTCCTTCAAATAAATCCAATTATGCAGTTATGTTCCACGAGATTTTGATTCGAATGGGGGGAAAAAAAAGAGCAGAAAGGTAGGGGGCAGGTTGTTACAGGGAGAGGGAGTGAACACTTGATCAGAGAAACCTAATAGAATCTGGTGGTTCAAACATATATCAAAAAATTAATAATTGCTGTTACAATTAAAATTAGAATAATATTCACAACCACCAGATTTCATAGCGCAAGGAGGAACCCATGTTTAATTACAGCTAGGAGACATAGCATTCTCTTCAACTCTTGCTAAATGATGGTTTAGCAATGGCACATTACATTAATAAATACTGTTGAGGACTATTTAAAAATGCAACAAAAATGTTTGGGAAGTCATGCTCGTCACTCATGCTTTCTAGATTTATTAGCCAACAGTGTTGTAAAACACGTCCTTAAACATTTTGGGCCATAATGCAAGACGATAAACAAAATAAAACTGGAGGAATCACGTTTTGTAGTTGGAATATAAGGGGCGCTAATGAACCAATTAAAAGGGGTAAGATCTTTGCCCAATTAAAAGCCTTAAAAAGTGACATTATTTTCTTACAAGAGACGCATCTGAAATATCAAACACAGATAAGATTGAAGGCAAATTGGATTGGGCAAACATACTACTCTTCATTTACTTCTAAATCTAGAGGCACGGCTATTATCATTCGTAAAGGTATACCATTTAAATTAAAGAATACTATAGCAGATAAAGAGGGGAGGTACGTCATAGTTACGGGAGAAATTTATTCTACTCCACTTACTTTGATAAATATTTATGCTCCTAATTTTGACAACCCCCAATTTTTTAGTAAAAATTTTGGATATAATTTCAGAACTTAATCATCAAAATGTGATAATAGGGGGAGATTTGAATTGTGTTTTAGATCCATATTTGGATAAATCAGCAAAACAAAAAAGGACTAACATAAAATCTAAAACGAGTGAACTCCTAAATACATACATGAAAAAATTCTAATATAACAGATGTATGGAGGATCGCTAACCCAGTAAGTAGGGAATATTCATTTTATTCAACAGTACATAAAACATATTCACGTATTGATTATTTTCTTAGTGGACACAAAACTAATTCCATATACATATAATTCTAAATATCATAATAGTATCATTTCTGAACATTCCCCGTTAACTTTTTCTTTAAAATTAGAAGGAATGCCCGATAAAAATTCGTTTTGGAGGTTTCAACCCCAAATTTTAAATAACTCACAAGGTTGCACATATTTAAAAGAGCAGATGAGATTCTTCTTTGAGACAAATGATACACCAGATATTTCACCCTCTTTATTATGGGAAACTTTTAGGCATTTATTAGAGGAATTATAATCTCATATCAAGCTTTCCAAAATAAAAGAATAATACTGAACAATTGCAGTTAGAACAAGAAATTTAGACAATTAGATTCAGAAAATGCCAAAGAACCAACTATAGATAAACATAATAAGATAATAATACTAAAATATAACTAAATAAAAATTTTATCGGCCAGAATAATGAGATTATTTCAAATTACAAAACAAGAAAATTTTGAATTTGGTGATAAACCTCATAAACTCTTAGCACGCCAACTGAAAAAAAGGGACACAGAAAATACAATTACTAAAATTAAATCAGACAAAGGGGAATTACTAACACTACCCTAAAGATATTAATAAAAGATTTGCTCAATTTTATCAAAACTTATATACATCGAAAACCTCTGCAAATAATACTCAAATTGCAAATTTCTTAGATAATTGTAATCTTCCAAAATTAAATATGGTGGAACAAGAGGCATTAGGAGCTCAGATTACACTACAGGAAATAGAAGAAACAATTAGTTCGTTGAAGAACGGCAAAAACCCCAGGACCAGATGGCTTCAGTAATGAATTCTATAAAAGATTCTACGAAATAATTTCTCCACGGTTGCAAGATTTTATATATATACATTTTTAAAGAGAAAATAAACTACCAGAAACACTAACTGAATCAACTATTACACTTATACCAAAAAAGGATAAAGATCTAGAAGACCCAGGCTCATATAGAAGCTATTGCACTCCTAAATACAGACCAAAAAATATTAACGAAGACCCTAGCGAGAAGATTGAGTAAATATGTTAGAAACTAATAAATCCGGACCAAACAGGGTTCATACCAAAGAGATACTCATTTAACAATTTGAGACGGTTGTCTAATATAAATGTACTCACATAATACTGAAGAAGAACTAGCAATTATTTCATTGGATGCAGAAAAAGCTTTTGATCAAGTAGAATGGCAATATTTATTCAAAGTATTGGAAAAATTTAATATGGGAGATAATTTTATTTCATGGGTAAAACTATTATATGATAAGCCGACGGCTAGAATACTGACTAATAATATATTATCCCCGAAATTCCACTTAGCAAGGGGCAATAGGCAGGGGTGCGCGTTATCGCCCCTGCTTTTTGCACTAGTGATAGAGCCTTTAGCTGAAAGTATAAGAAGCCATCCGAACATTCATGGGTATATTACCAAACACTCAAATAATAAAATTTCATTATATGCAGATGACATATTTATTATATATTACAAATTCGCAAATTAGCATACCAAATATACTAAATTTAATAGAGGAATTTGGTTCTTTTTCAGGATATAGAATAAATTGGAACAAAAGCGAAATTATGACGATAAAACCTCAAGAGTCGACACATCTGTTGAAATTCCCTTTTAGAATTACAACAAAAAATTTAAATATTTGGGCATCCAAATTACTAGGAACTATAAATCATTACTCAACGCAAACTATATGCCTTTATTAACTAAATTAAATGGGCTGATTAAATTTTGGAAGACACTGCCGATGTCATTAATAGGCAGAATAAACACGCGATAAAAATGATCTTCTTACCACAAATATTGTACCTATTTCAATCAATACCAATATACATACCTAAAAAATTCTTCAAAAAATTAGATTCTGATATTATAAACTTTATATGGGATTATAAATCACACAGAATAAAAAAAAAAACATTGTGTAAATCTAAAGAATCAGGGGGACTGACACTCCCTAACTTATTGTATTATTATTGGGCAGTGAATATTAAAAATATAATCTACTGGTTGGACAGTTCTGCCCAACAGGTAGATTGGATAAGAATGGAGAAAGAGGATTGTTCCCCTTATAATATAGGAGCGATCCTTCTTTCCCCGATAAAACTGAACAATGTAATATACAAGAAGAATCCAATTATTCATAGTATAATACGAATTTGGAAACAAATAAAATTAACTTTAAAATTAAGAAAATTATCGCTTCTTTCTCCAATAGCTAATAATCCCTCATTCAAACCATCCATTATTGATAAAACGTTTACCCATTGGGAAAGAATAGGAATTAAAATGATGGGAGATATGTATGAAATGGGAAAACTTTTATCATTCCAACAATTACAACTAAAATATAATTTGAAAAGTAATCAATATTTCAAATACCTTCAAATTCAAGATTATTTGAAAAAGTATATACAAGGATATCAAACTTTAACCCCAGATCTACTGGAGGAAAGGAATGAATAGAAAGGCAGAATCAAGCAATTTAATATCTTACTTATATAATATAATTCTAAATATAGAAACACCAACGACAGAAGCAATTAGAAGAGACTGGGAACAAGAGTTATTGATAAAAATTCCGAACGATAGATGGATAAAAATCTATTATATGTAAACAAATGTTCAATGAATGTAAGACATAACCTAATTCAATTTAAAATTTTACATAGATTATATTATTCGAAAACAAGACTGAATAAAATATTTTCAAATGTTTCCCCCATCTGCGACAAATGTCTAACTCAAAATGCCACTATAGCACATTCCTTTGTCTCTTGTACAAAACTGTATACATTTTGGAATGAAATTTTTGGAATTTTTACAAAACTATTTAACACAAAATTGAACCCCAATACTGAATTGATTATCTTTGGATCAATGGAAGAGGGAAGTAAACTAACTATATTCCAAGAAGCCTTTCTTAATTATGGTCTAATAACAGCGAAAAAACTTATACTTAAATTTTGGAAAAAACGCACCTACGCCAACATTCAAAATGTGGATCTCAAATATGTCTGAAACGCTACATCTTGAAGAAATGAGATTCCTCTTACTAGGCAAAGTAGACCAATTCTTAAAGATTTGGTCTCCGTTTATCAACTTTATACAAGCATATGGTGCAACATAACATAACCTTAGAAATTAAATGGTTCAGAACTGGGTGACGAATGGGCAAAAATATGAGATAGGTAGATCTCTCCTAATCTTTCATTTCTTATTACTTTTTCCTTTTCTTTCAATCTTTAACTTCTCACCTCTGTCCTTTATTTTTTTTTACTTTCTGTTTCTACTTGCTTGTCTATCTATTCCGACACTCTTTATTTCTCTTTTCTCTCACTGTTCTTTTATTATTGCACCAAAAATATGAAGTTGTACAAGAATGAAAATATGTATTTATGTATTATGTATTAGGTACTTAAGTACCAGACTACTGTACTTACTTCTAACAAAAATAAACAAACAAAAAAAAAAAAAAAAAAAAAAAAAAAGATTTTGGGCATTAAAATAATGCAATTACTCTTGATAGGCATAAATGCTCCCTATTAGAAATGCTATTTGTCTGACAAAATACAAAATATAGGTAGAGGGAGGACTTTTTATATTGAAAAATGCTGTCAGTTGAACTGCCTGCATACATCATATCAATGTAGAAACTTTTTGTGTGTGTCTGTGTCTGTGTCTGTGTGTGTGTGTGTGTGTGTGTGTGTGTCTGTGTCTCTGTGTGTGTGTGTGTGTGTGTGTGTGTGTGTGTGTGTGTGTGTGTGTGTGTGTGTGTGTGTGTGTGTGTGTGTGTGTGTGTGTGTGTGTGTGTGTGTGTGTGTGTGTTCACAAAACTCAATTTTTTAAATATAAACGCCGCTCACCAGCTGCTGACGTCACAATGCCCACATACCCACCAATCCAGGCCACACCCCCCTGCCGCTGTGGATTAAAATGCGCAGAAAGATCGAGAAAGTTCTGCAGAACAAAGATACTGCAGTTTCGTTCCGCTATAGCTTCTTTTTTCTACAGATTTGGGGGCAGCGACTCCTCTGCTTCTCTCCGCTATAGGATCACGCACTTAAATTTCTCATCACTATTGGCGCAGCTCGTGAAGCCCTGTCCTCCACCTCCCCCCCTCTCTTCCCCCACCTCTCCCCCTCCCTGCCCCCTCTCCCCCTCCCTGCCCCCCTCTCCCCCTCCCTGCCCCCTCTTCCCTCCCTACCCCTCGCCCCCCTTCCCTTCCCCCCTCAGTTCCCCTTTCCCCCTCTCTCACCTCCCATCTCTTGCTCCCCTCTTCCCCCACCCTTCCCCCTCACTCTCCTCCTCCCCCCCGTCTCTGTCTCCCCCCCATTCTCACTCTGCCCTCACTCTCTACCACCCCCCCTCAAGACACGCATGCGAGTTGGGGGCTATGCGTCAGTGGATAGGGCGGTTAAGGGGTAAAAGGAGCAAATAAAATAATATTAATATCAAGGGGGGTAGTTAGCGTTTGTCCGGGGGGGGGGGGGGGGGGGGGGGGGTAGTTATTGTGTGTGACGCCTCATGCCCCCCCCCCGCAACCACAAGTTGAGGGAACAGACGGGTCTGCGTGCATGCGTGTGTGCCTTTGAATCATATTTCCTCGAAAACCAGACGCAGAAACGTGGAGATTTTTACAATTATGGTTGGGATTTAACATGATTTCATAAATCCACTCATCTCTAAATTAAGTCGATTATTTCCCCAGATTTTGAATAAAATTGTTCACAAAACATCAAAAAAATCAAACTGCTACATGAGTCAGTGTCATCTCACGCCACCGCTGCCCAGCTGCTGACGTTACAATAACAGAGAAATGTTTACATCTTCTGGTAGAAATTTTCCTTATGATTTCAAAAATCCAGTCCTCTATACCTTTGGTCGATTATTTCCGAAGATATTTACTAAAATATATAACCAAACTGACATTTAAAAAAAAATTAAGGTTGCGCAGCTGCTGACCTCACAATGCCTTTGCACCTGGCCCAACTGCCTCATGGCCCCTCCTGGCCCTCCCCCTCCAGCCTGCCTGGTGGCCCTTCCCAGCCCTGCCGGCTGACCTCACAATGCCTTTGCACCTGGCCCAACTGCTTCCTGGCCCCGCCCGGCCTGGCCTCCCAGCCTGCCAGGTTGTTGATTCAATTGAATTATTTCTCACTTAACATCACTAATTCTTAACATTAACTTTCAATTTCAAAGACAGTTTAAAAAAAACAATTTGCTGTCTTCATTGACAGCTTAGATCGGACCCGCTGTGTGTGTGCGTGTGGGGGGGGGGGGGCTCTGCTAAACCCCCAACCCCCTTCCCTCCACCCCATCCCACCCCCTCACCTCTCCCCCCTCTCACTCTCTCCTCCCCTCTCACCCCTCACCCACCCTCCCTCTCTCTCTGTCTCTTGCCCTTCTGTCTCTGCCCTTCTCTCTGTCTCTCCCCATTTTCTCTCTGCCCTCACTCTCTACCCCCTTCCTCTCTAAACGCGCCTGCGATTTGGGGGCTATGCATCAGTGGATTGGGCGGTTATGGGGTAAAAGGAGCAAATTAATAATATTAATATATCAAGGGGGCTAGTTAACGTGTGTGTGGGGGGGGGGGGGTACTTAATGCATGTGACACCGCATGCCGCCCCCCCCCCCCCCAACCACACGTTGGGAGAACAGACCCAACGGGTCTGCACTTGGTCTAGTTCATTTTTAAAACTTACAAACAATGGCCAGTTTGATAAGAAACTGATTGCACTAAAATCCATTTAACAAGACAAGTAGCACAACAGATTAGTTAGAAAAATGAAAATATTGAGTAAAATTATTTTTCGGACAACTGTCCCCAGGGAAGAGACCACGTGGACTCCATTCCTCAATGCATTCACCTCAGAAATTAAACTCACGACCTTGGAAAAAAATTATGCCTCGGCTAATCCAGCTCCATCTACAAAACTCGTCTTCAAACCTTAACGATTGTATGCAGGAATTCAGTTCCAACATCTCTACCACCAAATACCTTTTCAGAAGTGTTGGCTCACTGTTGCTTTGAACAAGTACGATTATGATATCAGCAACTCTACTATTGAGCACTGTAGACCAAACCTCAGCAATCATTTCGCTGAAGACTCAGTCCGCTTAAACCGACCTGATCTCCCGGTTGCTCAGCACTTTAACTCCCCCTCCCATTCCCAATCTGATTTTTGTCCTGGGCCTCCTCTACTGTCAAAGTGAGGCCCAGTGCAAATTAGAGGAACAGCACCTCATATTTTGCTTGGAGAGCTTACACCCAGCGATTTGAACATTGACTTCTCTAACTTTAAGTCGCTCTTGCTTTCCTTCTCTCTCCATCCCCTCCCCCTTCCCAGTTCTCCAACCAGTCTTACTGTCTCCGACTAAATTTTATCTGTGTACCGCCCACTCCCGACATCAGTCTGAAGGGTCTCGACCCGAAACATCACCCATTCCTTCTCTCCAGAGATGCTGCTTGTCCCGCTGAGTTACTCCAGCATACTCCAGTCAACCTTCGATTTAAACCAACATCTGCAGTTCTTTCCTACACACGTAAAGTGGATTGTTTATTCATATTTATCCACTGATAAAATGTTAGAAAGTTAATCACAGAATGGGAAGCCTCAGAATTACATAAGAGTTTCACCCCAACAGTACTAATTCGGAAACTAATGGGTAATAAATTAAAACATATTAGTTTGTTCCTTTGAATCCAATGTTCCATTCCAAAATTATTGATATCATCATTGAGTCATCTTCAGTGATGCTATTCAGTTACAATGCAAAGTGTGTAGTTCATTGATCTAATTACAAAATCATCTTTTATTTCAGGGCACGAGCATGACCTCTCAAAAATCCTTGTTGCATTTTTAAATGGTCCCTGATAGTATTTATTAATGTAATGAGCCACTGTTAAACCATCAATTAACAAGAGTTGAAGAGAATGATATGCCTGTTAGGTGTAATTAGCAACAAGACACTGGACTGAACAAATATATTGAATAATAAGTTTTAAAGAATTGGTAGAATGGCAATCAAGTAGATGCATAGAACACCTTGAAATTTTATCTTTGAAGAAATAACAGTTCAAAATACTTGCAAAGAAACATGGTAGGAAGAAATAAAAACAAGTATTACACATGGTAATAAAAGCTTTGGCAAAATATATTAAGTGTTCAGAGGCCAATCCAACGTGCTGATCCAAGTCAACTAAAGGGTATTTCATTTAATTACTACTAACCACAAATCACTCTGGCTTTTAATTTGTTCTTTTCAATCATTTCACAAATAGATGTACTTGCCTTTGTTCGCGTTTTCACTTTGGACTTGGTCTTCTGCTTCCTTTTAAGTTTTTTCTTACCCAAAGCTTTTTTATTTCTGCAACAGAAAATTATTGATTTTAACATTCTGATAGGCAACACAAGCCAATACTCCCCTACCCCATCAACTACCCCACCCCCCCACATCATTCACATCACACTTTTACAGGATGAGACTACATTGTAATTCTGCTTTGACGCTGACATGTTTGTGTTAACACTAGTGATAACATCCTTGCTATATTCAGTATTAGCACAGGTAGAAAAATAAAGGTTATGTCTAATAATTTCACATCGCCATTTTGTGATATCTATACTTACATGCAGTAGAACAATCAAAGTGAATACACCTTTCATGAAGTCATTATTGATTTGCGTGGCATAAAACTTTTTTTATGTGCACAATCATCTGCACATTTCCCTTGTTCCAAATCACAGTAGTTCTCATTAGTTTTAGATAAGCAATAACGCTTTGCACAACTGTGGTACAAAGTCAAATAACATTATTTTTGAAAGGTGCAGAGACTGCATTTTGAAATGTTTGTATGTTGTACTATTTTGTGATCTTTTCTCTAAATAATGTATGAGATTCTTTGGCTAATGAAGTTTGTTACTGGAAAAATAAACTATCCCAATTCCTGCCATGTTCAATGGATTGAACGATGACCCTGGACTGTACCATGAGGAAAGATGGAACAAATAAAAAAGTGGACTCGACATATGTGTCTTTTTACAATACTGTGACAAAGGGGGTCAAATTTCAAATTCCATTAAAAGTTGACAAGCACTTTATTGGGTTCATGACTAACATGGTATCAACAAAAAATAGAAGAAAAGATAGCATATTGATGGAAAGTTTCCGAAAATGGCATCAGAATACACAAATATATTTTGTGTAACGGTTGTTGCGTGGTGTCCACCAGTGACCTGGTTGGCACAGTAAGTGCATCTATTTCTTATTCCTTTCTATGTTTATGAATACCACATGGAACAATAAAATTGCAAACACCTTTTCCACTTCATTCAACTGATCATGTAGTAGAATACTGCATCCATCCGAGAGGACACCGTAACACGCGTTATACGTCAGTGTGTTGCCAAAATTGAAGATGGCTCTGTTTCAGTAACCAATATATGTCCAAATTTTTTTTACTTGATTTAAAAAACGGAAAATACATTGTAAGCGGTAGTTGAGTTTTTGACACCACTATGTTTTTGATATATTAAATTGGAAAATAAGAAAAAATAATTAACTCGCCCAAAAATCGCTACTACCATAGGATACCTCGTTGGGTTTTTGAAAAGCATTAGAGGTTTGGAGCCTCCGTGATTTAACTTAAGGAGGTACCGACCCCGATAACGGTCGTTGTGACAATGGACACCGAGCACCACGACCGTTATGGGATCTTTACTGTACTATATCATCTTTGTTACTGTATTTTTCTTCTGGTATTGATTCAGATATTTGAGTCTGAAGAAGGGTCTTGACCCAAAACATCGCCTATTTCCTTCGCTCCATAGATGCTGCCTCACCCGCTGAATTTCTCCAACACTTTTGTCTACCTAAGATATTTCCCTAGATCATTAGCAAAACATACATGTTATGAGGGGCCATATGAAGTTTATTTATGAATTAAATATTCATGACTAAATGTGGCAGACTTTTTAATGTCACATTTTTGGTGTCCAAATTGGTGGTAAAAAGATGAAGATTTGTCCATCATGAAAAAAGTTTTTGACTATCGGTATTGAAGTTATCTAATTTATATCTGTTATTTATAAGGTTTCACATGATGGGTAGATTTTTGTTAAGAACAGTGTATTGGTGTAAAAAACTGAATAATAATCTTGTTCCTCAAAATCTCTCCAGTATTGTAAAAAGACACATATAGAATAAGGAGGCATAACAGACTGCAGATGCTGAAATCTGAAGATAGTCACAGTTTCAAGTCAAGTTCCATCATCTGGCCCCATCTCAAAACTTGGCTGTCCATTTCCCTCTTTAATTCCTCCGAGATTGCTTGTTGCTTTTGAAAAATGAGGTCTTATTGAAACAGCGGATCCTGGCTATTCTGGAAAAAATGGATGCTATGAATATATTTCACCTGGTAGGAATGTCTAAAATCCTGGGGAAATGCCTTGGGGAGAAGGTGTTAATTGCTTAAGACTGAAACGGAGTTTCCTCTCAAAGTTAAGATCTTTCAACTAAATTATAATAACGAACTGTTGGGGAAAAAACAGCAGCAAGTCCAATTGAAATCAGACAAACCACGATCATAAAATGGTCGTGCAGGATAGGCTTACTCCCACCTATATTGCATTAAACTGGAAACAATTTTAAGTTATGAACATAAAACAGCCATTATTGATTTGCAAATTCATATTTAGTGTTAAGTGCAGTTAGAAAAAAAAAAACTATGGACAACGATGACAAAAAATTTCCAAAAAGATGAGGACGTGAAAACACATAATTCACGGCAGGTAGTTATCTTAGTTCAACTTAATCCAATATCCTGGTTTGAATCCAAGGAATGAAAACACAATTCCTCATATTGAATTAGTGAATTAGATTAAAGATTTGATAACTTGTCAAAGTCATAGAATGTCATTTGTAAAATGGAACATCTTAGCAGACACATGGATTATTGAGAAGGATGATGATGAATTTAAAAGGAGCAATGAGGGAAGCAGTACACTGGAGTGAGAACTACTGGTAAATTAACGTGAGAACCAAAGAGGGAAAATAGGTTGTCAGCAACGGAGTAAGAAAACCATGAAGAGAATAGGAAGATGTGAATTGGACAAGATGAGCTTCATGCAAAACATGGAAGAAGACTCTGGCGCAAAGCTGGAGCAGGAGACTTTAACAATAATTTTTGCCATATGGTCTTAATGTTTAATAATTACAGTCATAAGATCTTTAAGTGTGGGAGAAAAAGTGACAAGTTTAAGATAGTTTCTGGGAAGGATACAAAGATGGAGCCATCGTTGTACTCCAAGATGTTCCGGTAGTAAATAGCTATCAGTTATCCGCCATATCTTTTCAAGTCCATATCAATCAAACAATGAGGCCGAGATAAGGGTCACTGGGGGAAAAGTTAAAGCATACAAAAGCATTGCTAGTAATACGGATTAAGCCATTAAAAATGGAGTTGAGTATGTCACTGAATAATTAAAAAGCTTTAGAAATGCTGTGGAATACAATGCATCGAAAAATGGACAGCTGGAATTTTGAATGTGCAGCTGTACCTCATTTTTATCCAGGCAAACAAAAATAATTGAAAGGAAATGTGATTGAAGGGTGAAGATGAAAGTGATCAATGGTGATCATAAGATTACAACTAGTAGGCCATGTAAATTCAAGGTCAACTCATGACTACCAAACCAGTTTGTAGAGTTTGTATAGAGAAAAATATGAGGGTTATGAACTTACATGCAAAAAGTGAAATCAATAGAAATATGGCAAAATTATATTAGATGAAAAAACAACTCTGGGCAAAGGCTGATTGTGAAAAGCAGTAAGGACATGTTAAAAAGAATAATTTCATAAACCTTGAACAGACAGTAAAATAACCTTAAAATGTGAAATCAAGAGGATTGGACAAGACAAGACAGGAGAGTTTATTGTCATGTGTCCCTGACAAGACAACAAAATTCTTGCTTTGCTTCAGCACAACAGAACATAGTAGGCATTGACTACAAAACAGATCAGTGTGTCCATATACCATTATATACGTAAATACACACATGAATAAATAAACTGATAAAGTGCAAATTACAGATAAAGGGGTATTAATGTTCAGAGTTTTGTCCAAGCCAAGTTTAATAGCCTGATGGCTGTGGGGAAGTAGCTATTCCTGAACCTTGTAATTGCAGTCTTCAGGCTCCTGTACCTGAAGGTAGCAGGGAGATGAGTGTGTGGCCAGGATGGTGTGGGTCCTTGATGATATTGCCAGCCTTTTTGAGGCAGCGACTGCGATAGGTCCCCTCGATAGAAGGGAAGTCATAGCCGATGATAGACTGGGGAGTGTTTACTACTTTTTGTAGTCTTTTCCTCTCCAGGGCGTTCAAGTTGCCGAACCAAGCCACGATGCAACCGGTCAGCAAGCTCTCCACTGTGCACCTGTAGAAGTTAGAGTCCTCCTTGACAAACCGACTCTCCGCAATCTTCTCAGGAAGTAGAGGCGCTGATGAGCTTTCTTAATAATTGCATCAGTGTTCTCGGACCAGGAAAGATGTTCAGAGATGTGCACACCCAGGAATTTGAAGCTCTTGAACCTTTCAACCATCGACCCGTTGATATAAACAGGACTGTGGGTCCCCATCCTACTCCTTCCAAAGTCCACAATCAGTTCCTTGGTTTTGCTGGTGTTGAGGGCCAGGTTATTGTACTGGCACCATATGGACAGTCGCTCGATCTTTCTTCTATACTCTGACTCATCCCCATCAGTGATACATCCCACTACAGTGGTGTCGTCAGCGAACATGATGATGGATTTCGTACTATGACCAGCTAAGCAGTCATGAGTATAGAGTAAGTACACAAGGGGGCTGAGCACGCAGCCATGAGGTGCTCCCGTGCTGATTGTTATCGAGTCTGACACATTTCCACCAACACGAACAGACTGTGGTCTGTGAATGAGGAAATCAAGGATCCATTTGCAGAGGGATGCGCAGAGACCCAGTTCAGCGAGTTTGGTAACCAGCTTGGAGGGGATGATTGTGTTAAATGCCGAGCTGTAATCAATGAATAACAGCCTGACAGATGAGTTTTTGTTGTCCAAGTGGTCCAGAGCGGAGTGGAGGGCCAGCGAGATCACATCCACCGTTGATCTGTTGTGGCGGTAAGCGAACTGTAGTCGGTCCAGGTTTTTGTCGAGGTAGGAGTTGATTTGCGCCATGATCAACCTCTCAAAGCACTTCATCACCACAGGCGTTAGTGCCATTGGTCGATAGTCATTGAGGCATGTTGCTCAATGTACCACAAGGGTAGGAGAATCTACTGAGAGATGATTTGACAAAATAAATTAATCTGTTAATTTTAAGTTATGGAAAACTGGGAGAATTAAAACAGAATTAGGCACAAACTGGGGCGTTGTAGATTCGGGGCAAACATTATTGGGCAAGTCCACATTGACATGTGCAAGTCATTTCAAGACCAGCTGGTCAAAATTTAGGACCGACATGTTCCTGTGAAGATGACAAACAGGAACTCTGGATGATGAGAGGTATTGTAATTGTAGTAAAAAGAGAAGTTGGGTCTTTTGACAAACATTATGGTGTACAAGTCCTCAGACTTTGATGGAATATATCATAGATTATTGAGATTGCAAGAGCTTTGCCAGAGATCCTAGCATCCTCTTTAGCCACAAGCAATCTCCTAGAAAATACCCAATGTTCCTTTGCTTATTAAGAGCCACAGAGAAAGTCTGATGAGTCTTACATCAATGATAGGTAATTTATTGAAGATTCCTATACATCTGGAAAAGTATAGACTTATTAGGGATAGTCAGCATGGTTTTGTAAGGGAGAGGTCCCATTTTATAAACTTGATTAGTTTTTTTTGAGGGAGGGACAAAGATGAATGATGTGGGTAGGGCAGAGGATGTTCTGCATATACATCTTAATAAATTATTGAACAAGGTCCCACATGGCAGGCTGCTCAGAATATTAAGGCTCCGGATCCATGGAGTCTTGGTAAATTTGATCAAGAATTGACTCCGTCATAGAAGAGAGGATAGTGGGTTTTTTTTTTTGGGGGGGGGGGGGGAGAAGAGGGGAGAATAATTCTGATTGGTGGTTTTGTGATCAATGGTATTCCACAGAGATCAGTGTTGGGAACTCTTCTTTTTACTTTTAGAGATACAACATTGAAAGAGGTTCTTCAGCCTTCCAAATCCACACCGACCACCCGTTCACAATAATTCAATGTTTCCCCACTTGTACATCCATTACCTACGTACTAGGAGCAATTTAGAGGCCAATTAACCCTCTCATCTTTGGGATGTAAAAGGACGGCACTCAAGAGCAAGCCCATGGGGTCAGAGGGATTACGTGCAAATTCAACAGAGCAACACCTCTGTGTTAAATTCCATCAATCATTCCTCACCCCACCTTCCCAACCGATCAAGATCCCGTTGCAATTTTTATCGCCCATCTTCACCATCTACAATACCACCCACTTTTGTGTCATCTGCAAACTTGCTAACCATGCCATGAACGTTTTCATCCAAAGGTTAGACAAACTCGAATTGAGTTCTCTAGATTGTCAGAGGCCCAGGGGTAATCCGATAGATGTGTATAAAATGACGAGGTGCACATATAAGATAGATGGTGAGAATATTTTGCTTAATGTAGAAATGTCAAATACTAGAGGACGTAGATTTAAGGTGAGAGGGCAAAAGATAAATAAGGAGATTTGCAATGCATGTTTTTTTTGCAAGGCACGTATCCATGGAGTGATACATGCTTGGAATGCGCTGCCAGAGGTGGAAGGAGTGAAACCGATAGCAGCACCCGAGGCAGTTAGACAGGAGTGAATAGACAAAGCGTGAAGGGATATTGACCATGTTTAGGGAGATGGGATTAGCATAAATTGGCATATTGGTCAGTAGATACAAAATTCCTGTGCTGTACTGTTCAATTAGAAGCACACTGCCACTTCAGAGGGCTTCATTTCAGACAAACATATCATCTCCTTAGAACAAGACTTAACTCAAAGCCATGAATGTTATCCGTTTTAAACGTACAATTTCCTGCATGATGTTAACTGCTGCAATCTTCTGCAGAGTTGGTACACCTCATGCCAGGGTGGGGGGGGGGGGGGGGTGTCGGCGGGGGGGGGGGGGGGTGGTGTCGCCGGGGGGGAGTGGGGTGGAGGAGTGGAGGAGCCAGCGAGGGGAACCAGAGGGGTAGTGGCTGGAATTGGCGGTGTGATGGGGACTCATAGCGGGGGGTGGTCGCTGGTCGTTCTCCTCCACCGGGATCAGAGTTTCCGCTTTCCGTTTGGTGACATCTCTGACTCTAGGCTGGGTCTCTGACTCTAGGTTGAGCTGGGTCTCCCATGCTGGGCTGGGTCGGGTCTCCGACGCTGGGCTGCTTCGGGTCCTCCGAACGTCTGGTTGGAAACCTCCACCGGCCATCCTCAGCTCTGCGATGGCGCAGGAAGGGGCGGAGCATCCCGGGGAGTGTCAGGGGAAGAGACTAATCCGCGCGCGCTGGAAGGCAGGAGAAGAGATCGATCTGCGCATGCAGGGTTTTTAGGAGTTTTAAACCTCGCTAACGTTGATGACATTCAACCGTTGGGAACTAAACGGCGCAATCGCAGCATAGGAGAATGGTGAATGAACTGGTGAAAAATCGTAGCGTTATCACAAACCATTTTTGCGCAAATAGAATGACCGCCAAACCGGAAGATAAGAAGGTCTGAGTTTTAGTTATGTTTAGATTATAATAAGTCACAGCATCAAAGCTACAACATATTTCTTTGCAACCGCAAGAAATGCAACACTTGTCCCTTCACCTCCCCCCTCCACTCCTTTCAGGGACCCAAGCAGTCCTTCCAGGTCTGACAGAGGTTCACCTGCACTTCCTCCAACCTCATCTACTGCATCCGCTGCTCCAGATGCCAGATCTATATCGGTGAGACCAAGCGGAGGCTTGGCGATCGCTTCGCCGAACACCTCCGCTCGGTCCGCAATAACCAACCCGACCTCCCGGTGGCTCAGCACTTCAACTCCCCGTCCCATTCCACATCCGACCTCTCGGTCCTGGGCCTCCTCCACGGCCAGAGTGAGCAGCACCTCATATTCCGCTTGGGGAGTCTGCATCCTTTGGGCTTGAATATTGAATTTTCTCAATTCTGTTAACCCTTGCTGTCTCCTCCCCTTCCCACCTCTCCCTCAGCCCTCGGGCCCTGGCATTCCCTCTATCTCTATCTCCCTCCCCCACCCCAGTCGCACCAGCTTCTCATTTTCACACCCCAAACAGCTGAAGAAGGGTCTCGACCCGAAACGTCGCCTATCTCCTTCGCTCCTTAGATGCTGCTGCACCCGCTGAGTTTCTCCAGCTTTTTGTGTACCCTCGATTCTCCAGCATCTGCAGTTCCTTCTTTAAAACATATTTCTCCCCCCACCCCCCCCACCAAGATTTCAAAGCTGTCAGATTGATAGTAATATTCTTCAACAATGGATCACATCATATCATTGAACAAGATTCAATTACAATGGAATAATGCTGAATGGTCTTAAAAGTAATCACTGCCTTTGGTCCCACTGCTCAGATGGAGCCTCTAAATTGAAAGTCAAATATTTGGTAAAAACAGCAAAATAGCAGTAAACGCCACAACCACCTGCAAGGTCTATCTACATTTTAATTCCTTTTATAGGGGAGACAAGGGTATTCACATTAATGAGCTTTGAAACCTTCTGTTCTTTCGCATTCAATGTCTTAAACTGTGCGACCTCCCATTAACGGGCACTACTCGGCGATCTACACAGCTCGGCAATATATACGGCAATCTGTCATCGCCATCCTTTTATAGAACATAGACATAGAAAATAGGTGCAAGAGGAGGCCATTCGGCCCTTCGAGCCAGCACCGCCATTCATTGTGATCTTGGTTGATCGTCCCCAATCAATAACCCGTGCCTACCTTCTCCCCATATCCCTTGATTCCACTAGCCCCGAGAGCTCTATCCAACTCTCTCTTAAATCCATCCAGTGATTTGGCCTCCACTGCCCTCTATGGCAGGGAATTCCACAAATTCACAACTCTCTGGGTGAAAAAGTTTCTCACCTCAGTCTTAAATGGCCTCCCCTTTATTCTAAGACTGTGGCCCCTGGTTCTGGACTCGTCCAACATTGTGAACATTTTTCCTGCATCTAGCTTGTCCAGTCCTTTTATAATTTTATATGTTTTTATAAGATCCCCCTCATCCTTCTAAACTCCAGTGAATACACACCTAGACTTTTCAATCTTTCCTCATATGACAGTCCCGCCATCCCAGGGATCAATCTTGTGAACCTACGCTGCACTCCTCAAATTAGGAGACCAAAACTGTATACAATACTCCAGATATGGTCTTACCAGAGCCCTATAGCTTTCCAGAGCCCTATAACCCTATACTTTTCGGTTTAGTTCCAGCCTAAATTAAACTTTGTTTAATGTCATGCACAAGTTGGATATCACTCGTTCCAGTCCTAGGTATAGTCCCACGTCTAAATATCTGTGCACTGTTTCTCAGTTCTAGAAATTTAAGCAGAGAATTGTTCAATTCTATTCGGAATGAGATATCAAATCCATTGCTATCTGGAATTACCCGAGGTAGAGATCCTCAATGTGAAGCCTATTTTTAACTTCTTCCAGTGGCAGCTTGAATGTAATTGGTTAACTAAGCAACCACAATCAATTAAGCCGAATGTAATAAACTACTCTTCACGTTGTATAACAATGAGTCGGATGATGGAATTGATGACTTTGTGGCCAAGTTTGCAGATGATAGGAAGATAGGTGATGGGGCAGGTAGTGTAGAGGAAACAGGGCGTCTGCAGAAGGATTTCAACAGGTTGGGCAGTGGGCAAAGAAGGGAGTGGGCAGATGGAAAAGAGCATAGCAAAGTGTGCGGTCATGCACTTTGGTAGGAGGAATAAAGGCATACACAATTTTCTAAATGGGGAGACGATTTAGAAACTGGAAGTACAAAGGGAAACATAGAAAATAGGTGCAGGAGGAGGCCATTCGGCCCTTCGAGCCAGCACCGCCATTCATTGTGATCATGGCTGATCGTCCACTATCAATAACCCGTGCCTGCCTTCTCCCATATCCCTTGACTCCACTAGCCCCTAGAGCTCTATCCAACTCTCTCTTAAATCCATCCAGCGATATGGCCTCCACAGCCCTCTGCGGCAGTGAATTCCATAAATTCACAAAAAATGTTCTCACCTTAGTCTTAAATGACCTCCCCTTTACTCTAAGACTGTGGCCCCTGGTTCTGGACTTGGGACTTGGGAATGCTGGTGCAGGATTCCCAAAAGATTAATTTGTAAGTTGAATTGGCAGACAAGGAAAGTAAATATAATGTTAGCATTCATTTCAAGAAAACTAGAATATAAAAGTAGGGTTGCAATGCTGAGGCTATATAAGATGCTGGTAAAACGGCATTTGGACTACTGTGAGCAGTTTTGAACCCCATATCTGGTGTTGGAGAGGGTCCAGAGGAGGTTTATGAGAATGATGCCGAGGTGGATGGTTAACGTATGATGAGTGTTTGATGGCCAGGGTCTGTACTCGCTGGGGTTTAGAAGGATGAGGGGCGTCCTCAATGAAACTTACCGAATAGTGAAATGCCTAGACAGTGTGGAGTATGTTTCCACTACTGTAAGGGTCTATGAACAGAGGGCAAAGTCTCAGAATAAAAGGACGTACCTTTAGAAAGACGAGGAGAGTGGTGACTCTTGTGGAATTCATTGCCACAGATGGATGTGGAGGCCAAATAATTGGGTATTTTTAAGTGGAGATTGACAGGTTCTTGATTAATGTGTCAAAGGTTATGGGGAGAAGACACGTAGCTGGTGTTGCGAGGGAAAGATAGAACAAGTATGATTGAATAGCAGAGTGGACTCAATGGGCCGAATGGCTTAATTCTGCTGCTGTGATTTATGAACTTACTTATGAACTTATACAGCCAAACTGAATCCAAGTGAAAAAGTAAAATTTCTAACATGTATATTTAAAAAGATTGTTTACACGCAGGAAATTATGGGAATGCCTAAAATTTCAAGCAAAATTCGGAAGCAGACAACATTATACTTAATTGGTGCCTATTCCAAATGATTTAAATAACGTACATAATTCAGATTGACTGAAAGGAAATGACACTGACGGCACATTAAAGAAATATCACTTTTGTCACCCAAGCAGGGAACCACCAAGAATATGGTTGTTTTGATCAAAAATCCCACAGAAATGTATCCCTTTAATAAACAAAGAAACTGTTTTTTAATGTAACTTGTTTTTTTGGCATTGTGTGAAATGAGGAATCTAAGTCTACCACAAATAAAAATAAAACAGCTTTCTGCAGCTTTCAAAATAAACATGAGCAAAAGCCTCTGCCCGAGTGACCTGCCTGTCCCTCTTCTGGGGATATGGCTGTGCCGGAGTGTCCCTGACAGAGAGCACATAGAGTCCACTTGTTTTCTGGATGCCTTCCAGAACTAGTGGGCACTGTAGAGACTGGAATGCATGCTGGGCAAGGATGATCACATTATAATTTGTATTTTGCAAATATTTAGCTGGAAATGATCCACATATTGAGAATATGCAAATAAATCTTTTGAAACTTTAATTTAATTCAATTCTTCGTAAAAAAAAACATGATAAACTCATTATGCACACCAATGAGAAGCTTCAGTGCCTAGATAATAATAATAATAATAATGATAATATATTTTATTGTCATTACACATAAGTGCAACGAGATTTGGTTTGCAACTTCTATCCGATGTCATAACTTAATAGACAAATAAAGTTTAGATACCCCGAGAACAAGGTTTGTAAAAACGAATATTAGACCAGTAAAATCAACACAGGCTAAAGTGCGAGGCCGGGGGAGACAGTCCATGGGGGTGGGGGGGTACTCAGCAGGGCCGGTTCAGAGCCGCTATAGCTCTGGGAATGAGGCTGTTCTTGAGTCTGGAGATGTGGGCGTAGAAGGCCTTGTAACGACTGCCGGAAGGGAGTAGTTTGAACAGTCCATTACAAGGGTGAGAGGAGGTGAGAGGTTAATATTGAGATATCACAATATTAGGATTTATATTACATAAGAATATCATACTAAAAATCAGAATCACACCAGCAGAAATGCTAGTCGATAATGCAAAGCAAAAACAGTAATCTTGCACGTGACCAAAATCTGTTCAGTTTTAACATTGGACTGCCACGTAAGGTTGCAGCCATCACAAATGAAAATGAGTACATAAGAATTTTGCTTCATATTGCCAATGCAAATCATTCATATGCAAAGGCGTTAGTCCCCAAGGCGGAGAGGCTATTGTGCTTTCCAATGATGAACAATGAGGTAATTCAGTGATCTTAAAGCATTTAGGATGCTGTTCAATGGTTGAGTACGATGTTACATTAATTAAAAAAATTGGTGCTCCTTTCCCAATTAAAGTCTCTGTTTTTACCCACTTCTGCACATAGAATTGAACAGAAGATCAGTTATAAAATAAAGACAAATATTGCAACTTGACAATCTCAAAGCAGTATGAGAAATAAGATGTACATACTAACTGCATACAAAAAGCATATGAATTCAAACAAAATTACTACCGATGACTTGAGTACAGGAGCAGGGAGGTTCTACTTCAGTTGTACAGGGTCTTGGTGAGACCACACCTGGAGTATTGCGTGCAGTTTTGGTCTCCAAATCTGAGGAAGGACATTATTGCCATAGAGGGAGTGCAGAGAAGGTTCACCAGACTGATTCCTGGGATGTCAGGACTGTCTTATGAAGAAAGACTGGATAGACTCGGTTTATACTCTCTGGAATTTAGGAGATTAAGAGGGGATCTTATAGAAACTTACAAAATTCTTAAGGGGTTGGACAGGCTAGATGCAGGAAGATTGTTCCCGATGTTGGGGAAGTCCAGGACAAGGGGTCACAGCTTAAGGATAAGGGGGAAATCCTTTAAGACCGAGATGAGAAAGACTTTCTTCACACAGAGAGTGGTGAGTCTCTGGAACTCTCTGCCACAGAGGGTAGTTGAGGCCAGTTCATTGGCTATATTTAAGAGTGAGTTGGATGTGGCCCTTGTGGCTAAGGGGATCAGAGGGTATGGAGAGAAGGCAGGTACGGGATACTGAGTTGGATGATCAGCCATGATCATATTGAATGGCGGTGCAGGCTCGAAGGCTGAATGGCCTACTCCTGCACCTAATTTCTATGTTTCTATGTTTCTATGACCCTAAATCAGCCATTGAGTAGGCAAGTTCGGTATTCCGACTGCGCATGCCCTGCTCATACGTCACAAGCAAAAAACACTTGGCTGCCGAGCCACGGCATGGACACAGACCTGTGCCTCATCCTCAGCCAGGATCGATCCTGGGTCTCCGGCGTCGCAATCGCTGCCGAACCGCCACTGGGCCATCCCTGTCCCCTCCCGAGTGCCCCTCCCCCCGTCCGGGGGCGGCCAGAGATTTCAATTTTATTCCGTATAAAATAAATCTAAATTGCATTCCATGATGCAGCAATAACATGAAAGCATTCATTTGTTACTTTGCAATAAAAAAAAACGTCTTTTAAAAGGGCACTGACTTTTAACTCCAAATACAGCTTCATTAGAATATAATCACAAATATCAATGGTGTCTCAAGGTGAGGGTATGCAAGACAATCCATTGGATTTTATTTCCAATTAAACACTTTGATCATAATATCATGAAACATTTCCAGTTTCTACATTAACCATATTCTTAATTTAGAACATCGAACAGTACAGACCAGGAACAGGTCTGTTGGTATGCCAGTATATAATTCATATCCATGTGTTTGCTGCACATGCAGGTGCCTTTCTAAAAACGTCTTCAATGCTACTATCATATCTACCTCCACCACCACCCCTGGCAGCATGTTCCAGGCATCCACCACCCGCTGTGTGAAAAATTAAACTTGCCCTGCATTTCTCCTTTAAACTTTGCCCTCTCATCTTAAAGCTGTGCCGTCTAGTTTTTGACATTTCCCACCTGGGAAACGGTTCTGACTGTCTAACCCCATCTATGCCTCTTATAATTGTATTACTTCTATCAGATCATCCCTCAACTTCCTCCAACCTCTCCTTGTAGCTACTACATCATAATCCAGGTAACATTGTGGTAAACATAGTCTGCACCTTCTCCAAAGCCTCCACATTCTTCCTGTAATGAGTTGACCAAAACTACATGCAATACTCCAAATACTGCCAAACCAAAACCTTAGTGTTCCATCATGACTTCCTTACTCTTATACTCAATGTCCTGACCAATGAAGGCCATGATGCCATACTCCTACTTTACCACTACTTTACGTCTGAAGAAGGGTTTCGGCCTGAAACGTTGCCTATATCCTTCGCTCCTTAGATGCTGCTGCACCCGCTGAGTTTCTCCAGCCTTTTGTGTACCCTTACCACTACTTTACTTGTGCTGCCACTTTTGCGGGGTTATGAACCTGGACTCCAAGATCCGTCTGCACATCAATGTTGTTAAGGATCTTGCCAGCAACTGTATTCCTTCCCCTTACATTTGACCTCCCAAAGTGCAACACCACACACTTGCTCAGATTAAACTCCATCTGTCATTTATTCCTATTTCTGTAGCTGATCTATATACCGCTGTAACAGCATTCCTCATTGTTCGCAGCTCCAGCAACCTTGATGTCATTTGCAGTCATTTTCTCCCATTGACTCTGGGACTAAGAATGTTTCAATTTTGTCTGTTTATATTTTATAGCCAAAAAATGAAAAGCTAGCAGCTATCCTACTGCACACTAAAGTCTCATTGTAATTTTGGCTGGGGGGTACACAAAAGGCTGGAGAAACTCAGCGGGTGCAGCAGCATCTAAGGAGCGAAGGAGATAGGTGACGTTTTCGGGTCGAGACCCTTCTTCAGTTTTGTTATAATATGCTGCTAGGAAAAAAGAAAAAGAATCACGAATCTAGCACAAACATGAATACTGAATTATCAGAAATACGTTCCTTAACCTTTCAAAAATGTACCACAGAATTTGCCTAATGTTAAAAGTGAAACAAAAATACAAAAAGTGATTTGAACAACCAACCATAATATCCAAAGGAAATAAAATGCTGTAGGAACTCGGTGAGTCAAAACAGTTACCATTAGAGAGAAACAAATTGATGATTCAGATCATGACCCTAAATCGGGACAGAGTGGAGAGAGAAGATAGCTATTATAATGAGAGGGTGAGGTAGGATACATGAGGCAATAGGTGGACCAGGGAGGGGCGAAGAATGATGGGCAACTAGAGTTAGGTGTTGAGGGGTGGATTTAGAAAACAGGCAGGTGGATGATAGGTGGAATTAGATGGACCCCCCACCGTGCTTCCTGGAGGGACTCCATCCCCTACTCCCAATTCCTCCGTCTACTCCGCACCTGCACCCAGGATGAGGTGTTCCACACCAGGGCATCAGAAATGTCCTCATTCTTCAGGGAACGGGGGGGTTCCCCTCCCCTACTATAGATGAGGCTCTCTTCAATACCCCGTAACACTGCTCTCTCTCCCCATCCCCCCCACTCGTAACAAGGCAGAGTCCCCCTAGTCCTCACCTTCCACCCCACTAGCCGTCACATACAACAAATAGTCCTCCTGTCATTTTCGCCACCTCCAATGTGACCCCACCACTCGCCACATCTTTCCAACTCCCCCCGTCTGTTTTCCGCAAAGACTGCTCCCTCCGTAACTCCCTAGTCAATTCTTCCCTTCCCTCCCGCACCACCCCCTGCCCGGGCACTTTCCCTTGCAACTGCAAGAAATGCTACACTTGTCGTTTACCTCCCCCCCTCGACTCCATTCAAGGACCCAAGCAGTCGTTCCAGGTGCGACAGAGGTTCACCTGCACCTCCTCCAACCTCATCTATTGCTTCCGTTGCTCTAGATGTCAGCCGATCTACATCGGTGAGACCAAGCATTGGCTTGGCGATCGTTTCGCCGAACACCTCCGCTCGGTCCGCATTAACCAACCTGATCTTGCTATGGCTCAGCACTTCAACTCCCCCTCCCATTCTGAATCCGACCTTTCTGCCCTGGGCCTCCTCCATAGCCAGTGAGCACCACCGGAAATTGGAGGAGCAGCACCTCATATTCCGCTTGGTCAGTTTGCACCCTAGCGGCATGAACATTGATTTCTCCGATTTCCGGTAGCCCTTGCTGTCTCCTCCCCTTCTCAGCTCTCCCTCAGCCCTCTGGCTCCTCCTCTTCCTTTCTCCTTCCCGCCCCCCCCACCCTACATCAGTCTGAAGAAGGGTTTTGTCCCGAAAACCGTTGAGTTTCTCCAGCACTTTTGTCTACCTTTAATATTCATACCAACGGGTTGTGGACAACCCAGGCAGAATATACTGTGTTGTTCTTTGCTCTGCTGGTCTAAATAATATCCAAAGTTTATTGAATTACATTATGTAAGCTAAAAGTTAAAACTGTGGCAGTATTTTGATTTGTGCCTCAAGTGACCGAAGAGCTGACAGTTCAAAGAGATGATCATAAAGCATACAACAAATAATATCCTTGCACAAGAACCCCTAGATATGATTTTGTCCAAAAATAATTGTACAGTTAATTTACAACTTAAGAATTTGCACTTTAAAATAATTATTCACTTAAAAAAAAATATGCTTTCAGGTTTTTTAATTTCAGCAATTAAATGGTCTGAATTCATTGTTTCTAAAAAAACAACGAACCATTAAGACTTGCATATGAAATGTTTAAGTTATGATGTTGAACATGTTGGCAAAATCGTTTTATCTTAAATTGAGAGTTAAATATAAATGATAAACACATGAATATACTTAAACAGTTGTAACACACCTCAGGAATATACAAAGGGAGGTTATCATTTTTCCATGAAGTTTTGTGCACAAAATATGCCACTTTTCTATACCATTTATATAAATTGGGTATACTGATGTGACTTACAGTGAAAACTTTTTCAAGATTCAAAATGTTAAAATCAAATTAAATCATTAGGACACCGAGTGAATATCACTTGCCATTCAAAACTAGTTTTTAAGGTAATGAAGGTCAAAGAGAACTGGATTTATGATTCTATAAAAAATTTGATCACATTATATATTCTTGTTCCATGTATCAAAGCAATTTTATTGGAGTAGCAGATAATGACCATCAACATTGATATGCTATTGCCTGAACTCTACAATCTCTACACGTGCAGTGAAATAAATGATAAACCAAAAACAAGCATGTTGATCTGCAGTGTTACTGCCAATCATTAACCATTCAACTCAAATACTTTGAGCCATGCTGCATTTGTGTTATCCACTAATTGGACCCAGATATAACACACTCGATATCCAACACCTTTATTGTAAAGAAAAATCCCAAAAAAGCATTGATAATTGGAGGAACAGTCTGAAGAAGTCCTGACCACAGACATCGTTTGTCCATTTCCTCCAAAGAAGCCTGACCTGCTGAGTTCGTCCAGCACTTCATATTTAACTCAAAATGTCAGCATCTGCAGTTTCTTGTGACCCTAATGTTTAATGTTTCTAGGCTTGTTTCTTGAATAGGTCTATAAAAGCTATAAAGCAGCATTATAGAAAAGACTAACCTATAAACATGTTGGAAACACCTCTAACATCATCTCTCTGAGCACCGGCTCCCCTCAGGGCTGTGTCCTGAGTCCGCTGCTGTTTACCCTGATGACCCACGACTGTTGTGCCAGGTTTATTACAAACCACATCATGAAGTACGCAGATGACACAACAGTGGTGGGCCTCATCCAGGACGACAATGAGCTGGCTTACAGGGAGGAGGTGAAACAACTGGTGGACTGGTGCAATACGAACAACCTGATCCTGAATGTCGAAAAAACAAAGGAGGTCACTGTCGACTTCAGGAAAAACCAGCACAGTCCCTGGCGGTGCAGATTACTAACAGTCTGACCTGGTCAAATAACATCTCATCAACAGTTAAGAGAGTGCAGCAGCGGTTGCACTTACTGTGCCGGATGAGAAGAGCTCACCTCCCCCATCCCGTCCTCACCACTTTCTACAGGGGTACCATAGAGAGTATTTTGACCAGCTGTATCTCTGCCTGGTTTGGGGACTGTAAAGCCTCTGACTGGAAGTCCATGCAGAGAGTGGTGAGGACAGCTGAAAAAAAATCATAGAAACATAGAAAATAGGTGCAGGAGTAGGCCATTCGGCCCTTCGAGCCTGCACCGCCATTCAATATGATCATGGCTGATCATCCAACTCAGTATCCTGTACCTGCCTTCTCTCCATACCCCCCGATCCCTTTAGCCACAAGGGCCACATCTAACTCCCTCTTACAAATAGCCAATGAACTGGCCTCAACTACCTTCTGCGGCAGAGAATTCGAGACTCACCACTCTCTGTGTGAAAAATGTTTTCCTCATCTCGGTCCTAAAGGAATTCCCCCTTATCCTTAGACTGTGACCCCCTTGTTCTGGACTTCCCCAACATCAGGAACAATCTTCCTGCATCTAGCCTATCCAACCCCTTAAGAATTTTGTAAGTTTCTATAAGATCCCCCCTCAGTCTTCTAAATTCTAGCGAGTACAAGCCAAGTCTATCCAGTCTTTCCTCATATGAGTCCTGACATCCCAGGAATCAGTCTGGGGAACCTTCTCTGTACCCCCTCTATGGCAAGAATGTCTTTCCTCAGATTTGGAGACCAAAACTGTACGCAATACTCCAGGTGTGGTCTCACCAAAACCCTGTACAACTGCAGTAGAACCTCCCTGCTGCTATATTCAAATCATTTCGCTATGAATGCTAACATACCATTTGCTTTCTTCACTGTGGGACTTCTCGGGACTTCACTGTGGGACTTCATTCCCCTCAATCGGGGATATTGCGACCAAACGTTGCGTGTCTAAGGCCAGCAGTATTATAAAGGACCCCACACATCTCCATCACGGACTGTTCACTCTGCTGCCCTCGGGCAAAAGATATCGTAGCATAAGGAACAGAACATCAAGGTTCTGCAACAGCTTCTTCCCACGAGCCATCAGACTCCTGAATGCCATGTAATGGGCTGTCACCATTGTCTATTTTATCCTTTTATCCTTCTGTTTATTATCGTGTTGCACGGGGAGCCAAATGCAACGGAATTTTGTTTGGAATTGCATATATCGATGTATTTCTAAATGACAATAAAGATTGTTTGATTGATTTGATTGAAAATCAGATACTTTCATTTCCTCAAATTTAATGCGTATAATTAATGTTTATCACTGTTACTGATTTGCAATTAACTAAGACATAGGATTATTTGCTAAAATTTCCAGATGGTGTGTACAGAATTTTATTTTGTTGACTTAAAAGTTTGATAAATTCAAATAAGTAGTCTGTTTTGGCAACTAGTCCATCAAATATAACGGATATTGCAACAAGAATGTCTTGCGTTTGCTATTTGTATATAAAAGCCCCCTGGTTATATAGTATCACAAAACAAATGAAGTCCTCTCAGTAGCATTGCAATTGACACTCATCTATATATTACATGTACTCAACAAAGTAGGAGTCATTGTATAATCTATACTTGAGACTTATTTTGGTCATTTAAGGGGCTGTCCCACTGCAGCGACCTAATTGGCGAGTTTAGAAGAGTTTGCCCTGAACTCATACTCGCAGCATGGTCGACACGAGGTCCTAGGAGGTCTTTGTAACTCTCCTTCATGCTCGAGAGTAGTCCCCGCGTACTCGAGGCCTCAGCTAGGTCGTGGCGTATTTTTCAACATGCTGAAAAATGCCCACGTGTAAAAAAAGTCGCCATGGGGAAAAAAAAAAGATTTATTTTTTTACTCCTAGGTTTAGTCTAAGTAGGTAGACGTGTTATTCGTAGGTAATCGAGGGTAGTCAAAGGTAGTCGTAGATAGTCTTCAACATAGTCGGAGGGAGGTCGAAGGAGGGAGTCTTCACTCTCCACTATTCCGTGTACAATTTTCCCGAAGCTAGTCGAAGCGAGTCTTCCACATAGTCGAAGGAGGTCTTCAACATGACACTTTTTCAAACTCTCCTAAACTCGCCAATTAGGCTGTCGCGGTGGGACAGCCCCTTCAGGCCTCTGGATTCTATATAAAGACCCACAACAACATACAGAAACACTGACACCCTCCTCCGCCTAGCAGAGTTGGTCCTCACCCTCAATAACTTCTCTTTTGATTCCTCCCATTTCCTCCAAACACAAGGCGTAGCTATGGGGACACGCATGGGCCCCAGCTACGCTTGCCTCTTTGTTGGGTACGTCGAACAATCCTTGTTCTCGGCGTACCAGGGCCCCATCCCCGACCTCTACCTCCGTTACATCGACGACTGCTTTGGTGTCACCTCCTGCACCCACACACAACTGACTGACTTCATTCATTTCACCACCAACTTCCATGCGGCACTCAAATACACTTGGACCATTTCCGACACTTCCCTACCATTCCTTGACCTCACCATCTCTATTGCAGGTGATACGCTCCTGACCGACATCCACTACAAACCTACTGACTCCCACAGCTACCTGGACTACTCTTCCTCCCACCCTGCTTCCTGTAAGGACTCCATCCCCTATTCCCAATTCCTCCGTCTATGCCGCATCTGCTCCCAGGATGAGGTGTTCCACACCAGGTCATCACAAATGGCCTCATTCTTCAGAGAATGGGGATTCCCCTCCCCCACTATTGATGAGGCTCGCACCAGGGTCTCCTCCATACCCCGCAACACTGCCCTCGCTCCCCATTCCCCCACTCGCAAACAGGGCAGAGTCTCCCTGGTCCTCACCTTTCACCCCACCAGCCGGCAAATACAACATATAGTCCTCCGCCAGTTTCGCCACCTCCAAACGTGACCCCTCCACCCGCCACATCTTCCCATCTCCCCCCGTCTGCCTTCCGCAAAGACCGCTCCCTCCGCAACTCCCTTGTCCATTCTTCCCTCCCCTCCCACTCTACCCCTTCCCCGGGCACTTTCCCTTGCAACCGCAAGAAATGCAACACTTGTCCCTTCACCTCCCCCCTCCACTCCTTTCAGGGACCCAAGCAGTCCTTCCAGGTCCGACAGAGGTTCACCTGCACCTCCTCCAACCTCATCTACTGCATCCGCTGCTCCAGATGCCAGATGATCTATATCGGTGAGACCAAGCGGAGGCTTGGCGATCGCTTCGCCGAACACCTCCGCTCGGTCCGCAATAACCAACCCGACCTCCCGGTGGCTCAGCACTTCAACTCCCCCTCCCATTCCACATCCGACCTCTCGGTCCTGGGCCTCCTCCACGGCCAGAGTGAGCAACACCGCAAGCTGGAGGAACAGCACCTCATATTCCGCTTGGGGAGTCTGCATCCTTTGGGCTTGAATATTGAATTTTCTCAATTCTGTTAACCCTTGCTGTCTCCTCCCCTTCCCACCTCTCCCTCAGCCCTCGGGCCCTGGCATTCCCTCTATCTCTATCTCCCTCCCCCACCCCAGTTTGCACCAGCTTCTCATTTTCACACCACAAACAGCTTACAATGGCTTGTTCCCTTTATCACCGATACTTTTTTGCATATCTTTCACTCATTGTTCCTTATCTCTCCACATCACTGTCTATATCTCTCGTTTCCCTGATCCCTGACCAGTCTGAAGAAGGTCTCGACCCGAAACGTCGCCTATCTCCTTCGCTCCTTAGATGCTGCTGCACCCGCTGAGTTTCTCCAGCTTTTTGTGTACCCTCGATTCTCCAGCATCTGCAGTTCCTTCTTTAAAACATACAGAAACACAGCAGGTTTTGCACTGGCGTCGATTTGTTCTTTTTATTATGTCATCATAACAAACTATCAGTAGCTCTAACCCGATTCAGTTTAAAAACAAAATGCAAGTATTTTGTGAAACAGAACAATACATGGATTCAATTTAGCTATTATGAAGCTAACAAGAATACTTTAAGTTCAACTATAATCATAACTTGCAATTAACAGTTTGCACTTGTTGGTTTCACTCATGAAAATAAAAATCCCTACTCAAGATAACTTTCTATATTCTATTGGTCAACTAACTCCATTATTCAAGGATTTTTTGGGTTTGGTTCTTTTCTAGTATGTGGAACATTACGGTACTGAACAGTGATGTGATAACACCACAGTGTAGGAAGTCGGCAGCTCAAACTCTTAAAAAACGCATCCTGAATAATGTCCAATGCACATTCCTGCAATACTGTATAACACTTTGTTTACGTTCTTATCTATCACTTCATGATGTATATCTCATTTGCACCATCTCAATATTTGATAAGAAATGTTCTGATGCTCAAGATGGTGTTAACAGAACTGAGAATTCTCACAAAAAGTGTTACGCCTGCAAGGAGGAATGGTAATTTTGCATATCTCCATAAATCTACAATTCAGTTCCGTCAAAATACAATCCGCGTGATGTATAATTCCACAATATTATTTGATACACGTTTTCACCCATTTTTTATTGCTCAGTAATACAACACTAACAGCGGTTTTTGCCATTCCTTGTCCAACTGCGTTTACTGCTGATTTGCCATCGAATCACAAGAGCTAAGTAACGCTCCACCCTATAACGTTCAAATGGGATTAGGTAATTCACGCACGATACGTACTACCTCATGTTGCAAATAGAAATGATATTTCACAGCTACACCATTTTATAAATACAAGCGGCATTGGACAAATTTTTCAAGATCCTTTCATTTTCATGCAGCATAGGTTTCGTTTTCAGCGTTGCACGTGATTAAGGGAGCAGCATTTCACAACATTACTTAATCTTTTTATGGCCCGGTATGCATTGAAGTGGTTCCATAGGGTACGAGAATGGGGCTGGCCTCAAAGTTATTAACATTTAGCGGGTGTTTTCTATTTTTTAATGACTGTACATCGTTGCCTATAATGCTTGCGCGTCTAAAGCGAGTACGGAAAGCGAAGGATTGAATGGCAAATGCTCTCAACCACTTTTCATGCTTTTTTAGGTCTGCTTATTGTCCTTAGCTAAACAACCAAACAGTAACTCCATCCCCACTAAGTGTGCAGCCCGAAATCTAAAGCACGACAACGAACCAAAAAAAAAATCATTTATTCTCAAACACGTATCTATCTCTCTCTCCCCCGACCCCCAATTAATGGGCGTACAACAATAGGGGGGAAATTTTGCATCTGCAAAAACAAGTCGTGTACAAACACTTAAAAATGTCATATTCACGGCCTTGGGCACTTAGACGCAGAATGACCCAATCTAACCTATCTCCCTCTGTCACACGGCCACTCATCTCACATAAACAGATCCTTGTCACCAACCCAATGCAAGAATTCCCTACGTTTTACTCGTCAACATACATCGAAGTACGCTGTACACGACCCGGCAAGTTGCGTACTAATTTAAAACAGAAACAGTTAACCCCCGACTACATGGCCTAAACCCCTTCGAGGTTATAAACCTTGACAACCGCATCCGACGTAGCTGTAACATTTGACGACGATTGATTCGGACGTTATACGCTAAACATCTAATCCTATGCGAGTGCATCTAATGCAAGTCGCAATTGCAATTACAAAGTATAAATATTCAATCGCTTTAATATTTGAGTCTACAGCCTGTTTTATTGTAACCCCCATGGGAAACACTGTATTTGAAAGATCCGTGTATGCTTGCACGCCTTGCATTTATTATTATTTTTTTTTAAATCAAGCTGGTGGACAACTGATATAAAAATGGAAAATGCTGGAAACACACAGCAGCTCAGCCAGCGTCTACGAAGAGTAATGTTGCAGCACTTCCTGCTTTTTTTTTAATTCATTGTGTGCTTTTGCACCCTTTGTGTCATGTTGGTGTCATGTGCACAGCTGGGCTGACATTCCTCCCTGGCTGTTTTTACCTGCTATGCTGGAGATCCAGGGCGGCGGCGAAGAGCTGTTGGTACTTGTTCCCGAGTAGCTTCCCCGACAGCAACTGACGCCCGGCCCCGTCCTCCATCCCCCCTCCTGCTGCTGCTGCTGCTGCTCTGCCGCCGCCTCCTCCTCCTCTTCCAGCAGCAGCAGCAGCAGCCCGAGCATCGGCCGCCGACCCAGGCGGTGGCGGCAGGAGCAGCGAGTCCGTGTGGAGAGAAGCGGCGGCGGCGGCGGCGGAGTGCTCGGGCTCCGCGTGCGAGGTGCAAGGGAAGAAACCGCCGCCGCCGCCGGCCCCGGCCCCGGGTGCAGGAGGAGATGGGGCCGAACACATCATCCTCCGGGGGAGGGGAGGGGAGGCGGCGAGCAACTTCACAACGCAGCCGGGATCACTGAGGGTCGGGTCGGGTCGGGGCCAACGGTGACAGGAGGCCGGCGGCTGCCGCTCCACACCCCGATGGGCGTCTCTCTCTCTCGCTCTCGGTCTCGCTCTCAGTTCGCCGACCGCTCTCTCCGCATCCTCGGGCCGGGCGGGCCGGGCGGGCGTTCAGCTGCCCGTTTGGCCGCGGTGTCCCCCACTGCTCACACTCCCACTCGCACCCGGCCACGCCGCCATCTTCCAATTGCCGTCCTGACCAACGGTGGCGCCGCCGCCGCCGCCGCATGCCGCCGCATGCCGGGATAGGTGAAGGGGGCTGGGAGGACTGGCGCGGTCCTCCCAGCCCACTGGGTGGCACCATGGGGCTGCTGCATTGACAGGAAGGCGCGCCCAGCGTGCTGTGCTGTGCTGTGCTGCACTGCCCCTGTTGTGTGTGGCCACATGGACGCTGTACTTGCTCCCTCGCTCCACAGTGCGTTAAATCACTTGAAATACCTTTTTATGGCAGATGAGAAAATCATTTTTTTCACACAGAGAGTGGTGAATCTGTGGAATTCTCTGCCACAGAAGGTTGGTTCTCCTTCTTGGTTTCTTGGTCCTCCAAAATATTCCAAATGGAATTTAAACTGGAGGTGGTGGAGGGAGGATTTAAGCCAAAAAAGGTTTTCTTGGGAAGAAAGAGGTATATTTAAGAGGGAGTTAGATGTGGCCCTTGTGGCTAAAGGGATCAGGGGGTATGGAGAGAAGGCAGGTACAGGATATTGAGTTGGATGATCAGCCATGATCATATTGAATGGAGATGCAGGCTCGAAAGGCCGAATGGCCTGCTCCTGCACCTAATTTCTATGATTCTATGTCGAGCTGACCATTTAAACCAAAAGCTGACCAAAAGTTGTATGTGGCTACAAACTAAATAAATATGTTGTACTTCTCGGTAAGTCCAGAATGCGTTAAATCCTTTGACACACCTTTTATGGCATAATAAGGGAAATGTGGCATTGATCTTCAACCTCCTACATATAGTAACATGTGTAACATCGACAAAAATATATATATTTTAAATGATTATGATTGATGGATGAATGTCGCACGGAAACGGGAGGATTTGTGGTTTTTTAAATATATAATTACAACCACTTGAAAGGAGAAATAAGGGAGGGGTGGCGTCATTTAACTTTTCATCTGAATGTCACTACACTTCTGACAGTTCAGCACTCCCTTGCCAATGCCTTTAAGTGCCCGCCTAGACTTATGTTCGTGATGACAGAGTTGAACACTTTCACTTAAAGTATTAAGGATTCGCATGTTAAAACAATGCTGATATATAAATTGTTTAAGAAGGAACTGCACATGCTGGAAAATCGAAGGTAGACAAAAAAGCTGGAGAAACTCAGTGGGTGAAGCAGCATCTATGGAGCGAAGGAAATAGGTGACGTTTCGTAGCAATGTTACAACATTTTGAGATTTAAAAAATCAAGTCTGCAATTTATCCCATCAGATAAAGCATAAAAATAAGTTTAATTTGACACATAATTCACTTTCATATCTTCAGTATTAAAAAAGTTATGACCATTTTCATACTCAGAAATTAGCATCTTGTTCCCTATTGCTTTTCTGACAACACAAAAGCTGTGATCGAGGACAGTCAAAAGCCCATAACTTTCTTAAAAATTAAGAGAACTGAATAATATTTTCAGTTATTATAGATTGAAGCATTCTGAAACAAATATAAAACATTTTACTTGGATGACCTGAAATTAAAGCATATAATTAGTTAGATACCTAATTACAAAATTGACCGTTGTGACGGAAATAGTAATAAACACCCAGACTACCTTGAAAATTCAAAAATGTGATATTCTCAAGATCAAAACTTTAATATTATTGTATTATATGCTGTAAGTCTGTAACAGATAGGTAAATAAATTACAATTTCCAGCAATAGACCAGGTCTTTATGGAGAAGATCAGTTGCTAGCTGGTACATTGGCATATCATAATCAGTAGCATCATCATACTCCTCAGATTGTAACCAATAAGCAACTCTGTACACCTTGTTTTTCCTCAACTTTTCAATTTTGGCATTGTAAACTACAGGTTTTTGCTCTTCAAACCACGCATGACATGTCTTTCTGCCCACTACTTTCCCATTAAGAATGTCCTGTAGATCATCACATTTGGGGTAGTCCAAATTTGGATAATCTCTGCGAATGCTGTCTTAATCACTCTTTTCCTGGGCATTTGGATTGACAATTTTGCATTTCTTCATCGGAGACGAAATGTAAAGGAAAAAAAACACTGAACAGCATTAACAGAAACACGTTATTATTTGCAGTTTTAGAAAAAAGGTAGAAATGATGAAGTTAAATGCTAAAACAAATAGTAAATACCCAACAAAAAAATAATATCATCAGTTTCATCCTTTCTGCCCACTCCTTTCCCATTAAGAATTTTCAGTAGATTCCATTTCTTAAAAAAATGATATATTTTTTAAATAGCCTAAGTATACAAATAACAAACTAATCCCATTCACACAAGAATTCACAATATAACATGATTTTTAAACCTCCCTGTCATGAACTTATATGCCAGATGGAAGGAATTTAATGTTTAATTCCCATAAATTAATCTAGAAATATCCACTTTCAATATAATCAAAATTATTATTTTTTTGCATATTTGGATATTTAGTATAAAAATATTGACTATGGATAGACAATTACACAAGATATATAGACGATTTAGATGCTCTTATGACATGATTATCCAAAAAAAAAGTGGATTTAAATCATCTTGTGAGTGGGTGTTTTTAGAATGTGATCGATTGGAACGTTGCATTTACCGTGAATTTGAACCCCATATCAGCAGGAAAGACATGGGCAATTCGTACGGGGCTCAAATAACATTTTCGCAACGTAAAATTAGTTTAAAGCCAACCCAAGAAGCAAGATTATATGTAAAATACACGACTTACCCTTTGTTTTGTCCTGTTTTTGCAATTCGTCACGTTGTAGGCGTTGAGGGGGTTAGAAATCGCTTTTTACTTTAATCCAACTATTAAATAGTCCAGCGTTTTTTTTTTAAACCGGGAACGGAAGTCCGATCAATTTTTCTTCGTCTAGCAGCCCGAGGAAATCCCTGATTGACAAGCGATACAATGCTGCATTTTAATCCCGCCCCCTCCCCCCCCTCTCTCAAAGGCTTCAAATTCGCGCATACAGCCGTGGCAGATCCGCAGCACCACTGAAGGTAGATTTTGTAACATCACTACGTCAGGTCTGTAGGGTCTGAAGAAGTGTCTCGACCCGAAACGTCGCCTATTTCCTTTGCTCCATAGATGCTGCCTCACCAGCTGAGTTTCTCCAGCTTTTTTGTCAACCTCTGAAATATAAATTGACATATATTGAAATATAAATTGACATAATGTTTGGGACACAGCAATGTCATGTAAATGGAAGTAGTCATGTTTAGTATTTTGTTGCATGTCCTTTGCATGCAATGCTTGAAGTCTGCAATTCATGGACATCACCAGTTGCTGTGTGTCTTCCCTGGTGATGCTCTGCCAGGCCTGTATTACAGCCATCTTTAGCTTATGCTTGTTTTGGGGGCTAGTCCCCTTCAGTTTTCTGAATATATAAAAGCATGCTCATAGAAAATAGGTGCAGGAGGAGACCATTCGGCCCTTCGGCCCTTCAAGCCAGCACATGCTCAATTGCGTTCAGATCGGGTAATTGGCTTAATGACTCAAAAATTGACCAATTTTTAGCTTTGAAAAACTCCTTTGTTGCTTTAGCAGTATGTTTGGGATCATTGTCTTGCTGTAGAATGAACCGCCGGCCAATGAGTTTTGAGGCATATGTTTGAACTTGAGCAGATAGGATGTGTCTATACACTTCAGATTTCATTATGCTACTATCATCAGCAGTTGTATCATCAATGAAGATAAGTGAGCCAGTACCTTCAGCAGCCATACATGCCCAGGCCATAACAACCTCACCATCATGTTTCACAGATGAGGTGGTATGCTTTGGATCTTGGACAGTTCCTTCTCTTCTCCATACTTTTCTCTTGCCATTACTCTGATATAAGTTAATCTTCGTCTCAACTGTGCACAAAACCTTTTTCCAGAACTGTGGTTGCTCTTTTAAGTACTTCTTAGCAAACTGTAATCAGGCCATCCTATTTTTGCAGTTAACCAGTGGTTTGCTTCTTGCCTCTGTATTTCTGTCCATGAAGTCTTCTGCGGACATTGGTCATTGACAAATCCACACCTGACTCCTGAAGACTGTTTCTGATCTATCGGACAGGTGTTTGGGGATTTTTCTTTATTATAGGGATAATTCTTCTGTCATCGGCTGTGGAGGTCTTCCTTGGCCTGCCAGCCCCTTTGCAATTAGTAAGCTCACCACTGCTCTCTTTCTTCTTAATGATGTTCCAAACAGTTGATTTTGGTAAGCCTGTTTGGTTGATGTCTCTAACAGTTGTATTCTTGTTTCTCACTCATAATGGCTTTTTTAACTTTCATTGGCACAACATTTGTCCTCATGTTCAGCAATACATGTTTCCAAAGGTGATGGAAAGAATGGAGGAAAGTCTAGGTGCTGAGAGCTCTCTTATACCTACATTAAGGAGGCAATTAAACACACCTGAGCAATTACAAATGCCTGTGAAGCCATGTGTCCCAAACATTATGGTGCCCTGAAATGGGGGGAGTAGATAAAAACACAGCTGTAATTTCTATATGGTGAAACCAAAATGTATAAAAATACCCTTTATTAAAATCTGACAATGTGCACTTTAACCACATGTGATTTGTTTCTATTACAAATATTAAATTGTGCAATACAGCGGCAAATAAATAAATGATGGGTCTTTGCCCCAAACATTATGGAGGACACTGTATATTTTGGTTACTGATTTGGAGCATACCAAATAATGATTTCTTAATGCATGAGACCCAATATCATCATGCAATATTTCCATATGTTTATGATCATTGATATTTGAAGTAATTTCAAGATAAGGCACAAGCTATTTTATTTAATTCACATTCTGGCATTTTATTTAGTTCACATGTTTAATCGATAATGTTTCATTATTAATGTTTAATGTTTTCTGTGTCATTCCTAACTGTCACTGTATGCCATGTTCGCACTTGTGGGCAGAGCACCAAGGCAAATCCCTTGTATGTGAATACTTGGCCAATAAACCTATTCACCTATATACATACCTAAAACTCTGATCTTGTTATCTACCGGTTTGGCAGTCTTTCTATTTGCGCAAAAACGTTCTGCGATAGTGCTGCAATTTTTCACCAGTTCACTCACCGTTCTCCTGCGCTACGTTTGCACCAAGTTTAGTTCCGATCGATTGAATGTTGTAAAAGTTAGCGAGGTTTAAAAATCTTAAAAACCACGCATGTGCAGATCGAACTCTTCTCCTGCCAATCGGAGCCGTACGGATTAGTCTCTTCCCCGTCACTGCCCAGGACCGTCCGCCCCTCCCTGCGCCATTGCGTCTTTACTGGAGCTGAGGGAGGCCGGCGGAGGGACCCGAAACAGCCCCGCCCCAAGCAGCAGCCCAGCATGGGAGACCCAGCCCAGCTCGGAGTCAGAGATGTTGCCGATGTCGCAAAAGGGAAAGCGGAGAATCTGATCCCAGCAGAAGAGAAACACCAGCGACCAGCGCCTGCTGTTAGTCCCCATATCACCGCCAATTCCAGCCACTACCGCTCTGGTCCCCCTCGTTGGCTCCTCCCCCTCCCAACCATGATGCACCCCTCTCCCCCATGGCTCTTCCCCCGTCTTTTTCTCCGAGCTCACTCCCCCCACCCCCACAACCCCCACTCCACCACAACCCCTTCCCACACAAGCCCCTCCCCACTAACAACCACCACCACCCAACCACCCCCCCCCCCCCCGCACCCACACCCCCCACACACCCCACAAAGCCCCCCCCCCCCGCCAATTCCAGCCACTACCGCTCTGGATGCCACTAAACCCCCCCAGACCCCCCAACCCCCCCATAGGTTGCGTTGGGGGACCAGGCCTCCCGCGTTACTGAGACCCAATGAGTCACATTTATTCTACTAAACTCATAAAAGTTCATGAGATAAAATCATTTAAAAAAAAAAAAGAAAAATAACATGGCGTCAGAAATAATTGAGATAACAAATGATTTATAAATTTTCAAAAGTACTGTGTTGTTCATTTAGTTATTTGGACTTGTGAAATCATGTTTTTGTCCAAATTATGTTTTTGTACATTTGTACCTTTGTGGAGGTACACAATACTGAACAGCCATAATTCATCAATCACTGAGAACCATTCTCGTGTGAGGGTTATGCGAGTGTGTATACGTTTTGGCGTGCAAGAACCGTATTTGTCCATGCACAATGTTTCCCAGTACATATACAATCACCCCTCCCCCCCCCCCCCATCGTGATCTGTAATAAAGGAATCTAACATCTATGATTTTTCCACTATCTGTTAGAGATCAGGAGAATGGTATAGAAATTATGCTACCTTAGTTTAAGTGCAGCACATTAAAAATATCAAGAAAGGCCAGATGCCTTCTAGAACAGAAAGCAACATCTATCTGGTTGCATGGCCTGGAGAAGTAGGCAGTCCTTCCCCAGGTATGGGCAACATTGACCCTGCTTATGCAGAATTATGCAAGAATGACAAAATATATACTGATCCATCTTTGATATTTCTATCCTTTCTCCTCCACAGGACTTATGTTTTTTTGAAATGCAAACCACAAGAATGATTGACATCAGAAAATCCTGTAAAAATGTTTCATCCACATCAGTCTCAGCCTAATTTTTGAGAATGTGGATGCTCTAATATATCCTCCAAGGAAAACAAGAAAACCCTAGATCTTCTCACATCTCTCAGTGGACAATAACGTAACGTTGAGTTGGAATACAGGAGGGAGATTGATATTCTGATGTAATGCTGCCAGAAGAGCAATCTTGCTCTTTAAGACAAGGAGCTGATTATTGACTTTAGAAAGAGAAATCCAAGAATCCATTAACCTGTCTTCATTGATGGGACACAATGGAGAGTGCCAACAGCTTTAAGTTCCTGGTTGTACATATCTCTGAAGATCTGTCCAAGGCCCAGCACATTGATGCCCTCTCAAAGAAAACCATCGGTGACTACATCCTCAGAAGATTGAGGAGAATTGGAATAGTCAACGATTATACTATCAAGCTTCTACAACAGAGAGCATAGTGACTAAGTGCATCCTGACCTGGTTCAGTAACTCAAATGCTGAAGAACAAAGGAGGCTGCAGTTGTGGACATTGCTTGTTTCATCGTGGCTATTAACCTCCCCACCATCAAAAAGATTTACAGGAAGCACTGCCTTAAAAAAAGACAGCTAATACCAGCAAAGACCAACACCTCTCTCATCCAAATCCAAGTAATGCAATACCTTTTCTGGAACTCACAAAAATCTGCAAAGAACATGACTTCTTATTTCTTGACGCATTTGATCTATGTGCACTTTTGGCAATGCTCCCAGTTGGAGAAGGTGATTGAAGGTGAATAATCACCAGAGAGCCCAGAAATAGTAGATCACATAAGGTTTATTGACCATGTTCTGGTGCAGCCTCCAGAAACAAAAACAATTTGGAGCAACAATCTATTTTTAACAGCTAATGTTTGAATATCTTAAGAGAAAAATACCAAAGTGAGTTAAGAATACATAGGAGCGTTTACTGTAATCCTTAGTTCCCATTAATCCACTGAATTCAAGACTAGGCCCATGAAAAGGTCAGTATGATTATTTGTTACTTTTTAGTGACACATACTCCTCAATGACTCAGCACTCCCTGTAGTTGTTTGTTTGTTTCTCCTGCAGGACTTATCCATTATTGGTTGCCATCTCCAGCTCCTCCCATTACAGGTCCAGTAACCATAATGTGACAACAAATGAGAGATAAACTGTGATATTTTAGCATGGGACAAACACAACTGACATTAAATATTTAATGGGGACAGTACTAAGAGATATTCCTTAAGAGTCCAGAGGCATGATGCCCAATGCTCAAGTCAAGTCAAGTCAAGTTTATTTGTCACATACACATACGGGATGTGCAGTGAAATGAAAAGTGGCCGTGCCTGCGGACTTTGTGCAAAAAACAAACAAACAAACAACCAACAAACTACAAACAGAATCACATGTTCTTTTTCATATTTAAATATTTTGGGCGGTATTGTGGTACAGTAAGTTAGTAGAGTTAGTCCCTGGTGAGATAGGAGTTTTCTGTCCGAATGGCCTCTGGGAAGAAACTCCTTCTCATCCTCTCCATTCTAACAGCATGGCAACGGAGGCGTTTGCCTGACCATAGCAGCTGGAACAGTCCGTTGCAGGGATGGAAGAGGTCTCCCATTATCTTATTGGCTCTGGAGTTGCACTTCCTGATGTATAGTTCCTGCAGAGGGGCGAGAGAAGTTCCCATAGTGCGTTCGGCCGAATGCACTACTCACTGCAGAGCCTTCTTGTCCTGGGCAGAGCAATTACCAAACCAGATTGTAATGTTTCCGGACAAGATGCTTTCCACAGCCGCAGAGTAGGAGCACTGGAGGATCCTCGGAGACACTCTGAATTTCCTCAATTGCCTGAGGTGGTAAAGGCGCTGCCTTGCCTTACTCACCAGTGCTGCAGCATGCAATGTCCATATCATATCCTCAGAGATGTGGACTCCCAGGTATTTAAAACAGCTCACCCTATCCACAGTATCCCCATTTATCCTCAATGGTGTGTACGTCCTCAGATGATGTGCCTAAAGTCCACGATCAGCTCCTTCGTTTTTTTGATGTTCAAGAGGAGGCTGTTGTCCTGACACCAGAGTGCCAGATCAGCTACCTCCTCCCGGTAGGCCTTCTCATCGTTGTCTGAGATCAGGCCCACCACCACGGTGTCATCAGCAAACCTTAAAGGGAAATGGAGGACCATGGTACCTTAAAGGGAAATGAATATTTGCAGTGGTATGAATGTTGAAATCAGGTAAAACTATCACTCTACAGTGAGAACCAATAGCATTGCTAAGAGGGTAAATATGGAGAAGCAATGTGCTGTATAAAGGTAAGATTAAACAAGAACTTACCAGTTTGAAGTTTGATCCTTATTTTATGAAGAGTTACGATGAGGGATTTCGTGAAGACCCCGCCAGCATGCATGCACGACATTCTTCAAAGCAGCGGTGTGAAATCACAGATAGTAGAAATGACTGGAGATAGTAAGATTAAGAGAAACTAATATACCAGTTGACCTCATGATAGAGTGTTGGGAGCAGAGGGCACAAAATCCCTCATCATAACCCCTCATAAAATAAGGATCAAACTTCAAACTGGTAAGTTCTTGTTTAATCTTACTATTTTACTTGGGAGTCACGTGAGTGACTTCGCGAAGATTTCAAAGCTCTGTGATTTCATGCCCTGGAACCACGTCCATGCTCACCCACTGCCGTAATACTGATGGAGGAAGTATGTTAACGTATTTCAGGCTTGAAACAGAGCTGAAAAACAATAATGTATTTATGAACACAAACAAAAACCCCTGACTTCGGGGAACGTTCAGGGAACAGAACTTAAAACAGTTTCTGCAAACGTCGCGGGAGTGGCCACAGGTTTATTGTAAAACCATTGAAATGTGCCTTCATTGGCCTAGCCCGCTGTTGCGAGGACATGGTCCATGGGCATCTCCATGGTCCTCGTCGCTGATGTGGACGCAGCCCTGGTAGAATGAGATTTAAAAATATCAGTGTCTACCCCTGATGCACCCAACGCCACCCTGAGCCACCTGCACAGTTACCCTGTAGTGTGGGCATTTAAAACTGATAAATAGACCTACTTCCATTCCCCTGATATTTTGGGTGACATTTATATAATGTTGGAGATGGGTGGCTATGCAGAGGCGTACATCAATGGGATATGCCAGGAATTCCAATTTAAGACCAGTTGTTCCAGGTCTATGGTGTTTTAGTAACTCTATATCTTTATTGACTCTAGTCAATAAAGAAGGTTACCTTAGTGGGGGTCAAGACCATCCTGTCCAATTTCAGTTTGTGGAGGGTCTGGACCCGTTGAGCTGTGATAAGTGCCATCAGCATCACCACTTTATAGGTGAGTTTTGCCAGTGGGAGTTTCAAAACTGGTGACCAACTCCTGAGTAGGGACAACACTACCCCAATATCCCAAGTCATAGTGTATCGTGGCCTTGGAGGGTTGGAATTGAAAATACACCTCATTAGTTTTGACACCAATGGATGGGATCCCACTTCAAGTCTGAGGTAGGATGATAATGCACTCCTTGCACTGTTGATGGCATTGTAGCTGAGGCCCTCATCATAGTGAAGGCCCGCAAGGAATTCCAGCACATCTCAGAATTCCAGCACAATTCCAGATGGTGGTAGGTGATATTAGTCCTGGAACAGAAGACCTCCCATTTCCTTACATGGGTAAGGTATTGCTTCCTTGTGGACTCTCTGCACGACGCCGTGATGATGTCCATGGTCCTGTTCGACAGCCCAAATTCCAGCCAACAGGTTCAGATGACCATGGCACGGATGACGCTCCCCGATATGGAATGTGTCAGGAAGTTCGGGCATTTGGGAACCTGCACCCACGGTTCCTTCACCATGTCGAGGACCACTGGGAACCATGGCTGAGTAGGCCAGTCGGGTATTATCAGTATCCCTGATGTGGAATCTAACTGGATTTTCCGCAATACCCGACTGATGAGGCAGAAAGGGGGAAATGCATAGAAGAACAAATTCCCCCAATGTAGCGAGAAAGTGTCCATTACTACTGCCCCAGGGTCTGGTTCCCAAGAGACATATGTTGGTATCTGATGGTTCAATCTAGATGCAAAGAGGTCGATATCTGGTGTTCCATACTGAGCTATAATGTTAGCAAATATTTGGGGGTTCAACATCCACTCGGTGTTGTCATTGAATATTCGTGACCTGGTATCCACCACTGTATTAAGCTTACCCGGAAGGTATGTAGCTGAAATCCAAATATTTCTTTCAATGCACCAGTGCCAAATTGTGTTTGCCAATTCATCACAAGATATCGACTTGATACCACCCATATGGTTTCAATATGCCACCACTGTGGTATTGTCTATTTGTAGACGGACATGCGTATGATGCATATTCGTACAGTAAGCCCGTAGTCCGTGAAATGCTCCCAGCATTTCCAAATAGTTTATACCTCGTGATTGGAGCAATGTAGATTCGTGCAAATCCCATCTGCCGCCACAACTAGAAGTGGTGTCGGTAGCTCCCCAGCCGTGGACGCTGGCGTCAGTTTGCAACACGACTGAATGAGTTGTAACTACGATGGAATTAAAACAATCTCGGATGCTGCTAATCCACCATCGTAGCTCATTTTTTGCTTTGGTTGGTAGCTGCATAGATCTATCAAAATGCCCAGCATTAGTTTTTAGTGCTGAGATTTTTGCTCTTTGCAAGTTTTGATAATGCAGTGGTCCAAATCGTGCAGCTGGAAATGTAGCTACAAGTTTCCCAATTACCTTTGCAGCATGTCGAATAGTCGGTTACAGGTGCAAGCAAGGCTATTACATGCCTCAATTATATCTGCCGCTTTGTAATTTGGGAAAGTGATAATTATATGATTAGTGTTAATCGTGAATCCCAGATAGTCCATAATGACAGAAGGTATTAAATTAGATTTGTCTAGATGGATGACGAACCCCAGCTTTTGAAATAGTGACTTGGTGGCTGTCACAGCTAATTTAGCCAATTCCAAAGTTTTACCCACAATCAGTATGTCATCAAGATAGGCCATGACTATGTGGTTTTGTCTTCGTAGAGACGCCAATGCTGGTTTCAATATTTTGGTAAATAACCTGGGGGCTGTTGTTAGTCAATTAGGCAGTGCTCTATACTGCCACAGCTGCCCCATCCAGACAAATTTCAAATATCTGAGGTGATCTTTACATATAGGTACTGAATATTATGCATCTTTTAGATCGATGCAGGCCATGAAGTACCCTCTGGAAATCAGTTGCTTGGCAGTTTCAAATGTTTCCATCTTGAAATGGGTATATTGCACAAAGGTATTCGTTGTGTTAAATCAATTATAATACGACATCCACCATTTTTTTTAGTTTTGGTAAAGATGTTAGATACAAACTCAAGAGGTTCATGTACAGTTTTCTCTATTACCCCCCTGGTATATAGTCTGAATAGTTCTGCATGTCCTTCCACTTTCTCATTTTGAGAAAGTACAAACTTCCGGCTAGGTACATGTTGAACTGGGGGAAGTTGTTTGTTTGTAAATTCAATTTCATAATCTTGAATACTGTGCAATATAAAGGGGTCAGAAGTTATGGAACTCCATGCATCCCCAAACAAACACCTCCCACGTGAGGTTATGCATGCAGAATTCCCAAGGGAACCAGACCCCCTTACCTCCATGGTTACCGGTGGGACTTGGTCTTCCATCCTTGGTTCTTGGGATGTTGTGGCATTGTGGTGTGGGGTTGACGCATTTTCCAAGCGGGTCGCTCTGGGCCTTGGCCTAAAAAAGACCTCTGTGGATGAGGCGCGACCTTTGGGTTTGCACCCATCACCCTATCAGGGTGAAAGCGGGGCTTGTTGGGTGTTGCATATGGATGCTGCCGTCGATACGCTGGTGGCCTGCTAGAGGAAGGCGGTTTTGTCATTCCGACCGCTTTAGCTTCCTCATCTAGGTCTTTGACCTGTTTGGGCAGGTCATCCCCAAACAACAGGCTTGGTGACGGCGTAGCGCTGGCTTTACACAACCCCGCAAATTTGAGGTTGAGCGTGGGACGGATAGAACTTTTTCTGAAGCAATTTATCTCATATTGTGCGTTACAGAACAGGGCTAACGCACCTGCTGCTCTTCCGTCATGTCCACACCATCGACTGACCTGGCAAATGCAGTAATTCCTGAGGTCAGTGGTTTGAGGATTTTGTGAATCTTCAATTCCTGTGCCCTTATCCCAGGGCTTATATTCCCCCATATGGGTGTGTTGACGATGGGTACATTCAGCGACACGCAATTCTCCGGGGCCAGGTACTTGCCTGCGGTCTCCGAAATTACCTGTTCCTGTAGTTGGTGTGTGGTCAGGTAATTGATGCTCGCCGCTAGACGCGGCTGAAGAGGTTGCCCTTTCTGGGACGGCTGTGCGAATTTAGACACCATCCCCAGAAGTTCCTCTTCCTGCATCCCATGCAACTTTGGGTCTTCGGCCAACCCCTCCTCGAAGTCAGCTAATCCCTGACTTCTGGCGCTCCCTTCCAAGGTGGGAGAGATGCTGGAAAAGGGCCTGTCATGGACCTGTGTGATCCACGGGACGCATGCTCCTGCTGGAATAGATCCCTCTGGAGCAGCTGCTCCATCATCCGCTCCATGTGGGCAATGCGATCGCCGTCGCTATCTGCGAACAGCAGGTTGTCTTCCCCAGATTCTGCTGAATCAATGGGGCTATTACCGCCAGTCCGCACCCCGTCGGGGTGATGTCTATGGGACTGATGCGGTAGAAAGTCGGTGCCAGCCGCTCCAGCGGGGCTACGTGACTCCCGCGCGGATCTGCGGTCTTCCGGACTGAAGCGGCGGAGAGTCGGTGCCTGCTGCTCCTGCGGGGCTACACGACTTCCTGGTAGATCTACCGCCAGTCCGCGGTCTTCCGGACTGAGGCGGTGGGGAGTCGGTGCCTGCCGCTCCATCGGGGCTACACGACATCCGCGCGGGCCTGCCAACTGTCCGAGGTCTTCCGGATTGAAGCGGCAGAAAGTCGGTGCCTGCCGCTCTGGCGGGGCTACTCGACTTCTGTGCGGTTTTACCGCCAGTCTACAGTCTTCCGGACTGATGCAGTGGAGAGTCGGGGCCTGCCGTATGAACGGGGCTGCCCGATTTCCGCACTTTTTTGCCGCCAGTCCACGGTCGTGCGGACTGAAATGGTGGGGAGTCGAGGTCTTGTCTTCCCCGCTCCCGCGCGGTCCTACCGCCAGTTTGCAGTTCCTTGGACTGTAGCGGTGGAGAGTCGGGTCCTGCCGACCGAGCGGGGCTCCCCGACTTCTGCGCTGTCTTCCCAGCCCGAGGTACGGGTGCTGCCGAAAACTCAATGGTCAGCTTCGGGGATATTGGCCGCCGACCTCGCTCCTAGGTCCTGCGGCCTTCGATGGCATGCTTAGAAGCAGCCCTCTTTTTCCGTGTTCTCTCCATGAAGTCTCTGTAAAGGATTTAACAACACAAATACAGAGACCAACCAACTCAAGGTTAGTAAAAACTTACCTGATGGTCCTTTTTAAGCTGCCGGCAGAGGAGCCGCGCTCCCACCCCCCAGCTTGTCGACTGCAATGCGAGCGACGATATGTCGCGCATGCGTGCAGGCGGGGTCTTCACGAAGTCACTCATGTGACTCCGAAGTAAAATTGGTTGTTGATGGCAGTTTGCACTGATCATAGAGTCATGCAGCACTGATCATGGAGCCATACGTGCTCCCTAGCCCATGCATTCTCTTCTGCCCGAGTTTCACCCATCTATCTATATACATAAAAGTCTCATCTTGTACGTGCGTGTGCATGTGTGTTTTTGTATTTCGCCAAAATGCTACGCGGTAGCACTGACATTTTCACAGAATCTTACTACCATTTTTCCGGTCGTCGCGATAATCAGGTCCCCTTCAGCTTTGATGCTATATTTCACGTTATTAATGATTAAAGTTTTAAAAAAAGCCCACTTTGAAAATAATAATGGCTTCTACAAGATACAGTCTTCCAGCAGCTTCCAGTGATGATGTCACAATGCCATCCCACAGTCCACCAATCACAATGGTATCTCATTTACGTAGGCTGCTGACTTCGACAATTACATCACAATAGGATGTTGCCAATGGTAATGAGGGAGGGAGGGAGGGGGGGGGGAAGAAAAGAGAGAGAGAGAGAGAGAGAGGGAAAAAAAACAAAAAAAAAACTGGTGAGTGGTGGAAACGGGTTGTGTTGGGGTAACTGGTGAGTAGTGGAATATTGTGTTCTTCCGTTTGACTGGGCCACACTTGGGGGGGGGGGAGTGTGTGACGGGGGTTGGGGGGTAGTGTGTGACGGGGGATGGATCGAGTCAAAAGTCGAGTCTATTCATTGACAAAGATTGATTGGCATTAAACAAAAAAAAATTCAAGGATTTTCCTCCGGCGCTGCCCACAACTGCCCCCCCCCCCCCCCCGACACACGTCCACGCTGCCTATACGAACTATGTACGTACCTGCATTGCTAGATCATTCTGCTCTAAAACATTGATCACAGTCCAGCATTCACTGTGAATATCCTGCCCGGGTTTGATTTCCTGAAATGTAACATCTTCCAATTCTGCATTATACACTGTTAGCCATTCCTCAGTCCACTTGGCCAGGTAATCAAGATCCTGCTGTAAATTTTGATAACCATCTTCACTATCAATGATACCACACCCACTTTAGTGTTGTCTGCAAACTTACTAATCATGCCTTGTACATTCTCATCCAAATCATTGATATACTGTACAAACTGCAATGGGCCCTACATTGATCCCTGAGGCACACCACTAGTCTCAAGCCTTTAGTCTGAAAAACAACCTTCCACCATCACCCTTTGCTTCCTTACATGAATTCAGTTGGTTCATTTTCTCTGGGTCTCATGCGATCTAACCTTTGCCCTCGTCAACATTTTTGGTTACTTCTTCAAAAAACTCAATCAGATTGCAAAGACACGATCTCCCACATACATAACCATGGTGACTATCCCTAATCAGCCCCTGTGTATCTAAATGCATATATATCCTATCATTCAGAATCCTCAACAGTGTGTCAAAACATTACAGATGTTATGTTCACTGGACTATAACTCCCAGACTTGCCTTTGCAGGCCTTCCTAATTAGAGGCACAAATTAGCCACCCTCCAGTCTTCCAGCACCTGAATCGTGCCTAAAGATGATTCATATATCTAAGGCAGAGCTCGTACAATTTTTTCTCCAGCCTCCCAGTATTCTCTGATACATCTGATCATGCGGTGCTGGCACAAAGGGCCAAATGGCCTACTCCTGCACCTATTGTTTATTGCCCAGAAAATGTATCCGTGTTCACACAACTTACGTACAGTCAACCACCACCTTGTCATGATATGGACTGTCTATAAGATATCACCAATTAACTGCCTAGTTCCCTAGTCTTCATGTATTTCACACATAAAGCATAGGAGAAATACTAATTGAAGACCTTGCTTGTCCCCTGCAGCTCCACACAGCGACAAGCATTTTGGTTTCTGAGGGGCCCTATTCTCTAATGTGGAGATAAAATCTCTTTGGATTTTCCATAATTTTATCTGCCAGATTTATCTCCTGTCCCCTTTTTTCCCCTCCTGATTTCCTTCTTAAGTATGGTCCTCAGTTTCCAAAACTCCTCCAGAGATATACTTGATCCCAGTTACCTCTACATGTCCCATGCCTCCTACTTTTTTTTGACCAGAGCGTCAATTTCTCTCGTCAACCAGGCTTCCTTACTCTTACCTGCCTTGCCTTTCACTCTAACAGAAACATGCATGGCTTGAACTCACTAAAATACCAAAGGCCAAACTGCTAAATATCCCAGATGCTGGAAGTCTAAAGCAATATAGGGTGGCGCAGTGGTAGAGTTGCTGTCTTACAGCACCAGAGACCTGGGTTCGATCCTGACTATAGGTGCTGTCTGTATGGAGTTTGTACGTTCTCCCTGTGACCGCATGGGTTTTTTCCGGGTGCTCCGGTTTTCTCCCACAATCCAAAGATGTACACGTTTGTAGTTATTTGGTTTAGGTAAAATTGTTAATTGTCCCTAGTGTGTAGGATAACGCTAGTGTATGGAATGATCAGTGGTCAACATGGACTCTGGGGGGCAGAAGGGACTGTTTCCACGCTGAATCTTTAATGTAAAGTTTAAAGTACAAATAAAGAAAACAGGCAGCAAGTCTCTCAACAAATGTGGATATTGTTCCATTTGTTTTTGTACTTCTTCTTTCATGTGGCGTGCACAGCCTAAAGTTGTTGGACAACTTGTTCTGATCTTCCGTTTGTGCACGTCGAGTTGATTGCATTAGTCGAACAGGGCGGACCACGTGAAGATTGCAATCTTCCACCCCGTTTTTGTACTGGTACTTCCCTTTTAGACGTGGAATTGGAAATTAAGCATTAACCTGTCTGCTTTATGTTGATAATCTGTTTCCAATTGTCTGTTAGTTTATTGCTTCTGAGTCATTGTTATAGTTTGCATTTTCTCCATCCAAATTGCTGTTCACTGTCCTACATATCAATCTCATTGGTGAGACAACAATTTGCAAATATTTTTTACATTATCAGTACAGATTCCAAATGCCACCAAGGAGAATGGTGATGACTAACAGTCTAACAAGCTTTTGGCACTCAAAGACCCAGCTTCCACATAAGCACATTGAAATTGAACAGCTGGCACAGGACAAACTGAACGTGTAAATCTCCATTATAAAATGTGAATGCACGGGAGAATGAGGCAGAATTATAGGCTGGCTAGAACATTGATAGATGTGGCTTCCTTTAAAAAATACCTGAAGTTGCAAAAATCAAAGAAGCAAAACAATATAAATTAACATATTGGTAATAAAATGTGAATTATGACATATTTAAAGTGAGAAAAGTACAGTGGCGCACCAAGTATTGCAGCTGTCTCATAGCCTCAATGACGCAGGTATCATTCTGCGTTTCCCCATGACTGTGTGGGTTTCCTCAAGTGCTCTGGTTTCCTCCAGCAATATGCTGGTTGTTAGGCTAAGTCTAAATGGCTGCTGGAATGATTGGTTGGTTGGAGGCAGTGGGTGGTTAATGGGGATGTGAAAGAATAGGCTGCAAAGAAATAATAGGGGGATGATTGATGGGAATGTTCTGATTTGATGAGTCTAACAGTATTCATCTATGTTACTGTGAAATATGACAAAAAAAATTTAACCATAAAATCTTGGGATATCAATCAGACACATTAATATTCATATGATGTGATAAAGATAATAAATGGATATCCAAATTGCCTTATGTCCAGAGCAAACTATTACCTATGTGAAAAAAGTATCATAAACTATATTTTACCTAGTTCATCCTTGCGAAACTACCATTGAATCAGAAACTTAATTGAATAGTATGTCAGGCCTTCTTGATCATTGTGAATGGCATCTCACATCAACCATCATCAGTCTTGTTCTTCCATCTGCAGTTCAGAAAACGGAGGCTGAATTTTTTTGAATTCATCCCTAACAGATGGTAAGTTCTCGATACAGCTTGCAATTCCTATGCTGTCAAGAAGATCACTTCTTAATAATTAGTTTTACGTAGGTCTGAAGAAGGGTCTTGACCCGAAACATCACCCATTCCTTCTATCCAGAGATGCTGCCTGTCCTGCTGAGTTATTCCAGTATGTGTGTATATCTTCGGTGTAAACCAACATCTGCAAATCCTTCCTACACAATTAGTTTTACGTGTCGGCTGTTTGATTTCTCATGTAGTTTGGTTGAGTTTTGTTTATTATTGCCTGCTGACCTAAGATACAGTGAACAACTTTGTATGTGTGCTATCTAGTCAAATCGCATGATATATGAATGCAATCAAGCCATGCACAAGTCCAACAAGTAGTGCAAAGAGAAAAATACCAGCTGTGGAATATAGTGTTATAGCATTAGTTACAGAGAACATGCAGATAAAAGAAGTGTAAGGCCCACAAAGAGGTAGGTTTGGAGATCAGGACTACATTCTTAGCTTATGAAAGGACTGTTCATTAGTCTGACAACAGCAGGAAAGTAGCTTTTAAGCTCTTGTATCTTCTGCTGTCGAGAGTAGGGAGAAGAGGGAAATACAGCGGCACGAGTGATCCTTGATTATGTTGGCTGCTTTCATGAGGCAGCATGAAGTGGATGGAGCAGATGGGGGAGAGGCTGATTTATGTGATGGCCTGGACTACATCCACAATTCTCCACTATTTCTTGTGATCTTGAGCAGAGCCATTGCTAAATCAAGCTGTGTTGCATCCTGACAATTCTATGGTACATCTGCAGAAATCAGTAAGAGTTATTGGAGATATACACACCTTCTTCGGCTTCTGAGGAAAATAGACACCCTGGTGTGCTTTCTTGGCCTAAGCTTCAATGATGTTGGCCCGGAACAGATTTGTAGCTTCCAATCATTTTCACTTTGGCACCATTGATGCTGATTGGCGCAGACACCCCACCTCATTTCCTGAAGTGAATAACTAGCTCCTTCATCTTGCTGATGTTGATGGAGAAGTTGTTAATAAGCTCTCTATCTCCTTCCTAAAGTTGGTCTCATCATTGTTCGAGATCTGGCCCACTAAGTCATACGATGATTTTACTATGTTTAATGTTGTACCATGGCATCTTAATCTTGGTGTTTAGTTCTTTGGTTTTCGAGTGAGAAGATAGTGAGTTCACGCCCCAATCAAGATACTTGCGTACAATAGTCTGAAGGAGGGTCCAGGCCTGAAACATCACCTATACCTTTTCTCCAGAGATGCTGCCTGATCCTCTGAGTTTCTATAGCATTTAGTGTCTATCTTTGGTATAAACCAGCAACTCCAGTTCCTTCCTATTACAGTCTAATGCAATGCTCTACTGAATGATAAATGTATGCTGCACAGTAATTTGCATGTAATGTTAAAATGAAGCATGTCTGCCATCTCACAGTAGATTCAGAGAGATATCTCAGAGTCTCCTGCCAATATTTAAACTTCAACCAATATGGCTAATGTAGATAATCAAATCATGAATACACTGATGATTGCAGGAATTTACAATGCAAAATGGCTACCATTTTTCCTATGAAACAATATTTTAAAAGTATTTTCAAGTCTGTAAAGTGTTGTGAAAGGGATGTGAAATGGACTATATAAAAATAAGTTTTTTTTATCATATTTGAGATGATTATCTTAAAATGTGCCGTTTCATTATGATTTGTGGTATGTTCTACAATTTTATCTCCTTCATAACAATTTTTGATTGGATCAGTAGTTAAGCGCTAATTGCTTCCATGTCATCAGCCCCAATAAAAATGATTAACAAATTTCCTTCTTATAAAAAGCCGTATTAAAGAAAGCAAACAAAACAAATGAAGTAGGAATAAGACTACCATTGTTCACACCTTGTTCAGTTCAGGTAATGTACAGGTTTTGTGGAAAGTGGCTTGAACCTATTCCCAATGAATGGTCATCCCTGATTCTTAACATCTGGAAGTTTGGCTTCCAGGCTTCATGCTCCACCCTGGCCTTAGGTCACAGCCTGCTTTCCATAAGTAATGCACCCTATCATCAACCACTATCTCAATGTTGTTGAGAATTAATCAGTCAACCTTCTTTCTCGACTTTCTGGCATGACACTGCCAGTGAAAACACACCTCTGAAAAGCAGGGGTTGTGGCACCTCCTGCTTGGATGGTTCAGATTTTTTGATTTTTTTGGTTTTGATTTTTCAAGAAATATCATTTGGTAAAATGAAAAAAAAAGGTGTTTACTGAACAACAGACCTCCCAAGGCCATGGTAAAACATAGGCAAGGTGACTGTCAAGATCAGCTACATCAGCAATGGATACATCTCTCCGCAAGGCCGTGTATGGTGACACAGGTAATTCAGGAAATTCCTGAGGTACAACAGATAATTCTCTCACATATCCAGTGACCAAAGTTCAATCTTGATCTGTGGCGCTGTCTGTGTGGAGTTTGCGTGTTCTATTGTTGACTGTGTCGGTTTTCCCTGGATGCACCAATTTCCTTCCACAACCCAAACATATGCTGGGTTGGGAAGCTGATAGACAGGTGATAGAGAATTACTGGAATGAGACACATGGGTTTGCTCTGTTGGGAATGAACATGGACATAATGGGCTGAATGGTATGTTTATGTACTGTAGTAAATAAAGCTTCCAACAATTTTTCCTTCGCCTGCTCTGGTATTTATCCTCAATTTATTCCATCGGCACTTTGCCACATTCTGGAATTAAAATTAAATCTTACAACTTCAGGTAAAGTGCTTGTCAGTTTTCACGCTAATTATTAGCAGATCTGACTCAAACACTCTCCATATAGTATTTTGTCTTGCACCACACTCCACCCCCAGCTCTACTTTGTAAGTTATCCTGTCATTATTTCCCCAGCTCTAGGAAGGGGTCATGACCTGAAACGTTGACTGATTTCTCTTCCTGCAGATGTTGCCTGACTGGATTAGTTCTTCCAGCATTTTTTGTTTGTGTGAAATTAAGCTAAGCTTCCCTCGTTGTCTGCTTCAATGCATTGTGATAAATTCCTTCAATACCCTGAGGAATCTATAGAAGGTATTTCTAGCATTCGTCTTGGGACACACCTGCAGGAACTTCTGATGTTGTTCTGCCATTGGTGGGTGGATTTCCATCACATGATCATTTAAGAACATCAGAAATAAGAGAATGAGTAGACTGTGTAGCTCCTTGACCCTGGAGGCATAAGAATCTGCATATGCTGGAGTCTGGAGCAAAGAAAAATAAACTACTGGAACAACCAACAGGTGAAGCAGCGCCTGTGGGAGGAAAAGGTGGGTTGTTGTTTGCGTTGAGACCCTGCATCAAGATTGAGAGGGAAGAGGGTTATATAGCCAGTATAAAGAGGTGTGAAGAAAGTATGAGACAGGGGTTGGCAGGTAATAGAACCAATTGAGATGGGAAATGATGGGCAGATTGAGCCAGGAAGGTTGGAGTCAGAAAACAGTGGATTGTGGGTGATAGGTAGAGACAGATAAAGAAAGAGAAAATGTGTCACCATATCCAATAACTGCCCCTTTCCTGCTGTTATCACTCGTGAATGGACCTCTTTTATGTTAAAAATATACCCCGAATCTTTCAATCTACCTCGTTGCAACTCTTACAGTTTTTTTTAATCTATAGTTGTAACACTATATTCTACACTCCATTTATTTTCTCTTTTGCACAATCTGATGTATTAATGTATGCATGATGTAAACAATATTTTTTTCACTGTATCTTGGTACCAGTGACAATATCAATACCAATACCAGATGCTGGAAAGTGATAAGTGGAAACAACTTACCCGATACTCTGAGGAATCCATAGAAGGTATTTCTGGCATTTTGTTCTGGCATAAGTAAGGCCTAGATTAAAATCTTCCCTCTCTGTGCTTGACGTCCCCTTAGTGCTAAGATTCATTTCTCTGTACCTTTAGAATTCAGTCTCTGCCCTCTCTTGGGTGGAGATTTTCAAAGATATACAACTCTCTGAAGAAGAATTTCCACTGTATCTTTGTTAAAGGGGGTGAATCCTTTAATAAGAAACCCTTTCCTCCAGTTTAAGATTCAAACGGAGAGAAATATTTTCCCTGCAACTCCAAATGCAAACATCTGTGCAAGTGCCATGTGGATGAGGAGGAGGAAGTGTTTCCCCACCTCCCCAATTCCATGCCTGCTCTCTGTTCGTTATCTACATTTAAGGGAGGGAGAACAATTCTGTTCCTGAGAAACCTCAGAGAAATCTCCCAAAACTGTCCAGATGTTGTACATAAACTAGCCTCCACTAATTACATTGTAATTCTGCTAGCCTCTTGTCCATGACATAGCAGGACATGAGTGGATGCAGTATGAAATTTCACAATTGGTGATTTGGTTTCCTGATTTCAAAGAATCTCGGTCTTGTGATCATTGAAGATGTGTTGGGAATCCATTTGCTAGAGGTTTAAATTATATGTGGGGTTGGTTGAAGTAAAATAAATTATTGTACAAGACCACAAAATTAAAGACACAAAGCCTGCAAAAAATGTGGTATTTAAGCCAGTAAATGATATCATTTTCTTCAAACCATTTCAATGATAAACCCTAAAATTACTCCAATGCTTTGGCTACCGAACAAAGTAAGCCTTTTTTGCAATGTTGCCTTAAAGAATTTGCACATTAAGATGTTTGTCCAATTTAACTTTTGACATATTGATTTTTGGACTGGTATTTAGTTGAGGATGCTGTTTTATGGATAACATAGTTTCTTTAAAATGGCATACTCAAGTGAATGGGCACTCTGATCCTGCACAAGGCCTCATAGGGTGAAGGAATTGAAAGTAGATTTGCCAGCAGAAAGGCAGGGAAATCCCAGTAAGCTCTTGCTCCACCGTTGGAGTCCATCCAGGTTCCAGCAGTGTGTGCAGCAGAATGTTTACTCCTTTCAACACCTTTACATTCAAAATGAAGTCCCAAAGCTTGCCAACCTATGAGGCCAACTGCCTGCCGCTTTGAAAGGTAGCAAAATCTGGGTCTATAATAGCACTTCCACAGTGGAAAGGTAAGCATTCAACTCACAAAAACAAATGACAACTGTCAATCAACAGAAACTAATTTACTTCTCGTAGGAAGGAACTGCAGATGCTGGTTTACACTGAAAACAGACACAAAATGCTGGAATAACACAGCGGGACATGCAACATCTCTGGAAAAAAGGAATGGCTGACTTTTCTGAAGAAAGCTCGACCCGAAACATTACCCATTCCTTCTCTCCAGAGATGCTGCCTGGCCCGCTGAATTACTCCGGCATTTTGTGTCTATCTAATTTACTTCTCTCCATTTGCCTGACTGGATTCCTCATTAACTTTAAACATTTGTTTAAATCTACTGGTTGGAACATTCAAATTTTGCTATATATCTTATATTACAAAAAGTCTCATCTTGACCACTTCCTGTTGTTCTGTATATTGATTTTAGAAAAAAACGCTGCCACTTACGGCTGTGATTTTTGGCCATCTTACTCAGAGTCCCCCTCCGCTGCGCAGGACAAGAGGGTTTTTCCGAGCGATGAAAAATAAAAGTTATTAGTGTTTAAAAAATGTTGAGATTCTCTCTCCTGAAGGCCGTGCCCCTTCCGAGGGACTATAAAACCCGGAGGTGTTGAGTGCCTCAGTCAGTCTCTGCAAGATGGGGGAGCGAGAGGGTCACGTGTCTCAGTCTGAGCTGTGAATAACACTGAACGCATGTCTACTAAACTGTGAGTGGTTTTAATGACCTGTCAGTGCCCTTAATGTGGTTTGAAAATATAGTTTGGAATGCTGGAAGTTCTGAGCTGAAAGGTTCTTCCTTTCTTTATTTTCTGTTTCAGTTCCAGTCTCTGATATATAAGCTTACAACTGCTTTATTAATGAGGAGATTGGGTTGCCCAGCTCTGCCTATCATGACAATGATGTAAATCTGTCAGTCACTCACCTTCCATTGCCTGTTTATTAACAAGCTAATTTGTGCCTGATGAAGGTGTAGTCAGTGTTCGGGGACCCCAAAGGATATTTGCCTCTTATCTGAGAGGGCAATATGGGAAAAAGTAAGCAGGAGCAGGAGTAGGCCATTCTGCCCCTCATACCTGCCTAATCATTCAATGTGATCATGGCTGATTTGTCCCAGGCCTGAAAAAGGACTTTTTTGACAAGAGTAGTTAGATTCTCAGATTCATATTCAGATTTTATTGTCATTGTGCAGTGTACAAGTACAGAGACAACAAAATGCTGTTAGCATCTCAACTGCGAACACAGAATAGTGGAACGGTAATATATATCTATATCTGTATATACAATATGCAATTTCCGGGGGGGGGGGGGGGGGAGTCAGTCACTGGGGGAAGGAGTGTCCGAGGGGAAGGGGGGGGGGGGTGACTGGCAATCACCAAGGTGCAGAGTTAATACGCTGCCTGAGGAGGTGGCTAATGCGAGTACTCTCACAAGACAAGCACTTGAATAAAGGGCCTGTCCTACCAGCATCCGACTCCATGCGGTGAGCACGATCAGACCAGCAGTGGGGGCCGCGCGGAGGTGGGGTGAGTGGCGCAACGCGGCGCAAAGTGAGGCGAACTTGGAGCAAACTCTTAAAGGTAAGTTCGCCAGGACAGAGAGGGACACACAGAGAGGGGCACAGAGGCACACACAGAGAGGGTCACGGAGGCACCCACAGAGAGGGTCACGGAGGCATGACGTCGAGGCGGTGTGTAATGTGTCGAGGCGACTGCGAGCCAACAAGCCGTTGCCACGCGGAATTTTTGAACATGGTCAGTTTTTCGGAGCCCGGCGCGACCACGTTAGGTCGCGCTCATCGCATGGAGTTGCATGCTGCTGGGACAGGCCCTTAACAAGGCATTGAAGGATAATGGCATGGAATTAGTATTGATGAGAGAAATGGTTAGCATTGATGTGGTGGGTTGAAGGGCCTGTTTCTGTGATGTTTCTATGACGTTGCTCATTCATCCTCTTTAGCTATGTTTATGCCTGCTCTCATGTGACCATTTATGGCTCACAGCTAAATTTTGTCTGAGGTAATTCCTATGAACCACCTACTTTCTTCTAGGAGATATGTACATATAAATTGTGATTGTTTATTTATTTCATTTTGCTATAAGTGGCTTTTAATGCAGTCAGTGAAAAAAAAATGAAGACTAACACCCTAAGACAAGAAACTGAATTAAATGTGACTCAGCTTAGAGGGAGTTGATGTCCTTTTAGATACTATGACACTATCTTTTCAAGCCTTTAAAAAAAAACCTCAACTATTATTATTATTTAAGAAGGAACTGCAGATGCTGGAAAAATTGAAGGTAGATAAAAATGCTGGAGAAACTCAACGGGTGAGGCAGCATTTATGGAGCGAAGGAATAGGTGACGTTTCGGGTCGAGACCCTTCTTCAGAATGATGTGGGGGTGGTGGGGGGGGAGAAAAAAGGAAGAGGCGGAGACAGTGGGCTGTAGGAGAGCGGGGAAAGGGAGGGGAAAGTGGGAGAAAACAAGGACTACCTGAAATTGGAAAAGTAAATGTTCATACCGCTGGGGTGTAAACTACCCAAGCGAAATATGAGGTGCTGCTCCTCCAATTTGCGGTGGGACTCACTCTGGCCATGGAGGAGGCCCAGGACAGAAAGGTCAGATTCGGAATGGGATGGGGAGCTGAAGTGCTGAGCCACTGGGAGATCAGGTTGGTTATTGCGAACTGAGCGAAGGTGTTAGGCGAAGTGATCGCCAAGCCTACGCTTGGTTTCACCGATGTAGAGCAGCTGACACCTAGAGCAGCAAATGCAATAGATGAGGTTGGAGGAGATGCAGCTGAACCTTTGCCACACCTGGAAAGACTGCTTGGATGGAGTCAAGGTGGGAGGCAAAGCGACATTAGCATTTCCTGCGGTTGCAAGGGAAAGTACCAGGGGAGGGGGTGGTTTGGGTGTGAAGGGACGAATTGACAAGGGAGTTACAGAGAGAGCGATCTCTGCAGAAAGCCGAAAGGGGAGGAGATGGGAAGATGTGGCCAGTGGTGGGATCCCGTTGGAAGTGGCGAAAATGTCAGAGGATTATCTGTTGTATGTTACAGCTGGTAGGGTGGAAGGTGAGGACAAGAGGGACTCTGCCCTATTTACGAGTGGGGGGGGATGGGGAATGAGAGCAGATTTACAGGGTATAGAAGAGATCCTGGTGAGAGCCTCATCTGTAGTCGAAGAGGGGATCCCCGTTCCCTAAAGAATGTGGACATCTCCGATGCCCTGGTTTGTAACACCTCATACTGGGTGCAGAGGCGGCGTAGACGGAGGAATTGGGAGGAGGGGATAGAGTCCTTACTGGAAGCAGGGCGGGAAGGTGAAGTCCAGATAGCCATGGGAGTCAGTGGGTTTATAGCTGATGTCGGTCAGATGTCGGTCTATAGTAGATGTCGGTCTATAGTAGTTGCCTGCGATGGAGATAGTGGGGTCTAGAAACGGTAGGGAGATGTCGGAAATGGTCCAGGTGAATTTGAGTGCCGGATGGAAGTTAGTGGTGAAATGGATGAAGTCAGTGAGTTCTGCATGAGTGCAGGGGGTAGCACCAATGCAGTCGTCGATGTAGCGGAGGTAGAGTTCGGGGACAGGGCCACGGTACGTCTCGAACATGGATTGTTCGGCGTACCCTACATAGAGGCAGGCATAGCCATGGCCCATGCACATGCCCATAGATACACCTTGGATTTGGAGGAAATGGGTGGAGTCAAACGAAAAGTTGTTGAGGATAAGGACCAGCTAGGTGCTGGAGAGTATCGGTAGACAGGTAATGGTTGGTTCTGCGGTCGAGGAAGAAACAGAGGGCTTTAAGACCCTCCTGGTGGGGGGGGGGGGGGGGGGGTGGTGTAGAGTGACTGGACATCCTTGGTGAAGATGAGGGAAAGGGGGCCTAGAAAATCAGTCATGGAGGAGACGAAGAGCGTGTGAGGTGTTTTGGACATAGGTAGCGAGGGATTTAACCAAGGGGGATAGGATGGAGTCGAGGTATGTGGAAATAAGTTCAGTGGGACACGAATAGGGAGAAACAATGGGTCTGCCAGGACAGTCAGGTTTGTGGATTTTGGGGAGATGGTAAAATCAGTAGTGCAGGGCTGGGGAACGATGAGGTTGGAGGCTTGGGAGGGCAGGGATCTGGAAGTGTGGAAGACAGAGATAGTGTTTGAGATAGTGGCCTGATGCTCGTCTGTGGGGTCATGGTCCAAGGATAAGTAGGAGGAGGTGTCTGGAGTTGGCGCGAGGCCTCAGACTGGCAGAGATCAGCGCGCCAGACTACCACGGCACCTCCCTTGTCGGCGGGTTTGGTCACCCAGTCTGGGTTGTTGCAGAGTGAGTGGAGGGCTGTATGTGCATGGGGGGAGAGGTTAGAGTGAGAAAGGGGAGAGGAGGCGGTTGTTGTCCCGCTGACAGTTTAAAATAAAAAGGTCTAAAACGGGTAAATGGCCATGAGGGGAGTCCAAGAGTCCGTTGGAGACGGGAGAAGGGGTCATCACTAGGGGGTGAGGACTCATTCCCGTGGAAAAACGTTTGGATGCGGAGGCAACGGAAGAAGAGCTCTACATCGTGGCAGACGCGGAACGCATTGAGGTGGGGACGGAGGGGAACAAATGTCTGCTGAGGACAGACCGTTCGGTTTCATAGAGGGGAAGGTTAGGTGGGGATGGTGAACATATGCCAAGGATGGGGGGTGGGGCTGGAGAAAGGCAGGTGAGTGGACCGAGGCGATGTCTGGTAAGGGGGGGTGGTGGGTGGTCAGGAGGAGGGGGGTATGAGGGTTTATAGTGTGGGTGGGGAGGAGCTGGGGTCAAATGGTTTATAGGGGAAGACCCAGTGGAACGGCCACTGAGGGTCCTTGTGTTGGGGAAGGAAGCACTAGGACCCGGCACAGTCAGACCTCGTGGTGTGAGACTGCAGCGTGGATAATAATATAATAATATTATTAATTATCTCATTATTTTAAGCCAAAGAGAGAAAATATATTCACTGCCTGTATAAAATAAATGACAATCAAACATTATTAACTGAATGGCAATGCTAACTGTGTTGAGGTGTGGGGGATGGGCATCATCTTTGCTCCCAGCAAGTCCGCGAAAGAAATAATCACCTTGCAGCTATATATAGACTGATCCTTACTCAGACAATAGCTGTCGATCGCAGTAGGAATGATATATTTTAGATCTTAAAAGACATAATCAATCGATAACAATTTGGTATCATTGGAACAATGCCATGTGATATAACAGCCTTAATTTTATTGTTTCCATCGGATGCATTGTGGTTTGTCTAAAACTGCTGTTCATTCAAGTTGGAATTCACCTGCACATTCCATCAGTTGGCTCAGTCTCACTGTGACAAAGGAAACTGCACCGTACTTAACAGTAATGGTTTACTTTTAATGGTTTACTTACAATGCCAGTAATTGAATTTCTGTGCTTATTACTAGTCACTAACTGTGCATTATATAAAATGTAATGTTGTACTTTAATTTTGCAGAATGGCAAATAATACTGTTGATAATATTATTCCTTATCAATTTATCCTTGGTGTTTGAAAATGTCACTTCCTAGTTGTAAGTACCTATTTCATTTCCAATCATAATCAGAATGAACAGATATAGAATTAGAATTATCACTTAACAATCCCCTTTCCAGTACTTTAATGACCACAATCAGTTTATTTTATTGCATAATTAACGAATGTGCAACATAAAAACACTAATATTGCAAATAAGGTTTAGACTATGTTCGCCTTAGAGGGCTTTATCATTAAATTTATTCAACAGTAAAACATTTGCGAAGTGCAAAGGAAAATTTAAGATAAACTCTTTATTTAATTGCAACAGTCCAATTTTGTCTGGCATGGATTCAATGGGCTGAACCCATCTACGCCATAAGCTTTCTCAGATTCTATGATTTTTTTCCCAATTTCTTCTAACATTTTTTGCTATCCAGACCCTCTGGGAATGAAAACACACATGCTGTCCTCTCTGTTACAAAGGTTTGAATTCATTTAACCTTTTGAATGAAAATTACTTCCATTCCATTCTGTATGTCAAATGGGTTTGGCCCTTATGATCCTATTTCCAAAAATTAATGGACAGCACTTGAAAAAGAGGATTTTTCTTTAACGACATAGGAGACATTCTTTCTACCTGCAGAACATTGATTTATGATCATTGGTAAAAGATCAGAGGCAATCAAATTAAGTTGTTGTGACTTCCAAGGCAATGCACAGTCGTTAGTGCTGTTACCAAATGTCGCACTGACTGAGATTCAATCCTAACCTCTTGTGCTATCAGAAATTTGCTCATTCTTCCGGTTGTTGCATGTGTTCCCATAGGTAACCTGGTTTCCTCCCCAAAGGTGTGCGGATTGATAGATTAATTGACCAAAGTAAATTATCCCTTGTGTAGGGAGGGGAATCAGGATTTGTTGATGTGCATATGGGAGAGAATAAGTTATAGGGTATTGAAACTGATGGGATTGCTCTGAGACTCAATGGGCTGAATGGCCTATTGCGAGAAATATGAAAAATGGAGGAAAAGATACACATGTCATTTTTAAAAGTTCATCGTGTATAATGGAAGTATTTGGATGGGAGAAAGAACAGTTAAGTGAGGCAAAATAGATAGGTTTTTCAAAGAGCCATTACAGACTTAAAGGGCCTAATAAACCTTTATGGTGCTGCAAGATTCTGTGATTCAAAAATCTGCAACAGGAACTATCAATGATGTGCCGTGGCATGATTAACCTGCAAACCTGCATGTGGTGCACTCAAAGAATCAAATTCTGTCAACAGTATCTCAGCAGCAAAGATCTCTGGAGCGTTCAGCCAATAATAGTTACCCACATACGGTCTCAGAGGCAGATTGTACGGCCCACACGCATCTTTGGTCAAAAGCAACTACATCATGAACATTTTCATTCCAGGGTACTTCATTGCACATGAGCAGAATATTGATTACGGGCTAGATGTACGCATGCTTGAAGTAGCATCTGACATTTGAAAAACCTACAAACGTGTAACTTTGAAATATGGGAGGCAACCCTGACTTCAGTAGTAGGAAAGGTTTAATTAAATTGTATGTGGGCATTGTGGCATTATGTCAAGGCAACAGGCGCATCAGTAGCATTTGGTTGACCAATGAAATATTGAATGGGTCACTGATATGCTCAGAATCAGCGGCAGTGTGGACTGTGCTCTGTATTTCACATTGATCCAATTAATTATGCAAGTTTAACGTGAAGAGGCACCTAAAGTTTAAAGCTGTCATGGCCCAACCTCCGTTTTGCTAAGGGGAACTCTGTATGTCCTTGAGTGGGAGGAAACTGAGATGAAAAACCCATGGAGTCAGGATCAAAGCAACCTCTACTTAAGCAACACTGTTATGGAATAATGGCTCATACCTGGATTGGATGGCTCCAAAAAAAATGGTTATCCATGCCTTTTTCGTGCCATTGCTTTTCAGACACAGAATTGAATTACGGTGAACAATTTCTTTTCTGTATTGAACCTTCGGTATTCACCAAGGAGAAGGATATTGAACCTGTGAGTTAAAGGGGAATGAGTAGAGTAGCACTATGAGATTCAAAGAGGAGGAGTGACACTTTTTGAAAAATATAAAAGTGGATAGGTCTCCAGGTCCTGACAGGATACCTAGGACATTGAGGGAAGTTAGTGGTAGAAATAGCAGGAGCTATTCAGAAATACAAATGTCATTGACACTGCCGGAGGAGTTCAGTTGTTTATTGTTTATAGCCCACTTCTCATCCATTCCCTGATCAGGAACAGTCAACAATAGTCATGTTTGACAAACCTTCTTGAATTTTTTGAAGGGTAACTAGGGAAAATGAGGGTTAAAGCAGTGGATGTTGCATGGATTTCAGTAAGGCCTTTGACAAGGTTCCCATGGAAGGTTGGTTAAGAAGGTTCAATCTAGCAAGAGATTCAACAGTGGCTGAATGGGAGATGTCAGAAATGGTGGATGGCTGTTTGTCAGGTTGGAAGCCTCAGTGGGGTGCAGGGACAGTTTGCAGCCTTGGAAAGAAGGAATGGGTGACATTTCAGAGGTGCTGAGAGTGCCATCTTTGCAGGACAAATCTTCAGGAAGTAGGGTGCAAGTTTGAAGGTGGAATCGCATGTAGATGGTCAATCAACCTACAAACGTGCACAAAAATACAGAGGAGATTTTAGAATGTTGCCAGGGTTCAGCAACTATGTTACAGAGAAAGGTTGAACAAGTTAGGTCTTTATTCTTTAGAGCGCAGAAGGTTAAGGGGGGACTTGATTGAGGTCTTTAAAATGATGAAAGGGATAGACAGAGTTGACGTGGATACGTTTTTCCCATTGAGGGTAGGGAAGTTTCAAACAAGAGGGCATGACATGAGAATTAAGGGACAGAGGTTTCGGGGTAACGTGAGGGGGAACTTCTTTACTCAGAGGGTGGTGGCTGTGTGGAATCAACTTCCAGCAGAAGTGGTGGAGGCAGGATCGATTTTAACATTTAAGAGTAAAGTGGATAGGTATATGGACGTGAAGGGAATGGAGGGGTATGGTCTGAGTGCAGGTAGATGGGACTAGGGGAAAACAAATGGTCGGCACGGACTGGAAGGGCCGAGAGGGCCTGTTTCCGTGCTGTAATTGTTATATGGTTATATGGTTATGAAGATGTCTAAGTGCATATTTGATTTGGCTTTATGTTCAAATGCATCCCAGTCATTAAGGCCTCAATACCGACGAAGTACTGGCCCAATCCTTTGCGAATTGGCATCAGGGTTCAAGCCACTAATCCACATAACATTTGCAAAAGCTTTCTTAAGTGCATAGTGGAAGGAATATACCTTAGGCCTACTGATCATGAAATAGAGTGCAAGAAGCATATCTTCTGCTCCAAGGGTTCCAAGAGGTGACTAAATGATGGGTCAACTCTGAGGTAAAATACTTCAATGAAAATGGCTTCATTCATCATTTAAGCAATAGATCAGATCACCATTATCTCATGAAGTAACACCACAGATTGAGGGATTCTGCTCCTGCTCTTGTTTCTTATGGAGCACATGCTTCCCCGAGATGGGCAATTACTTATCTAATTGGACAATCGATGATAACTCTTCATGCATGCCCTACATACCTAACACATGAGGTACACCAGTGTATCCAGCAACCAGAATTGTTTAATCAAACATGATCAATATTATGCTGGGTGACTACTTACTAAGTGATTTACACACGCAAAAATGCTGGGATTCAATTGCAAAAGAAGAATGATATGTGTTCTAGTTTCTAGGCACTAGAGATCCCCAAGGGGTTCCTTCAACAACATTTCCTTCTGACAGTTGATTCTATGGATTACCTGGAGACGTGCTTCTATTAAGAACCTCAATGAGGTAATAATTTCACGTCTTTGGAGAATTATTTTTCCCTGCCAAAAGGTTGTTTCTATCCAGTCTTCCTCAGAATGGCTGCTATCTGTCTTCCTCAGAAGGCCAAATTGCTATACAATTCTCCTGTATGGGCTGTGGAATATTGCTTATTTGACAAAAAGAGAGTCGGTTCATCCCCAAACCCTGGCGGGCTGCATTTTGTTCCACTGAATTGCCTGTCATTGACTCCTGAGGCTCCCTAGATGATACTTTGAGCTCTGGAAAGACTCTTTGCTTTTCTATGAATTTTGTTTAGTTTCTCTGTTGCTGAGAACTCAGTCCTTTTTTCAAATTTCATATCCTAAGAACCTTATTTTTCACTCAAAACGAGTGTCTGCATTATTGTCCACCAGTTTTCACTTTCCAAGTGAGAGCTTTAAGCCACTCTTGTTGTGGCCTGTGGGTCAGGAAGACTTATTACTGATACCTTCATTAGATAGCGGCAGCGAAAGGGGAAAGTTGATGGCCATGAACGGTCTGTGATCTTATCTCCCGCACCGCTCGAAAAGCAGCCTTAAGTTTTGTGGTCAGTTCAGGAAGATTTATATTGTTCCTCAAGTGGCAAATGGCGATCTCGGCACATGGGCATGGAGGGATGGCTGCGAGAGGCGGCAGCTCAAGTTGCCCTTTAGTCTTGCGATTGCAGGGTCACAGGTTGTGGTGTAGGAACCGGAAGACAAGGCAGCCATGGTATCCAGGTCAGGGGGCACATTGAGTGCAGCATGCAGCAGTATATGGAATGGCAGCAGCCATGGAAGGAACCAACAGCAAAACATTCGATTAGGCTGACTCTTGGCTGGCAGCCTACATCATCAATATCCCCACACACAGTCAGTGCCACCAGAACAGCTTTAAAACTCCAAAAGTAAGAACATAAGAATTTGTTATCCCATTAAGCCAAGATCAGACTTTGTTTTCAGAGACTTGTGCCTTGAGAGATGCAAGATGGTGCCATAGCGAGGCGCCTCTTTGCATGCTGTTGCAGAATCTGATCTACGTCTGCTCGTTTACTTGTATTTGATTGTACTTGTGCATAGTGTGATTTGACGGAATATCACACAAAACAATGTTTTTCACTGTCTCAGGACTTGTGACAATAATAACAAACTAAGCCCCGATGTGAGTTTACCCAAGAGCGTTCCAGAGTTTAAAAAAAAAAAAAAAAAATCAAACTTATGGTACTTCATCACGAGTATTTTTTTACTCGTGGACATTTTTCATGGTGTTGAAAAAACGTCATGAGTTACTGCGTTTCCCGAGTACCTGCCGTTAGCAATACGAGCCGCTACGACACATCCACGAGCTTCGACGTAGCCGCTACCTACTTACCACGAGTTTGATTTTTTTTTTAAACTTGGGAGAGCTCTTGGGTAAACTCGCATCGTGGGACAGGGGCTTAAACAGATCATAAAACAATAATAGGGTAATATTCCATTATGTTGTGAGGAAACTGGTTTCAGTGATTTGTTCAGAGGCTTAGTTGTATTGTGTAGGAAATGCTTTGTGGGTGATGGGTAGAGACGAGTACCAGCATATTTTGCTGGGTGGGGGGGATGCATACATTTAGTTTCCAGTCTGAGGCCTGAGGGAAACTGTTACAAGCTGTTATAAATTGCAGATTAAAATTGCATTTTAATCTGCAATTTGTAAGACAAATTGGAAGAAATGTTTTCACAATATTCATTTAATTTGAAAAGCAGAGAATGTTTTAAAATCAATCATACAATGCTGGTTTGATTTAAAATAAAAATAGGTTTCTATGTTGTATCCATGATTGATTAAGGTTGTAAAGATACCAGTCATAATTCCCTGCACTTTAAATAAGCAAACGATGACTGCCTTGTTGCTTGGTAGCAATCTAAGCAGAAACTAGAGTGTTAATTAATAAGCATTTTTCCCTGCATGAACGTGACGGAAGCTGTTCGTGTCCGATTATGTACAGTTAAAATGAAACGTGTTTCTTGCAAGAAGTAATTTGGTTTTTCAATCTCGCCTTCCCTATGGAAAATGTCCTGCACCACAGTCTTGTGAAATCCTCTGGTTCTTCAATATTTTTCCAAAAACAATAATCATTCATGCAAAGATGGACATCATGGAGAAGACCAGTATTTATTGCCTATTGCTAACTGTCCCTGAGAAGGTGGTGACAGGCTGCATCTTTGAACTGTGGTTGGATTTCAACATTCAATTGCCTGGTGCAGGTGTTTGACGGTTCCAGGATTTACACTCAGCGATGATGAATAAATAACAATGTTTTCCTCAGCCCAGGACAACACATGCACACAAAGTCCATTTATCACCTACGCTCTGAGTGATATTTTTTCAATTTATTCCTAATGGATTTTGTGCTCCACCAAATCTCACTCCATGTGTTCTTCTAAAGGAGTCCAACTGAGGAAAATAATTGAGCACTTTGGCCACAAGTTCTTGGAGAATACAGCTAGTAATCTTATTCCTTCTGCTAGGTCACTTATTCCTTCTGCTTCCTATGCAATAATTTCAGCCCTCTCAGCTGTTTTGGTTGACTGCCCTGCTTGCTTTCTGGCACATCTATATTACCAAAAGTCTGATCTTGACCGCCTTTGGCTCACTGTGGTGTGACGTCCGAGAGCACGCCGCCACCTACGTCCGTCATTTTTGGCCACCTAGCTCAGAGCCCCCCCTCCGCCTTCCTGGACCAGAGGATCTTTCCCATCGATGAAGAATCAGAGGGATATTCATGTTTTTAATAAATTGGCCATTCTCTCTGCTGCCCCTGCTGGAGGGAGGGGGAGGGACTATTAAACCAGGTAGTGGTGTGCCTCACTCAGTCTCTGCAAGATGGAGGAAGACAGAGGGTCATGTCTCTCATAGCTCTGAATAGCACTGAACACATGTCTACTCAACTGAGTGCCCTTAATGTGGTTCTAAAATGGTTGCAAAAAGTGTCTCTATTGGTTCTAAATTGCTTGCAAAAAGTGTCCATTGGTTGTAAAATGGTTTCAAAAAGTGTCTCTATTGGTTCTAAATTGCAACTTATTGGTTCTATACCAAAAGTGCCTATACCAAAAAGTCTCTATTGGTTCTAATATGCTTGCAAAAGGTGTCTCTTGGTTCTAAAATGGTTGCAAAAAGTGTCTCTATTGGTTCTAAAATGTTTGCAAAAAGTGCTTCTATTGGTTCTAAAATGCTTGCAAAAAGTGTCTCTATTGGTTCTAAAATGCTGCCTGGCCAGAGTGACTGAGCTGCCAGCCCAAGAATCCATTCGGCCGACAATGTCCATACTAGTCCTCTGGAAACCAGTCCCTTCAACCCACAACACATACTAGCGCTCCAGAAAGCTCCCCAACCCCCCCCCCCCACACACACTGGCCAGCAATATTGGAATTGGTGGCGAGGTGGAATATTGCTTTGGGGGACCATCCCTCCCATGTGAAGCTGGGACCCAACGGGTCCCACTTAGTCTAGTCTATTCTTAAATTCTCAAGAATAGACTAGATGCTGCACTGAGTGGGAGAGAGAGCTACCTCAACTTGGCTTTCTTCTCGCAGACGGTGTTAAACCTTGGGAATTCTCTGCCCCAGAGGATTGTGGAAGAATTTGAAGAGGGACAGAAAGATTTTTGAATGGCAGGGAATTCAGAGGTATAGGGAATGGGCACTAGCTACCGGGATCTGTGGCAGATCAGCCATGATCGTATTGAATTGCATGGCAGGCTTGATGGGCTGAGTAGCCTATTAGTCCTCCTAATTGTTCTTGTTTTCAAGCCTCACTGTTGCTGTGCAGGTGATATCAATCCTGAATAACCTGCAAGGGGCTGAATGATTGGGTAGCAATGAAGTCTGATTCCCTGAACAGTAATATCGTGAGAGATGCTACATCTAGGTATAGGACTTGTGCTGCTCTGGGTCATGTTGCAGATACACAAGGGTAAGCAACACTGCAGACAAACCTATGCAGTTTTATGACTATTTTCCAAACTCTGCATCAACCCTTGGAGAACATTTTGCACTGACGGATATGATCCTGCTGGGATACCTGTCTGCTGTAAGCAGACTTACTTGCTTTGCGGGAATTGTCAAGTAAAACAGATCAATAATGGGCGATGGGCTTGGTATGAACATGGCTAAGCTACTGTGCTAGTATCTATGAAGATTGATGGCATGGTTGTTAAGATAGTGGCCTATCTTCCAGCGATCTCGACTGTTGATCCAGGCAAGTATGTTGAAAATTCAAACAGAGCATACAATCAAATTAAGTTAAAATGTAAAAGGAAAGGTAACCATGAAACTACTATCTTGTAAAATCTTCAGGGAAGGAATCCAACATCCTTTCCTATGACTGTCTTTGAACTGAACTTGGAAATGGCTGAGCAAGCCACACAGTTCAAAGGCAGTTAGGGCTGCGTGATGTACTCACCTTGTCAGTGACTATGAGTGCAGAGAGAACGGATAGTTGCTGGTGCAGAAAATATAGCAAGTTAAATTGGATAGCTCTGATAATAGAGATCATGGATAAGTAACCCAATGCAGGCAATATTCCAAACAAGGGCTGAATTCAGCACAGGGCCGATGCTAATTGTGCAGTTCATTGGATTATTGCCTCAGTAAAGGGCATTGTGGGGGGTGGCGGGGAAGGAGATGACTGGTTCGTACAATTAAACCCAGTCTGAACCTTTTAAAGGGGTTACATTATGCGTGGAACAGGATTAGGCAGCTTATCTGTAACTTTAGCATATCTGCAAGCTGAATACATGTTGTTAATGGAACCTGACACCATAAGAAAATCTGCAATATTTACAAATCCATATGCTCGCTCAGAATTTAGTGCTGTGAGGCAACACAGAATGAAATATATCTGACTCCAACGGAATATGGAGCATCATATTGTGTGACAGGGATGAGAAACCACTCCATCTAAAGCCGAGAAGGGTCCTAATATGGAAAAAGTTAATGACCATTGTGATCTTGATAACCATTTAATAAAGTGTTGACACGAGGAACTGCAGATGCTGGAATTTTGAGCAAAACATAATTTCGACCCGAAATGTCACATATTCATTTTCTCCAACGATACTGCCTAACCCTCTGAGTTACTCCAGCATTTGGTGTCTATCTTTGGTGTAAGTGAGTATTTGCAGTTCCCTCCTACAGGTGAGGGGGGTTTGATTGGCAGGTGGATGGTGCAAGTGACATAGGCTATAGATGAAAACAAAACAAAGTGTGCCAGATGGAGGGATAAAGTTGGAAGGGGACAGAGGGGGTTGGGTGGAAAAGAGGTGGGACAAAATGGAAATTAGATCTCGGGGATGGGAGATGAGTGTACAGGTAAGAAACGGAGTAAGGTGACTGGGCCAGGATAATGGGGGAAATTACAGCAAGAAAGTGAGAGGGGGTAGTGGGTCCTACTCAAAATCGGTGAGTTCAATGTTCATAGAAATAGAAATTAGGTGCAGGAGTAGGCCATTCGGCCCTTCGAGCCTGCACCGCCATTCAATATGATCATGGCTGATCATCCAACTCAGTATCCCGTACCTGCCTTCTCTCCATACCCTCTGATCCCCTTAGCCACAAGGGCCACATCTAACTCCCTCTTAAATATAGCCAATGAACTGGCCTCAACTACCCTCTGTGGCAGAGAGTTCCAGAGACTCACCACTCTGTGTGAAAAAAGTCTTTCTCATCTCGGTCTTAAAGGATTTAATTGATAATTCATTTTCATGACACTGGTGGGACGATCTCCCGCAATGTTGAATTTATGGCGCTGAACTAGAGAATTAGGTGAAGCAATGAGTTCCAAAGTTGCAGAAATACCATCGAATCCCGTCTTGTATTCTGATTGAGTTCAGAGTTGCTAATATACATACTTCTGCTGGGTAGACACAAAAAAACTGGGGTTACTCAGACCCTGAAGAGTCTCGACCTGAAACGTCACCCATTCCTTCTCTCCAAAGATGCTGCCTGTCCCGCTGAGTAACTCCAACTTTTCGTGTCTGTCTTTGGTTTAAACCAGCATCTGCAGTTCCTCATTAAACATACTTCTGCTGAGTGTTGGTGTTGCACGTACTAAGGCACTTGCTAATGTTGGGCCAAAATGACTCGCATCGTAAATATTTGTGTGAATAGAAGTTGCCACATCTGAACCATTTGAATGGCGATAGTTCGAATTAACTGAGCTATATGGAGTTCAATATTGAGATCATCACTTCTAGGGAAGCTGTTTGTTGCAGATGTTGATTTATAACCCTAAACAGCATTTCAAATCCAGTTAAAATTAGTGTTTATGTTCAATTGCCTCCCTTTTCATCCTCATGGTGGTGTCAACACAAATAACACAGATCAACATAGAGCAAAGACATTGTGTCTGTTGCCAGGATATGGGATTTTTACTTTTGTGATATACCAGCTAGTTGTCAGCTAAACAAAGAGAGTGGAATGTCTACCGGCAGCAACACTTTTGAGTTCACATTTGGTGTATAAAATTTGCAACATCAATGGAAGTTGCATTTACAATTTTGCCTGTGCCAGTTCCCCAATGTAATGAGTGGTTGCATTTTGCACTGAAAATGAGCGTATGTACTTCACATGCTAGATTGGAGGCTTGCAATAATCAGTATACCCCAACAATATGCATTAGACTTTACTTTAGAATTTAGAGATACAGCGTGGAAACAGGCCCTTCAGCCCAGCAAGCGACCCGTACTCAAGCACTATCTTGCACTCGGGTAAATTTACAATTTTAACCAAAGCAAATTAATCTACAAAACATTTTGCCTTTCGAGAGTGGGAGGAAGCTGTAGCACCCAGGGAAAACCCATGCGGTGGGTGACAAGGAGAATGTACAAACCCCGTGCAGACAACACCCGTGGTCAAGATCGAACTTGGGTCTCTGATGCTGTAAGGCAGCAACTCTACCTCTGGGCCACTGTCCCACCCATTTGCAGTAGGTAACTATGTAGTCATTTGATTACTGTGTAGCCAAATTATATGGCTAGAATAAACAAAAACATCTAGTAATTGATATTTTAGGACTGTAACCTCTAATCAGCACATAAGTCCCCAAATAGTGTGAAGAATGGCAATACCTTGTATGCGAATCTTCAGTGCTAAATTAGCTAGGTATGAAGGCAAGATCTTTGAATCAATAAGTTGCTCTGAGATAAAAAGGTCATCTGCTGTCTTTCACTGGAAGCTCTGGGTCCTTCAGTAAGGAGGGGTGTATACTTTTGCTCCAAGCTCTCCAGATTGAACAAAATCTATATAGTATCTTGGATAGTATCATCACTTGTGACTCATAAATAGACTGATAGTAAAGTGGCTATACCAGTGCACTTGTAATTCTGAATAAATGATTTGGGAAAAAGGAATTGAAACTCAGTAAGGCAGATAATGATACCTGGAATTTGAAAACCAGCATCGGTAATGATGATTACGAAACTTCCAAATTATTGTCTAAAGTGGAACCTCGAGCCAAGCATTTTGTAGCAGAACTATGGGAGTAACTTCATCGCACATTCTGCTGTGGTTGAAGGGGGTGGCTTGCCATCATGTTCCAAAGAGCGGTTAGGGATGGGGCATAAATACAGGTGTTACTATATGCTATTGATAAAAACTCTCAAACTAAAATATTGTGTCCCCCGTCCCCCCCCCATGTTTTCATAGTGAGTTCTGCTCATGCTCTACGATAATCCTTAAAAATGGTGCTCCGCAAGGATGCGTTCTCATCCCCCTTCTCTACTCCTTATATATCCACAACTAAGCAGAACAGATCAGAACATATCATCCATAATGTAGCAATGTTACAAAACCTACCTTCAGCGGCGCTGCTGTTCTGCCACGGGCTGTGTGCGCGACGTTGGCATCTTTTTGGGGAAGGGGGGGGGGGGGGGGGGGGATTAAAATGCAGGTTCGTACTGTTTGGCGGAGAGGGATTTCCTCGGGCTGCTAGTCGATGAAGAAAAAAATCGGACTTCCATTCCAGTTTTTATTTTTTTTATTTTTTTTTTAAAATTAAATCGCTGGACAATTTAATAGTTGGATTAAAATAAAATGCGACCTAACGCCCTCAACAACTACAACGTGAGATCAGGACAAAACAAAGGGTAAGTCGTTTAATTCACATATAATCTTGCTTCTTGGGGTGGCTTTAGTCTAATTTTACGTCGCGAAAATGTTATATAGTCCTCAAACGATTCGGCCATGTCTTTCCTGCCGATATGGAGTTAAAATCCACGGCAACATTCCAATCGATTACATTCCAGAAACACCCACTCACAAGATGATTTAAATCCTCATTTTCTTTGGACAATCATGTCATTAGAGCATCTAAATCGTATATATTTTGTGTATTTGTCTATCCATAATCAATATTTTTACACTAAATATTCACAACAGTTTTAGTCACATGTATTGTGCAAAAAATAATAATTTTGATTATATTGATAGAGGATGTTTCTAGATTATGGTAATTTATGGGATTTAAACATTAAATTCCTTCCATTTGGCATATAAGTTCATGACAGTGAGATTTAAAAATCATGTTATATTGTGAATTCTTGTCTGAATGGGATTAGTTTGTTATTTGGATACTAAAGGCTATTTTAATAATTTAGCCTTTTCTTAAGAAATGGATAGATGTTTAGATTTAGTAATTGAATTTAGACTAATTTAATTGATTAGATGATTTGAAGAAACCGATGAATATGATTTTTTTTGTTTGGTATTTACTATTTGTTTTAGCGTTTAACTTTATCATTTCTACCTTTTTTCTAAAAGTGCAAATAATAACTTGTTTCTGTTAATGCTGTTCAGTGTTTTTTTTTCTTCCTTTACATTTTAAACAGATGTCTCAGAAGAAGAAATGCAAAATTGTCAATCCAAATGCCCAGCGAAAGAGACCCGATTTAGACAGCATTCGCAGAGATTATCCGAATTTGGACTACTCCAAATGTGATGATCTGCAGGACATTCTTAATGGGAAACTAGTGGGCAGAAAGGCATGTCATGCGTGGTTTGAAGAGCAAAAACTTGTAGTTTACAATGCCAAAATTGAAAAGTTGAGGAATAACAAGGTGTACAGAGTTGCTTATTGGTTACAATCTGAGGAGTATGATGATGCTACTGATTATGATATGCCAATGTACCAGCTAGCAACTCCATAAAGACTTTGTCTTGCTAGAAATTGTAATTTATTTACCTATCTGTTACAGACTTACAGCATATAATGCAATAATATTAAAGTTCTGATCTTGAGAATATCACATTTTTGAATTTTCAAGTCAGTCTGTGTTTATTACTATTTCTGTCACAATGGTCAATTTTGTAATTAGCTACAATTAGGTAATTAACTAATTATATGCTTTAATTTCATGTCATCCAAGCAAGATGTTTCATATTTGTTTCAGAATGCTTCAATCTATAATTGAAAATTTCATTCAGTTCTCTTAATTTTTAAGAAAGTTATGGGCTTTTGACTGTCCTCGATCACACCTTTTGTGTTAAGTCAATGGAAAAGCAATAGGGAACGATGCTAATTTCGGAGTATGAAAATGGCCATAACTTTTTTAATGCTGAAGATATGAATGAATTAGGTATCAAATTAAACTTCTTTTTATGCTTTATGTGATGGGATAAATTGCAGACTTGTCAAAATTTTGTAACATTGCTACATAATGCAGAGAGCTTGCGTCCATAAAAAACCATCGGTTTCTCCATTTAATAACATTTAATCAATTCACTGATTCACTTATTTTCCCTTCATTATTTTAATGTATTTGAAAGCATTGTCCTCAATTAATAAATGAAGTGGCCCTCCTGTAAGGCTGAAGTATTCACCCTAATCTGCACTGGAAACATTATCTAATGTACCTCTGAGACATTGAAACCTACTGTGGAACAGTATTAAATCGAGTGTTATTATTTCAGTCTACAAATATTAACAATTTAGACGAGGGAATTAAATTTGACATCTCCAAGTTTGCGGATTACACAAAGCTGGCTGGCAGTGTGAGCTGCGATGAGGATGCTATGAGGCTGCTGGGTGACTTGGATAGGTTGGTTGAGTGGGCAGATGCATGGCAGATACAGTATAATGTGGATAAATGTGAGGTTATCCACTTTGGTGGCAAGAACAGGGAGGTAGATTAATATCTGAATGGTGTCAGATTAGGAAAAGGGGATGTGCAACAAGACCTGGGTGTGCTTGTACATCAGTCACTGAGAGTAAGCATGCAGGTACAGCAGGCAGTGAAGAAAGCTAACGGCATGCTGGCCTTCATTGCGAGAGGATTTGAGTTTAACAGCTGGGAGGTTCCACTGCAGTTGTACAGGGCTCTGGTGTGACTGCACCTGGAGTATTGTGTGCAATTTTGGTCTCCTAATTTGGGAAAGGACATTATTGAGGGAGTGCAGCGTAGGTTCACAAGGTTAATTCCCTGGATGGAGGGACTGACCTATGATGAAAGAATGGGTCGACTGGTTGTTGTATTCGCTATTTAGAAGGCTGAGAGGATATCTTATAGAAACATTCTTAAAGGATTGGACAGGCTAGCTGCTGGAAAAATGTTCCGATGTTGGGGGAGTCCAGAACCAGGGATCACAGTTTAAGAATAAGATTAAGACCATTTAGGACTGAGATGAAGTAAAACTTCTTCACCCAGAGAGTTGTGAATCTGTGGAATTATCTGCCACAGAAGGCAGTGGAGGCCAATTCACTGGATGTTTTCAAGAGAAAGTTAGATTTAGCTCTTAGGGCTAAAGGAATCAAGGGATATGGGGAAAAGCAGGAACGGGGTACTGGTTTTAGTTGATCAGCCGTGATTATACTGAATGGCGGTGCTGGCTCAAAGGGCTGAATAGACTACTCCTGCACCTATTTTTCTATGTTTCTATGTCTATATTTCTAAATGGCACTATTCATGCAGCCAAACTATAATAAATCATGAAAATAAAAAAAGAAAATGTTGGGAATATTTGGCTGGTCAGGCAACATCTATGGGGAGAGATCAGGTTGAGTTTTACTCAACCTGCCTGTTTTGCCAAAGTGGTGACCCCACCAGTCTGATCATGATTTCAGATCCTGGACTTGAACACCACCGAAAACCTCGACGCCCAGCCCGCCCAGTAAAATGCGGTGGCCCTGAAACGCCCGTTTTCTGGGCGGTACAGCCTCAAGTGTGGTTCACCCACATTGAGGCCCAATTTGGGCTCTGCAATATCGTCGCGGATGCCACTCGCTAATTTTACGTGGTTGGGGTGTTCAGTCATGAGACTGGCACTCGAATGTTGTCGTACCTGCAAAAACCGACCGCGTTCGGTAAATACAAGGGCCTCAAGACACTGCTACTCCGCACTTTCAGGCTCAGTCGCCGCGATCGCGCCGCCCTCCTTCTGCATATGGACGGCCTCGGCGATCGCAAGCCGTCTGCGTTGATGAGAGAGATGCTCGCACTGATGGATGGCCATCAGTCCTGCCTGCTGGTTGAACAGGCTTTCCTCGAGCAGATGCCCAACGACATCCGCCTGCTCCTCGCTGGATCGGATTTCGCCGACCCCCTGCAGCTCGCTGAACTGGCCGATGAGCTGTGGCTCGCCAAGCAGCAGGACGGTGGATCCATCAGCCGGGTGTCTGCGCCCCTGCACCAGCAGCCTCGCAGGGACGTCCAGCCCACCGCCGCCATCTCCACACCGCAGCCGCCCGTCGGCGACCGTGGTAAGCCCAGTGGTGCTACTATCACCAACGCTGGGGTGCAGAGGCCCGCCGATGCTGCGCCCCCTGCGTTTCTGAGAAATGTCTCGGCCGATCATCGGCATAGGCTATCGCGGTCTGCCAGAACCATCGCCTCTACGTCTGGGATTACCGCTCCGGGCTTCGCTTCCTGGTTGACTCGGGGGCAGTGCTGAGCATCCTCCCTCCGACTGGACTCGATACCCGTGCCGGTAGGTGTGGCCCCGCCCCGACCGCCAACAACAGTAGCCCCAACCGCACTTACGCCACTCGGACCCATTCCCTCATCCTCAACTCCCGTCCGTACTCATGGACTTTCACTGTCGCGGACGTTTCCCAGCTGTTCACTGGGCGCCGATTTCCTGCGTGCCTTCTCATTAATGGTGGATGTCGGGGCCGGTGCTACGTGCCTCCAGAGTCCCCTCGGCCCGCGGCCCCTTACAGTTTGCAACTGGGTTCAGTGGCGGATGGGGGCGGGCCGTATACCTCATTGCTCGCCGCATTCCCGGAGCTTCTGACCTCCCGTTTTCATGCGGCCGCTGTCAAGCATGGGGTGGAACATCACATCCCAACTGCCGGTTCCCCGCTGCATGCAAGGGTGCGTAGGTTCCCGCCCAACAAGCTGCGGACCGTGAAGGAGGAGTTCCATCATAATGGAGGACATGGGGATTGTGCGGCGCTCTGACAGCCCGTGGGCATCTCCGTTACGCATGGTCCCCAAATCATCTGGGGGGTGGAGACCGTGTGGGGATTACCGATGCCTGAACGCTGTCACGAGGACCGACCGCTACCCTGTCCCACATATCCAGGACTTTACAGCCCACCTGGATGATGCTACCCTTTTTTCTAAAGTGGACCTGGCTACTACCAGATTCCCGTCCATCCCAATGATGTGCCATTGTCATCCCATTCGGCCTTTTTGAATGGCTGCGGATGCCGTTTGGTTTAAAGAACACAGTGCAGGCTTTCCAGCGGCTAATGGATATGTGGGTCGGGGGTTGGAGTTCGTGTTCGTGTACCTGGACGATATTCCTGTCGCCAGCCGCTCTCACCAGGAACACTGCGCGCACCTACGGGCGTTGTTCAAGCAGCTTCAGGACTTTGGGCTTGTGATCAACTCCGCCAAGTGTCAGTTTGGCCTTCACTCAATTTCCTCCCTGGGGCACCACGTCACCTCTCAGGGCGCGGCCCCTCTGCCCGCTAAGGTGGAGGCCATTCAGCAGTTTCCATCAGCATTTGAAGTCGGAGCTGAAGGCACAACTTACGGGCCCGGACTGGGTCGACCAGGTGCCTTGGGTGTTGCTGGGTTTACTGCACGGCCCCGAAGGCGGATTTGGACACGTCGTCCGCTGAGCTCGTGTACGGCTCCCCGCTGCACGTGCCTGGGGATTTCCTTCCTGCGGCTCAGGGGCTGCAGGAGCCCACTTCGTCTGTGTTGGCGAACCTCCAGGAGAAAGTGGCGGCCTGGCTCCTATCCCGACCTCTCGGCATGGGACTGCTCCGGTGTATGTGCCGCCGGAGCTTAAGAACTGTTTATTTGTGTTTCTCCACAGGGACTCGCACCGGGCTCCGCTGCAGCGGACTTATGAAGGTCCTTTCCAGGTGTTGTGCCCCGGCGTCACAACCTCTCTCTTGGATGTCGGGAGACGGGAGGCGATCGTTTTGCTGACTCGCCTCACGTCTGCCCACCTGGATATCGATAGCCCGGTGGTGGTGGAGGCTCAACCCCGGCGTAGGGGTCATCTGCTGGCCATTCCGGTTGAACCTGTCGTGCCTGTTTCCCCTGTGATTTTGCCGATCGCTGGCTCTGATCCACCATTTTCGCCTGTACCGCCGTTGTGCCTGTTCCTATCATTTCCACTTGGTCCGGTCGCCTCATTCGGCATCCCGCCAGGTTCCTTACCTCGGATTCTGGGGGGGGGGAGGCTCCTGTAGCGGCACTTAGTGGTGGCTTGGAGGAATGCGAACCCCCGCTATTGTCTGGCGCCATCACGCGGGCTTTTATTCCTCAGTCGACAGAGGTCCTCCCATGTAGCAGGAGCTATTATATATTTGGCTGACCCAGCACGCGGTTTTTGTATACTTCCTTTTGTTTGTCATTTACAAATAAAGATTTAGCAATGTTACAAAATTTTGAGATTTAAAAAATCAAGTCTGCAATTTATCCCATCAGATAAAGCATAAAAATAAGTTTAATTTGACACCTAATTCACTTCCACATCTTCGGTATTAAAAAGGTTATGGCCATTTTCATACTCTGAAATTAGCAACTTGTTTCCTAATTGCTTTTCTATTGACTTAACACAAACGTTGTGATCGAGGACGGTCAAAAGCCCATAATGTTCTTAAAAATTAAGAGAACTGAAAGACATTTTCAGTTATTATAGATTGAAGCATTCTGAAACAAATATGAAACAATCTTACTTTGATGACCTGAAATTAAAGCATATAATTAGTTAGTTACCCAATTGTAACTAATTACAAAATTCAATTACTAAATCTAAACATCTATCCATTTAAGAAAAAAAAATATTTATTTTTTTTAAAGCCTAAAGTGTCCAAATAACATTCACACAATAATTCACAATATAACATGATTTTTTAAATCTAATTGTCATCAATTTATAGGCCAAATTGAAGGAATTTAGTGTTTAATGCCTGTAGATTAATGGCCATTTAAATCAGTTTGCGAGTGGGATTTTCTGGAACGCGATGGATTGGAACGTTGCGGTGAATTTAAACCCCATATCGGCAGGAAAAATTCTGCCGGTTCGTATGGGGAATAAATCACCGTTTCGCAACATTAAATGTTGATTAAGGTCATCTTAACAAGCAAGTTTATATGTAAAATAAACAGCTTTCACTTACCTGACCCCTACGTAAAATTCATCCCCATTGTCAGCGTTCACGGCATTAGGAGCTAATTTTTATTTTACTCCAGCGCTGAAATAGTCGGGCAATTTAAATTTTTAAAAAATTCACAGACCGGCAGTCGGAACAAATCTCCAGAAAAAGCTCGCACTCCAAGAAAATAAAGCTCCGGATGGCAAGGGAAAACCGCATTTTAACCCCGCTCCCCCCCCCTTAAAGGCGCCAAAGTCGCGCACACGGCCAGTGACAGAACTGCAGCAGCGCTAAAGGTAATTTTTGTAACATACCTAAAAGATTTGTTTTACTCAAATTGCCTGAATCGTCAAAAAACCCTAGAAAATGTAACTAAACGAGAATGCTGGAAATATTCAGCAGGTCGGGAGCCTCGGGGGAGAGGGGAGAGGGGGGAGGGGGGGGGGGGGGGGGGGAAGGGAGGGGGGGAGGAAGTACTCCATGGTACAGCTCAACAAAGGCAGTAAACATATTTATAGCTAGTTCAAATCTCAATTAAAAGAGGAAAAATAAACATAATCCGATATGACTATATTTACCAATTGCTAAGTTGGTTAAACTTCCCCCATCCCCCTCACCACAACAAAAATGTAGATATTCTACATTGAGCAGATACTTTATAATCTTCAGGGCTTGCATTGAATTCTCACTGAAAATTGTTGAGTTTTTGCAAATATACAGTTTTTTCAAACCCAGCTATTGTTTCTTTACTTGTCTTTTGTCATGTAATCTCTCCTGCTATCTAAAATACTATCAACAAATTCTAGAAATACTTTGCAGATCAGGCAGCATCTGTGATGAGAGAACCAGAGCTAACATTTCAGTTTAGAACTCTCTCCTGTATAGTACAGTATTCTCTCCGGTGTCCGGACGTGGCGCCGACGGACGAGAAGCCGAAGCAAGGAGTGGAAGCCAAATAACTGAATGGAAAAGAAGCCGCAACGCCAAATATCCGAAAGCGTACGAAGCCGAAACGCCAACTAACCAAAAGAGTGGAACGCCTAAATGCAAACTAACCGAAAGGGCGGGATGCCTAAAAGCCAACTAACCGAATGGCCGCGTTGCCCAAAGCAAACTCACGGAATGGCTGGTCTGCAGAAATGCCACCTACCCGAAAGGCAGTGTTGCCTACAAGCCAACGAACCGAATGCCGCTCAACAGAAAAGTCAAATAACGGACATGACGTCGCCGGGGGGGGGGGGGGGGGGGGGGGTGGTGGGTCTGGACTTGTCAGCGATTGGTCCAGACCCCTGCGTCCATCACATCACTGGCCGGTGGAGACGGGAGGGTGGGGGTCACTTACCAACACAAGTCAAAGGTGACTGGGCAATCAAGCACCAAGTTGTAAGCAGCGAAGGTGCGCATCTCTCGGGACAGCCCCCACTGTCCCACAACCGCCCTCTGCCTCATCTCCCCTGTGCGGCCGCACTGTGATGGGCTGTGGGTCGGGTGGAGCGGAGGTGTGGGACAGCTTGGTCCCTCCGCCCACACAGAGTCACTGACCGCGATACACCATCGGACCCCAACCCTCACACCAGGGTGATTTTCCCCCCCCCACCCCCGACACCCAGATCCTGAAACCCACACCGGGTGATTCACTCCCACCCTGGCCGCGGGGACAGGTGGCTCGGGGCATTTAGCGGATTCACGTCTGATTACATTTATGCTTGTTTTACTTAACTTAAAAGATGGAAAACACTTAAATTGACAGTTTTCCATTTTTGGTTGCTTTTCATAAATTTCCACACATTACTGAGCTTTGTGAGCCAATGCAGTAAGTGGCAGGAGGACAAGATGAACGCCTAATTCTTGAAGCACCTGTGTGCTGCACTTCTGGTATGCGATTGCAAGTGGGAGCACAAATCAAATTGCTTAGAACAGGTGCAAGGGGCTCTAATCATCCTCTCCATGTGCAAAGATTGTCACTGCCCAGTTTGTTGGCTCAAAACAAGGAACAAAGTAGCTATTGCAGCACTTTATTAGATATACGAGGGAAATTAGCATAGATTTGAATCGTAGTCAGAGCTATATTTCCTGGAAACAATCCCTTCGGCTCAACATGACCATGCTGACCAAGATAGTTTCCTGAACTCATCCCATCTGCCTGCATTTGGGCCATATCACTCAAACCCTTTCTCCATCAATGTCCCTGTCCTAATGTATTTTAAATGTTGTAATTTTCACTTTATCTCAATACACGTGACAAGAATAAACCATTATCAACCAATATCAATTGCACATGCCTTTACCACCCGAGCTGTCAAAATTGTTCTGGAATCTTTAGGAATTGAAGATTTGTCTCTGGAATTCTGCTGCATGCAACTCTTGGGGGTTGGGAGGAAAGGGGGAAGAGGCAAGCAAGGTTTTGTTAAAGTTGATTTGATTAAGGCTTCTTTAAGCATTTAGTTATAGGGCTTTCGGAGACGGGAAATAAAGACTAAGAGTCAACAACCATCCAGTTGTATCAACATGGGAATGCAGGTGCCATGAGGCTATAGGTGAAGCGGTGCCCAATAGAGAGGTGCTTAGTAATGTGAGGTCACGGGGGAACTGAAGGGCAGATATTGAAATTCAACAACAATTGACCCCCCAGCACAGATCCGGCCATCAAATTATAAAGGTGTCCAAACTTACCTTTTGAATTGTACCATCAGAGCAAAAATAAAATGCTGCACGTTGTGATTTTTGCACATGCCAAGGATCATTTGGCCTGCAAACTGTTATTTAATTGAACAAATGGTGAGTGAAATATGATAATGGATTTCAGCCAAAACATCTTGGCTCATTAATTTTATTATGGATGAAACAAGTTTTGACACAGCAAGCTACTTTGGATTATCAAATGACTCAGCCAATTAAATAACATGTTTAAAAAATACTTCCTGACAAATTTGCCTGAAGAGCAAATGAGGATATTTTAATAACTGATCTCTTCTTTCTGAGATCACTTGGTCAATAAAGTGAATTCACCGTGCTTCATTTAGTTCTCTGTTTTAAGAAATCACATCTCAAAATGGTTACGATTACAATGAGTAAGCAGAAATGTGATGACTCACTCTCACAGATGTGTCACAGATAGATCAGAACAATGCCTTTTGGAAATTCTTATACTTTTCATTGACTGCTTCCAATGCTATGTAATGCTATGTAATGGTTTGGAGTTCCTGTAATTATTGAAAACCTTGCTTTTATATTTTAATGTTCTGAGCTGTGTTTTTTTTCTGTTTAGAATATGAAAATAATTTAGGCCTTGGTGCAATTTTGAAATAATAATCTAATAATAATAATTTTGAAATGTACAGTTTGTGCTCTGCTATTTTATGCACAAATCGAGGATGAGGGAAGAAACTGGAGCACTGTGGAGAAACCCATCCAGTCAAAGGGAGTACGTCCACAGAGGCAGCAACAGAGATTAAGATTTAGATTCAGTTTTTGGAAATGTTAGGCTGCAATTTTTATTTATGCTGCGATTTTGAAAAAAGGAAGATGAATGCACCTTCTGATGAGGTGCTGAAGTTGTAAAAACGCTCTTAAATGTTAGTTTGAGCTTTTAACTTCATGTGAGACCAAGCACAGACTGGGCGATCGTTTCGTTGGACACCTTTGCTCAGTCCGCCTGGGCCTATGCAATCTACCGGTTGCTGAACTCCCCCTCCCATTCCCATACTGACCTTTCTGTCCTGGGCCTCGTCCACTCTCAGAGTGAGGCCAAACATAAATTGGAGGAACAGCAACTCATATTTTGCTTGGGCAGCTTACCGCCCAACGGTATAAATATTGATTTCTAACTTCAAATAATCCTTGCTTTCCCGCTCTCTTTGTCCCTCCGCCATCCTAGTTCTCCTGATTATTTTCAATATTTCACAGTTCTCCTGATTCTTTTTACTGTTTGTGAGCCTCATTGTCAACAATGAACCATTTTACATTTTCTGCTTTTTCTGCCCATTTCATGCCCAACATGCTCTTTGTACCTTCTAGATCTCTAATTTCCCTCTCCTCTCAGTCTGAAGAAGGGACTCCACCCGAAACGTCACACATCCCTTCTCTCCAGAGATGCTGCCTAACCCGCTGAGTTACTCCAGCATTTTTTTCTATCATAACAGATGTTGGTGGACTGGGGATGTAGAGAGTTTGGTGAATGTAAGGTTGCTCGTGGCCAGAGAATTACAAAGGCAATCATGTAATTGAAAACAAAACATAATATTGCAGATATTGGAAATTTGTAATTAAAGCAGAAAATGTCTGGCATTTGTAATTAAAGCAGAAAATGTCAGATAGTGGAGTCAAGGGATAGGGGGAGAAGGCAGGAATGGGGTACTGATTCTGGATGATCAGCCATGATTACATTGAATGGCGGTGCTGGTTTGAAGGGCCAAATGGCCTACTCCTGCATCTATTGTCTATTGTGTCTGTGGAAAGGGACTGACTACAGGCTGGTTTTGAATTGCAGTGCTAACATTAAAATGTAAAATTTGCACCAAGGCCTAAACTACATATAAAGACTCAGGCAAAGAAATGTGTCTTATCAGTATATATTGACTTTACTATCATAAAGTTATACAACACTGAAATATACCTAAGATAGACACAAAATGCTGGAGTAACTCAGCGGAACAGACAGCATAGAAACATAGAAAAATAGGTGCAGGAGTAGGCCATTCGAGCCTGCACCGCCATTCAATATGATCATGGCTGATCATCCAACTCAGTATCCCGTACCTGCCTTCTCTCCATACCCCCTGATCCCTTTAGCCACAAGAGCCACGTCCAACTCCCTCTTGAATATAGCCAATGAATTGGCCTCAACGACCTTCTGTGGCAGAGAATTCCAGAGACTCACCACTCTGTGTAAAGAATGATTTCCTCATCTTGGTCCTAAAGGAATTCCCCCTTATCCTTAGACTGTGACCCCTTGTTCTGGACTCCCCCAACATCGGGAACAATCTTCCTGCATCTAGCTTGTCCAACTCTTTAAGAATTTTGTAAGTTTCTATAAGATCCCCCCTCAATCTTCTAAATTCCAGTGAGTACAAGCCGAGTCTATCCAGTCTTTCTTCATATGAAAGTCCCGACATCCCAGGAATCAGTCTGGTGAACCTTCTCTGAACCCCCTCTATGGCAAGAATGTCTTTCCTCAGATTTGGAGACCAAAACTGTACGCAATACTCCAGGTGTGGTCTCACCAAAACCCTGTACTCCCTGCTCCTATACTCAAATCCTTTCGCTATGAATGCTAACATACCATTTGTTTTCTTCACTGCCTGCTGCACCTGCATGCCTACTTTCAATGACTGGTGTACCATGACACCCAGGTCTCGTTGCATCCCCCCTTTTCCTAATCTGCCACCATTCAGATAATAGTCTACCCTCATGTTTTTGCCACCAAAGTGGATAACCTCACATTTATCCACATTATACTGCATTTGCCATGCATTTGCACATTCACTCAGCCTATCCAAATCACCCTGCAGCCTCCTAGCACCCTCCTCACACCTAACACTACCCCCTAACACTATTCATGCTGACTTTGTCCAATGATTTCGCCACTTTCCAAATGCGCTGCTATCCCATCTTTAATAACTGACTCTAGCAGTTTCCCCACTACCGATGTTAGACTAACCGCTCTATAATTCCCCGCTTTCTCTCTCCCTCCTTTTTTAAAAAGTGGGGTTACATTAGCTATTCTCCAATCCTCGGAACTACTCCAGAATCTAAGGAGTTTTGAAAAATTATCACTAATGCATCCACTATTTCCGTGGCTACCTCCTTGAGTACTCTGGGATGCAGACCATCTGGCCCTGGGAATTTATCGGCCTTTAAGCCATTCAATTTACCCAGCACCACTTCCCGGCTAACCTGGATTTCACTCAGTTCCGCCATCTTATTTGACCTCCGGTCCCCAGCTATTTCCGGCAGATTATTTATGTCTTCCTTAGTGAAGACAGAACCAAAGTAGTTATTCAATTGGTCTGCCATGTCCTTGTTCCCCATGATCAATTCACCTGCTTCTGACTGCAAGGGACCAACATTTGTTCTAACTAGTCTCTTTCTCTTCACATATTTATAAAAACTTTTGCAGTCAGTTTTTATGTTCCCTGCCATTTCCTTTCATAATCTATTTTCCCTTTCCTAATTAAGCCCTTTGTCCTCCTCTGCTGGATTCTGAATTTCTCCCAGTCCTCTGGTAGGCTGCTTTTTTTGGCCAATTTGTTTGCCTCATCTTTAGTTTTTATACTATCCCTGATTTCCCTCGTTATCCACGGATGCAGCACCTTCCCTGATTTATTCTTTTGCCAAACTGGTATGAACAATTTTTGTACTTCATCCATGCAGTCTTTAAATACCTTCCATTGCACATCCACTGTCAACCCTTTAAGACTCACCTGCCAGTCTATCTTGGCCAATTCACGGCTCATACCTTCAAAGTTACCTTTGTTTAAATTCTGAACACTTGTTTCTGACTTAATTATGTCACTCTCCATCCTAATGAAGAACTCAATCATATTATGGTCACTCTTGCCCAATTGGCCACTCACAACAAGACTGCTAACTAACCCTTCCTCATTACTCAATACCCAGTCTAGAATAGCCTGCTCTCTCGTTGGTTCCTCCACATGCTGGTTTAGAAAACTATCCCGCATACATTCCAAGAAATCCTCTTCCTCAGCACCCCTGCTAAATTTGATTCACCCAATCTATATGCAGATTGAAGTCACCCATTATAACTGTGTTACCCTTGTTGCACGCACTTCTAATTTCCTGTTTGAAGCCATCCCCAACTCCAATACTACTGTTAGGTGGCCTGTACACAACTCCCACTAGCGTTTTCTGCCCCTTAGAGTTTCGCAGCTCTACCCATATCGATTCCACATCGTCTATGCTAATGTACTTCCTTTCTATTACATTAATCTCCTCTCTCACCAGCAACGCTACCCCACCTCCTTTTCCTTTCCGTCTATCCCCCCCTGAATATTGTATATCCCTGGATGTTCAGCTCCCAGCCTTGGTCACCCTGGAGCCATGTCTCCGTGATCCCAACTATAGCATAGTCATTAATAGCTATCTGCACCTTCAACTCATCCACCTTATTACGAATGCTCCTTGCATTGAGACACAAAGCCTTCAGGCTTGTTTTTACAACACTTTTACCCTTTATACAATTATGTTGACAAGTGAGCCCTTTTGATTTTTTTCCTGGATTTGTCTGCCAGCCACTATTAATTTTCACCTTGCTACCACTTGCTTCTATTGTCATTTTATACCCCTCTTTCTCTCTGCTCACACCTTTAAGACACCCACCACCTCTTATTCTCTGTTTATTATTTTGTTCTTCTTCCCCCCGTACATGTTGGGTCTGAGTGCTTCCCTTCTCTGCATCCTGCCTCAGACACCGTCTCCTAGATATCTCTATTTGCGTCCCTCCCCCCAACCTATCTAGTTTAAAGTCCCCCCAGTAGCCTTTGCAAATTTCCCCGCCAAGATACTTGTCCCCCTTGGGTTCAAGTGCAACCCGTCCTTTTTATACAGGTCACTCCTTCCCCGAAAGACGTTCCAATGATCCAGAAACTTGAATCCCTGCCCTCCACACCAGTCCTTCAGCCACACGTTTATCCTCCACCTTGCTCCATTCCTACTCTCACTGTCGCGTGGCACAGGAAGTAGTCCTGAGATTGTTATCTTTGTGGTCCTTTTCCATAGCTCTCTTCCTAATTCCCTAAATTCTCCTTTTAGGACCTCTTCTCTTTTTTTACCTATGTCATTGGTACCAATATGTACCACAACCTCAGGCTCCTCTCCCTCCCTTTTCAGGATATCTTGGACACGTTCAGACACATCCCGGACCCTGGCACCAGGGAGGCAAACTACCATCCGGGTCTCCGGACTGCGTCCACAGAATCGCCAATCTGACCCCCTAACTATGGAGTCCCCTATTACTAATGCCCCCCCTCTTCTTTTCCTTATGCTTCTGAGCATCAGGGCCGGTCTCTGTACCAGAGGCCCGGTCGCTGTTGCTACCCCTAGGTAGGCTGTCCACCCCAACAGCACTCAAACTGGAGTACCTATTTTCAAGGTGTACAGTCACAGGGGTACTCTCTAGACCATGCCTCTGCCCCTTGCCCTTCCTAACAGTGACCCACTTGTCTGCCTCCTGTGGTTTTGGAGTGACTACCTCCCTGTAGCTCCTCTCTATGACCTCCTCACTCTCCCTGACCAGACGGAGGTCATTGAGCTGCTGCTCCAGGTTCCTAACACGATCCTTTAGGATCCCCATCTCGACACACCTGGCGCCGATGTGGATGTCTGGAGGGCTATCAGATTCCTTGACCTTCCACATCTGACATCCACAACAGTACACTGCCCTGGCCTTCATACTCCCGTCATTGCTGAAGAAGGGTCTCAACCCGAAACGTCACCCATTTCCTCTCTCCAGAGATGCTGCCTGTCCCGCTGAGTTACTCCAGCATTTTGTGTCCATCTTCAGTGTAAACCAGGCTGCAATTCCTTCCTACAGACCCATCCTATCATTGGCAACTATCAAGTTGCCATCTATAATAATCCCATTTCATTGAACTTGCTCTGTCACTTTCAATGCCCTGGCCATTCAAATGTCCCCTACTGTATGCATTACATGCATAAAGAAAAAACCGTTGCACTCTGCTTCTGAAATTCATTTTCATTTAAATCGTTGGTCAAACTTTCCTGGCATTGGTCAGCGGTTCCTGAGAGCCATTGATGTTTAGTCATTCAACTAAACATCGAGTGTGGCAGCCTCGCCAGCAGCAGTCCGTGCTTTCACCCTTTTCGTTATTTTTAGTGTGTCTAAAGTATGTTTTTAAAAGATTAAGTATTTTTTTTATGTGGGGGATGGGGGGGGGGGGCATAGGGGGAAACCGTATCCCAGTCACTTCCTGGTCGGAGATGCGTCTTTTGTCCGAGTCGCATCTCCGCCCCCTTCACGGCCTAACATCTGGATTGGCGCTGCCTTTCCTGCCGGAGACCGGCCAGAGCTTCAGCAGCAGCGCAGCACTGAATTCCATCGTGGAGCGGGACGATGCCTTACCGGGGATCGCCGCGTTGGTGCTCCGTCACTGTTGGGCCTGCTGATTAACACCATGGAGCTGTGGTTGTGGAGCGGTGCTGACTTTCACATCGCGGAGTCCTGGATCTTTTGCCGAGGGCCGCCAGTGTTGAATTGCCGTGCAGCTTGGCCTGGGGACTTTGTGAGCCGCTGTCTACGGTAAGAAGTGGCCGATTCGGAAACTCCAAGCCACTGAATGTATTCTTCCATTCCGACGTCGTAGTTCTGATCATCGCGGCGAGAGGGCCTGAACGTTGGGCCGCCGTAGCAGCAACTGAGGTGGTCTCAAAGGCCCCGACCACGGGTGAACAAAGAGGAAGATGACTGAACTTTATTGCCTTCCCTCACAGTGCAAAACGTTGATTTTGCTGTGTGGGGATGTTCATGTTAAATTCTATTGTGTGTTGTGTTCAAGTGATTCAATTAGGACTATTTATAGATAATCAGTCAGTTTTAGACTAACCTGCCTTTTGTCAAATGGATGAGCTGGACATTAAAATAGTTCCAGTTCAAATGTATTTGTCAATTGCACCATAAGATGCAGTGAAATTTAATTTACCATGCAGCGTTACAATTTTAAAAAAGCACGCAATACACAACATAATTCAACACAGACATTCCACCACAGCATTCTTCACTGTGGTGGAAGGCAATACAGTTCAGACCGTCCTCCTCCTCCTCCCTTGTTCACCCATGGTCGGGGCCCTGACGGCTACTGCTACGGACGGCTGGATGTTCAAGCCCTCTTGTCGGGATGGTTGGAACACCGACGTCGGGACAGGTCAAGCACACCCCGCGGCCCGGAACTCCCAATCGGCCACCTGCTTACCAGACACCACGGCTTCCAGATGTTGTAGACCTTAGGCCGGCGGTCGGAGCTCTTCTCCGGCGACCCCCGGCGAGGGATTGGCCACTCCACGATGGTAAATAAAGTCCGCTCCGCGCCTGCCGCCAGAAGCTCCACAGACCGAGGCTCCAAGATGTTGTAGGCCGCAGGCCAGTGGTCGGAGCGCTTCTCCGGCAACCCCCGGCAAGGGGGTCTGTGATGTTACAGTCCCCGCAGCGCCACCGCGGAAGCTCTGGGTCCGACTCCGGGAAAGGCCGCACCAAACCGTAAGGCCGCAAGGAAAGGGGCAAAGAAGTGACAAGGAAGAAAGTCGCATCTCCGTCGAGGTAGGTGCCTGAAAACAGTATCCCCCTATTTCCCCCCCACACGACATACAGAGAAACACTAAAACATACTTTTGGACAAACTAAAAAAAACAAAATAAGTCAAAACAACATCGAAACATAGAAAATAGGTGCAGGAGTAGGCCATTCGGCCCTTCGAGCCTGCACCGCCATTCAATATGATCATGGCTGATCATCCAACTCAGTATCCTGTACCTGCCTTCTCTCCATACCCCCTGATCCCTTTAGCCACAAGGGCCACATATAACTCCCTCTTAAATATAGCCAATGAACTGGCCTCAACTACCTTCTGTGGCAGAGAATTCCACAGATTCACCACTCTCCGTGTGAAAAATGTTTTCCTCATCTTGGTCCTAAAAGACTTCCCCCTTATCCTTAAACTGTGACCCCATGTTCTGGACTTCCCCAACATCGGGAACAATATTCCTGCATCTAGCCTGTCCAACCCCTTAAGAATTTTGTAAGTTTCTATTAGATTCCCCCCTCAATTTTCTAAATTCTAGCGAGTACAAGCCGAGTCTCCCCTTTTCCTAATTGGCCACCATTCAGATAATAGTCTACTTTCCTGTTCTTGCCACCAAAGTGGATAACCTCACATTTATCCACATTATACTGCATCTGCCATGCATTTGCCCACTCACCCAGCTTATCTAACGAACCCGTTGCAGGAGAGGCAGCCGACTCGCAGCACCACCGGAACTAGGAAAACATCTTAACTAATTTTACCCTCCACTGAGGTGGCATGGAGGTGCATCTAAAAGAGTTGTTGCCTGACAGCTCCAGCAATTGGGTTCAGACCTGACTTCTATGTTGTCTGGATGTATTTTGCATGTTTGGACTTGAAGGGTGGTAAGGCCTGTTTCCATGCTGGAGACTCTATGATCTCAGTAAAGTCAGTGGAATGGAATTTTTGGAGGGATGCGAATCCTGCACGCCATTTGATCCTATGATTTCACCCATCCAATGAGGTAGCCTAAAATAAATACTAAATTAAGGAGAATCAAGCAAGCTATAATGTCCCAACTTCTGGAAATAAATTTTAGATTCTCAAATTAGTTGTTATTATTGGGGAAAAATGACAACCTTATGTCTACAGAGGCAAAACACAGTATTGTCAATAGAACAGGACAGCACTGGAACAGGCCCTATGGCCCACAATCTCTGTGCTGAACATAATGCCATGTTAAACTAAACTCCTCTGTTTGCCACTGATCCATATACCTATCCAAAAGTCTCATAAATGCTATTAACATATGCACCTCTACCACCATCGCTGACATTGCATTCCAGGCACCCATGACTCTTTGTGTAAAAGTACTTTTATGTACTTTTTGTTCTAAAATGGATGGAAAGTAAAATAGTCAATGGCTGAACTTTCAAAAAGCTCAGAGGGAAGTATATTTGGTTGATTCTTGAAATCTCAGTCTGAGAATAGTCAGCAAGTACTAATCCTGAATGCAAGGCCCGGCCACTTTACAATTACTGCCTTGTTCTTTTCTAAACACAAAAACAACCTCCAACTTCAAGCATCTTGCAGGGACTTACCACATGACAGATGAGCGTCATTACCAGAAATGATCAGAACAGTTCAGAGAGTTGAGATCTGCATCTTTTTAATGTTTATTTGTGGTTTTGATGAGTAGAATGTGAGCTGGTACCGTAATTATGAGAATCAAAATTTACCTAAACTGTGGTGCCAATTTCAAGTTAATTTCTTATCCGATTTTCCTTTATTTAAATTGTCAGCATATATAAATTCAACAGAATTGTAACCATTAAAAACGAATTACTGCAACGTGCCTAATTTAAATAGCTAAACTTTTGAATTGCAACTAAATTACATCACGGGTGTGCAATAGACATTTATGTATCAGGTTTATCCGTAACTTTGTACATTTTAACAAGGCTAACTCCTCCAGGTGACCTCCTCTCACCTCACATACAGCATCAGTTGTATCCGATGGAGCCCCCTTTACATCGACAAGAGCAAGCATAGACTCTGCAACTGTTTGCCGGTCACTTGAACCCATACTGCTAAGGCCTACTGGATCTCCCAGTTTTTATCTATTCTAACTCCTCTTCTGTTTCCCATACTGACCTTTCTGTCCAGGGCCTCCTAAATTGCTAGAGTGAGGCCACATGCACACTGGAGGAAATGCACCTCATTTTTCACTTGGGGGGGCTTGCCAACAATATGAGCAAACATTATGGACATTGAATTCACCAATAATACGTAACTTACTGCCCTCTCCCCCCCAAACACTCTTTTTAATCGCCTCTCTTCCCGATACCCCACTTGGGTTTGTACCCATTTCCTCCCCCCTCAACCTTTCCACTTTTATTCCTTCCTGCCTTCACAATTCAGAACTCTATCCTTATCTCACACCTTTTGTCTTTTCATCTTTGTCCAACCATCTGCCCATCTAAAAACCCTTATCACCTGCATCCACCTATTACTTGTTAGACTTTATCCTGCTCCTCCTCTCCTCCCCCCCCCCCCCCCAGCACTATGTCTGAAGAAGGTTTCTGACCTGAAACATCACCTATCCATTTTCTGCAGTGATGTTGCTAGACCCGCTGAACTAATCCAGCACATTATGCCTTGATTCTACTCGAGTCTGTTACAGTGCACTTGCTTCTGTTTAGATTAAGTTTGGCCCCAGATTTATATTCTAATTTCCAACTTAATCTTGCATGATTTTTTCTTGAATGAGCCAAAAGACACCTGTGTTTTTTTAAATAAAAATTCTGAAAAAAACCTTCCAGGCAGCCAAAATATGTTGAATGATGCAGTTTGACCCAAGATGTGCCTTTTCCCGATGTAGGGAATGTAGGTGCTGCATGAAGCTAAATGACTGGCAATACATGACAAATTTACTTGCTCATGTCCAAATTGTGTGCAGTCGTCTGGAAATTTTATTGCGTGCATTAATGTTTGCAACTGCTTCATGATGCCATTTCTGTGATAAAGCACTTTTGTTAAAGACAATTGTGGATTTGCTGCTGTAGATTGCAAACTCATTGATTATTTTCCTCATGTGCCTGACTTACATGTTCCTTGGATAAACACAGTGGCATCTACCCTGCTTTTATGATTTTGATGTAAGCAAGTTCTAAAATTCAGAAATGCAGCTGTTATGAGGCTGGATTAAATGTCCCTTTACATTGCTTTTTGTATAGGAGTAAAACACGTAGGATGGGTTGCATTGCTGGTATTACATCCTTGCAAATATACCACAATGTTGAACAAAACTGGTTGCAAATCTACAGCACACAGCATTATCTGTTTACCTGCAGAATAGTTACAGTAGGTTAAGGTTTTCCATAAAGATTTGTAAGGTTATATGTATTCTTTTCTATTGATTCTGTTGCTGTATTTGCTCTTTGGGTTGATGTCCTGACCACAGGGGAAAATGGCCAAATTTTGTGCCTTCCACCACAGTGATGAATACTGTGGTGGATGTTTATATTACATTTTTATTGTTTTTGTGTGTGTTCTTTTTCATTGCACCGCTGCTGGCAAATTCATTTCACTTGCACTTTATGTGCAAGTGACGAATAAAACAGATTGATTGATTATCAAACCACGCAAATTCTTTGTGGGGGAGAGCCACATCCCTGGGTTATGAACATATTATGTTTACCGCTTCCTTAAAAACTTATTGCTTTGTGAGTTGATAATTCATGGCAACGTTTGATTATTTGGAGCCACACATTCTTCCCCAAACTCTAGCAGTCAGAAACCACTATTTTGTCATATTTTAATTGGGAGATTATCTCACGTAGGGCTTAGAACTAAATTAGCTTTGTTTGAAAATGTGAGTATTTGCTTGTCTGATTCCAGGTGACCGCTTGTTATGGTTACGATAGTTTGATATTTGCAATAAAGGAGATGGAAACTGTGTTTCACATTAGGAAAGCACCTGCATCTCATATTTACTGAAAATTCAGATGTAAATTTAATGACAGAGTCCATATTCTTTTCACCACTCGATTTGCTGCCCTCCAGTTAAAGTAGGACTTCCAGTCATAGAAACATATGTCCTTCCATGAAGTTAAGTCCTGGGGAAGATCAACCATGATCATGTTGAATTATAAGGCTGGCCTGAGGGGCCTGGTGGCCTATTTCTGCTCCTATATTCATGTGTTATCTTGTTTTCAGGCAGTATCAGGCACAGCTTGAAGAGGAAATTGGGAAATATCACGGATACACAGGCGGAAGAAGAGGAGATCAATTGACTCAAGGGGCAGATTTGCTTTAGGAGGCAGCTGGAGGAGAATGGGCTTTGGGAAGCGAGGCTGGGAGTTGTTCCATTTCCTCCCGATTCTTAAGAGGACTGGTTGCATGTGAATCTTTCAAATTGTCAGTAATCCATTGCAGGCAGCAACAATTAAAAATGGGCATCAAAACATCAGGAACTTTGTCTTAGACATAAAATGCTGGAGTAACTCAACGGGACAGGCAACATGTCTGGATAGAAGGAATGGGTGATGTTTCGGGTCGTGACCCTGCTTCAGACTGGTCAATACAATCAGTACGCATGTTTCTATATTCTGTCAGTTGAATACCTCAGTTGTGGTTTTCTTGCCAGCCATTATGGGAGCACTAAAATTATCCCTGCTATGACCGAGCATTTATCATCAGCCTCACTTTACTGTATTTTGTTTAAAATTGGCCACGTTCTCAGATGAGAAGTATAGAAGTTCGGTAAGTGCAGCGAGCACATTCCGTTTCAAATTGTCGACGCCTGTGGTTTTCCTTTCATGTACAGATGACTCTATAAGGTAACTTTTACCTCAACATAAAACCACTTCAATGCAAAAACAGCATCGGCCCCTTGTGACATGACTCAAACAATAAACAACCAAGAGGTAAGAGCTGTAAACAATTCTCAAAAACAGATGTACATCTGCAATGATCTCAGATCAATGACACTGTACAAAAACCGTGAATGAATGAAAGGTCAAAGCTAAACAAAGAAAATCAGAAAGGTAAGTTAGGCAAGTATCAGGGCTACTTTGACTTACGATTTTTAGAATTTTCTTTATCTCTAATTTTTATAGCAATCTACAGTGAAACATAGCTCATGAATAGCATCAAATACACATAGACAAACTGCTTTTCTCAAAACGGGTGAAGAGAAACTGTTGAACGCAGCGACAGACAAGCGGGCAGGCAGAAAGGAGCGCAGCAACTTCAAACCAGAGACCACAAACAAATGTGACCTTTGTCACAGAGACTGTTACTCCCACATTGATCTTTTCAGCCACGCGACGCTGCCCTAGCCGAGGTTTGCAGCAAGCAGCCAACAACTGGGATTCATCACCCTTGGTCAGTCATGGGGCTACTACTAATTTTGAACATTATACACTAATTAAACATTATACACAGGATAAATATTTAACTAAATGTCAATTTGTATTAATAGAAACACATTGAATTTTTTGCATCCTGCATTTGCTTTGAAAGTCCCATTTGGTAGAGTTTCACCCATATCCCTCTAAACTTTCCTATCCATGTACCTGCTCAAATGTCCCCTAAATGTTGATATTTTACCTGCCTCAATCATTTCCTCTGGTAGCTCATTTTATATACGCACTATTCTGTGTGTGAAAAAATTGCCCCTCAGGTTCCTATTAAAAAGAAATCTTGTTAAAAATTAAAGCATTTTAAAAACTAACATTAAAAACCTAAAAACCACACTCACTAAACATCAATTACAATCTTTAAATATAACAAATATAAAAAACACAACGAGTTATAGAGAGATATATATAGCAAGAATACAGGCCCTTCGGCCTACCAAATCCATGCTGACCATGAACCAACCATTTGCACGGATCCTAATCCTATTTTTTATGCTTCCAACATTCTCATCAACTGCCCCCAAGATTCAACCATCACCAATGAAAGTTTACAGTGACCATTTACCGGCCCAATCCACACATATAAAGAAAGCAATCAGAGTCAGAGGATATATATGGAGCCTCCTGGGGAATATGTAAACGGCAGACAGATAGTACGTAAAGTGTGATTTGAACCTGGGTCTCTGGATCTGTCAGACAGTGGATCTACCAACTATGCTGCTGTGCTTTCATATGAATAGGGAGTGTATGTTTGCACCAGTTTTAAACTGACACGGGCTCAGTCTGTGAGCTGGGATACCTTGGGGATTTCACAGCCCCATTGGGCTCTGTGAGGAATCCACCAGTGCAGCCAACGATTTAGATTGAACAATTTTGATTGATCTCTCCACTGAAGAAGGGTCTCGACCCGAAACGTCGCCCATTCCTTCTCTCCTGAGATGCTGCCTGTCCCACTGAATAACTCCAGCTTTGTGTCCATCAACGATTTAGATTGTCAGCACTGGAAAACGGAATTTCCTCTGGATTTACCTAGCTCAGTTTTGGCATTAGTGCACGAGTCAGGACAAAAGATGACACCCCCACCACTTGAGATTTTCCTTACCTAGGTTATCCTCTTTTTCACAATAGTCCTGATTTTAATAGCCTTGCAGCTCCTTCCCATGAATCATTCTCTCAGGCCAGAAAGTCAGCAAGTGACATTCTAATAAAGACAGGTAAATCTTGTATGATCAGCTGCTTAATAGGCCTGTTCTTTTCCAAGAGTGAAAATGAAATAATTGGGCTTTCAGTTAATTGATAACGAATTTGAAGGGCATGCATTTTGAAGTATTTCGGTTCCAGACTGAAGACGGGTCTCGACCCGAAACGTCGCCTATTTCCTTTGCTCCATAGTTGCTGCCTCACCCGCTGAGTATCTCCAGCATTTTTGTCTAACTTCGGTTCCACTGTCATTTGTAGAGTGCTCACTGCTTTCAATTAAGGATATTTTATTGATGGTTCTTCCCTTGTTATTAGCCATTGTAAATAGCTTTTCCCTTCATACCCTCTCATGTTTTTTGTTAATCCATGAATCTTACCTCCTGCTCCGCTAATTTTTAACTCATTAAAATGCTGATCGTCAATTTCCTTTCCTCACCCCCACATCAGGAGCACAAGTAAGGGGTGCTATGGAATGCTCTCCACTTGCTTGGATGAGTGAAGCACCTCAACCACAACTGGCAAAGAAGCTCAACATGATCCTGGATAAAGCATTAACTACACCAAGTATTATTTTTTTCCCTGCTATAGGTATAAAGTGGCTGAAGTGTGCAGCATCTATAAGAGGTAGACAAAAATGCTGGAGAAACTCAGCGGGTGAGGCAGTATCTATAGAGCGAAGGAAATAAGCGACATTTCGGGTCGAGAACCTTCTTCAGACTGATATGGGGTGGGGGGGGGGGGCGGGAAGAAGAAAGGAAGAGGCGGAGACATTGGGCTGTGGGAGAGCTGGGAAGGGGAGGGGAAAGAAGGAGAAAGCAGGGACTACCTGAAATTGGAGAAGTCAATGTTCATACCACTGGGGTGTAAACTACCCAAGCGAAATATGAGGTGCTGCTCCTCCAATTTACGGTGGGCCTCATTCTGGCCATGGAGGCGGCCCAGGAAAGAAAGGTCGGATTCGGAATGGGAGGGGGAGTTGAAGTGTTGAGCCATCGGGAGATCAGGCTGGTTATTGCAAACCGAGCGGAGGTGTTGGGCGAAGCGATCGCTTGGTCTCACCGATGTGGAGCAGCTGACACCTAGAGCAGTGGATGCAATAGATGAGGTTGGAGGAGGTGCAGGTGACCTCTGCCGCACTTGGAAAGACTGGTTTGGTCCTTGAATGGAGTCAAGGGGGGAGGTAAAGTGACATGTGTAACATTTCCTGCGGTTGCAAGGGAAAGTGCCAGGAGACAGGGAGGTTTGGGTGGGAAGGAACAAATTGACCAGGGAGTTATGGAGGGAGCGGTCTCTGTTGAAAGCAGACAGGGGAGGTGATGGGAAGATGTGATCACTGGTGGGATCCTGTTGGAGGTGATGAAAATGTCGGGGGTTTATTTGTTGTATGTAACGGCTGGTAGGGTGGAAGGCGAGGACGAGGGGACTCTGCCCTTGTTGCGAGTTGGGGGGGGGGGGAGATGAGGAGTGAGAGAAGAGTTATGGGGTGTAGAAGGGACTCTGGTGAGAGCCTCTCTATAGTAGAAGAGGGGAACCCTCGTTCCCTGAAGAATGAGGACATCTCTGATGCCCTGGTGTGGAACACCTCATCCTGGATGCAGAGTAGACGGAGGAATTGGGAGTAGGGGATGGAGTCCTTACAGGAAGCAGGTGGGAAGAAGTGTAGTCCAGATAGCCATGGGACTATGCCTTTCTAGCATCTATAAGATGCACTTCAGTTACCACACAGCATTTCACCAGGAACTAATTGTTGTGACCTCTGCCACAAAGAAAGAAAAGGCAGCAAGTGCCTGCAAGGACCACCTGCTGAAGGTTTCCCTCCATGTCAAATGCCATTCTGACTTGGAAATCAAACTTCATCACTGGGCCTAAATCCTGGAACTCCTGACCTATGAGCTCTGTGGGAATACCTTCACTAGAAGGACTGCAGTGGTTCAAGGTAGTGGCCATTTTCATCTTCTTTGGAATATTCAGGAATGGGCAACAAATCAAGGTCTTGTCAGTGATGCCCAAATACAGAAAATCAATTAAAAAAACAGTCAGCATCACCAAAAGCTCTGTGCCACGTGCTAATTTTTCACTTTCACATCTGTTTGCATCTCTGTTTTTTGAAGAAGCCCACTGTGGTCTTCCAAAGGACAACTGCAGCTCTGAAAACCAGCTTTTGCTGGGTCTTGACCCCTGACTTCCCTGTCACTGCCACATTTTCCCCTTTTGCTGTCCTCCACTCCTAATCCATGTCCCTGAATCATTGTCTTACTTCCTTTCAGTTTTCAATCACCGCCTTCTTCCCTCCTGAATCCGCCATCCATTTCCAGACTGTGCCAGATTTTACTAATCACTAATTTTCCTCTTCCAAATACCGCGTTTCTTCCCTTTTCAATTTCCTGATAGTTCCCACTAATTGTCTCCATCCCCTCCGTTGTCTAGATCCACCCATTAATGCCGCCTTATTTTCTTCTGCTAATTAATGCATGTTGCATCTCTGTCATTTCTTTCCCCCTTCCAATAACTGCTCTCAGACACTCTTCTAAATGCTGGCCCTTCTTGCTCTGATCACTGCCCCCTTCCCACTCTGCACGCACTTCCTTCTGGAGATCACGGGCCTTAGTTTCTCTTAATTTCTTTTCCCTTACCCTCTTACAATTGCCGTCATTCCTTCTCTAGAGCAGTGACACTACCTCCCTTTTCGCAGCTCTCCAATTTATTGCTTCTTGACACATACGCAGCAAATGCCTGAGAAATTTAATTTAGTTTAGTTTAGAGATACAGCATGGAAACAGGCCCTTCGGCACAGCGAGTCCATACCAACCAGTGATCCCGCACACTAACACTATTCTATACACACACACACACAAGGGACTATTTAAATTTATACCAAGTCAATTAACCTACAAATCTGTATGGCTTTGGAATGTGGGAGGAAACACAAGATCTCGGTGAAAGCCCACGCAGGTCACAGGGAGAACGTACAAACTCCATATACAATCATCAACGGTAGTCAGGATTGAACCTGGGTCTCTGGCGCTGTAAGGCTTTAGCTCTTCCGCTACGCCATTTTGCCACCATAAATTTCCAACAATGCTTATTAATGAATGGAACCCATTACCAACATCCACCAAGAGTCAGCCACTGCAGCAGTATATTCCATGTCCATTCAAAACAATGTTTAGATTGACGTTTTCTCTGACCAAAGGCCCATGTGGCAATGAGAATTTGAATTATCACAATAGAACAATATAAAATATTATATTTTAATTGTTGCAGGAGGGATGAGGGAAAGTCATAAAAAGCAATCTTGATAAATATCCAAATATTCATATGATTTCCTAATCTCTTTTAGATATATTTCAATTATTGTGCATTAGTTTAAAATTAAAATATGGATTAAAAATATTATTGATTTCTTGGTAAAAATAGCATGCACTTTGACATCTCTCTTTTCGCCATTATGTCTAATATTGAAAGGAATGAGCTACACCCTCTATCAAAATAAAAGACGGGGTGGGAGATTGCAACCTTCACGTGGTCCGCCCTAATGCAATCAACTCGACGTGCACAAACGGAAGATCAAATAGAACAAGTTGTCCAACAACTTTAGGCTGTGCACGCCACACGAACGTAGAAGAAAATAAAAGACAATTCACATCATGAACACTTCACATCATGAACACTTCTGACAACAGTAATTTCTGGCCACAGCTACTGTTTTAACATGTCATAAACAATTATTTTCTGGTACTGATATAAACTGGTGGCACAAAAACAAGCTTTGCAGGATTGGAAATATATATTTTTGTAAAATCTGGTTAGAGGAAATCGGCAGCCCACAGCACTCCAATTGATCTTGATCACTCCTCACACTTTGTTCTGGATGTTCAGTTCCGTAAGCGCTCATATTGCTTGGTAACTCAGAGAGCTCCACCTTGAGTCTGTGAACTACTTTACATGTAAAAATATATCACCACTGCTGAACGAACATCCCTCAAAAATCCAAAATATTTAGATCAGTGTGGAATTCTTCAAAGTAAATCCAGTACAATTCCAACCTTGCTTCCCTGAAACCAATAACAAAATGCTGCAAATCTGAAATAAAACTGAGATTGTTGGAAGAACTCAGCAGGTCAAACAGCATCGGTGGAGAGAGAATATGGGTCAATGTATTTCAGCAGAAGAAGATTTCATTGACCCCAAGCTTCAAGTTTGCTTCACTCTGCATTGATGCTATTTTCAACATATTCTATATTACTCCTGATCTTTCATCTGTTTTGAAAACAATGAGTAGAAACTTATTCTAACCAATATTTGTCCCAAAATTGTTATGAAGACTCAAACAATATTGGAGATCCTGAGCCTGGAGTTCACATGAAACTTGGTCTCAGTGTTCATTTTAGTTACATCAAAGTTGTTGAGCCACAGAGACAGCTAACAAGTGCAGTTAGACGCCATGCCTGGGCAATATTGGCCCTAGGTACATCCTAGAACTGCCTTGAATAATTTTTACTTACATTAGAAATTCACAAAATAGTATCTGCCTAAAATTCACATAAACATTTTTCCCCGCTAACTGTAGTGTGAGCACTGAATTGTAAATAATTAATATTAATGTTTTTACAGAAAAAAATCTTGATCATTTGCTAGATTTTCTGTACAGTAAGTGGATAATAAATACAGCCCATATGGAGGTATGGAATGACATAGTTAGTCAGGTAAAAACTGGAAAATACATCTTAGAAATCAGATTCATCTTTAAAGCATTTTTATCAACAAAAATGTTGGGTATCAAGGAATTAATTCAGTTTCACACAAGGAATTAACAGTTTTTTTGACATCTTTGAAAAATATATCATAGTTAAGCACCTAAATGAAGTTCAATGACATTTTCAGTGGTCAGTCTAAAACCTTGTTTATGCTATTTTTGTCCCTCCATTTGTCTTCTGAAGAGACAACTTACCTTTCATGCTGCGCTTTGTGTACAGGAAATAGTCAGGAACTAATTCAATAAAACTGTGATTAATTGATTAAATACACGAAGCCTCCATGACAAATACATCAACAGTGGTTTAAATCGACATTCCAGTGGACCACATTCTAGTGAAACATATTTGAACTTTAGTCACATGTTAGAGGACACAACTGTTAGAATTTATTAACACCTAATTTCGGTTGATACTGCTGCCAAACAAATGGGTGCCAGTTCCTTTATCTAAAAATCTGGAAATCATTTCCTGTAGTTTTTGGTGCCTGATAGCAAAATATGTTTGCAATTATATTTAGCTTTTGTTAGAACAGGAAACTCAGCAGCTTTGTGGTATTGTTTAAAAAAAAGTCTCAAACGTCAAATGTTTTACAAATTAAATAAAACTTCAATTACTAAAATTTCAAATTTACCATCAACCCCTCAATTGATATGAATTAGTTTGGTTTTCTTTCTTTCTCCGACTATATTAAATTAAACTGTTGAAAATTAAGAATATAGCAAAATTAAAAAAATTGACATCCATATGGAGGGTATCTGAACCGCTTACGAAATGGTGCTCACTGCTGCCTTGGAGGCACTGAGGTCAAATCAAGACATTTTACACAAGTATTCTGAGATGTAGGTAAAGTTAAAATCTTGCTTGTGGACTAGAATGAAACAGTTTGGTGTCTATATGTAGTTCCTGTGTCATACATTGTATATAGTCCGCCCACATTCTTATTACAGCAAGTTTATGTTCTTATACGTACTTCAACATAAGCACAAATCAAATATTTAACATTGCTTATGATTGTCGTGGAAGGTGAAGTGGAAGGTCGGTGGCTGTGAATAAACCACAAAACTCACCTCCTGTACCCTCATCAAGTGCCATAAAGTTATCCGATCGACCTGGGAAGCCGGACCCGAGGATCTTGGCACATGGAAGTAGAGGGGCAGATGCCAGAGGCGATGTGCGGCGTGGCTGCTGTGGTCATTGGTTATGGCTGCGGGGGAGGTGGCCGCTAGGCAAGTGATTGAATTTGCGTGCAGGTTGTGTGGCAGCAGCACAAAACAACGGTGGAGGTAACGGTAGTGAAATAAAGATTGACCTGACTTGCCAATGTGTGCCAGGCCAACCCCTACTCCATCAATCCAGTGCCACCAGGACATCAGGCCTTAAAGTGAGAAACTTTTTTTTAAATTGCGTATTCCTTGGGCCAAGATCAGACTTTTCAGAGACTTGGAGATTCTAAGATGGCATGACAGCATGGCAATTCTCTGCATGCTGTTCCAGAAGAATATCTATTTCACTCATGCTTTGTATGATGAGTTTAAGAAAGAACTGCAGATGCTGGTAAAGTCAAAGGTAGACACAAAATGAATGAATGAATAAGTTTATTGGCCAAGTATTCACATACAAGGAATTTGCCTTGGTCCTCAGCCTGCAAGTGACAACATGACATAAAGTGACAGTTAGGAATGACACAAAAACATGAAACATTAATAATAAAACATGGGTACACAAAAAGCTGGAGAAACTCAGCGGGTGCAGCAGCATCTAAGGAGCGAAGGAGATAGGCGACGTTTCGGGTCGAGACCCTTCTTCAGACAATACGGAGACAATAATAAAACATTATTGATTAAACATGTGAATTAAATAAAATACCAGAGCGACTCTGTGCTTCCCCAATGCTGGAGAAACTCAGTGGGTGATGCAGCATCTATGGAAAGAAGGAATTGGCACCGTTTCGGGTCGAGACCCTTCTTCAGAATGATTGTACGATTAGACTGGATAGCATGAAGGACAAACATTTCACTGAATCTCTGTATCATGACAACAAATAAATTAAGCTTGGAGTAAAAAGCAAGAAGGAAGCAACTAATGCCACATTCAGAATCAAAAGCGTTTGAGACGCCTTGGAATTAGGGAAAGAGTGAAGTCAAAATAATCCTGAAGTTAAATACAGAAAATCTACAGGCTGAAAAAATAGCAGTTTAGGGTTTAAAGTTCAAAATAATTAATAGGATGACATTTTGTTTAATAAGGAACTGCAGATGCTGGAAAAATTGAAGGTAGATAAAAATGCTGGAGAAACGTATCGGGTGAGACAGCATCTATGGAGCGAAGGAATAGGTGACGTTTTGGGTTGAGACCCTTCTTCAGATTGATGTAGGGGTGGTGGGGGGGGGGGGAGAAGATAGGAAGAGGCAGAGATAGTGGGCTGAGGGAGAGTTGGGAAGGGGAGGGAGAAAGCAAGGACTACCTGAAATTGGAGAAGTCAATGTTCATACCGCTGGGGTGTAAACTACGTAAGCGAAATATGAAGTGCTGCTCCTCCAATTTACGGTGGGACTCACTCTGGCCATGGAGGAGGCCCAGGACAGAAATGTCGGATTCGGAAAGGAAAGTAGATTAACCCTTATTAATCCATGCCATTTATAATCTCCACCACACATATATCCATGCCACCCTTTCCATGGTATTACGGTATTACGGAGCACCACAAGTTATTTTCCCGTAGCCAACAAGAGGGCGAGACGGTCGAATCATATATTGGTGCCCTGAAGAGCATTGCTGCAAGATGCCACTTCCAAGACCGCGACGTACTCAGCCGCGGCAGGCTCGTATATGGCATCCTGAATGATAAGGTGAGAAATGAATTACTCCGGGATGAGGAGCTTACACGAGATAAGGTTGAACATGCCTGCCGGGTTGCAGAGCACACCGACACCCATATCAAAGCCCTGGGTCCAGGACCACACTCTGCCTACCATGTCCATGCCTTCTATAGTTCCCCGCGACAAACATTAACAATCCCTCGACAGCCTACAGCCCTAGGGAGGGTAACTGACCCACTGGTCCATAACTGTGGTAATTGCGGTGGCTCACCCCCGAAATTTCGTGAGCAATGCTTCACTTACTTACAACAGATACTATTGATGCCTGTCTGTCTGATCATAGTGCTATTATATTCGATATATCTCTGCCTTTCTCTCCCTCAAAGTCCCATCTCCCTGCTCGCTACTCCTGCTACGTTTTAACTCCACGAAGGCCAGTAAGTTCTCCGAGGCTCTCATAACCGCCCCCGACATCTGCGCTATTGAGGCGTCTACCGCCCACCTCAGCACCGATGACCTAATTTCTCTATTCAATACTACTTGCTCTTCCAACCAGGATTCTGTTGCTCCTCTTAAAATGAAAAAAAGCCTAAGCCTAAAGGCGAGCCATGGCTCAATGACATCACCAGAGCCCTAAGAAGAGAATGCAGAAAATCAAAACGGAAGTACAAATCTGATAAGCTTCAAATTTCCTTCGAAACTCCTGAAAAACAACCTTCACAAAATACCAGGAAGTGGTAAAATCCGCAAGAACGAACTACTTTCCCACCCTTATCTCCAAAAACGCTCATAATTCCAAGGTCCTTTTTAGCACCATCACCTCCATCATTTCTCCTGCCCCCAGCACCAGCTTAACCGGGTCCCCGACTAAGTGCGAGGAATTTACTACATTTTTCACCACCAAGGTAAAGGACATAAGAACAAATTTTTTCCCCTCTCACCCGTGACCTGGCTGTCTCATTGGTCTGTTCTTCAAAATTAGATTGTTCCCAACCTGTTACTCTACCCTCCCTTATAAAACTGATCACCACCATGAAACCTACTACCTGCCCCCTCGACACTGTCCCCTCTGCCCTCCTAAAGGACGTCATCATAACAGCCGATCACAGTATCCTCGCCATCTTCAACAGTTTCTCTGGCCACTGCACTGTACCTACTGCTTCAAGCACGCAGTGGACCAGCCACTCCTGAAAAAAATCTAACCTCGACCCCACCTACAGTTGCCAAGCAACCATTTCTAAACTGCCTTTCCTCTCAAAAGCACTTGTAAAGGTAATTTTAAGTCAACTTATGCCTTACCTTCACCAAATTTCTATCTTGGAAACTTTCCAATCAGGTTTCAGGGCTCACCACAGCACAGAGTCTGCCTTGTTGAAGGTACATAACGACCTACTTCTCACCGTTGACTCCGGCGACTGTGCAATCCTGCTCCTTCTTGACCTCAGCGCAGCATTTGATACAGTCGACCACACCACCCTAATTAACAGTCTCCGGTACGGGGTTGGTATTGATGGCACTGCCCGGAGCTGGTTCATCTCCTCCCTCAAAGGTAGGGGTTTCTCTACCAACATAGGCAACTCTTTCTCCTCCCCAGCTAGTCTCTGCTGTGGGGGTCCACAAGATTCCATCCTTGGCCCCATTATCTTCTCCCTGTATATGCTCCCCTTAGGCCAAGTCATTGAAAGGCACGGCATTTCCTTCCATTGCTATGCAGATGATGCACAACTCTATCTCCCCCTGAAGCCCAAAAACCAATCAAATCTGCTTAACCTGACCCGCTGCCTTGAGGATATAAAGTGCTGGATGGCCCAGAACTTCCTCCAACTAAACAAGAGTAAGTCTGAGGTCATCCTTCTCAGCCCCTCAGACTCAATCAAAATGATAGCAGGCAGCCTTGGAAGCCTTACCCCACTACTCAAACCTCACGTCAAAAACCTTGGCGTGATATTTGACTCAGCACTGAAATTTGACAAACAAGTCAATGCCGTGGTAAACGCTAGCTTCTTCCAGCTTCGGATGATAGCTAAAATAAAACAATTCCTCCAGTTTGATGACGTCGAAAAGATCATCCATACATTTATCTCCTCCCGCCTAGATTACTGCAACTCCCTTTACACTGGCATCAGCCAATCTTCCGTGTCCCGCTTGCAACTGGTCCAAAATGCCACAGCGAGACTCCTGACGGGCACCCGAAATAGGGACCACATCACCCCGATCCTGGCCTCTCTCCACTGGCTCCCTGCGCGGTTCCGAATAAATTTCAAGACCCTCCTCTTTGTCTACAATGCCCTCAATGGGCTTGCCCCCACCTACATTAAAAGTCTTCTCACCCACTACACCACCACCTCCAGGTCCCTCAGATCGGTCGACTTGGGGTTGCTGAATGTCCCACAGTCTAGGCATAATCTCAGGGTCGACCGTGCCTTTGCGGTCGCAGCTCCTAGACTGTGGAACAGCATCCCCCTCCCCATTAGAACTGCCCCCTCCATCGACTCCTTTAAGTCTAGAATAAAAACGTATCTGTCCTCCCAAGCCTTTCCTGACGTCCTCTGAGCGAGGGCTATTAGTATATATTTATGTAGCCCGCTTGTGTATAATACACTTATAACTAATGTAAAGCACTTTGGTCAATGAGACTTGTTTTTTAAATGTGCTATATAAATAAATGTGACTTGACTTGACTTGCCCGGTGCCCCCGTCTCCACCAGTGTCTTCTCCTCTGCGTTTGCCCGATAAGGGACTTGCTCCCGCAGAGAAGGACGCGGTGCATGAGGGGTATTACCGTACATGTGCAGGTCGTGTCTGCAAGCTAAACCCGCTGATTGGAAATTTCACCGGCTATACTTGAACTGTGCATGACCCATTTTGTTTTATGTGCTCACATATGCACAAGCATGTACATGTAAAATAATAATGCCCATACCCCATACTGGTGTTTTACAATATGCTCCGCTTACAACTTTATATATGCTTTGCTTCTTCAAGAGGAAGGATGTAGATTATTATTAATAATCTTATTAATCCATGCATTTTTTTAATCTCCACTACACATACATGCATGCCACCCCTTACCATGGTATTACGGTACTACACAGCTTTACACTAGCAAGGTCAGCCGGCTCTCACAAGCCACGCCGAGCTGGAAGTGAATGGCTGGCAGTTTACATGTTCCTGATTGCTTATGGAATAAAGATTGATCTTTCACTCTGTGTTGTTGTGGACCATTCACAAACAGAGGGGGAGTTGAAGTGCTGAGCCACCGGGAGATCAAGTTGGTTATTGTAAACTGAGCGAAGGTGTTGGGCGAAGCGATCGCCAAGCCTACACTTGGTCTCACGATGTAGAGCAGCTGACACCTAGAGCAGCGGATGCAAAAGATGAGGTTGGAGGTGTAGGTGAACCTCTGCTGCACCTGGAAAGACTGCTTAGGTCCTTGGATGGAGTCAAAGGGTGAGGTAAAGCGACAAGTGTAGCATTTCCTGCGGTTGCACGGGAAAGTACCAGGGGAGGGGGTGGTTTGGGTAGGAAGGGACGAATTGACCAGGGAGTAAGGAGGGAGTGGTCTCTGCGGAAAGGGGTGAAGATGGGAAGATGTGGTCAGTGATGGCATCCCGTTGGAGGTGGCGAAAATGTCGGAGGATTATCTGTTTTATGTGCCGGCTGGTAGGGTGGAAGGTGAGGACAAGGGGGACTCTGCCCTTGTTGCGAGTGGGGGGGGGGGGGATAGGGAGCGAGAGCAGTGTTACGGGGTATAGAAGAGACCCTGGTGAAAGCCTCATCTATAGTCGAAGAGAGGTACCCCTGTTCCCTAAATGAGGACATCTCCGATGCCCTGGTTTGGAACACCAGCGTAGACGGAGGAATTGGGAGTATGGGGTAGAGTCCTTACAGGCAGCAGGGTGGTAAGTGTTGTGGGAAGAAGGGTAGTTTACACCCCTGCGGTATGAACATTGACTTCTCCAAATTCAGGTAGTCCTTGCTTTCTCCCTCTTTCCTCTCCCATAGAAAACATAGAAATTAGGTGCAGGAGTAGGCCATTCAGCCCTTCGAGCCTGCACCCCGCCATTCAATATGATCATGGCTGATCATCCAACTCAGTATCCCGTACCTGCCTTCTCTCCATACCCTCTGATCCCCTTAGCCACAAGGGCCACATCCAACTCACTCTTAAATATAGCCAATGAACTGGCCTCAACTACCCTCTGTGGCAGAGAGTTCCAGAGACTCACCACTCTCTGTGTGAAGAAAGTCTTTCTCATCTCGGTCTTAAAGGATTTCCCCCTTATCCTTAAGCTGTGACCCCTTGTCCTGGACTTCCCCAACATCGGGAACAATCTTCCTGCATCTAGCCTGTCCAACCCCTTAAGAATTTTGTAAGTTTCTATAAGATCCCCTCTTAATCTCCTAAATTCCAGAGAGTATAAACCGAGTCTATCCAGTCCCTTTCTTCATAAGACAGTCCTGACATCCCAGGAATCAGTCTGGTGAACCTTTTCTCTGCACTCCCTCTATGGCAATAATGTCCTTCCTCAGATTTGGAGACCAAAACTGCAACGCAATACTCCCCAGGTGTGGTCTCACCAAGACCCTGTACAACTGAAGTAGAACCTCCCTGCTCCTGTACTCAAATCCTTTTTTGCTATGAAAGCTAACATACCATTCGCTTTTTTCACTGCCTGCTGCACCTGCATGCCTACTTTCAATGACTGGTGTACCATGACACCCAGGTCTCGCTGCATCTCCCCTTTTCCTAATCGGCCACCATTTAAATAATAGTCTGCTTTCCTGTTTTTGCCACCAAAGTGGATAACCTCACATTTATCCACATTATACTGCATCTGCCAAACATTTGCCCACTCACCCAGCCTATCCAAGTCACCTTGCAGTCTCCTAGCATCCTCCTCACAGCGAACACTGCCCCCAGCTTAGTGTCATCCGCAAACTTGGAGATATTGCCTTCAATTCCTCATCCAGATCATTAATATATATTGTAAATAGCTGGGGTCCCAGCACTGAGCCTGCGGTACCCCACTAGTTACTGCCTGCCATTGTGAAAAGGACCCGCTTACTCCTACTCTTTGCTTCCTGTTTGCCAGCCAGTTCTCTATCCACATCAATACTGAACCCCTAATACCGTATGCTTTAAGTTTGTATACTAATCTCTTATGTGGGACCCTTGTCGAAAGCCTTCTGGAAGTCCAGATATACCACATCCACTGGTTCTCCCTTATCCACGCTACTAGTTACATCCTCGAAAAATTCCACAAGATTCGTCAGACATGATTTACCTTTTGTAAATCCATGCTGACTTTGTCCAATGATTTCACCACTTTCCAATGTGCTGCTATCCCATCTTTAATAACTGACTCTAGCAGTTTCCCCACTACCGATGTTAGACTAACTGGTCTGTAATTCCCCGTTTTCTCTCTCCCTCCCTTCTTAAAAAGAGGGGTTACATTTGCTACCCGCCAATCCTCAGGAACTACTCCAGAATCTAAAGAGATTTTTGAAAGATTATCACTAAATGCATCCACTATTTCCTGAGCTACTTCCTTAAGTACTCTGGGATGCAGCCTATCTGGCCCTGGGGATTTATCGGCCTTAATCTATTCAATTTACCCAACACCACTTCCCGACTGACCTGGATTTCACTCAATTCCTCCTTTGACCCACAGTCCCCTGCTATTTCAGGCAAGATTATTTATGTCTTCCTTAGTGAAGACGGAACCAAAGTAGTTATTCAATTGGTCCGCCATATCCTTGTTCCCCATGATCAACTCACCTGTTTCTGACTGCAAGGGACCTACCATTTGTTTTAACTAACCTCTTTCTCTTCACATATCTATAAAAACTTTTGCAGTCAGTTTTTATGTTCCCTGCCAGTTTTCTTTCATAATCTATTTTTCCTTTCCTAATTAAGCCCTTTGTCCTCCTCTGCTGGTCTCTGAATTTCTCCCAGTCCTCTGGTATGCTGCTTTTTCTGGCTACTTTGTACGCATCATCCTTTGCTTTTGATACTATCCCCTGATTTCCCTTGTTATCCACGGATGCACTACCTTCCCCCGATTTATTCTTTTGCCAAACTGGGATGAACAATTTTTGTAGTTCATCCATGCAGTCTTTAAATGTCTTCCATTGTATATCCACCGTCAACCCTTTTAGAATTAATTGCCTTAATTGCTGATGGGACATCTCCCCTTCCCAGATGTCCCATCAGCCCACTGTCTCTGCCTCTTCCTTTCTTCTTCCTGCCCCCACATTAGTCTGAAGAAGGGTCTCAACCCGAAACGTCACCTATTCCTTCGCTCCATAGATGTTGCCTCGCCCGTTGAGTTTCTCCAGCATTTTTATCTACAATAGGATGACATTCATCATTGCTACTATGAATTGCACCTTTCAAAGTCCGAATTCCTGGAATGATACAAATTTCTCACCTGCTCCTTTAATTACCTGATGTGAGGTCTTGACCCAAAACACAGACCATCCCTTTGCCTCCTCAGATGCTGCCTGACTTGCCGAGTTTCCATAATTGTTTTTAATTGCTCTAGATTCCAGCATTTGCAGTCCCTGATGTCTCCATTCTATCATCTGATTTTTCACACACCAAACTAGTTTTTTCAAAGTCATCCTTTTTCGGTAAAATGACCAAGGAGCAAAGCTATGGCCCAACCTAAGCAGCTCAAACATTCCAAGCTTTTTCTTCTATTTCTCTACATTGCAGGAACCAAGCACAGATTGGGTGAAAGCTATAAAAGCTGACACAGCCAGACATAAAAACAGTTTTTATCCACGAGTAGTTGCTCGAGCCAAAAATCTGTACCCTCCCTTTGATCTGGTATTTTGTTGGTTCACATGCTTAATCAATGGTGTTTTATCATTAATGTTTTATTATTATTAATGTTTAGTGTTTTCGGAGTCATTTGTAACTGTCACTGTATGTCATGTTGTTACTTGTGGGCGGAGCACTAAGGCAAATTCCTTGTATGTGAATAATTGGCCAATAAACTTACTTAAATAAGATCTTTTTTTAACCAGGAGAGTGGCCAGATTAATTCTCCATCCTATTTCCACTCTGGATGTCCTGTGTTTAGCTGCAAATACCACATGTTAAGATACAATGTATCTGAACATCAGCCCGAGAGACATGGCCTTCTTTTAAAGCACATTGCAGTCATTGGTATTCAACATCGAGTTCAACAATATCTGATAACCAGTGTTTCTTGTTTGTATCTGAACTGGGCTATTGCACATTTAGGCTCATCCACCATTAATAGTAACAGATGCTCTATAGTTTTGTTACCCGATCAGTGTATTTCCAGCATTCTCTTATATTTTCATATTTCCAGCAACAGTGGCCCTGCTGCTGCTTAATAGTGCCAGGGACAACCTTGGCTGCTGTCTTTGGGAACGCTCCTCTAGTGGCTGCATGGCTTTCCTTGGCTGCTAGCGTTTCCTCCCACATACCCAAAGGTTGATTGATTAATTGGCTTCTGTAAATTGCCCCTCGCATTGAGGGGAGGGGTAGTAATCTGGGTGGGGGAGGTGATGAGAATGTGGAGATTCCTGTAAGATTAGTGGGTGGTCGATGGTGGATTTGGACTTCTTGTGCCAAAGGACCTGCTTCCTTGTTATCCATATAATTAAAAGTCTCAACTTGACCACTTCCTGTCTGCGCTGTATATTCATTTTAGAAAAAAAAGCTTCCCTATATCACTATGATTTTTGGCCAAGTTACTCAGTCCTCCTCCACTGAGGCAGCCCTCAGGATATTTCCAATCGATGAAAAACAAAAAAGTTATGTCTGTTTAAAAAATCTTGAGATCAGCTATTGGTCCTATCGCCTGTAAATCACCATGATGAAGGTAACGCCCCTTCCGGCGGGGGCAGGACTATAAAACCCCGGATGCGAGTCAGTCACTCAGGAAGTTCGCGAGGGACAGGACACAACTGTCATTGTAAGCTGTGAATCAACTGAACGGTGAGTCTGCAATGTACGCAATAAATGATTTGTTATCCCTTGCAATGCAATTAGTTGTTTAGCAATTTGGTGGCCTGCATGCTGCTTGAAATGGCAGGAAATTGAATTTGGTGGCCTGCACTCTGCTTGAAATGGAATTTCAAGGAATAGCCGTGAAGAAACTGCCCGCCCGCCAGCCCCGAGTGACTGATCTGCCAGCCCACCAGCCCTGAGTGACTGAGGTGCCAGCCCACCAGGCCTGAGTGACTGAGGTGCCAGCCCACCAGGCCCGAGTGACAGCTGCCAGCCCACCAGGCCTGAGTGACAGCTGCCAGCCCACCAGGCCTGAGCTGCCAGCCCAATAATCCATGCATCCTACAATGTCCATACTAGCCTTCTGGAAACCACCCCCTTTGGCCCACAACACCCATACTAGCGCTCCAGAAAGCCCCCCCACTTTGCACCAATATTGGAATTGGTGGAGAGGTGGAATATTGCATTAGGGACCAGCCCCCATGTGTGCGATTCGTGTTACAAAATTAACAATGGCCAACTCATGAATAGTTATATAGAGAAGATGCACCTTTTCAATTTTCGAAAGAGTTTAAAACAGAGCCAGCAAAGTACAACTTTCGGTCAATTTGAAAATATTAAGTATTTTCTTGGTCTTACATTTCGAATAACCTCATCAGGTCATTCTTAAAACATATTTTAACCAAAATGGTTTAGTTGGCCCTTAATACTGTGTACTTGCTCTTCAGTTTAATGGCTTATGTCGCTTTGAACAAAGATGATCTCAATGGGGCTAGGTTAGGTAAGGGGGGGTGTACAGCCAGACCTGGGTGTCCTTGTACACCGATCACTGAAAGTTGGCGTGCAGGTACAACAGGCAGTGAAGAAAGCTCATGGAATGTTGGCCCTGCAGAGGTTCTTCTGCAGTTGTATAGGGCTGGTGAGACCACATCTGGCGTATTGTGTACAGTTTTGGTCACCTAATTTGAGGAAGGACATCCTTGTGATTGAGGCAGTGCAGCGTAGGTTCACGAGATTGATCCCTGGGATGGCGGGACTGTCATATGAAGAAAGATTGAAAAGACTAGGCTTGTATTCACTGGAGTTTAGAAGGATGAGGGGCGGGATCTTATAGAAACATATAAAATAGTAAGATTAAATGAGAACTTACCAGTTTGAAGTTTGATCTTTATTTTATGAGTCGTCGAGTTGAAGGACTACGTGAAGAACCCCCTACAGCAGTTCGTGCGTCAATCTTCAAAGCAACGGTGTGAATAATAGATTACACAGATTACAGATAATAATGACTGAAGTATAATGGTAAGATAACAAAAGACTAGAACTACCAGATGAGATCTATGAGGGCTGGGAGCGGAGGGCACGTAGTCCCTCAACTAGACTCCTCATAAAATAAAGATCAAACTGGTAAGTTCTCGTTTAATCTTACTATTTTACTTCGGAGTCACGTGAGTGACTACGATGAAGACTTCAAAGCTCTGTGATTTCATGCCGTGTGAAACGAGTATACACAACCACAGCTGCTTCATTGACAAATTAAGGGAAAACATTCATAATGCATGCAGTCATAACATAGATGTAAAACATGCTGATGCTGTTTAAATGAAAACAATAATCTTTCCATCTCACCCAGATGGAAAATATAACCAGAACATAAATAGAGTTAACAAATACCCCTGGTTCAGCAATGGGTCATTACAGATGCTTGGGAGATTCGTTCGTTGGACCATGCTGCAGCCGTAACAATGCGACCCAAGCGGAACATAAATACCCTTGTAGCAGCCCTGGTGGGAATGAAATCTGGAATCAGAATCCATTCGTAATAACACAACTCCATTTTAATCATCTGGAATGTCCGGAACAATAAATTCTCCCTAATTTTTTTGTGACTAACAACATTGCTCGTCCAGAAACTCCAAGGCTCTCAACAATATGACCTTGACATATTGTTGCATATTTGTGTGCTTACCTTATCAAAGGTTCCCTCTGGTATGCCTGTGACTATTTTGAGACCTGACCCCCCCTTCTGGTCTGCTCAAGTATTTATAACATTATAATTTACTGACATTATCAATCCTGTACCATCACAATTATGTAGGACTGAATCTGCTGCACTAAACCAGTGCCAGAAGGATAACTACCTAATAAACTCCAGCCAAATTTAAGGATATAGCTGCAGTCTCCTGTGAAAGTGTTCACAAATGTCAACATCGTATATGGTATTATACTGGTCCTGGGCCCTATGTTGAAGATATCCTACCCCTTGATAACCGGTGTTGGACCCGACAGAGCGAGTCTTGTTTGCTACAGCCAACTCAATGAGGAAGCTCATTGACCCAATTAATGGCCATATAAACTCCATAATTAACAATCATTAGCATGAACTCGAAACATTAGCAATTGATACCATTTTCAATGGAACATGAGCATAACAAACTCTTTCATCTCCTGGAAAAGAAAGTTCTGTGGCTTGGTGCTATGCAAACACTTTGAAACACATAAGGATAGATGTAACAACCCAAACCTTAGGCAGCAGTTTATTAAACCTGCAGAACATAATTTGAATTTATCATGCAACAACTGATTTCCCAAGCCTCAGGCTGAACCAGCAAATTACGTTTAAAATAACCAAATAAGGTCATGTTATTATTCGCGACGAATCTGGAATCAATTTGCATAATCATACAATAGGAACCTTAAGCGGCTTCTTAATGACTTTATTTGAAACCTCGATTGATGAAGCAAAATGGAGGGAGCCATAAAAGACCTTCCTTCTCCTTTTAGCGAAAATGTATCTTTCGCCTCTGTAATGCCACATATTTTGAAACCAGTGAAATAAACATGCAATTTTTTATGTTAGGTGTTCCATTTAAACCAGAATTTCATAATACAGTGTGATTCACCACAAATTCTGATTCCATTAACCTATACTTGATGATTCTCCTGTGGCAATAAGATTATGTGACCATTCAGGGGTCTTTAACTGATTGCACCCTCGTGACTCAATATGCCCATCATCATAATGTATCAACCTGAGCATGACAATATGCATATTTGTCCAATCATCTTTAACCTACAATGCCGTAGGGTCTTATAGATAGTTGATAACAGAAATGTTTTGCAAATCATGCAAGTCTGCTCCACCTCCAAACACAAGATGATATTTGCAACTTGGTATCTGCCGTAAACAGCAACTGTGGCCCGATTTCCGAACCAGTCTTGCAAGACCATCTTGGTCCTTCTACTGAACCTGCTCAATTCTAATCTGCTTGAAAAGGCTAGTACAGTCCATTTTTACATGGTTAGACCCTCAAATTAGCTGATAATGTCTCAATCATTTGTAATGTTTAACTAAGTGTAACACCTTACCAAGCTGTAAGTGGTCCCTTAATTGTAGAGTAGCACAGATGCAGTTGTGTGGAACCTCTGGCCAGCTTTCATGCTGCCACCAACTTCAGTGAACCACTTACTGGCCAATAAAGACATGGGAGCATTGTCACCAAAACTATGCTCGTTCAAATAGCTTGATGCTTTGGTCCTCCAGGTTTCGCCTATGGAAAGGTCTTTACCTGAATAGAAGATTCGGCGGCCAACTGTAATGTCCCCCAAATAGATATAGATATTGATTAATTGATGATGAATTGAAAAGCGGTATTCACTGCATATGTGTTTGGGATGGTAACTTTCCATAGACCTCTGGCACATGCCCTGTATCCCTTGGGCATGCTCTACGGCTATACCTTCAGACTCGGCAATTAGACGTATACCGATCCCACATGCTCTCCTCTTCCATGAGGGAGCCATTAAGCAGCCCTATTACAAGGTGCTGCTTCAGCAATACGCCGACTTTGCCATAGCCCCAGCATCAGATAATACTGACGCAGCAGCTCCTCCTCCTACATGAGGGAGACCTTAAGCAGGCCCTGATAGAAAAAAGCGCAGCTGACACAATTTCCCATTTAGGGCCATTAGCCCATTTTGCAATATAATTAAGATTTAACTTAACAACAACTGGAAGCAGTAATGAATACTGTTTTGTCCATCATTGTGACTTTATTAACTTCAGCTGTGTGAAACAAGGTGTGTTAACAATGACCTATATGACACCTAATAGTTAACCATTTAACAAGTTAAGTTGTCTTACTTGCCACAGCTGAATCGCATCTATACTCTAACAATTAATCTAACCACTAGGAAACCTGTTACCAGAGTCTATTGACTGCCATCTGTTGCCCAGGGCAGGCCGGCGTCACGGCCAATTGAATACCTAAAAGTGAATCCCAACATCCTACAAGTCTATTTGATAGACTTAATCTAACTGGATAGAGGAGCCCAATTTCTCAAATATAGTTTAGACTTAACAGATTCTGTTATATTGCCTTATCCTAACAATGATCCCTCATCCCCCATGATCACTGTAAATGGGAATACCCAACTAAACAACTATTCCCATAAAGCAGCCCTGAAGAAGGTACCGCTGGCGCCCATAAAGCACCCCTGAACAAAGGTGCTGCTGGCGCGGCCTTTCCCATAGGCCAGTATTTGCCATAAATTTGGCGTTCTCATGAAGCAGCCCTGAGGTAAGGTGCTGCTGGCATAACCTCCCCAATAGGCTAGCCTGCTATAGCTTGGCATCCCCATGAGCAGTCCTGAGCAAAGGTACTGCTGGCACAGCCTCTCCCATAGGCTGGCACTGCCATAACTTGGCATTCCAATGATGCAGCCCTTCCCAAAGGTATGTTGGCACAACCTCTGCAATAGGCTGACATTGCCATAAACTTTACTACTGATCCAACTCCTGCTGAAGGAGTTTCTCTAAATTCATTCCCAGAGGTGAACCTACCAAAATCTTTCTTAATTACACTGACTATTTTTGTCAGCTGTCCCATATCCTGGGGATTATTGTGGTTAGGGAACCCCTAAAGTGAAATTCCCCCCCCCCCCCGGGAATATTATTATATTATACCCGCGGTAACCTCCCGGCACCCCGGGCTACTCATTTATGTGAATTAAACCCCATTTCTTGGGGCACTACTACTGTGGTCCGGGAACCACATACACTGGGTTTCCCTCCACTGGGAACCCAGGCTGACCATTCAGGTCCGGTAAGCCCCATCCCTTAGGGACTACTGCGGTCTGGAACCGCACTATTCTTGGGTATCCCCTCCCCGGGAACCCAACGTTTGGAGTCACTGACCGCGTTATCAGTGACTCCGATCGCTAACCCGACATTCGCCAGCTCTCCGCTTCCGCGGTCGGGCCAGGGTTTTCCCCAAAGCCCTAGGCTGGTTCCCTCGTCGGCCTCGCGACCATCCCGCAAGAACCCCGGAGGGTACTGCAGGAAACCTACAACAAAGAAATAGCACTTACCTGAAACTTTTTTAGAGTTACCGTTGGAGGAGCTGCGCTGCTCCACAGTCGTCTGCATGAAAGCGTCTGATGCAATGACGCACGAATGGCTGTACGGGGTTCTTCACGTAGTCACTCACGTGACTCCGAAGTAAAATTATAAAAGGACTGGACAAGCTAGATGCAGGAAAAATGTTCCCAATGTTGGGTGAGTCCAGAACCAGGGACCACGGTCTTAGAATAAAGGGGAGGCCATTTAAGACTGAGGTGAGAAAAAACTTTTTTACCCAGAGAGTTGTGAATTTATGGAATTCCCTGCCACAGGGGGCAGTGGAGGCCAAATCACTGGATGGATTTAAGAGAGAGTTGGATAGAACTCTAGGGGCTAGTGGAGTCAAGGGATATGGGGAGAAGGCAGGCACGGGTTATTGATAGGGGACGATCAGCCATGATCACAATGAATGACGGTGCTGGCTCGAAGGGCCGAATGGCCTCCTCCTGCACTTATTTTCTATGTTTCTATGTTCCTATAACATCAGCTGCAAATCCATTAATTGATAATTTATATCCTACAGTAACTTTTGCTTTGCGTTGTAAGATAAACAATCCCTGCTTTGCATTTAGCTTTAGGTTATTGTTTTACATGGCATAGCTTTCCCTGATCTGGTTGTAACTCGGGCATTCGGTTGACGTTGAAAAAGGTTAAGGGTTTGGCATGACAAGTATAAATTATGTTCAGATCTTTATTTTCTCAAGAAAATATCTAAATTATGTCTAATTGTGCCAACTAATCTGTAAAAAAAGTCAATGTGAAAACTGCAATGAGCCAATAAATCCATGATTTGTTGGTTAATTTCTCAAGAAATCTCATCGATTGATTGTGGATCAACTTAGTTGATCACTAATGGTCTGATGCACTGGACTTTCTGTGTGGGAGAAAATCTAGTAATTCTGATTCAGATGGAACCGTTTTATTACAGTTAAACCCCTGTCTCACTGTGCGAGTTGGCCCACGAGTGACCCCGAGTTTTCACTCGTGGTGATCACGTAGCGGGAACGTCGGAACTCGCACGAGCAACTTATCGACTCGTGGCACTAACGGCAGGTACTCGGGAAACTTGTTAACTCGTGAAAAAAATCAAACATGTTTGATTTTTTCCACGAGTCAAATTAACTGTTGAAGTGTAAAATGGAAACATTTCAACTCGTTGCAATAACGTCGTGGCCCCGTTGCGTTTATCTTAGTGTCTCGTGAGTGTACCGTGGGAACTTTTAATAATCTGTTCTTTTGCTCGTAAGACTGAACCAAAGTATAGACACAAAATGCTGGAGTTTATAACTCAGCGGACCAGCAGCATCTCTGGTGGAGAAGGAATAGAGTCGAGACCCTTCTTCAGACTTTCCTTCGCTCCAGAGATGCAGCCTGTCCCGCAGAGTTACTCCAGCATTTCGTGTCTATCTTCGGCCTTTCTGCCACTTGTCCCCGTGGCTTCACTCTGTCTCAATGAACGGCTTAAAGACCTGCCGAAGGGGCAAGTCTGGGGTGGTGGGTGGGATGTGTCCACGTGTGATGCTCCATCCACCCCCCCGGGGCCGTAGAGTGTGGGATTGGGAAGGAACTGCAGATGGCTGGTTCAAACCGGAGATAGACACCACACAATGCTGAGTAACTCAGGCGGGACAGGCAGCATCTCAGGAGCGAAGGTATATGGGGGGCATTTCGGTAAGTCTGAAGAAAGGGACTCGACTCTATTTTCCTTCTCTCCAGAGATGCAGCCATGTCCGCTGAGTTGTGTTTGGGGGTGTGTGTCTCTCTCCCTCTACTCTGTCTATCAGTGTTATCTGTGTGTGTGGTCTGCAGACGGTCCTCGTTGCTGCTGCTCAAAGTCCACCGAGCTCTTTATTCCTCTGAAGTGGTGGGCCAGACTGTCTGTTGTGTGTGTGTGTGTGTGTGTGTGTGTGTGTGTGTGGTGTTCTCTCCTCTCTGTCTATTTGTGTAGTGTGTGTGGTGTGTGTGTGTACTCCTCCTCTCCCTCGGTCTATCTGTGTGTGTGTTGTGTGTGTGTGGTGTGTCTCTCTCCCTCTCTGTCTCTCTGAGGTGTGTGTTCGTGTGGTTGGCTGTTACTCGGGGTCCGTGTGGCGGCCGATCAGTCACCCGCCGCAGGCTTAATCGCGAAGGGTGGCCAAGCTGCTGTCCTGTGGTGTAATCTTCAATCTTGTGTGTGTGTTGTTGTGTGTGTGTGTGTGTGTGTGATGTGTTGAGTGTGTGTGTGTCTCTCTCTCTCTCCTCTCTGTCTATCTCTGTGTTGTGTGTGTGTGTGTGTTGTGTTGTACTGTGGGTCCTGGCGGTCCGCCTCAGTTCACCCGTGCTAGCTTAATTCCTCTGAAGTGGTGGCCAGCTGCTGTCTGTGTGTATCTCTATCTGTGTGTGTGTGTCTCTCTCTCCCTCTCTGTCTATCTGTGTGTAGTGTGTGTGTGTGTGTGTGTTTTTTTTTTTTTTTACTGTCGGGTCCTGGCGGCGCTCAGTCACCCGCGCTGCTTAATTCCTCTGAAGTGGTGGCAGTGCTGTTGTGTGTATATCTATCTGTGTGTGTGGTGTGTGTGTGTGTGTGTGTGTCTCTCTCTCTCTCCCTCTCTGTCTATCTCTGTGTGTGTGTGTGTGTGTGTGTGTGTACTGTCGCGGTCCTGGCGGCCGCTCAGTCACCCCGCGCTGCTTAATTCTCTGAAGTGGTGGGCCAGCTGGTGTCTGTGTGTATCTTATCTGTGTTTGTGTGTGTCTCTCTCTCCTCTCTGTCTATCTCTGTGTGTGTGTGTGTGTGTGTGTGTTGTGTGTGTACTGTCGGGTCCTGGCGGCAGCCGCTCAGTCACCGCGCTGCTTAATTCCTCTGAAGTGGTGGCCAGCTGATGTGTTCTGTGTGTATCTCTCTCTCTCTCTGTGTGTGTGTGTGTGTGTGTGTGTGTGTGTGTGTGTGTGTGTGTTGTGTGTGTGTGTGTGTGTGTGTGTGTGTGTGTGTGTGTGTGTGTGTGTGTGTGTGTGTGTGTGTGTGTGTGTGTAGTGTGTGTGTGTGTGTGGGTGTGTCTGCTGTCGGGTCCCAACGGCCGCTCAATGTCAGTTCACCCGGGCTGCTTCCTTTTTTAAAATTATTTTTAAAATAGAGATCCATTTGCAAAAAAGTATTTATTAATAACATAAAAAAACAAGAAATGCTGGCTGGTAGGTTTAGAATGCGCATTTTCCATGGTGGGGTCATATCAATAGATGCGGCCGCCGCTGAAAATAACTCAAACCACAGGATGGAGATGTTATTTTAACATTTGTTGATTTCATTAAACCATACCTTCTTAACGGTTGGGCTCAAGAGTAACGAGAGGGGAACTTGCTAACTCGGGCAGAGGAACTTGCTATAGCTCGGTGGAGAGGAACTAGCAATCGCTAGAATTAATACCGGAGCGGAACGCGGCCACACCACTATGATCATACACTTGCAGGTCTCGTGGGCATGCCACGTGTCTATCACTCGGGGTCCTCGTGGGGTCTCAACTCGCACAGTGAGACAGGGGCATTAGGTTTTAAAGTTAAATTAAAGTTCATTTGCATCAGATTAATTAATTATAATTGCCATATTTTTCATTTGTATAGAAAAGCTCTGCTTTAAAACACAAAATGCTGGAAGTATTCACTAGATCAGGCAGTGTCTGTGGATAGAGAAGCAGAAATATTGCTTCAAATAGATGACCAGAGCTATAAAAGGATTGAAAAATTAGGGATTTTTTAAAACAGATTTAAAGCTTGTTGCAAAGTTCTCTAAACGAAAGTAGCGAAAGCTGCTGCAAATAACGCACTTTTCCTTGAGGCTAAATAAAAAAAAAAAAAAAAAAAATAAAAAAAATAAATCATCTTTTGTTGTTTGGGAAAGCACAATACACCTATATACAATTTCATTTTTTTTTTTTTCTGAGGGTCTTTAGATTTAGTTAAACAAGTCATTTTCAAAACAGAAAAGTGCTGGAGGAACTCACGGATCAGGCAGCAACTAGAAGGAATGGACAGGTGATGTTTCGGGGTTGGGCCCATTTGAATTTGGGGTTGGTTCGAGAATTTTTATTGCACATGTACCTCATGCTACTTTTTGCCATGACAATAAACTCAACTGGGCCTACTGACTTGTCCTCAGATCATTGTACTAATGACAATCCTAAAATAAATATTGATACAGTATTGTTTAACTAACTTCCTGGGATGCAAGAGTCTATAGGTATGTTATTTGGCTGCAATTTTTAGCACTTTCACTTCACGTACACAGGTTTATCGTTAAGATACAATTTGGTTAAAGCAAGTCCATAATTCAACAATCTGCATTTGCAGACACATTATTAGGCAGGATACTTTTTTTTCTTGTTTTAGTCCTGATTGACCTTGTATCTCTTTTAGGTCTGGGCTATCTTTGTACCAGGCCTTTCACTTAATCTTGTCAACTTCACCAACTGTGGGAATATCGTCATTCATTCAGCACCTCTGTTAAATACTGGGGGAAAAAATTGCAAAGGAATCGAAAATCCGCTGTATCCCTCCCAAATTGGCAATATGAAGGGCTGGAAAGGTCACAAGATTAAATCCAGATGCGCATTTGTTCAATCTCTATAAAAACAGACACAGCATGCACGTTTTGGTACACATTCCAATTGTGCTGTACTGGACACTCCAATACAGGAGGGCTGTGGAAGCTTTGAGAGTGTGTGAAGGGATTTACCCGGCTGCTGTACCAGGTCTGTAGCTATGTTACAAACCTTCTTCAGCGGCGCTGTCGTTCTGCCACTGGCCCGTGTTGTGCGTGACCTTTGGCGCCTTTGGGGGGAGGGGGGGGGGCCGTGGTTTTTTAAATTTTTTTTGTTAATTTTTTTTGCGTTGCGGCCAGCAACTACGTTGACCGAGCAAGAAGGCCAACTGTGGTATAATGTTTTCATAAGGCGAGTCTATTGGAGCAGAGGGAATAATAGACAACGCTGTTTTGTCGGGTCGTGAGACCTCCTTCACGGTCTGGAACTAGCCGACAGACGTCAACTTCATAGATATGCTTTCGCAGCCCGATCATCC